>JASDDO010000019.1:649869564-651181306 GCA_030015575.1 Agapanthus africanus | reverse complement strand
ATATTATAATGGATGCTTGGTTATATATAGAGAAGACTTTCTTACTCGTCATGATAGTATGCTATTTGGTTTCACTTTATCTTAACATGTTGACTTGTATTGGTTTACTGTTTTACTCTCACATGTTGATAAAGCCCTTAGGATCTGTACTCGACTACTGGGACTATGATGAGATCATACTAGTGGGGCCGCGGTAGTCGATGAGTACATCCTATAACTGTTCCTAGTCGAGGGTATATCGAGACAGGGCATCGATACACCAGAGTAGACTAGCGTATATGCATCTTGACCCATATGATGGGCGATGGATGATCCCATATCCATCGGTGTTAGAAATCAAGGATGGTATACGGGTGCTCAGTGGAGACTGGGTACACTGGACGGACTCGCCGAGAACTCCCAGATGGTGATATACCACACGTCAGATGGCAGTTCTCCGGTGACACTGGTACAGGGTAGTCTGTAGACCCGAGATCGTCATAGAGTCTTGTGTGATTCCCACTGTGCTTTGATTTCCACCTTACCACGTCCAAGAGGGCGTGCAAAACGGTGGCTTTTGGGTACAGTCCCGAATCACATGGAGGCAATGAGCGATAGGAGGGGATTCGTCTCTCCCGGTATAGGGAGTTGATGTTGTGCTGTGTTCGATTGGCTATAACTGGAAGTCCCTGGCCAGGGCTGATATAGAGATTTACTGGTAAGTGTTACGAGTAGTTTCTCGACCCGTTATGAGCCATACATCGACACGACTTATCGGTTACTGGGGTCTGACGTATACCACCCCTAGACTTGATATGCGACATATCAGACGAACAGACCGGACTGTACGGGAGTGTTACTGATCGGATTCACAGGAGAACGCACAGGCTAGCTTGTTGATCTTCTGATCGCTCAATACCTGGGTGGCTGTTACATTTAGCTGACCGCTTGCAGCTTGTGGGTGTTTGATATGATCATCACCTGCTACCGGCGTATTGACGATTCTTTAGAGTCCTACACAGAGGTTTCTTGGCTTAGGCGAAACGGAGTAGTGGCGCATATGTGATATGCGCAGGAGCGTGAATAATGCGATATGGGATACCTTATTATATTCTCGCGATATATGGATATGAACCGGGTCATCGGATCAAGTGTTGATTCGATGAATCGGTACATGATATATTAGTCGGTTATATTCGATATAGCCGGATCGTCGGATCAAGTGTTGATTCGATGATTTAATATATAATAATATATATGATATATTATTATATTAACTAATATTGGCTTGCTTTATTATTTCATTTTCTCAGTGGATGATACATTGATATATATGCGATATATGTTAATTGTATTATTTTCTTTTGTTGCAAATATATAATATATATGTGATATATATTATTGTGACATGATATGATTAATTGTTAAACATGTTTAAGGATGATTAATTGAGGTTAGGGTTTGATTAGGGTTAGTAGCTTCAAGTTCCTTCTAGAAGCTTTCTTGTTTTGTCATTCTTAAGATATTTAGAATGACACATTCATTTAACCCAACCAAACCCTAACTCTAGTTAACTCTCTACTCATTCTCATCCATTCATCCTTGACCATGGTTATATATCAATCATATGTTTTATTTCTATTCATCACAAAAGGATTTGATATGATCATTATCTTTTGATCATCATCTTCTTGCTTCTTGATGAAAGCTTGCTAGTTTTTCTTAAGTGATGAAAATAAATTGAGAAAATGATTTAAAAAGAAAGCAAAATCACTACTCTCTCATCCTCATCTCATCTTGCCCATGGGATTAGTGTGTTCTACTCTTTTGAGTGAGAAAGCTTGAGTCGAAGCAACTTCAAGGTAGATCATCGGAGATTTGGAATACTTCGAGCTAGCATGGATCGTTCGAGTCGTGGAGCCTCTCATGAGTCCGGGAGATCGTGGATCGCGGCAAAGGGACTTCTACTCGGAGCTTGTGAAGTGAAGGAGCGGACTACAAAGGTTGTAATCCCTCACACTTAGATAAAAGTTATCTTATTGCATGTTAAACCCTAATAATCTAGCAAAGATCCCGGCTTTGGGTTGTTCGGCAGGTCTAAAATTTAATCCGGGCATGTTTGATGCCTTTTGAACCTTCACAAGAGTGCCTAGGAACCCTACAGTGGTATCAGAGCCTAGCTAGAGCATTAGGCGATGTGTTTACGAAGTTAAAACTCCGATCGAACCCGAAACGACGAAACTTGACCCCTCTCTGGAAATTTTTTAAAATTTTGGAATTTTTCAGAATTAAAAATATGTAAAAAAATCAGCAGGGAATTCTAAGAATTACCATGAAACACGTGCCCGCAATTCCACCAACCGAGCGCGGAAACGCGGCAAGAACAAGGATATCGCGGCGGTTCAGCGGCCTCACTGTAGGATTGGGACACGTGGCTTCATGGTATTGACCGTAGGTACTTGCTGACTATTCTGGGTATTTTAAATCTGTTCCAGGTGTTTAAAATTCTGGGGTTTGTTTTGTAATAGTAGACTCGATCGGAAATTTTAAATTCGTATTTTTTCCGGATACTTAGAAACTGTTAAACTATTTGAACGGATATCATTAACTTACTGTTTTCCGGTACGGCAAATTTTCAAGTGTTGAAATTTATTCGGGTTTAAATCTTTTGGAAAAATTGTACAAGTTAAGCGGTGGACCCTCTAGAAGACAACAAACCTTAACTCGATTATGTGACCGTCTTGAACTGCCTTTTGAACCTTCGGGTTTGGGGCAGTACGGCGTGCCACATGTGAGGCGTTGGCTTGACCCTTCTACGGCTGGATCACCGGTACTGTGACATATTCTGGGATTATTTGAACCCCGCTCAAGAGTTGAGCAGTTTAGGAAATTTTGGGTGTTTGATTATCCGTTCGAAAAGTTTAATACTGTTTATTTATCTGGAATGTGATACAATATGTGGAATTCATAGAGTTAGGCATGAAATACGGAGTATGTGATATTTCGGATTTACGATGTCTAAAGTGATTGTGGATTCCAAATATTGTAGTTTTACACTTTCTTTTCTGTGACCGTAAGTGTAATATGTGATATCGCTGGTTTCGTTGCTATATGATTCAACGACAATTGGGATGCGCATATTTACTTACGTTGATGATATGTGATATTATGTGTTGCTGTGATATGTTATATTGGATCGTCGCGTTCTGAATAGCCGGGGGTTTTATGTGAGATGAGGGTTTTTATTTTCATTCATGTAAAATTCATTTGTAATGTAATATTCTTTTATTTGGGGCACTTCCAGGTTGCGGTCGCTGTCACCAGTGTATATTATTTACTTTTCCGCATTAGGTAGACCCAAGGAGGGGAGCACAAGTAACCGGGTTCTAGGGTCCAGTGGGAGGCCATCTCGAGGAGTCGAGACCGGGTCTCCTAACCCTAGAATTGGCAGTGTTACTTGCCGCTTTCGTAGGGGTCTTGGGATGTGGGTTTGGCTATTCGTCGCAACCGTGGAATCCGTGTTTTATACAGGCTCGTATTGAAAACACGGACGTCCTAGTATATCCAATATTTCATATATGTTCTTCTGCTGCAATGTTCTGTGATGAGATCATATTACTGCCTGAGACGAATGCCTATTATATATATATATGTTGATATATAAATATTACTGCTTTCGTTTCTTCTGTGATGCTTAGGAAGCATAAGCTGATGGGATTTTATTAATGAGATTAATAAAAAGAAAAGAAACCTAAAGATGTTGTAGAATCAAAACTTTATAAAAGGGGTAGCTACAGTTTTGCTTTGCACAGTGATATATACGATATATCCTGCACCTTATTCGATGAGGAAAGGACCGAGATCTCTTCACCGGGAGTGACTCCTTTAGCAAAACTGGCAGATGCTACAAAACGCGGTTTGTCTTTTGATTGCTTTTAGTGTTTTGCTTTGCACAGCGGTATATATGATATATCCTGCACCTTATTCGATGAGGAAAGGGCCGACGATCCCTTCACCGGGAGTGACCCCTTTAGCGAAACTAAGAAAAACCTCAAAAACACTCCTTTTCAAAACTTCACTCGATTCTACGACGATATCAAGTTTATTACGCTCAGGGTTTTCTGAAAAACCTGCGTAGCCCTCCGTCATTTCAGATAAAGACTATTTAGTATTCGTGCTGCGTTTGTTGGCCTTTGTCAAGGCGTAGTGTGCGGTAGCTAACTGGTACTTATCTGTTTAAACATATGATGTGATTGGATTAGGGTATTCGTACGACCTTGTTGGCCTTTGTCAAGGGTCGTGTGGGTGGGTTTAATTTCAATCAAGAAATGACGGGTTGAACTTGACTAGCTTCCTATGGTTTGTTGGCCTTTGTCAAGGTCATAGGGGTTAGGGGCAAAAGCATTATCGGGAATTTCAAGTGTTGAAATTTGCAATGAGATTGCATACCTCCTATGAGATAGTTGGATCCCGATACCCACTGCGAGTAAGTGTTACTCCTGGGAGAGTTTTACACAAGACAATTAGTCATTCAAGTAGGTGTCTAGAAAAGTGTTAACGAGGTTACGCCTCTGGGAAAACGAGGTTTACATTAATTAGGTCCGTGCGAGAGCACGGGGAACCTCCCTCAAAGTACCGACACTGATCTGGCTGAAAGATTGACGAAATTGTAAGGTGTAATTAATCCCGGCTAATCTTACCTTTTAGGGTTTGAAGGCAGATTTGATAAAAACAGTGGGAGACATCCTGATTAGATAAGATAATAACCAATCAAATCTTGCAAGAGCATACGCTAAAGTGTTTTCTTCTCTCTCTCTCCAGGTAGCGACCATTTCAGGCCATAATCAAGATAATAATATGGATGTATTGACTGAACCTAATTATTGTACTGAGCTAGGGAATGTTGGACCCGTTCTTTCTTATAAGAGTTATAAGACTGAACAGGAAATAGAAGAATATCTGGATTCTCACGCCGCCCTAAAGAACATGCATGTTGATGCATCTTCTTTGGGTGTGTTAGTTATTGAGAACTGTTTCTCAGTTCACCCTACGTCCTGGGTATTAGATACCGGATCAGGATCCCACATATGTAAACAGTTACATGGGCTACGGAAAGTTAGAGAACTGGAAAAAGGTGATCATTCCGTTCAAGTAGGGAACGGTGCAAGTATTGTAGCCAAAACAGTTGGCGAATATCACCTTGTATTGCCAAGTCGTAATACACTGATTCTAAATGAGTGCTATTATATACCGAACATGATGTGCAACATTATATCAGTTTCTTTATTGAGTAAAGAGGGATATAATTTTGTAGTACAGGACAATGTTATGAACATATTCCTAAATCAAAAGTTGATTGCATCAGGCTCGTTACATAATTGCATATTCATTCTAAATCAGAATACAGTCCTGAATATACAAAACACACACAAGAGGAAAAGTTCAGATGTGAACGAATCCTACTTGTGGCATTGTAGACTTGGTCATATCAATGCGACACGACTGGCTAAGTTACATAAAGATGGTTATTTGAATCCGTTCGAATTATCATCTTATGATACTTGCCATTCATGTCTCAAAGGAAAAATGACCAAAGCTCCGTTTAGTGGACACGGAGAAAGAGTTACCGAACTCTTAGGACTGGTACATAGTGATGTATGCGGTCCCATGTCTACGCATGCCAGGAACGGTTCTTCCTACTTCATTACATTCACTGACGATCTCTCAAGATTCGGATATGTGTTCCTGATGAAACACAAGTCTGAAGCTTTTGAGAAATTCAGAGAATATAAGCACGAAGTAGAGAACCAAATGGGCAAAAGTATTAAGATTCTTCGATCTGATCGAGGAGGTGAATACTTAAGCAGTGAGTTCCTAGATTATCTAAAAGAGAATGGGATTCTCTTTCAGCTTACTCCTCCTTATACACCACAGCACAACGGTGTATCTGAGCGAAGAAATCGCACCCTATTAGATATGGTGCGCTCGATGATGAGTACAGCTGAGTTACCTATTTCCTTCTGGGGGCATGCACTGGAGACAGCAGCATACCTATTGAATCAAGTTCCAACTAAATCTGTACCTACCACACCATATGAGATATGGAGTGGGAAGAGACCATGTCTTAAACGAGTTAAGATATGGGGTTGTCTGGCCTATGTCAAAAAGCAAAATCCAGACAAACTCGAGGCACGGTCAGTTCTATGCAAGTTTGTGGGATATCCCAAACATTCACATGGATATCTTTTCTACCATCGCGAGGAACAAAAGGTGTTTGTTTCTCGACATGCCACCTTTTTAGAAAAGGAATTTCTTACAAAAGAAATTAGTGGCGAAGAGGTAGAACTGGAAGAAGTTCCAGCAACACAAACTGCAACTGAAGATTTAGTGGAACCAGAGGATTCAGTAGTACCCGACGAACCCCAGCCTCTCCGCCGATCTAGTAGGGTTTCTCGTCCACCTGAGAAATACTACGGTTTTCTCATTGATGGTGGAAGCGAGGATTGCATCATGGATGATGATGAACCGACTAGTTTCGAGCAGGCCATCACGAGTGGTGACTCTGTGAAATGGCTGGATGCAATGCGATCTGAGATGGAATCCATGTACACCAACAAAGTATGGACTTTGGAAAATGCTCCTGAAGGGGTAAAACCCATTGGGAGCAAGTGGATCTTTAAAAAGAAATTTGGTGTAGATGGAAAAGTTGAGACTTTCAAAGCTAGACTTGTAGCAAAGGGTTTTCGTCAACGACCAGGTGTGGACTATGACGAAACCTTTTCTCCAGTGGCTATGCTTAAGTCCATCCGGATCTTACTTGCCATTGCTGCATACCATGACTATGAAATCTGGCAAATGGATGTTAAAACCGCCTTTCTAAATGGTGATTTAGAAGAGAGCGTGTACATGACTCAGCCAAAGGGCTTCGTAGATAGTGGGAGCAGCGGAAAGGTGTGCAAGCTGCTTAAATCCATTTATGGGTTAAACCAAGCATCGCGGAGTTGGAACATCTGTTTTGATGTTGTAGTCAAAGAGTTTGACTTCATCAAAAATATAGATGAACCTTGTATCTATAAGAAGGTAGCAGAGGGTAAGGTTGTCTTCCTCGTATTGTACGTGGATGACATACTCTTGATAGGAAATGATATTCCTATGCTGCAATCAGTCAAGCTCTTCTTATCACAGAGATTCTCAATGAAAGATCTAGGTGATGCCTCCTGCATATTGGGAATCATGATCTATAGAGATAGATCTAAACGGATACTGGGATTGTCCCAATCCAGGTACATTGACACCATACTAAAGAGGTTTAGTATGGAAGAATCCAAGCGTGGGAATCAGCCCACGATCTCTGGACTCACTCTCTCCAAAGAGATGTCTCCCAAGACTGATTTGGAGAGAGCTCGCATGCAAGGGATACCCTATGCTTCGGCAGTAGGCTCTATCATGTATGCGATGCTATGTACCAGACCCGATGTTACATACTCACTAAGTGTAGTGAGTCGGTATCAAGCAGATCCTGGAGAGAGTCACTGGACAGCTGTGAAGAACATTCTCAAGTACTTGCGAAGGACTAAGGAGATGTTCTTGGTGTATGGTAACGGAGAACTCCAGGTGGAGTCCTTTACCGATTCCAGCTTCCAAAGTGATAAGGACGACTCTAAGTCGCATTCGGGTTTTGTCTTTACCCTCAATGGAGGGGCGGTATGTTGGAAGAGTTCCAAACAGGATACCGTGGCAGACTCAACGATGGAGGCTGAATACATCGCTGCCAACGATGCTGCCAAAGAGGCTGTCTGGATCAAGAAGTTCATTAGTGAACTTGGAGTGGTTCCATCCATTGAGCATCCAATACCTCTGTATTGCGATAACAATGGAGCTGTGGCTTTGGCCAAGGAACCCAGGTCCCATCAGAAGTCCAGACATATTCTGAGGCGGTATCACCTGATCAGGGAGATAGTTGATCGCCGGGAGATCGAGGTCAGGAGAGTAGATACGAAGGACAACACTGCGGATCCATTCACGAAGGCTATTCCCCAGATACAGTTTGAGAGATTATTCGGGATGCTAGGTATGAGATACTACAGCAGCTGGCCTTAGTGCAAATGGGAGATTGTTAGTTATGTATATGCCCTAGAGGCCATTGTTGTACATATGATGTATATTATAATGGATGCTTGGTTATATATAGAGAAGACTTTCTTGCTCGTCATGATAGTATGCTATTTGGTTTCACTTTATCTTAACATGTTGACTTGTATTGGTTTACTGTTTTACTCTCACATGTTGATAAAGCCCTTAGGATCTGTACTCGACTACTGGGACTATGATGAGATCATACTAGTGGGGCCGCGGTAGTCGATGAGTACATCCTATAACTGTTCCTAGTCGAGGGTATATCGAGACAGGGCATCGATACACCAGAGTAGACTAGCGTATACGCATCTTGACCCATATGATGGGCGATGGATGATCCCATATCCATCGGTGTTAGACATCAAGGATGGTATACGGGTGCTCAGTGGAGACTGGGTACACTGGACGGACTCGCCGAGAACTCCCAGATGGTGATATACCACACGTCAGATGGCAGTTCTCCGGTGACACTGGTACAGGGTAGTCTGTAGACCCGAGATCGTCATAGAGTCTTGTGTGATTCCTACTGTGCTTTGATTTCCACCTTACCACGTCCAAGAGGGCGTGCAAAACGGTGGCTTTTGGGTACAGTCCCGAATCACATGGAGGCAATGAGCGATAGGAGGGGATTCGTCTCTCCCGGTATAGGGAGTTGATGTTGTGCTGTGTTCGATTGGCTATAACTGGAAGTCCCTGGCCAGGGCTGATATAGAGATTTACTGGTAAGTGTTACTAGTAGTTTCTCGACCCGTTATGAGCCATACATCGACACGCCTTATCGGTTACTGGGGTCTGACGTATACCACCCCTAGACTTGATATGCGACATATCAGACGAACAGACCGGACTGTACGGGAGTGTTACTGATCGGATTCACAGGAGAACGCACAGGCTAGCTTGTTGATCTTCTGATCGCTCAATACCTGGGTGGCTGTTACGTTTAGCTGACCGCTTGCAGCTTGTGGGTGTTTGATATGATCATCACCTGCTACCGGCGTATTGACGATTCTTTAGAGTCCTACACAGAGGTTTCTTGGCTCAGGCGAAACGGAGTAGTGGCGTATATGTGATATGCGCAGGAGCGTGAATAATGCGATATGGGATACCGTATTATATTCTCGCGATATATGGATATGAACCGGGTCATCGGATCAAGTGTTGATTCGATGAATCGGTACATGATATATTAGTCGGTTATATTCGATATAGCCGGATCGTCGGATCAAGTGTTGATTCGATGATTTAATATATAATAATATATATGATATATTATTATATTAACTAATATTGGCTTGCTTTATTATTTCATTTTCTCAGTGGATGATACATTGATATATATGCGATATATGTTAATTGTATTATTTTCTTTTGTTGCAAATATATAATATATATGTGATATATATTATTGTGACATGATATGATTAATTGTTAAACATGTTTAAGGATGATTAATTGAGGTTAGGGTTTGATTAGGGTTAGTAGCTTCAAGTTCCTTCTAGAAGCTTTCTTGTTTTGTCATTCTTAAGATATTTAGAATGACACATTCATTTAACCCAACCAAACCCTAACTCTAGTTAACTCTCTACTCATTCTCATCCATTCATCCTTGACCATGGTTATATATCAATCATATGTTTTATTTCTATTCATCACAAAAGGATTTGATATGATCATTATCTTTTGATCATCATCTTCTTGCTTCTTGATGAAAGCTTGCTAGTTTTTCTTAAGTGATGAAAATAAATTGAGAAAATGATTTAAAAAGAAAGCAAAATCACTACTCTCTCATCCTCATCTCATCTTGCCCATGGGATTAGTGTGTTCTACTCTTTTGAGTGAGAAAGCTTGAGTCGAAGCAACTTCAAGGTAGATCATCGGAGATTTGGAATACTTCGAGCTAGCATGGATCGTTCGAGTCGTGGAGCCTCTCATGAGTCCGGGAGATCGTGGATCGCGGCAAAGGGACTTCTACTCGGAGCTTGTGAAGTGAAGGAGCGGACTACAAAGGTTGTAATCCCTCACACTTAGATAAAAGTTATCTTATTGCATGTTAAACCCTAATAATCTAGCAAAGATCCCGGCTTTGGGTTGTTCGGCACGTCTAAAATTTAATCCGGGCATGTTTGATGCCTTTTGAACCTTCACAAGAGTGCCTAGGAACCCTACATACTCGCCCGCCTCCAGGCTCAATCGGCAAAACCCATCGATCATCTCGCCGAGGGGAACCATACCGGGCCCACCACGAACCCGCAGACGGATCATCCACTCCTCGAATCGGGTTTCAAGCACACGTCTCAGCACCGAGAAAACGCGTGGTGGACACACCAAAATATCATATCACGAGGTACCGGGTTTTTCAAAATAGTGCATCTTTTCTTAAATACTTCCACGGTCCTCAAAACCAGAAATCGCATGAAATCCAACACCAATAAGTAAATCCAATGCGAGGTACAATGTAAATCAATCCATGGTATGAGCATAAGGGGAAAACCACTTTTAAAAATAGTTTCCGTTTTTAAAGATGTCATGCGGCTCCCAATTTCCAGGAAATCACCACCAATCATATGTAAGATAAACTACAGCAATATAATCATGGCAGTTCTACAGTGAGTGTGGCATGGCAATTACTAACGGTGTGTGTGTACCATGTAAATTAGTGCCCGTGCAACATAAACCGTTAGTAATAGTGCAGTGTTCTATCAGTTCTAAGCATATATATATAAACACAGCAGGGAATGCAATATGCGATGACAGTCTATGGGGTACATGCAACATATAATAGTAAAGTCCTATCAGCCCTGACGCATAACGCCATGCGGGCGATATTCCCGTAGATGTGAAATCTACTCACCGTGTCTCGCGCTAAGTGTATCCAACAACTTGCTTGCCCTTCTTCGCAGCGTCCGTCTCTCTGGCCTGCGAACCTAGAATCACATAACATATATCACACATAAGCTCAATTTCATAGAAACGCGACATTATGGTCCAACTAGAAACCCGTGTCGCAAACCAATCACGCGTGTGCGCGATACGCTAAAACGTATGATCACGCGCCTGAAACTACCCTGACGCGTCGCGATACGCAGAAACCCCAAACCTACTCACGTATCGCGCGTGTCGCGAAGGTTTAGAAAAACGGCAAAATAGGTATTTGGTCCCAGATTTCTATACAGAACTAGATTTACAAAACTATATATATAACAACACCCTACACACTAGCAGACACCTACAGGACCAAACACCACCCCAAACCCTACCCATCTGGCCGCAATTTGCGGCCAGAAAGAGAAAATCGGCGGCCTACTGTAGCAATTAGGGGGTCGGGTTCAAGCTATGGTATCAGCACATCTCCACTACACTGCAGTCTTCCCAATTTCACTCAGATCTCATCGGGTCAAAAGCAGATCCAGAAAACCTCAAATTTGCTTAAAAACGACAATTTGCATCAAATAGGGAAACTGGTGGTATTTTAGTGCAATTGGGGTTAAGCTAAGCTAATATGGCCTCAGTAACTCACTAACAACCTACTGAAACCCTAACACATCACTTTAGCACAAAGTTCCCACTAAACACCCCATATCACACCAAAACGCACTAAAAACCATTAACCGATGCAAATCTACACTAACTAAGCAAACTAGGGAAGCAAGTTAGGAAGTATACCTCACACTTAACCCTAGGGAGCTGCAGGAAGATGAAGAAGTGAAGGGAAGGGGCTGCACTTGATGTTGTTGCTGTTGGTGCTCACTGCTGCTGCTGCTGAACTTGGCTGCTGCTGCTACTGCTGATTGCCTGCTGCTGTTGTTGCTGCTATGCTGCTTGGTGCTGGGGTTCTGGAGCAGAGAGGTAAGTGTGTGTGTGTGTGAGTGTGTGAGAGTTTTGAGAGAAAAACAAAAAGGAAATGAGAGGCAACAATTATCACTCACTTGTCAACCCTCCTCTCTCTCTCTTCATTAATGGCAAGCATGGCTTGAGCCTGATGCCCTCTCTCTCTCTCTCACAAGTCAACACCCACTACAATTTCTAATTAAAGTAACTTTTAATTAACTAATTAAACTTGATTAAAACCCAAAAGGCTTAATCCTCAAGATTAACCCACCATGGTCACTTAACATGGTAAAAACTCATTTAAAAACCTAGTTTACATGCACATGTGTGTGCAAGCCTAAGAAAATTTTAGAAAAATATTTATTAAATTAGGAAAATTATTTGAAACACAATTTGGTAAACTTTTTATTAAAACCCATTATTTAAATATATTTAGTCACTAAACAAATCCTAAGGTGTTACAAGTGGATGCTTGGACATATATAGGGAGGACTTTCTTACTCGACATGATAGTATGCTATCTGGTCACTCTTTGCCTTAACGAGTACACTGATTTTCTCTCTGTTACATGTTGGTAAAGCCCTAAGGATGTGTACTTGACTACCTGGACTATGATGCGGATCATACTACTGGGGACATGGTAGTCCATAAGTACATCCTTCAAGGTCCCTAGTCGTGGGTGTATCGAGACGGGGCATCGATATACCAGAGTAGACTAGTGTATAGCTTCTCGACCCATGTAGATGAGCGATGGATGATCCCATATCCATTGGTGTTTGACATCAGAGATGATATACGGGTGCTCAGTGGAGACTGGATACATTGGACGGACTCGCCGAGAACTCCCAGATGGTATTATACCTTATGTCAGATGGCAGTTCTCTAGTGACACTGGTACAGGTTTTTCTGTAGACCCGAGATCGTCATAGAGTCTTGTGTGATTCCCACTGTGCTTTGATTTCCACCTTACCACGTCCAAGAGGGCGTGCAAAACTGTGGTTTTTGGGTACTGTCCCGAGTCACATGGAGGCAATGAGCGATAGGAGGGGTTTCGTCTCTCCCGGTATTGGGGGTTGATGTTGCGCTATGCTCGATTGGCCATAACAGGGAAGTCCCTGGCCAGGGCTGGTTTAGAGATATACTGGTAAGTGTTACCAGTAGTTTCTCGACCCGCTATGAGCCTCATATCCGCATGACTTATCGGTTATTGGGGTCTGACGTTTACCACCCATAGACTTGATATGCGACATATCAGACGAGGAAACCGGACTGTACGGTAGTGTCACTGTCAGGCTTTTTGCAGGAGTTGGAGCGGGCTTGCTTGCTGATCTTCTGATTGCTCAATACCCGGGTAGCCGTTACGTCCAGCTAGTACCGCTGACGGCTTATGGGTGCTTGATGTGATCATCACCTACTGCCGGCGTATTGACGAGTCTTTAGAGTCCTACATAGAGGTTTTACTGGCTCAGGCAAAACGAAATAGGAGCGCATATGTGATATGTGCGGGACTGAGAATAATGCGAGTATGTGATACCGTATTCTATTCTCGCGATGTTTGTATCGATCGATTATATGCGATATAACCAGGTTATCGAATCAAGGGTTGATTTGATAAGTCGATACATTGGATGTTAGTCGGTTATATGTGATATAACCGGATTATTAAGTCAAGTGTTGATTTAATAATTTAGTGTATAATTGTATATGTGATATACTAATTTACATTAACTAACATTGGTTCACTTAAGCATTTGTTTTTCTCACTTGTGCACAACTTAATATATATGTGATATATATTTATTTGTGTTCATTATGTATCATGGTTGTTGATACAACTATAATGGGTGTATAAGACTTATACCATACTAATTATAGTGTAAGGTTTTTAATATTTAAAGTAATTCTAAAATTAGTGGATGATGAGCTCACATGCATAAAACTTCATGAAGCTTAGGGTTGCATTGACTTAGTCTACTAACTTTGGATTACTTGAGATATTAATTAACCTAACCATTATAATGTAGCCATGGTTATGTCTCTACATGAGTTAGTATATGATACCCACTCATCCATGGTGTTAGTGTATATGCCCTAGGGGCCATTATTGTATCATACTAGATTGTATATTACTTAATGGAAGCTTGGGATATTCACAGTTATATATAAAGTCTTGCTAAAAATGGTAGTATGCTACTTGGTTTGTGTCTGCTTTAATATGTGCATATGTTTCTTATAACGTATCACTTATACATTTTAGTAGAGCCCATAGGATCTTTGCTTGATTACCAGCGTCGTGATGGCAGTCACACTAGTGGGGGCTGGGTAGTCTATAAGCAACATCCTATACATGTCCTTAGTCGTAGGATTATCGAGACAGGGCATCGATATTCCAGAGTAGACTGGTGTGTACGCTTCTCATCCCAGTTGGGGAGATGGTCTGTCCCATAGCCATCAGTACGTAGTACTGGAGATAGTATACAGGTGCTCGTTAGGTTACGGGTACACCGAACAGGACTCGCCGTGGAACTGATTGGTTGGTATTATACCCATCGTCAGTTATCAGTTCCCAGGTGACATGAGTACAACATAGTCCGTAGACTTGACACTGCTACTTCGCCTCGAGTGTGTCCCACTGTTCTTAGATTGCTACCCTACCACGGCTCAAAGGAGTCGTGCAAACAGGTAGCAGTTGGGTGCAGTCCCGAGCACTTGGAGGCAGTGGCGGTTAGATAGGATTCGTCTCTCCCGGTATTGGGAGATGATATCGCACTGTGTCAGAGAGCCATTACGCAAAGTCCCTGGCAAGGGCAAGCGAGATATACTGGTAGGTTCCAGTAGCTTCTCAGGGTGTAATGGGCTTCGCTCCGACACGACTTATACAGCTATTAGGGGACTGACGCTTGCCGCCTCCTAGGCTTGATATGCGATAGTCTTAGACGAACAGACCGGACTGTACGGAGATTGTCACATCAGGCTCAGTGGGAGTTCGGATGATTTACCTCATCGGCCTTCTTATCGACATCTACCTGGGGTCCGTTACGTACAGCTAGTGCCGCTTGCGGTCTGTGGTTAAACCCACTGCCAGCGTAGTGTCGAGTCTTTAGAGTCCCACACAGAGAGTTTCCCTGCTCCAGGCGAAACGATATAGAGGTCGTATGGTTTTACGATAAGGGTTCGAACGCGTACGTGTGTTTACGCACATACGAGTTTTTCGGACAGTTTTTACTAGCCGGCTTTGGTTTAAGCCAGATTCTAGTATCGGGTTATTGGATTTATACAGTCTAAAGTTTTTCCGTGTTTTCACGGATTGGAGGGGCATTCTCGTAATTTGTCGGGAACCTTCTAGAAGATGGTGACTAAGGAGGTTTAGGTGGCATATACATTGAATGAGATTAGTGAGTCATATAGATGATTCATCCATGTCATTAATGCTTCATAATTGCTTAATGACTCATGGAGATGAATCACCATAAGATATTTATCAAGCATGGTTGTAAATGATTTTCTTTTCTTTTTTTGAAAAACAATAATGCTTGATATATATTATGATAACTCATTTTCTCATTTCATTATGATGTTCATCTTCTCTCTCCTCAAGCTCTCTCTGTTCAAAACCCTAATCCTCCCCTCTCATGTGTTGAGTACAAGGGTTAGCTAGACTAATACATCCATAACCTCACTCTATATCACCTAGTTAGCTTAGATTAGCGATTTGAGAAAACTAGTTATCTCAAGTTTGAGATTAAGCTTGGCGTAGGAACTTTCGGGTGGATCGTCTTTGATTCGAGGAGGTCGTTGAGGTGCCGATGTTCCAAGGAGCCTACGAGGAGTGGAGGACAGCGATGAAGACCCGAAGGACATGGTTCTTGAGGTATAATCATTTCACATAGTAGTTTAGAACTTCTATGATTGATGTTAGTTATCGTTTAGCTTCGATTCATGCGGTTAGTCGATGTTTAAGCAAAGAACATGATCGTTTTTCATATTTCCGCCTCCCCGCAAGTCGTGGGGTGTTGCACATCGACTTACACATGGTTAGCTCTCTCTCTCTTGATTAGTTTTCATTCTCATTTTGAGCTCATCTTCTTCCTCCTTCAAATTCTTGTTAAGGTTTGATAAAGAGAGAGAAACATTATGAGAAAAGAAATTTTAAAGTGTACCCATTTCTTATTTCATCATTCTCTACTAGACTAGCACTTTAGTTTAGGGTGTTTGCTTCACTAATTCTTTAGTTAGTGAAGTAGAAGCTTGAGTTCTTATTCCCTCGACGTAGATCATCTTCGGCCTCGAAGACTTCAAGCAAAACCGTTGCCCTCTTCTCATGGAGCCGTCCGAGAGTCCGGGAGCACCATGATTGCAGCGAAGGGACTACAATAAGGAGCTTTAGAAGTGAAAGACCGATCTACAAAGGTTGTATTTCGTATTCACTTAGTGTTAATGTGTTTTACATGCTAGTTTTCTCCTAATAGTCTTGCAAAGATCTTGTTTCGGGTTGTTCGGCACGGCTAAAATTTTAATCGGGCTTGGTTGATGCCTTGTAGAACCTTGTTAGAGTGCCTAGTAACCCTACAGGCGTAACCCCGTTAACACCTTTCTAGACACCTACTTTGATCGGCTAATTGTAATTTGTAGAACTCTGCCAGGAGTAACTCTTACTCGCAGTGGGCATCGGGATCCAACTATCTCATAGAAGGCATGCAATCTCATTGCAAATTTCAACACTTGAAATTCCCGATAATACTTTTTACCCCTAGTACCTATGACCTTGGCTATGGTCAACATATCATAAGCACTATTCAAGTTATATCCGTCATTTCGTGGTTAATTAGACCCACCCACATGACCCTCGGCTATGGTCGACATAATCATGCGACTGTCCTAACTAATCGCATCATATGATGTATAGGAAAAACATCACTTAGCTACCGTACACTACGCCTCGGCTATGGTCGACATACGAAGCACGAATACTAAGTACTCTATTTCCTAAAATGACGAAGGGCTACACAGGTTTTTAAGAAAACCATGAGCGTAATGAACTTGATATCGTCGTAGAATCGAGTGATTTTGTAAAGGAGTGTTTTTTAGGCTTTAATAGTTTCTCTAAAGAGGTCACTCCCGGTGAAGGGATCTCGGCTCTTTCCTCATCGAATGAGGTGCAGGATATTTCACAAATACCACTATGCAAAGTATAAACTATAAAAGCAATCAAAAGACAAACCGAGTTTGTAGCATCTGCTAGTCTCGCTAAAGAGGTCACTCCCGGTGAAGGGATCTCGGCTCTTTCCTTATCGAATAAGGTGCTGGATATTCTACAAGGAATACCGCTATGCAAAGCAAGAACTAGAGCTACCAGTTTTTAAACAAGTTTCTACAACATCTTTAGGTTTCTTTTTCTTTCATTAATCTCATTAATGAAGTCCCATTTATTTATGCTTCCTAAGCATCACAGAAGAAATGAAAGCAACAATATTAATTATATCTCATATATATAGTATAAGCATTCGTCTCAGGCATATAATATGACCACATCACAGAATATCAGCAGCAGAAGAATCACATATGAAATATTGGATATGCTAGGAATTCCGTATTTTAAGTTAAGCCCGTATAAAACATCCCTAGACCCCTACGAGAGCGGCAATTCTAGAGTTAGGAGACCCAGTCTCGACTCCTCGAGATGGTCTCCCACTGTACCCTAGAATCCGGTTACTTGTGCTCTCCACCTTGGGTCTATCCTAATGCGGAAAAGTAAATAATATACAATGGTGACAGATTCCTCAACTCGAAAGTGCCCCAATAAAAGAATATTACATACAATGAATTTTACATGATTGAAAAAGAAAAAACTCTCATCTCACATAAAACCCCGTCTATTCAAAACACGACGATCCAATATAATATATCACAGCAACACATAACATCACATATCATAAATGTAAGTAAATATGCATATCCCAGTTGTCGTTGACATATAGCACCGAAACCGGCGATACACCACATATTACACTTACAGTCATAGAAAAGATAGTGTAAAACTACAACATTTGGAATCCACAATCACTTTAGACATCTTAAATCCGAAATATCACATACTTCGTATTTCATGCCTAACAATATGAATTCCACATATTGTATCACATTCCAGATAAATAGACAATGTTAAACTTTCCGATCGAATAAACAAACACCCAAGATTTCCCAAATAGCTCAACACTTGAGCGGAGTTCAAAATATCCCAAAACATGTCACAGCCGCTATGAACCAGCCGTAGAAGGTTCAAACCAACGCCTCACATGTGGCAACGCTAAACTACCACAAACCATATGGTTCAGTGGCGGTTTTGACGGTCACATAATCGAGTTAAGGTTATGTTCTTCTAGAGGGTCCACATATTACTTGCATGATTTTCAGAAAGTTTTAAACTCAGGAAAAAATCCAACACTTGAAAGTGTTCCGACAGGGTAAAAAGTGAGTTATTGATATCCGTTCGAACCTTTTAACACGTTCTAAATTACCCGGAAAAAATCTAAACGAAGATAAACTTTCCGATCGAATCAACGAGTTCCCAATATTTCCCAAAAAGCTCAACACTTGAGTAGAATTAAAAATTCCCAGAAGCATGAAAAAGTACCCAAGAATAAATCCCTGAAGTATTAGCCCCTAACTCCTAAAGTTGGCCGCGGAACCGCCGCCAAACACATGGTTTGGCCGCGGTTCCGCGGTCCCTTGAGTGAGTTATGGCTTCATACTTCACAGTAATCCTTAGAATTCTTTGCATGATTTTCTGAGTATTTTTAATATGAAAAATTTCAACTTTTGAAATTTTTTCCAGAAAGCGGGATTTTTCGGGGTTTCGGAGTTTGATCGGACTTTAAACTTCGCCTGCACGACGCCTAATGCTCTAGCTTGTCTCTGATACCACTATATGTTTAGCTTAGTACCTTAGCAAGGTTTTAGAAAGCATCAATCATGCTACTTTAAAATTTTTGGGGTGCTAAACAAACCCTAACCAAGATCTTAACTAGAGACTTAGGGTAAAACAAGATATGTAAACACTTTACATCTAAGTGAACAAGGAATACAACCTTTGTAGACTGGTCCTTCACTTCAATAGCTCCGTATAGAAGTCCCTTCACTGCGATCACGATCGTCCGGACACTAAAGAGGTTCCCATGAAGAAACGAATCAGCTTGCTTCGGAGTCTTCGAGGCCGAAGATGATCTACGTCGAGGAGACACTAGCTCATGCTATCTCTTCACTAATTGTGTAGATTAGTGAAGCAAACACCCTAAACTAAATGGATTATACTATAGGATGATGAAGTAGGAAGTGGGCTCACTTTAGATATATTTTTCTCACAAGTTTCCATCACTTTTCAAAAAGCTAGCAAGCTTTTCTTACTTGATGAAGAAGAAGAAGAAGAATGAACTCATAAGGTTAGAAATGCAACCATGGGTGAGTATATCATATATTTAACCCATGTAGAGAGTTAACCATGGTAAGGGGTTAAAGGTTAGGTCACAAAATATCTTAAGGAAAATAAAGGAGTGGACTTAGTCAATGCTTATCCACAAGCTTCTACAAGCTTCTAGCAATGATTTAATCCACTAATTTGTAATTACTTAATGATAAATGAAACCCTAACATAAACCCTAGCATGGTGTAAGTCTCATACATACATGTTACATGTATAACCTGTAAGTCCACGTTGCTCACCCCGGTTCTAACGGGGAGGCGGAAACGGTAAAAAACGATTTTTGACACGAAGCAACATGGACTATAAAGAGAGGATCTTTGCTAAACAAAAACCTAGCAAACTATATGAGGTTCTATCTACTATGCCATAGAGATTATACCTCACGATACCGGTCCTTCGGGTCTTCTCTCCGCTGTCCTGCTCGTCCATCTAAGCTCCAAGGATTGATCCGGATCTAGATCACCTCCGTGGCCTTCTTGAGTCGAAGACGATCCACCCGAGAGTTGTGCTCCGAGCTCCACCTCGAGCCGAGGCAACTAGGGCAACAAGATCGCTAGGCTTGATGTCCTAGGTTGTGTAGAAGAGGTAAATGGATGTGTTTGTCTATTTGGATCCTTTTTCTCTCAACACATGAGATCAAAGGAAATATCAAGAGGAGGAAGAAGAACTAGCAACCATGGAGCTTTCTCATTTCAAGAGAGAGAATGAGAAAAGAATTATGAACTAAGAAAATGAACCATGGTTGCAATAATGCATAAACATCATCATTACTAATCCTTTCATGATAAAGTTGATGGCTACATCGACTTGACCATTTTCATATCAAAAATAAAAAGAAAGCCAAAGAATACTCTAGACCTCTCATGAAGGTCCAAGTCAATTTTGGTCAAACGGTCAACAAAGTCAAGTATGGTCAAATGGTCAAAGCAATTAGCCATAACATAATGTAAGTCCACGTTGCCCACCCCGGTGCTTGCGGGGAGGCGGAAACGTTATGAAAAATCGGATTTTTACAACACTAGGCAACATGTGTAAGTCCACGGTAGCGCCCCGGCCATTTAACAGACGCCAAATGCGGAACAAAAACTTTTTACAACTGGCGCTATCGCGTACTATAATCCGGATCTGCCATTAAAGCTAAACTAACAAACTACAAAGTGGGTAGAAGAGTTATACAGAACGATCCGAGTCCTTCGGTCTTCAACCATCATCCCACGCTTCTTGCGGATGCTCCGAGCTCCTCGATCTCCAGTCTTGTCGTCCAGGTGGCACCACGTCGACGGATCTTTAAACGGGCTCCCGCCTCTGAACCGAGGAAACTCGATCGTCAAGTTTGCTAAAAGAGACGACCAAGAAGATGTAGAGAATGAGTAGAACACTTTGTCTCGTTACGTCCAAGGCTGTGGACGAACGGTTAATGAAGTTGCCAATTGGAATCGGGTAAATGGAAATTGGGCTATGAAATTTCCATACACTCAATTATCATAATCTTTTCTCTCAAAACCAAAATGAAAAACCATCCCACCTCATAATGAGGGCAGGCCACTTAAAGAGAGGGGGGAGGTGAGTGTAGGAGAGGAGGGTGACCACAAGAATGAGGAATCACCTTAACACCTAGTATGAAAGCATTTAAAGCAAACCAATCACGATTAACCTAGTCACCTTGTCATTAAATGCACCATTAATGACCAAATGACTCACTAGCCTTGTCACCCTCTCTACAACCTTCTAGAACACTGACTCACCTCATCAAGAAAAGATAAATCCGTATTTAACCGAATGTCAAAATACGGCTGATAGAAAACTGGAAACTGGCAACTTCCAAAAGTGATCCTGAAACGAATTTCAGGATAACCCTGTAATGGTATAAACATACCCGCATTTGTATTACGACCGAATACAAATGCATCTGATACAAAGATATTATATCTACACTGTATAATACTCGGATCCGGCTTAAACTAAAGCCGACCAGTATTATCTGCCCGAAAAACGACACGTGCGAAAACGCACGTGCTTTTTCCGAACCTTGCCATAAACCCACACGGCCTCTACAATGTTTCGCCCGAACTTGGGAAAGTGTCTGTGGGGGACTCTAATGACTCATCAACACACTGGCACTGGGTATAACCTCTAGCACGTCAGAGGTACAAACTGTACGTAACGGTTTGCCTTTGTATTGATTGGAAGGGAAGCTGATGAGCGAACTCATCTATAAACCCTACAGAGCCTAACAGTGACAATGTATATACAGTCCGGTCCGTTCGTCTAAAGAGTATCGCATATCGAGTCTAGGGGGGTGGATAAAGTCAGACCCCCTAATAAAGCGATAAATCGTGTCGGCATGAAGCCCATCACCACCTGAGAAACTACTGATCCAAATCAGTAATTCTCCACTACCTCGGCCGAGGATTCCTAGTGATGGCCACCCGTGCACTGCGCGACATCAACCCCCAATACCGGGAGAGACGAATCCCCGACGATCAGCTCACTTGCCTCCAATGTGGCTCGGGACTGTACCCAACTAAAACCTGTTTGCACAACTCCTTTGAGCGTGGTAGGATAGTAATCTAAGCACAGTGGGAACTCACATGAGACAAATGACGATCTCAGGTCGATGAACTAACCTGTACACATGTCACCAGGGAAATGCTATCTGACGATATGTATAATACCAACTAGCAGGTTCCCGGCGAGTCCTGTCCGGTGTACTCATAACTTAATGAGCACCTGTATACATCTTAGGTGATCCAACTGACACCAGTGGCTTGTGAGACCGGCCACCGCCCCTCGTCGGGGTCTCGACTGTATACACTAGTCTACTCTGGAGTATCGATGCCATGTCTCGAAACTCCTATGACTAGGGACATATTTAAGGATGTGCTTATAGACTTCAGCGGCCACGTATATGATCGCCATCATAATGCTGGTAGTCAAGCAAGAATCCTATGGGCTCTATCATCATGCAATAGTGAACTAAAGCATATATACGATGATAAAGACAAACCAGATTGCATACTATCATCTTGAGCAAGACTGTCATATCGGTATAGGTCCTTCCTCAATCATTGCAATCACGTACCTGCGATCCAATAATTGACTTTGAGGGCACTATCTCCAACAATCTCCCACTTGCACTTAAGGCTAATTATTGCGATGTCGCATACTCACAGCCCGTGTGATACCGAACATCTAACTCCTCTACTAATCAGTTTTAGAAAGCTAGTTTGTAAAACTCTTGTGTTCGAGAAATAGCCTCAGTAAGTGGATCCGCCCTGAAGTTTCTTTCTATATCTCTCTAAATCTCAAGTTCGCGGAGAAAACCATCTCCCGAATTGAGTAATATCTGTCTTAGAATATGTCTGGATATCTGATGGGACCTAGTTCATAAATGAACTCCAAATCCAAACTTCTTAGACTGTATCGATAACTGAACCAAATCAGTATCCAGCACCATACCTCCCACAGTATCCTCATGGATCACCTGTCCACAATACTGTCCCTCGTCAGAAGGAAAACTATAACTCTGACAATCACTCTGTCATCCATGTCACCTTGGAAACCTGGAATGATAACCGTCTCCCGAAGGAGGCTGCCGTCATCAAATCCGTAAAACATGCACTTATGTTCTATAACTGTTTCCTTATGTTTCTTCAGGATTGGATTAATATAAACATATCGCATCTAGTTGTAACACCTTAGAATGTGTTTTGTGGTTAATTATATTTTAATGTATGGTTTTTAATAAAAAGTTTACCAATTTGGTTTTTAATTATTTTATCCTATTTATTGAATATTTTATTAGATTTTTCCTAGGCTTGCACACACTTGTGCATGATAACTAGGGTTGTTTTTGGGGTTTAACCATGATTAGCAATCATGGTTAACAAACCATTTTCTCTAATCTAGTTTTAATATTGATTAAGTGTCATGGTTGTTTTAAAAATGAAAATGAATTTGAAAGGGGATTTTAAATATTGTTTGAATGGTTGACCTTGGTGAGAGAGAGAGAGTGCATGATGGGGCATCATGGCTTTGCCCATGCCTTCATTAAAGAGAGAGAGAGGGAGGAGGGGGTTGACTTGTTTGTGTTCTCTCATTCTCTCACTCTCATTCTCTCACTCCCATTCTCTCACACAACACACACACACACACTCACTCAGACACAGCAGCAGCAGCAGCTCAAGACACAGCAGCAGCAGCAGCCTCAGCTCCAGCAACAAGAAGATGATGATGTAGAAGCAACAGAGGTAGCAGCAAGCAGCTCCAGCATCACCATCATCAGCAACAGCATCATCCTCATCATCAGCAAGAGCAGCAGTAGCAGTAACAGCATCAGCATCAGCAGCACAAGCAACTTCAGCAGCAGCAACTTGCACCAACATCACCAGCAGCTGTAGCAGCTCCTTTCGCCTCTTTCTCCTGCCTTCTAGGGTTTATTAGGGTATAATTTCTTAACCCAAATTCCTAGTTTGCTTGAGTTGTGCATTGATTAGCTTCGGTTAGTGTAAATTAGCTAGTTTGGTGCTAGTTTTGGTGATTTGTGAGATGTGGTGGTAAATTGTTGATTGTGTTAGTTACCTTAGTTTATTTAAGTGTTATTGGGGTCACTGAACTGAGCTTAGCCCTGGATTACACTAAAATACCATAAGGTTTCTAAATTGTGCAAATTGGTGATTTTAAAGCGATATATTAGCAATCTGGAATCTGCTTTTGACCCGGGGCCTTCAGGACAAAATTGAGGAAATTGGGGCATGTACGTTAGGTCTAGATACCACCACCTGAGCATGAGACCCTATCTCCTAAATTGGGCCGCCGGTTTATTAGTTCTGGCCGCAATTTGCGGCCAGGTAGGGGACTGGGGTATTGGGTTTTTGTGTGGGGTAGTTTACTGTTATGTGTAGTGCTTTGGCATGTCTAGTTTTGTAAGTTTTGGCCTGTAGGAAAATCTGGGACTATATATCGTTTTTGGTGTCCGTTGTGTTTGCGCGATACGCGCGATACGTGAGAGGGTTTTGTGATCCAGCGTATCGCGGCGTGTCGCGATGGTTTTAGACGCGTACACACACGTTTTAGCGTATCGTGCACATGCGCGTTTAGTTCGCGACGCGAGTTTCTCGTTTTGGTTCGATATCGCATTTTGCGGAATATTTGGCTTATATATGATTTCCATGTCTTATTTGCAGGTTTGCAGGCGGGGACTACGGACACTGCTACAGGGGGAGCAGATGGTAGGATTCACCTAGCGTGGAGCGTAGGTGAGTAGATTTAACATCTACAGGGGAATCGCCCGCATGGCATTATGCGTCTGGGCTAGGATTCAATACCTATCGCACATTCTACGTCATTGTTAGAATTGCGCCTTTACTTTATTTCCTTGATATAGTTGTACTGTGACTAGCAGCCGTAGGACACTGCACATATTATTGACGGTTCATGTTGCACGAGCACGGATTGTATGCTACACACACACCGTCAATAATTGCCATGTCACACACAAACCATTATAGACATTATATTGCTTGGTTAGGACCTTGTGACATTGATTCGTATTGCTTATCACATATGACATTACCATACCTATATACCTATAGAGTATCGTACCATTAGTGATAGATACACATACCCTTTACGATACATCTACAGCTATACCTTCCTCATATTTTCTTATACCCAGGGGGGTATACGACATCAGTTCTTATAGGTAGATACCTATACACTGCTACACCTATATGTTTCATGCATATTCAGTTGCAGTACATTTTTATCTTCACTGATGTTACTTAGCTGTACCTTATTGATTTCGCATACGTCTGGTTTCAGCTACATGTTCTCATTTATATGCTCACATTTAGATACATCGCATTTATGTGTCCCTGGATTTGCTCATTGTTTTATTTGGATTTTACATGGTGTTTTCTGGATTTGGGAACCGTGGGAGTTCATGAAATTATGCATACATTGAAAAACCCGGTTTCCTTAAGATGATATTTGCGCGTCCACCATGAGTTTTATCGGTGCTGATTATATACTCCATACGAGGTGTGGTTGCCGTATGAGAGTACATGGTGGGGCCCGGTATGGTTCCCCTCAGCAAGAAGATCGATGGACTTTGCCGATTGAGCCTGGAGGCGGGCGAGTACCTACCGGTGACAGTACCCATGACTCGGCGGGGGATCATGGAGACACCGCTGGGAGTCATGTACGTATGCATACGTCGGAAGGCGAGGGTCAGAGCTAGGCACTCGTGCTTTCGGGATAGCGTATGATACGTGGTCAGGATTTCTGTGTCGATGCTTGGCACATTGGTTTTCATGATATTTCTTTTAATACCTTTGTATATAAAAGGGGATTTAGCCATTGTTATATAAACCCTTACACCAATATTAGTGGAATGGGACGCTAATATATGTGTATTGCCCCCATCATATTTATTTCTGCATATATATTTATCTAGGATATTAGAAATTTACTTGATATTCGACTTGGGATATTGGTGATTCATTGAGATTGGATATTGGATACGAAAGAGATTGATGATTTGTACATTCGGGATATAGGAGATCTATTCGATATTGTACATTGAGGAGATGTGAGACTTATATGATATGAGAGCCCGACTTGGGGGCAGGTTTGTGGATTTGGGATTTGAGTGTCTTGATGGATTGTGATCCGGCCACGATGTCAGGTTTCCGTGGAAATGACATATTCCACCCCATACCTCACACTTACCCTTTTTATGCATAGATTCATATATTGGTTGTACCTGTTAGCGTACCCTTATGATAGTTGCATATCTACTTTTTCATATCCGTATTGCATGGTTATTGCATATTATTGTCATGTTATTATTGCTTCATATATCGATTGTACCTGCTAGTGTACTTTCCTTTATTCAGCATTTGCATGACATGTTATTACTGTAATCGCATATCTTAGATTCATGCTGTACGTACATTCCTGCGATTACCTGCATATGTTATCTACTATTCACGAGTTGTCAACTCACCCCCGTTGTGCCACAGGTGTTTCAGGTTTTTCCCTAGAGTAGTCGAGGCAGGCTATTCAGCTTTTCAGCTATCATCTTTTGCTACAGATACCGCATCAGCTCACAGTACCATTTTGCTTAGATGGGTTAGATGATTATCTGTATTTCATATTGTACTTCCGTTGTATTTTGTACTCTCCATCTACTATTGTATTGTGGACTTAGAGACTTGGTGAGGACGTTATTGTGTATTATTGTGGATTTGATGTCTTTTATATGCAGCTTTCTCTCTATTGTCTCTTATTTCTTCGCTACGGCGTCGTATATTTATGATGTTATTGTTTTCCGTCTTGAGCTAGTTTTTACAAAAAGGGGTGTTGCCAAAATTTTACAGAAAGAAAGTAAGACTTTTAAAGAATTTTGGGTTGCGATTTCAAATGTTTCAAAAACCATATTATCTTTTCCGTATTTTCTTGGTTTAGATTTCTGGGTTTTGGCTTTCTTTTACTGCGTTACGTCTTTTGGCGTTGCGTATTATTAGGGCCGTCACGGGCCAATTTTGGGCCGTGACAAGTTGGTATCAGAGCGCTAGGTTTTACCTTTCGGAGTGTAGGATGACCTTAGTATGATGGAGTAGGTAGCTTAAGCAGAGTAACGTAGTGTGTGTATGTCTGCAGCATACCCACGACGCGGTACCTTGCATTAAGTAACCTAAGTACAATTTGCTTGAAATTCCTTCCTTGATGATTCATATCCTTGAGATTCGATTCCTTATTCTCATCGAATCTTATATCTATTTATAGCCTTGCCGCCGATGACTATGGGGACTCAGAGTGATGCAGCGAGGGCCGAGGTCAGAGTTGGCTCGGGCGAGACGAGTACTGACCAGGATGGCATTCTAGTTGCACAGGTGCAGACGGATCAGCCTGCGATATATACTATTGATAGGCTTATGACAGAGATGCAGGACTTCCGCCAGGCTATGAGTTCATTGGTTGATATCGTTCGGGAGCTACGACAGGAGGTTGTCACCCCTGTTACTCAGTTGTCACTTACGGTCAGCATGCAGCAGTCCGTCACCTACATAGCACCAGTGGTTGCAGCTCCAGTTGACGAGGCACATATTCCAGAGGCTCAGACAGTTCTAGGACAGTGGAGGACTCGTACAAGCGTACCAGTCCTGAGGCAGAGGTTTGGTCATCGAGACAGATTTCGTGGCCGTCGCGGGAGTAGCAGAGGCTTAGGACGAGGACAATCGTTCAGCTCTCATCCCAAGAATGGTCAGCAGTCAGCGCGTGGATGTTTTCGATGCGGAAGCCTTCAGCACTTCGTCAGGGATTGTTCCTTAGCACCTCGTCAGAG
This sequence comes from Agapanthus africanus, assembly GCA_030015575.1. Lineage (NCBI taxonomy): Eukaryota > Viridiplantae > Streptophyta > Magnoliopsida > Asparagales > Amaryllidaceae > Agapanthus > Agapanthus africanus. The sequence continues at coordinate 651,153,533 of JASDDO010000019.1, read as the reverse complement.
TCGTATTCAGAGAGGTCGTGGACGTGGAAGATTTGCTCAGAGGGCTCGGTCTACCAGAGGAGTTCATCCAGTTACGGGTAGAGGGCAGACACAGGAGTTTGCTTCTACTCTTCGAGACGCGCAGACGTCCAATGTGGAGTTTTCAGGTATCTTTTATTTATATGTTCTTTTGATGTATCCGTTGTTTTCACCTTGTACTGTGGTTGGGTAGTTTAGTCGTAGTTGTTGTTTTAACTTCTATCAGCGATTCTTTTGTGGCGCGACACGTATTTCAGTTGTGTGCCAATCGGATAGGAGATAGAGATTCGTCCGTCGTTTTAATCCTTCTAGAGAAGTTGGATTTGACGTTCTCCTGGGCATAGACTGGTTAACTACGTGCTAGGCGTCTGTGGACTACCGTGAGGAAACAGTCAGGTTTGTTTTCCCGGTAGGTCAGTTTTTGTTGTGCAGGTGGATAGTTGTGCCGCCTCTCACAGCTTGAATTCAGCCTTTTTTCGTTAGTCGGCTACTGAGGAGATGTCGTGGATTCTTGGCGTTCATTTGTGATACCGGAGCCACAGTTAGTATTATTGGACCGGATTCCTTTCGTGCGAGAGTTTTTCCGACGTTGTTCCGGATGAGCCGGCGAAGCTTGGGAGCTTAAGGATCAGCTGCAGAGTTATGGTTTGGGGAGTTTTGTGCGTCTGAGTGTTTCGCTTTTGGAAGCTCCTAATTCTGTTCGTCAAGGAGAAAGACGGCAGTTTAAGGTTGTGTATCGACGAATCATTAATTGAACCGGCTTACGGTGCGGATAGGTAACCCCTACCTCGCATTGATGATTTCTTCGATCAGCTCCAGAGTGCGAGACATTTTCTAAGTTTGCTTGGGATCAGGTCATCATTATTGCGGGTTCGGAGTGATGGCATTCCGAAGACTGCCTTGCGCGTGCTACGGGCTTTGTGTGTTTGGTGTGTCATTGGACTCACCAGTGCCCTGGCAGCATTTGTAAATGTGATGAACCAGATTTCTGCAGGCCGTTCCCCAACCAGTTATTGTTGTGTTATTTACGACATTCTGGTCTATCTAATGTGTCTTGAGGAACAGGAGCAGCACTTGAGGATTTGTTATGAAGATGCTGGGAGAGCACAAGCAGTTTGCTAAATTCTCGGGGTGTTCTTCAGGCTTGTTTTGTGTTGACTCCTAGGTCTTATAGTCGCGGGAGACGGTTTCGTATGGTTCCGAGGGAGGATCTTGGCCGTACAGCTTAGGCCCAGACATGTGTGCAGGACGGAGATCCGCAGATTGTTAGGCTTAGCAAGTTTTTTACCACCGTTTCATGCAGGATTGCTAGAGTAGTGCTACACCGTCGACTGAATAGACCGGAAGGAGGTTTCTTTTCTGTGGACTGAGGCATGTGTACGGAGTTTTCGGCAGTTGGAGATTCTGTTAACAACTGCATTAGTCCTTTCTTTGCTTTTGGTTCGGGCAACCTTGTTGTTAACTGTAATGTTTCTTGAGTGGGCTCAATTGTGTACTGAGGTGACACTATAGAGTTATCGCTTTTGCTTCCCTACATTTAGAGGAAGTACGAGAGGGATGTTCCACTCATGATCTGGAGATGGCCGCGGTGGTTTTGTGTTGGAGATTTGGAGACACTATCTGTTCGAGAGTCGTGTCAGATTTTCACGGACCACCAGAGCTTAATGTACATCTTCCTGCAGCGGATTTGATTGTTGTGACAGTCTTCTGCAGATTTACAGTTCTTGTGTGATCGTCGAGTACAGCTTAAGTTCGTCTCTATGGAGGGGACAGCTTGCTCATGTCCGCGCCCGACCACTTTCCTTAAATCGTTTTCGCGAGACACTGCCCGTCTATGCTCGTTCGTCAGTGATACTTGAGCATGCTCGGCTGGGTAATGATTCGGAGACCCTGATTTGTGACAATGACGTGCTAAGTTAGGGACACGTTTGTGTACCCGACCTCATCGGGTAGAGACGTGTAATCCTAGAAAATGCACACCAGTCAACTCTCTGCATACATTCAAGTTCCACCAACATTTAGCATGACTTGTGAGATAGTTACGGGTGGACAGGGATGTAAAGAGAAGTTTCAGGTTTCGTTTCAAGGTGTCTGTCTTGTTGTGTGCTTGGGTCGAGCATCTGAGGCCGGCTGGAGAGTTGCAACCTTTTACCGTTCCGAAGTAGGAGTGGGAGCAGATCTCCATGAATTCCGTTATGGTTTCTACCCAGGGTTAGTCAAGGTGTGACTCCATTCGGATTCTTGTCGTCCGGTTATACTCAAATTGCTCAGTTGTTTCTTGTTAAGTGGTGTGTTTGTTTTGATTGTTGTCAGCAGTTGGGGATCGTCACTCGCCATCGTTAGGGTTCTCCTTCGATAGCTGTTATCAGGAGACACTTCAATTGGCCACCCTTAGGCTTAGGGGTTAGGTCGTGTCGATCACCGGTCTGTTTTTCTGACTCTGCGTAAGTAGGACTTTGGACCCCAGCTAGTCTAGAGCTTCAGAAATGATCCAGTTGTGTTAGGTCAGGATGGAAATTGTCCATTGCGAACTGAGGTCTTATGCCGACTGTGTTAGCCATAGACTCGAGTTCGCAGGGACAGATCATGTATTCCTATGGACTTCCGATGAATGACGTGTTGGATTTTGGGAAGCTTGTTCCAGAATTTTGGTCCTTCTGAGATCCTATAAGCGAGTTAGTTTCGTTGCCCTTAATTTGGCTCTTCCGCCCAGATTATTGGATTTTCACCCTGTATTCCTTATGATGATGCTTTACAATTACCTTCATGACCTTTCTCACATGATTTGGCACCAGACCATTGGGCTTGGACGCGATCTTTCGTTCGCCAGCAGCTATGCGTCTTAATGGCTCGGCAGGTGAAGGAATGTCGGTCAAGGGTCTTGCCATCTGTGAAGGGTTTTCTTGAACGTAGCCGTATAGTAAGGTAATCACTTGAGAGGCTGCGAGCGAGATTTGAGAGTTATAATCTTCTCTTTGAAGGTACGCGTATCGGTATATTATTAAATTCGGGGACGAATTTCTTTTAAGGGGGGAGATTGTAAAACCTTAGAATGTGTTTTGTAGTTAATTATATTTTAATGTATGGTTTTTAATAAAAAGTTTACCAATTTGTTTTTAATTATTTTATCCTATTTATTGAATATTTTATTAGATTTTTCCTAGGCTTGCACACACTTGTGCATGATAACTAGGGTTGTTTTTGGGGTTTAACCATGATTAGCAATCATGGTTAACTAACCATTTTCTCTAATCTAGTTTTAATATTGATTAAGTGTCATGGTTGTTTTAAAAATGAAAATGAATTTGAAAGGGGATTTTAAATATTGTTTGAATGGTTGACCTTGGTGAGAGAGAGAGAGAGTGCATGATGGGGCATCATGGCTTTGCCCATGCCTTCATTAAAGAGAGAGAGAGAGAGAGAGGAGAGGGTTGACTTGTTTGTGTTATCTCATTCTCTCACTCTCATTCTTTCACTCCCATTCTCTCACACAACACACACACTCTCACTCAGACACAGCAGCAGCAGCAGCTCAAGACACAGCAGCAGCAGCAGCCTCAGCTCCAGCAACAAGAAGAAGATGATGTAGAAGCAACAGAGGTAGCATCAAGCAGCTCCAGCATCACCATCTTCAGCAACAGCATCATCCTCATCATCAGCAAGAGCAGCAGTAGCAGAAACAGCATCAGCATCAGCAGCATAAGCAACTTCAGCAGCAGCAACTTGCACCAACATCACCAGCAGCTGTAGCAGCTCCTTTCGCCTCCTTCTCCTGCCTTCTAGGGTTTGTTAGGGTATAATTTCTTAACCCAAATTCCTAGTTTGCTTGAGTTGTGCATTGATTAGCTTCGGTTAGTGTAAATTAGCTAGTTTGGTGCTAGTTTTGGTGATTTGTGAGATGTGGTGGTAAATTGTTGATTGTGTTAGTTACCTTAGTTTATTTAAGTGTTATTGGGGTCACTGAACTGAGCTTAGCCCTGGATTACACTAAAATACCATAAGGTTTCCAAATTGTGCAAATTGGTGATTTTAAAGCGATATATTAGCAATCTGGAATCTGCTTTTGACCCGGGGCCTTCAGGACAAAATTGAGGAAACTGGGCATGTACACTAGGTCTAGATACCACCACCTGAGCACGAGACCCTATCTCCTAAATTGGGCCGCCGGTTTATTAGTTCTGGCCGCAATTTGCGGCCAGGTAGGGGACTGGGGTATTGGGTTTTTGTGTGGGGTAGTTTACTGTTATGTGTAGTGCGTTGGCATGTCTAGTTTTGTAAGTTTTGGCCTGTAGGAAAATCTGGGACTATATATCGCTTTTGGTGTCCGTTGTGTTTGCGCGATACGCGCGATACGTGAGAGGGTTCTGTGATCCAGCGTATCGCGGCGTGTCGCGATGGTTTTAGACGCGTACACACACGTTTTAGCGTATCGTGCACACGCGCGTTTAGTTCGCGACGCGAGTTTCTCGTTTTGGTTCGATATCGCGTTTTGCGGAATATTTGGCTTATATATGATTTCCATGTCTTATTTGCAGATTTGCAGGCGGGGACTACGGACACTGCTACAGGGGGAGCAGATGGTAGGATTCACCTAGCGTGGAGCGTAGGTGAGTAAATTTAACATCTACAGGGGAATCGTCCGCATGGCGTTATGCGTCTGGGCTAGGATTCAATACCTATCGCACATTCTACGTCATTGTTAGAATTGTGCCTTTACTTTATTTCCTTGATATAGTTGTACTGTGACTAGCAGCCGTAGGACACTGCACATATTATTGACGGTTTATGTTGCACGAGCACGGATTGTATGCTACACACACACCGTCAATAATTGCCATGTCACACACAAACCATTATAGACATTATATTGCTTGGTTAGGGACCTTGTGACATTGATTCGTATTGCTTATCACATATGACATTACCATACCTATATACCTATAGAGTATCGTACCATTAGTGATAGGTACACATACCCTTTACGATACATCTACAGGTATACCTTCCTCATATTTTCTTATACCCAGGGGAGTATACGACATCAGTTCTTATAGGTAGATACCTATACACTGCTACACCTGTATGTTTCATGCATATTCAGTTGCAGTACATTTTTATCTTCACTGATGTTACTTAGCTGTACCTTATTGATTTCGCATACAACTTGTTTCAGCTACATGTTCTCATTTATATGCTCACATTTAGATACATCGCATTTATGTGTCCCTGGATTTGCTCATTGTTTTATTTGGATTTTACATGGTGTTTTCTGGATTTGGGAACCGTGGGAGTTCATGAAATTATGCATACAATGAAAAACCCGGTTTCCTTGAGATGATATTTGCGCGTCCACCATGAGTTTTATCGGTGCTGATTATATACTCCATACGAGGTGTGGTTGCCGTATGAGAGTACATGGTGGGGCCCGGTATGGTTCCCCTCGGCAAGAAGATCGATGGATTTTGCCGATTGAGCCTGGAGGCGGGCGAGTACCTACCGGTGACAGTACCCATGACTCGGCGGGGGATCACGGACACACCGCTGGGAGTCATATATGTATGCATACGTCGGAAGGCAAGGGTCAGAGATAGGCGCTCGTGCTTTCGGGATAGCGTATGATACGTGATCAGGATTTCTGTGTCGATGCTTGGCACATTGGTTTTTGTAACACCCGAGCCCATAATACTATTTCTGGCTAGTTGAGTGTTATACATTGCTCATTTCGATTATCCTGATTGTTTGGTGTTTTTTTGCTAAATTTTAACCGGTTAAATCATTTTGGCACATAACAAATTTTAACACCGAAAATGAAATTAAAAATGTCCATGTTGGCCTACTCGTCACCACTAGTCGCGTGGTAGCGTCCGCACGTCGAGATTCCGTTCCGTTCGGCTAAACGGGTAAGTTTGGACGACTACGCGCGCGTACAAGTGTCCGACTTGGGGGCATGCATTTTAATCATTAAACACCTCTTTTCAAAATTTGGAACTCGCTTAAAATCCTATAATTTGAATTTGAAACCTTTGGGCGCAAACCGGGCGCGATTTGGAAATGTTTCATTTAGCGCCGAAATACCCATTTTAATTTATTATTATTTTAACTATATAAGATTTTCCTGTTACAGATCTAACGTTTAAATCCTATATTAAATCTTTAAAAAATTTCTTTTCAAATCACCCCGGCCAATCACGAGGGAGTTAATTCCCTCGTGGGCCCCCCCTTTTTCTCTCTCTCTCTCTCTCTCTAATCTCACTCTCTCTCTCTCTCCTAAAGATATCTCTCTGTCTCTCTCTATAATCTTCTCAATCTCTCTCTCTCTTTTATATTCCTCATCCCCATCATGAGAGAAACCCACCGCGAGACCCTCCGAACCCTAACCCTAGCCTCCTCGTGCTTGCGCCGCCGACCTCCCCGCGACCTCGCCGTCGCCGTCCTCGCCTCCTCAGCCTAGCCGCACCTTCCCTACCTCCTCTTCTCCCTCCTTCATACGCCTGCACCCAACTCCACCGCCGCCTGCACGCAGTGCTGCCGCCGCCGCCTCCCATCGCCGACGACGTCGACCTCCTCCCTTCACCCTCGTCCTGACCTCTCCACCTTCCTCCTCCTTCCCTCGCCGGCACTGCAACAGCACCCAAGCCGCAGCACGACCACCTCCTCTGTTTGCCGGGAAACGCGCCGTCGATCATCGCCGTCATTGCCAGAGCCACCGCCGACACCTCCTCTCTCTCCTGCCACCCAGACCAGACCACTACATCCCTCGTCGCGGCTACAACAGAACCGGAAACTTTCCAGCCTTCGCAGCCGCCGTCGCTGTCTCGCCGGCGTCCCAGCGCCGTCGAGCCCGCCGTGGTTGCCCTGGTGTCTCCCGCAAAGTACCCTGGTCCATGTGGTCCCGTTGTTCGCTGTTGGGACTCGATCCGTGGCCCGTGCACCCGTCTCGTGTTTTCTGCCGACATTGCATCCGTGCTTTCCGGTTTGCGAAACCGTCGAGGAAAGTATCCGAATACTTGCTCTAACATGCTAGTACACACGATCCAGTCTTGCTATAAACTTAATCATCACACTATTTATTATAACTTAAAATTTACAGGGTCTAGCCTTGCTATGCAGTTGAATATCATATTATATAATACAACAACTTAATGATGGTAATATCGATATTATATTATAACTTAGAGTTGACAGTTGCAGTTATCCTTAACATGGAATCATTATAGTAGTTTCTTGTAATCAATCGGTCTGCTATCAATCCACACTTTAACTAACTAAACTAAGTAGATCATCCTTGCTTCATTTGTGAGACAATTATTATGCTTTAATTAAATTCATGTAGCTTCATTACGTATGTTGTTGATATGGTTTCACTCTGTGACTATTGCACCCCAAGGGTGCTTGAACCTGTTAATAAAGATAATACAAGCACCTTGTGATTAAGTGACTATTATTGCTGTTTACTTTAGATTCTTGCTGCTGTTACTTACTCGATTGTATACCTGTTGAGCGCACCCACTCGATCACATTACATATTGACCTGACTCTGCTGCACCTGACACATACATACATATCGAATCAACCTATTGAAACATGACCTGACCTGTTACCTGATTTCATGCCCAATGCCGACAAACCTGACTTGGGGTCCTTTTGGACCATTCCTGCTGTCTATCCAGACAGACCTGCTTTTACCGGATTTTGTGTTGACATTAATCCTGGACTACTGAATACCTGACCTGACATACATAACTTGGGGGTATGGGGAAATCAAAGGTGAAACCGACTTGTAACTCAACAGTTCGATACTTGTTCTGATCAGTCTTACGGGCTTGGCCTGCCCCGGAGTGATGATGCTGACATCACTCATCCATCCTACTACCTATTACTGCTTAGCGGCACGTCTCGGATTCAGCCCCGAGAACCTTGACCGTGGTCCCGGGCACGCACGGGATACTATTGAGTTACATCGACGATTCATCAATTGATTTCAAAGACTGTAGAGTAGAACCTGATAGGACAGTTTAGTCACCACTGCACATTACCCTGCTCTGTTATTTCTTAGTACTGCTTTATTCATGTTCATACCTGCATTGCTTTTACCATGTTTATATTATATTATTTGGTTGACATGACGCGCTGGCGTCTGGGTTTTGCATGGCCTAGATTCCGTACCACTGTCGACGACCGAGCAGGAGCACTTCAGCCAGCAGGCTGAACTGTGAGTTCCTTATGGTTTAGTTTATTTATTTCATTTCATTTCCAGATGTGAGCCCGCATTATGGGACGTACTGTTTATTTATTGTATTGGATCATTTGCTTCCGCACTTATTGTTTATTGATTCTTGTTATTATGGATTTGGACATGTATTAGATTAGTTTATTTTATTGTTCTTAATATCTCTACAACCGTAATGTGACTGTGGATGGATACGTCCTACCCACAGGTAGCATGGTTGGCTATGTCACGTGCCCAATCTTGCGTACTCTGGGAAGCGGGGCGTGACATGGTTCTTTTGGTATCAGAGCCATAGGTTAGTTGGGTTGATTCTTTTGTAGTTGGGTATTGTACCCGATATACGAATTAGAATACCCGTGATTAGGAAACATGTCCTGCCACCTTGACCGTTTTACCATCCTTGAATCATTCTTCCGGATCATGTCGACCTGCAAACTTACTTTGCATTGTCAACTCGAAAACCTAATTTCTTGTTATCTCTAGGACTTAGGCGACTTGGGTGGAGTTAAGTAATTGCGGCTATGATACCGCGGCATAGCTACAATGCTGCACTCTATTTAAGTATCTTGGAGTTCTAGCCTTGATCTATACTCAGAATCTATCATCATGCTAATGTTGGGTACTTTGATTTTCAGGAATATGACCGGTAAGAATTTGAAGATGGACCAAAGACGTGCGGTCATAGCTGCCAGGCGTAGAGTGATAAGGGGATTGCTGGAGAATCTAAAGGAACAGACCGAGCTGGAACCGGCATTTGCACTGAACCAAACGTCTGTACGTAGAAGTATTCCGGTGAACAGGCGCAGCGTAGCACCAATGAAGAAAACAATTGTGGGTGATCGGAAAGGGAGCGTGATTTGTAACTACTGCCATGTACCCGGACATGTGCGAAAGGAGTGTCGTAGGAGGCTGGGACTCTGTTTTAGATGTGGAGCGGCAGATCACGCCGTTAATGCTTGTCCGTCGAAGCTTCGCACGAAAGATGATATACAGAAGCCTCCGCAGAGACCGTTCCAAGGGCAGAAACAGCTGACTCAAGGACCAAACCAGACTCGAGCGTTCACGTTGACAGCTGAGGAAGCTAAGGCATCAGGAGAAGTGGTTTCAGGTACTTTACTCGTTCATGGTTTTCCCGCATTGGCATTATTTGATTCCGGAGAATCCCACTGTTTTATGTCATCCAAAGTTATAACTACACACTCGATTACCTGCACGACCCTGTCTAGTTTCTGGGACATACACACTGGGAATGGGAAAATCATAGCTAGTAAGGAATGTAAAGATTGTACAGTTGTTGTTTGCGGACGAGAGCTTTTTGCAGATTTCTTGGTGATAGATATGGGCAGTTATGAAGTAGTCTTGGGAATGGATTTTCTTGGCACTTTCCACGCACACATTGATTGTAGGGCAAGGAAAGTAATTTTCCAGATTCCCGGACACCCTGAGTTTACTTTCATTGGAGGAAGCAGCTCTGTCGGGCCAGTCGAGTTTAGGGCTAGGCCGACAAACAGTGTTCTTGCGACTATGTAAATGGATAGTAATGAAGAGCCGGCAGTTGTTCACGACTTTATGGATGTATTTGAGGATATATCAGGCTTACCGCCGAAGCGAGATGTGGAGTTTGCGATTGACCTTATTCCTGGTGCACCGCCAGTATCAAAATCTTATTATCCGATGGCACCGGTGGAATTGGAAGAAGTTAAGAAACCTGTTGGTGAATTACTCGAGAAGGGATGGATTCGAAGCAGCAACTCACCTTGGGGAGCTCCAGTCCTTTTAGTAAAGAAGAAGGATGGCACGAGAAGGATGTGCATTGATTACCGAGAAGTGAACCGGGTGACTATTAAGAACAAGTATCGATCCCTCGCATTGGAGAACTTTTTGAGCAGCTTAGTGGCGCGAGGGTATTCTCGAAACTGGATTTGCGATCAGGATATCATCAGGTCCGAGTGAAAGCAGAAGGCATTTGCAAGACGGCGTTTCGAATTCGATATGGACATTTCGAGTATTTGGTGATGCCCTTCGGAGTGACTAATGCGCCGGCAATATTCATGGATTTGATGAACAAGATCTTTTCACCATTCTTGGACCAGTTTATTGTGGTATTCATTGACGATATCCTGGTGTAATCGAAGAGTCCGGAGGAGCATGCTGAGCACTTAAGGATCGCACTGCAGACGCTGAGACAAGAGAAATTATTCGCGAAGATGAGTAAGTGCGAATTCCGGCTGGAAGAAGTGAAGTTTCTGGGGCATGTCGTGTCGGGCGATGGAATCGCCGTTGATCCCGAGAAGATTGCAGCAGTTCGAGATTGGCCAACTCCAAGGAATGTTGCGGAGATAAGGAGTTTTCTTGGACTCGCCGGATACTACAGAAGATTTGTGGAGAACTTCGCTCGTGTAGCTGAGCCGATAACCAAGCTCACGCGCAAGGAGGTACCGTTTGTTTGGACGAATGGATGTCCATTGGCCTTCGAGGCGTTGAAACAGAAGTTGATAACCTCCCCTATCCTAACCGTACCGGATGATTCAGGAGGACTGGTGATTCACAGCGACGCATCTGGAAAAGGATTGGGATGTGTTTTGATGCAGAATGGGAAGGTCTTCGCTTACGCATCGAGACAACTGAAGACTCATGAGAAGAATTATCCGACTCATGACTTGGATGTTAGTTATATGTATGCCCTAGAGGCCATTACTGTACATAGGATGTATGTTGTAGTGGATGCTGGGACATATATAGGGAGGACTTTCTTGCTCGACATGATAGTATGCTATCTGGTTGCTCTTTACCTTAACGTGTATATTGATTGTCTCTCTGTTACATGTTGGTAAAGCCCTTAGGATGTGTGCTTGACTACCTGGACTATGATGCAGATCATACTAGTGGGGACATGGTAGTCCATAAGTACATCCTTCACAGTCCCTAGTCGAGGGTGTATCGAGACGGGGCATCGATATACCAGAGTAGACTAGCGTATACCTTCTCGACCCATACAGATGGGCGATGGATGATCCCATATCCATTGGTGTTTGACATCAGAGATGATATACGGGTGCTCAGTAGAGACTGGGTACACTGGACGGACTCGCCGAGAACTCCCAGATGGTATTATACCTCACGTCAGATGGCAGTTCTCTGGTGACACTGGTACAGAGTAGTCTGTTGACCCGAGATCGTCATAGAGTCTCGTGTGGTTCCCACTGTGCTTTGATTTCCATCTTACCACGTCCAAGAGGGCGTGCAAAACGGTGGTTTTTGGGTACAGTCCCGAGTCACAAGGAGGCAATGAGCGATAGGAGGGGATTCGTCTCTCCCGGTATAGGGGGTTGATGTTGCGCTGTGTTCGATTGGCTATAACAGGAAATCCCTGGCCAGGGTTGTTGAGATTTACTGGTAAGTGTTACCAGTAGTTTCTCGAATTGTTATAGACCTCATATCGACATGACTTATCGAGCTATTGGGGTCTGACGTTTACCACCCCTAGGCGAGATATGCGACATATCAGATGATCAGACCGGACTGTACGGTAGTGTTACTGGTTGGATTCACTGGAGTGTGAGCGGGCTTGCTCGTCGATCTTCAGATCGCTCAATACCCGGGTGGCCGTTACGTTTAGCAGACCGCTTGCGGCTTGTGGATGTTTGATATGATCATCATCTGCTGCCGGCGTATTGACGAGTCTTTAGAGTCCTACACAGAGGTTTCCCGGCTCAAGCGAAACGAAATAGAAGTGCATATGAGATATGTGCGGGACCGAGAATGATACCAGTATGTGATACTGTATTCGATTCTCGCGATGTAACATTGATCGGTTATATGCGATATAGCCGGGTTATCGGATCAAGTGTTGATTCGATAAGTTGTTACTATTGATACCAGTCGGTTATGTGCGACATGACCGGATCATTGAATCAAGTGTTGATTTAATGATTTAATGTATAATTATATATTTGATATATTACTTTGCATTAACTAGTATCGGTTCACTTAGAATGGATTTTCTCACTTGGTTTGTGCACATTGTATATGTGATATATTTTTGTGCACTTGTATGTATCATGTTTGATGATGCATACTAACTTGGATTTGTGTAAAGATTAAACCATGGTTGTGAGAGTGGTTAGGGTTTTATTTTCCATTACTTATTTATTCATTTATTTATTTGTTTATACATTTTGGAAAATAAATGGAAAAGAGAAAAGAATGGTGGCTTTATTTGTTCTTTAGTTGAAGCTTCATGAAGCTTTGATCAAGTCAACCATTCTTATCTCATCCTTAACCCTAACCATTCCCACTAACCCTAGTTTAGTCTCTACACTTGACCATGGTTAATTTTATGATAAGAATTCATTTTCTTTTCTTTTTCAATTAACTTATCATATCATTTTCTTCTTCTTCTTCCGTGAACTCAAGAAGAAAACCTTGAGGTCATCAATGGTGATTGATGATAAAGAGTGAGAAATCCAATTCTAAATTGAACCCACTTCCTATTTCTTCATCCTCTACCTCTTGCCAAGTAGTAGAGTGTGTTTTCTTCACAAGTTTCTTGGCTTGGTGAAGTCGGGGCTTGATTTAGCGATGCCTCGACGTAGATCATCTTCGGCATGGACATCGACGACCTAGCTTGTCCATTCTCCGATGAAGCCGACGCTAGAGCCCGGGACTTGTCTTGGACAGCGAGGAGACTTCATTGCGGAGCCGTGGAGGTGGAGCACCGGATCTACAAAGGTTGTATATCCGTATTCTCATAGTTAAATGTTAACTAGTTAGCTTTTTCACCTAGAATTCTAGCCGACGATCCATAGTCGGGTTTCTCGGCACCTAGATTTTTTGAAATTGGCATGGTTGATGCCTTGTGAGACCTTACTAGGGTGCCTAGGAACCCTACAGTGGTATCAGAGCCTAGCTAGAGCCTTAGGCGAAGTCTAGACGGACTTTGAAGTCCGATCGAAACACAAATCCGAACCCAAAATAGCTCTCTGGACTTTTTCCAAATTCTGGGATTTTTCCAAATTAAAAATGCGTAAAAAATTCAGTAGGGAATTATAAGAATTACGGTGCAATTTTTTTCCCATGAACAGTAAATACCGCGGCGGAAGCGCGGCATAATCCTGCATTATGCGGCGGTTCCGCCGCACCTTGATGACGTCATCCACGTATGTTTGCACAGTAACTCTTATTAAATTATGATGGATTTTCTGGGTATTTTTAAAATTTATTCAAGAGTTGAATTTTCTGGAGTTGTTTTGGGGATTCGGTGTTTCGATCGGGGTATCAAATTTTGTCTGTGTGGCTTTCCGGATAAATTTTTAGAATATGTTAAAAAGTTCGACCGGATATAAATACCCAATTTTTCCCCTGTCGGGAAATTTCCAAGTGTTGGATTTTTCCGTAGTTTGACGACGTTCTAAGTAGTGCAAGTAACGCGATGGTCCCTCTAGAAGACAACAAGCCTTAACTCGATTATGTGACCGTCTTGAACTGCCCTTTGAACCTTCGGGTTTGGGGCAGTACGGCGTGCCACATGTGAGGCGTTGGCTTGACCCTTCTACGGCTGGACCGTTGGTACTGAGGCACAAACTGAATGTTGTTAGACTTATTTCATATGTTGAGCTGTATCGGGAAAACTTGGGTGTTTGACTGTTCGATCGGAAAGTTTAACATTTTCTGTTTATCTGGAATGGGATACAATAATTGGAATTCACAATAGTTATGAGATAACTGAATGAATGTTATAAATCTAGCAATTTAGTCTCACTTGATCGGTTGCCGCGGAATTTTGATGTGATCAAAAGTTCGTCGCAATCACGTAGCGTACGCGGATACTCGCCAGGTAAACTTAATAGACAGCCTCGCTCCATAGCCCCGACCAAGTGACTGTAGGAGAACCCCGTCGCCGAAAGCATCCGTTCGGGTGCTCGCGGCAGCGGTGTTCCGCCTTGGTGCACTTCGTCGATGGTATCGGGGGTGCGGCCGCCTACTGAAGTTTGCGACGAGCATTCGATCGGGATGTCGGTAATCTTGTTGAATTATCCGACTAAATATTGAAAAGTGTTTTCGATAATGAGACTGAAATGCGGGGTTTATAATTGTTAGGCATGTGATGTCTAAGTAATTCATTTGGTCAGGCATGCGATGTCTGAGGTGGTTGCGGATTCCAACTGTTGTAGTTTTACACTTTCTTTTCTGTGACCGTAAGTGTAATATGTGATATCTCCGGTTTCGTTGCTATATGTCAACGACAATTGGGATGCGCATATTTACTTACGTTGATGACATGTGATGTTATGTGTTGCTGGATATGTTATATTGGATCGTCGTGTTTGAATAGCCGGGGTTTTTTATGTGAGATGAGTGTTTTTCCTTTTCATTCATGTAAAAACTTGTATGTAATATTCTTTTATTGGGGCACTTCCAGGTTGCGGAAGATGTCACCGTTTGTATATTATTTACTTTTCCGCACTAGGATAGACCCAAGGAGGAGGGCACAAGTAACCGGGTTCTGGAGTCCAGTGGGAGACCAACTCGAGGAGTCGAGTCCGGGTCTCCTAACTCCAGAATTGGTAGGGTTGCTTGCCGCTCTCGTAGGGGTCTAGGGGTGTGGGTTTGGCTATTCATCGCGACCGTGGAATCCGTGTTTTATACTGGCTCGTATTGAAAACACGGACGTCCAAGTATATCCAATATTTCATATGATTCTTCTGCTGCGATATCTGTGATGTGATCATGTGATGTTCTGTGATAGATACAGTATATAGTATATATGATATATTATATAGGCGTTACTTATGTTTTACACCCGCGCTAGCCCTGCCCCGCTCTGCCGTTAGTTACCTAACCTAACGGTGCATGAGGGGACATCGAGGCGAATGCGGATGGCATAAGTGTACGTCGTATTTATCTGTGATGTTTAGGTACATAATTGATGGGACTTCATTAATGTGATTGATGAAAGTAAAAGAAACCTAAGATGTTGTAGAATCGAATTTCAAAATAAAACAGGTAGCTACAGTTCTTGCTTTGCACAGAGGTATATGTGATATATCCTGCACCTTATTCGATAAGGAAAGGACCGAGATCCCTTCACCGGGAGTGACTCCTTTAGCAATAACTGGCAGATGCTACACACTCGGTTTGTCTTTTGATTGCTTTTAAGTGTTTTTGCTTTGCACAGTGATATATATGATATATCCCGCACCTCATTCGACGAGGAAAGGACCGACGATCCCTTCACCGGGAGTGACTCCTTTAGCAAAACTAGAAAAGCCTCAAAAGCACTCCATTTCAAAATCATTTGATTCTACAACGATATCAAGTTCATTACGCAATAGGTTTTCAGAAAAACCTGTCGTAGCCCTCCGTCATTTCAGATAAGTAGTAGTTAGTATTCGTGCTACGTTTGTTGGCCTGCGTCAAGGCGTAGTGTGCGGTAGCTAACTGGTGCTTATCTGCATAAGCATATGATGTGATTGGATTAGGGTAGTCGTGCGACTTTGTTGGCCTGCGTCAAGGGACGTGCGGGTGGGTTTAATTCAATCAGGAAATGACGGGTTGAACTTGACTAGCGGACTATGGTTTGTTAGCCTGCGTCAAGGTCATAGGACGCTAGGGGCAAAATATTATCGGGAATTTCAAGTGTTGAAATTTGCAATGAGATTGCATACCTTCTATGAGATAGTTGGATCCCGATACCCGCTGCGAGTAAGAGTTACTCCTGGGAGAGTTTTACATATTACAATTAGCCGATCAAGTAGGTGTCTAGAAAGGTGTTAACGAGGTTACGCCTCTGGGAAAACGAGGTTTACATTAATTAGGTTCGTGCGAAAGCACGGGGGACCTACCTCAAAGTACCAACACTGGCCTGGCTGAAAGATTGGCGAACTTGTAGTGTGTAATTAATCCCGGCTAGTCTTTCCTTTTAGGGTTTGAAGGAAGATTTGATAAAAAGCAGTGGGAGCCACCCTGATTAGATAAAATAATAACCAATCTATTCTTGCAAGAGCGCACGCTGAGTGTTTTCTTCTCTCTCTCTCCAGGTAGCGACCATATCACGCCTTAATCAAGATAATAAAACGGATTATTGACCGAACCCGCTTGTTATACTGAGCTGGGGAACGTTGGTCCCGCTCCAACTTATAATTGTTATAAGACAGAGCAAGAAATTGGGGATTACCAGAATTCCCGTGCCACCCAAACGAGGAGAGTGCATGATGATGCATCATCTTCGGGTGTGTTCATTATAGAGAACTGTTTCTCAGTATGCTTTACGTCCTGGGTATGTGATACCAGATCAGGATCCCTGATATGTAATCAGTTACATAGGGCTACAGAAAGGTAGAGAACTGAGAACGGGTGATAAGTTTCATGAGGCAGAAAACGGGGCAAGAGTTGCAGCCAAGTCTGTTGGTCACTGTCACCCTGTATTACCAATACATTGATTCTGAACGAATGTTATTAGATACCGAACCTGATATACCAAATCATATCACTCTCTTTGTTAGTAAAGAAAGGATATAATTTTGTATTGTTGGATAATGTTTTGAACATTTCCTATATCAAAGGTTGATCGGATCAGGAACGTTATCTAAAAGCATTGATGTTCTAAATCAAACTACAATTCTTAGTGTACGGAACACACACAAGAGGAAGAGTTCAGAACTGAACGAATCCCTCTTGAGGTATTGTAGACTAGGTCAGATCAATGTGACCCGACTGGCTGAAGTTACATTTAGATGCATATTTAAATTAATTTGAATTTACATCTTATGAAACTTGCGAGTCATGTCACAAAGATAAAATGACCTCAGCTCTGTTTATTGGAGACAGGGAAAGAGTTAGTAAACTCTTGGGATGATACATGTTGATGTATGTAGGTCCCCAGTCTACGAATGCCAGGACTGATTCTTTATACTTCATTATATTCTCTGATAATCTCTCAAGATTCAGACATATGTTCCTGTTGAAACACAAGTCCGAACCTTTTGAGATATTCACGGAATATAAGTTAGAAGTAGAGAACCAAATACGGGTATAAGTATTATGTCCTATGATGAGATCAAGGAGGAGAATACTTGAGCACGGAAATACTGGACTATTCTAAAAGAGAATGAGATTCTCTCTCAGCATTACTCCTCTGTATACACCATAAAACGATGGTATATCGGGACGGAGCAGATACACCCTATTTGATAAGGTGTGCTCTATGATGAGTACTACTGAGTTACCTATTTCCTTTTGGGAGTTATGCACTTGAGAAGTTGCATACCTATTGAATAGGGTTCAAATCAAATCAGTTGCCTACCGCTTCATATGTGATATGGAAGGGGAAGAGCCCATGTCTTAAGTTAGTTAAGATTTGGGGTTGTCTGGCCTATGTCTAAAAGCAAAATCCGGACAAGCTCGAGGCAAGGTCTGTAATGTAGAACTGGAAAGGTTCCAGCTATACAAACTACAGCAGATGATTTGGTAAAACCAAATGATTCAATATTTACCAACGAACCTCAGCCTCTCCGCCGATCTAGTAGGGTTCCTCACCCACCTGAGAGATACTTCGGTTTCTCTATGACAGTGGGAGCAAGGACTGCATCATGAGATGATGACCCAACTAGTTTCGAGCTGGCCATCAGGAGTGGGACTCTGTAAGAATGGCTGGATGCTTAATGATCTGAGATGGAATCCTTATACACCACCAAAGTATGGACTTTGGTTGCTATATCTGAAGGGTTAAATCCCCATCAGGAGCAAGTAAATCTTGAGAAGATTACTTGGTGTAGATGGAAAAGTTGAGACTTTCAAAGCTAGACTTGTTAAAGGTTTTCGTCATCAACCAGGCGTGGATAATGATGAAACCTTTTCTAAGGAAGTATGCTTAAGTCCATCCAGATCCTACTTGTCACGGCTACATACCATGACTACGATATCTGGTGGTTGGGTGTCATGACTGCTTTTCTAAATGATGTTTTAGAAGAGTGCGTCTATAAGTACACAGCCAGAAGGCCTCGTAGACAGTGGGAGCAGCGGAAACGTGTGCAAGATGCTTTATAGGATAAAGCAGGCATCGCGGAGTTGGAACGTCTGTTTTGTTGAAGTAGTCAAAGAGTTTGACATCATCAAAATGGTAGATGAACCTTGTATAAACAAAAAGGTAGTAGGGAGTATGGTGACGATCCTCGTAGAGTACGTGGATGATATACTCTTGATAGGGAAGGAGTTTCCTATGCTACGCTCGGTCAATCTCCGCTTATCACAATGATTCTCCATATAGGATCAAAGTGATACCTCCTAAATCCTGGATTTTGGATCTATGAGATAGATCTAATTGGATGTTAGGATTCTCATTAGTTGTAATGAGATAGTATCAACCGATCCTGGGGAGAATCACTGGAAGGGTTCCAAAGTGATAAGGACGACTGAAAGTCAGTCGCAGGCATTGTCTTTACCCTCAGTAAAGGGACGGTATGTTGAAAGAGTTCCAAGCTAGATACCGTGACATACTAGAAGATAAAGGCACGATACATCGCTACTTAAGATGCTACCATAGAGGCTGTTTGGGTGTATATTGGTTCATAAGATGAACTACGTTCCTACCATTGTGTGACAATGGAGTTGTGGCTTATGCCAAGGAACGCCCGTCCCATCAGTGATCCAGACATATTCTAAGGCAGTATCACTTGATCATGGAGATGGTTGATCTCCAGGGTGATCGAGGTTAGAAGAGTAGACTCAGAGGACAACATAGCGGATCCACTCACAAAGGCCTGTTCCCAGAGAGAGACTTTCATGGGATGGTTGAGTATGAGATACTGCAACCACTGCTACAGATGGCCCTAGTGCAAGTGGGAGATTGTTAGTTATATGTATGCCCTAGAGGCCATTACTGTACATAGGATGTATGTTGTAGTGGATGCTGGGACATATATAGGGAGGACTTTCTTGCTCGACATGATAGTATGCTATCTGGTTGCTCTTTACCTTAACGTGTATATTGATTGTCTCTCTGTTACATGTTGGTAAAGCCCTTAGGATGTGTGCTTGACTACCTGGACTATGATGCAGATCATACTAGTAGGGACATGGTAGTCCATAAGTACATCCTTCATAGTCCCTAGTCGAGGGTGTATCGAGACAGGGCATCGATATACCAGAGTAGACTAGCGTATACCTTCTCGACCCATACAGATGGGCGATGGATGATCCCATATCCATTGGTGTTTGACATCAGAGATGATATACGGGTGCTCAGTAGAGACTGGGTACACTGGACGGACTCGCCGAGAACTCCCAGATGGTATTATACCTCACGTCAGATGGCAGTTCTCTGGTGACACTGGTACAGAGTAGTCTGTTGACCCGAGATCGTCATAGAGTCTCGTGTGGTTCCCACTGTGCTTTGATTTCCATCTTACCACGTCCAAGAGGGCATGCAAAACGGTGGTTTTTGGGTACAGTCCCGATTCACAAGGAGGCAATGAGCGATAGGAGGGGATTCGTCTCTCCCGGTATAGGGGGTTGATGTTGCGCTGTGTTCGATTGGCTATAACAGGAAATCCCTGGCCAGGGTTGCTGAGATTTACTGGTAAGTGTTACCAGTAGTTTCTCGAATTGTTATAGACCTCATATCGACATGACTTATCGAGCTATTGGGGTCTGACGTTTACCACCCCTAGGCGAGATATGCGACATATCATATGATCAGACCGGACTGTACGGTAGTGTTACTGGTTGGATTCACTGGAGTGTGAGCGGGCTTGCTCGTCGATCTTCAGATCGCTCAATACCCGGGTGGCCGTTACGTTTAGCAGACCGCTTGCGGCTTGTGGATGTTTGATATGATCATCATCTGCTGCCGGCGTATTGACGAGTCTTTAGAGTCCTACACAGAGGTTTCCTGGCTCAAGCGAAACGAAATAGGAGTGCATATGAGATATGTGCGGGACCGAGAATGATACCAGTATGTGATACTGTATTCGATTCTCGCGATGTAACATTGATCGGTTATATGCGATATAGCCGGGTTATCGGATCAAGTGTTGATTCGATAAGTTGTTACTATTGATACCAGTCGGTTATGTGCGACATGACCGGATCATTGAATCAAGTGTTGATTTAATGATTTAATGTATAATTATATATTTGATATATTACTTTGCATTAACTAGTATCGGTTCACTTTGAATGGATTTTCTCACTTGGTTTGTGCACATTGTATATGTGATATATTTTTGTGCACTTGTATGTATCATGTTTGATGATGCATACTAACTTGGATTTGTGTAAAGATTAAACCATGGTTGTGAGAGTGGTTAGGGTTTTATTTTCCATTACTTATTTATTCATTTATTTATTTGTTTATACATTTTGGAAAATAAATGGAAAAGAGAAAAGAATGGTGGCTTTATTTGTTCTTTAGTTGAAGCTTCATGAAGCTTTGATCAAGTCAACCATTCTTATCTCATCCTTAACCCTAACCATTCCCACTAACCATAGTTTAGTCTCTACACTTGACCATGGTTAATTTTAAGATAAGAATTCATTTTCTTTTCTTTTTCAATTAACTTATCATATCATTTTCTTCTTCTTCCTCCTTGAACTCAAGAAGAAAACCTTGAGGTCATCAATGGTGATTGATGATAAAGAGTGAGAAATCCAATTCTAAATTGAACCCACTTCCTATTTCTTCATCCTCTACCTCTTGCCAAGTAGTAGAGTGTGTTTTC
Source organism: Agapanthus africanus (assembly GCA_030015575.1). Lineage (NCBI taxonomy): Eukaryota > Viridiplantae > Streptophyta > Magnoliopsida > Asparagales > Amaryllidaceae > Agapanthus > Agapanthus africanus. The sequence continues at coordinate 651,132,566 of JASDDO010000019.1, read as the reverse complement.
TTCACAAGTTTCTTGGCTTGGTGAAGTCGGAGCTTGATTTAGCGATGCCTCGACGTAGATCATCTTCGGCATGGACATCGACGACCTAGCTTGTCCATTCTCCGATGAAGCCGACGCTAGAGCCCGGGACTTGTCTTGGACAGCGAGGAGACTTCATTGCGGAGCCGTGGAGGTGGAGCACCGGATCTACAAAGGTTGTATATCCGTATTCTCATAGTTAAATGTTAACTAGTTAGCTTTTTCACCTAGAATTCTAGCCGACGATCCGTAGTCGGGTTTCTCGGCACCTAGATTTTTTGAAATTGGCATGGTTGATGCCTTGTGAGACCTCACTAGGGTGCCTAGGAACCCTACATTGGAGCTTGCAGCCGTGATCTTCGCTTTGAAAATTTGGAGACACTACCTTTTGGGCGAGAGAGTCGAAGTCTTTACAGATCACAAGAGTTTAAAGTATGTGTTCACTCAGAAGGAGTTGAACATGAGGCAACGCAGATGGTTGGAGCTGATGGCCGACTATGACCTTGATCTTAAGTACCATCCGGGAAAAGTCAACGTCGTGCCGGATGAACTTAGTCGGTTACCAGCGATTCAGGTATTGACCGCACAAAGGGAGATCATTGCGGATTTTTCGGAGATTCGATTTGGAGGTTGTGCTACCACATGCTACGGGACAGTTGATGCAGTTGCAAGTACAGTCGTCCTTAGTTGAGAAGATTAAAGCGGCACAATTGCAGGATCCTAGACTGCAAAAGTTTCGAGAGCAGGTTGAAGCCGGACTACGAACCGATTTACTGATCCATGAAGACGGTTCGTTGAGATATGGTAGCCGTGTTTGTGTGCCAAAAGGAGATGTGCGTGAAGAGCTTATGAAGGAGGCACACAGTTCAGCTTACTCTGTACATCCAGGAGGGACAAAGATGTACCGAGATATTAGACAGCACTTCTGGTGGGAAGGTATGAAACGGGAAATTGCTCGCTTCGTGGCTAGGTGCTTGGTGTGTCAGCAAGTCAAGGCTGAACACCAAAGGGTTGCTGGTTTGTTGCAACCACTTCCGATCCCTCAGTGGAATTGGGAACATATAACCATGGATTTCGTGACGGCTTTACCGCGGAGTCCAAAAGGCAATAATGCCGTATGGGTGATTGTCGATCGGTTGACCAAGGCGGCTCACTTTATTCCTTTTCGGGTTGGTCAATCGACAGAGACTTTGGCAGAGCGGTACATGCAGGAGATTGTAAGATTGCATGGAGTACCGGTGAGCATCGTGTCCGATCGGGACACTCGGTTCTTGTCGCACTTTTGGAGGAGTTTACAAGAAAGTTTGAGGACTCGATTGAAGTTTAGCACAGCTTATCATCCTCAGACTGATGGACAATCGGAGAGAACGATCCAGACCCTTGAAGATATGTTGAGGGCTTGCATGTTAGACTCCAAAGGTTCTTGGGAGGATCATCTACACCTGGTGGAGTTTTCGTACAACAATAGCTTCCAAGCGACTATTCAGATGACTCCGTTTGAAGCGTTGTATGGTCGTAAGTGCCGTTCACCGGTTTGTTGGGATGATGTTGGTGAACGGAGGTTACTAGGACCAGATTTGGTGGTACAGACAGTCGAGAAGGTGAATACAATCAGGAAGCATATGAAGGCAGCTCAAGACAGACAGAAAAGTTGGGCTGACACGTCAAGTAGACCTCTAGAGTTCGCTGTGGGTGATTTGGTATTCCTGAAGATATCACCGACTAGAGGGGTGATTCGCTTTGGGAGTCGGGGAAAGCTTAGTCCTCGATTCGTTGGACCCTTCGAGATATTGGAGCGTGTTGGAGAGGTAGCGTACCGTTTGGCGTTACCACAGTCCTTGGCAGGAGTGCACGATGTGTTTCATGTATCTCAACTACGGAGGTATGTTCGAGATGAGACCCACGTCTTGGATCATTCGGAGTTGACCGTACGGGAGGACCTAACTTTTGAGGAGCGACCAGTTGAAATCAAGGATCGAAGAGAAAAGGTTCTTAAGAGCAAGGTTATCCCTCTTGTACTAGTTTCTTGGGGTAATCGATTTCATGGAGAATCCACTTGGGAGCGAGAAGATGAAATCCGGCAGAAATTTCCTCACCTTTTCCCGTAGTTAGCTATCTTGTATTCTTGGAATTTCGAGGACGAAATTCTTTTTGTAGTTGGGTATGATGTAACACCCGAGCCCATAATACTATTTCTGGCTAGTTGAGTGTTATACATTGCTCATTTCGATTATCCTGATTGTTTGGTGTTTTTTTGCTAAATTTTAACCGGTTAAATCATTTTGGCACATAACAAATTTTAACACCGAAAATGAAATTAAAAATGTCCATGTTGGCCTACTCGTCACCACTAGTCGCGTGGTAGCGTCCGCACGTCGAGATTCCGTTCCGTTCGGCTAAACGGGTAAGTTTGGACGATTACGCGCGCGTACAAGTGTCCGACTTGGGGGCATGCATTTTAATCATTAAGCACCTCTTTTCAAAATTTGGAACTCGCTTAAAATCCTATAATTTGAATTTGAAACCTTTGGGCGCAAACCGGGCGCGATTTGGAAATGTTTCATTTAGCTCCGAAATACCCATTTTAATTTATTATTATTTTAACTATATAAGATTTTCCTGTTACAGATCTAACGTTTAAATCCTATATTAAATCTTTAAAAATTTTCTTTTCAAATCACCCCGGCCAATCACGAGGGAGTTAATTCCCTCGTGGGCCCCCCCTTTTTCTCTCTCTCTCTCTCTCTAATCTCACTCTCTCTCTCTCTCCTAAAGATATCTCTCTGTCTCTCTCTATAATCTTCTCAATATCTCTCTCTCTTTTATATTCCTCATCCCCATCACGAGAGAAACCCACCGCGAGACCCTCCGAGCCCTAACCCTAGCCTCCTCGTGCTTGCGCCGCCGACCTCCCCGTGACCTCGCCGTCGCCGTCCTCGCCTCCTCAGCCTAGCCGCACCCTCCCTACCTCCTCTTCTCCCTCCTTCATACGCCTGCACCCAACTCCACCGCCACCTGCACGCAGTGCTGCCGCCGCCGCCATCCATCGCCGACGACGTCGACCTCCTCCCTTCACCCTCGTCCTGACCTCTCCACCTTCCTCCTCCTTCCCTCGCCGGCACTGCAACAGCACCCAAGCCGCAGCACGACCACCTCCTCTGTTCGTCGGGAAACGCGCCGTCGATCATCGCCGTCATTGCTAGAGCCACCGCCGACACCTCCTCTCTCTCCTGCCACCCAGACCAGACCACTACATCCCTCGTCGCGGCTACAACAGAACCGGAAACTTTCCAGCCTTCGCAGCCGCCGTCGCTGTCTCGCCGGCGTCCCAGCGCCGTCGAGCCCGCCGTGGTTGCCCTGGTGTCTCCCGCGAAGTACCCTGGTCCGTGTGGTCCCGTTGTTCGCTGTTGGGACTCGATCCGTGGCCCGTGCACCCGTCTCGTGTTTTCTGCCGACATTGCATCCGTGCTTTCCGGTTTGCGAAACCGTCGAGGCAAGTATCCAAATACTTGCTCTAACATGCTAGTATACACGATCCAGTCTTGCTATAAACTTAATCATCACACTATTTATTATAACTTAAAATTTACAGGGTCTAGCCTTGCTATGCAGTTGAATATCATATTATATAATACAACAACTTAATGATGGTAATATCGATATTATATTATAACTTAGAGTTGACAGTTGCAGTTATCCTTAACATGGAATCATTATAGTAGTTTCTTGTAATCAATCGGTCTGCTATCAATCCACACGTTAACTAACTAAACTAAGTAGATCATCCTTGCTTCATTTGTGAGACAATTATTATGCTTTAATTAAATTCATGTAGCTTCATTACGTATGTTGTTGATATGGTTTCACTCTGTGACTATTGCACCCCAAGGGTGCTTGAACCTGTTAATAAAGATAATACAAGCACCTTGTGATTAAGTGACTATTATTGATGTTTACTTTAGATTCTTGCTGCTGTTACTTACTCGATTGTATACCTGTTGAGCGCACCCACTCGATCACATTACATATTGACCTGACTCTGCTGCACCTGACACATACATACATATCGAATCAACCTATTGAAACATGACCTGACCTGTTACCTGATTTCATGCCCAATGCCGACAAACCTGACTTGGGGTCCTTTTGGACCATTCCTGCTGTCTATCCAGACAGACCTGCTTTTACCGGATTTTGTGTTGACATTAATCCTGGACTACTGAATACCTGACCTGACATACATAACTTGGGGGTATGGGGAAATCAAAGGTGAAACCGACTTGTAACTCAACAGTTCGATACTTGTTCTGATCAGTCTTACGGGCTTGGCCTGCCCCGGAGTGATGATGCTGACATCACTCATCCATCCTACTACCTATTACTGCTTAGCGGCACGTCTCGGATTCAGCCCCGAGAACCTTGACCGTGGTCCCGGGCACGCACGGGATACTATTGAGTTACATCGACGATTCATCAATTGATTTCAAAGACTGTAGAGTAGAAACCTGATAGGACAGTTTAGTCACCACTGCACATTACCCTGCTCTGTTATTTCTTAGTACTGCTTTATTCATGTTCATACCTGCATTGCTTTTACCATGTTTATATTATATTATTTGGTTGACATGACGCGCTGACGTCTGGGTTTTGCATGGCCCAGATTCCGTACCACTGTCGACGACCGAGCAGGAGCACTTCATCCAGCAGGCTGAACTGTGAGTTCCTTAGGGTTTAGTTTATTTATTTCATTTCATTTCCAGATGTGAGCCCGCATTATGGGACGTACTGTTTATTTATTGTATTGGATCATTTGCTTCCGCACTTATTGTTTATTGATTCTTGTTATTATGGATTTGGACATGTATTAGATTAGTTTATTCTATTGTTCTTGATATCTCTACAACCGTAATGTGACTGTAGATGGATACGTCCTACCCACAGGTAGCATGGTTGGCTATGTCACGTGCCCAATCTTGCGTACTCTGGGAAGCGGGGCGTGACAGTTTTCATGATATTTCTTTTAATACCTTTGTATATATAACAGGGGATTTAGCCGTTGTTATATATACCCTTACACCAATATTAGTGGAATGGGACGCTAATATATGTGTATTGCCCCCATCATATTTATTTCTGCATATATATTTATCTAGGATATTAGAAATTTACTTGAGATTCGACTTGGGATATAGGTGATTCATTGAGATTGGATATTGGATATGAAAGAGATTGATGATTTGTACATTCGGGATATAGGAGATCTATTCGATATTGTACATTGAGGAGATGTGAGACTTATATGATATGAGAGCCCGACTTGGGGGCTGGTTTGAGGATTTAGGATTTGAGTGTCTTGATGGATTGTGATCCGGCCACGATGTTAGGTTTCCGTGGAAATGACATATTCCACCCCATACCTCACACTTACCCTTTTTATGCAAAGATTCATATATTGGTTGTACCTGTTAGCATACCCTTATGATAGTTGCATATCTACTTTTTCATATCCCTATTGCATGGTTATTGCATATTATTGTCATGTTATTATTGTTTCACATATCGATTGTACCTGCTAGTGTACTTTCCTTTATTCAGCATTTGCATGACATGTTATTACTGTAATCGCATATCTTAGATTCATGATGTACGTACATTCCTGCGATTACCTGCATATGTTATCTACTATTCACGAGTTGGCAACTCACCCCCGTTGTGCCACAGGTGTTTCAGGTTTTTCCCCAGAGTAGTCGAGGCAGGCTATTCAGCTTTTCAGCTATCATCTTTTGCTACTGATACCGCATCAGCTCACAGTACCATTTTGCTTAGGTGGGTTAGATGATTATCTGTATTTCATATTGTACATACGTTGTATTTTGTACTCTCCATCTACTATTGTATTGTGGACTTAGAGACTTGGTGAGGACGTTATTGTGTATTATTGTGGATTTGATATCTTTTATATACAGCTTTCTTTCTATTGTCTCTTATTTCTTCGCTACGCGTCGTATATTTATGATGTTATTGTTTTCCGTCTTGAGCTAGTTTTTACAAAAAGGGGTGTTGCCAAAATTTTACAGAAAGAAAGTAAGACTTTTAAAGAATTTTGGGTTGCGATTTCAAATGTTTCAAAAACCATATTATCTTTTCTGTATTTTCTTGGTTTAGATTTCTGGGTTTTGGCTTTCTTTTACTGCGTTACGTCTTTTGGCGTTGCGTAGTATTAGGGCCGTCACGGGCCAATTTTGGGTCGTGACACTAGTGCAAAAACAACATCTGGTGTGGTACTTGACATCTCATGATTGACTCAATTGCCTAAGCAAGTGATCTGCCAATCAGGCACATCCCTCTCTCCTTTAGTCTCTGAGACACCTTTAGAGAGGGTGACTCCATCACCTGCAGGTACACCACCATGCCAGGAGTCATCTATTCTAATATACTATTAACTGTCAAAGTACCCACATTGGGAAACTACCCAAATCTAGATCTAAAACCGTAGATCTAGTAACCAGAATGTCTGATATTATATCCATGTCCTTTGTGGAGATACAATTATGTGCAACCGATCGTAGTATAAGAATTTTACTTCCTACTCTGTGTATGTCATCCAAATACCAGGACATCACACCCTACTACCTTCTCAACAGATCCATCCCCTATTCTGATGAAGTCAAAGCCATGACTGTCTCATCAAAATCAGATGATCTAATCTCCGCTATATCTGCTCAAGCCTATAAATAGACATAAGCTACTTGCCTACTATGCTTCCGCTGCTCCCACTGACTACGACAACCCTCTAGCAGAATAATATATATACGTATACTTCTAAAGCTAGTTTAGAACGACGCTATATATATATATATCTTCCTGCCGGGTCTCATAGTCTGGAACAACAGTAGTGTCAAGTCTGGGTAAACAAGAACCTCCCTGTCACCGTCCTTGAGGCTACCTGAGTACCTCTCGGGTGTCTAAGGTTACCCACCATATCTGCGGAGTGGCTATTGGAATGTCAAAACCTGATTGAATATATAGGTCCTATTAAATTTTCCATAATCGTTTGTGGTTCTGGAATCACTTCTAGTTCTACCATACTCCCACTACTGTTTTCTGAAAAAATCCATGTTACTAAAAATGTAGCGAGTCAAGAACAATATCACTATTGATCTTCCAGATGGTAGAAATGTCAACCCTCTGCAAAGCCAGGGTCAACCCACAAACAGCCATTAAAGAAACGTGCCTTGAGTTATCCAGTGTCTGGTTTTAAGCATAAGCTGGACAACTCCCCTTATTTTAACATCGTTAAGATATGAACCATTCTATATACAATATAGAAATAGAGGCACTAATTTAATTGGAACCAGATTGAAATCATGCAACTGTCTCCAGTGAATAACAACTTAATGAAAAAGGCTAATCAGTATTACTCAACTTAGTAATCCATCCAATTATGAGTAATCTGAAAGAGAAACAAGTTTCTCAAAACCATTACTATCATCTGAATACTAATCACAAGAATCTACATCTTTGATCCTTTTGAAGAATCCTGATACTTGCGACATCTGGTTCTCTACTTTATTCTTATACCCATAACTTCTCAAAACTCAGACATTGTATTTCTACGAAACACTTGTCTAAAAACTAGAGAAGTCACAAGTAAACAGAACGTAGTACGAGGACCTACCCCTTTGTCCTGACGGACACTGGACAACAAACAATACTCTGTATAAGTCCGCTGAGTTGAATAACTCAAAAACCTCTGCATCGTAGGTTGAAAACTGTACCCAGGCGATTTCCTCAAATATCACCAATTACAACGAATTCCGATATAATGAGGATGATCACCTAATTCCCAATAACTTACTCCCACTCGTCATCTATAAAACCGTACAGATATGAGAACGAAACCTGGTAAATACATACCCTGGAGTAAGTATCTAATCGGGAAATGAGTTTTCCTTTAACAATGTACTAAAACATGAAAATGTTTCGTAGGGGTATCCTGGTATTCTTAGTAATGCCTCTTCCATAATCCAATTCATGAATTTAACCGTATATTTCTTTGCCATCTCTCCAAATCCCTTTATTTTTCTTTAGTCGTTACCTTCTGTACACCATCGTTAGGCTAAATAGTTTTCTTCCTTCCCTACCGTTCGGCACCAGACTATGGTTTGGAAGAAGACTATCCGGTAAGCATAATAGGTGTACCCTCCTAATCCTAGGAGTACTCACAACTTGAGAGAAGGTGATGATAAAAGACAATCTGAATAATACCTTATTCTATTTCTCCCGAACTGGGGAAAAAGCAAAGGTGAAATAGGAGTAGCGATGAAGTACGCGGTTTGGTCGTGAATGATAACAGTCGCAATTTACTTTGCCCTCTTTCTAAACCATTTTATTTTGTCTTTACATATTACCTTCTGTACACCCTACTTAGGCTAATTGGTTTTCTTCATTCCCTACCTTTCGGCACCAGCCTATGGTTTGGAAGAAGACTATCCATTAAGCGTAATAGGTGTACTCTCCTAAACGAAGGAGCTCTCGCAACCTGAGAGAAGGTGATAATAAACGACAACTGAATAAACCAATTCTATTTCTCCTGAACCTGGATCCATCCTCGAAGAAGTCCCTTCGAGTTCGTATATAACCATACGATGGATCTATCCAATGGAAGTGGATGTCCGTAGTAATACGGGGTGTTCTGAGAAATACAAAGGGTAAAGGAAAGAGCGGCAATGACTTATGCAACTTTAGACAATCTAAAAGACAGTATTTTTAAGAAGGTTCGGTCAACTTGGTCACTGAGTCATAGTCTAGGGTCGGTCAAAGGTCGCTGCCAAAGAGAGAGAGAAAATAAACACTCTGCGTGCATTCTAACCTAGATCAGAATGGTTATAAATTTATCTAATCAGGAAACCTCCCACTGTAATCTCAAATTCTCCTCCAAACTTGAAAGAAGAATTAGTCGGGATCACCCGAAGAGTAAACTAACTCATCAGTGAGAATCGGGATCCAACTATCATCGCATGATAACTTGATGGAAGCCACTCAAGTTATCACACTCCAGAAGGTATGCGCATGCCTGGCAAGTTTGCTTTATATTTGAAACTCCCAATGTGATTTTTGCCTCATGCTCTTATGACCTTGACTTTAGTCAACAAATCATAAGTCACATGTCAAGTTCTACCCGTCATTGTCCAAGTTGATTTGAACCCACCCGTACATAACCTTGACTTTAGTCAACAAGGTAATACGACTGTTCCAAACCAACACATCTATCTATGAAACATACGAATACCCAACAACAACCAAATACTATGCCTTGACTTTAGTGAACAAACATAGCTTGAATACTACTGACCACCTATAAGAAATGACGGAGGGCTACGGCTGGTTTTTGGCGAAAAACCTTTAACGTAATGAACTTGATCTCGTTGAAGGAACCTGATAGCTTTTTATAAAAATATAGTGGCGAAAACCTTTTGCTAAAGTGGTCACTCCCAGTGAAGGGATCTCAGCTCTTTCCTCGTGGAATGAGGTACAGGATATTCTAACTGAATACCACGATGCAAAGCAACTTGTAATCGACTACAGTGAAGTTATTACCCTAATGTAAATTTCTGCCCAAGGGGTCACTCCCGATGAAGGGATATCAGCCCCTGCCTCGTCGAATGAGGTGCAGGATATTCCAACTGAATATCGTGATGCAAAAAAAGGAAACATCTTTGTAATGACACCTTCGAAAATTTGTTCCAACAACATCAAATATAGGTTTGTTTTATCCTTGCATTGATAAGAATCAATGTAGTCCCATCAATCAATCACACCAGAAAAGAACGAAAATAAAATGTACGTATATGCCATCCGCATTCGCCACTGGGTCCCGTCATCACCCGTTAGGTTACTTAACTAACGACAGAGCGGGGACTGGACTAGCGCGGGTGTAAAACATATACAACATCTAATAACATATATACCAATATACAATAATCGCTCCAGGCATGATAATATGCAACATTACAGAAAAGTAATAAGCATCACAGAACAATACAGATAATCTGGGATCCCCGAGTTTCACAGAGCCGCTGCTGAAACCCGACGTTCCCCTAGTCCTGTGGATAGCCAGTGCAATGAAACCTAGACCCCTACGGGTGCGGCAAGTTACCCGCCAAAACCTGAAGCGAGGTAGCCGCCACAGCATAGTGAATGGAACACCCGGCACTTCACGGAATCCGGTAACTTGAGCACCCCTCCTTGGGTCAACCTGTACCCCCTACGAGTGCGGCGAATAGTCTGCCAATTCTAGAGTAAGGTCCCTTTGCCTCTCAAAGCTATGAGATACGGATCCGTTGCCCTCCAGAACCCGGCTATCCGTGCACTCCTTCGCGGGATAAACCTAGTACAGAAATGAAAAATATGTACAACAGGTACATCGACCTCAACCCGGTCGTGCCCCAAAAGAATATTATACAACAGGCAGTGACGGCAGTCCACACGTTGGACGCTCACCCCGCAATATCAAATGTACAAATAAATCCAAACTGCACTATCATTGCACCCTGCTATCCACCACGACAAATCCGCAACAACACGGCACAACACAGAACATCAACGCGAATGTCACGTTCGCAAACCCGTCTAAAAGAACTATAGCAATCAGACGCGGTTTACCGATCAAATGACATTCCCGGTCGGAGATATAATGTAAATACTGCATACTAACAAGTTTAAAATTTCGATCGACAAAAATACCCGAAGTGGGCCCCACTTACAACTGCTGTACAGAAACAAAATCTGAGCCCAAAAGAATATTACCAAAAACCCCAATTTCCATAGAAGAATCCACTGTAGAAAATTGACAAACTGAAACGCCAAGACGGCCGCGGTTCCGCGGTCGTACGGACGATTCAGTGTGTCATTTTTCTCCATTATTCATAAAACAGCCTCCTTAGCTTTCTGTGATATGTCAAAAAAAATTTAGACACTGTTTAAAATTTACAGAAACTGTGAACATGGAATTTGCGGTCTTCGAAAATCCGTTTGATCGATGTCTTAAACACGTTAGCACAAGTTAGTATAGCTTAATGGTGAGGCTTTGATACCACTGTAAGTCTACGGTAGCGCCCCGGCTGTCTAACAGACGCCAAATACGGAACAAAAACTTTTTACAACTGGCGCTATCGCGTACTATAACCCGGATCTGCCATTAAAGCTAAACTAACAAACTACAAAGTGGGTAGAAGAGTTATACCGAACGATCCGAGTACTTCGGTCTTCAACCATCATCCCACGCTTGTTGCGGCTACTCCGATCTCCTCGATCTCCAGTCTTGTTGTCCAGGTGGCACCACGTCGATGGATCTTTAAACGGGCTCCCGTCTCTGAACCGAGGCAGCTCGATTGTCAAGTTTGCTAAAAGAGACGACCAAGATGATGTAGAGAATGAGTAGAACACTTTGTCTCGTTACGTCCAAGGCTGTGGATGAACGGTTAATGAAGTTGCCAATTGGAATCGGGTAAATGGAAATTGGGCTATGAAATTTCCATACACTCAATTATCATAATCTTTTCTCTCAAAACCAAAATGAAAAACCATCCCATGTCACAATGAGGGGCCGGCCACTTAAAGAGAGGGGGAGGTGAGTGTAGGAGAGGAGGGTGACCACAAGAATGATGAATCACCTTAACACCTAGTATGAAAGTATTTAAAGCAAATCAATCACGATTAACCTAGTCACCTTGTCATTAAATGCACCATTAATGACCAAAGGACTCACTAGCCTTATCACCCTCTCTAGAACCTTCTAGAACACTGACTCACCTCATCAAGAAAAGATAAATCCGTATTTAACCGAATGTCAAAATATGGCCGATAGAAAACTTTAAATTGGCTACTTCCAAAAGTGATCCTGAAACGAATTTCAGGATAACCCTGTAATGGTATAAACATACCCGCATTTGTATTACGACCGAATACAAATGCATCAGAGACAAAGATATTATATCTACACAGTATAATACTCGGATCCGGCTTAAACCAAAGCAGACCAGTATTATCTACCCGAAAAACGACACGTGCGAAAACGCACGTGCTTTTTCCGAACCTTGCCATAAACCCACACGGCCTCTACAACGTTTCGCCTGAACTTGGGAAAGTGTCTATGGGGGACTCTAATGACTCATCAACACACTGGCACTGGATATAACCACTAGCACGTCAGAGGTACAAACTGTTAGTGTATATGCCCCAGAGGCCATTACTGTAACATACTAGTTTGTATATTACTTAATGGAAGCTTGGGATATTCACCTTGTATATACAATCTTGCTCAAAATAGTAGTATGCTACTTGGTTTGTTTCTACTTCAATGTGTACATGTGTTTATTTTATTATATCACCTATACGCATTAGTGGAGCCCTTAGGATCTTTGTTTGATTACCAGCGTTGTGATGGCAGTCACACTAGTGGGGCTGGGTAATCTATAAGCACATCCTTATGCAGGTCCCTAGTCACAGGGCTATCGAGACAGGGCATCGATACTCCGGAGTAGACTAGCGCATGCGCTTCTCATCCCAGTGTAGGAGATGGTCTGTCCCACAGCCATCAGTACGTCGTACTGGAGATAGTATGCGGGTGCTCGTTAGGTTACGAGTACACTGGACAGGACTCGTCGGGAACTGACCGGTTGGTATTATACCTATCGTCAGTTATCAGTTCCCAGGTGACATGAGTACAGCTTAGTCCGCTGACTTGACACTATCACTTCGCCTCGTGTGTGTTCCCACTGTACTTTGATTACTACCCTACCACGGCTCAAAGGAGTCGTGCAAACAGGTAGTAGTTGGGTGCAGTCCCGAAGCACTTGGAGGCAGTGACGGTTAGACAGGATTCGTCTCTCCCGGTATTGGGGGTTGACATCGCGCTGTGTCTAGGAGAGCCATTAAACGAGTAGTCCCTGGCCAGGGCAAACGAGATATACTGGTAGGCTTCCAGTGTTATCTCAGGGTGTTTTGGGCTTCACTCCGACACGACTTGTACCGCTATTAGGGGACTGACGTTTACCGCCCCTAGGCCCGCCATGCGATGTATCAGACGAACAGACCGGACTGTACGGAGAATGTCACATTCAGGCTCAGTAGGAGTTCAGATGGGTTTCGCCTCGTCAGTCTTCTTGTCGGCATCTACCTGGGGACCGTTACGCACAGCTAGTGCCGCTTGCGGTCTGTGGTTAAACCCACTGCCAGCGTAGTGTCGAGTCTTTAGAGTCCCACACAGAAAGCTATTCGCCTTTAGGCGAAAGAGTAGAGGTCGCATGGTTTTGCGAAAGGTCGCATGGTTTTGCGACAGGGTTCGGTCACATCCGTGCACTTGTGCGCGTACAGTGTCCGGACAGTTTACACTAGCGGGCTTTGGTTTAAGCCAGATCCTAGTGTACCTTTTGGGATTGGTTTTATCCAGTATGCATCCGTGTTCCTCGGAACGCGGATGCGGGTGTGTATGCACAGTTGACGGAGAGACAGAGGCAGAGGATTCTCATTAGGGTTATTGACCGTTGACCGTTAACTATTGACTTTTTGCTCAACCCTAATGAGAATATGATATATGATTAACAATTATATTAATTAAGTATTATGGTGACATGGTTGTTGAGGGGTTGACTTTGTTGACTTGTTGACTTTGTTGACTTGTTGACTTTGTTGACCGGTTGACTAGGCTTGACTAGTTGACCATCATGATAACAATAGCTATCATTTCATGGCAAAGACTTTTGCTTGCTTGCTCTCTTGTGCAAAATGAGAGCATGAAATAATATGGCTATTGTTGCTTAAACCATCACATAATACTTGATTGCTATGATGTGTTATGATGGTTATGGATTATGAGAGCCAAATGAGAAAAGTCTTCTCTCATTCTATCATTCTCATTCTCTCTCTTGTTCTTGAGCTCTCATCTTCCTCCTCTTGCTCTCCCTCTCTTCACTCTATGGTTCACTTGTCTCATGAGTTGAGAACCAAGAACCATAGATAAAATCCCATACAAACTTTTCTCTACTCACTCTAGTTCATAAGGTTTAGCAAACCGAGTGAACTAGTTTCTTCAAAGTTCGAAGAAGGAGCCAAAGGTAGAAGCTTTCAGGTGGATCGATCTTCGGCGCAAGGAGACGATGGGGAGAAACCGATTCGGACAACCATCGAGTCTTGAAGACGAAGGAGTTCAAGGAAAGAAAGGTATAACCCCCTAACCGAGTAGTTAACAACTCCTAGTTAGGTTGTTAGTTAGATGTTTAACAAAGATCCGGGTTTTAAGTCCATGTTACCACCTCTAAGAAAATTGTTTTTTATCATATTCCGCATGCCCGAAAGTACCGGGAGAGTTAGCATGGACTTACAGTGGTATCAGAGCCTAGTTAAACTCTATCTAACATGTTAGCAAAGTAACTAGAAGATCGATCAAAGAAAAAGTCACGAAACAAACGCGAGTTGTCAAGTTTCTGCCGATTTTTATTATGTTCAAAAGTTGATAATTTTCATCTTAAAAATCGGCTCAGGCTTTTGTTTGAATAACCACCAAATTTGGTCCCACGAACCGTTCAAAGAGCCGCGGAAATGCGGCGGGAACACGCTCCCGCCGCGGTTCCGCGGCCGAGTTGACTCGGCCGAGGTCCAAATTTGGTGCAGAGTATTTCTGGGGTTGTTTTGGGATTTTTGGAATATGTATTTTCTGCCCAGATTTTCCAGAACGAAAATTTTGTGTTTGGGGCCTATAAATCCTTATTTTTGATCGAACTTCTAAAAGACTTAAGCTGACAGGTTTTTCTGTGTTGTGATATTTGTATTGAACGTCTGCTAATCGCTATATGTCGATTAGTGGGGGTTATACAAATCTGTGATCTGCAATGTTATTGGAATGTGTATATGAATTCATTGGATTGTCGCGGGTGAATAGCCGGGGGTTGTGAGATGAGAGTTTTCTTTTCTTTCTATTCATGTAAATTTGTAAATTGATGTAATAATTATTTGTATGGACGCACAACCGGGTCGGGGTTGTAGCCGTCATTGTATAATTTCTTTTTACTGTTTTTGCTCCTAGGATAGACCCATGGAGGGGGTGCACAAACTACCGGGTATGCCGAAGTGCCGAGTGGCCTACTCACGGAGATGAGGGAGGTTGCTTCGCTTCGGGTACTTGGCGGGTAGTTTGCCGCACCCGTAGGGGTCTTGGGTGGGGTATTGGCTATTCACCGTGACCGTGTAATCGGCTTTTCGTTACAGGCTCGTACGAATTGCGGGTTCCTAGTATATCCAATGTGTTCATCTGTGATCTGAAATGGCTATCATTGCAATATATCTATATACGATATTATTTAGGCGTTGCTTATGTTTTACAGCCGCGCTAGCCCAGCCCCCGCTCTGTCGTTAGTTAAGTAACCTAACGGGTAATGACGGGGCCCCGTGGCGAATGCGAATGGCATAAGCGTACGTCATATTTTGGTTGTTTTCTGCAATGGTAGGATTAAATGATGGGACGCATTAAAAGAACTAATGCAAGAATATCATGCATTAAAAGAACTAATGCAAGAAAAATAAACCAAGCAAAAGTCGTTGGAACACTTTCGAAAAACCACTCGGTTCTTTTCAAAACCAACTTTTAAATGCGGAGCTTGAGCCACTCCTTTTAAAAGCTATCTCGTTCCATCGATTATATCAAGTTCACTACGTTCACGGATGGCATAGTGATTGGTAGCTCTTGGGTGTTCATATGTAGCATAGATAGATGCGTTGGTTTGGGACACTCGTATTACCTTGTTGACCTTCGTCAAGGGTATATACGGGTGGGTTCAAATTAACCTGGATAATGACGGGCAGAACTTGACATGTGACTTATGATTTGTTGACCTTCGTTAAGGTCATAAGAGCATGGGGTAAAAATCCACATCGGGTGTTCCAAAAGAACTGAAACTTGCTAGTGTTGCATACCATTTGGAGTGTGATGATTCTGGTAGGATTCCTTCAGTTTCGTCACGCAATGATATTTGGATCCCGATCCTACTGTGAGTATATGCTACTCCTCGGGAAATTTCTCACTTAACGATCAATGCTATAAACCTAGTAGGTGTCTAGAAAGGTGTTAGCGGGGCTACGCCCCCAGGGAAAAGAGGTTATTTAATTAAGGAACTTCGCGAAAGCGTTGGAAAACCTCCCTCGAAGTACCGACACTGGCCTGGCTGAACGGTTAAGCAAGTATTGTACGGTGAGATTCATCCTGACTAATTCTTCCTTTTTGGTTTGGGGAGGGATTCGAGAAACAGTGGGAGCCATCCTGTTTAGACAAACTAAAAACCATTCTAAACTTGCAAGAGCATCATGCTGAGTGTTTCTTCTCTCTCCTAATTGCAGCGACCAATCGACATGACTGGACTTAAGTTACTTCTAGATAAAAACATACTGACAGGGCCAAACTACAAAGATTGGCTCAGGAATGTCAAGATAGCAATCACTTACGACAAGCTGGGGTATCTTCTTACCACCAAAGCTCCCCCTGTCCCAGGTCCCAAAACCAGCGTCGCGGATAAGGAAATCCGTAAGACCTGGGAACTAGATTGCGCGAAGGCCAAGTGCCTCGTGCTTGCCTCTATGGACAACGAACATCAGAGGAGGCACGAGAATATGGACCTCGAATCCATATTTCTCCATACAAAAGAACTGTATGGAGAGCAGTCTCGTATCGCAAGATACGAAGTGTCGAAGAAGTTATTTTCGGCAAGGTTGGCCGTCGGATCATCGGTAGCGGAACACGTGCTTAAGATGATTGGCTACATTGAGGAGCTCGCGGACCTTGGGACCACGTTGGAGAATGAATTCTATACGGACTTAATTCTCCAGTCCCTTCCTTCCACTTACGCCCAGTTCATACTGAACTTCAACTTACAAGAAATGGAAGTTGAACTTTCAGAACTCCTCAACATGCTGAGGAGCACAGAGGGCACCCTACAGAAAGGTAGGGAAACATCCACTTTATTTGTAGGAGGATCTTCTTCTTCTAGGTCCAAGGCAAAAGCCAAGGGAAAGAAGAAGAAAGCCCCCGCCAAACCAAGGGGCGGTGTTAGTAAAGTGGATACGAAGGGAAAGACAAAAGCAACAAAGAAAGTGGGAAAGCTTGTGGATAAGGAAGAATGCTTCTATTGTCATAAGAAAGGACACTGGAAGAATATTGCAGGGCTTGGAAAGCCAGGACACAGGAATTGAAGCAGGTTGCAGCTTCAGCTTCAGGTGTGTATGTTATTGAAAACTGTCTTTCAATAAACTCTACTTCCTGGGTATTGGATACCGGATCAGGATCTCATATCTGTAATTCTTTGCTGGCGTTGAGAAACCGTAGGGTTTTGAAGGCAGGTGACATGACCCTCAAAGTTGCAAACGGAGCTAGCATGGATGCTAAGGCCATGGGGGACTATCACCTGGGGTTGTCAGATGGACACGTTTTGGTTTTGCGTAATTGCTATTTTGTACCCAACGCAACTTATAATATCATTTCTGTATCTTTGACTTCTAAAGAAGGTTATGAATTTGCGTTTGTAAGTAATGTTGTAAACATTCACCTTAATCAAGTTCTGATTGGGTCAGGTACATTAAGCAATGGTATATACGTATTAAACCATCCGCAGATTTTCAATGTCCAGAATACACACAAAAGAAAGTCTCCGGAAATCAATCAGACTTTCTTATGGCATTGTAGATTGGGTCACATCAATGAGAGAAGATTGACGAAGTTACATACAGAAGGATATTTGAATTCGTTCGAATATCAATCGTATGCCACTTGTCAATCCTGTCTCAAAGGAAAGATGACAAAGACTCCGTTCACTGGACACGGAGTAAGAGCGAGCGAGCTCTTGGGACTCGTACACAGCGACGTGTGCGGTCCAATGTCTACACATGCGCGAAGCGATTATTCTTACTTCATTACTTTTACGGATGAATTTTCAAGGTACGGTTATGTCTTCTTAATGAAACATAAGTCCGAAGCCTTTGGAAAATTCCAGGAATATAAGAATGAAGTAGAAAAACAAACTGGCAAAAGTATCAAGATCCTAAGATCGGATCGAGGTGGTGAATACTTAAGTGCCGAATTCCTGAATTACTTAAAAGAGAACGGAATTCTCTCTCAGCTTACTCCTCCATACACTCTGCAACATAACGGTGTATCGGAGAGACGGAACCGGACCCTATTAGATATGGTACGGTCCATGATGAGTAACGCTGAGTTACCGCGATCTTTCTGGGGTTATGCACTAGAAGCAGCTGCATATCTCTTGAACAAGGCTCCAACCAAGACTGTGCCTACCACCCCATATCAGATGTGGAGTAGGAAGAAACCCTGTCTTAAGTATCTTAAGGTATGGGGATGTCCAGCTTTTGTAAAAAAGTAGCATGCGGACAAGCTCGAGGCACGTTCAGTACAGTGTAAGTTTGTGGGATACCCAAAGAACTACAGGGGTATCTTTTCTATTCCGCCGAGGAACAAAAAGTTTTTGTTTCTCAACATGCCCGCTTCTTGGAAACTGAGTTTTTGGAAACCTAGATAAGTGGGAGCGCAATAGAACTGGAAGAAATTCCAGAAGCACAAGCTATTACAGAAAGCTTGGAGGAGCCAGTAGTTTCAAAAGAACAGGACATTCCTACGCCGCTCCGCAGGAGTAGTAGGCAGTCTCATCCGCCCGAGAGATACTACGGTTTTCTCATAGACGGGGATAGAGAGGATTGCATCATAGATTATGATGAGCCTACTAGCTTCCAGCAGGCCGTTCAGAGCGTTGACTCGGTAAAATGGCTGGATGCAATGCGGACCGAAATGGAGTC
This sequence comes from Agapanthus africanus, assembly GCA_030015575.1. Lineage (NCBI taxonomy): Eukaryota > Viridiplantae > Streptophyta > Magnoliopsida > Asparagales > Amaryllidaceae > Agapanthus > Agapanthus africanus. The sequence continues at coordinate 651,113,693 of JASDDO010000019.1, read as the reverse complement.
CATGTACACCAACAAAGTATGGACGTTGGACATTGCTCCAGACGGGGTAAAACCCGTAGGATGCAAGTGGATCTTCAAAAGGAAGATTGGTGTAGATGGACAGGTTGAGACCTATAAAACTGGACTTGTTGCAAAGGGTTTTCGTCAGAGACCTGGTTTGGACTATGACGAAACCTTTTCTCCAGTGGCTATGCTGAAATCCATTCGGATCCTTCTTGCCATTGCTGCCTTCCACGATTATGAGATCTGGCAAATGGACGTAAAGACCGCTTTTCTAAATGGAAATTTAGAGGAGTGTGTCTATATGGACCAATCAGAGGGTTTCATTCAGAGTAGGAGCAACGGAAAGGTGTGCAAGTTGCTTAAGTCCATCTATGGACTAAAACAGGCATCGCGGAGTTGGAACATCTGTTTTGATGAGACGGTCAAAGAATTTGGCTTTATCAAAAATCCAGATGAACCATGCATCTACAGTAGATTTGTAGCGAGAACTGTAGTATTCCTAGTTTTATACGTGGATGACATTCTCTTAATAGGAAATGACATTCCTATGCTACAATCTGTCAAGGGGTTCTTGTCACACAGGTTCTCCATGAAAGACCTGGGTGATGCCTCATACATCCTGGGGATCTGGATCCATCGTGATAGATCCAAGAGGATATTAGGACTTTCACAGTCCAGGTACATCGACACCATACTGAAAAGGTTCAGTATGGAAGATTCCAAGCGCGGTAACCTACCGGCTTGTCACGGGATCACCCTTTCTAAAGAGATGTCTCCCAAGACTGATTTGGAGAGGGATCGCATGTCTATTATACCCTACGCTTCTACGGTAGGCTCTATAATGTATGCGATGTTGTGTAACAGACCGGATGTAGCTTATGCACTGAGTGTCGTAAGCCGGTATCAGTCAAACCCTGGGGAGAAACACTGGATAGCGGTAAAGAACATTCTCAAGTACCTGAGAAGGACTAAGGAGATGTTCTTGGTGTATGGCGGAAAAGACCTCCAGATCGAGGCCTTTGCTGACTCCAGCTTCCAGAGTGACAAGGATGATTCCAAGTCCACGTCGGGTTTTGTCTTTACCCTCAATGGAGGGGCGGTGTGTTGGAAGAGTTCCAAACAGGAAACCGTTGCAGACTCGACGATGGAAGCGGAATACATCGCTGCATCTGATGTCGCAAAAGAAGCTGTCTGGATGAGGAAGTTCTTGAAAGAACTTCAGGTGGTTCCGTCCATTGTTGATCCAATACCTCTGTATTGCGACAACAACGGGGCTATAGCTTTAGCAAAGGAACCCAGGTCCCATCAGAGATCCAGACACATCTTGAGGCGGTATCACCTGATCAGGGAGATGGTGGATCGCCAAGAGATCGAGGTTCGGAGGGTTGCTTCAGAAGATAACACTGCAGATCCATTCACCAAGGCCTTGCCCCAGACTCAGTTCGAGCGGCTGATCGAGATGATAGGTCTTCGATACGCCAGTACATGGCCTTAGTGCAAGTGGGAGATTGTTAGTGTATATGCCCTAGAGGCCATTACTGTAACATACTAGTTTGTATATTACTTAATGGAAGCTTGGGATATTCACCTTGTATATACAATCTTGCTCAAAATAGTAGTATGCTACTTGGTTTGTTTCTACTTCAATGTGTACATGTGTTTATTTTATTATATCACCTATACACATTAGTGGAGCCCTTAGGATCTTTGCTTGATTACCAGCGTTGTGATGGCAGTCACACTAGTGGGGCTGGGTAATCTATAAGCACATCCTTATGCAGGTCCCTAGTCGCAGGACTATCGAGACAGGGCATCGATACTCCGGAGTAGACTAGCGCATGCGCTTCTCATCCCAGCGTGGGAGATGGTCTGTCCCACAGCCATCAGTACGTCGTACTGGAGATAGTATGCGGGTGCTCGTTAGGTTATGAGTACACTGGACAGGACTCGTCGGGAACTGACCGGTTGGTATTATACCTATCGTCAGTTATCAGTTCCCAGGTGACATGAGTACAGCTTAGTTTGCTGACTTGACACTATCACTTCGCCTCGAGTGTGTTCCCACTGTACTTTGATTACTACCCTACCATGGCTCAAAGGAGTCGTGCAAACAGGTAGTAGTTGGGTGCAGTCCTGAAGCACTTGGAGGCAGTGACGGTTAGACAGGATTCGTCTCTCCCGGTATTGGGGGTTGACATCGCGCTGTGTGTAGGAGAGCCATTACACGAGTAGTCCCTGGCCAGGGCAAACGAGATATACTGGTAGGCTTCCAGTGTTATCTCAGGGTGTTTTGGGCTTCACTCCGACACGACTTGTACCGCTATTAGGGGACTGACGTTTACCGCCCCCTAGTCCCGCCATGCGATGTATCAGACGAACAGACCGGACTGTACGGAGAATGTCACATTCAGGCTCAGTAGGAGTTCAGATGGGTTTCGCCTCGTCAGTCTTCTTGTCGGCATCTACCTGGGGACCGTTACGCACAGCTAGTGCCGCTTGCGGTCTGTGGTTAAACCCACTGCCAGCGTAGTGTCGAGTCTTTAGAGTCCCACACAGAAAGCTATTTGCCTTTAGGCGAAAGAGTAGAGGTCGCATGGTTTTGCGACAGGTCGCATGGTTTTGCGACAGGGTTCGGTCACATCCGTGCACTTGTGCGCGTACAGTGTCCGGACAGTTTACACTAGCGGGCTTTGGTTTAAGCCAGATCCTAGTGTACCTTTTGGGATTGGTTTTATCCAGTATGCATCCGTGTTCCTCGGAACGCGGATGCGGGTGTGTATGCACAGTTGACGGAGAGACAGAGGCAGAGGATTCTCATTAGGGTTGTTGACCGTTGACCGTTGACTATTGACTTTTTGTTCAACCCTAATGTGAATATGATATATGATTAACAATTATATTAATTAAGTATTATGGTGACATGGTTGTTGAGGGGTTGACTTTGTTGACTTGTTGACTTTGTTGACTTGTTGACTTTGTTGATCGGTTGACTAGGCTTGACTAGTTGACCATCATGATAACAATAGCTATCATTTCATGGCAAAGACTTTTGCTTGCTTGCTCTCTTGTGCAAAATGAGTGCATGAAATGATATGGCTATTGTTGCTTAAACCATCACATAATACTTGATTGCTATGATGTGTTATGATGGTTATGGATTATGAGAGCCAAATGAGAAAAGTCTTCTCTCATTCTATCATTCTCAATCTCTCTCTTGTTCTTGAGCTCTCATCATCCTCCTCTTGCTATCCCTCTCTTCACTCTATGGTTCACTTGTCTCATGAGTTGAGAACCAAGAACCATAGATAAAATCCCATACAAACTCTTCTCTACTCACTCTAGTTCACAAGGTTTAGCAAACCGAGTGAACTAGTTTCTTCAAAGTTCGAAGAAGGAGCCAAAGGTAGAAGCTTTCAGGTGGATCGATCTTCGGCGCAAGGAGACGACGGGGAGAAGCCGATTCGGACAACCATCGAGTCTTGAAGACGAAGGAGTTCAAGGAAAGAAAGGTATAACCCCCTAACCGAGTAGTTAACAACTCCTAGTTAGGTTGTTAGTTAGATGTTTAACAAAGATCCGGGTTTTAAGTCCATGTTACCACCTCTAAGAAAATTGTTTTTTTATCAAATTCCGCATGCCCGAAAGTACCGAGAGAGGTAGCATGGACTTACACAAACTGTACGTAACGGTTTGCCTATGTATTGATTGGAAGGGAAGCTGACGAGCGAACTCATCTATAAACCCTACAGAGCCTAACAGTGATAATGTATATACAGTCCGGTCCGTTCGTCTAAAGAGTATCGCATATCGAGTCTAGGGGGGTGGATAAAGTCAGACCCCCTAATAACGCGATAAATCGTGTCGGCATGAAGCCCATCACCACCTGAGAAACTACCGATCCAAATCAGTAATTCTCTATACCTCGGCCGAGGATTCCTAGTGATGGCCACCCGTGCACTGCGCGACATCAACCCCCAATACCGGGAGAGACGAATCCCCGACGATCCGCTCACTTGCCTCCAATGTGGCTCGGGACTGTACCCAACTAAAACCTGTTTGCACAACTCCTTTGAGCGTGGTAGGATAGTAATCTAAGCGAAGTGGGAACTCACATGAGACATGTGCCTGGACTTCTGATGGGACCTGGGTTCCTTCGCTAAAGCTATAGCTCCGTTGTTGTCACAATACAGCGGTATTGGATCAACAATGGTAGGAACCACCTGAAGTTCCGTGAGGAACTTCTTCATCCAGACAGCTTCCTTTGCGGCATCGCAAGCAGCTATGTACTCCGCTTTCATAGTTGAGTCAGCAACAGTTTCCTGCTTGGAACTCTTCCATCAAACCGCCCCTCCATTGAGGGTAAAGACATAACCCGACATGGACTTGGAGTCATCCTTGTCACTCTGGAAGCTGGAGTCAGCAAAGGCCTCGATCTGGAGGTCTTTTCCGCCATACACCAAGAACATCTCCTTAGTCCTTCTCAGGTACTTGAGAATGTTCTTTACTGCTATCCGGTGTTTCTCCCCTAGGTCTGACTGATACCGGCTTACATCGCTCAATGCGTATGCTACATCTGGTCTGGTACATAACATCGCATACATTATAAAGCCTACCGCAGATGCGTAGGGTATAGATGACATGCGAACCCTTTCCAAATCAGTCTTGGGAGACATCTTTTTGGAGAGGGTGATTTCGTGACAAGCTGGTAAATGTAGCTGGACTATGAAAGTCCCAACATCCTTTTAGATCTATCACGATAGATCTGGATCCCCAGAATGTAGTTGGCATCGTCCAGGTCCTTAATGTAGAACCTCTGTGACAAGAATCCTTTGACTGACTGTAACATAGGAATATCATTTCCTATTAGGAGAATGTCATCGACGTACAAGACGAGGAATACCACAGTTCTCCCTACAATCTTACTGTAAATGCATGGTTCATCTGGGTTTTTGATAAAGTCGAATTCTTTGACAGTATCATCAAAGCAGATGTTCCAACTCCGCGATGCCTGCTTCAGTCCATAGATGGACTTGAGCAACTTGAACACTTTTCCGCTGCTCCCACTCTGAATGAATCCCTCAGGCTGATCCATATAGACGCACTCTTCCAAATTTCCATTTAGGAAACCCGTCTTTACGTCCATCTGCCAGATCACATAATCGTGGAAGGTAGCAATGGCAAGAAGGATCCGAATGGATTTGAGCATAGCCACTGGAGAAAAGGTCTCGTCATAGTCCAAACCAGGTCGTTGACGAAAACCCTTTGCTACAAGTCTAGCTTTATAGGTTTCAACCTGCCCATCTATACCAATGTTCTTTCTGAAGATCCATTTGCAGCGTACGGGTTTTACCCCTTCTGGGGCAAAGTCCAAAGTCCAAACTTTGTTGGTGTACATGGACTCCATCTCGGTCCGCATTGCATCCAGCCATTTTACCGAGTCGCCGCTCTGAATGGCTTGCTGGAAGCTAGTTGGCTCACCATAATCAATAGTGCAATCCTCTCTATCCCCATCTATGAGAAAACCGTAGTATCTCTCGGGCGGATGAGACTGCCTACTACTCCTGCGGAGTGGCGCTGGGATGTCCGGTTCCCCTGAACCTTCTGATTCTTCCAAGCTTTCAGTAATAGCTTGTGGTTCTGGAATTTCTTCCAGTTCTATTGTGCTCCCACTTTTATGATATTCTAAAAATTCAGTTTCCAAGAAGTGGGCATGCTGAGAAACAAAATCCTTTTGTTCCTCTGCGGAATAGAAAAAATACCCCCTGGAGTTCTTTGGGTATCCCACAAACTTACACAGTACTGAGCGTGCCTCGAGCTTGTCCGCATGCTGCTTTTTTACAAAAGCTGGACATCCCCATGTCTTAAGATGCTTAAGACAGGGTTTCTTCCCACTCCACATTTGATATGGGGTGGTAGGCATAGTCTTGGTTGGAGCCTTATTCAAGAGATATGCAGCTGTTTCTAGTGCATAACCCCAGAAAGATCGCGGCAACTCAGCCTTATTCATCATGGAACGAACCATATCCAATAGGGTTCGATTCCGCCTTTCCGATAAACCATTGTGTTGTGGTGTGTATGGAGGAGTAAGCTGAGAGAGAATTCCATTCTCTTTTAAGTAGTCCAGAAACTCGGCACTCAAGTATTCACCACCTCGATCAGATCTCAGTGTCTTGATACTTTTGCCTGTTTCTTTTTCAACTTCATTCTTGTATTCCCGAAATTTCTCAAAGGCCTCGGATTTATGCTTCATTAAGAAGACATGTCCATACCTAGAGAAATCATCTGTGAAAGTAATGAAGTATGAATAACCACTTCGCGCATGTGTAGACATTGGACCACATACATCACTGTGTATGAGTCCCAAGAGCTCACTTGCTCTTTCTCCGTGTTCAGTGAACGGAGTCTTTGTCATCTTTCCTATGAGACAAGATTCACAAGTGGCATAAGACTAATACTCAAACGGATTTAAGTATCCCTCTTTATGTAACTTTGTTAATCGTGTCTCATTAATGTGACCCAGTCTACAATGCCATAAGAAAGCCTGATTTGTTTCCGGAGACTTTCTTTTAAGTGTGTTCTGGACACTGAAAATCTGAGCTTTATTTAATACGTATATCCCGTTATTTAATGTACCTGACCCAATCAGAACTTGATTTAGGTGGATGTGTACCACATCGCTTACAAAAGTAAAATCATATCTTTCCTTAGAAAGTAAGGATACAGATATGATATTACAAGTCGCACCTGGTACATAAAAACAGTTACGCAGAATCAATATCTGCCTAGTTGTCAGTCCAAGATGATATTCCCCTACGGATTCAGCGTACATGCTCATTCCGTTAGCAACCCTGAGAGTCATATCACCTATCTTGATGACCCTACGGTTTCTCAGAGCCTGTAACGAATTACAGATATGAGATCCTGATCCGGTATCCAATACCCAGGAGGTAGGGTTAACTGACATACAGTTCTCAATCACAAACACACCCGAAGTCGAAGCCACAACATGCTTCGAATCCTGGCTACTGGCTTTACAAGCCCTACAATCTTTCCGCTAATTTTCATTCCCGTAACAATAGGAACGTCCCTCTTTTACAACATCCAGTCCCGAAACTTCTGCCCTTCCCTTTCCTTCTACTTCCCTGGTTTCCTTCAGGGTAGAAGGTAGAGACTGTAGAACCAAGTCAGCATCTGACCCGTTCTTCAACGTGGTCTTCAAGTCCGTGAGCTTAGAATAGCTGGTCTCTGTAAGGACGTTGCCCCCTACAGATGACCCGATAGCCAACCTCGCTGGAAGCATTTCGTTCGAGATCGTATATCTTGCGATACGAGATTGCTCTCCATATAAATCTTTGCTATGGAGGAAGATAGAAACTAAGTCCATCTTCTCGTGCTACCTCTGGTATGCACCATCTTCTGAGGCTAACACGAGCCACTTGGCTTTCGCACAGTCTTTTTCCGACGTCTTGCAGATATGAATATCCGTGACAGGGGAAACTGGACCTGAGACAGCAGGGGTTGGATCAGTCAAGAGGTGTCCCAACTTGTCATGGGCAATGGACATTTGGACAGACCTTTGCCAGTCATAACAGTCAGATTCAGTCATTTTATTATCTAGATGTAACCTATGTCTGGTCACTGGGTCGCTGCAATTAAGAGAGAGAGAAGAAAAAACTTTAGCATGATGCTCTTGCAAGTTTAGATTGGTTTTTAATTTATCTAAACAGGATGGCTCCCACTATCTCTCGAATCCTTCCTCAAACCATAAAGGAAGAATTAGTCGGGATCAATCTCACCGTACAATTCTTGCTTAACCGTTCAGCCAGGCCAGTGTCGGTACTTCGAGGGAGGTTTTCCAACGCTTTCGCGAAGTTCCTTAATTAAGTAACCTCTTTTCCCTGTGGGCGTAGCCCCGCTAACACCTTTCTAGACACCTACTTGGTTTATAGCATTGATCGTTAAGTGAGAAAGTTCCCGAGGAGTAGCATATACTCACAGTAGGATCGGGATCCAAATATCATCGTCTGATAAAACCGAAGGAATCCTACCAGAATCATCACACTCCAAATGGTATGCAGCACTAGCAAGTTTCAGTTTCTTTTGAAACTCCCGATGTGGATTTTTTCCCTATGCTCTTATGACCTTGACGAAGGTCAACAAATCATAAGTCACATGTCAAGTTCTACCCGTCATTGTCCAGGTTAATTTGAACCCACCCGTATATACCCTTGACGAAGGTCAACAAGGTAATACGACTGTCCCAAACCAACGCATCTATCTATGCTATATATGAACTCCCAACAGCTACCAATCACTATACCTTGACGAAGGTCAACAAACATAGCTTGAATACTATTGAATATTCATACGAAACGACGGAGGGCTATGAATGGTTTTGGCGAAACCGTGAACGTAGTGAACTTGATATAATCGAAGGAACCTTGATAGCTTTTAAAAGAAGTGGTTTAATCTCCGCATTTAAAAGTTGGTTTTGAAAAGAACCGAGTGGTTTTGAAAGTGTTCCAACGACTTTTACTTGGTTTATTTTTTCTTGCATTAATTCCAATGCGTCCCATCATTTAATCCTACCATTGCAAAAACAACGAAAATATGACGTACGCTTATGCCATCCGCATTCGCCACGGGGTCCCGTCATCACCCGTTAGGTTACTTAACTAACGACAGAGAGGGGGCTGGACTAGCGCGGATGCAAAACATAAGCAACGCCTAAATAGATATCATATATATATATATATGAACATTCGTCACATGCAATGATAGCCATTCCAGATCACAGATGAACACATTGGATATACTAGGAATCCACATTTCGTACGAGCCTGTAACGAAGAGCGGATTACACGGTCGCGATGAATAGCCAAACCCCACCCTAGACCCCTACGGGTGCGGCAAACTACCCGCCAAATACCCGAAGCGAAGCAACCTCCCTCAACACCGTGAGTAGGCCACCGGCACTTCGAGATACCCGGCAGTTTGTGCACCCCACCTTGGGTCTATCCTAGGAGCAAAAACAGTAAAAAGAAATTAAACAATGACGGCTACAACCCCGACCCGGTTGTGCGGCCATATAAATAATATTACATCAAATTACATATTACAAGAATTGAAAGAATAAGAAAACTCTCATCTCACAACCCCCCGGCTATTCATCCGCGACAATCCAACGAATTCATATACACAAACCATCAACAATACAGATCACAGATATGTATAACCCCCACTAATCAACGTATAGCGATTAGAAGACGTTCAATACATATATCACATCACAGATATAACCAATTAGCCAAAGTGTAAAGAAGTTCGATCAAAAATACGGATTTGTGACCACCCCAAAATCTAACTTGTTCTCTGGAAAATCTGGGCAGAAACAAACCATTCTAAAAATCCCAAAACAGCAACAGAAGAACACTGCAGGAAAAACGACCCACGGCCGAGTCAACTCGGCCGCGGATCCGCGGTGAGTTGGTCGACTCGCTGGTTCGTTTTTCTTGTGTGTTCTGTAAAAACCCTGAGCCGATTTTTAGTGTATGATTTATTATTTTTAGAGCAGGTTTAAAAATCGGCAGAAACTTAGGGTTTTAGAAAAATGTTTTGCGATTTTTTCCGATCGAAGTTCTAGATACTTTGCTAACTAGTTAGTTTGTGTTTAGCTAGGCTCTGATACCACTGTAAGTCCATGTTGCCCACCCCGGTGCTTGCGGGGAGTCGGAAACGTTATGAAAAATCAGATTTTTACAACACTAGGCAATATGGACTATGTAAAGGAGGGATCTTTGCTAAACAAAAACTAACAACAAAGCTAAAAAGGTTAGCTACTCGGAAAGGGGGTTATACCTAAGTCTTGAAGTCCTTCTCTTCTTGCTCCTTGGAGTGAAAGAACGGGTTCTCATCGTCACCTTCTCTTGCCAAAGAAAGATCCACCCGAGAGCCTCTACCTTTGGCTCCAACCTCAAACTAGAAGTAACTAAGGCGCTTGGTGTGCTAAACCTAGAACCTGGAAAGAGTAGAGAGTATTTTTAAGGGATTTATTTCAAGCTCAAATGGTTCTCAACTCATGAGAGGGGAGAGCTAGAGAGAGAGGAAGAGGAGGAGAGAGAATGAAAATGATAGAATGAGAAGAATAAACCAACCTTCTCACATATATGTGAATTATGATAAATAAATAATTAGCTAAAGATAATTGTGATGGTTAATCTTGACATGACCATTATCATCTCACATTAATTACTTTTGCAATGATCAAAGAGCATCTTTCATATGAAATGATGATGGTCAACTTGTCCACCTAGGTCAACAAGTCAAGCATAGTCAAATGGTCAACAATCCTAACCATACACAATTATAATTAACTAATATTAATAAATCATATTTCACACATAAACATTAGGGTTAAGAAAATGACAATGGTCATCAACCCTAATAAAATCCTCTGCCTTTGCCAGTCAACTGTGCATACACACCCGTATCCGTATTCCGAGAAACACGAATACAATGAGATAAAACCAATCCCAAATCATATACTAGGATCCGGCTTAAGCCAAAGCCCGCTAGTATAAGCTGTCCGGACACCAAACGTGCACAAGTGCGCGGATGTGAACGAACCCCGTCGCAAAACCATGCGACCTCTACTCATTTTTCCTAAAGGCGAATAACCCTCTATGTGGGACTCTAAAGACTCAACACTACGCTGGTAGTGGGTTTAACCACAGACCGCAAGTGGCACTAGCTGTACGTAACGGTCCCCAGGTAGATGCCGATAAGAAGACTGACGAGGTAAACCCATCTGAACTCCTACTGAGCCTGAATGTGACAGTCTCCGTAAAGTCCGGTCTGTTCGTCTAAGAACATCGCATGGAGGTCCTAGGTTGGCGGTAAACGTCAGTCCCATACTAGCGGTACAAGTCGTTTCGGAGTGTAGCCCAGAACACCCTGAGATAACACTGGAAACCTACCAGTCTATCTCGCTTGCCCTGGTCAGGGACTTTGTGTAATGGCTCTCCTAGACACAGCGCAATATCAACCCCCAATACCGGGAGAGACGAATCCTGTCTAACCGTCACTGCCTCCAAGTGCTTCGGGATTGCACCCAAAAACTACCTGTTTGCATGACTCCTTTAAGCCGTGGTAGGGTAGTAATCAAAGTACAGTGGGAACACACTCGAGGCGAAGTGACAGTGTCAAGTCAACGGACTAAGTTGTACTCATGTCACCTGGGAACTGATAACCGACGATAGGTATAATACCAACCAAGAGTTCTCGACGAGTCCTGTCCAGTATACTCGTAACCTAATAAGCACCCCCATACTATCTCAAGTACGACGTAGTGACGGCTGTGGGACAGACCGTCTCCCAAGCTGGGATGAGAAGCTCATACGCTAGTCTACTCCGGAGTATAGATGCCCTGTCTCGATAGTCCTGCGACTAGGGACCTGCATAAGGATGTGCTTGTGGACTACCCAGCCCCCATGAGTGTGACTGCCATCACAACGCTGGTAATCAAGCAAAGATCCTAAGGGCTCTACTAATGTGTAAAGGCGATATGCTAAAAGAAACACATGCACACATTAAAGCAGAAACAAACCAAGTAGCATACTACTATTTTGAGCAAGATTGTCTATACAACTGTGAATATCCCAAGCTTCCATCAAGTAATATACAAGCTAGTATGATACATTAATGGCCTCTAGGGCATATACAGTAATACATAATTATCAGTAAAAGGATTAGTAAATAATGTCCCCGGCTCATAATGGTTTTGACCGAACCAACTGCCAAAACCCTAATGAGTCCGCCTCATAATGGTTTTGACCGAATCAACTGTCAAAACTCTAATGAGGCACCTCCTTCTTCTTCACTCCTCACAACTGTGCATACACACCCGCATCCGCATTCCGTAGAATGCGAATACACAGAAGACAAAACAAATCCATCCGTACAATACTAGGATCCAGCTTAAACCAAAGCCCACTAGTATTGCCTGCCCGAACAGCATACGCACACATATGCACGTAAGTGATCGTAGCCCTGCCGTAAAACCATACGGCCTCTACACCTTTCGTTCAGTGGAGGGAAACTCTCTGTGTGGGACTTTAAAGACTCGACACTACGCTGGCAGTGGGTTTGACCACAGACCGCAAGGGGCACTAGCTGTACGTAACGGTCCCCAGGTAGATGTCGATAAGAAGGACGATGAGGTAAACCCATCCGAACTCCTACTGAGCCTGAATGTGACAATCTCTGTACAGTCCGGTCTGTTTGTCTAAGAATATCGCATGGCAGGCCTAGGGGGTGGCGAACGTCAGTCCCCTAATAGCGGTACAAGTCGTGTCGGAGTGTAGCCCAGAACACCCTGAGATAACACTGGAAACCTACCAGTATATCTCGCTTGCCCTGGCCAGGGACGACTATGTGTAATGGCTCTCCTAGACACAGCGCGATATCAACCCCCAATATCGGGAGAGACGAATCCTGTCTAACCGTCACTGCCTCCAAGTGCTTCGGGACTGCACCCAACTACTACCTGTTTGCATGACTTCTTTGAGCCGTGGTAGGGTAGTAATCAAAGAACAATGGGAACACACTCGAGGCGAAGTGACAATGTCAAGTCAACGGACTAAGCTGTACTCATGTCACTTGGGAACTGATAACTAACGATAGGTATAATACCAACCAACAGTTCCCGACGAGTCCTGTCCAGTGTACTTGTAACCTAACGAGCAACCGCATACTATGTCCAGTACGACGTACTGATGACTGTGGGACAGACTATCTCCCCTGCTGGGATGAGAAGCGCATACGCTAGTCTACCCCGGAGTATCGATGCCCTGTCTCGATAATCCTACGACTAGGGACCTGCATAAGGATGTGCTTATGGATTACCCAGCTCCCACAAGTGCGACTGCCATCACAACACTGGTAATCAAGCAAAGATCCTAAGGGCTCCACTAATATGTATAAGCAATATGCTAAAAGAAACGCATGCACATATTAAAGTAGAAACAAATCAAGTAGCATACTACCATTTTGAGCAAGATTGTCTATATAACTGTGAATATCCTAAGCTTCCATTAAGTAATATACAAACTAGTATGATACAGTAATGGCCTCTAGGGCATATACACTAACAATCTCCCACTTGCACTAGGGCCATATACTGGCGTATCGAAGACCTATCATCTCGATCAGCCGCTCGAACTGAGTCTGGGGAATGGCCTTCGTGAATGGATCTGCAGTGTTATCTTCTGAATTTACTCTCTTCACCTCGACCTCCCGGCGATCTACGATCTCCCTGATCAGGTGAAACTGCCTTAAAATGTGCCTGGACTTCTGATGGGACCTGGGTTCCTTCGCTAAAGCTATAGTGCCGTTGTTGTCACAATACAGCGGTATTGGATCAACAATGGTAGGAACCACCTGAAGATTTGTGAGGAACTTCTTCATCCAGACAGCTTCCTTTGCGGCATAGCAAGCAGCTATGTACTCCGCTTCCATAGTTGAGTCAGCAACGGTTTCCTGCTTGGAACTCTTCCAGCAAACCGCCCTTCCATTGAGGGTAAAGACATAACCCGACATGGACTTGGAGTCATCCTTGTCACACTGGAAGCTGGAGTCAGCAAAGACCTCAATCTGGAGGTCTTTTACGCCATACACCAAGAACATCTTCTTAGGCCTTCTCAGGTACTTGAGAATGTTCTTTACTGCTATCCAGTGTTTCTCCCCTGGGTCTGACTGATACCGGCTTACAACGCTCACTGCGTATGCTACATCTGGTCTGGTACACAACATCGCATACATTATAGAGCCTACTGCAGATGCGTAGGGTATAGATGACATGCGAGCCCTTTCCAAATCAGTCTTGGGAGACATCTCTTTGGAGAGGGTGATTCCGTGACAAGCCGGTAGATTACCGCGCTTGGAATCTTCCATACTGAATCGTTTCATTATGGTGTCGATGTACCTGGACTGCGAAAGTCCCAACATCCTCTTAGATCTATCACGATAGATCTGGATCCCCAGAATGTAGTTGGCATCGCCCAGGTCCTTCATGGAGAACCTCTGTGACAAGAATCCTTTGACTGACTGTAGTATAAGAATATCATTTCCTATTAGGAGAATTTCATCCACGTACAAGACGAGGAATACCACAGTTCTCCCTACAATCTTAATGTAAATGCATGGTTCATCTGGGTTTTTGATAAAGTCGACTTCTTTGACAGTATCATCAAAGCAGATGTTCCAACTCCGCGATGCCTGCTTTAGTCCATAGATGGACTTGAGCAACTTGCACACTTTACCGCTGCTCCCACTCTGAATGAATCCTTCCGGCTGATCCTGTTAGTTATATGTATGCCGTATAGGCTATTATTATACATAGGATGTATATTGTAGTGGATGCTTGGACATATATAGGGAGGACTTTCTTGCTCGACATGATAGTATGCTATCTGGTTGCTCTTTACCTTAACATGTACACTGATTGTCTCTCTGTTACTTGTTGGTAAAGCCCTTAGGATGTGTACTTGACTACCTGGACTATGATGCAGATCATACTAGTGGGGACATGGTAGTCCATAAGTACATCGTTCAAGGTCCCTAGTCGTGGGTGTATCGAAACGGGGCATCGATATACCAGAGTAGACTAGTGTATACCTTCTCGACCCATACAGATAGGCGATGGATGATCCTATATCCATTGGTGTTTGACATCAGAGATGATATACGGGTGCTCAGTGGAGACTGGGTACACTGGACGGACTCGCCGAGAACTCCCAGATGGTATTATACCATACGTCAGATGGCAGTTCTCTGGTGACACTGGTACAGGTTAGTCTGTAGACCCGAGATCGTCATAGAGTCTTGTGTGATTCCCACTGTGCTTTGATTTCCACCTTACCATGTCCAAGAGGGCATGCAAAACGGTGGTTTTTGGGTACAGTCCCGAATCACATGGTGGCAATGAGCGATAGGAGGGGATTCGTCTCTCCCGGTATAGGGAGTTGATGTTGCGCTGTGTTCGATTGGCTATAACCGGAAATCCCTGGCCAGGGTTGCTGATATTTACTAGTAAGTGTTACCAGTAGTTTCTCGAACTGTTATAGACCTCATATCGACACGACTTATCGAGCTACTGGGGTCTGACGTTTACCATCCCTAGGCAAGATATGCGACATATCAGACAAACAGACCGGACTGTACGGTAAGTGTTACTGGTTGGATTCACAGGAGTGTGAGCGGGCTTGGTCATCGATCTTCTGATCGCTCAATACCCGGGTGGCCATTACGTTTAGCAGACCGCTTGCGGCTTGTGGGTGCTTGATATGATCATCATCTGCTGCCGGCGTATTGACGAGTCTTTAGAGTCCTACACAGAGGTTTCCTGGCTCAAGCGAAACGAAATAGGAGCGCATATGAGATATGTGCGGGACCAAGAATAATACCAGTATATGATACTGTATTCGATTCTCGAGATTTGTGACATTGATCGGTTATATGCGATATAGCCGGGTTATCGGATCAAGTGTTGATTCGATAAGTTGTTACTATTGATATTAGTCGGTTATATGCAGTATGACCGGATCATTAAATCAAGTGTTGATTTAATGGTTTAATGTATAATTATATATTTGATATATTACTTTGCATTAACTAATATTGGTTAACTTAAGATGGATTTTCTCACTTGAAGTGCACATTGTATATGTAATATAGTATTGTGCACTAGTTTGTATCATGTTTGATGATACATGCAAACTTGGGTGTATGTTTGATTTAAACAATATTTAGTAAATGGTTAGCGTTTCATTTCATTTGCTTTATTTACTTATTCATTTATTTATTTGTTCATTTTGGTAAGAAATAAAATGGTGACTTTTTTTGGATTTCACTTGAAGCTTCATGAAGCTTTGAAAGTCAAAACCATTTTGTTTCTTTCCTAAACCCTAACCCTTTAACTAAACCCTAGTTCATTCTCTACATTAGTTAGTCTCACCCATGGTTGCATTATGATAACTCTTCACTTGATTTTTTATTTTCAATTTAAATTGATATTCTTTTCTTCTTCTTCTTCTTCATGTGAAAGAAAAGAAAAGCTTGTTTTCAAAATGTCAAGTGATGATTCCAAGTGAGAAATCCAAATCCAAAGTGAACCCACATCCTATTTCTTCATCCTCTACCACTTGCCAAGTAGTATAGGGTGCTTTCTTCACAAGTTTCATGACTTGGTGAAGTTGGAGCTTGATCTTGTATTGCCTCGACGTAGATCATCTTCGGCAACGAAGTCGACGACCTAGCCCGATCATTTCTTTGACGAAACCATCGCTAGAGTCCGGGATCCGATGATCACAGCGGAGGGACATCATCACGGAGCTAAGGAAGTGGAGGACCGGATCTACAAAGGTTGTAGTCTTTTTCACTTAGCAGTAAAGTCGTTTACTAGCTTGTAGTTTCGCCTAAACTCTAGTCAACGATCGCATTAGGGTTTCTCGGCACCGGAAATTTTTGAATTTGGCATGGTTGATGCCTTATGGAACCTCCTTAGAGTGCCTAGGTGTTGCGCCACGGCAGCGCCCCGGCCGTCTTACTCGAGGCCAAATTGCGGAATAAAAAATTTTCCTTGCTCGGAAACCGGCGCTACCGCGGACAAAGAAAACCCGGATCGATAACCATTAACCTACGCTAGCAAACAAGAGATAGGGTGAGAAGTATACCGAGTGATCCGAGTCCTCCGGTCTTCTCTTCATCATCCCGATCTCCCGCGGAAAGTCTTGGCTCCACATCGTCGCCTCCTCGCCGGAAGGGGCACCACATCGCCTTCGTCTTTTACGGGCTCCCGCCTCAATACCGAGGCAACTCGAGCATGAAGCCGGCAACTCGACATGCTCAAGATATGCTGTAGAATGTAGTGTAGAAGATGGTTGTCTCACTTGGGGTTTGTAGTTGCCATGATGGAGGATTGGGGTTAGGAAAAATGGTGCTTTCATTTTTCCGAAACAAGAAGAAGAAGGAGATGAAGAATTCCTCACAAAACTAAGATGAACTCTCTCATTCTTTTTCTTTCTCTCTTTCTTTTTCTTCTTCTTCTTTTCTAAATGAGAAACTTATCATCAAGTGAGAATGAGAATGGTGGAGGAATGATAATATGATAGCAAGAGGGAGGTGAGTGTAGGAGCAAGAGAGGGGTGACCACATCCAAGGTCAACAAAACATCAACCATGCTTAAAAAACTATGCCACCAAAACCTTTCACTTCACTTTAAAAAACCAAGTCAATGGATGAAAGAAATGATATCTATCATAATCAAACTTTTACAAGAAACCCCCCCACAAAGTGTAATTTGCAAAACTGCAAATTACCCCCTCCATCGGAAAAGTCCGGCCGGGAAAGAACAAAGGAAAACCGGCCGGAACGGAATGCAAACTGGCAACTCCAGAAAACTGGTCCTGTAATAAATTACAGGAAAACCCCGACACTGTGCATACACACCTGCATCTGTATTCCGACCGGATACAAATGCAATGAGACAAAATCTACACTGTACTAAACTAGGACCGGCTTAAGCCAAAGCCGGCTAGTAAAATCCGTTCGATCCTGATCCGTGCAATACCGCACGTATCTGATCGAACCCTGCCATATAACTATACGGCCACTAGTACAAAGCTGTCCGTTCCTGATCCGTGCAATACCGCACGTATCTGATCGGACCATGCCATATCTCCATACGGTCTCTACAGCGTTTCGCCCGAAAGCTGAGTAACTGAAAGTGTGGTGGACTCTAAAGACTCGTCAATACTATGGCTGTGGATTTAACCACTGGCACGTCAGAGGTATAAGCCAATACGTGACGGGCCACCAGCTATTGACCAAAAGGGACGTCGATGAGGAAGCTCACCCCGACACCCAACTGAGCCTGTCAGTGACAATATCCGTACAGTCCGGTCCGTTCGTCTATGAGTATCGCATGGCGGGCCTAGGGGGTTGGTAAAAGTCAGACCCCCAAAAGCGGTACAAGTCGTGTCGGAGCGTAGCCCAGAACGCCCTGAGATACTACTGGAATACCTACCAGTAAATCTCCTGCCTCGGCCGAGGGCTTTGCGTAATGGCTCTCCTAGACACAGCGCGACCTCACCCCCAATACCGGGAGAGACGAACCCCTGCAGATCCGCTCACTGCCTCCATGTGGCTCGGGACTGTACCCAACTAAAACCTGTTTGCACGACTCCTTTGAGCCGTGGTAGGGTAGTAATCAAAGCACAGTGGGAACTCACACGAGACAAATGACGATCCTCAGGTCGATGAACTAACCTGTACACATGTCACCAGGGAACTGCTATCTGACGTCTGGTATAAGACCAACTAGCATGTTCCCGGCGAGTCCTGTCCGGTGTACCCATAACCCAATGAGCACCTGTATACATCTTAGGTGAACCAACTGACACCAGTGGCTTGTGAGACCGGCCACCGCCCCTCGTCGGGGTCTCGACTGTATACACTAGCCTACTAATGGAGTATCGATGCCCAGTCTCGAAACTCCCACGACTAGGGACCTTTTAAGGATGTGCTTATAGACTACCAGCTCCCACGTATATGATCGCCATCATACTGCTGGTCGTCAAGCAAGAATCCTGGGGGCTCTATCAACGTGTAATAGCGACATGTCAGGTCACCTAAAGCAGTACACGATGATAAAGATAAACCAGATAGCATACTATCATCTCGAGTAAGACTGTCCTACCGGGATAGGTCATCCCTCAATCATTGCAATCACGTGCCTGTGATCCAATAATTGACTCTGAGGGCACTAACTCCAACAATCTCCCACTTGCACTCAAGGCTAATTATTGCGATGTCGCATACTCACAACCCGTGTGATACCGAACACCCAACTCCTCTACTAGTCAGTCTCACAAAACCCGTTTGCGAAACTATTGCGTTCGAGGAATAGCCTCAGTGAGTGGATCCGCTATGATGTTTCTTTCTTTGTCTCTCTATATCTCAAGTTCGCGGAGAAAACCATCTCCCGAAATGAGCAATACCTGTCTTGGAACGTCTGGATGTCTGATGGGACCTAGTTCATAAATGAACTCCAAATCCAAACTTCTTAGACTGTATCGTTAACTGAACTTAATCAGTATCCTGCGCCATGCCTCCCTCAGTATTGCCTTGGACCACCTGTCCAAAATACTGCCCCTCGTCAGAGGGAGAACTATAACTCTGACAACCTCCTTGTCGTCCATGTCACCTTGGAAGCCTGGAGTGATAACCGTCTCCTAAAGGAGACAGCCGTTATCATATCCCTAGAACATTCACTTATGTTCTAAAACTGCTTCCTACTGTTTTTCCAGGATTGGATTAATATCAACTTATTGCATCTAGTGCAAGAACAACATCTGGTGTGGTACTTGACATCTCATGATTGACTCAATTGCCTAAGCAAGTGATCTGTCAATCATGCGTATCCCTCTCCCCTTTAGTCTGTAAGACACCTTTAGAGAGGGTGACTCCATTACCTGCAGGTACACTACCGTGCCAGGAGTCGTCCATTCTAAATACTCTTAGAATGCTGTCAAAGTACCCTGATTGGGAAACCACCCAAATCTAGATCTAAAACCATAGATCTAGTAACCAGTATGTCTGATATAATGTCCAAGTCCCTTGTGGAGAAAACACTGTGTGACGACCAAAGTATAACCGATCGTAGTATAGGAATATCACTTCCTACTACCTTCTCAACAGATCCATCCCCTATTCTGATGACGTCAAACCCATGACTGTCACATCAGAAACAGATGATCTTACTCCGCTATATCTGCTTTAGTCTATAAATAGACATAAGCACAAAGTCCACCAATGCTTCCGCTGCTCCCACTGACTACGACAACCCTCTGCCAGAGTCATATAGACGTGCACTTCTAAAGCTAGTTTAGAACGACGCTATACTCATCCTCCTGCCGGGTCTCGCAGCCTGGAACAACAACAATGGCATGTGTGGGTAAACAAGAACTTCCCTGTCACCGTCCTTGAGGCTACCGGAGTACCTCTCGGGTGCCTGAAGTTACCCACCTTATCTGCGGAGTGGCCAATGGAATGTCAAATCAGATTGAATCTTTAGGTTCCTTATCAAATCTTCAGTAATCGTTTGTGGTTCTGGAATCACTTCCAGTTCTACCATACTCCCACTTCTGTTTTTGAAAAAATCCATTTTTAATAAAACAGTGGCGAGTCTAGAACAATATTTCTATTGATCTGCCAGATGGTAGAAAGTCAACCCTCGTCATAGCCTGGGTCAACCCACAAACAGCCATTACAGAAACGTGCCTTGAGTTATCCGGAGTCTGGTTTTAAGCATAAGCCGGACAACTCCCCGTACCTTAACATCGTTAAGATATGAACTGTTCTATATCCAATATAGAACCAGAGGCACTGATTTAATTGAACCAGATTCAATTCATGCAGCTGTCTCCAGTGCATGTCAACTAAATGGAAGGAGGCCGATCAGCGTTACTCAACTTAGGAATGCTTCCAATTATGAGTAACCTGAAAGAGAAGCAAGTTCTCATTACTATCAACTGAATACCATACACAAGTATCTACATCTTCGATCACCTTGAAGAATCCCGATACTTGCAATACCTGGTTCTCTACTCTATTCTTATACCAATAACTCCTCAAAACTCAGACCTTGTGTTTCCACGAAGCACATGTCTAAGAACTGGAGAAGTTAAAAGTAAACAGAATATAGTATGAGGACCAACCCCTCTGTCCTAATGGACACTGGACAACATACAATACTCTGTATAAGTCCGCTGAGTCTAACAACTCTTTCACTGTGTGTCGTAGGTTGAAAACTGTACTTATGGTTAAGAAGAATTACACCGCTGTTTAATGCTCCTTACCTAACCATCCACTGATATAGGTAAATGTCATCGACATAATATCAAAAGGTATATCTCACTCTATGAAAATAGACGTACAGATATATCAATTTGAAATTGGTGCATAACAGCGGATATTCAAAACCAAATATCTGCCGACCGGCAAACAACCCAGGTGGCTTCCTCAAATATCACCGATTACAACGAATCCCGATATAATGAGGATGATCACCCTATTCCCAATAACTTACTCCCACTCAGCATCTGTAAAACCATACAGATGTGAGAATCATACCTGGTAAATACATACCCTGGAGCAAGTGTCTAACTGGGAAATCAGTTTTCCATTAACAGTACACGGTGAAACTGAAACATTGAAATGTTTCTGTGGGGTATTCTGGTATTCCTAGTAATGCCTCTACCATTATCCAGATTCACAACTGTAACCGTATAATTCTTTGCCATCTTTCTAAATCCCTTTCTGTGTCTTTAGTCATTACCTTCTGTACACCCCTTTAGGCCAAATGGTTTTCTTCCTTCCCTACCGTTCGGCACCAGCCTATGGTTTGGAAGAAGACTATCCAAAAGGCATAAAGGGTGTACTGTCCTAATCCTAGGAACACTCGCAATGCGAGAGAAGGTGAAGATAAAAGACACCTGAATGTACTTTATTCCTATTTCTCCTGAACCAGAATCCATCCCCGAACTGGAACTAGTTCCTTTCGAGTTCGTATATAACCATACGATGGAGTATCCAATAAAATGGGATCTTCGTAGTGATACGGAGTGTCCTGGAGAAACACAAAGGTGATTTAGGATTGGCGAAGAAATACTTGGTTTGGTCGTGAATATCAGTCGCAATTTACTTTGCCCTCTTACTAATCCCTTGCTTTGTCTGAACTTAATACCTTCTGTACACCGTTTAGGTTAACTGGTTTTCTTCATTCCCTACCGGTCGGCACCAGCCTATGGTTTGGAAGAAGACTACCCAATTTACGTAATAGGTGTACTACTCCTAAACCAAGGAGTACTCGCAACGAGAGAAGGTGAAAAGAAAAGACAACTGAATAATCCTATTCGTTTTCTCCAGAACCAGAAACCATCCTCGAAGTCCTTCGAGTTTGTATCTAACCATACGATGGTTTTGTCCAATGGAAGTGGACGTTCGTAGTAATACGGGGTGTCCTGGAGAAAAGGGTAAAAGTAGGAGTGGCAATGAGGTTTGCAACTCTGACAATCCAAAAGCCTGTGTTAAGAAGGTTCGGTCAACTTGGTCACTGAGTCATAGTCCAGGGTCGGGTCAATGGTCGCTGCCAGAGAGAGAGAAAAGAAACACTCAGCGTGCACTCCAACCTAGATCAGAATGGTTACCAATTTATCTAATCTGGAAACCTCCCACTGTACCTCAAATTCTCCTCCAAACCTGAAAGAAGAATTAGTCGGGATCACCCGAGGAGTAAACCAACTCATCAGTGGGAATCGGGATCCAACTATCATCGCATGATAACTTGACGGAATCCACTCAAGTCACCACACTCCAGAAGGTATGCGCATGCTTGGCAAGTTTCAGTTCTTTTGAAACTCCCGATATGATTTTTACCCCAAGCGGTTTATGACCTTGACTAGGTCAACAAACCATAAACCGCCAGTCAAGTTCAACCCGTCATTATTCTGGATTGCATTAAACCCACCCGTACGTGCCCTTGACTAGGTCAACAAGGCCGCACGACTGTCCTAACCAATCCCACTTATGCAACAAACAAGTACCACTTAGCTACCGAACACTACGTCTTGACTAGGTCAACAAACGCAGCACGAATACCAAATAATACCTGTAGGAAATGACGGAGGGCTACGAATGGTTTTTTGGCGAAAAACCTTTAACGTAATGAACTTGATATCATTGAAGGAACTGCATAGCCTTTTATAAAATATAGTAACGAAAACCTTTACTAAAGAGGTCACTCCCGGTGAAGGGATCTCGGCTCTTTCCCCGTAGAATGAGGTGCAGGATATTCCAACTGAATACCACGATGCAAAGCAAAAGTAATCGGCTATAGTGAAGTTAATGCCCTGACGCAAACTTCTGTCCAAGGGGTCACTCCCGGTGAAGGGATCTCGGCCCTTGCCTCGTCGACTGAGGAGCAGGATATTCCAAATGAATACCACGATGCAAAACAAAAGTGAACGTCCTTGCAATAACAGCTTTTTGAAAAAATGTTCCAACAACATCAGAATAGGTTTGTTTAAACTTGCATTGATCCGAATCAATGCAGTCCCATCAATTGATCACACCACAAAGAACGAAAATATACTGACGTACGTATATGCCATCCGCATTCGCCACTGGGTCCCGTCATCACCCGTTAGGTTAGCTTACTAACGGCAGAGCGGGGACTGGACTAGCGCGGATGAAAAACATATACAACATCTACTAATATATATACCAATATATAGTATTTCGCTCAAGGCGTGAATAAAAGGCAACATCACAGAAATGTACAGCATCACAGAACAATACAGATATCTGGAAGCCCCGGGTTTCACAGAGCCGCTGCTGAAACCCGACGTTCCCCTGGTCGTGTGGATAGCCTGTGCAATGAAATCCTAGACCCCTACGGGCGCGGCAAGTCACCCGCCAAAACCTGAAGCGAGGCAGCCCCCTTCAGCACCGTGAATGGACCACCTAGCACTTCACGGAATCCGGTAACTTGGGCACCCCTCCTGGGTCAACCTGTACCCCCTACGAGTGCGGCGAATAGCCCGCCAATCCTGGACTGAAGCCCCTTCCGTCTCAATGCCCTGAGATGCGGGCCCGTTGCCCTCCAGAACCCGGCTATCCGTGCACCCCACCGCGGGGTAACCCTAGTACAGAATGTAAAATATACATACACCGGGTACATCGACCGCAACCAGGTCGTGCCCCAAAAGAATAATACAAACAGGCAGTGACGGCAGTCCACATGTCGGACGCTCGCCCCGCAATATCAAATGTATAAAATACAACAAAGCAGTACTAGCATTGCATCCAGGCTATCCCCACGACCGATCCGCAACATCACAGCATAAACATAGAACATCAACGTGAAAGTCACGTTCGCAAATCCGTCTAACCGGGCTATAGCAGTTAGACCGGATTTACCGATCGAGTGACATTCACGGTCGCAGATATAATGTAAATACTGTGAAAAATGTGTTTTAAAAAATTTCCGATTGACCAAAAATTAATAAATGGGCCCCAATCAAAACTGTAGCACTCACAGAAAACCTGGGCCAAATTTTAATATTCCAAATACCCCATTTTCATGTAGAAACCTCACTGGAAAAATTTGGTCCAGAGAGCAAACTGAACCGCGGCGGAAGAGCGGCGCCAAGGAGGGTTACGCCGCGCTTCCGCGGCGGATCTACAGTAACGCATGCCCAAAATTTCCCAGATGTCTTAAAATTTCCTGTACATCATTCTGCAATCACCTGAAAAATTTTTCGAGCCCGGAAAAAATCGACAGAAAACTGATGTACACAAAACGCGGTTTTTGGAATTTCGGTCGATCGGAAACGCAAACACATTACACAAAAGCTAGGTAAGGTTAATGGCGTGGCTCTGATACCATGTTGCGCCACGGCAGCGCCCCGGCCGTCTTACTCGAGGCCAAATTGCGGAATAAAAAATTTTCCTTGCTCGGAAACCGGCGCTACCGCGGACAAAGAAAACCCGGATCGATAACCATTAACCTACGCTAGCAAACAAGAGATAGGGTGAGAAGTATACCGAGTGATCCGAGTCCTCCGGTCTTCTCTTCATCATCCCGATCTCCCGCGGAAAGTCTTGGCTCCACATCGTCGCCTCCTCGCCGGAAGGGGCACCACATCGCCTTCGTCTTTTACGGGCTCCCGCCTCAATACCGAGGCAACTCGAGCATGAAGCCGGCAACTCGACATGCTCAAGATATGCTGTAGAATGTAGTGTAGAAGATGGTTGTCTCACTTGGGGTTTGTAGTTGCCATGATGGAGGATTGGGGTTAGGAAAAATGGTGCTTTCATTTTTCCGAAACAAGAAGAAGAAGGAGATGAAGAATTCCTCACAAAACTAAGATGAACTCTCTCATTCTTTTTCTTTCTCTCTTTCTTTTTCTTCTTCTTCTTTTCTAAATGAGAAACTTATCATCAAGTGAGAATGAGAATGGTGGAGGAATGATAATATGATAGCAAGAGGGAGGTGAGTGTAGGAGCAAGAGAGGGGTGACCACATCCAAGGTCAACAAAACATCAACCATGCTTAAAAAACTATGCCACCAAAACCTTTCACTTCACTTTAAAAAACCAAGTCAATGGATGAAAGAAATGATATCTATCATAATCAAACTTTTACAAGAAACCCCCCCACAAAGTGTAATTTGCAAAACTGCAAATTACCCCCTCCATCGGAAAAGTCCGGCCGGGAAAGAACAAAGGAAAACCGGCCGGAACGGAATGCAAACTGGCAACTCCAGAAAACTGGTCCTGTAATAAATTACAGGAAAACCCCGACACTGTGCATACACACCTGCATCTGTATTCCGACCGGATACAAATGCAATGAGACAAAATCTACACTGTACTAAACTAGGACCGGCTTAAGCCAAAGCCGGCTAGTAAAATCCGTTCGATCCTGATCCGTGCAATACCGCACGTATCTGATCGAACCCTGCTATATAACTATACGGCCACTAGTACAAAGCTGTCCGTTCCTGATCCGTGCAATACCGCACGTATCTGATCGGACCATGCCATATCTCCATACGGTCTCTACAGCGTTTCGCCCGAAAGCTGAGTAACTGAAAGTGTGGTGGACTCTAAAGACTCGTCAATACTATGGCTGTGGATTTAACCACTGGCACGTCAGAGGTATAAGCCAATACGTGACGGGCCACCAGCTATTGACCAAAAGGGACGTCGATGAGGAAGCTCACCCCGACACCCAACTGAGCCTGTCAGTGACAATATCCGTACAGTCCGGTCCGTTCGTCTATGAGTATCGCATGGCGGGCCTAGGGGGTTGGTAAAAGTCAGACCCCCAAAAGCGGTACAAGTCGTGTCGGAGCGTAGCCCAGAACGCCCTGAGATACTACTGGAATACCTACCAGTAAATCTCCTGCCTCGGCCGAGGGCTTTGCGTAATGGCTCTCCTAGACACAGCGCGACCTCACCCCCAATACCGGGAGAGACGAACCCCTGCAGATCCGCTCACTGCCTCCATGTGGCTCGGGACTGTACCCAACTAAAACCTGTTTGCACG
Organism: Agapanthus africanus; assembly: GCA_030015575.1. Lineage (NCBI taxonomy): Eukaryota > Viridiplantae > Streptophyta > Magnoliopsida > Asparagales > Amaryllidaceae > Agapanthus > Agapanthus africanus. Next base: position 651,087,520 of record JASDDO010000019.1, on the reverse strand, counting down.
ACTCCTTTGAGCCGTGGTAGGGTAGTAATCAAAGCACAGTGGGAACTCACACGAGACAAATGACGATCCTCAGGTCGATGAACTAACCTGTACACATGTCACCAGGGAACTGCTATCTGACGTCTGGTATAAGACCAACTAGCATGTTCCCGGCGAGTCCTGTCCGGTGTACCCATAACCCAATGAGCACCTGTATACATCTTAGGTGAACCAACTGACACCAGTGGCTTGTGAGACCGGCCACCGCCCCTCGTCGGGGTCTCGACTGTATACACTAGCCTACTAATGGAGTATCGATGCCCAGTCTCGAAACTCCCACGACTAGGGACCTTTTAAGGATGTGCTTATAGACTACCAGCTCCCACGTATATGATCGCCATCATACTGCTGGTCGTCAAGCAAGAATCCTGGGGGCTCTATCAACGTGTAATAGCGACATGTCAGGTCACCTAAAGCAGTACACGATGATAAAGATAAACCAGATAGCATACTATCATCTCGAGTAAGACTGTCCTACCGGGATAGGTCCTCCCTCAATCATTGCAATCACGTGCCTGTGATCCAATAATTGACTCTGAGGGCACTAACTCCAACACTAGGAACCCTACAGTGGCATCAGAGCCTAGCTAATGCCTTACCCGATGCGTAGACGATGTTAGAAGTCCGATCGAACCGAAACCCTAATGCAAATTCCTTCTCTGTACATTTTTTTAAATCGGGGATTTTGGTGAATTAAAAATATGCAGAAAAATCAGCAGGGAATTGTAAGAAATACTGTGCAGCACGTGCCCATGATTCATCTAAAGCGCGGCGGAACCGCGGCACGAGCATGGCTCGTGCGGCGGTTCCGCGGCCATTAAGTCAGATTAGCTTTTGAAAATTGCACAGTAATTCCTATCTGTTGGTGCTGTATTTTCTTGGAATTTTTAAATTCTACTCAAGAGTTGAGTATTCTGAGTTGTATTGGGAGTTCGTATATTCGATCGGATTGTCAAACTTTGTCTATGTATTTTTCCGGGTAATTTTAGAATATGTTAAAAAGTTCGACCGGAAATAAATACCTACTTTTTCCCCTGTCGGGAAATTTCCATGTGTTGGATCTTTCCGTGGTTTAATAACGTTCTAAGTAGTGCAAGTAATGCGATGGACCCTCTAGAAGACAACAAACCTTAACTCGATTATGTGACCGTCTTGAACTGCCCTTTGAACCTTCGGGTTTGGGGCAGTACGGCGTGCCACATGTGAGGCGTTGGCTTAACCCTTCAACGGCTGGACCGTTGGTACTGAGGCATGAACTGGATGTTTTTAAACTTGATTCATGTGTTGAGCTGTTTTGGGAAAACTTAGGTGTTTGATTGTTCGATCGGAAAGTTTAACATTTTCTATTTATCTGGAATGGGATACAATATTTGGAATCCACAAAAAGTTATGAGATAACTGATTTGAATGTTATAAACATAGCAGTTTAGTCTCACATGATCGGTTGCCACGGAATTTTGATGTGATCAAAACTCCATCGCAATCACGTAGCGTACGCGGATACTCGCCGGATAAACTTAATAGACAGCTACACCCCATAGCCCCGACCAAGTGACTGTAGGAGAACCCCGTCGCCGAAAGCATCCGTTCGGGTGCTCGCGGTAGCGGTGTTCCGCCTTAGTGCACTTCGTCGACGGTATCGGGGGTGCGGCTGCTTACTAAAGTTTGCGACGAGCATTCGATCAGGATGCCGGGAATCTTGTTGAATTGTCCGACTTGATATTGAAAAGTGTTTTCGATAATGAGACTAAAATGAGGGGTTTATAATTATTAGGCATGTGATGTCTAAGGAATTCATTTGGCCAGGCATGCGATGTCTGAGGAGGTTGCGGATTCCAACTGTTGTAGTTTTACACTTTCTTTTCTGCGACCGTAAGTGTAATATGCGATATCGCCGGCTTCGTTGCTATATGCCAACGACAATTGGGATACGCATGTTTACTTACGTTGATGACATGTGATGTTATGTGTTGCTGGATATGTTATATTGGATCGTCGTGTTTGAATAGCCGGGGTTTTTATGTGAGATGAGTGTTTTTCATTTTCATTCATGTAAAAACTTGTATGTAATATTCTTTTATTGGGGCACTTCCAGGTTGCGGAAGATGTCACCTTTTGTATATTATTTACTTTTCCGCACTAGGATAGACCCAAGGAGGAGGGCACAAGTAACCGGGTTCTGGAGTCCAGTGGGAGACAAACTCGAGGAGTCGAGTCCGGGTCTCCTAACTCTAGAATTGGTAGGGTTGCTTGCCGCTCTCGTAGGGATCTAGGGGTGTGGGTTTGGCTATTCATCACGACCGTGGAATCCGTGTTTTATACTGGCTCATTTTAAAAACACGGACGTCCTAGTATATCCAATATTTCATATGATATTCTTCTGCTACGATATCTGTGATGTGATCATTTGATATTCTGTGATAGATACTATATATAGTATATACGATATATTATATAGACGTTACTTATGTTTTACACCCGCGCTAGCCCTGCCCCGCTCTGCCGTTAGTTACCTAACCTAACGGTGCACGAGGGGACATCGAGGCGAATGCGGATGGCATAAGTGTACGTCGTATTTATCTGTGATGTTTAGGTGACTTAAATGATGGGACTTCATTAATGTGATTAATGAAAGAAAAGAAAGCTAAGATGTAGTGGAATCGAATTTTCAAAAACAGGTAGCTACAGTTCTTGCTTTGCATCGCGGTGTTTCTTGTAGAACATCCTGCACCTTATTCGATAAGGAAGGGGCCGAGATCCCTTCACCGGGAGTGACCCTTTAGCAATAACTGGCAGATGCTACAACCCTCGGTTTGTCTTTTGATAGCTTCTATAGTTCTTGCTTTGCACAGCGGTATATATGATATATCATGTACCTCATTCGACGAGGAAAGGGCCGACGATCCCTTCATCGGGAGTGACCCCTTTAGCAAAACTAGAAAAGCCTAAAAAACACTCCATTTTAAAATCATTTGATTCTACAACGATATCAAGTTCATTACGCAATAGGTTTTCAGAAAAACCTGTCGTAGCCCTCCATCATTTCAGATAAGTACTAGTTAGTATTCGTGCTGCGGTAGTTTGGCATTCGTCAAGGCGTAGTGTACGGTAGCTAACTAGTATTTATCTGCTTATGCATATGATGCAGATTGGATTAGGGTATTCGTACGGCGTTGTTTGGCATTCTTCAAGGTTCGTGCGGGTGGGTTTAATTCAATCAAGAAATGTACGGGTTGAACTTGACTTGTGGACTATGGGTTGTTTGGCATTCGTCAAGGTCATAGAACACTAGGGGTAAAATATTATCGGGAATTTCAAGTGTTGAAATTTGCAATGAGATTGCTTACCTTCTAGATGAAAGTTGGATCCCGATACCCACTGCGAGTAATTGTTACTCCTGGGAGAGTTTTGCACTTTACAATTAGCCGATCAAGTAGGTGTCTAGAAAGGTGTCAACGGGATTACGCCTCTGGGAAAACGAGGTTTGCATTAATTAGGTTCGTGCGAAAGCACGGGGGAACCTCCCTCAAAGTACCGACACTAGCCTGGCTGAAAGATTGGCGAACTTGTAGCGTGTAATTAATCCCGGCTAGTCTTTCCTTTTAGGGTTTGAAGGAAGATTTGATAGAAACAGTGGGAGCCATCCTGATTAGATAAAATAATAACCAATCTGATCTTGCAAGAGCACACGTAGAGTGTTTTCTTCTCTCTCTCCTGGTAGCGACCATATCACGCCTTAATCAAGATAATAAAACGGATATATTGACCGAACCCGCTTGTTATACTGAGCTGGGGAAAGTTGGTCCCGCTCTAATTTATAATTGTTATAAGACAGAGCAGGAATTAGGGAATACCAGATTTCCCGTGCCGCCCAAACGAAGAAAGTGCATGTAGATGCATCATCTTCGGGTGTGTTCGTTACAAAGAACTGTTTCTCTGTATCCTCTACGTCCTGGGCATTTGATACCGGATCAGGATCCCAGATATGTAATCTGTTACATAGGGCTACAGATAGGTAGAGAACTGAGAACGGGTGATAAGTTTCATGAGACATAAAAAGGGGCAAGTGTTGCAGCCAAGTCTGTTGGTCACTGTCACCCTGTATTGTCAGTACATTGATTCTGAACAAATGCTATTAGATACCGAACCTGATATACAAAATCATACCAGTCTCTTTATCATAAAGAAACGATAAAATTTTGTATTGTTGGATAATGTTTTGAACATTTTCTATATCAAAAGTTGATCGGTTCAGGCACGTTATCTAAAAGCATTGATGTTCTAAATCAAACTACAGTTCTTAGTATACGGAACACACACAAAAGGAATAGTTAAGAAATGAACGGATCCTTCTTGAGGTATTGTAGACTAGATCATATCAATGCTGTAATTCCATGCTACCTCTCCCGGTACTTTCGGGCATGCGGAATTTGGTGAAAAACAATTTTCTAGAGGCGGTAACATGGACTCAAAACCGGATCTTGGTTAAACATCTAACTAACAACCTAACTAGGAGTTGTTAACTACTCGGTTAGGGGGTTATACCTTTCTTTCTTGAACTCCTTCGTCTTCAAGCCTCGATGGTTGTCCGGATCGGCTTCACCCCGTCGTCTCCTTGCGCCGAAGATCGATCCACCTGAAAGCTTCTACCTTTGGCTTCTTCTTCGAACTTTGAAGAAACTAGTTCACTTGGTTTGCTAAACCTTGTGAACTAGAGTGAGTAGAGGAGAGTGTGATGGGATTTTCTCTATGGTTCTTGCTTCTCAACACATGAGACAAGTGAACCATAGACAAGAGAGAGAGCAAGAGGAAGAGGGTGAGAGCAAGAGAATGGGAGAGCTCAAAACCAAGAGAGAGAAAGATAATGAAAGAATGAGCCTCTCTTTTTTCTTTCACCCTCTCATAATCCAAAAACATCATGAGCCATAATGTTAATCAAGTATTATTATGTGATGGTTCATATCATGTCAAAGGCAATATCATTTCCATGCACTCATTTTGCAAACCACAACAAGCAAGCAATAGTCTTTGCATGAAAATGACAACCATTGTGATGATGATGGTCAACTAGTCCAACCTAGTCAACCGGTCAACAAAGTCAACAAGTCAACAAAGTCAACCCCCCAACAACCATGTCACTATAATACTTAAATAATATTATTGCTAATTATATATATATATATATCATATTCTTATTAGGGTTGAGCAAAAAGTCAATAGTCAACAGTCAACGGTCAACAACCCTAATGAGAATCCTCTGCCTCTGTCTCTCCGTCAACTGTGCATACACACCCGCATCCGCGTTCCGAGGAACACGAATACATAATGGATAAAACCAATCCCAAAACGTACACTAGGATCTGGCTTAAACCAAAGCCCGCTAGTGTTAACTGTCCGGACACTGTACGTGCACAAGTGCACGGATGTGACCGGACCCTGTCGCAAAACCATGCGACCTGTCGCAAAACCATGCAACCTCTACTCTTTTGCCTAAAGGCGAATAGCTTTCTGTGTGGGACTCTAAAGACTCGACACTACGCTGGCAGTGGGTTTAACCACAGACCGCAAGCGGCACTAGCTGTGCATAACGGTCCCTAGGTAGATGTCGACAAGAAGACTGACGAGGTGAAACCCATCTGAACTCCAACTGAGCCTGAATGTGACAATCTCCGTACAGTCCGGTCTGTTCGTCTGATACATCGCATGGCGGGCCTGGGGGCGGTAAACGTCAGTCCCCTAATAGCGGTACAAGTCGTGTCGGAGTGAAGCCCAATACACCCTGAGATAACACTGGAAGCCTACCAGTATATCTCGCTTGCCCTGGCCAGGGACTACTCGAGTAATGGTTCTCCTAGACACAGCGCGATGTCAACCCCCAATACCGGGAGAGACGAATCCTGTCTAACCGTCACTGCCTCCAAGTGCTTCGGGACTGCACCCAAAAACTACCTGTTTGCACGACTCCTTTGAGCCGTGGTAGGGTAGTAATCAAAGTGCAGTGGGAACACACTCGAGGCGAAGTGACAGTGTCAATTCAGCGGACTAAGCTGTACTCATGTCACCTGGGAACTGATAACTGACGATAGGTATAATACCAACCGGTCAGTTCCCGACGAGTCCTGTCCAGTGTACTCGTAACCTAACGAGCACCCGCATACTATCTCAAGTACGACGTACTGACGGCTGTGGGACAGACCGTCTCCCACTCTGGGATGAGAAGCGCATACGCTAGTCTACTCCGGAGTACCGATGCCCTGTCTCGATAGTCCTGCGACTAGGGACCTGCATAAGGATGTGCTTATAGATTACCCAGCCCCACGAGTGTGACTGCCATCACAAGGCTGGTAATCAAGCAAAGATCCTAAGGGCTCTACTAATATGTATAAGCGATATGCTAAAAGAAACACATTCACATATTAAAGTAGAAACAAACCAAGTAGCATACTACCATTTTGAGCAAGATTGTCAATACAAGGTGAATATCCCAAGCTTTCACTAAGTAATATACATACTAGTATGATACAATAATGGCCTCTAGGGCATATATACTAACAATTTCCCACTTGCATTAAGGCCATGAACTGGCGTATCGAAGACCTATCATCTCGATCAGCCGCTCGAACTGAGTCTGGGGTAAGGCCTTCGTGAGTGGATCAGCAGTGTTATCTTCCGTATTGACTCTCTTCACCTCGATCTCCCGGCGATCAACGATCTCCCTGATCAGGTGGTACCGCCTCAAAATATGCCTGGACTTCTGATGGGACCTGGGTTCCTTCGCTAAAGCTATAGCGCCGTTGTTGTCACAATACAGCGGTATTGGATCAACACTGGTAGGAACCACCCGAAGTTCCGTGAGGAACTTCTTCATCCAGACAGCTTCCTTTGCGGCATCGCAAGCAGCTATGTACTCCGCTTCCATAGTTGTGTCAGCAACGGTTTCCTGCTTAGAACTCTTCCAGCAAACCACCCCTCCATTGAGGGTAAAGACATAACCCGACATGGACTTGGAGTCATCCTTGTCACTCTGGAAGCTGGAGTCAGCAAAGGCCTCAATCTGGAGGTCTTTTCCGCCATACACCAAGAACAACTCCTTAGTCCTTCTCAGGTACTTAAGAATATTCTTTACTGCTATCCAGTGTTTCTCCCCTGGGTTCGACTGATACCGGCTTACAACGCTCAATGCGTATGCTACATCTGGTCTGGTACACAACATCGCATACATAATATAGCCTACCGCAGATGCGTAGGGTATTGATGACATGCGAGCCCTTTCCAAATCAGTCTTGGGAGACATCTCTTTGGAGAGGGTGATTCCGTGACAAGCCGGTAGATTACCGCTCTTGGAATCTTCCATACTGAATCGTTTCAGTATGGTGTTGATGTACCTTGACTGTGAAAGTCCCAACATCCTCTTAGATCTATCACGATAGATCTGGATCCCCAGAATGTAGTTGGCATCGCCCAGGTCTTTCATGGAGAACCTCTGTGACAAGAATCCTTTGACTGACTGTAGCATAGGAATATCATTTCCTATTAGGAGAATGTCATCAACGTACAAGACGAGGAATACCACATTTCTCCCTACAATCTTACTGTAAATGCATGGTTCATCTGGGTTTTTGACAAAGTCGAATTCCTTGACAGTATCATCAAAGCAGATGTTCCAACTCCGCGATGCCTGCTTGAGTCCATAGATGGACTTGAGCAACTTGCACACTTTACCGCTGCTCCCACTCTGAATGAATCCCTCTGGCTGATCCATATAGACGCACTCTTCCAAATATCCATTTAGGAAAGCCGTCTTTACGTCCATCTGCCAGATTTCATAATCGTGGAAGGCAGCAATGGCAAGAAGGACCCGAATGGATTTTAGCATAGCCACTGGAGAAAAGGTCTCGTCATAGTCCAAACCAGGTCTTTGACGAAAACCCTTTGCAACAAGTCTAGCTTTATAGGTCTCAACCTGTCCATCTATACCAATCTTCCTTTTGAAGATCCACTTGCATCCTACGGGTTTTACCCCGTCTGGAGCAACGTCCAAGGTCTATACTTTGTTGGTGTACATGGACTCCATTTCGGTCCGCATTGCATCTAGCCATTTTACCGAGTCACCGCTCTGAATGGCTTGCTAGAAGCTAGTAGGCTCATCATAATCAATAGTGCAATCCTCTCTATCCCCGTCTATGAGAAAACCGTAGTATCTCTCGGGCGGATGAGACTGTCTACTACTCCTGCGGAGCGGCGCAGGAATGTTCGGTTCTCCTAAAACGTCTGGTTCATCCAAGCTTTCAGTAACAGCTTGTGGTTCTGGAATTTCTTCCAGTTCTATTGCGCCCCCACTTATCTGATTTTCCAAGAAGTGGGCATGCGGAGAAACAAAAACTTTTTGTTCTTCTGCGGAATAGAAAAGATACCCCCTAGAGTTCTTTGGGTATCCCACAAACTTACACAGTACTGAGCGTGCCTCGAGCTTGTCCGCATGCTGCTTTTTTACAAAAGATGGACATCCCCATACCTTAAGATACTTAAGACAGGGTTTCTTCCCACTCCACATCTGATATGGGGTGGTAGGCACAGTCTTGGTTGGAGCCTTGTTCAAAAGATATGTAGCTGCTTCTAGTGCATAACCCCAGAAAGATCGCGGTAACTCAGCCTTACTCATCATGGAACGAACCATATCCAATAGGGTCCGATTCCGCCTTTCCGATACATCGTTGTGTTGTGGTGTGTATGGAGGAGTAAGTTGAGAAAGAATTCCATTCTCTTTTAAGTAGTCCAGAAACTCGGCACTCAAGTATTCTCCACCTCGATCCGATCTTAGAATCTTGATACTTTTGCCGGTTTGATTTTCAACTTCATTCTTGTATTCCTGAAATTTCCCAAAGGCCTCGGATTTGTGCTTCATTAAGAAGATATGTCCATACCTAGAGAAATCATCTGTGAAAGTAATGAAGTATGAATAACCACTTCGCGCATGTGTAGACATTGGACCACACACATCACTTTGTATGAGTCCCAAGAGCTCGCTCGCTCTTACTCCGTGTCCAGTGAACGGAGTCTTTGTCATCTTTCCCATAAGACAAGATTCACAAGTGGCATAAGACTGATACTCGAACGGATTCAAGTACCCTTCTTTATGTAACTTAGTTAATCGTGTCTCATTAATGTGACCCAGTCTACAATGCCATAAGGAAGCCTGATTTGTATCCGGAGACTTTCTTTTAAGTGTGTTCTGGACACTGAATATCTGAGCTTGATTTAATACGTATATCCCGTTATTTAATGTACCTGACCCAATCAGAACTTGATTTAGGTGGATGTTTACTACATCGCTTACAAAAGTAAATTCATATCCTTCCTTAGAAAGTAAGGATACAGATATTATATTACAAGCCGCACTTGGTACATACAAACAGTTACGCAAAATCAATATCTGCCCAGTTGTCAGTCCAAGATGATATTCCCCTACGGATTCAGCATCCATGCTCATTCCGTTAGCAACCCTGAGAGTCATATCACCTTTCCTGATAACCCTATGGTTTCTCAGAGCCTGTAACGAATTACAGATATGAGATCCTAATCCGGTATCCAATACCCAGGAAGTAGGGTTAACTGACATACAGTTCTCAATTACAAACACACTTGAAGCCGAAGCCACAACATGCTTCGAATTCTGGCTACTGGCTTTGCAAGCCCTGCAATGCTTCTGCCAATGTTCATTCCCGTTACAATAGGAACGTCCCTCTTTAACTATATCCAGTCCCAAAACTTTTGCCCTTCCTTTTCCTTCTTCTTCCCTGGTTTCCTTCAGGGTATAAGCAGAGGGCAGGGACTGTAGAATCAAGTCAGTACTTGACTTGTTCTTCAATGTGGTCTTCAGGTCCGTGAGCTCATAAGAGCTGGTCTCTGCAAGGACGTTGCCCCCTACAGATGACCCGACAGCCAACCTCGCTTGAAGCAATTCGTTCGAGGTCTCATATCTTGTGATACGAGATTGCACTCCATATAAAACTTTGTTATGGAGGAAGATAGAAACTGAGTCCATCTTCTCGTGCTGCCTCTGGCTTACACCATCAACTGAGGCTAACACGAGGCACTTGGCTTTCGCACAATCCTTTTCCGATGTCCTACGGATGTAAATATCCGTGACAGGGGAAACTGGACCTGAGACGGCAGGGGTTTGATAAGTTAAGAGGTGTCCCAGCTTGTCATGGGCAATGGACATCTGGACAGACCTTTGCCAGTCATAACAGTTAGGTTCAGTCATTTTATTATCTAGATGTAACCTAGGTGCGGTCACTTGGTCGCAGCAATTAAGAGAGAGAGAAGAAAACACTCAGCATGATGCTCTTGCAAGTTTAGAGTGGTTTTTAATTTATCTAAACAGGATGGCTACCACTGTCTCTCGAATCCCTCCTTAAACCAAAAAGGAAGAATTAGTCAGGATCAATCTCACCGTACAATTCTTGCTTAACCGTTCAGCCAGGCTGGTGTCGGTACTTCGAGGGAGGTTTTCCAACGCTTTCGCGAAGTTCTTTAATTAAATAACCTCTTTTCCCTGTGGGCGTAGCCCCGCTAACACCTTTCTAGACACCTACTTGGTTTATAGCTTTGATCGTTAAGTGAGAAATTTCCGGAGGAGTAGCATATACTCACAGTAGGATCGGGATCCAAATATCATTGCGTGACAAAACTGAAGGAATCCTACCAGAATCATCACACTCCAAATGGTATGCAGTGCTAGCAAGTTTCAGTTCTTTCGAAACTCCCGATGTGGATTTTTGCCCCATGCTCTTATGACCTTGACGAAGGTCAACAAATCATAAATCACATGTCAAGGTCTACCCGTCATTATCCAGGTTAATTTGAACCCACCCGTATATACCCTTGACGAAGGTCAACAAGGTAATACGACTGTCCCAAACCAACGCATCTATCTATGCTACATATGAACACCCAACAGCTACCAATCACTATGCCTTGACGAAGGTCAACAAACATAGCTTGAATACTATTGAATATTCATACGAAACGACGGAGAGCTACGAATGGTTTTGGCGAAACCTTGAACGTAGTGAACTTGATATAATCGAAGGAACGAGATAGCTTTTAGAAGGAGTGGCTCAAGCTCCGCATTTAAAAGTTAGTTTTGAAAAGAACCGAGTGGTTTTTCGAAAGTGTTCCAACGATTTTTACTTGGTTTATTTTCTTGCATTTGTTCTTTTAATGCGTGATATTCTTGCATTAGTTCTTTTAATGCGTCCCATTATTTAATCCTACCATTGCAGAAAACAACCAAAATATGACGTACGCTTATGCCATTCGCATTCGCCACGGGGCCCCGTCATTACCCGTTAGGTTACTTAACTAACGACAGAGCAGGGGCTGGGCTAGCGCGGCTGTAAAACATAAGCAACGCCTAAATAATATCATATATAGATATATTGCAATGATAGCCATTTCAGATCACAGATGAACACATTGGATATACTAGGAATCCACAATTCATACGAGCCTGTAACGAAAAGCAGATTACACGGTCGCGGTGAATAGCCAATACCCCACCCAAGACCCCTACGGGTGCGGCAAACTACCCGTCAAGTATCCGAAGCGAAGCAACCTCCCTCAACTCTGTGAGTAGGCCACTCGGCACTTCGGCATACCCGGTAGTTTGTGCACCCCCTCCATGGGTCTATCCTAGGAGCAAAAACAGTAAAAAGAAATTATACAATGACGGCTACAACCCCGACCCGGTTGTGCGGCCATACAAATAATTATTACATCAATTTACAAATTTACATGAATTGAAAGAAAAGAAAACTCTCGTCTCACAACCCCCAGCTATTCACCCGCGACAATCCAATGAATTCATATACACATTCCAGCAACATTACAGATCACAGATTTGTATAACCCCCACTAATCGACATATAGCGATTAGCAGACGTTCAATACAAATATCACATCACAGAAATACCCGTCAGCTTAAGTCTTTAGAAACTCGATCAAAATACGGTTTTTAAAGCCCCAAAAACAAAATTTTCTTTCTGGAAAATCTGGGCTGAAAAAACATATACCAAAATTCCCAAAATAACCCACTGAGTATACTGCAGTAAAGAAGATCCAGAGAAGTGCTTAATCGGCCGCGGAACCGCGGCAATAGCAAGCTATTGCCGCCTTTCCACGGCGGTTTGATGGGTTCACAGGACCGTCTTTCTACAGTAGCCTCTAAAATCCCTGAGTCGATTTTTAAAGCATGATTTATTACTTTTACAGTACTTTGAAAATCGACGGCAAGCATGAATTTTCGGGTTCATTTCGGGACTTTTTCTCCGATCGAATTTCTAGCTACTATGCTAACATGTTAGATAGAGTTTAACTAGGCTCTGATACCACTGTAATTCCATGCTACCTCTCCCGGTACTTTCGGGCATGCGGAATTTGGTGAAAAACAATTTTCTAGAGGCGGTAACATGGACTCAAAACTGGATCTTGGTTAAACATCTAACTAACAACCTAACTAGGAGTTGTTAACTACTCGGTTAGTGGGTTATACCTTTCTTTCTTGAACTCTTTCGTCTTCAAGCCTCGATGGTTGTCCGGATCGGCTTCACCCCGTCGTCTCCTTGCGCCGGAGATTGATCCACCTGAAAGCTTCTACCTTTGGCTTCTTCTTCGAACTTTGAAGAAACTAGTTCACTTGGTTTACTAAACCTTGAGAACTAGAGTGAGTAGAGGAGAGTGTGATGGGATTTTCTCTATGTTTCTTGCTTCTCAACACATGAGACAAGTGAACCACAGACAAGAGAGAGAGAGCAAGAGGAAGAGGGTGAGAGCAAGAGAATGGGAGAGCTCAAAACCAAGAGAGAGAAAGATAATGAAAGAATGAGCCTCTCTTTTTTCTTTCACCCTCTCGTAATCCAAAAACATCATGAGCCATAATGTTAATCAAGTATTATTATGTGATGGTTCATATCATGTCAAAGGCAATATCATTTCCATGCACTCATTTTGCAAACCACAACAAGCAAGCAAAAGTCTTTGCATGAAAATGACAACCATTGTGATGATGATGGTCAATTAGTCCAACCTAGTCAACCGGTCAACAAAGTCAACAAGTCAACAAAGTCAACCCCCCAACAACCATGTCACTATAATACTTATTTAATATTATTGCTAATTATATATATATATCATATTCTCATTAGGGTTGAGCAAAAAGTCAATAGTCAACAGTCAACGGTCAACAACCCTAATGAGAATCCTCTGCCTCTGTCTCTCCGTCAACTGTGCATACACACCCGCATCCGCGTTCCGAGGAACACAAATACATACTGGATAAAACCAATCCCAAAACGTACACTAGGATCTGGCTTAAACCAAAGCCCGCTAGTGTTAACTGTCCGGACACTGTACGTGCACAAGTGCACGGATGTGACCGGACCCTGTCGCAAAACCATGCGACCTGTCGCAAAACCATGCGACCTTTACTCTTTTGCCTAAAGGCGAATAGCTTTCTGTGTGGGACTCTAAAGACTCGACACTACGCTGGCAGTAGGTTTAACCACAGACCGCAAGCGGCACTAGCTGTGCGTAACGGTCCCCAGGTAGATGCCGACAAGAAGACTGACGAGGTGAAACCCATCTGAACTCCAACTGAGCCTGAATGTGACAATCTCCGTACAGTCCGGTCTGTTCGTCTGATACATCGCATGGCGGGCCTAGGGGGCGGTAAACGTCAGTCCCCTAATAGCGGTACAAGTCGTGTCGGAGTGAAGCCCAATACACCCTGAGATAACAGTAGAAGCCTACCAGTATATCTCGCTTGCCCTGGCCAGGGACTACTCGTGTAATGGCTCTCCTAGACACAGCGCGATGTCAACCCCCAATACCGGGAGAGACGAATCCTGTCTAACCGTCACTGCCTCCAAGTGCTTCCGGACTGCACCCAAAAACTACCTGTTTGCACGACTCCTTTGAGCCGTGGTAGGGTAGTAATCAAAGTGCAGTGGGAACACACTCGAGGCGAAGTGACAGTGTCAAGTCAGCGGACTAAGCTGTACTCATGTCACCTGGGAACTGATAACTGACGATAGGTATAATACCAACCGGTCAGTTCCCGACGAGTCCTGTCCAGTGTACTCGTAACCTAACGAGCACCCGCATACTATCTCAAGTACGACGTACTGACGGCTGTGGGACAGACCGTCTCCCACTCTGGGATGAGAAGCGCATACGCTAGTCTACTCCGGAGTATCGATGCCCTGTCTCGATAGTCCTGCGACTAGGGACCTGCATAAGGATGTGCTTATAGATTACCCAGCCCCACGAGTGTGACTGCCATCACAACGCTGGTAATCAAGCAAAGATCCTAAGGGCTCTACTAATATGTATAAGCGATATGCTAAAAGAAACACATGCACATATTAAAGTAGAAACAAACCAAGTAGCATACTACCATTTTGAGCAAGATTGTCAATACAAGGTGAATATCCCAAGCTTCCATTAAGTAATATACATACTAGTATGATACAATAATGGCCTCTAGAGCATATACACTAACAAATGCGACCCGACTAGCTGAAGTTATATAAAGATGCATATTTAAATCAGTTTGAATTTACATCTTGTGAAACTTTCCAGTCATGTCACAAAGATAAGATGACCATTGCTCTGTTTACTGGAAACAGAGAAAGAGTTAGTAAACTCTTGGGATTGATATATACTGATGTATGAAGGTCCCCTGTCTATATATACCAAGACCGGTTCTTTGTACTTCATTACATTCTCTGATGATCTCTCAAGATTCAGTCATATGTTCCTGTTGAAACACAAGTCCGAACCTTCTGAGATATTCATAGAATATAAGTTAGAAGTAGAGAACCAATACGGGTAAAAGTATTATTTCCTATGATGAGATCAGGGAGGAGAATACTTGTGCACGGAAATCATGGACTATTCTAAAGGAGAATGAGATTCTCTCTCAGCATTACTCCTCCGTATACACCATAGCACGATGGTATATCGGGGCGGATCAATCACACCCTATATGATAAGGTGTGCTCTATGATGAGTACTACAGAGTTACCTATTTCCTTTTAGGAGTTATGCACTTATGAATTTGCATACCTATTGAATAGGGTTCCGATCAAATCAGTTGCCTACCACTTCATATGTGATATGGAAAGGGAAGAGCCCATATCTTAAGTTAGTTAAGATTTGGGGTTGTCCGGCCTATGTCTAAAAGCAAAATCCGGACAAACTCGAGGCAAGGTCTGTTATGTAGAACTGGAAATGTTCCAGCTATACAAACTGCAGCTGATGATTTGGTAGAACCGAAGGATTCAATAGTAACCAACGAACCTCAGCCTCTCCGCCGATCTAGTAAGGTTCCTCACCCACCTGAGAGTTACTTCGGTTTCTCTATGACAGTGGGAGAGAGGATTGCATCATGAGATGATGACCCAACTAGTTTCGAGCTGGCCATCAGGAGTGAGACTTTGTAAGAATGGCTGGATGTTTATCGATCTGAGATGGAATCCTTATATACCAACAAAGTATGGAATTTGGTTGCTATATCTGAAGGGTTAAATCCCCATCAGGAGCAAGTAAATCTTGAGAAGATTACTTGGTGTAGATGGAAAAGTTGAGACTTTCAAAGCTAGACTTGTTAAAGGTTTTCGTCATCGACCAGGCGTGGATAATGATGAAACCTTTTTCCAGTGGCTATGCTTAAGTCCATCCAGATCCTACTTGCCACGGCTACATACCATGACTACGACATCTGGCAGTTGGGTGCCATGACTGCTTTTCTAAATGATGTTTTAGAAGAGTGCGTCTATAAGTACACAGTCAGAGGGCTTCGTAGACAGTGGGAGCAGTGGAAACGTGTGCAAGATGTTTTATGTGATAAAGCAGGCATCGCGGAGTTGGAACGTTGGTTTTGATGTGTTAGTCAAAGAGTTTGACATCATCAAAATGGTAGATGAACCTTATATATACAAAAAGGTAGTAGGGAGTATGGTGGTGATCCTTGTAGAGTACGTGGATGACATACTCTTGATGGGGAAGGAGTTTCCTATGCTACGCTCGGTCAATCTCCGCTTATCACAATAATTCTCCATATAGGATCAAAGTGATACCTACTAAATCCGAGGTTTTATGAGATAGATCTAATTGGATATTAGGACACTCACTAGTTGTAGTGAGATGGTATCAATTGATCCTGGGGAGAATCACTGGAAAGGTTCCAGGGTGATAAGGACGACTGAATGTCAGTCACAAGCATTGTCTTTACCCTCAGTAAAAGGACGGTATGTTGGAAGAGTTCCAAGCTAGATATCGTGGCATACTAAACGATAAAGGCTGGATACATCGCTACTTAAGATGCTACCAAAGAGGCATTCTGGATGTATATTTGTTCATGAGATGAACTTCGTTCCTCCCATTGTGTGACAATGGAGTTGTGGCTTATGCCAGGGAACGCCCGTCCCATCAGTGATCCAGACATATTCTCAGGCAATGTCACCTCATCATGGAGATGGTTGATCTCCAGGGGATCGAGGTTAGGAGAGCAGACTCAGAGGACAACACGGCGGATCCACTCACAAAGGCCTTTTCCCAGAGAGAGACTTTTATGGGATGGTTGAGTATGAGATACTGCAACCACTGCTACAGATGGCCCTAGTGCAAGTGGGAGATTGTTAGTTATATGTATGCCCTAGAGGCCATTACTATACATAGGATGTATATTGTAGTGGATACTTGGACATATATAGGGAGGACTTTCTTGCTCGACATGATAGTATGCTATCTGGTTGCTCTTTACCTTAACGTGTACACTGATTGTCTCTCTGTTACATGTTGGTGAAGCCCTTAGGATGTGTACTTGACTACCTGTACTATGATGCAGATCATACTAGTGGGGACATGGTAGTCCATAAGTACATCCTTCAAGGTCCCTAGTCGTGGGTGCATCGAGACGGGGCATCGATATACCAGAGTAGACTAGCGTATAACTTCTCGACCCATACAGATGGGCGATGGATTGTAGCGTCTTGAAAAGTCGTTTTGGTGTTTTCCTGAAAATCGGTGAAAATTCGGTATTTTTCCGAAAACCGTCTTTTTTGTTATTTTACAGTTTAGGGCTAATTATACCTAAAATGGATAGGTAATTGCTTTTTTTTAGTAGCTAATGAGTTACTTATTAAATTTTGGGCATTTAAAATTTTTTCCCTATTTTTCAATTTTTTTATATTATTTTAAGCCGGTAAGAAAATACATTAAATTAGCGATAAATACAAATTTTTCCGGGCTAATTTTAATACTTAAAATTATGTTAATTAAAATCTAGTTGTAACATAAATTTTTAGTATTTTATTTTGATTTTTATCTAATTTTTATTATAGGAAACGAAATTTATTGAATTTAAGCTTAAACTTGCAATTTTTGACTTGTAGGGGGTCTTTTTGCATAAAATTTCTTTTGTAAAACCCCTCTCTCTCTTCCCTCGGCCCTAGGCCAGCCCCACCTTGATCAGGTCCAGAAATTTCTGGCCTCACCTTGATTTCTTTTCATGTGTTGAAATGGTTTGTTTGAGAATTTATTTAAAATATAGTTTGTTGAAGTATGGTGCTTTGACTTTGGGAGAGTTGACTAGTGACCATTCCTACACCCAACACCACTTCCCCACTCCTTGTGCAGCCGAAAATCTGCAGGAAATCCCCCCCCTTTCCTCTTCTCTTTCTCTCTCAAATTTCATCAAAATATTGCTCCAAAAATCAAAAGTTTAATCTCACAACTTAATTCCCATTCCCCATTCCTTTCACCTTGGGTTTTATAGCTTGGATCTTGATGCTTTGAGGCCATCAATTGAAGCAAATTTATTCTTGCTAGATCTCTAGTTGAGGTATAATTTCTTGCTAATTAAATTCTTTTGATTTAGTTTCTTAAGTTAAATTGTTGTAGTGTTAATTTAGTGTTAGTTCTAATCTAGTTTTTTTTTAGGTTATGGTTGAAAATTAAACTAGGGTTCTTGAAGCCATGTTAGTTAATTAAATTTTTTTGTAATTAATCTAGTTGTTACTTAACCAATCTATATGGTTACTTTGCTTAAGTGGCTTCATATTAAGCTAATCTATGTTAAACTTGTGTGAAATTTTCATTAAGTTTGCAAATTACCAAAATCAAGAAGAGGTTTGTGTATGGAATGTGGGTTTTGTAGCATGGTATGTTTTTGGTGGCTAACTAGTTGTGTGGATTGGATGGTTGTGTTGGACCGTGATAATTTTGTCGCTATTGTCGATGTTGCACCAAATTGCTTTTCTAGCTTACTAGTTTTTACTAAAATGTTGTGATGAATTAATTGCGATGTCTTGATGACATTTTTAGCGTATCCTATGACATTTAGGATGCGTGTGTGCGGATTTTTGAGTGGTCGGGTTTTAGTTTTGCCGGGCGACCAAATCGGCGATTTTTGACAGTTTTTGCGATTTTCGCGTATGTTCCGCGCACCTTGTGCACGTTGTACCTAGCTAGTGAACATTAGTATTTTCGTTTGGGTTTTGCGTCAGTCTTGATAGGTAACCTTATGTTTGGTATTGATGTAAATTCCAGGTTCGGTCGCGGAGACGTCAGACGCGGCACGAAAGGAGAAAGCGTTGATTGGACACAGCTAGCTAGGGATTCCGGTGAGTAGATGTAACATCTACGGGGGACTATCGTTGGATGGCGCAAGCCGCCCGATAGTTTTAGTAACTTAAAAGATTCCTAGTAATGTTAGTAATTAGGGGTGTAATACTTGTATGATTATTTGCTACATTCATGCCCTATATTAACATACCTATACGAAACCATTTTATAGGACACCTGCACCATTGCCAGGGTTTTTATATGCAGCACGAGCACTATTCATGCTTACACACACACCCTGGTAATTGCCATGCCACCACACTAGATAACCTTTAAATTGAAACCTTTTACTAATTGATACTTAAACTTGTGCTATTGCCTTTAATTCCTTAAAATGAAATCGTAGGATTGCTATTCATGTGCATGTACTTCATCATATTATTTGTTCATGCCTAATCTATTAATCACACATCGCAACTTGATTATTGATACCATATGCATTCATTATCATTGACATATGCACTTATGAGGATTTCTTGAGATTTTATGATATTTCTGGATTTCGGGGAAAAACCGCAAAATTTCTAAACTTATTATATTTTTAAAATATGTAAATTGCGGTTTTCTAGTGATGTAAGTGTCGTCCACCATGAGTTTGCTGTGGTTTTCGAGACCCGTTTCGAGGAGTTGGATGAACCGTCTCGGGTACATGGTGGGCCCGGTAGGGTACCCCGGGGCAAGAAGCTCGTGGTGCTGACGATGAGCCTGGCAGGGGACGGATTACCTACCGGTGACTTCATTGGGCACGGCGGATATCCAGAGGATACCGACCGGGGCCGCGAGAGGATGAGATATTGATATTGAGATGGGTCAGCCGGATGGCTGAGGCCAGAGACACTATGACATGGATTTATGAGATTTGAGACAGCTTTTAGGTGTCGTTGCTGGACACCGGTTCTCGTCAATTCTTTGAGTATTATGCTGGCATTCTAAAAGAGTTTCAAAAACAAAAAGAGATAAAATGTTTCTTATATATACCTATTGAGACCTCAGATATTCATGTTGCATACATATTAGTACACTGATGTTGTATACACACCTGCTAGTGCATCCAGTCATACCTGTATTTTAGATGCTAGGATGCTTGTGTGCATGCATACGATAGCCTTTGTAGATGTTATTTATTACTCACGAGTTAGCAACTCACCCCCGTTGTGCCACAGCCTTTTGCAGGTCCGCTCCGTCAGTACAGTAGCGGCGGGCGCACTTGTTCTTTTGCCTCCTTTGCCTGGACTCGAGGTTTTGCTCTTAGGTGGGTTATATCATTATTTTTGTACCACCTTGTATATTCTTTGTATCTAGTGCACTCCATCTACTGTATCTACCAGCATTATTGTATATTGACCTAGAGATGAGACTGTGAGATTTATGGACTTTTATGCTGTATTTTGGGGTCGAGCTCACTTGAGTCGACATGCTGTTTTTCTTATGCTTCATTATGATTATTTCGCATGTTGTTGCTTTATTTTGTGTGGGATTTGTGACCGCCTTGTGGCGAAGAGCTAGCTCCCGCTTGGGGATGCCTTATTTGTTGGATTCATATATATTTTTGTTGTACCCATTTTGGGGGCCAGTTTTTACAAAGGAGACTCTGCCGAAATTTTCGGAAAAATTGATATTGTTTTCAAAAAGGGTTTTATATGACTTATTGATAAACTTGTTTCCAATTGATTGGGTTCTCTTCACTCTTTTGCTTTTTTTTGGTTTGGTTTTCTGGGCTTTGGCTTACTTATTTTACGGACGTCTTTAGACGTTTCGTAAACTTAAGTGCCAGTCACGTTCCGTACCCTGCGGGTCGTGACAAAGTTGGTATCAGAGCGATAGGTTTTACCTTTTTGAGTGTAGGATGACCCTTGGTAGATGGAGTAAGTGACTTAAGCAGGGTAACGTAGCGTGCGTATGTCCGCGGCATACTTGCGATACGGTACTCCGCCTAAGTGACTTTAGGATACTTGCTTGAAATTCCTTCTTCAATTCCGTGTATCCTATGATTCTATTGCACTGTTCTTATTATCCGTTTTCCTGTAACAGCCACTATGCCGCCGAAGGCTACGAGGGCACAGAGGGCTGCCGCCAGAGACGAGATTCGAGCTGGCTCGTCCGAGACTAGGACTGAGCAGGGTGGTATGCCTACGCCGCAGGGACAGACCGATCCACCTTCCCCAGGCCGTATGGATAGGCTCGAGACTGGTATGGAGGAGTTGCGACAGATGATGGGGGGCATGCAGAAGCTACGTCAGATGGTAGGATCCCTAGTTGCAGCCAGTCGTACACCGAGGCCGGATGACGTACCTACTACATCACAGACGACCATGATACCTGCTCCTACTACTACCACCGTGGCCATTCCGGTTTCACTACAGGATTTCATGAGGCTGAGACCTCCAGTATTCACCGGCACCGAGGCAGCGGAGGACCCACAGACGTTCCTTGACAGTTTAGCCAGGATCTGCCGTTCGCTGAGATGTTCGGATGATCGATGGGTAGAGCTTGCGAGTTTCCGACTAGAGGGTCTCGCGCAGACATGGTGGGAGTCAGTCTTGAGAGGTCGAGCTGCAGGTCTGCCGCCTATGACTTGGGTCGAGTTTACAGCGGTCTTTCTAGCCCGTTTCCTTCCAGAGAGCGTTCGTGACGCCAGAGCTCGTAGCTTCGAGGCCTTAGTCAAGACACCTGGGATGACGGTGTCTGAGTATGACATCCAGTTTACACAGTTATCCCGATATGCTCAGTATTTAGTGGATACCGAGGAGAAGATGGTGAAGAGGTTCGTACAGGGACTTGATGCCCAGCTATATCTTGCCATTGGCGCCTAGCACTACGACACTTATTCAGCTGCTATGGATACGGCATTGCGGATGGAGGCACGCATATCACAGACTTCGGCCATTTCTGGGCCGAAGAGGATTCGCACCGATGTACCGTCTCAGAGGCAGCGCGCCAGATTCTTTCCGAGAGATAGGCCTGGCAGAGGATTTGGGCGGGGACAGTTATATGGTTCTTATCCCCAGGGGCAGCAGCCGTCGCCAGGGTGTTTTGGGTGCGGGAGTTTGCACCATCTTGTCAGAGACTGTCTGGCGAGACGACAGGGAGCAGCGACAGTTCCGCATGTGACCCTACCACCATCGCCACCCCCTCCGCAGAGAGCTCTACTTCCTACCACAGGCGATGCTCCACGCCAGTTAGGTGCACCCAGAGGCCGTGGACGCGGCGGTCCTGTTCAGAGAGGACGAGGAGGCAGAGGCCGAGGTCGAGGTCAGCCCGCTATCGGTGGAGGACAGGCCCGAGTATTTGCTTTGACACCGCAGGAGGCGCAGGCATCCAATGCCGTTGTGACAGGTACCTTGCCAGTTTGTTCTTTCGACGCCCGGGTATTATTTGACCCAGGTTCCACACATCCGTACGTCTCTACACACTTTGCACCGATGTTGGGCCGTGAATCGTCGTCGTTAGATCATCCGCTTGTTGTTGTTACTCCGGTAGGCGAGTCGTTTGTCGCTCGTTTTGTATTTCGATTGTGCTCCGTTCGTATCGGGGAGAGGGATTCATCGGTTGATTTGATTCTCCTCGATATGTTGGACTTTGATGTGCTTCTGGGCATGGATTGGTTAGCCACTTGTTATGCTTCGGTGGACTGCCGTGAGAAGGCAGTCACATTTAGCTTTTCGGGAGAGCCAGTCCTTGTTATTCGGGGAGACCGCAGTGTCACCCTTCCCAGCTTAATTTCGTCTCTTCGCGCTGGTCAGCTCTTGCGGAAGGGATGTCAGGGATTCTTAGCGTATATTTGTGATACTCGAGCTGCAGAGGTTCCGTTAGACCGGGTCCCGGTAGTTTGTGAGTTCCCTGATGTTTTCCCTGATGAGCTACCTGGGCTACCGCCTGAGCGCGATGTTGAGTTCTGCATTGATTTGATTCCCGGCTCGGGGCCTATTTCTATACCGCCTTATCGGATGGCCCCGGCAGAGCTTCGAGAGCTGAAGGATCAGTTGCAGGATTTGTTAGATAAGGGGCTTATTCGACCTAGTGTTTCTCCGTGGGGTGCTCCGGTCCTGTTTGTCAAGAAGAAGGATGGAAGTTTGCGCTTATGTATCGACTACCGCCAGCTGAACAAAGTTACCGTTCGGAACAGGTATCCGTTGCCGCGCATTGATGATTTGTTCGACCAGCTTCAGGGTGCGGGGTATTTTTCGAGGATCGACTTGCGATCAGGATACCATCAGCTGCGGGTTCGACAGGAGGATATACCGAGGACAGCTTTCCGCACGTGCTATGGCCACTACGAGTTTTTGGTGATGTCGTTCGGTCTCACCAACGCCCCAGCAGTATTCATGGATTTGATGAACCGTACATTCAGGCCGTATCTTGACTTGTTCATCATTGTGTTTATCGACGATATCTTGGTGTACTCCCGGAGCAGAGAGGAGCATGAGCAGCACTTGCGGATTATGTTACAGACTCTGAGGGAGCACCAGCTGTTCGCAAAGTTCTCCAAGTGTGCATTCTGGCTGGACAGCGTCGGATTCTTGGGTCACGTGGTTACGAGAGACGGCATTTGTGTGGACCCGAAGAAGATTGAGGCTGTTCAGCAGTGGCCCCGACCTACATCGGTTACTGAGATTCGTAGTTTTCTAGGCCTGGCAGGCTACTACAGGCGTTTTGTTCAGGACTTCTCCAGTATAGCTACACCTTTGACCGGTTTGACCCGGAAGGGAGTTCCTTTCGTTTGCACAGAGGAGTGCGAGCGTAGTTTTCAGCAGCTACGGACTTGTTTGACTACGGCGCCGGTATTATCTTTGCCTTCGGGATCAGGCGGATTTGTGGTCTACTGTGATGCTTCGCGAGTGGGATTAGGATGCGTATTGATGCAGCATGGCCGGGTGATCGCTTATGCTTCTCGGCAGTTGAAGAAGCATGAACAGAACTACCCCACTCATGATTTGGAGATGGCTGCAGTGGTCTTTACACTGAAGATTTGGCGACATTACCTATACGGCGAGTCGTGTCAGATATTCACCGATCACAAGAACTTAAAGTACATATTTCAGCAGCGAGACCTGAACCTCAGACAGTGTCGTTGGATGGAGTTGGTGAAAGACTACGACTGCGAGATCTTATATCACCCAGGCAAGGCGAATGTGGTGGCAGATGCGTTGAGTAGGAGGCCCGGGGGTAGTCTATCCTTTTTGCGCGCAGTGCAGAGGCAGTCGTCAGCAGATTGGCAGATGTTATGCGACAGCCGAGTTGAGTTCGAGTTCACTCAGACAGGGGGACAGCTCACGCATGTTCGTGCACGCCTACAGTTGCTTGACCATATATATGAGGCACAGCGCAGTGACGACCGTTGCTCAGAGATCATGGCACAGATGGGACATGGCAGATTTTCCGAGTTCGTGATTGACGATCAGGGGATTTTACGATATGGATCTAGACTGTGCGTACCAGATGCTGATGGATTGCGGCGTGACATTCTTGAGGAGGCACACCGATCAGTGTATAGTGTCCACCCCGGTTCCACTAAGATGTACCATGATATGAGAGAGACCTACTAGTGGGACGGGATGAAGAGGGACATTGCGGAGTTCGTTTCGAGATGCCTGACTTGTCAGCAAGTCAAGGCCGAGCACCAGTGGCCCGCAGGAGAGCTACAGCCGTTACCCATTCCAGAGTGGAAATGGGAGCAGATTTTGATGGACTTCGTTGTGGGTCTACCCAGGACCAGTCGAGGGTACGACTCCATCTGGGTGATCGTGGATAGATTGACGAAAGCGGCTCACTTCCTACCAGTGAAGACCACTTTCAGCTTCGCTCAGTATGCTCAGCTCTATATTGACGAGATCGTGCGACTACATGGCGTACCGACTTGTATCGTGTCAGATCGAGGCACTCAGTTTACCAGCCGACTATGGCAGAGACTCCAGGAGGCTTTGGGCACTCGTTTGAGCTTCAGCACAGCATTTCATCCGCAGACCGACGGACAGTCAGAGCGGACCATTCAGACTCTCGAGGACATGCTCAGAGCGTGCGTTTTAGACTTTGGTGGTGTTAGTTATATGTATGCCCTAGAGGCCATTACTGTACATAGGATGTATATTGTAGTGGATGCTGGGACATATATAGGGAGGACTTTCTTGCTCGACATGATAGTATGCTATCTGGTTGCTCTTTGCCTTAACGTGTATACTGATTGTCTCTCTATTACATGTTGGTAAAGCCCTTAGGATGTGTACTTGACTACCTGGACTATGATGCGGATCATACTAGTGGGGACATGGTAGTCCATAAGTACATCCTTCAAAGTGCCTAGTCGTGGGTGTATCGAGACGGGGCATCGATATACCAGTGTAGACTAGCGCATACCTTCTCGACCCATACAGATGGGCGATGGATGATCCCATATCCATTGGTGTTTGACATCAGAGATGATATACGGGTGCTCAGTAGAGACTGGGTACACTGTACGGACTCGCCGAGAACTCCCAGATGGTATTATACCTCACGTCAGATGGCAGTTCTCTGGTGACACTGGTGCAGAGTAGTCTGTTGACCCGAGATCGTCATAGAGTCTTGTGTGGTTCCCACTGTGCTTTGACTTCCATCTTACCACGTCCAAGAGGGCGTGCAAAACGGTGGTTTTTGGGTACAGTCCCGAGTCACATGGAGGCAATGAGCGATAGGAGGGGATTCGTCTCTCCCGGTATAGGGAGTTGATGTTACGCTGTGTTCGATTGGCTATAACAGGAAATCCCTGGCCAGGGTTGCTG
Source organism: Agapanthus africanus (assembly GCA_030015575.1). Taxonomy (NCBI): domain Eukaryota; kingdom Viridiplantae; phylum Streptophyta; class Magnoliopsida; order Asparagales; family Amaryllidaceae; genus Agapanthus; species Agapanthus africanus. Next base: position 651,062,033 of record JASDDO010000019.1, on the reverse strand, counting down.
AGATTTACTGGTAAGTGTTACCAGTAGTTTCTCGAACAGTTATAGACCTCATATCGACACGACTTATCGAGCTATTGGGTCTGACGTTTACCACCCCTAGGCGAGATATGCGACATATCAAACGATCAGACCGGACTGTACGGTAGTGTTACTGGTCGGATTCACTGGAGTGTGAGCGGGCTTGCTCGTCGATCTTCAGATCGTTCAATACCCGGGTGGCCATTACGTTTAGCAGACCGCTTGCGGCTTGTGGGTGTTTGATATGATCATCACCTGCTGCCGGCGTATTGACGAGTCATTAGAGTCCTACACAGAGGTTTCCTGGCTCAAGCGAAACGAAATAGGAGCGCATATGAGATATGTGCGGGACCGAGAATAATGCGTGTATGTGATACCGTATTCCATTCTCGCGATGAATGTATCGAAAGGTTGTATGCGATATAACCTAGTTATCGAATCAAGGGTTGATTCGATAAGACGATACATTGAATACTAGTCGGTTGTGTGCGACATGACCGGATCATTGAATCAAGTGTTGATTTAATGATTTAATGTATAATTATGTATTTGATATATTACTTTGCATTAACTAGTATTGGTTCACTTTAAATGGATTTTCTCACTCGGATTGTACACATTGTATATGTGATATACTTTTGTGCACTTGATTGTATCATGTTTGATGATACATGTTTACTTGGTTAAGTGCAAAGAATTAAACCATGGTTAAAAGAATGGCTAGGGTTTCATTTCCATTATTTATTCATTTATTTATTTGTTTATTCATTTTGGAAAAGGAGAGAAAAGAATGGTTGCTAGTTTTGGAGTTTAGTTGAAGCTTCATGAAGTTTTGATCAAGTCAACCATTCTTATCTCATCCTTAACCCTAACCATTCCCACTAACCATGATTCATTCTCTACACTTGACTATAGTTAACATTATGATAATTTTTGATTTTCTATTGATTTTAAAATAACTTATCATAAGAACTAGCTTCTTCTTCTTCATCTTCTTCAATGAAGAAAGCTTCTCTTCATCAATGGTGGATTGATGAAACAAGTGAGAAATCCAAATCTAAAGTCTACCCACTTCCTATTTCTTCATCCTCTACCTCTGGCCAAGTAGTAGAGTGTGTTTTCTTTACAGGTTTCATGACTTGGTGAAGTGAGAGCTTGATTTAGCGATGCCTCGACGTAGATCATCTTCGGCATGGACATCGACGACCTAGCTTGCCCATTCTCCGACGAAGCCGACGCTAGAGCCCGGATTTGATTTGGACAGCGGAGAGGACTTCGTTGCGGAGCTATGGAGGCGGAGCACCGGATCTACAAAGGTTGTATTTCCGTATTCCCTTAGTTAAGTGTTAACAAGTTATCTTTTCGCCTAGTTTTCTAGCAAACGATCCGTAGTCGGGTTTCTCGGCACCGTTAAAATTTTAATTTGGCATTATCGATGCCTTGTGAGACCTCATTAGGGTGCCTAGGAACCCTACAGTGGTATCAGAGCCTAGCTAAAGCCTTAGGCGAAGTCTAGACGGAGTTTGAAGTCCGAACGACCCGAAACCCCATCTCAAATAATGCTCTCTGTCCTTTTTCTAAAAACGTGGATTTTTTGAAATTAAAAATATGCAGAAAAACATGCAGGAAGATCTAAGAGTTACTGTGAAATCGTATAGCCTAATTCTCTTATTGAGCCGCGGATCCGCGGCACGAGCATGGCTCGTGCGGCGGTTCCGCGGCCGTACTGCCTCATTATACATATAAATTTACACAGTAATTCTTGGTTTGAAGTGTTAGTTTTTCTGGGTATTTTTAATATTTTTTCCAGAGTTTGCATTTTCTGAGTTGTTTTGGGGATTCGGTGTTTCGATCGGGGTATCAAATTTTGTCTATGTGGCTTTCCGGATAAATTCTTGAATATGTTAAAAAGTTCGACCGGATATAAATACCCAATTTTTCCCCTGTCGGGAAATTTCCAAGTGTTGGATTTTTCCGTAGTTTGACGACGTTCTAAGTAGTGCAAGTAACGCGATGGACCCTCTAGAAGACAACAAACCTTAACTCGATTATGTGACCATCTTGAACTGCCCTTTGAACCTTCGGGTTTGGGGCAGTACGGCGTGCCACATGTGAGGCGTTGGCTTGACCCTTCTACGGCTGGACCATTGGTACTGAGGCACGAACTGAATGTTGCTAGACTTGTTTCATGTGTTGATCTGTATCGGGAAAACTTGGGTGTTCGATTGTTCGATCGGAAAGTTTAACATTTTCTATTTATCTGGAATGGGATACAATAATTGGAATTCACAAGTAGTTATGAGATAACTGAATGAATGTTATAAACATAGCACTTTAGTCTCGATTGATCGGTTGCCACGGAATTTTGATGTGATCAAAAGTCCGTCGCAATCACGTAGCGTACGTGGATACTCGCCGGGTAAACTTAATAGACAGCCTCACTCCATAGCCCCGACCAAGTGACTGTAGGAGAACCCCGTCGCCGAAAGCATCCGTTCGGGTGCTCGCGGCAGCGGTGTTCCGCCTTGGAGCACTTCGTCGACGGCGTCGGGGGTGCAGCCGCCTACTGAAGTTTGCGACGAGCATTCGATCAGAATGTCGGGAATCCTGTTGAATTGCCCGACTTAGTATTGAAAAGTGTTTTCGATAATGAGACTAAAATGCGGGGTTTATAATTGTTAGGCATGCGATGTCTAAGTAATTCATTTGGTCAGGCATGCGATGTCTGAGGTGATTGCGGATTCCAACTGTTGTAGTTTTACACTTTCTTTTCTGTGACCGTAAGTGTAATATGTGATATCGCCGGTTTCGTTGCTATATGTCAACGACAATTGGGATGCGCATATTTACTTACGTTGATGACATGTGATGTTATGTGTTGCTGGATATGTTATATTGGATCGTCGTGTTTGAATAGCCGGGGTTTTTTATGTGAGATGAGTGTTTTTCATTTTCATTCATGTAAAAACTTGTATGTAATATTCTTTTATTTGGGGCGCTTCCAGGTTGCGGAAGTTGTCACCTCTTGTATATTATTTACTTTTCCGCACTAGGATAGACCTAAGGAGGAGAGCACAAGTAACCGGGTTCTGGAGTCCAGTGGGAGACCAACTCGAGGAGTCGAGTCCGGGTCTCCTAACTCTAGAATTGGTAGGGTTGCTTGCCGCTCTCATAGGGGTCTAGGGGTGTGGGTTTGGTTATTCATCACGACCGTGGAATCCGTGTTTTATACTGGCTCGTATTGAAAACACGGACGTCCTAGTATATCCAATATTTCATATGATTCTTCTGCTGCGATATCTGTGATGTGATCATGTGATGTTCTGTGATAGATATAGTATATAGTATATATGATATATTATATAGACGTTACTTATGTTTTACACCCGCGCTAGCCCTGCCCTGCTCTGTCGTTAGTTACCTAACCTAACGGTGCACGAGGGGACATCGAGGCGAATGCGGATGGCATAAGTGTACGTCATATCTATCTGTGATGTTTAGGTACTTAAATGATGGGACTTCATTAATGAGATTAATGAAAGAAAAGAAACCTAAGATGTTGTAGAATCGAATTTCAAAATAAAACAGGTAGCTACAGTTCTTGCTTTGCACAGCGGTATATGTGATATATCCTGCACCTTATTCGATAAGGAAAGGACCGAGATCCCTTCACCGGGAGTGACTCCTTTAGCAATAACTGGCAGATGCTACACACTCGGTTTGTCTTTTGTTTGCTTTTAAGTGTTTTTTCTTTGCACAGTGGTATATGTGATATATCCTGCACCTTATTCGATAAGGAAGGGACCGAGATCCCTTCACCGGGAGTGACTCCTTTAGCAATAACTGGCAGATGCTACACACTCGGTTTGTCTTTTGTTTGCTTTTAAGTGTTTTTGCTTTGCACAGTGATATATATGATATATCCCGCACCTCATTCGACGAGGAAAGGACCGACGATCCCTTCACCGGGAGTGACTCCTTTAGCAAAACTAGAAAAGCCTAAAAAACACTCCATTTCAAAATTCATTTGATTCTACAACGATATCAAGTTCATTACGCAATAGGTTTTCAGAAAAACCTGTCGTAGCCCTCCGTCATTTCAGATAAGTAGTATATAGTATTCGTGCTGCATTTGTTGGCTTTCGTCAAGGTGCAGTGTGCGGTAGCTATATGCTGCTTATCTGCTAGCATATGATGCGATTGGATTAGGGTAGTCGTGCGGCTTTGTTGGCTTTCGTCAAGGGTCGTGCGGGTGGGTTTAATTCGATCAAGAAATGTACGGGTTGAACTTGACTAGCGGGCTATGGTTTGTTGGCTTTCGTCAAGGTCATAGCACGTTAGGGGCAAAATATTATCGGGAATTTCAAGTGTTGAAATTTGCAATGAGATTGCATACCTTCTATGAGATAGTTGGATCCCGATACCCGCTGCGAGTAAGAGTTACTCCTGGGAGAGTTTTATACATTACAATTAGCCGATCAAGTAGGTGTCTAAAAAGGTGTTAACGAGGTTACGCCTCTGGGAAAACGAGGTTTACATTAATTAGGTTCATGCGAAAGCACGGGGGACCTCCCTCAAAGTACCGACACTGGCCTGGCTGAAAGATTGGCGAACTTGTAGTGTGTAATTAATCCCCGCTAGTCTTTCCTTTTAGGGTTTGAAGGAAGATTTGATAAAAAGCAGTGGGAGCCATCCTGATTAGATAAAATAATAACCAATCTATTCTTGAAAGAGCGCACGCTGAGTGTTTTCTTCTCTCTCTCTCTCCTGGTAGCGACCATATCACGCCTTAATCAAGATAATAATACGGATTATTAACCGAACCCGCTTGTTATACTGAGCTGGGGAACGTTGGTCCCGCTCCAACTTATAATTGTTATAAGACAGAGCAGGAAATTGGGGATTACCAGAATTCCCGTGCCGCCCAAACGAAGAGAGTGCATGCTGATGCATCATCTTCGGGTGTGTTCATTACAGAGAACTGTTTCTCAGTAACCTTTACGTCCTGGGTATGTGATACCAGACCAGGATCCCAGATATGTAATCTGTTACATAGGGCTACAGAAAGGTAGAGAACTGTGAACGGGTGATAAGTTTCATGAGGCAGAAAACGGTGCAAGTGTTGCAGCCAAGTCTGTTGGTCACTGTCACCCTGTATTACCAATACATTGATTCTGAACGAATGTTATTAGATACCGAACCTGATATACAAAATCATATCAGTCTCTTTGTTAGTAAAGAAATGATAAAATTTTGTATTGTTGGATAATGTTTTGAACATTTCCTATATCAAAAGTTGATCGGTTCAGGCACGTTATCTAAAAGCATTGACGTTCTAAATCAAACCACAGTTCTAAGTATACGGATCACACACAAGAGGAAGAGTTCACAATTGAACGATTCCTTCTTGAGGTATTGTAGACTAGGTCAGATCAATGTGACCCGACTAGCTAGAGTTAGATAAAGATGCATATTTAAATTAGTTTGAATTTACATCTTGTGAAACTCGCCAGTCATGTCACAAAGATATGATGACCATAGCTCCGTTTACTGGAAACAGAGAAAGAGTTAGTAAACTCTTGGGATGATACATGTTGATGTATGTAGGTCCTCTGTCTACACATGCCAAGACTGGTTCTTTATACTTCATTACGTTCTCTGATGATCTCTTTAGATTCAGACATATGTTCTTGTTGAAACAAAAGTCCGAACCTTTTGAGATATTCACGGAATATAAGTTAGAAGTAGAGAACCAATATACGGGTATAAGTATTATGTCCTTTGATGTGATCAAGGAGGAGAATACTTGAGCACGGAAATCCTGGACTATTCTAAAGGAGAATGAGATTCTCTCTCGGCATTACTCCTCCGAATACACCATAGCACGATGGTATATCGGGGCGGAGCAATCACACCCTATATGATAAGGTGTGCTCTTTGATGAGTATTACTGAGTTACCTATTTCCTTTTTGGGTGTTATGCACTTGAGAAGCTGCATACCTATTGAATAAGGTTCGAATCAAATCAATTGCCTACCACTTCATATGTGATATGGAAGGGGAAGAGCCCATATCTTAAGTTAGTTAAGATTTGGGGATTGTCCGGGCTTTGTCTAAAAGCATAATCCGGACAAGCTCGAGGCAAGGTCAGTTATGTACAACTGGAAAGGTTCCAGCTATATAAAGTACAGCTGATGATTTGATAGAACCAAAGGATTCAGTAGATTCCAACGAACCTCAGCCTCTCCGCCGATCTAGTAGGGTTCCTCGCCCACCTGAGAGATACTTCGGTTTCTCTATGACAGTGGGAGCGAGGATTGCGTCATGAGATGATGACCCAACTAGCTTCGAGCTGGCCATCGAGAGTAAGACTCTGTAAGAATGGCTGGATGTTTAGCGATCTGAGATGGAATCCATGTACTCCAGCAAACTATGGACTTTGGCTGCTATATCTGAAGGGTTAAATCCCCATCAGGAGCAAGTATATCTTGAGAAGATTACTTGGTGTACATCGAAAAGTTGAGACTTTCAAAGGTAGACTTGTCAAAAGTTTGCATCATTTACCAGGCTTGGATTATGATGAAACCTTTTTCAAGTAACCAAGCTTAAGTCCATCCAGATCCTACTTGCCACGGCTGCATACCATGACTATGATATCTGGTGGTTGGGTGTCATGACAGCTTTTCTAAATGATGTTTTTGAAGAGAGCGTCTATAAGTACACAGCCAGAGGGCTTCGTAGACAGTGGGAGCAGCGGAAACGTGTGCAAGATGCTTTATAGGATAGAGCAGGCATCGCGGAGTTGACATCTGTTTTGATGTATTAGTCAAAGAAGTTGACATCATCAAAATGGTAGATGAACCTTGTATAAACAAAAAGGTAGTAGGGAGTATGGTGACGATCCTCGTAGAGTACGTGGATGACATACTCATGATAGGGAAGGAGTTTCCTATGCTACGCTCGATCAATCTCCGCTTATCACTATAATTCTCCATATAGGATCAAAGTGATACCTCCTAAATCCTGGGTTTTGGATCTATGAGATAGATCTAAATGGATGTTAGGATTCTCACTAGTTGTAGTGAGATGGTATCAATCGATCCTGGGGAGAATCACTGGAAAGGTTTCAGGGTGATAAAGACGACTGAATGTCAGTCACAGGCATTGTCTTTACCCCCAGTAAAGGGACGGTATGTTGGAAGAGTTCCAAGCTAGATACCGTGACATACTAGACGATAAAGGCAGGATACATCGCTACTTAAGATGCTACCAAAGAGGCTGTTTGGGTGTATATTGGTTCATGAGATGAACTATGTTCCTACCATTGTGAGACAATAGAGTTGTGGCTTATGCCAAGGAATGCCGGTCCCATCAGTGATCCAGACATATTCCAAGGCAGTATCACTTGATCATGGAGATGGTTGATCTCCAGGGAGATCGAGGTTAGGAGAGAAGACTCAGAGGACAAACACAGCGGATCCACTCACGAAAGGCCTTTTCCCAGAGAGAGACTTTTATGGGATGGTTGAGTATGAGATACTGCAACCACTGCTACAGATGGCCCTAGTGCAAGTGGGAGATTGTTAGTTATATGTATGCCCTAGAGGCCATTACTGTACATAGAATGTATATTGTAGTGGATGCTGGGACATATATAGGGAGGACTTTCTTGCTCGACATGATAGTATGCTATCTGGTTGCTCTTTGCCTTAACGTGTATACTGATTGTCTCTCTATTACATGTTGGTAAAGCCCTTAGGATGTGTACTTGACTACCTGGACTATGATGCGGATCATACTAGTAGGGACATGGTAGTCCATAAGTACATCCTGTTAGTTGTATGTATGCCCTAGAGGCCAGTATTGTACAGATTGTGTATATTATATTGGATGCTTGGACATATATAGAGATGACTTTCTTGCTCGACATGATAGTATGCTATCTGGTTGCCATTTATCTTAATATGTACACTAGTCTCTTTATACTGTCTTATAGTTACATGTTGGTAAAGCCCTTAGGATTTGTACTTGACTACATGGACTATGATGCAGATCATACTAGTGAGGACATGGTAGTCCATAACTACATCCTTCAAGGTCCCTAGTCGTGGGTGTATCGAGACGGGGCATCGATATACCAGAGTAGACTAGCGTATACGCTTCTCGACCCATGTGATAGGCGATGGATGATCCCATATCCATTGGTGTTTGACATCAGAGATGGTATACGGGTGCTCAGTGGAAACTGGGTACACTGGACGGACTCGCCGAGAACTCCCAGATGGTATTATACCTCACGTCAGATGGCAGTTCTCAGGTGACACTTGTACAGGTTAGTCTGTAGACCCGAGATCGTCATAGAGTCTTGTGTGATTCCCACTGTGCTTTGATCTCCACCTTACCACGTCCATGAGGGCGTGCAAAACGGTGGTCTTTGGGTAAAGTCCCGAGTCACATGGAGGCAATGAGCGATAGGAGGGGTTTCGTCTCTCCCGGTATTGGGGGTTGATGTTGCGCTGTGCTCGATTGGCCGTAACAGGGAAGTCCCTGGCCAGGGCTGATCAGAGATTTGCTGGTAAGTGTTACCAGTAGTTTCTCGACCCGTTACGAGCCTCACATCGGCACGACTTATCGGGTTATTGGGGTCTGACGTTTACCACCCCTAGACTTGATATGCGACGTATCTGACGAAGAGACTGGACTGTATGGTAAGTGTTACGGGTCGGATTCGCAGGAGTGTGAGCAGGCTAGCTCGTCGATCTTCTGATCGCTCAATACCCGGGTGGCCGTTACGTTTAGCAGACCGCTTGCGGCTTGTGGGTGCTTGATATGATCATCATCTGCTACCGGCGTATTGACGAGTCTTTAGAGTCCTACACAGAGGTTTCCTGGCTCAAGCGAAACGAAATAGGAGCGCATATGAGATATGTGCGGGACCGAGAATAATGCGTGTATGTGATACCGCATTTCATTCTCGCGATATATGTTTCGATTGGTTATATTCGATATGACCTAGTTATCGAATCATTGATTCGATAAATCGATACATTACATACTAGTCGGTTGTATGCGATATAACCGGATCATTGAATCAAGTGTTGATTTAATGATTTAATGTATAATTATATATTTGATATATTACTTTGCATTAACTAGTATTGGTTCACTTTAAACGGATTTTTCTCACTTGATGCACATTGTATATGTGATATGCTTTCGTGCACTTTTTTGTATCATGTTTGATGATACTTGATCATTTCGTTAAGTGTATAGAATTAATCCATGGTTAATATGATAATTAGGGTTTTGTATATTCATTTATTTGTTTATTTATTTATTTGAAATGAATAAGATGAGAATGGTGGCTTTCTTTGTCATTTGTTGAAGCTTCATGAAGCTTTGACTTTAGCAACCATCCTTATCTTCATGCTTAACCCTAACCCATCCAAGTGACCATGGTTAATTCTCTACACTTAACCCTAGTTCAAGTTATGATAAGTATTTGATTTAAATTTATTTTTATCATAAGACTTATCATATTCTTTTCTTGAGCTCATCTTCTTCTTCTTCTTCAAGCTTGCTACAAAAATGGCAACTTGAGTTAAAGTGAGATAAATCCAATTCTAAAGTGAACCCACCTCCTATTTCTTCACCCTCTACCTCTTGCCAAGTTGTTTTGGGTGTTTACTTCACAAGTTTCACAAGTTTGTGAAGTCGGAGCTTGAGTTTGTGCAACCTCGACGTAGATCGTCTTTGACACGAAGCCGACGACCTATTCCGCACGTTTCTCCGATGAAGCCGTCACGAGAGTTCAAGCTTCAAGATGGACAGCGAGAGGAAGCCCTTGCGGAGCCGTGGAGGTGGATATCCGGATCTACAAAGGTTGTAATTTCCGTATCCCAGTAGTTAACTGTTAACTAGCTTTTTGTTTCGCCTAGAATTCTAGCAAACGATCCGTAGTCGAGTCTCTCGGCACCGTTAAAATTTTAATATGGCATGTTCGATGCCTTGTGTGACCACTCTAGGGTGCCTAGGAACCCTACAGTGGTATCAGAGCCTAGCTAGAGCCTTAGGCGAAATCTAGACGGAGTTTGAAGTCCGAAACAACCCGAAACCCTAGAATTTTAGAGCTCTCTGGACATTTTCATAAATCTGGGAATTTTTGATATTAAAAATGTCTAAAAAATTCAGCATAGAATTCTAAGCATTACTGTGTAAAACGCTTCCCTGAACTGTTCATTGTGCCGCGGAAGCGCGGCAGAAGCATGCCTTCTGCCGCTCTTCCGCGGCCAGATGGTGACATCATCCCACTATTTTTGCACAGTAATACCTGATAAATTCTGGTGAGTTTTCTGGGTATTTTTAAATTTATTTAAGGGTTGAGTGCTCTGGAGTTAAATTGGGAATCGATGAGTTCGATCGGAATATCAAACTTTGTCTAAGTGTTTTTCCAGATAACTGTAGAATATGTTAAAGAGTTCGACCGGATACAAATACCCAAGTTTTCCCCTGCCGGAATAATTCCAAGTGTTGGATTTTTCTGTGGTTAAAAGACGTTCTAAGTAGTGCAAGTAACGCGATGGTCCCTCTAGAAGACACAAACCTTAACTCGATTATGTGACCGTCTTGAACTGCCCTTTGAACCTTCGGGTTTGGGGCAGTACGGCGTGCCACATGTGAGGCGTTGGCTTGACCCTTCTACGGCTGGACCGTTGGTACTGAGGTATGAATTGAATGTCTTTGAACCTATTTCATGTGTTGATCGGTGTCGGGAAAACTTGGGTGTTCGAATGTTCGATCGGAAAGTTTAATATATTCTATTTATCCGGAATTGGATACAATAATTGGAATTCACAAACAGTTATGTGATAACTGAATGAATGTTATAAATCTAGCAATTTAGTCCCATATGATATTGAAAAGAGTTTTCGATAATGAGACTAAAATGCGGGATTTATATCTGTTAGGCATGCGATGTCTAAAGAAGTTGCGGATTCCAATTGTTGTAGTTTTACACTTTCTTTTCTGTGACCGTAAGTGTAGTATGTTCATATCGCCGGTTTCGTTGCTATACGTCAACGACAATTGGGGTATGCATACTTACTTACGTTGATGACATGTGATGTTATGTGTTGCTGGATATGTTATATTGGATCGTCGTGTTCGAATAGCCGGGGGTTTTTATGTGAGATGAGTGTTTTTCATTTTCATTCATGTAAAAACTTGTATGTAATATTCTTTTATTTGGGGCGCTTCCAGGTAGCGGAAGTTGTCACCCGTTGTATATTATTTATTTTTCTGCACTAGGATAGACCCAAGGAGGGGAGCACAAGTAACCGGGTTCTGGGGTCCAGTGGGACACCAACTCGAGGAGTCGAGTCCGGGTCTCCTAACCCTAGAATTGGCAGGGTTGCTTGCCGCTCTCGTAGGGGTCTAGGGGTGTGGGATTGGCTATTCATCACGACCGTGGAATCCGTGTTTTATACTGGCTCGTATTGAAAACACGGACGTCCTAGTATATCCAATATTTCATATGTTTATTCTGCTGCGATATCTGTGTTGTGATTCTGTGATGGATATAGTATATAGTATATATGATATATTATATAGACGTTACTTATGTTTTACACCCGCGCTAGCCCTGCCCTGCTCTGTCGTTAGTTACCTAACCTAACGGTGCACGAGGGGACATCGAGGCGAATGCGGATGGCATAAGTGTACGTCATATCTATCTGTGATGTTTAGGTATTAAATGATGGGACTTCATTAATGTGATTAATGAAAGATAAGAAACCTAAGATGTTGTAGAATCGAATTTTAAAATAAAACAGGTAGCTACAGTTCTTGCTTTGCATAGCGGTATATATGATATACCCCGCACCTTATTCGATGAGGAAAGGACCGAGATCCCTTCACCGGGAGTGACTCCTTTAGCAATAACTGACAGATGCTACACACTCGGTTTGCTTTTGACTGCTTTTGCATTTTTGCTTTGCACAGCGATATATATGATATATCCCGCACCTCATTCGACGAGGAAAGGACCGAGATCCCTTCGCCGGGAGTGACTCCTTTAGCAAAACTAGAAAAGCCTCAAAATCACTCCATTTCAAAACTTCATTTGATTCTACAACGATATCAAGTTCATTACGCTCATGGTTTTCAGAAAAACCTGGCGTAGCCCTCCGTCATTTCAGATGAGTAGTAGTTAGTATTTGTGCTACGTTTGTTGGCCTGCGTCAAGGCGTAGTGTGCGGTAGCTAACTAGTATTTATCTGCTTATGCATATGATGCAGATTGGATTAGGGTAGTCGTGCGACTTTGTTGGCCTGCGTCAAGGGTCGTACGGGTGGGTTTAATTCAATCAGGAAATGACGGGTTGAACTTGACTAGCGCACTATGGTTTGTTGGCCTGCGTCAAGGTCATAGCACGCTAGGGGCAAAAGCATTATCGGGAATTTCAAGTGTTGAAATTTGCAATGAGATTGCATACCTTCTATGAGATAGTTGGATCCCGATACCCGCTGCGAGTAAGAGTTACTCCTGGGAGAGTTTTACACATTGCAATTAGCCGATCAAGTAGGTGTCTAGAAAGGTGTCAACGGGGTTACGCCTCTGGAAAAACGAGGTTTACAGTAATTAGGTTCGTGCGAAAGCACGGGGGACCTCCCTCAAAGTACCGACACTGGCCTGGCTGAAAGATTGGCGAACTTGTAGTGTGTAATTAATCCCGGCTAGTCTTTCCTTTTAAGGTTTGGAGGAAGATTTGATAAAAAGCAGTGGGAGCCATCCTGATTAGATAAGATAATAACCAATCTGATCTTGCACGAGCTTACGCTAAAGTGTTTTCTTCTCTCTCTCTCCAGGTAGCGACCATTTCATGCCTTAATCAAGATAATAAAATGGATGTATTGACCGAACCCGCATGTTATACTGTGCTGGGGAACGTTGGTTCCGTTCTTTCCTATAAGAGTTATAGGACTGAACAGGATATAGGGGAATGCCAGGATTCCCATGCCACCCGAATGAAGAAAGTACATGATGATGCATTTTCTTCGGGTGTGTTCGTTACTGAGAACTGTTTCTCCATTTGCTCTACGTCCTGGGTATTGGATACCGGGTCGGGATCCCATATATGTAATCAGTTACATGGGCTAAGGAAAGGTAGAGAACTTGGAGAAGGTGATAAAGACATTAGAGTTGGAAATGGTGCAATTGTTGCAGCTAAGACTGTCGGGGAATATCACCTTGTATTACCAACGGGTAATACATTGGTTCTGAACGAATGCTATTACATGCCGAACCTGATATGCAACATTATATCGGTTTCTTTGCTAAGTAAAGAAGGATATAATTTTGTATTACAAGACAATGTTATGAACATTTTCCATAACCAAAAGTTGGTTGGATCAGGCACGTTGTGCAATGGCATTTATGTTCTAAATCAATCAACAGTTCTGAGCATAACAAACACACACAAGAGGAAGAGTTCTGAACTCAACGAATCCTTCTTGTGGCATTGTAGACTGGGTCACATCAATGCGACACGACTAGCTAAGTTGCATAAGGATGGATATTTAAATCCGTTTGAATTTTCATCCTATGACACTTGCCAGTCATGTCTCAAAGGCAAGATGACCAAGACTCCGTTTACGGGACACGGAGAAAGAGTTACCGAACTCTTAGGACTGATACATAGTGATGTATGCGGTCCCATGTCTACACATGCCAGGGATGGTTCTTCATACTTCATTACATTCACTGACGATCTCTCTAGGTTCGGGTATGTGTTCCTGATGAAACACAAATCAGAAGCTTTTGAGAAATTTAGGGAATATAAGCAAGAAGTTGAGAACCAAACCGGAAAAAGTATTAAAATCTTACGATCTGATCGAGGAGGAGAATACTTAAGCAATGAATTCCTGGACTTCCTAAAAGAGAATGGGATTCTCTCTCAGCTGACTCCTCCATATACACCACAGCACAACGGTGTATCAGAACGAAGGAACCGCACCCTATTAGATATGGTGCGCTCTATGATGAGCACAGCTGAGTTACCTATTTCCTTCTGGGGATATGCACTGGAAACAGCTGCAGACCTATTGAATATGGTTCCCACCAAAACCGTGCCGACCACTCCATATGAGATATGGAAAGGAAAGAGTCCATATCTTAATTATGTTAAGATATGGGGTTGTCCGGCCTATGTAAAAACGCAAAATCCGGACAAACTCGCGGCAAGGTCCATTCTGTGTAAGTTTATTGGATATCCCAAACATTCGCGAGGGTATATCTTCTACCACCCTGAGGAACAAAGAGTGTTTGTTTCTCGGCATGCCACCTTTTTAGAAAAGGAATTTCTTGAAAAAGAGATTAGTGGTCATGAGGTAGAACTGGAAGAAGTTCCAGCTGCACAAGCTACAACAGAAGATCTGGTGGAACCAGAGGATTCCATAGTTCCCGATGAACCCCAGCCACTCCGCCGATCTAGTAGGGTTCTTCGCCAACCTGAGAGATACTACGGTTTTCTCATGGACGGTGGGAGCGAGGATTGCATCATGGAGGATGATGACCCAACTAGCTTCGAGCAGGCCATCACGAGTGGGGACTCAGTGAAATGGCTGGATGCTATGCGGTCCGAGATGGATTCCATGTACACCAACAAAGTATGGACTTTGGAAGTTGCTCCTGAAGGGGTAAAACCCATTGGGAGAAAATGGATCTTCAAGAAGAAATTTGGTGTAGATGGGAAAGTGGAGACTTTCAAAGCTAGACTTGTGGCAAAGGGTTTTCGTCAAAGACCAGGTGTGGACTATGATGAAACCTTTTCTCCAGTGGCTATGCTTAAATCCATCCGAATCATGCTTGCCATTGCTGCCTTTCATGACTACGAAATCTGGCAAATGGATGTTAAGACCGCCTTTCTAAATGGTGATTTAGAAGAGTGCGTGTACATGACTCAGCCAGAGGGCTTCGTAGACAGTGGGAGCAGCGGGAAGGTGTGCAAGCTGCTTAAATCCATTTATGGATTAAAGCAAGCATCGCGGAGTTGGAACATCTGCTTTGACGTCGTTATCAAAGAGTTTGATTTCGTCAAAAACCCAGATGAACCTTGTATCTACAAGAAGGTGGCAGAGAGTAAGATTGTCTTCCTCGTATTGTACGTGGACGACATACTCTTGATAGGAAATGATATTCCTATGCTGCAATCGGTCAAGCTCTTCTTATCACAAAGATTCTCAATGAAAGATCTTGGTGATGCCTCCTGCATATTGGGGATTAGGATCTATAGAGATAGATCCAAACGGATTTTGGGATTGTCTCAATCCAGGTACATTGACACCATACTAAAGAGGTTTAGTATGGAAGAGTCCAAGCGTGGGAATTTGCCCACGAACTCTGGAGTCACTCTCTCCAAAGAGATGTCTCCCAAGACTGATTTGGAGAGAGCTCGCATGCAAGGGATACCCTATGCTTCGGCAGTAGGCTCTATCATGTATGCGATGCTATGTACCAGACCCGATGTAGCATACTCACTAAGTGTAGTGAGCAGGTATCAAGCTGATCCTGGAGAGAGTCACTGGACAGCTGTGAAGAGCATTCTCAAGTACTTGCGAAGGACTAGAGATATGTTCTTGGTGTATGGTAACGGAGAACTCCAAGTGGAGTCCTTTACCGATTCCAGCTTCCAGAGTGATAAGGACGACTCTAAGTCGCAGTCGGGTTTTGTCTTTACCCTTTACGGAGGGGCGGTTAGCTGGAAGAGTTCCAAGCAGGAAACCGTGGCAGACTCGACGATGGAGGCTGAATACATCGCTGCCAACGATGCTGCTAAAGAAGCTGTCTGGGTCAAGAAGTTCATTACTGAACTTGGAGTGGTTCCATCCATTGAGCATCCAATACCTTTGTATTGCGATAACAATGGAGCGGTGGCTTTGGCCAAGGAACCCAGGTCCCATCAGCGATCCAGGCATATTCTGAGGCGGTATCACCTGATCCGGGAGATAGTTGATCGCCGGGAGATCGAGGTTAGGAGAGTTGACACGAAGAACAACACGGCGGATCCACTCACGAAGGCCATTCCCCAGATACAGTTTGAGAGACTCTTCGGGATGCTCGGTATGAGATACTACAGCAGCTGGCCCTAGTGCAAGTGGGAGATTGTTAGTTGTATGTATGCCCTAGAGGCCAGTGTTGTACAGATTGTGTATATTATATTGGATGCTTGGACATATATAGAGATGACTTTCTTGCTCGACATGATAGTATGCTATCTGGTTGCCATTTATCTTAACTTGTACACTAGTATCTTTATACTGTCTTATAGTTACATGTTGGTAAAGCCCTTAGGATTTGTACTTGACTACATGGACTATGATGCAGATCATACTAGTGGGGACATGGTAGTCCATAAGTACATCCTTCAAGGTCCCTAGTCATGGGTGTATCGAGACGGGGCATCGATATACCAGAGTAGACTAGCGTATACGCTTCTCGACCCATGTGATGGGCGATGGATGATCCCATATCCATTGGTGTTTGACATCAGAGATGGTATACGGGTGCTCAGTGGAAACTGGGTACACTGGACGGACTCGTCGAGAACTCCCAGATGGTATTATACCTCACGTCAGATGGCAGTTCTCAGGTGACACTTGTACAGGTTAGTCTGTAGACCCGAGATCGTCATAGAGTCTTGTGTGATTCCCACTGTGCTTTGATCTCCACCTTACCACGTCCATGAGGGCGTGCAAAACGGTGGTCTTTGGGTACAGTCCCGAGTCACATGGAGGCAATGAGCGATAGGAGGGGTTTCGTCTCTCCCGGTATTGGGGGTTGATGTTGCGCTGTGCTCGATTGGCCGTAACAGGGAAGTCCCTGGCCAGGGCTGATCAGAGATTTGCTGGTAAGTGTTACCAGTAGTTTCTCGACCCGTTACGAGCCTCACATCGGCACGACTTATCGGGTTATTGGGGTCTGACGTTTACCACCCCTAGACTTGATATGCGACGTATCTGACGAAGAGACTGGACTGTATGGTAAGTGTTACTGGTCGGATTCGCAGGAGTGTGAGCGGGCTAGCTCGTCGATCTTCTGATCGCTCAATACCCGGGTGGCCGTAACGTTTAGCAGACCGCTTGCGGCTTGTGGGTGCTTGATATGATCATCATCTGCTACCGGCGTATTGACGAGTCTTTAGAGTCCTACACAGAGGTTTCCTGGCTCAAGCGAAACGAAATAGGAGCGCATATGAGATATGTGCGGGACCGAGAATAATGCGTGTATGTGATACCGCATTTCATTCTCGCGATATATGTTTCGATTGGTTATATTCGATATGACCTAGTTATCGAATCATTGATTCGATAAATCGATACATTACATACTAGTCGGTTGTATGCGATATAACCGGATCATTGAATCAAGTGTTGATTTAATGATTTAATGTATAATTATATATTTGATATATTACTTTGCATTAACTAGTATTGGTTCACTTTAAACGGATTTTTCTCACTTGATGCACATTGTATATGTGATATGCTTTCGTGCACTTTTTTGTATCATGTTTGATGATACTTGATCATTTCGTTAAGTGTATAGAATTAATCCATGGTTAATATGATAATTAGGGTTTTGTATATTCATTTATTTGTTTATTTATTTATTTGAAATGAATAAGATGAGAATGGTGGCTTTCTTTGTCATTTGTTGAAGCTTCATGAAGCTTTGACTTTAGCAACCATCCTTATCTTCATGCTTAACCCTAACCCATCCAAGTGACCATGGTTAATTCTCTACACTTAACCCTAGTTCAAGTTATGATAAGTATTTGATTTAAATTTATTTTTATCATAAGACTTATCATATTCTTTTCTTGAGCTCATCTTCTTCTTCTTCTTCAAGCTTGCTACAAAAATGGCAACTTGAGTTAAAGTGAGATAAATCCAATTATAAAGTGAACCCACCTCCTATTTCTTCACCCTCTACCTCTTGCCAAGTTGTTTTGGGTGTTTACTTCACAAGTTTCACAAGTTTGTGAAGTCGGAGCTTGAGTTTGTGCAACCTCGACGTAGATCGTCTTTGACACGAAGCCGACGACCTATTCCGCACGTTTCTCCGATGAAGCCGTCACGAGAGTTCAAGATTCAAGATGGACAGCGAGAGGACGCCCTTGCGGAGCCGTGGAGGTGGATATCCGGATCTACAAAGGTTGTAATTTCCGTATCCCAGTAGTTAACTGTTAACTAGCTTTTTGTTTCGCCTAGAATTCTAGCAAACGATCCGTAGTCGGGTCTCTCGGTACCGTTAAAATTTTAATATGGCATGTTCGATGCCTTGTGTGACCACTCTAGGGTGCCTAGGAACCTTTCACATCCTTCAAAGTCCCTAGTCGTGGGTGTATCGAGACGGGGCATCGATATACCAGTGTAGACTAGCGCATACCTTCTCGACCCATACAGATGGGCGATGGATGATCCCATATCCATTGGTGTTTGACATCAGAGATGATATACGGGTGCTCAGTAGAGACTGGGTACACTGGACGGACTCGCCGAGAACTCCCAGATGGTATTATACCTCACGTCAGATGGCAGTTCTCTGGTGACACTGGTACAGAGTAGTCTGTTGACCCGAGATCATCATAGAGTCTTGTGTGGTTCCCACTGTGCTTTGATTTCCATCTTACTACGTCCAAGAGGGCGTGCAAAACGGTGGTTTTTGGGTACAGTCCCGAGTCACATGGAGGCAATGAGCGATAGGAGGGGATTCGTCTCTCCCGGTATAGGGAGTTGATGTTGCGCTGTGTTCGATTGGCTATAACAGGAAATCCCTGGCCAGGGTTGCTGAGATTTACTGGTAAGTGTTACCAGTAGTTTCTCGAACAGTTATAGACCTCATATCGATACGACTTATCGAGCTATTGGGGTCTGACGTTTACCACCCCTAGGCGAGATATGCGACATATCAGACGATCAGACCGGACTGTACGGTAGTGTTACTGGTCGGATTCACTGGAGTGTGAGCGGGCTTGCTCGTCGATCTTCAGATCGCTCAATACCCGGGTGGCCGTTACGTTTAGCAGACCGCTTGCGGCTTGTGGGTGTTTGATATGATCATCACCTGCTGCCGGCGTATTGACGAGTCTTTAGAGTCCTACACAGGTTTCCTGGCTCAAGCGAAACGAAATAGGAGCGCATATGAGATATGTGCGGGACCGAGAATAATGCGTGTATGTGATACCGTATTCCATTCTCGCGATGAATGTATCCAAAGGTTGTATGCGATATAACCTAGTTATCGAATCAAGGGTTGATTCGATAAGACGATACATTGAATACTAGTCGGTTGTGTGCGACATGACCGGATCATTGAATCAAGTGTTGATTTAATGATTTAATGTATAATTATGTATTTGATATATTACTTTGCATTAACTAGTATTGGTTCACTTTAAATGGATTTTCTCACTCGGATTGTACACATTGTATATGTGATATACTTTTGTGCACTTGATTGTATCATGTTTGATGATACATGTTTACTTGGTTAAGTGCAAAGAATTAAACCATGGTTAAAAGAATGGCTAGGGTTTCATTTCCTTTATTTATTCATTTATTTATTTGTTTATTCATTTGGAAAAGGAGAGAAAAGAATGGTTGCTAGTTTTGGAGTTTAGTTGAAGCTTCATGAAGCTTTGATCAAGTCAACCATTCTTATCTCATCCTTAACCCTAACCATTCCCACTAACCATGATTCATTCTCTACACTTGACTATAGTTAACATTATGATAAGTTTTGATTTTCTATTGATTTTAAAATAACTTATCATAAGAACTAGCTTCTTCTTCTTCATCTTCTTCAATGAAGAAAGCTTCTCTTCATCAATGGTGGATTGATGAAACAAGTGAGAAATCCAAATCTAAAGTCTACCCACTTCCTATTTCTTCATCCTCTACCTCTTGCCAAGTAGTAGAGTGTGTTTTCTTCACAAGTTTCATGACTTGGTGAAGTGAGAGCTTGATTTAGCGATGCCTCGACGTAGATCATCTTCGGCATGGACATCGACGACCTAGCTTGCCCATTCTCCGACGAAGCCGACGCTAGAGCCCGAATTTGATTTGGACAGCGGAGAGGACTTCGTTGCGGAGCTATGGAGGTGGAGCACCGGATCTACAAAGGTTGTATTTCCGTATTCCCTTAGTTAAGTGTTAACTAGTTATCTTTTCGCCTAGTTTTCTAGCAAACGATCCGTAGTCGGGTTTCTCGGCACCGTTAAAATTTTAATTTGGCATGATCGATGCCTTATGAGACCTCATTAGGGTGCCTAGGAACCCTACAGGTGGTAGCTGGGATCATCATTTACCTCTAGTGGAGTTCTTCTACAACAACAGCTTCCAGGATACTATTCAGATGGCACCTTTCGAGGCATTGTATGGGAGGAGATGCAGATCGCCCGTCTGTTGGACAGAGCTCAGCGAGAGCATTTTAGGGCCGCAGCTTGTTGAGGAGACGACAGCGAAGATACAGTTGATTCGAGACCGGATGAAGGCTGCTCAGAGCAGACAGAAATCCTATGCAGACAGGCGCCGTCGCAGATTAGAGTTCGCAGTTGGCGACCATGTTTTTCTGAGAGTCTCTCCGATGAAGGGCGTGATGCGTTTTGGGTGAAAGGGGAAGCTTAGCCCTAGATTCGTAGGTCCCTTCGAGATCCTTGAGTGTGTCGACGCTGTTGCATATCGTTTGGCTCTTCCTCCCAGCTTTTCCGATGTTCACCCCGTCTTCCATGTTTCGATGCTCCGCAAGTACCTTCACGACCCTTCGCATGCGATTCAGCACCCGACAGTCCAGCTAGAGCGCGACCTTTCTTTTGCAGAGCAGCCGGTGGCCATCCTGGATCGGCAGGTGAAGAAGTTGAGGTCGAAGATTATACCAACCGTCTAGGTCCTTTGGCGTAGCCCGAGCAGCGAGGAGGTTACCGGGGAGACCGAGGGCGAGATGAGGAAGAAATATCCCCATCTCTTCGAAGGTACGCGTAGTTATTTTTTTTTTAAAATTCGGGGACCGAATTTCTTTAAGGGGGGAATATTTTAGCGTCTTGAAAAGTCGTTTTGGTGTTTTCCTGAAAATCGGTGAAAATTCGGTATTTTTCCGAAAACCGTCTTTTTTGTTATTTTGCAGTTTAGGGCTAATTATACCTAAAATGGATAGGTAATTGCTTGTTTTTAGTAGCTAATGAGTTACTTATTAAATTTTGGGCATTTAAAAAATTTTCCCTATTTTTCAATTTTTTTATATTATTTTAAGCCGGTAAGAAAATACATTAAATTAGCGATAAATACAAATTTTTCCGGGCTAATTTTAATACTTAAAATTATGTTAATTAAAATATAGTTGTAACATAAATTTTTAGTATTTTATTTTGATTTTTATCTAATTTTTATTATAGGAAACGAAATTTATTGAATTTAAGCTTAAACTTGCAATTTTTGACTTGTAGGGGGTCTTTTTGCATAAAATTTCTTTTGTAAAACCCCTCTCTCTCTTCCCTCAGCCCTAGGCCAGCCCCACCTTGATCAGGTCTAGAAATTTCTGGCCTCACCTTGATTTCTTTTCATGTGTTGAAATGGTTTGTTTGAGAATTTATTTAAAATATAGTTTGTTGAAGTATGGTGCTTTGACTTTGGGGGAGTTGACTAGTGACCATTCCTACACCCCACACCACTTCCCCACTCCTTGTGCAGCCGAAAATCTGCAGGAAATTCCCCCCCCCCCCTTTCCTCTTCTCTTTCTCTCTCAAATTTCATCAAAATATTGCTCCAAAAATCAAAAGTTTAATCTCACAACTTAATTCCCATTCCCCGTTCCTTTCACCTTGGGTTTTATAGCTTGGATCTTGATGCTTTGAGGCCATCAATTGAAGCAAATTTATTCTTGCTAGATCTCTAGTTGACGTATAATTTCTTGCTAATTAAATTCTTTTGATTTAGTTTCTTAAGTTAAATTGTTGTAGTGTTAATTTAGTCTTAGTTCTAATCTAGTTTTTTTTTAGGTTATGGTTGAAAATTAAACTAGGGTTCTTGAAGCCATGTTAGTTAATTAAATTTTTTTGTAATTAATCTAGTTGTTACTTAACCAATCTATATGGTTACTTTGCTTAAGTGGCTTCATATTAAGCTAATCTATGTTAAACTTGTGTGAAATTTTCATTAAGTTTGCAAATTACCAAAATCAAGAAGAGGTTTGTGTATGGAATGTGGGTTTTGTAGCATGGTAAATAAGTTAAAATTGTGTTTTTGGTGGCTAACTAGTTGTGTGGATTGGATGGTTGTGTTGGACCGTGATAACTTTGTTGCTATTGTCGATGTTGCACCAAATTGCTTTTCTAGCTTACTAGTTTTTACTAAAATGTTGTGATGAATTAATTGCGATGTCTTGATGACATTTTTAGCGTATCCTATGACATTTAGGATGCGTGTGTGCGGATTTTTGAGTGGTCGGGTTTTAGTTTTGCCGGGCGACCAAATCGGCGATTTTTGGCAGTTTTTGCGATTTTCGCGTATGTTCCGCGCACCTTGTGCACGTTGTACCTAGCTAGTGAACATTAGTATTTTCGTTTGGGTTTTGCGTCAGTCTTGATAGGTAACCTTATGTTTGGTATTGATGTAAATTCCAGGTTCGGTCGCGGAGACGTCAGACGCGGCACGAAAGGGGAAAGCGGTGATTGGACACAGCTAGCTAGGGATTCCGGTGAGTAGATGTAACATCTACGGGGGACTATCGTTAGATGGCGCAAGCCGCCCGATAGTTTTAGTAACTTAAAAGATTCCTAGTAATGTTAGTAATTAGGGGTGTAATACTTGTATGATTATTTGCTACATTCATGCCCTATATTGACATACCTATACGAAACCATTTTATAGGACACCTGCACCATTGCCAGGGTTTTTATATGCAGCACGAGCACTATTCATGCTTACACACACACCCTGGTAATTGCCATGCCACCACACTAGATAACCTTTAAATTGAAACCTTTTACTAATTGATACTTAAACTTGTGCTATTGCCTTTAATTCCTTAAAATGAAATCGTAGGATTGCTATTCATGTGCATGTACTTCATCATATTATTTGTTCATGCCTAATCTATTAATCACACATCGCAACTTGATTATTGATACCATATGCATTCATTATCATTGACATATGCACTTATGAGGATTTCTTGAGATTTTATGATATTTCTGGATTTCGGGGAAAAACCGCAAAATTTCTAAACTTATTATATTTTTAAAATATGTAAATTGCGGTTTTCTAGTGATGTAAGTGTCGTCCACCATGAGTTTGCTGTGGTTTTCGAGACCCGTTTCGAGGAGTTGGATGAACCGTCTCGGGTACATGGTGGGCCCGGTAGGGTACCCCGGGGCAAGAAGCTCGTGGTGCTGACGATGAGCCTGGCAGGGGACGGATTACCTACCGGTGACTTCATTGGGCACGGCGGATATCCAGAGGATACCGACCGGGGCCGCGAGAGGATGAGATATTGATATTGAGATGGGTCAGCCGGATGGCTGAGGCCAGAGACACTATGACATGGATTTATGAGATTTGAGACAGCTTTTAGGTGTCGTTGCTGGACACCGGTTCTCGTCAATTCTTTGAGTATTATGCTGGCATTCTAAAAGAGTTTCAAAAACAAAAAGAGATAAAATGTTTCTTATATATACCTATTGAGACCTCAGATATTCATGTTGCATACATATTAGTACACTGATGTTGTATACACACCTGCTAGTGCATCCAGTCATACCTGTATTTTAGATGCTAGGATGCTTGTGTGCATGCATACGATAGCCTTTGTAGATGTTATTTATTACTCACGAGTTGGCAACTCACCCCCGTTGTGCCACAGCCTTTTGCAGGTCCGCTCCGTCAGTACAGTAGCGGCGGGCGCACTTGTTCTTTTGCCTCCTTTGCCTGAACTCGAGGTTTTGCTCTTAGGTGGGTTATATCATTATTTTTGTACCACCTTGTATATTCTTTGTATCTAGTGCACTCCATCTACTGTATCTACCAGCATTATTGTATATTGACCTAGAGATGAGACTGTAAGATTTGTGGACTTTTATGCTGTATTTTGGGGTCGAGCTCACTTGAGTCGACATGCTGTTTTTCTTATGCTTCATTATGATTATTTCGCATGTTGTTGCTTTATTTTGTGTGGGATTTGTGACCGCCTTGTGGTGAAGAGCTAGCTCCCGCTTGGGGATGCCTTATTTGTTGGATTCATATATATTTTTGTTGTACCCATTTTGGGGGCCAGTATTTACAAAGGAGACTCTGCCGAAATTTTTGGAAAAATTGATATTGTTTTCAAAAAGGGTTTTATATGACTTATTGATAAACTTGTTTCCGATTGATTGGGTTCTCTTCACTCTTTTGCTTTTTTTTTGGTTTGGTTTTCTGGGCTTTGGCTTACTTATTTTACGGACGTCTTTAGACGTTTCGTAAACTTAAGTGCCAGTCACGTTCCGTACCCTGCGGGTCGTGACATGGATGATCCCATATCCATTGGTGTTTGACATCAGAGATGATATACGGGTGCTCAGTGGAGACTGGGTACACTGGACGGACTCGCCGAGAACTCCCAGATGGTATTATACCTTACATCAGATGGCAGTTCTCTGGTGACACTGGTACAGGTTTGTCTGTAGACCCGAGATCGTCATAGAGTCTTGTGTGATTCCCACTGTGCTTTGATTTCCACCTTACCACGTCCAAGAGGGCGTGCAAAACGGTGGTTTTTGGGTACAGTCCCGAATCACATTGAGGCAATGAGCGATAGGAGGGGATTTGTCTCTCCCGGTATAGGGAGTTGATGTTGCGCTGTGTTCGATTGGCTATAACCGGAAATCCCTGGCCAGGGTTGCTGAGATTTACTGGTAAGTGTTACCAGTAGTTTCTCGAACTGTTATAGACCTCATATCTACACGACTTATCGAGCTACTGGGGTCTGACGTTTACCACCCCAAGGCAAGATATGCGACATATCAGACGAACAGACCGGACTGTACGGTAAGTGTTACTGGTTGGATTCACAGGAGTGTGAGCGGTCTTGCTCGTCGATCTTCTAATCGCTCAATACACTGGTGGCCGTTACGTTTAGCAGACCGCTTGCGGCTTGTGTATGCTTGATAGGATCATCATCTGCTGCCGGCGTATTGACGAGTCTTTAGAGTCCTACACAGAGGTTTCCTGGCTCAAGCGAAATGAAATAGGAGCGCATACGAGATATGTGCGGGACCGAGAATAATACCAGTATGTGATACTGTATTCGATTCTCACGATTTGTGACATTGATCGGTTATATGCGATATAGCCGGGTTATCGGATCAAGTGTTGATTCGATAAGTTGTTACTATTGATATTAGTCGGTTATATGCAGTATGACCGGATCATTAAAGCAAGTGTTGATTTAATGATTTAATGTATAATTATATATTTGATATATTACTTTGCATTAACTAATATTGGTTCACTTAAGATGGATTTTCTCACTTGAAGTGCACATTGTATATGTGATATAGTATTGTGCACTAGTTTTTATCATGTTTGATGATATATGCAAACTTGGGTGTATGTTTGATTTAAACAATGTTTATTAAATGGTTAGGGTTTCATTTCATTTGCTTTATTTACTTATTTATTTATTTATTTGTTCATTTTGGTAAGAAATAAAATGGTGACTTTATTTGGATTTCACTTGAAGCTTTATGAAGCTTTGAAAGTCAAAACCATTTTGTTTCTTTCCTAAACCCTAACCCTTTAACTAAACCCTAGTTCATTCTCTACATTAGTTAGTCTCACCCATGGTTGCATTATGATAACTCTTCACTTGATTTTTTATTTTCAATTTAAATTGATATTCTTTTCTTCTTCTTCTTCATGAGAAAGAAAAGAAAAGCTTGCTTCAAAAATGTCAAGTGATGATTCCAAGTGAGAAATCCAAATCCAAAGTGAACCCACTTCCTGTTTCTTCATCCTCTACCACTTGCCAAGTAGTATAGGGTGTTTTCTTGACAAGTTTCATGACTTGGTGAAGTTGGAGCTTGATCTTGTGTTGCCTCGACGTAGATCATCTTCGGCAACGAAGTCGACGACCTAGCCCGATCATTTCTTCGACGAAACCATCGCTAGAGTCCAGGATCCGATGATCACAGCGGAGGGACATCATCACGGAGCTAAGGAAGTGGAGGGTCGGATCTACAAAGGTTCTAGTCTCTTTCACTTAGCAGTAAAGTCATTTACTAGCTTGTAGTTTCGCCTAAACTCTAGTCAACGATCGCATTAGGGTTTCTCGGCACTGGAAATTTTTGAATTTGGCATGGTTGATGCCTTTTGGAACCTCCTTAGAGTGCCTAGGAACCCTACAGATCCATTTAGACGCACTCTTCTAAATTTCCATTTAGGAAAGCCGTCTTTACGTCTATCTGCCAGATCTCAAAATCGTGGAAGGCAGCAATGGAAAGAAGGATCCGAATGGATTTGAGCATAGCCACTGGAGAAAAGGTCTCGTTATAGTCCAAACCAGGTCGTTGACGAAAACCCTTTGCTACAAGTCTAGCTGTAAAGTTTTCAACTTGCCTATCTACACCAATCTTTTTTCTGAAGATCCAATTGCAGCCTACGGGTTTTACCCCTTCTGGAGCAAAGTCCAAAGTCCAAACTTTGTTGGTGTACATGGACTCCATCTCGGTCCGCATTGCATCCAGCCATTTTACCGAGTCACCGCTCTGAATGGCTTGCTGGAAGCTACTAGGCTCATCATAATCAATAATACAATCCTCTCTATCCCCGTCTATGAGAAAACCATAGTATCTCTCGGGCGGATGAGACTGCCTCCTACTCCTGCGGAATGGCGCTGGGATGTTCGGTTCTCCTGAACCTTCTGGTTCTACCAAGGTTTCAGTAATAGCTTGGGGTTCTGGAATTTCTTCCAGTTCTATTGCGCTCCCACTTATCTGATTTTCTAAATACTCAGTTTCCAAAAAGCGGGCATGACGAGAAACAAAGACCTTTTGCTCCTCTGCGTAATAGAAAAGATACCCCTTGGAGTTCTTTAGGTATCCCACAAACTTACACAGTACTGAGCGTGCCTCAAGCTTGTCCGCATGCTGCTTTTTGACAAAAGCTGGACATCCCCATGCCTTAAATTGTTTAAGACAGGGTTTCTTCCCACTCTACATCTGATATGGTGTGGTAGGCACTGACTTAGTAGGAACTTGGTTCAAAAGATATGCAGCTATTTCTAGTGCATAACCCCAGAAAGATCGCGGTAACTCAGCCTTACTCATCATAGAACGAACCATATCCAATAGGGTTCGATTCCGCCTTTCCGATACACCGTTGTGCTGTGGTGTGTATGGAGGAGTAAGCTGAGAGAGAATTCTATTCTCTTTTAAGTAGTCCAGAAACTCGGCACTCAAGTATTCACCACCTCTATCAGATCTCAGTGTCTTGATACTTTTGCCTGTTTGTTTTTCAACTTCACTCTTGTATTCCCGAAATTTCTCAAGGGCCTCGGATTTATGCTTCATTAGGAATACATGTCCATGCCTAGAGAAATCATCTGTGAAAGTAATGAAGTATGAATAACCACTTCGCACATGTGTAGACATTAGACCACACACGTCACTGTGTATGAGTCCCAAGAGCTTGCTCGCTTTTACTCTGTGTCCAGTGAACGGAGTCTTTGTCATCTTTCGCGTGAGACAAGATTCACAAGTGGCATAAGACTAGTACTTGAACGGATTCAAGTATCCCTCTTTATGTAACTTTGTCAACCGTGTCTCATTAATGTGACCCAGTCTACAAAGCCATAAGAAAGCCTGATTTAATTCTGGAGACTTTCTTTTAATTGTGTTCTGGAAACTGAAAATATGAGCTTAATTAAATACGTATATCCCGTTTTCTAATGTACCTGACCCAATCAGAACTTGATTTAGGTGGATGTGGACCACATCGCTTACAAAAGTAAAATCATATCCTTCTTTAGAAAGTACGGATACAGATATGATATTACATGTCGCACCTGGTACATACAAACAGTTACGCAGAATCAATATCTGCACAGTTGTCAGTCCAAGATGATATTCCCCTATGGATTCAGCGGTCATGCTCATTCCGTTAGCAACCCTGCGAGTCATATCACCTATCCTGATAACCCTACGGTTTCTCAGAGCATGTAACGAATTACAGATATGAGATCCTGATCCGGTATCCAATACCCAGGAAGTAGGGTTAACTAACATACAGTTCTCTACTACAAACACACCCGAAGCCGAAGCCACAACATGCTTCGAATCCTGGCTACTGACTTTACTATCCCTGCAATCCTTCTGCCAATGTTCATTCCCGTAACAATAGGAACGTCCCTCTTTTACTATATCCAGTCCTGAAACTTTTGCCCTTCTCTTTCCTTCTACTTCCCTGGTTTCCTTCAGGGTAGAAGGTAGAGACTATAGAATCAAGTCAGCATCTGACCCGTTCTTCAACGTGGTCTTCAGGTCTGTGAGCTCAAAATAGCTGGTCTCTGTAAGGACGTTGCCCCCTACAGATGTCCCGATAGCCAACCTCGCTGGAAGCAATTCGTTCGAGGTCTCATATCTTGCGATACGAGATTGCTCTCCATATAAATCTTTGTTATGGAGGAAGAAAAAAACTAAGTCCATCTTCTTGTGCTTCCTCTGGTATGCACCATCAACTGAGGCTAACACGAGGCACTTGGCTTTCGCACAGTCTTTTTCCGATGTCTTATGGATATCAATATTCGTGACAGGGGAAACTGGTCCTCAGACGGCAGGGGTTGGATTAGTTAAGAAGTGTCCCAGCTTGTCATGGGCAATGGACATCTGGACAGACCTTTGCCAGTCATAACAGTCAGATTCAGTCATTTTATTATCTACATGTAACCTATGTCTGGTCACTGGGTCGCTGCAATTAAGAGAAAGAGAAGAAAACACTTAGCATGATGCTCTTGCAAGTTTAGATTGGTTTTTAGTTTATCTAAACAGGAAGGCTCCCACAGTCCCTCAAATCCCTCCTCAAACCATAGAGGAAGAATTAGTCGGGATCAATCTCACCGTACAATACTTGCTTAACCATTCAGCCAGGCCAGTGTCGGTACTTCGAGGGAGGTTTTCCAACACTTTCGTGAAGTTCCTTAATTAAGTAACCTCTTTTCCCTGTGGGCGTAGCCCCGCTAACACCTTTCTAGACACGTACATGGTTTATAGCATTGATCGTTAAGTGAGAAAGTTCCCGAGGAGTAGCATATACTCACAGTAGGATCGGGATCCAAATATCATCGTATGATAAAACAGAAGAAATCCTACCAGAATCATCACACTCCAAATGGTATGCAGCACAAGCAAGTTTCAGTTTCATTAGAAACTCCCGATGTGGATTTTTGCCCCATGCTCTTATGACCTTGACTAAGGCCAACAAATCATAAGTCACATGTCAAGTTCTACCCGTCGTTGTCCAGGTTGATTTGGACCCACCCGTATATACCCTTGACTATGGCCAACAAAGTAATACGACTGTCTGAAACCAACGTATCTATCTATGCAACATATGAATACCCACCAGCTACCAATCACTGTGCCTTGACTAAGGCGAACAAACACAGCTTGAATACTGTTGGATATTCATATGAAACGACGGAGGGCTACTAATGGTTTTGGCGAAACCGTGAATGTAGTGAACTTGATATAATCGAAGGAACCTTGATAGCTTTTAAAAGGAGTGTTTTAAGCTTCGCGTTTAAAAGTTATTTTTGAAAAGAAACCGAGTGGTTTTGAAATTGTTCCAACGACTTTACTTTGGTTAATTTTCTTGCATTAATTTTAATGCGTCCCATCATTTAATCCTACCATTGCAGAAAACAACGAAAATATGACGTACGCTTATGCCATCCGCATTCGCCATGGGGTCCCGTCATCACCCGTTAGGTTACTTAACTAACAGCAGAGCAGGGGCTGGACTAGCGCGGATGCAAAACATAAGCAACGCCTAAATAGATATCATATATTTGTCAGATGCAATGATAGTCATTCTAGATCACAGATGAACACTTTGGATATACTAGGAATCCGTGTTTCGTTCGAGCTGCAACGAAAGACGGATTACACGGTCGTGATGAATAGCCAAACCCCACCCTAGACCCCTACGGGTGCGGCAAACTACCCGCCAAGTACCCGAAGCGAAGCAACCTTCCTCAACAACGTGAGTAGGCTACTCGGCACTTCGAGGTATCCGGTAGTTTGTGCACCCCACCTTGGGTCTATCCTAGGAGCAAAAACAGTAAAAGAACTTATACAATGGCGGCTACAACCTCATCCCGGATGTGCGGCCATAAAATAATATTACATCAATTACAAATTTTACATTGAATGAAAGAAAAAGAAATTCTCATCTCACATCCCCCGGCTATTCATCCGCGATAATCCATCGAGTTCATATACACAAACCATCAACATTACAGATCATAGATATGTATAACCCCCACTAATTGTCGTATAGCGATTAGTAGACGTTCAATACATATATCACATCACAGATAAGATCCATTAGCCAAAGTCTACGGAATTTTGATCAAAATACGGATTTGTAACCACCCCAAACACAAATTTGTTTTCTCGAAATTCTGGGCAGAAACAAAATATACTGAAAAACCCAAAACATCCAACTAAGAACACTGCACCAAAACGGTCCACGACCGAGTCAACTCGGCCGCGGATCCGCGGCCAGAAGCATGTTCTTGCCGCGGTTCCGCGACTCTTTGACCGAGTCACTGGATCGTTTTTGGTGGGTGTTTTTAGAAAACCCTGAGCCGATTTTTCATGTATGTTAAACAATTTTTGGAGCTATTTTGAAAATCGGTAGAAAGTTGATTTTTCCGGACTTGTTTTGCAAATTTTTTCCGATTGAAATTTTAAATACTTTGCTAACATGCTAGTTTATGTTTAGCTTGTCTCTGATACCACTGTAAGTCCACGTTGCTTACCCCGGTTCTCACGGGGAGGCGGAAACGGTAAAAAACGATTTTTGACACGAAGCAACATGGACTAAAAAGAGAGGATCTTTGCTAAAAAAAACCTAGCAAACTATATGAGGTTCTATCTACTATGCCATAGAGATTATACCTCACGATACCGGTCCTTCGGGTCTTCTCTCCACTGTCCTGCTCGTCAATCTAAGCTTTAAGGATCGATCCGGATCTAGATCACCTCCGCGGCCTTCTTGAGTCGAAGAAGATCCACCCGAGAGTTGTGCTTCGAGCTCCACCTCGAGCCGAGGCAACTAGGGCAACAAGATCGCTAGGCTTGATGTCCTAGGTTGTGTAGAAGAGGTAGATGGATGTGTTTGTCTATTTGGATCCTTTTTCTCTCAACACATGAGATCAAAGGAAATATCAAGAGGAGGAAGAAGAACTAGCAACCATGGAGCTTTCTCATTTCGAGAGAGAGAATGAGAAAAGAATTATGAACTAAGAAAATGAACCATGGTTGCAATGATGCATAAACATCATCATTACTAATCCTTTCATGATAAAGTTGATGGCTACATTGACTTGACCATTTTCATATCAAAAATATAAAGAAAACCAAAGAATACTCTAGACCTCTCATGAAGGTCCAAGTCAACTTTGGTCAAACGGTCAACAAAGTCAAGTATGGCCAAATGGTCAAAGCAATTAGCCATAACATAATTATCACTAAAAGGATTAGTAAATAATGTCCCCGACTCATAATGGTTTTGACCGAACCAACTGCCAAAACCCTAATGAGTCTGCTTCATAATGGTTTTGACCGAATCAACTGTCAAAACCCTAATGAGGCACCACCTTCTTCTTTGCTCCTCACAACTGTGCATACACACCCGCATCCGCATTCCGTAGAACATGAATGCACAGAAGACAAAACAAATCCAGCCGTACAATACTAGGATCCGGCTTAAACCAAAGCCCACTAGCATTGCCTGCCCGAACAGCATACGCACACAAGTGCACGTAAGTGATCGTAGCCCTGCCGTAAAACCATACGGCCTCTACACCTTTCGCTCAGTGCAGGGAAGCTCTCTGTGTGGGACTCTAAAGACTCAACACCACGCTGGAAGTGGGTTTAACCACAGACCGCAAGCGGCACTAGCTGTACGTAACGGTCCCCAGGTAGATGTCGATAAGAAGGCCGATGAGGTAAACCCATCCGAACTCCTACTGAGCCTGAATGTGACAATCTCTATACAGTCCAGTCTGTTCGTCTAAGAATATCGCATGGCGGGCCTAGGGGGTGGCGAACGTCAGTCGCCTAATAGCGGTACAAGTCGTGTCGGAGTGTAGCCCAGAACATCCTGAGATAACACTGGAAAGCTACCAGTATATCTCGCTTGCCCTGGCCAGGGACGAATATGTGTAATGGCTTTCCTAGACACAGCGCGATATCAACCCCTAATACCGGGAGAGACGAATCCTATCTAACCGTCACTGCCTCCAAGTGCTTCAGGATTGCACCCAACTACTACCTGTTTGCACAACTCCTTTGAGCCGTGGTAGGGTAGTAATCAAAGAACAGTGGGAACACACTCGAGGCGAAGTGACAGTGTCAAGTCAACAGACTAAGCTGTACTCATGTTACCTGGGAACTGATAACTGACGATAGGTATAATACCAACCAACAGTTCCCGACGAGTCCAGTCCAGTGTACTCATAACCTAACGAGCACCCGCATACTATCTCCAGTATGACGTACTGATGGCTGTGGGACAGACCATCTCCCCTGCTGGGATGAGAAGCACATACGCTAGTCTACTCCGGAGTATCGATACCCTGTCTTGATAATCCTACGACTAGGGACCTGTATAACGATGTGCTTATGGATTACCCAGCTCCCACAAGTGCGACTGCCATCACAACGCTGGTAATCAAGCAAAGATCCTAAGGGCTCCACTAATATGTATAAGCAATATGCTAAAAGATACACATGCACATATTAAAGCAGAACAAACCAAGTAGCATACTACCATTTTGAGCAAGATTGTCTATACAACTGTGAATATCCCAAGCTTCCATTAAGAAATATACAAACTAGTATGATACAGTAATGGCCTCTAGGGCATATACACTAACATAACCTAGAATGAAACAATAATAAATATCATATATATTATATGCTAAAAGAATACAATTAATATATATCACATATATATTAATGTATCAAAAAGTGAGAAAAGAAATCTTAAGTGAGCTAATATTAGTTAATGTAATTTAATATATCAAATATATAATTATACATTAAATTATTAAATCAATTCTTGATTTAATAATCCGGCTATATTACATATAACCGATTAATATCAAATATCGCGAGAATAGAATGCGGTATCACATACTTGCATTAATCTCGGTCCCGCACATATCACATATGTGCTCCTACTCCGTTTCGCATGAACCAGGAAACCTCTATGTAGGACTCTAAAGACTCGTCAATACGCCGGTAGTAGGTGATGATCATATCAAACACCCACAAGCCGCAAGCGGTCTGCTAAACGTAACGGCCACCCGGGTATTGAGCGATCAGAAGATCATCAAGCAAGACTGCTATAACTCCTGCGAATCCAATCAGTAACACTATCGTACAGTCCGGTCTCTTCGTCTGATATGTCGCATATCACAGCCTGGGGGATGGTTTAACGTCAGACCCCAATAGGCCGATAAGTCATGCCGATGTAAGGTCCATAACGGTTCGAGAAACTACTGGTAACACTTATCAATAAATCTCAGCAACCCTGGCCAGGGATTTCCTGTTATGGCCAATCGAGCACTGCGCAACATCAACCCCCAATACTGGGAGAGAAGAAACCCCTCATATCGCTCATTGCCTCCATGTGATTCGGGACTGTACCCCAAAGCCACCATTTTGCACGATCTCTTGACCGTGGTATGGTGGAAATCAAAGCACGGTGGGAATCACACAAGGCTCTACGACGATCTCGGGTCTACAGACTAACCTATACCAGTGTCACCAGAGAACTGCTATCCGACGATAGGTATAATACCATCTAGGAGTTCTCGGCGAGTCCGTCCAGTGTACCCAGTCTCGACTGAGCACCCGTATACCTTCTCTGATGTCAAACACCAATGGATATAGGATCATCCATCGCCCATCATATGAGTCAAGAAGCGCATACGCTAGTCTACTCTGGAGTACCGATGCCCGGTCTCGATACTCCCACGACTAGGAACATTTGAAGGATGTACTTATCGACTACCCAGTCCCCATTAGTATGATCTACATCATAGTCATGGCAGTCAAGTACTCATCCTAAGGACTTTATCAACATGTGATTACAAAACAGTATTTGTTTACATGTTAAGATAAAGTGCAACCAGATAGCATACTATCATGTTGAGCAAGAAAGTCCTTCCAATATATGTCCAAGTATCGACTACAATATACATCACATGTACCGTAATGGCCTCTAGGGCATACATATAACTAACAGGTACACCTCTTACAATGTCGAAAAATAATATTGGTGCGTCCAAAACTGGCAGAGCAAGAACATCCGCTCGCCTCCTGCTCACGATCTGGTGTCCTCTGTCTCTGGGTCCTCATTTCTCTGTGGATTACCAATCTCGCAATCCATCGGATCATCGGTCCGTCCGGTGTGCTAACGGAAACAATTCCTCTCTGGCACTTCTCTGGCCGTTTCTTGGCCAATTAGTATGACCACTCGTAAAGCGGCACGTCACTGGCGTCGGCCTCTGTGTAACGCCTTAGATTTCGATTAGTGTTAGTTTAGACGATAATGCGGGTTTTTGGTAAAAAGTTTACCAATTTGGGTTCCTCACATTTTATAACATTTAATTAATAATTTATCATTATTTGTTATGGCATGCACACACATGTGCATGTTTATGTGAGGGTGTGTTTGTGTAATCTAGATTAGTGACCATGACAACTTAACCCTAATCTAATCCTTTGCTTTAATCCAATCCTTGTTTAAACCTTAACCCTAATCTTAGATATTTGTTGTGTGAGGTGAGATATTTTTTTTGGCTTTTAGATGAGAGAAGAGGTGGCATGGTGAGTAGTGTGGATGCATTTATGTAAGAGTTAACACAAGGTGCACTCACCTTAATCTCACCTCACTCTCTCTCTTTATCTTTTTTTTCACTTTCATTCTCTCTCATTATTGGATATAGTGCCCTCAAAGTCAATTATTGGATCGCAGGTACGTGATTGTGATGATTGAGGAAGGGCCTATACCGATAAAACAGTCTTACTCGAGATGATAGTATGCTATCTGGTTTGTCTTTATCACTGTTACACTTTGATAGAGCCCTTAGGATCTTGCTTGACTACCAGCAGTATGATGGCGATCATATTTGTGGGAGCTGGGGTCTATAAGCACATCCATAAAGTGTCCCTAGTCGTGGGAGTTTCGAGACAGGGCATCGATACTCCAAAGTAGACTAGTGTATATAGTCGAGACCCCGACGAGGGGCGATGGCCGGTCTCACAAGCCATTGGTGTTAGTTGGATCACCTAAGTTGTATACAGGTGCTCATTAGGTTATGAGTACACCAGACAGGACTCGCCGGGAACATGCTAGTTGGTATTATACATATCGTCGGATAGCAGTTCCTTGGTGACATGTGTACAGGTTAGTCTGTCAACCTGGGATCGTCATTTGTCTCGTGTGAGTTCCCACTGTGCTTTGATTACTACCCTACCATGGCTCAAAGGAGTCGTGCAAACAGGTTTTAGTTGGGTACAGTCCCGAGCCACATGGAGGCAGTGAGCGGATCGTCAGGGATTCGTCTCTCCCGGTATTGGGGGTGAGATCGCGCTGTGTTTAGGAGAACCATTACACGAAATCCCTGGCCAGGGTAATCGAGATTTACTGGAAGGTATTCCAGTAGTATCTCAGGGTGTTCTGGGCTTCTCTCTCTGACACGACTTATACAGCTATTGGGGGTCTGACGTTTACCAGCCCCCTAGGCCCTATATGCGATACTCATAGACAAACGGACCGGACTGTATGGATATTGTCACTGTCAGGCTCAGTAGGGTTTCTGGATGAGTTCGCTCATCAGCTTCCCTTCCGATCAAAACATAGGCAACCGTTACGTGCAGCTAGTACCTCTGACGTGCTAGAGGTTATACCCAGTGCCAGTGTGTTGATGAGTCATTAGAGTCCCCCACAGACAGTTTCCCAAGTTCGGGCAAAACGTTGTAGAGGCCGTATGGTTTTATAGCAGGGTTCCGAAAATGCACGTGCGTTTACGCACGTGTCATATTTCGGGCAGATAATACTGGTGGGCTTTGGTTTAAGCCGGATCCGAGTATTATACTGTGTAGATATAATATCTTTGTCTCAGTTGCATTTGTATTCGGTCGTAATACAAATGCGGGTATGTTTATACTTTTACGGGGTTATCCTGAAATTCGTTTCAGGATCACTTTTGGAAGTTGTCAGTTTCCTGTTTTCTATCACCCGTATTAAACATTCGGTTAAATGAGGATTTATCTTTTCTTCATGAGGGTGAGTCATGAGTGCGGAAGGTTCTAGGAGGTTATTGAAGGTGACTAGGATTAGTGACTCATGGTTGCATTAATTGTTCATTTAATGTTTTGATGACTAGGGTTTTTTGATTCAATGTATGCATTAATGGTAAATGCAAGGTGTAAGGTGAATCATTCTATTCATTAAATGTTATGGTCACTCTCCCCTCTCCTACACTCACCCCCCTCTTGATATTGGCCGGCCACTTCTTTTGGGGGGCTAAGATTGTTTTTTCGAAAAAGATTATGATAGTTTTTGTTCATGAAATTTCATATAGCTCATTTTTCCATCACCCGATTAAAAAGGCAACTTCATTAACCGTCCGTCCATAGCTTTGGATGTAACGAGACAAAGTGTTCTACTCATTCTCTACATCAATCTTGGTCATCTCTTTTGGCAGAATTGATGATCGAGTTGCCTCGATTCAGAGGCGGGAGCCCGTTTAAAGATCCGTCGACGTGGTGCCACCTGGACGGGATGACCGAAGATTCAGGAGATAGGGAGCAGCCGCAACAAAGCGTGGGATGATGGTTGAAGACCGAAGGACCCGGATCGTTCGGTATAACATTTCTACACACTTTACAGTATGTTAGTTTAGCGTTAATGGCAGATCCTGGGATAAAGTATGCGATAGCGCCAGTTATAAAAGTTTTTGTTCCGCATTTGGCGTCTGAAAGACGGCCGGGGCGCTACCGTAGAATTACAATGGTATCAAAGTCTCGCCATTAAGCTTTACTAACTAGTGCTAACGCGTTCAAAACATCGATCGAATGGATTTTCGCAAAACTACAATTTTCTGTACAAAGTTTCTGTCGATTTTGAATCAGGTTTAAAAATTATTTTGAGCATCACAGAAAATTGTGCAGGCTTTTTGAAGAAAACTGGTGAAATTTCATCATGTGATCCCACAGTACGGCCGCGGATCTACGGCCCAAACCAGGGTTTGGCAGTGGATCCGCCGCGATATAGTGAGAACAGTGAGTCCAATTTCTACAGTGTGTTCTCCATGGTAAATTGTGGTTTTTGGTATATTTCTTTTGGGCCCAGATTTTATTACTGTACACCAGATGTACGTGGGGCCCACTTCGGGAAGTTTTGTCGATCGTAATTTTAAACTTGTTAGTTTACAGTACTTATATTATATCTCCGACCGTGAATGTCATTCGAGAGGTAAATTATGTCTAATTGCTATAGTTCTTTTAGACGGATTTGCGAACGTGACATTCGCGTTGATGTACTGTGTTGTGCTGTAATGTTGCGGATATGTCGTGGTGGATAGCAGTGTGCAATGATAGTACTGTTTGGATTTATTTGTACATTTGATATTGCGGGGCGAGCGTCCGACTTGTGGACTGCCGTCACTGCCTGTTTGTATAATATTCTTTTGGGGCACGACCGGGCTGTGGTCGATGTACCCGTTGTATATATTTTTTATTTCTGTACTAGGTTTACCCCGCGACGGAGTGCATGGATAGCCGGGTTCTGGAGGGCAACGGGTCCATATCTCATGGCTTTGAGAGGCAGAGGGGCTTCACTCTAGAATTAGCAGACTATTCGCCGCACTCGTAGGGGGTACAGGTTGACCCAAGGAGGGATGCTCAAGTTACCGGATTCCATGAAGTGCCAGGTCGTCCATTCACTTTGCTGTAGGGGGAACGTCGCTTCAGGTTTTGGCGGGTAACTTGCCGCACCTGTAGAGATCTAGGTTTCATTGCACAGGCTATCCACACGACCAGGAGAACGTCGGGTTTCAGTAGCGGCTCTGTGAAACCCGGGGATCCCAGATTTTCTGTATTGTTCTGTGATGCTTATTACTTTTCTGTAATGTTGCATATTATCATGCCTAGAGTGATTACTGTATATTAGTATATATATATACTAATAGATGTTGTATATGTTTTACACCCGCGCTAGTCCAGACCCCGCTCTGTCGTTAGTTAAGTAACCTAACGGGTGATGACGGGACCCAGTGGCGAATGCTGATGGCATATACTTATATTATATTTTCGTTCTTTTCTGGTGTGTTTAATTGATGGGACTGCATTGATTCTTATATATGCAAGGATAATACAAATCTATATTTGATGTTGTTGGAACAAATTTTAAAAAGAGTTATTACAAAGACGTTTCCTTTTGTTATGCACAGTGGTATTCGGTTATGAATATCCTGCACCTCATTCGATGAGGCAAGGGCCGAGATCCCTTCACCGGGAGTGACCTCTTGGGCAGAAGTTTGCGTCAGGGTAATAACTTTAGTATAGTCGATCACAAGTTGCTTTGCATCACGGTATTCAGTTAGAATATCCTGCACCTCATTCCATGAGGAAAGAGCCGAGATCTCTTTACCGGGAGTGACCTCTTTAGCGAAGGTTTTCACCACTATATTTTTATAAAAAGCTATCAGGTTTCTTCAACGAGATCAAGTTCATTAAGTTAAAGGTTTTTCGCTAAAAACCAGCCATAATCCTCCGTCATTTCTTATGGATGGTCAGTAGTATTCAAGCTATGTTTGTTGGCCTACGTCAAGGCATAGTGTTTGGTAGCTGCTGGGGTATTCATTTGTTGCATAGATAGATGCATTAGTTTAGGACAAACGTACAGCCTTGTTGACCTACGTCAAGGGCATGTACGATGGATCTAAATTAATCAGGACAACGACGGGTAGAACTTGACATGTGACTTAAGATTTGTTGGCCTATGTCAAGGTCATAAGAGCATAGGATAAAAATGACATCGGGAGTTTCAAAGAAACAATAAACTTGCCATACTTGTGCATACCTTCTGGAGTGTGATAACTTGAGTGGCTTCCATCAAGTTATCATGCGATGATAGTTGGATCCCGATTCTCACTGATGAGTTGGTTTACTCTTCGGGTGATCCCGACTAATTCTTCTTTCAGGTTTGGAGGAGAATTTGAGATTACAGTGGGAGGTTTCCTGATTAGATAAAGTGATAACCATTCTGATCTAGGTTAGAGTGCACACAGAGTGTTTCTTTTCTCTCTCTTTGGCAGCGACCTTTGACCGACCCTAGACTTTGACTCAATGATCAAGTTGACCGAACCTTCTTAAAATACTGGCTTTTGGATTGTCCGAGTTGCATAAGTCATTGCCGCTTCTTCTTTTACCCTTTGTATTCTCAGAACACCCCGTATTATTACGGATATCCACTTCCATTGGATAGATCCATCGTATGGTTATATACGAACTCGGAGGGATTTCTTCGAGGATGGATCCAGGTTCAGGAGACATAGAATTGGTTTATTCAGTTGTCTTCTATTATCACCTTCTCTCATTGTGAGTACTCCTAGGATTAGGAGAGTACACCTATTATGCTTATTGGATAGTCTTCTTCCAAACCATAGGCAGGTGCCGAAAGATAGGGAATGAAGAAAACCAATTAGCCTAAGTAAGGTGTACAGAAGGTAATAACTAAATACCAAATAAAGGAATTAGAAAGAGGGCAAAGTAAATCGCGACTGTTATCATTCACGACCAAACCGCATACTTCATCGCCACTCCTATTTCACCTTTGCTTTTTTCCCAGTTCGGGAGAAATAGAATAAGGTATTATTCAGTTGTCTTTTATCATCACCTTCTCTCAAGCTGCGAGTACTCCTAGGATTAGGAGAGTACACCTATTATGCTTATCGGATAGTCTTCTTCCAAACCATAGGCTGGTGCCGAACGGTAGGGAAGGAAGAAAACCACTTAGCCTAATGATGGTGTACAGAAGGTAATGAATAAAGGCAAATAAAGGGATTTGGGGAGATGTCAAACAAATATACGGTTAAAGTCATGAATTGGATTATGGAAGAGGCATTACTAAGAATACCAGGATACTCCTTCAAAACATTTTTATGTTTCAATTACACTGTGCATTGTTAATTGTAAACTGATTTCCCAATTAAACCCTTGCTCCAGGGTATGTATTTACCAGGTATGCTTCTCACATCTGTATGGTTTTACAGATGATGAGTGGGAGTAAGCTATTGGGAATTAGGTGACCATCCTCATTATATCGGAATTCTTTGTAATTGGTGATATTTGAGGAAATCGCCTGGGTACAGTTTTCAACCTACGACGCATAGGTTTTGAGTTATTCAACTCAGCGGACTTATACAGAGTATTGTATGTTGTCCAGTGTCCATCAGGACAAAGGGGTTGGTCCTCGTACTCTGTTCTGTTTATTTGTGACTTCTCTAGTTTTTAGAAATGTGTTTCGTAGAAATACAAAGTCGAAGTTTTGAGAAGTTGTGGGTATAGGAATAAAGTTGAGAACCAGGTGTCGCAAGTATCGGGATTCTTCAAACAAATCGAAGATGTAGATTCTTGTGAATGGTATTCAGTTAATGGTTTTGAGAAACTTTTTTCTCTTTCAGGTTACTCATAATTGGATAGATTCCTAAGTTGAGTAATGTTGGTTAACCTTTCTCCATTAAGTTGATATGCACCGGAGACGGTAGCATGATTAGAATCTGGTTCCAATTAAATAAGTGCCAAAATTTTCTATATTGGATATAGAATGGTTCATATCTTAACGATGTTAAGGTACGGTGAGTTGTCCAGCTTATGCTTAAAACCAGACTCTGGATAACTCAAGACACGTTTTTGTAATGGAAGTTTGTGGGTTGACCCTGGCTTTGACGAGGGTTGACTTTCTACCATTTGGAAGATCAATAATGATATTGTTCTAGACTCGCCACAGTTTTAGTAAAATGGATTTTTTTAGAAAACAATAGTGGGAGTATGGTAGAACTGGAAGTGATTCCAGAACCGCAAATGATTACGGAAAATTTAATAGGACCTATATATTCAATCAGGTTTGTCATTCCAATAGCCACTCCGCAGATATGGTGGGTAACCTCAGACACCCGAGAGGTACTCCGGTAGCCTCAAGGACGGTGACAGGGAGGTTCTTGTTTACTCAGACTTGACACTACTGTTGTTCCAGACTATGAGACCCGGCAGGAGGATAAGTATAGCGTCGTTCTAAACTAGCTTTAGAAGTGTACGCATATATTATTCTGCCAGAGGGTTGTCGTAGTCAGTGGGAGCAGCGGAAGCATAGTGGGCAAGTAGCTTATGTCTATTTATAGGCTTGAGCACATATAGCGGAGATAAGATCATCTATTTTTTGATGTAACAGTCATGGGTTTGACTTCATCAGAATAGGGGATGGATCTGTTAAGAAGGTAGTAGGGTGTGATGTCCTGGTATTTGGATGATATACACAGAGTAGGAAGTAAAATTCCTATACTACGATCGGTTGTACTGTGGTCGTCACACAGTTGTTTCTCCACAAAGGATATGGATATAATATCTGACATTCTGGTAACTAGATCTATGCTTTTAGATCTAGATTTGGGTAGTTTCCCAAAGTGGATACTTTGACAGTATTCTAATAGTATTTTAGAATAGATGACTCCTGGCATGGTGGTGTACCTACAGGTGATGGAGTCACCCTCTCTAAAGGTGTCTTACAGACTAAAAAGGAGAGGGATGTGCATGATTGGCAGATCACTTGCTTAGGCAATAGAGTCAATTGTGAGATGTCAAGTACCACACCAGACGTCGTTTTTCATTAGATACGATAAGTTTATATTAATCCAATCCTGAAGAAACACAGGGAAGCAGTTTTAGAACATAAGTACATGTTCTACGGATTTGATGACGGCGGCCTCCTTCGGAAGATGATTATCATTCCAGGCTTCAAAGGTGACATAGATGACAGAGTAATTGTCAGAGTTATAGTTTTCCATCTGACGAGGAACAGTATTATGGACAGGTGGTCCAAAAGGATACTGTGGGAGGCATGGTGCTGGATATTGATTAGGTTCAGTGATCAATACAGTCTAAGAAGTTTGGATTTGGAGTTCATTTATGAACTAGGTCCCATCAGAT
Organism: Agapanthus africanus; assembly: GCA_030015575.1. Lineage (NCBI taxonomy): Eukaryota > Viridiplantae > Streptophyta > Magnoliopsida > Asparagales > Amaryllidaceae > Agapanthus > Agapanthus africanus. Next base: position 651,019,477 of record JASDDO010000019.1, on the reverse strand, counting down.
ATCCAGACATATTCTAAGACAGGTATTACTCGATTCGGGAGATGGCTTTCTCCGCGAACTTGAGATTAAGAGAGACATAAAAAGAAACATCAGGACGGATCCACTCACTGAGGCTATTTCTCGAACAAAATAATTTTGCAAACGTACTTTGTGAAACTAATTAGTAGAGGAGTTGGATGTTCAGTATCACACGGGCTGTGAGTATGCGACATTGCAATAATTAGCCTTAAGTGCAAGTGGGAGATTGTTTGATATAGTGCCCTCAAAGTCAATTATTGGATCGCAGGTACGTGATTGTGATGATTGAGGAAGGGCCTATACCGATAAAACAGTCTTACTTGAGATGATAGTATGCAATCTGGTTTGCCTTTATCACTGTTACACTTTGATAGAGCCCTTAGAATCTTGCTTGACTACCAGCAGTATGATGGCGATCATATATGTGGGAGCTGGGGTCTATAAGCACATCCTTAAAGTGTCCCTAGTCGTGGGAGTTTCGAGACAGGGCATCGATACTCCAAAGTAGACTAGTGTATATAGTCGAGACCCCGACGAGGGGCGTTGGCCGGTCTCACAAGTCATTTGTGTTAGTTGGATCACCTAAGATGTATACAGGTGCTCATTAGGTTATGAGTACACCGGACAGGACTAGCCGGGTACATGCTAGTTGGTATTATACGTATCGTCGGATAGCAGTTCCCTGGTGACATGTGTACAGGTTAGTCTGTCGACCTGGGATCGTCGTTTGTCTCGTGTGAGTTCCTACTGTGCTTTGATTACTACCCTACCACGGCTCAAAGGAGTCGTGCAAACAGGTTTTAGTTGGGTACAGTCCCGAGCTACATGGAGGCAGTGAGCGGATCGTCAGGGATTTGTCTCTCCCGGTATTGGGGGTGAGATCGCGCTGTGTTTAGGAGAACCATTACACGAAATCCATGGCCAGGGTAATCGAGATTTACTGGAAGGTATTCCAGTAGTATCTCAGGGTGTTCTGGGCTTCTCCCTCTGACACGACTTATACAGCTATTGGAGGTCTGACGTTTACCAGCCCCCTAGGCCCTATATGCGATACTCATAGACAAACGGACCGGACTGTATGGATATTGTCACTGTCAGGCTCAGTAGGGTTTCTGGATGAGTTCGCTCGTCAGCTTCTCTTCCGATCAATACATAGGCAACCGTTACGTGCAGCTAGTACCTCTGACGTGCTAGAGGTTATACCCAGTGCCAGTGTGTTGATGAGTCATTAGAATCCCCTACAGACAGTTTCCCAAGTTCGGGCGAAACGTTGTAGAGGCCGTAAGGTTTTATGGCAGGGTTCCGAGAATGTATGTGCGTTTACGCACGTGTCATATTTCGAGCAGATAATACTGGTGGGCTTTGGTTTAAGCCGGATCCGACTATTATACTGTATAGATATAATATCTTTGTCTCAGTTGCATTTGTAGGGTTCCTGGGCACCCTAGTGAGGTCTCACAAGGCATCGAACATGCCAATATAAAAATTTATGGGTGCCGAGAGACCCGACTACGGATCGTTTGCTAGAAAACTAGGCGAAAAAGCTAACTAGTTAACACTTAACTAAGAGATACGGAAATACAACCTTTGTAGATCCGGTCCTCCACCTCCACGGCTCCGAGATGAGGTCGTCTCCGCTGTACAAATCAAATCCAGGCTCTAGCGTCGACTTCATCGGAGAATAAGCGAGCTAGGTCGTCGATGTCCATGCCGAAGATGATCTACGTCGAGGCATCGCTAAATCAAGCTCCGACTTCACCAAGTCAAGAAACTTGTGAAGTGAACACACTCTACTACTTGGCAAGAGGTAGAGGATGAAGAAATAGGAAGTGGGTTAACTTTAGAATTGGATTTCTCACTCAAAAACATCAATCACCATTGATGAGGTAAGCTTTTCTTCACTTGAAGCAAGGAAGAAGAAGAAGAATAAAATATCATGAGTTAATCAAAAATGAAAAGTAAAAAGAATACTTATCATAATTGAACCATGGTCAAGTGTAGAGAATAAATCATGGTTAGTGGGATGGTTAGGGTTAAGCATGAGACAAAATGGTCACTTGGTCAAAGTCTTCATGAAGCTTCATGAACAAAACAAAAGAAGCCACCATTTTCTCATTTGCTTTTCATTTTCCAAAATGAATAAATGAATAAATAAATAGATATGAAAATGTAAACCCTAACCATTACATAACCATGGTTTAAACTTTACACAAAACATAAGTAAACATGTATCATCAAACATGATACAATTAAGTGCACAAAAAAACATATCGCATATGCAATGCGCACACCCGAGTGAGAAAATCCATTTAAAGTGAACCGATACTAGTTAATGCAAAGTAATATATCAAATATATAATTATGCATTAAATTATTAAATCAACTCTTGATTTAACGATCCGGTCATATCGCATATAACCGGCTAGTATCCAATGTATCGGCTTATCGAATCAATCCTTGATTCGATAATTAGGTTATATCGCATACAACCATTCGACACATTGATCGCGAGAATGAAATACGGTATCACATACACGCATTACTCTCGGTCCCGCAAATATCTCATATGCGCTCCTATTTCGTTTCGCTTGAGCCAGGAAACCTCTGTGTAGGACTCTAAAGACTAGTCAATACGCCGGCAGCAGGTGATGATCATATCAAGCACCCACAAGCCGCAAACGGTCTGCTAAACGTAACGGCCACCCGGGTATTGAGCGATCTGAAGATCGACGAGCAAGCCCGCTCACAATCCAGTGAATCCGACCAGTAACACTACCGTACAGTCCGGTCTGATCGTCTGATATGTCGCATATCTCGCCTAGGGGTGGTAAACGTCAGACCCCAATAGCTCGATAAGTCGTGTCGATATGAGGTCTATAACTGTTCGAGAAACTACTGGTAACACTTACCAGTAAATCTCAGCAACCCTGGCCAGGGATTTCCTGTTATAGCCAATCGAACACAGCGCAACATCAACCCCCTATACCGGGAGAGACGAATCCCCTCCTATCGCTCATTGCCTCCATGTGACTCGGGACTGTACCCAAAAACCACCGTTTTGCACGCCCTCTTGGACGTGGTAAGATGGAAATCAAAGCACAGTGAGAACCACACAAGACTCTATGACGATCTCGGGTCAACAGACTACTCTGTACCAGTGTCACCAGAGAACTGCCATCTGACGTGAGGTATAATACCATCTGGGAGTTCTCGGCGAGTCCGTCCAGTGTACCCAGTCTCTACTGAGCACCCGTATATCATCTCTGATGTCAAACACCAATGGATATAGGATCATCCATCACCCATCTGTATGGGTCGAGAAGGTATACGCTAGTCTACTCTGGTATATCGATGCCCCATCTCGATACACCCACGACTAGGGACATTGAAGGATGTACTTATGGACTACCATGTCCCCACTAGTATGATCCGCATCATAGTCCAGGTAGTCAAGCACACATCCTAAGGGCTTTACCAACATGTAACAAAGAGACAATCAGTATACACGTTAAGCTAAAGTTCAACCAGATAGCATACTATCATGTCGAGCAAGAAAGTCCTCCCTATATATGTCCCAGCATCCACTACAATAAACATCCTATGTACAGTAATGGCCTCTAGGGCATACATATAACTAACAATCTCCCACTTGCACTAGGGCCATCTGATAGCAGTGGTTGTAGTATCTCATACTCAACCATCCCATAAAAGTCTCTCTCTGGGAACAGGCCTTTGTGAGTGGATCCGCTGTGTTGTCCTCTGAGTCTACTCTCCAAACCTCGATCACCCTGGAGATCAACCATCTCCATGATCAAGTGATACTGCCTTAGAATATGTCTGGATCACTGATGGGACCGGCGTTCCTTGGCATAAGCCACAACTCCATTGTCACACAATGGTAGGAACATAGTTCATCTCATGAACTAATATACATCCAAACAGCCTCTTTGGTAGCATCTTAAGTAGCGATGTATGATTCCTTTATCGTCTAGTATGTCACGGTATCTAGCTTGGAACTCTTCCAACATACCGTCCCTCCACTGAGGGTAAAGACAATGCCTGCGACTGACATTCAGTCGTCTTTATCACCTTGGAACCCTTCCAGTGATTCTCCCCAGGATCGATTGATACCACCTCACTATAACTAGTGAGAATCCTAACATCCAATTAAATCTATCTCATAGATCCAAAACTCAGGATTTAGGAGGTATCATTTTGATCCTATATGGAGAATCATAGTGATAAGCGGAGATTGATCGAGCGTAGCATAGGAAACTCCTTCCCTATCAAGAGTATGTCATCCACGTACTTTACGAGGATTGTCACCATACTCCCTACTACCTTTTTGTTTATACAAGGTTCATCTACCATTTTGATGATGTCAACTTCTTTGACTAATCCAGCAAAATAGATGTTCCAACTCCGCGATGCCTGCTTTATCCTATAAAGCATCTTGCACACGTTTCCGCTGCTCCCACTGTCTACGAAGCCCTCTGGCTGTGTACTTATAGACACACTCTTCTAAATCATCATTTAGAAAAGCAGTCAAGACACCCAACCACCAGATATCGTAGTCATGGTATGTAGTCGTGACAAGTAGGATCTGGATGGACTTAAGCATAGATCCTTAGAAAAAGTTTCATCATGATCCACACCTGGTCAATGATGCAAACCTTTAACAAGTCTAGCTTTGAAAGTCTCAACTTTTCCATCTACACCAAGTAATCTTCTCAAGATATACTTGCTCCTGATGGGGATTTAACCCTTCAGATATAGCAACCAAAGTCCATACTTTGTTGGTGTACATGGATTCCATCTCAGATCACTAAGCATCCAGCCATTCTTATAGAGTCTTACTCTCGATGGCCTGCTCGAAACTAGTTGGGTCATCATCTCATGATGCAATCCTCGCTCCCACTGTCATAGAGAAACAGAAGTATCTCTCAGGTGGGTGAGGAACCCTACTAGATCGGCGGAGAGGCTGAGGTTCGTTGGAATCTACTGAATCCTTTGGCTGTATCAAATCATCTGCTGTAGTTTGTATAGCTGGAACACTTCCAGTTCTACATAACAGACCTTGCCTCGAGCTTGTCCGGATTTTGCTTTTAGACATAGGCCGGACAACCCCAAATCTTAACTAGCTTAAGACATGGGCTCTTCCCTTTCCATATCTCATATGGAGTGGTAGGCAACTGATTTGATTCGAACCTATTCAATAGGTATGCAGCTTCTCAAGTGCATAATCCCTAAAAGGAAATAGGTAACTCAGTAGTACTCATCATAGAGCACACCTTATCATATAGGGTGTTATTGCTCCGCCCCGATATACCATCGTGCTATGGTGTATACAGAGGAGTAATGCTGAGAGAGAATCTCATTCTCCTTTAGAATAATCCAGGATTTTCGTGCTCAAGTATTCTCCTCCTTGATCTCATCATAGGACATAATACTTATACCCGTATTTTGGTTCTCTACTTCTAACTTATATTCTGTGAATATCTCAAAAGGTTCTGACTCATGTTTCAACAGGAACATATGACTGAATCTTGAGAGATTATCAGAGAACGTAATGAAGTAAAAAGAACCAGTCCTGGCATGTGTAGACTGGGGACCTACATACATCAACATGTATCATCCCAAGAGTTCACTAACTCTTTCTCTGTTTCCATTATACAGAGCTATGGTCATCTTATTTTTGTGACATGACTGGCAAGTTTCATAAGATGTAAATTCAAACTAATTTAAATATACATCTACATGTAACTTCAGCTAGTCGGGTCGCATTGATATGACCTAGTCTACAATGCCTCAAGAAGAATTCGTTCAGTTCTGAACTCTTCCTCTTGTGTGTGTTCTGTATACTAAGAACTGTAGTTTGATTTAGAACATTAATGCTTTTAGACAACGTGCCTGAACCGATCAACTTTTGATATAGGAAATGTTCAAAACATTATCCAACAATACAAAATTTTATCATTTCTTTACTAATAAAGAGACGGATACGATTTTGTATATCAGGTTCGGTATCTAATAACATTCGTTCAGAATCAATGTATTGGTAATACAGGGTGACAGTGACCAACAGGCTTGGCTGCAACACTTGCCCCGTTTTCTGCCTCATGAAACTTATCACCCGTTCTCAGTTCTCTACCTTTCTGTAGCCCTATGTAACAGATTACATATCTGGGATCCTGATCTGGTATCACATACCCAGGACGTAGAGAATACAGAGAAACAGTTCTTTGTAACGAACACACCCGAAGATGATGCATCAGCATGCACTCTCTTCGTTTGGGCGGCACGGGAATTCTGGTAATCCCCAATTTCCTGCTCTGTCTTATAACAATTATAAGTTGGAGCGAGACCAACGTTCCCCAGCTCAGTATAACAAGCGGGTTCGGTCAATATTCCGTATTATTATCTTGATTAAGGCGTGATATGGTCGCTACCTGGAGAGAGAGAGAAGAAAACACTCAGCGTGCGCTCTGTCAAGAATAGATTGGTTATTATTTTATCTAATCAGGATGGCTCCCACTGCTTTTTATCAAATCTTCCTTCAAACCCTAAAAGGAAAGACTAGCCGGGATTAATTACACACTACAAGTTCGCCAATCTTTCAGCCAGGCCAGTGTCGGTACTTTGAGGGAGGTCCCCCGTGCTTTCGCACGAACCTAATTAATGTAAACCTCGTTTTCCCAGAGGCGTAACCCCGTTGACACCTTTCTAGACACCTACTTGATCGGCTAATTGTAATGTATAAAACTCTCCCAGGAGTAACTCTTACTCGCAGCGGGTATCGGGATCCAACTATCTCATAGAAGGTATGCAATCTCATTGCAAATTTCAACACTTGAAATTCCCGATAATATTTTGCCCCTAGCTCGCTATGACCTTGACGAATGCCAAACAACCCATAGTCCACTAGTCAACTTCAACCCGTACATTTCTTGATTGAATTAAACCCACCCACACGACCCTTGACGAATGCCAAACAACGGCGTACGAATACCCTAATCCAATCGCATCATATGCTCATGCAGATAAATACTAGTTAGCTATCGTACACTACGCCTTGACGAATGCCAAACTACCGCAGCACGAATACTAACTAGTACATATCTGAAATGACGGAGGGCTACGACAGGTTTTTCTGAAAACCTATTGCGTAATGAAGTTGATATCGTTGTAGAATCAAATGATTTTGAAATGGAGTGCTTTTGAGGCTTTTCTAGTTTTGCTAAAAGAGTCACTCCCGGTGAAGGGATCGTCGGTCCTTTCCTCGTCGAATGAGGTGCGGGATATACCACCCCTAGACTTGATATGCGACATATCAGACGAACAGACCGGACTGTACGGGAGTGTTACTGGTTGGATTCACAGGAGAACGCACAGGCTAGCTTGTTGATATTCTGATCGCTCAATACCTGGGTGGCTGTTACGTTTAGCTGACCGCTTGCGGCTTGTGGTGTTTGATATGATCATTACCTGCTACCGGCGTATTGACGATTCTTTAGAGTCCTACACAGAGGTTTCTTGGCTCAGGAGAAATGGAGTAGTGGCGCATATGTGATATGCGCAGGAGAGAGAATAATGCGATATGGGATACCGTATTATATTCTCGCGATATTTAGAAATGAACCGGGTCATCGGATCAAGTGTTGATTCGATGAATCGGTACATGATATATTAGTCGGTAATATTCGATATAGCCGGATCGTCGAATCAAGTGTTGATTCGATGATTTAATGTATAATAATATATATGATATATTGTATTACATTATCTAATAATGGCTCGCTTTATTATTTCATTTTCTCAGTGGATGATACATTGATATATATGCGATATATGTTAATTGTATTATTTTCTTTTGTTGCAAATATATAATATATATGTGATATATATTATTGTGACATGATATGATTAATTGTTAAACATGTTTAAGGATGATTAATTGAGATTAGGGTTTGATTAGGGTTAGTAGCTTCATGCACCTTCTAGAAGCTTTTTCTTTTGTCATTCTTAAGATCTTTATGGATGACACATTCTTTAACTCAACCAAACCCTAACTCTAGTTATTTCTCTACAAAATCTTGACCACTCATCCTTGACCATGGTTTACAATTCAATCATATAGTTTATATTCTATTCATCACAAAAGGATTAATATGATTTTTGATTTTCCATTATCATCTTCTTCTCTCTTGAAAAGCTTGCTAGAAAATCCTTAAGTGATGAATAAATATGAGAAAATGATTTAAAAAGAAAGCAAAAATACTACTCTCTCATCCTCATCTCATCTAGCCCATGGGATTAGTGTGTTCATCTCTTTTGAGTGAGAAAGCTTGAGTCTTTGCAATTTCGAGGTAGATCATCGGAGATTTGGAATACTTCGAGCTAGCATGGATCGTTCGAGTCGTGGAGCCTCTCATGAGTCCGGGAGATCGTGGATCGCGGCAAAGGGACTTCTACTCGGAGCTTGTGAAGTGAAGGAGCGGACTACAAAGGTTGTAATCCCTCACACTTAGATAAAAGTTGTCTTCTTGCATGTTAAACCCTAATAATCTAGCAAAGATCCCGGCTTTGGGTTGTTCGGCACGTCTAAATTTTTATCCGGGCATGTTTGATGCCTTTTGAACCTTCACAAGAGTGCCTAGGAACCCTACAGTGGTATCAGAGCCTAGCTAGAGCATTAGGCGATGTGTTTACGAAGTTAAAACTCCGATCGAACCCGAAACGACAAAATTGGACCCCTCTCTGGAAATTTTTTAAATTTTGGGATTTTTCTGAATTAAAAATATGTAAAAAAATCAGCAAGGAATTCTAAGAATTACCATAAAACCCGAGCCCCTAATTCGACTAAACGGCGGCGAAACCGCGGCGCAAGCATGCCTTGCGCGGCGGTTCCGCGGCGCAACAGTGGATTTGTGACACGTGGATTTTATGGTAATGTCCGTAGGTACTTGTTGATGCTTCTGGATATTTTTAACAGTGATTCCAGTATTGTTTAAATCTGTGGTTTCTTTTGTAATAGTAGATTCGATCGGAATATTTAAGTTCGTATTTCTTTCCGGATATTTAGAAATTATTAAACTATTTGAACGGATATCATTAACTGACTGTTTCCCGGTACGGCAAACTTTTAATTGTTGAAATTTTTTCGTGTTTAAATCTTTCGGAAAAATTGTACAAGTTAAGCGGTGGACCCTCTAGAAGACAACAAACCTTAACTCGATTATGTGACCGTCTTGAACTGCCTTTTGAACCTTCGGGTTTGGGGCAGTACGGCGTGCCACATGTGAGGCGTTGGCTTGACCCTTCTACGGCTGGATCACCGGTACTGTGACATATTCTGGGATTATTTGAACTCCGCTCAAGTGTTGAGCAGTTTAGGAAATTTTGGGTGTTTGATTATCTGTTCAGAAAGTTTAATACTGTCTATTTATCTGGAATGTGATACAATATGTGGAATTCATAGAGTTGGGCATGAAATGCGGAGTATGTGATATTTCGGATTTACGATGTCTAAAGTGATTGTGGATTCCAAATGTTGTAGTTTTACACTTTCTTTTCTGTGACCGTAAGTATAATATGTGATATCGCCGGTTTCGTTGCTATATGTCAACGACAATTGGGATGCGTATATTTACTTACGTTGATGATATGTGATATTATGTGTTGCTGTGATATGTTATATTGGATCGTCGCGTTCAGAATAGCCGGGGGTTTTATGTGAGATGAGGGTTTTTATTTTCATTCATGTAAAATTCATTTGTAATGTAATATTCTTTTATTTGGGGCACTTCCAGGTTGCGGTTGCTGTCACCAGTGTATATTATTTACTTTTCCGCATTAGGTAGACCCAAGGAGGGGAGCACAAGTAACCGGGTTCTAGGGTCCAGTGGGAGGCCATCTCGAGGAGTCGAGACCGGGTCTCCTAACCCTAGAATTGGCAGTGTTACTTGCCGCTCTCGTAGGGGTCTTGGGATGTGGGTTTGGCTATTCGTCGCGACCGTGGAATCCGTGTTTTATACAGGCTCATATTGAAAACACGGACGTCCTAGTATATCCAATATTTCATATATGTTCTTCTGCTGCAATGTTCTGTGATGAGATCATATTACTGCCTGAGACGAATGTTTATACTATATATATATGCTGATATATAAATATTACTGCTTTTGTTTCTTCTGTGATGCTTAGGAAGCATAAGCTGATGGGATTTTTATTAATGTGATTAATAAAAGAAAAGAAACCTAAAGATGTTGTAGAATCAAAAACTTTATAAAAGGGGTAGCTACAGTTTTGCTTTGCACAGTGATATATACGATATATCCTGCACCTTATGCGATGAGGAAAGGACCGAGATCCCTTCACCGGGAGTGACTCCTTTAGCAAAACTGGCAGATGCTACAAAACTCGGTTTGTCTTTTGATTGCTTTTAGAGTTTTGCTTTGCACAGCGGTATATATGATATATCCTGCACCTTATTCGATGAGGAAAGGGCCGACGATCCCTTCACCGGGAGTGACCCCTTTAGCGAAACTAAGAAAAGCCTCAAAAACACTCCTTTTCAAAAACTACTCGATTCTACGACGATATCAAGTTCATTACGCTCAGGGTTTTCTGAAAAACCTGCGTAGCCCTCCGTCATTTCAGATAAAGAATATTTAGTATTCGTGCTGCGTTTGTTGGCCTTTGTCAAGGCGTAGTGTGCGGTAGCTAACTGGTACTTATCTGTTTAAACATATGATGTGATTGGATTAGGGTATTCGTACGACCTTGTTGGCCTTTGTCAAGGGTCGTGCGGGTGGGTTTAATTTCAATCAAGAAATGACGGGTTGAACTTGACTAGCTTCCTATGGTTTGTTGGCCTTTGTCAAGGTCATAGGGGTTAGGGGCAAAAGCATTATCGGGAATTTCAAGTGTTGAAATTTGCAATGAGATTGCATACCTCCTATGAGATAGTTGGATCCCGATACCCACTGCGAGTAAGTGTTACTCCTGGGAGAGTTTTACACAGGACAATTAGTCATTCAAGTAGGTGTCTAGAAAAGTGTTAACGGGGTTACGCCTCTGGGAAAACGAGATTTACTTTAATTAGGTCCGTGCGACAGCACGGGGAACCTCCCTCAAAGTACCGACACTGATCTGGCTGAAAGATTGACGAAATTGTAGGGTGTAATTAATCCCGGCTAATCTTACCTTTTAGGGTTTTAAGGTAGATTTGATAAAACCAGTGGGAGACATCCTGATTAGATAAGATAATAACCAATCTAATCTTGCAAGAGCATACCTAAAGTGTTTTCTTCTCTCTCTCTCCAGGTAGCGACCATGTCATGCCATAATCAAGATAATAATATGGATGTATTGACTGAACCCAATTATTGTACTGAGCTAGGGAATGTTGGACCCGTTCTTTCTTATAAGAGTTATAAGACTGAACAGGAAACAGGAGAATATCAAGATTCTCACGCCGCCCAAAAGAACATGCATGTTGATGCATCTTCTTCGGGTGTGTTAGTTATTGAGAACTGTTTCTCAGTTCACCCTACGTCCTGGGTATTAGATACCGGATCAGGATCCCACATATGTAAACAGTTACATGGGCTACGAAAAGGTAGAGAACTAGGAAAAGGTGATCATTCCGTTCAAGTAGGGAACGGTGCAAGTATTGTAGCCAAAGTAGTTGGCGAATATCACCTAGTATTGCCGAGTCGTAATACACTGATTCTAAATGAGTGCTATTATATACCGAACATGATGTGCAAAATTATATCAGTTTCTTTATTGAGTAAAGAGGGATATAATTTTGTAGTACAGGATAATGTTATGAACATATTCCTAGATCAAAAGTTGATTGCATCAGGCTCGTTACATAATGGCATATTCATTCTAAATCAGAATACAGTCCTAAATATACAAAACACATACAAGAGGAAAAGTTCGGATATGAACGAATCCTACTTGTGGCATTGTAGACTTGGTCATATCAATGCGACACGACTGGCTAAGTTACATAAAGATGGTTATTTGAATCCGTTCGAATTATCATCTTATGATACTTGCCATTCATGTCTCAAAGGAAAAATGACCAAAGCTCCGTTTAGTGGACACGGAGAAAGAGTTACTGAACTCTTAGGACTAATACATAGTGATGTATGCGGTCCCATTTCTACGCATGCCAGGAACGGTTCTTCCTACTTCATTACATTCACTGACGATCTCTCAAGATTCGGATATGTGTTCCTGATGAAACACAAGTCTGAAGCTTTTGAGAAATTCAGAGAATATAAGCAAGAAGTAGAGAATCAAACGGGCAAAAGTATTAAGATTCTTCGATCTGATCGAGGAGGTGAATACTTAAGCAGTGAGTCCTAGATTATCTAAAAGAGAATGGGATTCTCTCTCAGCTTACTCCTCCTTATACACCACAGCACAACGGTGTATCTGAGCGAAGAAATCGCACCTTATTAGATATGGTGCGCTCGATGATGAGTACAGCTGAGTTACCTATTTCCTTCTGGGGGCATGCACTGGAGACAGCAGCATACCTATTGAATCAAGTTCCAACTAAATCTGTACCTACCACACCATATGAGATATGGAGTGGGAAGAGACCATGTCTTAAACGAGTTAAGATATGGGGTTGTCTGGCCTATGTCAAAAGGCAAAATCCAGACAAACTCGAGGCACGGTCAGTTCTATGCAAGTTTATGGGATATCCCAGACATTCACATGGATATCTTTTCTACCATCGCGAGGAACAAAAGGTGTTTGTTTCTCGACATGCCACCTTTTTAGAAAAGGAATTTCTTACAAAAGAAATTAGTGGCGAAGAGGTAGAACTGGAAGAGATTCAAGCTACACAAACTCAAACTGAAACTGAAGATTTGGTAGAACCGGAGGATTCAATAGTACCCAACGAAGCCCAGTCTCTCCGCCGATCTAGTAGGGTTTCTCGTCCACCTGAGAGATACTACGGTTTTCTCATTGATGGTGGAAGCGAGGATTGCATCATGGATGATGATGACCCGACTAGTTTCGAGCAGGCCATCACGAGTGGTGACTCTGTGAAATGGCTGGATGCAATGCGATCTGAGATGGAATCCATGTACACCAATAAAGTATGGATTTTGGAAAATGCTCCTGAAGGGGTAAAACCCATTGGGAGCAAGTGGATTTTTAAAAAGAAATTTGGTGTAGATGGAAAAGTTGAGACTTTCAAAGCTAGACTTGTAGCAAAGGGTTTTCGTCAACGACCAGGTGTGGATTATGACGAAACCTTTTCTCCAGTGGCTATGCTTAAGTCCATCCGGATCTTACTTGCCATTGCTGCATACCATGACTACGAAATCTGGCAAATGGATGTTAAGACCGCCTTTCTAAACGGTGATTTAGAAGAGAGCGTGTACATGACTCAGCCAGAGGGCTTCGTAGATAGTGGGAGCAGCGGAAAGGTGTGCAAGCTGCTTAAATCCATTTATGGGTTAAAGCAAGAATCGCGGAGTTGGAACATCTGTTTTGATGTTGTAGTCAAAGAGTTTGACTTCATAAAGAATATAGATGAACCTTGTATCTATAAGAAGGTAGCAGAGGGTAAGGTAGTCTTCCTCGTATTGTACGTGGATGACATACTCTTGATAGGAAATGATATTCCTATGCTGCAATCAGTCAAGCTCTTCTTATCATAGAGATTCTCGATGAAAGATCTAGGTGATGCCTCCTGCATATTGGGAATCATGATCTATAGAGATAGATCTAAACGGATACTGGGATTGTCCCAATCCAGGTACATTGACACCATACTAAAGAGGTTTAGTATGGAAGAATCCAAGCGTGGGAACCAACCCACGATCTCTGGACTCACTCTCTCCAAAGAGATGTCTCCCAAGACTGATTTGGAGAGAGCTCGCATGCAAGGGATACCCTATGCTTCGGCAGTAGGCTCTATCATGTATGCGATGCTATGTACCAGACCCGATGTAGCATACTCACTAAGTGTAGTGAGTCGGTATCAAGCAGATCCTGGAGAGAGTCACTGGACAGCTGTGAAGAACATTCTCAAGTACTTGCGAAGGACTAAGGAGATGTTCTTGGTGTATGGTAACGGAGAACTCCAGGTGGAGTCCTTTACCGATTCCAGCTTCCAAAGTGATAAGGACGACTCTAAGTCGCATTCGGGTTTTGTCTTTACCCTCAATGGAGGGGCGGTATGTTGGAAGAGTTCCAAACAGGATACCGTTGCAGACTCGACGATGGAGGCTGAATACATCGCTGCCAACGATGCTGCCAAGGAGGTTGTCTGGATAAAGAAGTTCATTTGTGAACTTGGTGTGGTTCCATCCATTGAGCATCCAATACCTCTGAATTGTGATAACAATGGAGCTGTGGCATTGGCCAAGGAACCCAGATCCCATCAAAAGTCCAGACATATTCTGAGGCGGTATCACCTGATCAGGGAGATAGTTGATCGCCGGGAGATCGAGGTCAGGAGAGTAGTTACGAAGGATAACACTGCGGATCCATTCACGAAGGCTATTCTCCAGATACAGTTTGAGAGATTATTCGGGATGCTAGGTATGAGATACTACAGCAGCTGGCCTTAGTGCAAGTAGGAGATTGTTAGTTATGTATATGCCCTAGAGGCCATTGTTGTACATATGATGTATATTAGAATGGATGCTTGGTTATATATAGAGATGACTTTCTTGCTCGTCATGATAGTATGCTATTTGGTTTGACTTTATCTTAACATGTTGACTTGTATTGGTTTACTGTTTTACTCTCACATGTTGATAAAGCCTTTAGGATCTGTACTCGACTACTGGGACTATGATGAAATCATACTAGTGGGGCCGCGGTAGTCGATGAGTACATCCTATAACTGTTCCTAGTCGAGGGTATATCGAGACAGGGCATCGATACACCAGAGTAGACTAGCGTATACGCATCTTGACCCATATGATGGGCGATGGATGATCCCATATCCATCGGTGTTAGACATCAGAGATGGTGTACGGGCGCTCAGTGGAGACTGGGTACACTGGACGGACTCGCCGAGAACTCCCAGATGGTGATATACCACACGTCAGATGGCAGTTCTCCGGTGACACTGGTACAGGGTAGTCTGTAGACCCGAGATCGTCATAGAGTCTTGTGTGATTCCCACTGTGCTTTGATTTCCACCTTACCACGTCCAAGAGGGCGTGCAAAACAGTGGCTTTTGGGTACAGTCCCGAATCACATGGAGGCAATGAGCGATAGGAGGGGATTCGTCTCTCCCGGTATAGGGAGTTGATGTTGTGCTGTGTTCGATTGGCTATAACTGGAAGTCCCTGGCTAGGGCTGATATAGAGATTTACTGGTAAGTGTTACTAGTAGTTTCTCGACCCGTTATGAGCCACACATCGACATGACTTATCGGTTACTGGGGTCTGACGTATACCACCCCTAGACTTGATATGCGACATATCAGACGAACAGACCGGACTGTACGGGAGTGTTACTGGTTGGATTCACAGGAGAACGCACAGGCTAGCTTGTTGATCTTCTGATCGCTCAATACCTGGGTGGCTGTTACGTTTAGCTGACCGCTTGCGGCTTGTGGGTGTTTGATATGATCATCATCTGCTACCGGCGTATTGACGATTCTTTAGAGTCCTACACAGAGGTTTCTTGGCTCAGGCGAAACGGAGTAGTGGCGCATATGTGATATGCGCAGGAGCGAGAATAATGCGATATGGGATACCGTATTATATTCTCGCGATATTTAGAAATGAACCGGGTCATCGGATCAAGTGTTGATTCGATGAATCGGTACATGATATATTAGTCGGTGATATTCGATATAGCCGGATCGTCGAATCAAGTGTTGATTCGATGATTTAATGTATAATAATATATATGATATATTGTATTACATTATCTAATAATGGCTCGCTTTATTATTTCATTTTCTCAGTGGATGATACATTGATATATATGCGATATATGTTAATTGTATTATTTTCTTTTGTTGCAAATATATAATATATATGTGATATATATTATTGTGACATGATATGATTAATTGTTAAACATGTTTAAGGATGATTAATTGAGATTAGGGTTTGATTAGGGTTAGTAGCTTCATGCACCTTCTAGAAGCTTTTTCTTTTGTCATTCTTAAGATCTTTATGGATGACACATTCTTTAACTCAACCAAACCCTAACTCTAGTTATTTCTCTACAAAATCTTGACCACTCATCCTTGACCATGGTTTACAATTCAATCATATAGTTTATATTCTATTCATCACAAAAGGATTAATATGATTTTTGATTTTCCATTATCATCTTCTTCTCTCTTGAAAAGCTTGCTAGAAAATCCTTAAGTGATGAATAAATATGAGAAAATGATTTAAAAAGAAAGCAAAAATACTACTCTCTCATCCTCATCTCATCTAGCCCATGGGATTAGTGTGTTCATCTCTTTTGAGTGAGAAAGCTTGAGTCTTTGCAACTTCGAGGTAGATCATCGGAGATTTGGAATACTTCGAGCTAGCATGGATCGTTCGAGTCGTGGAGCCTCTCATGAGTCCGGGAGATTGTGGATCGCGGCAAAGGGACTTCTACTCGGAGCTTGTGAAGTGAAGGAGCGGACTACAAAGGTTGTAATCCCTCACACTTAGATAAAAGTTATCTTCTTGCATGTTAAACCCTAATAATCTAGCAAAGATCCCGGCTTTGGGTTGTTCGGCACGTCTAAATTTTTATCCGGGCATGTTTGATGCCTTTTGAACCTTCACAAGAGTGCCTAGGAACCCTACAGTCGTGACAAGAGTGTGCAGGTTGCTTAAATCCATTTATGGATTAAAGCAAGTATCGCGAAGTTGGAACATCTGCTTTGATGAGACAGTCAAAGAATTTGACTTTATCAAAAATGTAGATGAACCATGTATTTATAGGAAGATTGTAGAAGGAGCAGTAGTCTTCCTCGTTTTGTACGTTGACGACATACTACTGATAGGGAATGATGTTCCTATGCTACAATCAGTAAAGCTCTTCTTGTCACAGAAATTCTCCATGAAAGACTTGGGTGATGCAACCTACATTTTAGGCATTAAGATCTATCGTGATAGATCTAATAGAATGTTGGGACTTTCACAGTCCAGGTATATTGACACTATAATAAAAAGATTTAGTATGGAAGATTCCAAGCGCGGTAATATGCCCGCTTGTCACGGGATCACCCTCTCAAAAGAGATATCTCCAAAGACTGATGAAGAGAGGGCTCGCATGGGCATTATACCCTATGCTTCGGCAGTAGGATCTATAATGTATGCGATGTTGTATACAAGACCAGATGTAGCTTACGCACTTGGTGTGGTAAGCAGGTATCAGTCTGACCCAGGTAAGAAGCATTGGATAGCAGTAAAGAACATTCTCAAGTACCTGAGAAGGACTAAGGAGATGTTCTTGATTTACAGTAATGGGGACCTCCAAGTAGAGGCTTTTACTGACTCCGGCTTCCAAAGTGACAAAGATGATTCTAAATCCATTTCGGGTTTTGTGTTTACCCTCAATGGAGGGGCGGTATGTTGGAAAAGTTCCAAACAGGATACCGTCGTAGACTCAACTATGGAGGATGAGTATATAGCTGCTAGTGAAGCCGCAAAAGAGGCTGTCTGGATGAGGAAGTTCATTTCTGAACTTCAGGTGGTTCCGTCCATTGCCAATCCAATACCTTTGTATTGTGATAACAATGGGGCTGTAGCATTAGCGAAGGAGCCGAGGTCCCATCAGAAATCCAGGCATATCTTAAGGCGTTTTCACCTGATCAGGGAGATCGTTGATCGTCGGGAGATCGAGGTACGGAGAGTGGACACAAAAGACAACACAGCAGATCCATTCACCAAGGCCATCCCTCAAGTCAAGTTCGAGAGGCTGTTTGAGATGTTGGGCATGCGGTACGCCAACAACTGGATCTAATGCACACAGTGGGTACTCATTGCGCCAATTATAGGCCTTAGTGCAAGTAGGAGATTGTTGGATATATATGCCCTAGAGGCCTTCATTGTATAGGATGCTAGGGATATGTATGTACATGACAGTCTTGCTTAATATGATAGTACTCTATTTGGTTTGTCTTTATCTTAACATATGATATATTTTGCGTAGTATTCATATATATATACATGTTGATAAAGCCCATAGGGTGTTTGCCTGACTACCGGTGTTGTGATGGCAGTCATACTAGTGGGAGCTCGATAGTTAATAGGCACATCCTTAGATGTCCCTAGTCGCATGAGTATCGAGACTGGGCATCGATACTCCGGAGTAGACTGGTGTATAAATATCTAGACCCTGAGGAGGGGCGATAGATTGGTCCCGCAGCCATTGGTGGAGTGCACCTAAGATTGTATACAGATGCTCACTGGGTGTGAGTACACTGGACAGGACTCGCCGAGAACTGACTGGATGGTATTTATACCGAATGTCAGATAGCAGATCTCAGGTGACATGTGTGCAGATAGTCCGTTGACTTAAGGTCGTCATTTGTCTCGTATGAGTTCCCACTGTGCTTTGATTACTACCCTACCACGGTTCAAAGGGGTCGTGCAAACAGGTTTTAGTTGGGCACAGTCCCGACCCACCTGGAGGCAGTGAGTAACTGTTAGGGATTCGTCTCTCCCGGTATAGGGAGTTGATATCGCACGGTGATCGGTCGGTCATTACCATAAGTCCCTGGCCAGGGCTAATTAAGAATTACTGATAGATTGATCAGTAGATTCTCAGATGGTGATTGAGCTATACCGACACGACTTGTACGGTTATTAGTGGTCTGACGTTTACCACCTCCCTAGACCATACATGCGATACTTTTAGACGAACATACCGGAATGCACGGATATTGTCACGGACAGGCTCAGTAGGAGATCGAATGGGTTTCCTCATCGGCCTTCTTATCGACATCTACCTGGGGACCGTTACGTACAGCTAGTGCCGCTTGCGGTCTGTGGTTAAACCCACTGCCAGCGTAGTAGTCGAGTCTTTAGAGTCCCACACAGAGTTTTCCCAACTCCAGGCAAAACGATATAGAGGTCGTACGGTTTTACGACAAGGGTTCGGACGAATACGTGTTTAAACGCACGTACGACATTCAGACAGTTTTTACTAGACGGCTTTGGTTTAAGCCAGATTCTAGTATCAGGTTATTGGATTTATACAGTCTAAAGTTTTTCCGTGTTTTCACGGATGGGAGGGGCGTTCTCGTAATTTCCGGGAAGCTTTTAGAAGCATGGTGACTTGAGGGGTTTAGGTGGCATTGTCATTAATATTATTGTGACTCATAATGTGTGATTCACTATGTCATTAATGCATTATTAAATGCTTAATGACTCACATAGTGAATCACTCATAATACATTTATGTAGCATGGTGAATAATCTCTTATTATTCATTTATTGAATTATTCATTATGCTTCATATATCAAATGAGAAACAATTTCGTTTCATTATTCTGGTTCGCCTTCTCTCTCCTCAAGCTCACTCTCTCTTCAAGCTCTAATCCTACCACTCATGAGTTGAGAACAAAGATTAGAAAAGACTAAACATCCCATAACCTAACTCTATATGATCTAAGTTCCTTTGATTAGCAGCTAGAGAAACTTAGTTACCTCAAGTTTTGAGGTGAAGCTTGGATTAGGGTTCTCAGGTGGATCATCTATCACTTAGAGGAGGCCGAGGAGGACGAAGAGATCTTAAAGACGAAGGACACGTATCACTAGGTATAATCTCTTTATATAGTAGTTTAGAACTTTTATGGTAGTTGTTAATTATCGTTTAGCAAAGATCTTCGGTTAGTCAATATATGCTTCAAGAACAAGATCGTTTTTCATATTTCCGCCTCCCCGCAACTCGTGGGGTGTTGCACATCGACTTACAATCTGACGAAGAGACCGGACTGTACGGTTGTGTTGCCGGTTGGCTCGACGGGAGTTGTGACAGGTTTGCTTATTTTCTTCTGATCGCTCAATACCCGGGTGGCCGTTATGTTTAGCCGACCTCTTGCGGCTTGGGGGTGCTTGATATGATCATCATCTACTGCCGGCGTATTGACGAGTCTTAAAGTCCAACAATGGAGTTACCTAGTCCAGGCGAAACGATGTGGTGTGCATATGAGATATGCGCGGGGACCCGATTAAATGCACGTATGTGATACCGTATATTAATCGGACGGTTTGCTATTGGTCGGGTCGTATGAGATATGACCGGTTTGCTAAATCAAGTATTGATTTAACATTGACCATTAGCATTTTCACTTTAAACCTTTTATTCTTTTGTTGTATGCATGCATGTATGCACATGCTTACATTGATGCACTTATGGATGTGCATGCACACATACATGCATACACATTTCTATCATGGTTGTTGATACATTGGATGGTGGCAATATAAGACTCACACCTTAATAAATATGTTGATAATTATTTTTGGATTAATGGAAATGGAAAAATCTATCATGGTTGATTATTTTATTCATCCACTAAACCATTTGTTAACCTTGAGTTATCTTTCCATGGCCATTAGTGTTCCAAAAGAAATATCTAGATATTTATTAAGTAGGGTTAAAGATGAGAAGAAGAAAATATATATTTTCTATTCTCATTTTTATCCTTAAGCTTATCATAATCTTGAGCTCTTTCATTTTGCCATCTTCTTCTTCCTCACTCTCTTGCTCTCTAGGTTTTAATAGTGAACAAAAGAGTGATCAAGTTAGGGTTTTGAAGTGAGAAAACAAACCACATCACCATTCCACACTATTCTTTCCCATTAGTTTAGAGTGTTGGCTTCTCTTCTTCTCTTGATCAAGTGGAGCCTTGAGCTTGGACAAAAAGGACTCCGGGTGGATCGTCGTGGACTTGGAGGGTCTCAAGCAAGCTTTTTTCAACCCTCAAGTGGCCAAGGAGTCTAGCGAAGGGAGCTACAAAGGTTGTATTCTCTAAACCTAGCCTTTACTACTTGTGGATTGTGTAAAATCTTTTGTTACCCTAGCTTTTCTAGTTTGATCCTTATGATAGTTTCTTTAGCACCCTATAAATTTTTAATATGGCATGTGTGATTGATTGATAGAGTTTTTGCGTGCTTAGTTAACTACCGCAATCAAGACGGTTTCGCTTGTAACTAGCCGGTTGAGTACGGGTCGTCCGCAGGGAGATGGGTATCTTTTTCTATGGGCTTTAACGAGTTAAGTCCAAATGTCCAGGTTTGTTTGAGATTAACTATGTGCTAAAATGTTATATAAAGAGAGCTTGTTAGGGTTAGGATTAGGTTAGTTTGAGTTAGGAGTCGCTCACTTCTTTCGTTGCCACTCTTAATATCGGTGTTACGGTAATCGGCAACAACGGGGATTAGCACGACTAGGAAGGAACTTGCGAGTATAAGCTAAGCTTTCCAACGCTTAAGTTCTTCCTTTTGGTGCTTGTCCGTCCGTTCTTGGCTCTTAGCCTTAACCTCCGGTTAATTCAACCACAATCGGTCTCACTAAGGAATCACCACTATTATGTAGGATATGGTGCCGTAGGGAGCGGATTGTGGTTCAATTAACGGGAGTCCGAATTAAGATGTTGGGCAAGGAAAGAGTGAGAGAGATTTCCTTCTCTCAAACTTTCCTTATCCTACCCTAACAAATAAGAAAACTACTCACCCATTACAAGAAAAAGGAAAATAAAACAAAATGAAGAAGATAGAAAGAAAGAGGTTAGAAGATTACAAATAGCTATTTGAGACCTCACCTTGGCAAGGATCAAGCTTAAGCATCATTGTTGTTAAGGATAAAGTAAAATGGAAGAAGAAAGAAACAAACAACAAATAACAACAACTAGATTAGCAAATGAAAAATACAAGCAATTATAATTAACAACATAACAAGACAAGCATGATAACAAAAAGAACTCTTTTATTCATCACTTCACTCATAAAAGCTCACTACAAGATTTTAATGGAGAAAAGATGATAAGAGGAAGAAGAACAACAAAGTATATCTAAAATTTTACACAAGAATTGTTAGATATGTATGCCCTAGAGGCCATTACTGTACAGTACTAGTTTGTATAATACATTTTGGAGGCTTGGGATATATATATGGTTTTACGACAGTCTTGCTCGATATAGCAGTATGCTACTTGGTTTGTTTCTATCTTAATATGTGTATATGTTTGTTTTAACATATCGCTAAAAACATATTGGTAGAGCCCTTAGGATTTTAGCTTAACTACCGGCGTTGTGATGGCGATCACACTAGTGGGGGCTGGGTAGTCTATAAGCACATCCTTATTTTGGTCCCTTGTCGTAGGATTATCGAGACAGGGCATCGATACTCCAGAGTAGACTGGTGCATACGCTTCTCTTCCTAGCAGGGGAGATGGTCTGTCCCACAGCCATCGGTACGTCGTACAGGAGATAGTATGCAGGTGCTCGTTAGGTTACGAGTACACTGGACAGGACTCATCGGGAACTGTTGGTTGGTATTATACCTATCGCCAGTTAACAGTTTCCAGGTGACATGAGTACAGCTTAGTCCGCTGACTTGACACTGTCACTTCGCCTCGAGTGTGTTCCCACTGTTCTTAGATTACTACCCTACTACGGCTCTACTGAGTCGTGCAAACAGATAGTAGTTGGGTGCAGTCCCGAAGCACTTGGAGGCAGTGACGGTTAGACAGGATTCGTCTCTCCCGGTATTGGGGGTTGATATCGCGCTGTGTCTAGGAAAGCCATTACACAAAGTCCTGGCCAGGGCAAGCGAGAATTGCTGGTAGGTTTTCCAGTAGATTCTCTGGGTATTTTAGGCTACACTTCGACACGACTTGTACCGTTATTAGAGGACTGACGTTTACCGCCCCCTAGGCCCGCCATGCGATATTCTTAGACAAACAGACCGGACTGTACGGAGATTGTCACATTCAGGCTCAGTAGGAGTTCGATGGGTACACCTCATCAGTCTTCTTATCGGCATCTACCTAGGGACCGTTACGTACAGCTAGTATCGCTTGCGGCCTGTGGTTAAACCCACTGCCAGCGTAGTGTCGAGCCTTTAGAGTCCCACACAGAGGGTTACTCACCTTTGGGCAAAATAGAGTAGAGGTTTCATGGTTTTGCGACGGGGTTCGTTCACATCCGCGCACTTGTGCACGTTTGGTGTCCGGACAGTAGTTACTAGCGGGCTTTGGTTTAAGCCAGATCCTAATAATTGTTTTGGGATTGGTTTTGTCTCAGTGTATTCGTGTTTCTCGGAGCACGGATGCAGGTGTGTATGTACAGTTGACAGAAGCAAAGGCAGAGGATTCTCATTAGGGCTGTTGACCATTTGGCTTTGGTTGACTTGTTGACCGTTGACTTTTCTTTAATCCCTAATGAGAATATGATATATGATGAATAATATTAATTAAGTATTATTGTGTCATGGTTGAGTTGAAAGTTTGACTTTTGTTGACTTGTTGACTTTATTGACCGGTTGACCATTTTGGACTTGTTGACCATCATCATTTCATGGCTATCATTTCATGGGTATGACTTTTGCTTGCTTGTTGTTTGCAAAATGCAATAATAGCATGAAATGATAATGGTCATTGAAACTAACCATCACCATATACTCAATTATTATTATTATTATCATTATTCTCACTTTTGTGAGAAGAGTTGGATTATGAGAGCTCATTCTATCATTCTCTTTCTCTCTCCTAGAAAGAAAGCTCTCCCTCTTCCTCTTCCTCTCTCAAGGTTCAAGTGTTCCATGAGTTGGAAATCATGAACCTTTGAGACAAAACCACCATCACTCTTCTCTACTTAATCTAAGGTATTAGGTTTAGCAAACCAAACACCTTAGTCATCTCTAGTTTGAGATTGGAGCTCAATTTTGAGACCCTCGGGTGGATCCATCTATGGCAAAGAGGAGACGACAAGGAGGATCCGTTCATGCAACTACAAGGAGCAAGCAAGAGGAAGAACAACAACAAGAAGAGAAGGAGTTCAAGATCAAGGTATAGCCATTCTACATAGTAGTTAGAACTTGTAGAATTTTTGTTAGTTCTTGTTTAGCAACGATCCTTCATGAAACGGTCCATGTTACCTAGGTAGGGAAAATTTTCGTTTTACCTATTCCGCCTCCCCGAAAGGACCGGGGTGGGTAACGTAGACCTAACAGTGGTATCAGAGCCTAGCTAAGAAACAACTAACTATTAGCAAAGTTTTTAGAATCTCGATTCGAAAAAAAAATGCCGAAAACAAACAGAAAAATGTATTTTCTGTCGATTTTCAAGACAGGCCTAAAAATATTTTGTACGACATTAAAAATACAGGCAGGGTTTTATGGGAATTTACAAGAAATTTGAGACCCCGACTCGGCCAACTAGCCGCGGAAGCGCGGCGGAACCATGCGTTCCGCCGCGGATCCGCGGCCGAGTTGACTCGGCCGCGGCTCAACTTTTTTGCAGATTCCCCTGTTTGCTGTTTTGGGATTTTTGGGATATTTTGTTTCTGCACAGATTTTCCAGAGAAAAATATTATTTTTTGGGGTAGTTACAATTTTGTATTTTGATCGGAATTCTACATACTTTGGCTAAATGGTTATATCTTTAATGTGATATATGCACTGAACGTCGGCTAATCGCTATACGTCGATAGTGGGGTTGTGCATATCTGTGATCTGTAATGTTATTGGATTGTCTATATGAATTCGTTGGATTGTCGCGGATGAATAGCTGGGGGGTTGTGAGATGAGAGTTTTGTTTATCTTTCAATTCATGTAATATGTAAATTGATGTAATATTATTTTTATGGCCGCACAACCGGGATGGGGTTGTAGCCGCCATTGTATAATTTCTTTTACTGTTTTTGCTCCTAGGATAGACCCAAGGTGGGGTGCACAAACTACCGGGTACCTCGAAGTGCCGATTAGCCTACTCACGGTGTTGAGGGAGGTTGCTTCGCTTGGGGTACTTGGCGGGTAGTTTGCCGCACCCGTAGGGGTCTAGGGCGGGGTCTTGGCTATTCATCGCGACCGTGTAATCCGCTCTTCATTACAGGCTCGTACGGAATGCGGATTCCTAGTATATCCAATGTGTTCATCTGTGATCTGGAATGGCTATCATTGCATCTTACGAATGTGTATATATCTATATGATATCTATTTAGGCGTTTCTTATGTTTTGCATCCGCGCTAGTCCAGCCCCCGCTCTGTCGTTAGTTAAGTAACCTAACGGGTAATGACGGGGCCCCGTGGCGAATGCAGATGGCATAAGCTTACGTCATATTTTCGTTGTTTTCTGCAATGGTAGGATTAACTGATGGGACGCATTAAATTAATGCAAGAAAACAAACCTTAAAAGAACGTTGTTGGAACAATTTTTCAAAAAGCTGTTATTGCAAGGACGCTCTCTTTTGTTTTGCATAGAGGTATTCGGTTATGAATGCACAACACCTCAGTCGACGAGGTAAGGGCCGAGATCCCTTCATCGGGAGTGACCCCTTGGACAAAAAGTTTGCGTCAGGGTAATAACTTCACTATAGTCGAATATTCTTGCTTTGCATCGAGGTATTCAGTTTGGAATATCCTGCACCTCATTTGACGAGGAAAGAGCCGAGATCCCTTCACAGGGAGTGACCTCTTTAGCAAGAGTTTTTCGCCACTATATTTTCAAAAAGGCTATCATGTTCCTTCAACTACATCAAGTTCATTACGTTAATGGGTTTTTGCCAAAAACCCAGCCGTAGCCCTCCGTCGTTTCAGAAAATTAATACTTAGTATTCGTGTTGCGTTTGTTGATTATTCGTCAAGGCACAGTGAACGGTAGCTAAGTAATAATTCTCTGTTGCACTGATAGATGCGATTGGTTAGGACGGTCGCACGATTTTGTTGATTATTCGTCAAGGATCATGCGGGCGGGTCTAATGCAATCTTGGATAACGACGGGGTGAACTTGACTAGGACCTTTTGATTTGTTGATTATTCGTCAAGGTCACTTGGTTCCTAGGGGCAAAAATCCATATCGGGAGTTTCTAAAGAAACTGAAACTTGCAGATTCAACATACCTTCTGGAGTGTGGTGACTAGAGTGGATTCCATCTAGGTCATCGCACAATGATAATTGGATCTCGATCCTACTGATGAGTTGGATTACTCTCGGGAGATTTTTTCACTTAACAATCAATGCTATAAACCAAGTAGGTGTCTAGAACGGTGTTAGCGGGGCTAAGCCTCCAGGGAAAAGAGGTTATTTAATTAAGGAACTTTGCGAAAGCATTGGAAATCCTCCCTCGAAGTACCAACACTAGCCTGGCTGAAAGGTTAAGCAAGTATTGTGACGTGCGATTAATCCTGACAAGTTCTTCTTTTAGGGTTTGAAGAAGAATTTGAGGAAACAGTGGGAGCCATCCTGATTAGATAAATCAATAAACCAATCTAATCTTGCAAGAGCGTACGCTGAGTGTTTCTTTTCTCTCTCTCCTGTTAGTTATATGTATGCCCTAGAGGCCATTACTATACATAGGATGTATATTGTAGTGGATGCTTGGACATATATAGGGAGGACTTTCTTGCTCGACATGATAGTATGCTATCTGGTTGCACTTTACCTTAACGTGTACACTGATTGTCTCTCTGTTACATGTTGGTAAAGCCCTTAAGATGTGTACTTGACTACCTGGACTATGACGCGGATCATACTAGTGGGGACATGGTAATCCATAAGTACATCCTTCAAAGTCCCTAGTCGTGGGTATATCGAGACGGGGCATCGATATACCAGAGTAGACTAGCGTATACCTTCTCGACCCATACAGATGGGCGATGGATGATCCCATATCCATTGGTGTTTGACATCAGAGATGATATACGGGTGCTCAGTGGAGACTGGGTACACTGGACGGACTCGCCGAGAACTCCCAGATGGTATTATATCTTACGTCAGATGGCAGTTCTCTGGTGACACTGGTACAGAGTAGTCTGTTGACCTGAGATTGTCATAGAGTCTTGTGTGGTTCCCACTGTGCTTTGATTTCCATCTTACCACGTCCAAGAGGGCGTGCAAAACGGTGGTTTTTGGGTACAGTCCCGAATCACATGGAGGCAATGAGCGATAGGAGGGGATTCGTCTCTCCCGGTATAGGGTGTTGATGTTGCGCTGTGTTCGATTGGCTATAACCGGAAATCCCTGGCCAGGGTTGCTGAGATATACTGGTAAGTGTTACCAGTAGTTTCTCGAACTGTTATAGACCTCATATCAACACGACTTATCGAGCTATTGGGGTCTGACGTTTACCACCCCTAGGCAAGATATGCGACATATCAGACGATCAGACCGGACTGTACGGTAAGTGTTACTGGTTGGATTCACAGGAGTGTGAGCGGGCTTGCTCGTCGATCTTCTGATCGCTCAATACCCGGGTGGCCGTTACGTTTAGCAGACCGCTTGCGGCTTGTGGGTGTTTGATATGATCATCATCTGCTGCCGGCGTATTGATGAGTCTTTAGAGTCCTACACAGAGGTTTCCTGGCTCAAACAAAACGAAATAGGAGCGCATATGAGATATGTGCGGGACCGAGAATGATACCAGTATGTGATACTGTATTCGATTCTCGCGATTTATGACATTGATCGGTTATATGCGATATAGCCGGGTTATCGGATCAAGTGTTGATTCGATTAGTTGTTACTGTAGATATTAGTCGGTTATATGCGATATGACCGGATCATTAAATCAAGTGTTGATTTAATGATTTAATGCATAATTATATATTTGATATATTACTTTGCATTAACTAGTATCGGTTCACTTTAAATGGATTTTCTCGCTCGGATGTGCACATTGTATATGTGATATACTTTTTGTGCACTTGGTTGTATCATGTTTGATAATACATGCTCTCTAGGGTTTGTGTAAAGATTAAACCATGGTTGTGTAATGGTTAGGGTTTTCTTTTTCATTTATTTATTTATTTCATTTTGGGTTTTATTTTGGAAAAGAAATGGCAAAAGAAAAGAAAATGGTTGCTAGTTTTGTTTTACATTGAAAGTTCATGAAGCTTTGACTAAGTGACCATTTTGTCTTCATGCTTAACCCTAACCATTCCATTTAACCATGATTTATTCTCTACACTTGACCATGGTTGCAACATGATAAGTATTCAATTTATTTTCTATTTTGAATTAACTTATCATATTATCTTCTTCTTCTTCATCTTCTACTTGAAGAAAAAGCTTGCCTCATCAATGGCAACTTGATGAAAAGAGTGAGAAATCCAATTCTAAAGAGAACCCACTTCCTATTTCTTCATCCTCTACCTCTTGCCAAGTAGTAGAGTGTGTTTTCTTCACAAGTTTCATGACTTGGTGAAGTGGGAGCTTGATCTTGTGATGCTTCGACGTAGATCATCTTCGGCACGAAGCCG
Organism: Agapanthus africanus; assembly: GCA_030015575.1. NCBI lineage: Eukaryota > Viridiplantae > Streptophyta > Magnoliopsida > Asparagales > Amaryllidaceae > Agapanthus > Agapanthus africanus. Next base: position 650,991,023 of record JASDDO010000019.1, on the reverse strand, counting down.
ACGACCTTGCCCGCCCATTTCTCCGATGAAGCCGACGCTAGAGCCCGGATTTTGATTTGGACAGCGGAGAGGACTTCATCACGGAGCCGTGGAGGTGGAGGACCGGATCTACAAAGGTTGTATTTCCGTCACTCTTAGTAAAGTAGTTTACTAGTTCTAGTTTTCGCCTATTTTTCTAGCCAACGATCCGTATTAGGGTTTCTCGGCACCCGTAAATTTTGAAATTGGCATGGTTGATGCCTTGTGAGACCTCTTGAGAGTGCCTAGGAACCCTACAGTGGTATCAGAGCTACTAGGCATTGGATGTCGACCTATGGGGGGTTCTCACTGTGTGACAGTGTGGCGAAGCATAGGCTCTTACCCCCAGGGTGTCCCAAGACCGGAAGGTGTTCCGGCGGGTTGTAGTCCTCGCGATGGGGCATGCGTAAAAAGTAGCCGCTGAGGGACCCCTTGGTGCCACTGCGACCCCATTGGATGGGGTTGCTGCTTGACCTACAGTGGTATCAGAGCCTAGCTAGAGCCTTAGGCGATCCGTAGATGAAGTTTGAAACCCGATCGACCCGAAACCCTAATTGGAATTTGCTCTCTGGACATTTTTGAAAATCGATTTTTTCTAGAATTAAAAATATGCAGAAAAACCAGCAGGAATTTATAAGAATTACTGTGAAGTTCGATGACCTAACTCCATAAAAGTGCGGCGGAACCGCGGCATTAGCACGCTAATGCGGCAGTTCCGCGGCCCTTTTGTCTCTTCTCCCATTAAATTTTGCACAGTAATTCCTATTTGGCAGTGCTGGTTTTCCTGGGAATTTTTAATCTGAAATCAAGAGTTGAGTATTTTGGGTTGTATTGGGAGTTCGTACATTCGATCGGATTGTCAAATTTTGTCTATGTGTTTTCCAGATAAATTTTAGAATATGTTAAAAAGTTCGACCGGATATAAATACCCAACTTTTCCCCTGTCGGGAAATTTCCAAGTGTTGGATTTTTCTGTGGTTTAAGGACGTTCTGAGTAGTGCAAGTAACGCGATGGTCCCTCTAGAAGACAACAAACCTTAACTCGATTATGTGATCGTCTTGAACTGCCCTTTGAACCCTCGGGTTTGGGGCAGTACGGCGTGCCACATGTGAGGCATTGGCTTGACCCTTCTACGGCTGGACCGTTGGTACTAAGGCATGAAGTGAATGTCTTTGAACTTATTTCATGAGTTGATTTGTATCGGGAAAACTTGGGTGTTAGAATGTTCGATCGGAAAGTTTAACATTTTCTATTTATCTGGAATGGGATACAATAATTGGAATTCACAAGAAGTTATGAGATAACTGAATGAATGTTATAAACATAGCAGTTTAGTCTTACTTGATCGGTTGCCACGGAATTTTGATGTGATCAAAAGTCCGTCGCAATCACGTAGCGTACGCGGATACTCGCCGGGTAAACTTAATAGACAGCCTCACCCCATAGCCTCGACCAAGTGACTGTAGGAGAACCCCGTCGTCGAAAGCATCCGTTCGGGTGCTCCCGGTAGCGGTGTTCCGCCTTGGTGCACTTCGTTGACGGTATCAGGGGTGCGACCGTCTACTGAAGTTTGCGACGAGCATTTGATCAGGATGTCGGGAATCTTGTTGAATTGCCCGACTTGATATTGAAAAGTGTTTGCGATGATGAGACTAAAATGCGGGGTTTATAATTGTTAGGCATGCGATGTCTAAAGAATTCATTTGATTAGGCATGCGATGTCTAAAGAAATTGCGGATTCCAACTGTTGTAGTTTTACACTTTCTTTTCTGTGACCGTAAGTGTAATATGTGATATCGCCAGTTTCGTTGCTATATGTCAACGACAATTGGGATGCGCATATTTACTTACGTTGATGACATGTGATGTTATGTGTTGCTGGATATGTTATATTGGATTGTCGTGTTTGAATAGCCGGGGGTTTTTATGTGAGATGAGTGTTTTTCATTTTCATTCATGTAAAAACTTGTATGTAATATTCTTTTATTGGGGCACTTCCAGGTTGCGGAAGATGTCACCTTTTGTATATTATTTACTTTTCCGCACTAGGATAGACCCAAGGAGGGGAGCACAAGTAACCGGGTTCTGGAGTCCAGTGGGAGACCAACTCGAGGAGTCAAGTCCGGGTCTCCTAACTCTAGAATTGGTAGGGTTGCTTGCCGCTCTCGTAGGGGTCTAGGGGTGTGGGTTTGGCTATTCATCGCGACCGTGGAATCCGTGTTTTATACCGGCTCGTATTGAAAACACGGACGTCCTAGTATATCCAATATTTCATATGATTCTTCTGCTGCGATATCTGTTATGTGATCATGTGATATGTTCTGTGATGGATACTGTATATAGTATATTTGATATTTTATATAGACGTTACTTATGTTTTACACCCGCGCTAGCCCTGCCCCGCTCTGCCGTTAGTTACCTAACCTAACGGTGCACGAGGGGACATCGAGGCGAATGCGGATGGCATAAGTGTATGTCGTATTTATCTGTGATGTTTAGGTACTTAAATGATGGGACTTCATTAATGTGATTAATGAAATAAAAGAAACCTAAGATGTTGTAGAATCGAATTTCAAAATAAAACAGGTAGCTACAGTTCTTGCTTTGCACAGCGGTATATGTAATATATCCTGCACCTTATTCGATGAGGAAAGGACCGAGATCCCTTCACCGGGAGTGACTCCTTTAGCAATAATTGGCAGATGCTACACACTCGGTTTGTCTTTTGATTGCTTTTAAGAGTTTTTGCTTTGCACAGTGATATATATGATATATCACGCACCTCATTCGACGAGGAAAGGACCGACGATCCCTTCACCGGGAGTGACTCCTTTAGCAAAACTAGAAAAGCCTCAAAAACACTCCATTTCAAAATCATTTGATTCTACAACGATATCAAGTTCATTACGCAAAAGGTTTTCAGAAAAACCTGTCGTAGCCCTCCGTCATTTCAGATAAGTTGTATATAGTATTCGTGCTGCATTTGTTGGCTTTCGTCAAGGTGCAGTGTGCGGTAGCTATATACTGCTTATCTGCCAGCATACGATGCGATTGGATTAGGGTAGTCGTGCGGCTTTGTTGGCTTTCGTCAAGGGTCGTGCGGGTGGGTTTAATTCAATCAAGAAATGTACGGGTTGAACTTGACTAGCGGGCTATGGTTTGTTGGCTTTCGTCAAGGTCATAGCACGTTAGGGGTAAAATATTATCGGGAATTTCAAGTGTTGAAATTTGCAATGAGATTGCATACCTTCTATGAGATAGTTGGATCCCGATACCCGCTGCGAGTAAGAGTTACTCCTGGGAGAGTTTTACACATTACAATTAGCCGATCAAGTAGGTGTCTAGAAAGGTGTCAACGGGGTTACGCCTCTGGGAAAACGAGGTTTACTGTAATTAGGTTCGTGCGAAAGCACGGGGGACCTCCCTCAAAGTACCGACACTGGCCTGGCTGAAAGATTGGCGAACTTGTAGCGTGTAATTAATCCCGGCTAGTCTTTCCTTTTAGGGTTTGAAGGAAGATTTGATAAAAACAGTGGGAGCCATCCTGATTAGATAAAATAATAACCAATCTATTCTTGCAAGAGCGCACGCTGAGTGTTTTCTTCTCTCTCTCCAGGTAGCGACCATATCACGCCTTAATCAAGATAATAATACGGATATTTGACCGAACCCGCTTGTTATACTGAGCTGGGGAACGTTGGTCCCGCTCCAACTTATAATTGTTATAAGACAGAGCAGGAAATTGGGGATTACCAGAATTCCCGTGCCGCCCAAACGAAGAGAGTGCATGATGATGCATCATCTTCGGGTGTGTTCATTACAGAGAACTTTTTCTCAGTATCCTTTACGTCCTGGGTATGTGATACCAGATCAGGATCCTAGATATGTAATCTGTTACATAGGGCTGCAGCTAGGTAGAGAACTGAGAACGGGTGATAAGTTTCATGAGGCAGAAAACGGGGCAAGTGTTGCAGCCAAGTCTGTTGGTCACTGTCACCCTGTATTACCTATACATTGATTCTGAACGAATGTTATTAGATACCGAACCTGATATACAAAATCATATCTGTCTCTTTGTTAGTAAAGAAACGATAAAATTTTGTATTGTTGGATAATGTTTTGAACATTTCCTATATCAAAAGTTGATCGGTTCAGGCACGTTATCTAAAAACATTGATGTTCTAAATCAAACTACAGTTCTTAGTATACAGAACACACAAAAGAGGAAGAGTTCAGAAATGAACGGATCCTTCTTGAGGCATTGTAGACTAGGTCATATCAATGCGACCCGACTGGCTGAAGTCACATATAGATGCATATTTAAATCTGTTTGAATTTACATCTTATGAAACTTGCCAGTCATGTCACAAAGATACGATGACCATAGCACTGTTTACTGGAAACAGAGAAAGAGTTAGTAAACTCTTGGGATGATACATGTTGATGTATGTCAGGTCCCCTGTCTACATATGCCAGAACTGGTTCTTTATACTTCGTTACATTCTCTGATAATCTCTCAAGATTCAGACATATGTTCCTGTTGAAACACAAGTCCGAACCTTTTGAGATATTCACAGAATATGATTTAGAAGTAGAGAACCAAAATAAGGGTATAAGTATTATGTCCTTTGATGAGATCAAGGAGGAGAATACTTGTGCATGGAATTCCTGGACTTTTCTAAAGGAGAATGAGATTCTCTCTCAGCATTACTCCTCCGTATACGCCATAGCACGATGGTATATCGGGACGGAGCAATCTCACCCTATATGATAAGGTGTGCTCTATGATGAGTACTACTGAGTTACCTATTTCCTTTTGGGGAGTTATGCACTTGAGAAGATGCATACCTATTGAATAGGGTTCGAATCAAATCAGTTGCCTACAACTTCATATGTGATATGGAAAGGGAAGAGCCCATATCTTAAGTTAGTTAAGATTTGGGGTTGTCCGGCCTATGTCTAAAAGCAAAATCCGGACAAGCTCGAGGCAAGGTCTGTAATGTAGAACTGGAAATGTTCCAGCCATACAAACTGCAGCTGATAGAACCAAAGGATTCAGTAGATTCCAACGAACCTCAGCCTCTCCGCCGATCTAGTAGGGTTCCTCATCCGCCTGAGAGATACTTCGGTTTCTCGATGACAGTGGGAGCGAGGATTGCATCATGAGATGATGACCCAACTAGTTTCGAACTGGCCATCAGGAGTGTGACTCTATAAGAATGGTTGGATGCTTAGTGATCTGAGATGGAATCCTTATACACCGACAAAGTATGGACTTTGGTTGCTATATCTGAAGGGTTAAATCCCCATCAGGAGCAAGTAAATCTTGAGAAGATTACTTGGTGTACTTGGAAAAGTTGAGACTTTCAAAGCTAGACTTTTTAAAGTTTTTCGTCATAGACCAGGCGTAGATTATGATGAAACCTTTTCAAGAGGCTATGCTTAAGTCCATCCAGATCCTATTTGCCACGGCTACATACCATGACTACGATATCTGGCGGTTGGGTGCCATGACTGCTTTTCTAAATGATGTTTTAGAAGAGAACGTCTATAAGTACACAGCCAGAGGGCTTCGTAGACAGTGGGAGCAGCGGAAACGTGTACAAGATGCTTTATAGGATAAAAAAGGTATCGCGGAGTTGGAACATCTGTTTTGATGTGGTAGTCAAAGAGTTTGACTTTATCAAAATGGTAGATGAACCTTGTATAAACAAAAAGGTAGTAGGGAGTATGGTGATGATCTTCGTAGAGTACGTGGATGACATACTCGTGATAGGGAAGGAGTTTCCTATGCTACGCTCGTTCAATCTCCGCTTATCACCATGATTCTCCATATAGGATCAACAGTGATACCTCCTAAATCCTGGATTTTGGATCTATGAGATAGATCTAATTGGTTATAGGATACTCACTAGTTGTAGTGAGATAGTATCAGTCGATCCTGAGGAGAATTGTTAGTGTATATGCCCTAGAGGCCATTACTTTATCATACTAGTTTGTATATTACTTAATGGAAGCTTTGGATATTCACCTTTTATAAACAATCTTGCTCAATATAGTAGTATGCTACTTGGTTTGTTTCTACTTCAATGTGTACATGTGTTTATTTTAGTATATCACCTATACGCATTAGTGGAGCCCTTAGGATCTTTGCTTGATTACCAGCGTTGTGATGGCAGTCACACTAGTGGGGGCTGGGTAATCTATAAGCACATCCTTATACAGGTCCCTAGTCGCAGGACTATCGAGACAGGGCATCGATACTCCGGAGTAGACTAGCGTATGCGCTTCTCATCCCAGTGCGGGAGATGGTCTGTCCCACAGCCATCAGTACGTCGTACTGGAGATAGTATACGGGTGCTCGTTGGGTTACGAGTACACTGGACAGGACTCGTCGGGAACTGACAGGTTGGTATTATACCTATCGTCAGTTATCAGTTCCCAGGTGACATGAGTACAGCTTAGTCCGCTGACTTGACACTGGCACTTCGCCTCGAGTGTGTTCCCACTGCACTTTGATCACTACCCTACCATGGCTCAAAGGAGTCATGCAAACAGGTAATGGTTGGGTACAGTCCCGAAGCACTTGGAGGCAGTGACGGTTAGACAGGATTCGTCTCTCCCGGTATTGAGGGTTGACATCGCGCTGTGTCTAGGAGAGCCATTACACGAGTAGTCCCTGGCCAGGGCAAGCGAGATATACTGGTAGGCTTCCAGTGTTATCTCAGGGTGTTTTGGGCTTCACTCCGACACGACTTGTACCGCTATTAGGGGACTGACGTTTACCGCCCCCTAGGCCCGACATGCGATGTATCAGACGAACAGACCGGACTGTACGGAGACTGTCACATTCAGACTCAGTAGGAGTTCAGATGGGGTTCACCTCGTCAGCCTTCTTGTCGGCATCTACCTGGGGACCGTTACGCACAGCTAGTGCCGCTTGCGGTCTATGGTTAAACCCACTGCCAGCGTAGTGTCGAGTCTTTAGAGTCCCACACAGAGGGTATTCGCCTCTGGGCAAAATAGAGTAGAGGTCGCATGGCTTTGCGACAGGGTTCGTTCTCATCCGCGCGCTTGTGCACGTTTGGAGTCCGGACGGATTTTACTGGTAGGCTCTGGTTTGAGCCAGATACTGATATACGTTTAGGGGTTGATTTTATCTTTTGGTATTCATGTTCCTCGGAACAAGAATGCGGGTGTGTATGCACAGTTGATTGAGGCGGAGGAAGAGGATTTTCATTAGGGTTTCGGAACGGGTGCGTATGCACAGTTGACAGTCGTCTTTTTCCAAACCCTAATTGAATTATGATATATATATTAATAATATTAATCAAATGAAATTGTGTCATGGTTGGATTTTGTTGACTTGTTGACCATGGTTGACTTGTTGACCATGGTTGAAGATTTGACCATCATCATTACAAAAGAAAGATGCTTTTTGATTCTTGCAAAACCATTTAAAGATTGTAATGATAATGGTCATTCCAAACCTTCCATCAACTATTTCATTTTATTATTATTGTTAATTGATAATTCTTTTCATTTTGATATGGTTGTAAGAAATGAAAAGAATAAGCTCATTCTATCATAACCATTCTCTCTCCTCACTTGTTCTTCTTCCTCCTCTAGTTCAAGGAGAATCCTTCTCATGAGTTGAGAATCCCTCTCCTTGAGATAAAAACACCCCTTAGACACTCTCTACTCACTCTAGGATCAAAGGTTTAGCAAGCCGAAGATTCTAGTTCTCTCAAAGTTCGAGAAAGAGCCCGAAGGTTGAACCCTCAGGTGGATCCATCTTTGACGGAAGAAGGCAACGAGGAAAGCACCATCAACCTCTACAAAAGTTTGAAGAAGAAGGAGTTCAAGTTAGGTATAACCATCTTTCCGAGTAGCTAACTCTCTTTAGCTTGTTTGCTAGTTTTAGTTTAGGAAAAGATCCCGACTTTGTTAGTCCATGTTGCCCCATGCGCCAAAAATTTGATTTTTATACCGTTTTCGCCTCCCCGTGAGAACCGGGGGTCGCAACGTGGACTTACAGTGGTATCAGAGCCTAACTAAACTTAAACTAACTTGGTAGCGAAGTGTATGGAAGTTCGAAACGGAAAAATCGCAAAACCGGAAAATCAAAAACCCTAAGTTTCTGTTGAATTTTTTTGTGCTCTAAATGTAAAAAGTTTTACTCCTAAAATCGTCTCAGGGTTTTGTGAGAACACCCACCAAAAACGATCCCATGAATCCTTCAAACCGCCGCGGATCCGCGGCCTCAGCTATTCTCTTCGCCGCGGATCCGCTGCCGTTTGGGCTCTTCATGTGATCGTGTTTTGTGCAGTGTTCTTCTGGTTGGGTTTTGGGATTTTTCAAATATGTTATATGTGCCCAGATTTTCCAGAAAAGAAATTTACTTTTGGGGTCCTATAAATCCGTATTTTTTTCGAACTTCGCTACACTTTGGCTATATTGGTTATATCTGTGATGTTTGTATGTATTGAACGTCGGCTAATCGCTATAAGTCGATTAGTCGGGGTTATACATCTCTGTGATCTGTGTTTGATATTGGAATGTGTATATGAATGTGTTGGACTGTCGCGGGTGAATAGCCGGGGTGGATGTGAGATGAGCTTTTGTTTTTCTTTCATTCATTTGTAATATGTAAATTGATGTAATAATATTATTTGTATGGCCGCACAACCGGGTCGGGGTTGTAGCCGTCATTGTATAATTCTTTTTACTATTTTTGCTCCTAGGATAGACCCATGGAGGGGTGCACAAACTACCGGGTACTTGGCGGGTAGTTTGCCGCACCCGTAGGGGTCTTGGGTGGGGTATTTGCTATTCACCGCGACCGTGTAATCCGCTTTTCATTGCAGGCTCGAACGGATTGTGGATTCCTAGTATATCCAATGTATTCATCTGTGATCTGTAATGTCTATCATTGCTTTATATTTAGGCGTTGCTTATGTTTTACAGCCGCGCTAGCCCAGCCCCCGCTCTGTCGTTAGTTAACTAACCTAACGGGTGATGACGGGACCCCGTGGCGAATGCGAATGGCATAAGCGTACGTCATATTTTGGTTGTTTTCTGCAATGGTAGGATTAATTGATGGGACACATTAAAAGAACTAATGCAAGAATATCACGCATTAAAAGAACTAATGCAAGATAATAAACCAAGTTAAAGTCGTTGGAACACTTTCGAAAAACCACTCGGTTCTTTTCAAAACTAACTTTTAAATGCGGAGCTTGAGCCACTCCTTCTAAAAGCTATCTCGTTCCATCGATTATATCAAGTTCACTACGTTCACGGTTTCGCCAAAACCATTCGTAGCCCTCCGTCGTTTCGTATGAATATTCAATAGTATTCAAGCTATGTTTGTTGACCTTCGTCAAGGCATAGAGGTTGGTAGCTGTTGGGTGTTCATATGTAGCATAGATAGATGCGTTGGTTTGGGACAGTCGTATTGCCTTGTTGACCTTCGTCAAGGGTATATACGGATGGGTTCAAATTAACCTGGAAAATGATGGGCAGAACTTGACATGTGACTTATGATTTGTTGACCTTCGTCAAGGTCATAAGAGCATGGGGCAAAAATCCACATCGGGAGTTTCATAAGTACTGAAACTTGCTAGATTTGCATACCATTTGGAGTGTGGTGATTCTGGTATGATTCCTTCAGTTTCGTCACGCGATGATATTTGGATCCCGATCCTACTGTGAGTATATGCTACTCCTCGGGAAATTTCTCACTAAACGATCAATGCTATAAACCTAGTAGGTGCCTAGAAAGGTGTTAGCGGGGCTACGCCCCCAGGGAAAAGAGGTTCTTAAATTAAGGAACTTCGCGAAAGCGTTGGAAAACCTCCCTCGAAGTACCGACACCGGCCTGGCTGAACGGTTAAGCAAGTATTGTGCGGTGGGATTGATCCCGACTGATTCTTCCTTTATGGTTTGAGGAGGGATTCGAGAGACAGTGGGAGCCATCCTGTTTAGACAAATTAAAAACCATTCTAAACTTGCAAGAGCATCGTGCTAAAGTGTTTCTTCTCTCCCCCCTGCAGCGACCAAATAGAAATGACTGGACTTAAGTTACTTCTAGATAAAAACATACTGACAGGGCCAAACTACAAAGATTGGCTCAGGAATGTCAAAATGGCAATCACTTACGACAAGCTGGGGTATCTTCTTACCACCAAAGCTCCCCCCGTCCCAGGTCCCACCTCCAGCGTCGCGGATAAGGAAATCCGTAAGACTTGGGAGATTGATTGCGCGAAGGCCAGGTGCCTCGTGCTTGCCTCTATGGACAACGAACATCAGAGGAGGCACGAGAATATGGACTTGGAATCCATATTTCTTCATACAAAAGAACTGTATGGAGAGCAGTCTCGTATCGCAAGATACGAAGTGTCGAAGAAGTTATTTTCGGCAAAGTTGGCCGTCGGATCATCGGTAGCGGACCACGTGCTTAAGATGATTGGCTACATTGAGGAGCGCAGAGGGCACCCTACAGAAAGGTAGGGAAACACCCGCTTTGTTTGTAGGAGGATCTTCTTCTTCTAGGTCCAAGGCGAAAGCTAAGGGAAAGAGGAAGAAAGCCCCCGCTAAACCAAGGGGCGGTGTTAGTAAAGTGGGTACGAAGGGAAAAGAAATGGCAACAAAGATTGCGGGGAAGCTTGTGGGAAAGGAAGAATGCTTCTATTGTCATAAGAGTGGACACTGGAAGAAAGATTGCAGGGCTTGGAAAGCCAGGACACAGGAACTGAAGCAGGTTGCGGCTTCAGCTTCAGGTGTGTATGTTATTGAAAACTGTCTTTCGATAAACTCTACTTCCTGGGTATTGGATACCGGATCAGGATCTCATATCTGTAATTCTTTGCAGGCGTTGAGAAACCGTAGGTTTTTGAAGGCAGGTGACATGACCCTCAGAGTTGCGAACGGAGCTAGCATGGATGCTAAAGCCGTGGGGGACTATCACCTGGGAATGTCAGATGGACATGTTTTGGTTTTGCGTAATTGCTTTTTTGTACCCAACGCAACTTGTAATATCATTTCTGTATCTTTGGTTTCTAAAGAAGGTTATGAATTTGCGTTTGTAAGTAATGTTGTAAACATTCACCTTAATCAAGTTCTGATTGGGTCAGGTACATTGAGCAATGGTATATACGTATTAAACCAACCACAGATTTTCAATGTCCAGAATACACACAAAAGAAAGTCTCCAGATATCAATCAGGCTTTCTTATGGCATTGTAGACTGGGTCACATCAATGAGACACGGTTGACTAAGTTACATAAAGAAGGATACTTGGATCCGTTCGAGTATCAGTCTTATGCCACTTGTGAATCTTGTCTCATGGGAAAGATGACAAAGACTCCGTTCACTGGACACGGAGAAAGAGCGAGCGAGCTCTTGGGACTCATACACAGTGACGTGTGTGGTCCAATGTCTACACATGCGCGAAGCGGTTATTCATACTTCATTACTTTCACAGACGATTTCTCTAGGTATGGACATGTCTTCTTAATGAAGCACAAATCCGAGGCCTTTGAGAAATTTCGGGATTACAAGAATGAAGTTGAAAAACAAACAGGCAAAAGTATTAAGATTCTAAGATCGGATCGAGGTGGTGAATACTTGAGTGCCGAGTTCCTGGACTATTTAAAAGAGAATGGAATTCTCTCTCAGCGTACTCCTCCATACACTCCGCAACATAACGGTATATCGGAAAGGAGGAATCGAACCCTATTGGATATGGTTCGTTCCATGATGAGTAAGGCTGAGTTACCGCGATCTTTCTGGGGCTATGCACTAGAAGCAGCTGCATATCTCTTGAACAAGGCTCCCACCAAGACTGTGCCTACCACTCCATATCAGATGTGGAGTGGAAAGAAACCCTGTCTTAAGTACCTTAAGATATGGGGATGTCCAGCTTTTGTAAAAAAGCAGCATGCGGACAAGCTCGAGGCACGTTCAGTACAGTGTAAGTTTGTGGGATACCCAAAGAACTCCAGGGGGTATCTGTTCTATTCCGCTGAGGAACAAAATGTTTTTGTTTCTCAACATGCCCGCTTCTTGGAAACTGAGTTTTTGGAAACCCAGATAAGTGGGAACGCAATAGAACTGGAAGAAATTCCAGAACCACAAGCTATTACTGAAAGCTTGGAAGAGCCAGTAAGTTCAAAAGAATAGGACATTCCTACGCCGCTCCGCAGGAGTAGTAGGCAGTCTCATCCGCCCGAGAGATACTACGGTTTTCTCATAGACGGGGATAGAGAGGATTGCATCATAGATTATGATGAGCCTACTAGCTTCCAGCAGGCCGTTCAGAGCGTTGACTCGGTAAAATGGCTGGATGCAATGCGGACCGAAATGGAGTCCATGTACACCAACAAAGTATGGACGTTGGACATTGCTCCAGACGGGGTAAAACCCGTAGGATGCAACTGGATCTTCAAAAGGAAGATTGGTGTAGATGGACAGGTTGAGACCTATAAAGCTAGACTTGTAGCAAAGGGTTTCCGTCAAAGACCTGGCTTGGACTATGACAAAACCTTTTCTCCAGTGGCTATGCTGAAATCCATTCGGATCCTTCTTGCCATTGCTGCCTTCCACGATTATGAGATTTGGCAGATGGACGTAAAAACCGCTTTTCTAAATGGAAATTTAGAGAAGTGTGTCTATATGGACCAGCCAGAGGGTTTCATTCAGAGTGGGAGCAGCGGAAAGGTGTGCAAGTTGCTTAAGTCCATTTATGGACTAAAGCAGGCATCGCGGAGTTGGAACATCTGTTTTGATGAGACGGTCAAGGAATTTGGCTTTATCAAAAATCCAGATGAACCATGGATCTATAGTAGATTTGTAGCGAGAACTGTAGTATTCCTCGTTTTATACGTGGATGACATTCTCTTAATAGGAAATGACATTCCTATGCTACAATCTGTCAAGGGGTTCTTGTCACAAAGGTTCTCCATGAAAGACCTGGGTGATGCCTCATACATCCTGGGGATCCGGATCCTTCGTGATAGATCCAAGAGGATATTAGGACTTTCACAGTCCAGGTACATCGACACCGTACTGAAAAGATTCAGTATGGAAGATTCCAAGCGCGGTAACCTACCGGCTTGTCACGGGATCACCCTCTCTAAAGAGATGTCTCCTAAAACTGATTTGGAGAGGGATCGCATGTCTATTATACCCTACGCTTCTGCGGTAGGCTCTATAATGTATGCGATGTTGTGTACCAGACCGGATGTAGCTTATGCACTGAGTGTAGTAAGCCGGTATCAGTCAAACCCTGGGGAGAAACACTGGATAGCAGTAAAGAACATTCTCAAGTACCTGAGGAGGACTAAGGAGATGTTCTTGGTGTATGGCGGAAAAGACCTCCAGATCGAGGCCTTTGCTGACTCCAGCTTCCAGAGTGACAAGGATGATTCCAAGTCCATGTCGGGTTTTGTCTTTACCCTCAATGGAGGGGCGGTGTGTTGGAAGAGTTCCAAACAGGAAACCGTTGCAGACTCGACGATGGAAGCTGAATACATCGCTGCATCTGATGCCGCAAAAGAAGCTGTCTGGATGAGGAAGTTCTTGAAAGAACTTCAGGTGGTTCCATCCATTGTTGACCCAATACCTCTGTATTGCGACAACAACGGGGCTATAGCTTTAGCGAAGGAACCCAGGTCCCATCAGAGATCCAGGCACACCTTGAGGCGGTATCACCTGATCAGGGAGATCGTGGATCGCAAGGAGATCGAGGTTCGGAGGGTTGCTTCAGAAGAAAACACTGCAGATCCATTCACCAAGGCCCTACCCCAGACTCAGTTCGAGCGGCTGATCGAGATGATAGGTCTTCGATACGCCAGTACATGGCCTTAGTGCAAGTGGGAGATTGTTAGTGTATATGCCCTAGAGGCCATTACTGTATCATACTAGTTTGTATATTACTTAATGGAAGCTTGGGATATTCACCTTGTATAAACAATCTTGCTCAATATAGTAGTATGCTACTTGGTTTGTTTCTACTTCAATGTGTACATGTGTTTATTTTAGTATATCACCTATACGCATTAGTGGAGCCCTTAGGATCTTTGCTTGATTACCAGCGTTGTGATGGCAGTCACACTAGTGGGGGCTGGGTAATCTATAAGCACATCCTTATACAGGTCCCTAGTCGCAGGACTATCGAGACAGGGCATCGATACTCCGGAGTAGACTAGCGTATGCGCTTCTCATCCCAGTGCGGGAGATGGTCTGTCCCACAGCCATCAGTACGTCGTACTGGAGATAGTATACGGGTGCTCGTTGGGTTACGAGTACACTGGACAGGAGTCGTCGGGAACTGACAGGTTGGTATTATACCTATCGTCAGTTATCAGTTCCCAGGTGACATGAGTACAGCTTAGTCCGCTGACTTGACACTGGCACTTCGCCTCGAGTGTGTTCCCACTGCACTTTGATCACTACCCTACCACGGCTCAAAGGAGTCGTGCAAACAGGTAATGGTTGGGTACAGTCCCGAAGCACTTGGAGGCAGTGACGGTTAGACAGGATTCGTCTCTCCCGGTATAGGGGGTTGACATCGCGCTGTGTCTAGGAGAGCCATTACACGAGTAGTCCCTAGCCAGGGCAAGCGAGATATACTGGTAGGCTTCCAGTGTTATCTCAGGGTGTTTTGGGCTTCACTCCGATATGACTTGTACCGCTATTAGGGGACTGACGTTTACCGCCCCCTAGGCCCGACATGCGATGTATCAGACGAACAGACCGGACTGTACGGAGACTGTCACATTCAGACTCAGTAGGAGTTCAGATGGGGTTCACCTCGTCAGCCTTCTTGTCGGCATCTACCTGGGGACCGTTACGCACAGCTAGTGCCGCTTGCGGTCTGTGGTTAAACCCACTGCCAGCGTAGTGTCGAGTCTTTAGAGTCCCACACAGAGGGTTTTCGCCTCTGGGCAAAATAGAGTAGAGGTCGCATGGCTTTGCGACAGGGTTCGTTCTCATCCGCGCGCTTGTGCACGTTTGGAGTCCGGATGGATTTTACTGGTAGGCTCTGGTTTGAGCCAGATACTGGTATACGTTTAGGGGTTGATTTTATCTCTTGGTATTCATGTTCCTCGAAACAAGAATGCGGGTGTGTATGAACAGTTGATTGAGGCGGAGGAAGAGGATTTTCATTAGGGTTTCGGAACGGGTGCGTATGCACAGTTGACAGTCATCTTTTTCCAAACCCTAATGGAATTATGATCTATATATTAATAATATTAATCAAATGAAATTGTGTCATGGTTGGATTTTGTTGACTTGTTGACCATGGTGGACTTGTTGACCATGGTTGAAGGTTTGACCATCATCATTACAAAAGAAAGATGCTTTTTGATTCTTGCAAAACCATTTAAAGATTGTAATGATAATGGTCATTTCAAACCTTCCATCAACTATTTCATTTTATTATTATTGTTAATTGATAATTCTTTTCATTTTGATATGGTTGTAAGAAATGAAAAGAATAAGCTCATTCTATCATAACCATTCTCTCTCCTCACTTGTTCTTCTTCCTCCTCTAGTTCAAGGAGAATCCTTCTTATGAGTTGAGAATCCCTCTCCTTGAGATAAAAACACCCCTTAGATACTCTCTACTCACTCTAGGATCAAAGGTTTAGCAAGCCGAAGATTCTAGTTCTCTCAAAGTTCGAGAAAGAGCCCGAAGGTTGAACCCTCAGGTGGATCCATCTTTGACGGAAGAAGGCAACGAGGAAAGCACCATCAACCTCTACAAAAGTTTGAAGAAGAAGGAGTTCAAGTTAGGTATAACCATCTTTCCGAGTAGCTAACTCTCTTTAGCTTGTTTGCTAGTTTTAGTTTAGGAAAAGATCCCGACTTTGTTAGTCCATGTTGCCCCATGCGCCAAAAATTTGATTTTTATACCGTTTCTGCCTCCCCGTGAGAACCGGGGGTCGCAACGTGGACTTACAAGAATCACTGGAAGGGTTCCAGGGTGATAAGGACGACTGAATGTCGGTCACAGGCATTGTCTTTACCCTCAGTACAGGGACGGTATGTTGGAAGAGTTCCAAGCTAGATACCGTGACATACTAGACGATAAAGGCTGGATACATCGCTACTTAAGATGCTACCAAAGAGGCAGTCTGGATGTATATTTGTTCATGAGATGAACTATGTTCCAACCATTGTGAGACAATGGAGTTGTGGCTTATGCCAAGGAACGCCGGTCCCATCAGTGATCCAGACATATTCTAAGGCAGTATCACCTGATCATGGAGATGGTTGATCTCCAGAGTGATCGAGGTTAGGAGAGTAGACTCAGAGGACAACTCGGCGGATCCACTCACAAAGGCCTTTTCCAAGAGAGAGATTTTTATGGGATGGTTGAGTATGAGATACTACAACCACTGCTATCAGATGGCCCTAGTGCAAGTGGGAGATTGTTAGTTATGTGTATGCCCTAGAGGCCATTACTATACATAGGATGTATATTGTAGTGGATGCTTGGACATATATAGGGAGGACTTTCTTGCTCGACATGATAGTATGCTATCTGGTTGCACTTTACCTTAACGTGTACACTGATTATCTCTATGTTACATGTTGGTAAAGCCCTTAGGATGTGTACTTGATACCTGGACTATGATGCAGATCATACTAGTGGGGACATGGTAGTCCATAAGTACATCCTTCAAAGTCCCTAGTCGTGGGTATATCGAGACGGGGCATCGATATACCAGAGTAGACTAGCGTATACCTTCTCGACCCATACAGATGGGCGATGGATGATCCCATATCCATTGGTGTTTGACATCAGAGATGATATACGGGTGCTCAGTGGAGACTGGGTACACTGGACGGACTCGTCGAGAACTCCCAGATGGTATTATACCTTACGTCAGATGGCCGTTCTCTGGTGACACTGGTACAGAGTAGTCTGTTGACCCGAGATCGTCATAGAGTCTTGTGTGGTTCCCACTGTGCTTTGATTTCCATCTTACCACGTCCAAGCGGGCGTGCAAAACGGTGGTTTTTGGGTACAGTCCCGAATCACATGGAGGCAATGAGCGATAGGAGGGGATTCGTCTCTCCCGGTATAGGGTGTTGATGTTGCGCTGTGTTCGATTGGCTATAACCGGAAATCCCTGGCCAGGGTTGCTGAGATATACTGGTAAGTGTTACCAGTAGTTTCTCGAACTGTTATAGACCTCATATCAACACGACTTATCGAGCTATTGGGGTCTGACGTTTACCACCCCTAGGCAAGATATGCGACATATCAGACGATCAGACCGGACTGTACGGTAAGTGTTACTGGTTGGATTCACAGGAGTGTGAGCGGGCTTGCTCGTCAATCTTCTGATCGCTCAATACCCGGGTGGCCGTTACGTTTAGCAGACCGCTTGCGGCTTGTGGGTGTTTGATATGATCATCATCTGCTGCCGGCGTATTGACGAGTCTTTAGAGTCCTACACAGAGGTTTCCTGGCTCAAGCGAAACGAAATAGGAGCGCATATGAGATATGTGCGGGACCGAGAATGATACCAGTATGTGATACTGTATTCGATTCTCGCGATTTGTGACATTGATCGGTTATATGCGATATAGCCGGGTTATCGGATCAAGTGTTGATTCGATAAGTTGTTACTGTAGATATTAGTCGGTTATATGCGATATGACCGGATCATTAAATCAAGTGTTGATTTAATGATTTAATGCATAATTATATATTTGATATATTACTTTGCATTAACTAGTATCGGTTCACTTTAAATGCATTTTCTCGCTCGGATGTGCACATTGTATATGTGATATACTTTTTGTGCACTTGGTTGTATCATGTTTGATAATACATGCTCTCTAGGGTTTGTGTAAAGATTAAACCATGGTTGTGTAATGGTTTGGGTTTTCTTATTCATTTATTTATTTATTTCATTTTGGGTTTTATTTTGGAAAAGAAATGGCAAAAGAAAAGAAAATGGTTGCTAGTTTTGTTTTACATTGAAAGTTCATGAAGCTTTGACTAAGTGACCATTTTGTCTTCATGCTTAACCCTAACCATTCCATTTAACCATGATTTATTCAATACACTTGACCATGGTTGCAACATGATAAGTATTCAATTTATTTTCTATTTTGAATTAACTTATCATATTATCTTCTTCTTCTTCATCTTCTACTTGAAGAAAAAGCTTGCCTCATCAATGGCAACTTGATGAAAAGAGTGAGAAATCCAATTCTAAAGTGAACCCACTTCCTATTTCTTCATCCTCTACCTCTTGCCAAGTAGTAGAGTGTGTTTTCTTCACAAGTTTCATGACTTGGTGAAGTGGGAGCTTGATCTTGTGATGCTTCAACGTAGATCATCTTCGACACGAAGCCGACGACCTTGCCCGCCCATTTCTCCGATGAAGCCGACGCTAGAGCCCGGATTTTGATTTGGACAGCGGAGAGAACTTCATCACGGAGCCGTGGAGGTGGAGGACCGGATCTACAAAGGTTGTATTTCCGTCACTCTTAGTAAAGTAGTTTACTAGTTCTAGTTTTCGCCTATTTTTCTAGCCAACGATCCGTATTAGGGTTTCTCGGCACCCGTAAATTTTGAAATTGGCATGGTTGATGCCTTGTGAGACCTCTTGAGAGTGCCTAGGAACCCTACATCTCCAGGTAGTAACCATTTCACGCCCTAATCAAGATAATAAAATGTATCGCTTGACCGATCCGAATTCTTATTCGGGGCTGGGGAACGTTGGTTTGGCTCTAACTTACAACAACAGTCATAAATATGAGCAAGGGAAAGAGGATTGTATGGATTCCAAGGATACCCAGTTGAAGAAGAAGCACGGTTTTGCATCTACTTCAGGTGTTCTTGTAATTGAGAACTGCTTTACGGTCAGCCCTACCTCCTGGGTACTTGATACCGGATCAGGATCTCATATCTGTAATCTATTGCAGGGACTGAGAAAAAGTAGGAGAGTTGTACCTGGTGATATGTCTCTTAGAGTAGCGAACGGAGCACAAGTTAATGCTGCAGCCGTCGGTGGATATCACCTTGTGTTGCCAAATGGCAGTACTATGATTTTGAACGATTGCTACTATGTACCTTCTATGGTTTGCAACATCATATCAGTTTCTTTACTCGATAAAGATGGATATAACTTTGTTCTTGATAGAAATATCATGAACATCTACCTTCATTAGGTACTGGTTGCAGAAGGTACACCGTGTAATGGTATCTACGTTCTAAATCAGAATACAGTTCTCAATGTACAAAACACACGCAAGAGGAAGAATTCAGATACGAATGAATCCTACTTGTGGCATTGTAGACTTGGTCATATCGGAGAGAAAATACTAAGTAATTTGCATAAAGATGGACTCTTGAATACGTTCGAGTTTTCATCGTATGAAACTTGTCAGTCTTGTCTCAAAGGAAAGATGACCAAATCTCCGTTCACCGGACATGGAGAAACGGCAGCAGAGCTCTTGGGACTTATACACAGTGATGTATGTGGTCCGATGTCTATACATGCAAAGGGTGGGTTCTCGTACTTCATCACATTCACTGACGATCTCTTTAGATTCGGATATGTGTATCTTATGAAACACAAATCTGAAGATTTTGAGAAATTCAAGGAATTTAGAAACGAAGTAGAGAACCAGACTGGCAAAAGTATCAAGATCCTCCGGTCTGATAGAGGAGGGGAGTACTTAAGCACGGAATTCCTAGATTACTTAAAAGAGAATGGTATTCTCTCTCAGCTTACTCCTCCTTATACACCACATCACAACGGTGTATCGGAGCGGAGGAATCGTACCCTACTGGATATGGTTCGCTCCATGATGAGTAATGCCGAGTTGCCTCTTTCATTTTGGGGACATGCGCTTCAGACAACAGCATACCTTTTGAATCAAGTTCCGTCCAAATCTGTGCGTAAAACTCCATATGAAATATAGAGTAGTAAGAAGCCATGTCTTAAATTTATTAAGATATGGGGTTGTCCGGCCTATGTGAAAACACAGGAACCGGACAAGCTAGAGGCATGGTCAGTTCTATGTAAATTTGTGGGATATCCTAAAGACTCAGTAGGATATATGTTCTACCACACTGAGGAACAGAAGGTGTTTGTATCTCATCACGCTACCTTTTTAGAAAGGGTGTTTCTTGCAAAAGAAACTAGTGAGAGTTCAGTAGAACTGGAAGAAATTCAGCGACCACAAAATATAACTGAAAATTTGGAGGGACCACTGGATTCAATAACCCCAGACGAACCTCAGCCACTCCGCAGATCTGGTAGGATTTCTTATCCGCCCGAGAGATACTACGGTTTTCTCTTAGATGGGGATTGAGAGGATTGCATCTTGGAAGAAGATGACCCTTCCAGTTTCAGGCAGGCCATTATCAGTAGGGACTCTGATAAGTGGCTGGAAGCAATGCAATCCGAAATGGAGTCCATGTACACCAATAAATTATGGACCTTGGATATTGCTCCACCTGGGGTAAAACCCGTTGGATGCAAATGGATCTACAAAAGGAAACTTGGTGTAGATGGGCAGGTGGAAACCTATAAAGCTAGACTCGTTGCAAAAGATTTTCGTCAAAGACCTGGTGTAGACTATGACGGAACCTTTTCTCCAGTGGCTATGCTTAAATCCATTCGGGTCTTACTTGCCATTGCTGCCTTCCATGACTATGAAATCTGGCAGATGGACGTTAAAACGGCTTTTCTGAACGGATGTTTGGAAGAGTGCGTTTACATGGATCAGCCAGAAGGTTTCGTAGACAGTGGGAGCAGCGGGAAGGTGTGCAAGTTGCTTAAATCCATTTATGGATTAAAGCAGGCATCGCGGAGCTGGAACATCTGTTTTGATGAGGCAATCAAGGAATTTGATTTCATCAAGAACGAAGATGAACCTTGTGTCTATAAGAAGATTGTAGGACGAACTGTCGTGTTCCTAGTCTTGTACGTGGACGACATTCTTTTGATAGGAAATGACATTCCTATGCTACAATCGGTCAAGCTATTTTTGTCACAACGGTTCTCCATGAAAGACCTGGGTGATGCCTCATACATTCTGGGGATCAAGATCTACAGAGATAGATCCAAAAGACTACTGGGACTTTCGCAGTCCAGGTACATAGAGAGCGTACTAAAGAGATTTAGTATGGAGAATTCCAAGCGCGGTAACATACCTGCATTGCACGGAATTACCCTCTCCAAGAAGATGTCTCCTAAGACTGACGAGGAGAGGGTTCGCATGAGTACTATACCCTACGCTTCGGCGGTAGGATCTATAATGTATGCGATGCTATGTACAAGACCAGATGTGAGGACCACTGGACATCAGTGAAGAAAATTCTCAAGTACCTGAGAAAGACCAAGGAGATGTTCCTGGTTTACAGTAATGGAGACCTCAGGGTCGAGTCCTTTACCGATTCAAGCTTCCAGAGTGACAAAGATGACAGCAAGTCTGTCTTGGGTTTTGTGTTTACCCTCAACAGAGGAGCGGTGTGTTGGAGGAGTTCCAAATAGGATACCGTCGCAGACTCGACGATGGAGGCTGAATACATTGCTGCAAGCGATGCCGCAAAAGAGGCAGTCTGGACGAAGAAGTTCATTAGTGAACTTCAGGTGGTTCCATCCATTGTTGACCCAATACTTTTGTATTGCGATAACAATGGGGCTATAGCTTTAGCGAAGGAACCAAGGTCCCATCAGAAATCCAGACACATCTTAAGGCGGTATCACCTGATCAGGGAGATCATTGATCGCCAGGATATCGAGGTACGGAGAGTGGACACAAAAGACAACACAGCAGATCCATTTACGAAGGCCCTCCCTCAAACACAGTTCGAGCGACTTTTTGAGCTATTGGGTATGCGGTACGCCGGCAGCTGGCCTTAGTGCAGACGTTGGGTATGTGGTACACCAATTACAGGCCTTTAGTACAAGTGGGAGATTGTTAGATATGTATGCCCTAAAGGCCATTATTGTATAGTACTAGTTTGTATAATACATTTTGGAGCCTTGGGATATATATATATATATGGTTTTACGACAGTCTTGCTCGATATAGTAGTATGCTACTTGGTTTGTTTCTATCTTAATATGTGTATATGTTTCTTTTAACATATCGCTAAAAACATATTGGTAGAGCCCTTAGGATTTTTGCTTGACTACCGGCGTTGTGATGGCGATCACACTAGTGGGGGCTGGGGAGCCTATAAGCACATCCTTATTTTGGTCCCCAGTCGTAGGATTATCGAGACAGGGCATCGATACTCCAGAGTAGACTGGTGCATACGCTTCTCTTCCCAGCAGGGGAGATGGTCTGTCCCACAGCCATTAGTACGTCGTACTGGAGATAGTATGCAGGTGCTCGTTAGGTTACGAGTACACTGGACAGGACTCGTCGGGAACTGTTGGTTGGTATTATATCTATCGTCTCTTAACAGTTCCCAGGTGACATGAGTACAGCTTAGTCCGCTGACTTGACACTATCACTTCGCCTCAAGTGTGTTCCCATTGTTCTTAGATTACTACCCTACCACGGCTCTACTGAGTCGTGCAAACAGGTAGTAGTTAGGTGCAGTCCCGAAGCACTTGGAGGCAGTGACGGTTAAACAGGATTCGTCTCTCCCGGTATTGGGAGTTGATATCGCGCTGTGTCTAGGAGAGCCATTACACAAAGTCCCTGGCCAGGGCAAGCGAGAATTGCTGGTAGGTTTTCGAGTAGATTCTCAGGGTGTTTTGGGCTACACTCCGACACGACATGTACCGCTATTAGGGGACTGACGTTTACTGCCCCCTAGGCCCGCCATGCGATATTCTCAGACGAACAGACCGGACTGTACGGAGATTGTCACATTCAGGCTCAGTAGGAGTTCGATGGGTTCACCTCATCAGTCTTCTTATCGGCATCTACCTGGGGACCGTTACGTACAGCTAGTACCTCTTGCGGCCTGTGGTTAAACCCACTGCCAGCGTAGTGTCGAGCCTTTAGAGTCCCACACAGAGGGTCACTCGCCTTTGGGCAAAACAGAGTAGGGGTTGCATGGTTTTGCGACGGGGTTCATTTACATCCGCGCACTTGTGCACGTTTGGTGTCCGGACAGTAGTGACTAGCGGGCTTTGGTTTAAGCCAGATCCTTGTAATTGTTTTGGGATTGGTTTTGTCTCAGTGTATACGTGTTCCTTGGAGCATGGATGCGGGTGTGTATGCACAGTTAACAGAGGCAGAGGCAAAGGATTCTCATTAGGGTTTTTGACCATTTGGCTTTGGTTGACTTGTTGACCGTTGACTTTTCTTTAAACCCTAATGAGAATATGATATATGATCAATAATATTAATTAAGTATTATTGTGCCATGGTTGAGTTGAAAGTTTGACTTTTGTTGACTTGTTAACTTTGTTGACCGGTTGACCATTTTGGACTTATTGACCATCATCATTTCATGGCTATCATTTCATGGGTATGACTTTTGCTTGCTTGTTGTTTGCAAAATGCAATAATAGCATGAAATGATAATGGTCATTGAAACTAACCATCACCATATACTCAATTATTATTATTATTATCATTATTCTCACTTTTGTGAGAAGGGTTGAATTATGAGAGCTCATTCTATCATTCTCTTTCTCTCTCCTAGAAAGAAAGCTCTCCCTCTTCCTCTTCCTCTCTCAAGGTTCAAGTGTTCCATGAGTTGGAAATCATGAACCTTTGAGACAAAACCACCATCACTCTTCTCTACTCAATCTAAGGTATTAGGTTTAGCGAACCAAACACCTTAGTCATCTCTAGTTTGAGATTGGAGCTCAATTTTGAGATCCTCGGGTGGATCCATCTATGGCAAAGAGGAAACGATAAGGAGGATCCGTTCAAGAAACTAAAAGGAGCAAGCAAGAGGAAGAACAACAACAAGAAGGGAAGGAGTTCAAGACCAAGGTATAGCCATTCTACATAGTAGTTAGAACTTGTAGAATTTTTGTTAGTTCTTGTTTAGCAACGATCCTTCATGAAACGGTCCATGTTACGTAGCTAGGGAAAATTTTCGTTTTACCTATTCGGCCTCCCCGAAAGGACCGGGGTGGGTAACGTGGACCTAACAAGAATAAGCACCATTGGCTTGGCAATGTTCTGGGTTATTTATAGGCAGGAAACTGAAACCCTGGGGCAATATTCAGAACCAAAATGAAATGAACAAAAAGCCCCCAGAAAAGAATCTTCTGCCGAGTTCATCAGGTCGCGGATCCGCGGCCTAAGCGCGCTTATGCCGTGGATCCGCGGCCATTTAGGAGAATTAGGTCATAAAATTTGGTGGGTTTTCCTGGTTTTCAGTACTCTTCAGTGTGGTATATGTTGTTTCTCAGAAGCTCTTCACAATTTTTCCAGAATTTTAGCAGATCAAACGGTGATGTGATGTGGATCTTTTGCCATGATTTTTCTTGAGCTCCGTGTAGACATGTTGGATCTTGTGTTGACATTGTGCTCTGTGCATGAAAATGACATCGATTTTCCATTTTGTCCCTTCAACTGGTGTGCGGCAACATACGGATAGAGAGCGGAGACCCGTGTTTTATCTATGGTTGGCAGTAATCCGGAATTTGTCGTGCTTTTCCATGAATTTCACTGTTTAGAGCTGAGAACCTGTATCCTGCAACTAACTAGCAAACACGGCTCAAGAGTACCTACCGATAAGCAATGTGATAAAAATTGGGCGGTATAAAAATGCAAAAATCTGATATGAACAAATACCCCCAAACTTATCATTTGCTTGTCCCGAGCAAAGCCAATTTATTCACAAAAATTCCTAACCTCACTTTCGCAGCGAACGCGATTGCACTGAGCATGTGCAACAAGCCGTTAAACCTCTAGGTGTCTCTAGTAGGAGGAGTGTTGTCTCCTGAGGGTTTTCAGCGGATACTACCCACAAAATCCGGTCAAGCTAGTTTTGCAAAATAACTATGATCCAAACCCAAGGTTTTGTTTCAGAAAATAACAATTCTATTATCCTAAGTCTAGACTATCGAACCTTTATTTTTCACACCTCGCTTCTTATTTAACTTAAGATTTTATATGTCCTTGCGTGCAGTGCAAATAGTGTCGTTAAGTTCCAGAAGGATCGATTAAAGTCATCATGTCATACAATAAAGCCCACATAAATTTTTTAAAAGGATCACATAAGTTTTATAAAGAGTTAAGTATTTTTCAAGTTTCGTTTTCCAGTAAGGTTTCAATTTCAGAATTTCTATCTTTCTTAACGGGAAACTAGGTCTTATTTTTCACTCCACCTTTTTCTTATTTTCATTTCATACACACCTCTGTGAACGTGCAATAGTCTTTATCATATAATAAAACCTTCATATCTCCGCTAGAAATATTTTTTTATAAAAACATGTCTTTTGTCAAGATTATTCTCACACAAAGAACCGTTAGGAATTTTAACTCGGAGAGAACACTTGCTTGACTTTGTTTTAATCTGGACTTTCTTGGCTTCTTAACGAGCTTTGAGCCAATGCACCCAAACCAGTTGGTTTTAGGGCATTAGGTGTAGAGACACCCCAGCGGACTTAATTACTCAAGTTACCTAGGTCCAAAAACAAAAGACAATTTAGCGTGAAAATCATGATGATTCAATACGAACGGAGATATAACCGGCAGTTCAATTATTTTTTGGATAAAAGACGTGTTTTAGTGGGTTCGGTGTGTAATCATTCCAATCAAGTTCCAGATGGGTTATTTTTCAGAATTAGTTCCAATTAAGGCATCAATAACATTCCTTCATATTCGCTTCACTTCATAAACTATTCTTGATATTACTTATTTCAGAACAAACCTATTTGATCCTCAGAAAATCATTTATCCATTTAAAAGTTTTTAGACATAATAGACTTGTCATCTAATTTCCAAAACTCACGACACGTATAGTGTGATGTAAAGACGTATATCAGCTATAGTTAACTTCAAAGGAGAGTTATCTTTCAGGTTTTCAAAATCTAGAAATAAGATTTAGTTATTCTTATCTTATCAAACAAAACCATCAAATTGTTGAATCTGAGTTCTCCCACTAGCTAACTTGACAAAAAAGTTTTTATGTTTTTAGAAATTTTTTCGATTTTTATGGATTTTTGGATTTTAGTATGCAGATGCAAAATATACATATGAATGCGAAGGTTAGAAATGCGTACCGAGCATACCCCCAAACATAAACTGGATAGTGTCCTCACTGTCATTGCATGAAAAATCATTGAAGGGTCAAAATTGTCGGTTAGATATACACTTTTTTTTTGTTTTTAAAGAAAAGAAAATATTAAGAATGGATATGCACCGGACAAGAATATGCACATATATATACAAAATGGTATATACATACCCCCAAACTTATTTGAAACAGTGTCCACTGTTTTTGGCTGGATAATCGAAGTTTGGTGGTAGGCAGAGGAAGATTATGCAGGGTAAACCGGCTCCTGTAAGACCAAGAGCTCCTCTGGTAGTAGTCGGTGTCCGTTTACTTTGAAAAATGAACCGTCCTTTGGATTCTCCAAATCCACGGCGCCATGCGGATACACATTCCGCACAAAATATGGCCCTTTCCAGGGAGATCTGAGCTTAACTGGATGGAAATGTAGCCGGGTGTCGTAAAGCAGTACCTGTTGAACAGGTGCGAAAGTTTTGCGCAAAAGGTATTTATTGTGAAACACCTTCGTTCGGTTCTTAACGACAACCGCGTTTTCGTAAGCATCATCCCGAAGCTCGCTCAATTCGTTCAACTGCAGCTTCCGATGGCTGCTTGCATCTTCGAGAGACAGATTCAGCTCCTTTATCGCCCAAAATGCGCGATGCTCTATTTCCACAGGGAGGTGGCAAGCATTTCCGTAAACAAGCCGATAGGGAGACATGCCAAGATCGGTCTTATAAGCCGTTCGAAATGGCCTAAGGGCATCAATGAGTTTTAACGACCAATCCTTACGGTTCTTGGAAACCGTCTTCTCCAGTATCTGCTTGATTTGCCGATTTGAAACTTCGACTTGCCCACAGGTTTAGGGGTGGTAGGGCATAGATAGCTTATGATTAATGGAATATTTCCGAATCAAGGCCTCGAAAGTCTTAATGCAGAACTGAGTACCATTGTCGCTAATGATCGCTCGTGGGTGCTCAAACCGGGAGAAAATGTTTTCCTTAAGAAATCTAACGACAAGCTTGTCGTCGTTAGTCCGGCTGGGCACAGCCTCGACCCACTTAGAGATATAATCAACAGCGAGAAGGATGTACAAGTTCCCAAAAGAGCCGGGAAACGGCCCCATGAAATCAATCCCCGAAACGTCGAAAATCTCCACAACCAAGATTGGTTGGAGCGGCATCTCGTTCCTCCTGGATATCCGGCCCAAGTGTTGGCACCGGGAGTAAGTCTTGCAGTAGTCATGAGCGTCTTTGAAGAGTTGTGGCCAGTAGAAACCACACTGCAAGATCTTCTCAGCTGTCTTTCTGGGGCTAAAATGCCCGCCACATACTTGATCGTGGCAAAATGACAGCACACTCTTGAATTCATCGTCAGGGAAACACTGATGAATAATCTGGTCGGGACAGTACTTGAACAGATAGGGTTCGTCCCAGTAAAAGTGTTTTACTTGGGATAAGAATCGAAGTCTGTCCTGACTCGACCATTCAGTTGGTAGTAATCCTATGGCCAAATAGTTCACAATATCTGCGAACCAGGGTTCGCAAGATACTGTCAAGAGCCGTTCATCCGGAAAAACGTCGTTGATCGGAATTTGAAGCGATGGCGAAGAAGGAAGTCATGAGAGATGGTCCGCGACTACATTTTCACATCCTCTTTTGTCCTTGATGACAAGGTCAAACTCTTGAAGCAAGAGGATCCAACGTATCAGCCGAGATTTTGCATCTTTCTTCGCAAAAAGATGGTGCAGAGCAGAATGGTCCGTATAGACGATGACTGGAGAGCCGATGAGGTAGGGCCTGAACTTTTCTAAAGCAAATACAACAGCCAAGAATTCCTTCTCAGTTGTTGTATAATTCAGTTGGGCGTCGTTCAGGGTTCGGCTAGCATAATAGATTACGTGCGGCATCTTGTTGATGTGTTGTCCAAGGACAGCACCGATGGCAAAGTCGGATGCATCGCACATAATCCCAAATGGGTGCGTCCAGTCAGGAGAAGAAAGAATGGGAGCAGAAGTGAGTTAGCTTTTTAATGACTCGAACGTAGTCACACAGCTCGAGTTGAAGTCGAATGGAGTGTCCTTGGCCAACAAAAGAGTCAAGGGCCTAGCAATCTTACTAAAGTCATTGATTAACCGTCTATAGAAACCGGCATGGCCAAGGAAGGCTCGGATATCTCTGACGCATCGGGAAGGAGGGAGATTGGAAATGACTTCAATCTTTGCTTTATCTACCTCAATGCCATTTTGCGAGATGATATGTCCTAAGACAATACCTTCGCGCACCATGAAGTGGCACTTCTCCCAGTTCAAAGTGAGGATCTTATCCTTACACCGGGTAAGGACAGCGTCGAGATACAGCAAACACTCTTCAAAGGAATCGCCGAAAATGGAGAAATCTTCTATGAAGATCTCCAAGAATTTTTCCACCATGTCTAAGAAGATTCCCATCATACACCGCTAGAAGGTAGCGGGCACATTGCACAACCCAAAGGGCATGTGACGATATGCAAACGTGCCGAAAGGACAAGTGAATGTGGTCTTGTCCTGGTCTTTTTCGGCGATGGGAATCTGATTATAGCCGGAGTATCCATCAAGAAAGCAGTAGTACTCGTGTCCGGCCAATCTTTCAACCATCTGGTCAATGAAAGGTAGCGGAAAGTGGTCCTTCCGCGTTGCGGCGTTGAGTTTTCTCTAATCGATGCATACTCGCCACCCAGTCTGGGTGCGAGTTGGGATTAACTCGTTCGCCTCATTGGTTATGACCGTTATACCCGACTTCTTGGGGACAACATGAATGGGGCTAACCCACTGGATATCAGAGATAGGGTAAATAATACCACTATCCAGACACTTTACGATCTCCTTTTTTACAGCCTCCTTCATGACTGGGTTGAGTCGCCTTTGTGGATCCCTGGCTGGTTTGGCATCATCCAACAGATGAATGTGATGTTCAATGATCAGGGGACTAATCCTCTTGATGTCCGCCATTGACCAGCCAAAAGCTTGCCTATTGCTGTGCAAGACCGCGAGAAGGGCTCTCTCTTGCTCGGGAGCTAGAGAAGCCGAGATGATAACAGGGAGGGTCTTGTTTTCACCCAAGTAAGCGTACTTAAGGTGAGACGGCAAAGGCTTGAGTTCGAGCGTTGGAGGTGAAACAATTGAAGGCAAGATGGGTGAAAAGGTCTCGAACTCAAAGGATTCCAGCAGAGGTTCAAATCGAGTGTAAGCGACCGAGTCGGATGGTTCAGCTAACTCATCCGGAAATTCAAAGGATTCTAACTCGGGTGGTGACTGGCTAAGATCGTTCGAGAAAGTGAAACACTCATAGTCATTGTCGGGCGCAGAAACAACAGCAGGTTCGAAGAGGAACGCACTAGTGGCGTTATGGTTGTCATGATCGAACAAAAACTCCTCGAATTCACACTCTTCCGGGGTGCTCTCCTGGATTGAACAAACGTCTAGTATATGAGCATTAGGTTCGGAGGGCTGATTCCCCAACCTAAAAATGTTGAGTTCAATTGTCATATTTCCAAAAGATAGGTTCATCGAACCATTTCGACAATTGATCACAACATTTGAGGTTGCAAGGAATGGGCGACCGAGTATCACAGGAATTTGATTCCGGGGGTTAGCTACAGGCTGTGTGTCTAAAACAATGAAGTCAACGGGGAATATGAAGTCCCCGACCTTGATTAACACATCCTCTAGCTCACCCCTAGGATGGGTGATCGATCGGTCGGCCATTTGGAGAGTACAGTGTGTGGGTTTCAGCTCTCCTACACCTAGTTGCTCATATACTGAGTACAGAAGCAGGTTAACACTGGCACTAAGATCTAAAAGTGCGCGGTTGATGTTCTTATCCCCAATGGTAATAGAAATCGTAGGATAGCCAGGGTCCTTCCGGTTTTAAGGTAAAGATTGTGTAAGAGCATCACTCACAGCACTAGCCAAGAAAACTTTCTTGGGTACCTGACGTTTCCTCTTTTTCGTGCACAAGTCCTTTAAGATTTTTGCGTAGGACGGGACTTGTTGGACAGCATCTAAAAGGGGAATGTTGATGTTAACCTGCTTAAACAACTCCAGAATCTTCTCCATTTGTGGATTTTGTTTATTGGACCTCAACCGGTTTCGAAATGGAACGTTTTTAAAATTGGTTGAGTCCAATGCTTGTGGAGGAGATTGTGGAGTTGGAACGGATCCCAGAGCTGGTGTTTTCGTGGAGTGAGAAATGGGTCCGTTTAGAGCAGAAGAAGAGGAAGAGCCTTTTAAAGAATGGAGAATAGGCTCAGAAGACGAAGAAGAAGAAGAAGCGACCGGGGTGTCATCGTCCTCAATTGTTGGGCCGATGTTGTTGTGCAGCATCCTTCCAGATCTCAATGTAGTCACGGAACTTACATTATGGTTCTGTTGTTCAAGAGCTACATGCACATTATGTGGGTGACCAGGATTTGGGAGCGGTTGAGATGGAAACTTCCCCTTTTTTCGCTCGCTTAACGCCGCATTCAGCAGTGCAATCTGGGCCTCGATGGTCTTAATGCTTTTCCCGTATGCAGTAGTGTGTTGCACCAAAGACTGAATAGATGACTGGATGTTTGCGGTGGATTGCGTCGATTGTTTAACGAACGCCTCCAGACTTCGTTCTAGCGAGGAAACTTTATCGTTGTTTGGCGGAACAAAGTTGTTTTGAGGAAAAGAATTGTTGGGTGCAAAGTTGTTCGTCTGATTTTGAAAAGGTTGGGCTTGGAAGGGCTGCTGAAATTGATGTTGAGTTTGTTGTTGCGGCGGAGGGGGCCTTTGGAAATTGTTGCCTTGGAATTGTTGCTGTTTCTGATTCCAGGCGAAGTTGGGGGTGGTTCCTCCAACCAGGATTGTAGGTGGAAGAGTATGGATCGTTTCTTGGTCTTTGATGAAATGCAACATTAACCTGATCCTGTCCTTGAGATGGTGGATTGTAAGGATACTCTTCGGTTAAGTGAGAAGGATCGGAACAACAAGCAAAAATGGTACGAAGGGGAAGAACAGGGGCAGGAGCAGGAGATGAAAATTTGCTCTCTATCGCTTCATGTTTTCTCGTTATTGCAGCCATTTCAGCTTTCATTGCAATAGAGACATCGAGTTGGTGAATTCCTACCCTAGAATGACTAGTAGAAGTGGAGGAAGAAGAGGAAGAAGTTGGTCTGGTGCTCTCCCATTGAAGCGTTTGTTCCGCAAGGTCGTCGAAGAATTGCCATGCTTCTTCGTCAGATTTCGATAGGAAGTGGCCATGACAAATGGTTTCCAACAACTGTTTGGTTGCTGGGTTCAGGCCCTCGTATAAGGTTTGGCAAAGTTGCCATTTCTCAATACCGTGGTAAAGGCACTGAACAAGAAGGTCTTTATACTGGTCAAAGCACTTCCAAAAGGGTTCAGTAGGAAGCTGGGAGAATTGGTTGATTTCTTTACGGATCCTCACGGTTTTATGATTCGGATAGAATTTCTTGAGAAACACTTTCACAAACTCGTCCCAACTGGTTATGGAGTGGGAAGCGGTGCTATACAGCCACTTTTCAGCAAGATCGCACAAAGTGAACGGAATGAGCCGTAGCCGTATAGCATCGTCCGACAGCTGGGTCGTTTTCATCATTGCACAAACATTCTGAAACTTGTTGATGAAGATATAGGCATCTTCAGATTCAAGCCTGTGAAATTTCGGAAGCATGTTAATGAAGTGGGGCTTAATTTCAAAATTATCCCCATTGGCCGGTGGAAGGGAAAGACAGGTGGGAAGTGCAGAGCGGGTGGGATAAAAACGATCCTGGAGCGCGATTAGCTGTGGCGCTACAGCAGGCGGTGGTTGTGGGTTATTCGCATCTATAGAAGGTGGAATCAATCACGGGGGAGTCAAAGAGATGTTTGGATTAAATCCTGACTTCGCAGAAGAAGAGGTTGGTGATGGTGAGGGTGAGGATGTATGTGTTAGTGTATATGCCTTAGGGGCCATTATTGTATCATACTTGTATGTATATTACTTATTGGAAGCTTGGGATATTCACAGTTGTATATACAGTCTTGCTAAAAATGGTAGTATGCTACTGTTAGTGTATATGCCCTAGAGGCCATTATTGTATTATACTAGTTTGTATATTACTTAATGGAAGCTTGGGATATTCACATGTATATAACACTCTTGCTAAACATGGTAGTATGCTACTTGGTTTTTCTATCTTAATATGTGAGTATACGTATTGATAGAGCTCTTTGGATCTTGCTTGACTACCAGCGTTGTGATGGCAGTCACACTAGTGGGGGCTGGGTAGTCCACAAGCACATCCTTATTCAGGTCCCTAGTCGTTGGATTATCGAGACAGAGCATCGATACTCCGGAGTAGACTAGTGTGTACGCTTCTCATCCTAGTTGGGGAGATGGTCTGTCCCACAGCCGTTAGTACGTCGTACTGGAGATAGCATGCAGGTGCTCGTTAGGTTACGGGTACACCGGACAGGACTCACAGGGAACTGTTGGTTGGTTTTATACCAGTCGTCAGTGAACAGTTCCCAGGTGACATGAGTACAGCATAGTCCGCAGACTTGACACTGCTACTTCGCCTCGAGTGTGTCCTACTGTTCTTAGATTGCTACCCTACCACGGCTCAAAGGATTCGTGCAAAAAGGTAGCAGTTGGGTGCAGTCCCGAGCACTTGGAGGCAGTGGCGGTTAGACAGGATTCGTCTCTCCCGGTATTGGGGGTTGATATCGCGCTGTGTCAGAGAGCCATTACGCAAAGTCCCTGGCCAGGGCAAGCGAGATTTGCTGGTAGATTCCAGTAGTTTCTCAGGGTGTGATGGGCTTCACTCCGACACGACTTATACCGCTATTAGGGGACTGACGCTTGCCGCCCCCTAGGCCCGATATACGATAGTCTTAGACGAACGGACCGGACTGTACGGAGATTTTCACATCAGACTCAGTAGGAGTTCGGATGGGTTTCCTCATCGGCCTTCTTATCGACATCTACCTCGGGACCGTTACGTACAGCTAGTGCCGCTTGCGGTCTGTGGTTAAACCCACTGCCAGCGTAGTAGTCAAGTCTCTAGAGTCCCACACAGAGAGTTTCCCTACTCCAGGCGAAACGATATAGAGGTCGTATGGTTTTACGACAAGGGTTCGGACGCATACGTGTGTTTACGCACGTACGACTTTCGGACAGTTTTTACCAGTCGGCTTTGGTTTAAGCCAGTTACTGGTATCCGGTTATTAGATTTATACAGTCTAAAGTTTTTCCGTATTTTTGCGGAAAGGAGGGGCGTTCTCGTAATTGCACGAGAAGCTTCTAGAAGGTGGTGACTAAGGGGGTTTAGGTGGCATATACAATGAATGTGATTAGTGAGTCATATGGATGATTCATCCATGTCATTAATGCATCATAAATGCTTAATGACTCATGGAGATGAATCATCACTAGATATTATCAAGCATGGTTGTTAAATTGATTTATTTTCTTTTCTTGATAAAAAGAAATGCTTGATATATATTATCATAACTCATTATTCTCACTTCATTATGATCTTCACCTTCTCTCTCCTGAAGCTCTCCCTCTTCAAACCCTAATCCTCCCCTCTCATGTGTTGAGTACAAGGATTAGTTAGACTTATTAAACCATAACCCTCACTCTATTTCACCTAGCTTCTTTGATTAGCACTTAAAGAAGTTTAGTTGCCTCAAGTTTAGAGGCTAAGCTTGGAGTAAAGCTCTCGGGTGGATCGTCTACTACTTCGAGAAGGCCGAGGAGGAGGTGGAGTTCGCAAAGACGAAGGACACGATTCATTAGGTATAATCCCTAAACATAGTAGTATAGAACTTCTATGTTTGTTGTTAGTTATCGTTTAGCTTCGATTCATGCGGTTAGTCGATGTTTAACAAAAAACAAGATCGTTTTTCATATTTCCGCATCCCCGCTAGTCGTGGGGTGTTGTACATCGACTTACAGCTACATGGTTTGTGTCTACTTTAATATGTGCATATGTTTCTTGTAACGTATCACTTATACATATTAGTAGAGCCCATAGGATCTTTGCTTGATCACCAGCGTTGTGATGGCAGTCACACTAGTGGGGGCTGGGTAGTCTATAAGCAACATCCTATACTTGTCCCTAGTCATAGGATTATCGAGACTGGGCATGATACTCTAGAGTAGACTACTGCATACGCTTCTCATACCAGTTGGGGAGATGGTCTGTCCCACAGCCATCAGTACGTCGTATTGGAGATAGTATACAGGTGCTCGTTAGGTTACGGGTGCACCGGACAGGACTCGCAGGGGGGCTGTTGGTTGGTATTATACCAATCGTCAGTTAACAGTTCCCAGGTGACATGAGTACAACATAGTCCGCAGACTTGACACTGCTACTTCGCCTCGAGTATGTCCCACTGCTCTTAGATTGCTACCCTACCACGGCTCAAAGGAGTCATGCAAACAGGTAGCAGTTGGGTGCAGTCCCGAGCACTTGGAGGCAGTGGCAGTTAGAAAGGATTCGTCTCTCCTAGTATTGGGAGTTGATATCGCGCTGTGTCAGGGAGCCATTACGCAAAGTCCCTGGCCAGGGCAAGCGAGATTTATTAGTAGGTTCCAGAAGTTTCTCAGGTTGTAATGGGCTACGCTCCGACACGACTTATACCGCTATTAGGGGACTGATGCTTGCCGCCCCCTAGGCTCGATATGCGATAGTCTTAGACGAACAGACCGGACTGTACGGAGGTTGTCACATCAGGCTCAGTAGGAGTTCGGATGGTTTTCCTCATCGGCCTTCTTATCGACATCTACCTGGAGACCGTTACATACAGCTAGTGCTGCTTGCGGTCTATGGTTAAACCCACTGCCAGC
Source organism: Agapanthus africanus (assembly GCA_030015575.1). Lineage (NCBI taxonomy): Eukaryota > Viridiplantae > Streptophyta > Magnoliopsida > Asparagales > Amaryllidaceae > Agapanthus > Agapanthus africanus. The sequence continues at coordinate 650,955,963 of JASDDO010000019.1, read as the reverse complement.
GTAGTGTCGAGTCTTTAGAGTCCCACACAGAGAGTTTCCCTGCTCCAGGCGAAACGATATAAAGGTCGTATGGTTTTTACGACAAGGGTTCGGACGCATACGTGTGTTTACGCACGTACGACGTTCGGACAGTTTTTACTAGTCGGCTTTGGTTTAAGCCAGATTCTAGTATCAGGTTATTGGATTTATACAGTCTAAAGTTTTTCCGTGTTTTCACGGATTGGAGGGGCGTTCTCGTAATTTTCCGGGAAGCTTCTAGAAGCATGGTGACTCAGGGGTTAAGGTGGCATATGCATTAATTGGATTAATGAGTCATGTAGTGATTCATACATTGAGTTAATGATTCATTTAATGTTTTATATGACTCATGTGATGAATCACTTAGTGTATTAATGAAAAATGGTGATAATTCATTATTTGTTATTTAGTTAATATTATCATATATTTCATATATACACAAATGATTTCATTCATCCAAAAGGATTCTCATTCTCACCTTCTCTCTCCACAAGCTCTCTCTCTCTTCAAACCCTAACCCTAACCTTTCATGTGTTGAGATCAAGGGTTAGCTAGACTAATACATCCATAACCTCACTCTATATCCCCTAGGTATCTTAGATTAGCACTTTGAGCAACCTAGTTATCTCAAGTTAGAGATCAAGCTTGGCGTAGGAGCTCTCAGGTGGATCGTCTTTGACTCGAGGAGGCCGTTGAGGTGCCAATGTTCCAAGGAGCCTACGAGGAGTGGAGGACAGCGATGAAGACCCGAAGGACAAGTAACGTGAGGTATAACTTCGAATCCGTGTAGGGTTGGTAGGCACGCGCACAAGGGTCTACGAGGCATCAACCATGCCCGATTAAAATTTTAGCCGTGCCGAACAACTCTAATACGGATCTTTAAACTAGGGTTTAGGTGAAAACAAACATGTTAAACGCTTTAACACTAAGTGAGAGGGATTACAACATTTGTAGATCCGGTCCTTCACTTCTTAAGCTCCGTGTTGAGGTCCCTTCGCTGCGATCATCGTGTTGTGGACTTTCGAGAGGTTTCACGAAGAGAATGATGCAACCTTTGCTTCCGATCTTCGATACCAAGATGATCTACCTTGAAGTTTCGTTAACACAAGCTAACACTCATAATATGAAGTGAACACCCTCATCTAAATGGCAAGGATAGATGAGGATGATGAAGTAGGATTTTTGCTCTCATTTAAAATCTTTTTATTACTCACTTTCATCACAAAAGAAAGCTTTTTCATGAAGGAACTCAAGCATGAAGAAGAAGAATGAAGATGATAACCTTAATCTTTTTGTGATGAATAATGAATTATTGTAGTGGTTAAAATCTAACCAAGGGTTAAGCATGAGAGAGTTAACCCTTGTAGAGAGTTAACTATAGTTAATGGTTTGGATTGGGTTAACATAATATCTCACAAAAATATCAAGCATCCACAAAGTCAAAGCTTCATGGAAGCTTCATGCAAAAGCTAACCCTAATCCAAACCCTGTTAGTGTATATGCCCTAGAGGCCATTACTGTATCATACTAGTTTGTATATTACTTGATGGAAGCTTGGGATATTCACAGTTGTATTTACAATCTTGCTCGAAATGGTAGTTTGCTACTTGGTTTGTCTCTGCTTTAATATGTGCATGTGTTTCTTTTAGCATATCGCTGATATACATATTAGTAGAGCCCTTAGGATCTTTGCTTGATTACCAGCGTTGTGATGGCGCTCACACTCGTGGGAGCTGGGTGATCTATAAGCATATCCTTATACAGGTCCCTAGTCGTTGGACTATCGAGACAGGGCATCGATACTCCGGAGTAGACTAGCGTATGCGCTTCTCATCCCAGTATGGGAGACGGTCTATCCCACAGCCGTCAGTACGTCGTACTTGAGATAGTATGCGGGTGCTCGTTAGGTTATGAGTACACTGGACAGGACTCGTCAGGAACTGTTGGTTGGTATTATACCTATCGTCAGTTATCAGTTCCCAGGTGACATGAGTACAGCTTAGTCCGCTGACTTGACACTGTCACTTCGCCTCGAGTGTGTTCCCACGGCACTTTGATTACTACCCTACCACGGCTCAAAGGAGTCATGCAAACAGGTAGTTTTTGGGTGCAGTCCCGAAGCACTTGGAGGCAGTGATGGTTAGACAGGATTCGTCTCTCCCGGTATTGGGGGTTGACATCGCGCTGTGTCCAGGAGAGCCATTACACGAGTAGTCCCTGGCCAGGGCAAGTGAGATATACTGGTAGGTTTCCAGTGTTATCTCAGGGTGTTCTGGGCTACACTCCGACACGACTTGTACCGCTATTAGAGGACTGACGTTCACCGCCCCCAAGGCCCGCCATGCGATGTATCAGACGAACAGACCGGACTGTTCGGAGACTGTCACATACAGGCTCAGTAGGAGTTCAGATGGGGTTCACCTCGTCAGTCTTCTTATCGATATCTACCTGGGGACCGTTACGTACAGCTAGTGCCGCTTGCGGTCTGCGGTTAAACCCACTGCCAGCGTAGTGTCGAGTCTTTAGAGTCCCACACAGAGAGCTATTCGCCTTTAGGCAAAATGAGTAGAGGTCGCATGGTTTTGTGACAGGGTTCGTTCACATCCGCGCACTTGTGCACGTTTGCTGTCCGGACAGCTTATACTAGCGGGCTTTGGTTTAAGCCGGATCCTAGTATATGATTTGGGATTGGTTTTATCACATTGTATTCGTGTTCCTCGGATCACGAATACGGGTGCGTATGCACAGTTGCTTGAGATAGAGGGAGAGGACTTTGATTAGGGTTAATGACTATTGTCATTTTATTAACCCTAATGCTTATGTGTGTAGTATGGCTAATTGATATTAGTTTAAATAATTATGCATGGTTATGGTTGTTGACCATTTGACCTCCTTGACTTGTTGACCTAGGTTGACACTTTGACTATCATCATTTCATTTGGAAGATGCTCTTTGATCCTTGCAAATTGCATTAAAAATGAAATGATAATGGTCATGTCTTGATTAACCATGACAATTATCTAGCTAATTATCTAATTACAATAATTCACACATATATGAGAGAATGCTTCATATTTTCTCTCATTCTATTATTCACTTTCTCTCTCTTGCTCTTCCTCTCCCTCAAGCTCTCCCCTCTCATGTGTTGAGAAACACTTGAGCTTGAGAAAAACCCCTTCTTGATAATCTCTACTCTCATCTAGGGTTTAAGGATTGGCACTTCTTGCACCCTAGTTACTTCTAGCTTGGAGTTGAAGCCAAAGGTTGAGGCTTTCGGGTGGATCTTTCTTCGACGTGAGAAGACGACCAAGGTGACCTCTTTCCACTACTCCAAGGAGCAAGGAGAGAAGGATATAAAGCCCTAGGTATAACCTTTCTAACACTTAGCTAGTTTCTAGTTAGCTTTAGCTTGTTTTTGGTCAGCAAAGATCCTTCTTTGTCTAGTCCATGTTGCCTAAGTTGATAAAAATTTGATTTTTATTCCGTTTTCCGCCTCCCCGTAAGTACCGGGGTGGGCAACGTGGACTTACAGTGGTATCAGAGACTAACTAAACATAAACTAGCTAGGTAGTAAAGTGTATGGAAGTTCGACAAGAAAAAATCGAAAAACCGAGTTTTCAAAACCCTAAGTTTCTGTTAAATTTTTTTCTGTTCAAAACAAAATAAATCATACACCAAAAATCATCTCAGGGTTTTTTGAAGAAAGCCACCAAAAACGATTCAGAGATTCGACCAAAGAGCCGCGGTTCCGCGGCAATAGCAAGCTATTGCCGTGCAACCGCGGCCGTTTTGGCTCGGCTCTGGGTCGAGTTTGGTGCAGTGTCTTTCTGGCTTGGTTTTGGGATTTTTAAGATGGTTAATATGTGCCCAGATTTTCCAGAATAGAAATTTGTTTTTGGGGGCCTATAAATCCGTATTTTTTATCGAACTTCACTACACTTTGACTGAAGGGTTATATCTGTGATGTTTATATGTATTGAACGTCGGCTAATCGCTATATGTCGATTAGTCGGTGTTATACAAATCTGTGATCTGTGTTTAATGATGGTATGTGTATATGAATGTGTTGGATTGTCACGGGTGAATAGCCGGGGTGGATGTGAGATGAGTGTTTCTTTTTCTTTCATTCATTGTAACATGTAAATTGATGTAATATTATTTGTATGGCCGCACAACCGGGTCGGGGTTGTCGTCATTGTATAATTCTTTTTACTGTTTTTGCTCCTAGGATAGACCCATGGAGGGGTGCACAAACTACCGGGTATCTCGAAGTGCCGAGTGGCCTACTCACGGTGGTGAGGGAGGTTGCTTCGCTTCGGGTACTTGGCGGGTAGTTTGCCGCACCCGTAGGGGTCTTGGGTAGGGTATTGGCTATTCATCGCGACCGTGTAATCCTCTTTTCGTTGCAGGCTCGAACGGATTGCGGATTCCTAGTATATCCAATGTATTCATCTGTGATCTGTAATGTCTATCATTGCTATATATTTATATATGATAACTATTTAGGCGTTGCTTATGTTTTACAGCTGCGCTAGCCCAGCCCCCGCTCTGTCGTTAGTTAAGTAACCTAACGGGTGATGACGGGGCCCCGTGGCGAATGCGAATGGCATAAGCGTACGTCATATTTTGGTTGTTTTCTGAAATGGTAGGATTAAATGATGGGACGCATTAAAAGAACTAATGCAAGAAAATAAACCAAGTAAAAGTCGATTGGAACACTTTGAAAACCACTCGATTCTTTTCAAAACTAAACTTTTAAACGCGGAGCTTGAACCACTCCTTTTAAAAGCTATCTCGTTCCATCGATTATATCAAGTTCACTACGTTCACGGTTTCGCCAAAACCATCCGTAGCCCCCCATCATTTCAGTTAAATATTCGGTAGTATTCAAGCTATGTATTTTGACCTCACGCCAAGGCATAGTGATTGGTAGCTGCCGGATATTTATTTGTTGCATAGATAGAATGCGTTGGTTTGAGACAGTCGTACTGCCATTTTGGCCTACGTCAAGGATAGGTACGGGTGGGTTCAAATTAACCGGGATAATGATGGGAAGAACTTGACATGTGACTTATGACATTTTGACCTCACGCCAAGGTCATAAGAGCATGGGGCAAAAATCCACATCGGGAGTTTCATAAGTACTGAAACTTGCTAGCGCTGCATACCATTTGGAGTGTGATAATTCTGGTAGGATTCCTTCGGTTTGTATCACGCGATGATATTTGGATCCCGATCCTACTGTGAGTATATGCTACTCCTCGGGAAAACTTAGTAGGTGTCTAGAAAGGTGTTAGCGGGGCTACGCCCACAGGGAAAAGAGGTTACTTAATTAAGGAACTTCGCGAAAGCGTTGGAAAACCTCCCTCGAAGTACCGACACTGGCCTGGCAGAACGGTTAAGCAAGTATTGTACGGTGAGATTGATCCTGACTAATCCTTTCTTTACGGTTTGAGAAGGGATTCGAGAGACAGTGCGAGCCATCCAGTTTAGACAAACTAAAAACCACTCTAAACTTGCAAGAGCATCATGCTAAAGTGTTTCTTTTCTCTCTCCTAATTGCAGCGACCATTCAACATTACCGGACTTAAGTTATTACTAGATAAAAACATATTGACAGGGCCAAACTACAAAGATTGGCTCAGGAATGTCAAGATGGCAATCACTTACGACAAGTTGGGGTATGTCCTTACCACCAAAGCTCCCCCTGTCCCAGGTCCCAAAACCAGTGTCGTAGATAGGGAAATCTACAAAACCTGGGAAATAGATTGCACGAAGGCCAGATGCCTCGTACTAGCCTCGATGGACAACGAACATCAGAGGAGGCACGAGAATATGGACCTAGAGTCCATATTTCTTCATACAAAAGAACTGTATGGAGAGCAGTCTCGTATCGCAAGATACGAAATGTCGAAGAAGTTGTTTTCGGCAAGGTTGGCCGTCGGATCATCGGTAGCGGAACACGTGCTTAAGATGATTTGATACATAGAGGAGCTCACGGAACTTGGGACCACGTTGGAGAATGAACTCTATACTGATTTGATTCTCCAGTCCCTTCCTTCCACTTACGCCCAATTTATTCTTAACTTCAACATGCAAGGAAAGGAGGTTGAACTTTCCGAACTTCTGAACATGTTGAGGAGTGCTGAGGGCACCCTACAGAAGGGTAGGGAGACATCCACTTTGTTTGTAGGAGGATCTTCCTCTTCTAGATCCAGGGCGAAAGCCAAGGGTAAGAAGAAGAAAGCCCCCGCCAAACCAAGAGGCGGTGTCGATAAAGTGGATACGAAGGGAAAAGGAAAAGCAACAAAGATAGCGGGAAAACTGGTGGGGAAGGAAGAATGCTTCTATTGTCACAAAAGTGGTCACTGGAAACAGGATTGGAAGGCTTGGAAGGCTTGGAAGGCCAGAACACAGGATTTGAAGCGAGTAGCAGCTTCAGCTTCAGGTGTGTATGTTATTGAAAACTGTCTATCAATAAACTCTACATCCTGGGTATTGGATACCGGATCAGGATCTCATATCTGTAATTCTTTGCAGGCGTTGAGAAAGCGTAGAGTTTTGAAGGCAGGTGACATGACCCTCAGAGTTGCAAACGGTGCTAGCATGGATGCTGAGGCCGTGGGGGACTATCACCTGGGATTGTAGGATGGACACTTTTTGGTTTTGCGTAGTTGTTATTATGTACCAAATGCAACCTGTAATATCATTTCTGTATCTTTATTATCTAAAGAAGGTTATGAATTTGCATTTGTAAGTAATGTAGTGAACATTCACCTTAATCAAGTTTTGATTGGGTCAGGTACATTGAACAACGGTATATACGTATTAAACCAACCACAGATTTTCAATGTCCAGAATACACACAAAAGAAAGTCTCCAGAAATCAATAAAACTTTCTTATGGCATTGTAGACTGGGTCACATCAATGAGAGAAGGTTGACTAAGTTACACGCAGAAGGTTATTTGGATCCATTCGAATATCAATCGTATGCAACTTGTCAATCTTGTCTCAAAGGAAAGATGACAAAGACTCCGTTCACTGGACACGGAGTAAGAGCGAGCGAGCTCTTAGGACTCGTACACAGCAACGTGTGCGGTCCAATGTCTACACATGCGTGAAGCGGTTATTCTTACTTCATTACTTTTATGGATGATTTCTCAAGGTTCGGACATGTCTTCTTGATGAAGCATAAATCCGAAGCTTTTGAAAAGTTCCAGGAATATAAGAATGAAGTAGAAAAACAAACAGGCAAAAGTATCAAGACACTAAGATCTGATCGAGGTGGTGAATACTTGAGTGCCGAGTTCCTGGGTTACTTAAAAGAGAATGGAATTCTCTCTCAGCTTACTCCTCCATACACTCCGCAACATAACGGTGTATCGGAGAGACGGAACCGAACCCTATTGGATATGGTACGGTCCATGATGAGTAACGCTGAGTTGCCGCGATCGTTCTGGGGATATGCGCTAGAAACAGCTGCATACCTTTTGAACCGTGTTCCCACTAAGACTGTGCCTACCACACCATATGAGTTATGGAGTGGGAAGAAACCCTATCTTCAATACTTGAAGATTTGGGGATGTCCATCTTATGTCAAAAAGCAGCATGCGGACAAACTAGAGGCACGCTCAGTACTGTGCAAGTTTGTGGGATACCCAAAGAACTCCAGGGGGTATCTTTTCTATTACGCAGAGGAACAAAAAGTCCTTGTTTCTCGTAATGCCCATTTTCTGGAACACCGGTTCATAGAAAAGGAAATAAGTGGGAGCGCAATAGAACTGGAAGAAATTCCGGAACCACAAGCTATTACTGAAAGCTTAGTAGAACCAGAGGGTTCGAAAGATCAAGACATTCCCACGCCACTCCGCAGGAGTAGTAGGCAGTCTCATCCGCCCGAGAGATACTACGGTTTTCTCATTGACGGGGATAGAGAAGATTGCATCATAGATTTTGATGAGCCTACTAGCTTCCAGCAAGCCATTCAGAGCGTCGACTCGGTAAAATGGCTGGATGCAATGCGGACCGAGATGGAGTCCATGTACACCAACAAAGTATGGACGTTGGACATTGCTCCAGATGGGGTAAAACCCGTAGGATGCAAGTGGATCTTCAAAAGGAAGATTGGTGTAGATGGACAGGTTGAGACCTATAAAGCTAGACTGGTTGCAAAGGGTTTTCGTCAAAGACCTGGTTTGGACTATGACGAAACCTTTTCTCCAGTAGCTATGATGAAATCCATTCGGATCCTTCGTGCCAATGCTGCCTTCCACGATTATGAGATTTGGCAGATGGACGTAAAGACAGCTTCTCTAAATGGACATTTAGAGGAGTGTGTCTATATGGACTAGCCAGAGGGTTTCATTCAGAGTGGGAGCAGCGGAAAGGTGTGCAAGTTGCTTAAGTCCATTTATGGACTAAAGCAGGCATCGCGGAGTTGGAACATCTGTTTTGATGAGACGGTCAAGGAATTTGGCTTTATCAAAAATCCAGATGAACCATGCATCTATTGTAGATTTGTAGCGAGAACTGTAGTATTCCTCGTTTTATACGTGGATGACATTCTCTTAATAGAAAATGACATTCCTATGCTACAATCTGTCAAGGGGTTCTTGTCACACAGGTTCTCCATGAAAGACCTGGGTGATGCCTCATACATTCTGGGTATCCGGATCTACCGTGACAGATCCAAGAGGATATTGGGACTTTCACAGTCCAGGTACATCGACACCATACTGAAGAGATTCAGTATGGAAGATTCCAAGCGCGGTAATCTACCGGCTTGTCACGGGATCACCCTCTCCAAAGAGATGTCTCCCAAGACTGATTTGGAGAGGGATCGCATGTCTATTATACCCTACGCTTCTGCGGTAGGCTCTATAATGTATGCGATGTTGTGTACCAGACCGGATGTGGCTTATGCACTGAGTGTGGTAAGCAGGTATCAGTCAAACCCTGGGGAGAAACATTGGATAGCAGTAAAGAACATTCTCAAGTACCTGAGAAGGACTAAGGAGATGTTCTTGGTGTATGGCGGAAAAGACCTCCAGATTGAGGCCTTTGCTGACTCCAGCTTCCAGAGTGACAAGGATGATTCCAAGTCCATGTCGGGTTTTGTCTTCACCCTCAATGGAGGGGCGGTGTGTTGGAAGAGCTCCAAACAGGAAACCGTTGCTGACTCGACTATGGAAGCGGAATACATCGCTGCATCTGATGTCGCAAAAGAAGCTGTCTGGATGAGGAAGTTCTTGAAAGAACTTCAGGTGGTTCCGTCCATTGTTGACCTAATACCTCTGTATTGCGACAACAACAGGGCTATAGCTTTAGCGAAGGAACCCAGGTCCCATCAGAAATCCAGACACATCTTGAGGCGGTATCACCTGATCAGGGAGATCGTGGATCGCCAGGAGATCGAGGTTCGGAGGGTTGCTTCAGAAGATAACACAGTAGATCCATTCACCAAGGCCTTGCCCCAGACTCAGTTCGAGCGGCTGATTGAGATGATAGGTCTTCGATACGCCAGTACATGGCCTTAGTGCAAGTGGGAGATTGTTAGTGTATATGCCCTAGAGGCCATTACTGTATCATACTAGTTTGTATATTACTTGATGGAAGCTTGGGATATTCACAATTGTATATACAATCTTGCTCGAAATGGTAGTATGCTACTTGGTTTCTCTCTGCTTTAATATGTGCATGTGTTTCTTTTAGCATATCGCTGATATACATATTAGTAGAGCCCTTAGGATCTTTGCTTGATTACCAGCGTTGTGATGGCGCTCACACTCGTGGGAGCTGGGTGATCTATAAGCACATCCTTATACAGGTCCCTAGTCGTTGGACTATCGAGACAGGGCATCGATACTCCGGAGTAGACTAGCGTATGCTCTTCTCATCCCAGTATGGGAGACGGTCTGTCCCACAGCCGTCAGTACGTCGTACTTGAGATAGTATGCGGGTGCTCGTTAGGTTACGAGTACACTGGACAGGACTCGTCGGGAACTGTTGGTTGGTATTATAGCTATCGTCAGTTATCAGTTCCCAGGTGACATGAGTACAGCTTAGTCCGCTGACTTGACACTGTCACTTCGCCTCGAGTGTGTTCTCACTGCACTTTGATTACTACCCAACCACGGCTCAAAAGAGTCGTGCAAACAGGTAGTTTTTGGGTGCAGTCCCGAAGCACTTGGAGGCAGTGACGGTTAGACAGGATTCGTCTCTCGCGGTATTGGGGGTTGACATCGCGCTGTGTCCAGGAGAGCCAATACACGAGTAGTCCCTGGCCAGGGCAAGTGAGATATACTGGTAGGTTTCCAGTGTTATCTCAGGGTGTTCTGGGCTACACTCCGACACGACTTGTACCGCTATTAGGGGACTGACGTTCACCGCCCCCCTAGGCCCGCCATGCGAAGTATCAGACGAACAGATCGGACTGTACGGAGACTGTCATATACAGGCTCAGTAGGAGTTTAGATGGGGTTCACCTCGTCAGTCTTCTTATCGACATCTACCTGGGGACCGTTACGTACAGCTAGTGCCGCTTGCGGTCTGTGGTTAAACCCACTGCCAGCGTAGTGTCGAGTCTTTAGAGTCCCACACAGAGAGCTATTCGCCTTTAGGCAAAATGAGTAGAGGTCGCATGGTTTTGCGACAGGGTTCGTTCACATCCGCGCACTTGTGCACGTTTGCTGTCCGGACAGCTTATACTAGCGGGCTATGGTTTAAGCCGGATCCTAGTATATGATTTGGGATTGGTTTTATCACATTGTATTCGTGTTCCTCGGATCAAGAATACGGGTGCGTATGCAGAGTTGCTTGAGACAGAGGGAGAGGACTTTGATTAGGGTTAATGACTATTGTCATTTTATTAACCCTAATGCTTATGTGTGTATTATGGTTAATTGATATTAGTTTAAATAATTGTGCATGGTTATGGTTGTTGACCATTTGACCTCCTTGACTTGTTGACCTAGGTTGACACTTTGACCATCATCATTTCATTTGGAAGATACTCTTTGATCCTTGCAAATTGCATTAAAAAGGAAATGATAATGGTCATGTCTTGATTAACCATGACAATTATCTAGCTAATTTCTAATTACAATAATTCACACATATATGAGAGAATGCTTCATATTTTCTCTCATTCTATTATTCACTTTCTCTCTCTTGTTCTTCCTCTCCCTCAAGCTCTCCCCTCTCATGTGTTGAGAAACACTTGAGCTTGAGAAAAACCCCTTCTTGATAATCTCTACTCTCATCTAGGGTTTAAGGATTGGCACTTCTTGCAACCTAGTTACTTCTAGCTTGGAGTTGAAGCCAAAGGTTGAGGCTTTCGGGTGGATCTTTCTTCGACGTGAGAAGACGACCAAGGTGACCTCTTTCCACTACTCCAAGGAGCAAGGAGAGAAGGAGATAAAGCCCTAGGTATAACCTTTCTAACACTTAGCTAGTTTCTAGTTAGCTTTAGCTTGTTTTTGTTTAGCAAAGATCCTTCTTTGTCTAGTCCATGTTGCCTAAGTTGATAAAAATTTGATTTTTATTCCGTTTTCCGCCTCCCCGTAAGTACCGGGGTGGGCAACGTGGACTTACAAACCCTAACCAAGTTTAAACCCTAATCCAATGTTAAATTTATAACCCTAACATGTTACAATATTATATATCACATATACAATATATTTTGTAACAATAGAAAATAATATAATTAACATATATCGCATATATATCAATGTATTATCCCATGAGAAAATGAATCTTTTAGTGAGCAAATATTAGTTAATGTAATTTAATATATCATATATATTATTATACATTAAATTATCGAATCAACACTTGATCCGATAATCCGGCTATATCACAAATAACCGACTAATAGTATGACCCGGCTATATCACATATACCCGGCCGATATCTCATATCGCGAGAATCCAATACGGTATCATATACAGCATTATCCTCGGTCCTGCAAATATCACATATGTGCTCCTATTCCGTTTCGCCTGAGCCAAGAAAGCTCTGTGTAGGACTCTAAAGAATCGTCAATACGCCGGCAGTAGGTGATGATCATATTAAACACCCACAAGCTGCAAGCGGTCAGCTAAACTTAACAGCTACCCAGGTATTGAGCACTCAGAAGATCAACAAGCAAGCCTGTACATTCTCCTGTGAATCCAATCAGTAACACTCCCGTACAGTCCGGTCTCGTCGTCTGATATGTCGCATATCTCGCCTAGGGGTGGTAAACGTCAGACCCCAGTAGCTCGATAAGTCGTGTCGATATGAGGTCAATAACAGTTCGAGAAACTACTGGTAACACTTACCAGTAAATCTCAGCAATCCTGGCCAGGGATTTTTGGTTATAGCCAATCGAACACAGCACAACATCAACTCCCTATACCGGGAAAGACGAATCCCCTCCTATCGCTCATTGCCTCCATGTGATTCGGGACTGTACCCAAAAGACACCTTTTTGCACTCCCTCTTGGACGTAGTATGATGGAAATCAAAGCACAGTGGGAATCACACAAGACTCTATGACATTCTCGGGTCAACAGACTACTCTGTACCAGTGTCACCGGAGAACTACCATCTGACGTAAGGTATAATACCATCTGGGAGTTCTCGGCGAGTCCGTCCAGTGTACCCAGTCTCTACCGAGCACCCATACACCATCCTTGATGTTAAACACCGATGGATATGGGATCATCCATCGCCCATCATATGGGTCAAGATGCGTATACGCTAGTCTACTCTGGTGCATCGATGCCCTGTCTCGATACACCCTCGACTAGGAACAGTTATAGGATGTACTCGTCGACTACCGTGGCCCCACTAGTATGATCTCATCATAGTCCCAGTAGTCGAGTACATATCCTAAGGGCTTTATCAACATGTAACATAGAGACAATCAGAGTACATGTTAAGATAAAGTACAACCAGATAGCATACTATCATGTCGAGCAGGAAAGTCCTCCCTATATATGTCCTAGCATCCACTACAATATACATCGTAAGTATAGTAATGGCCTCTAGGGCATACATATAACTAACAATCTCCCACTTGCACTAGGGCCATCTGTTGTGGTATCACATACCCAACAATTAGCTGCGGTTGATGTATCTCATACTCAACCATCCCATAAAAGTCTCTACTAGGAAAAAGGCCTTTGTGAGTGGATCCGCGCTGTTGTCCTCTCCGTCTACTCTCCTAACCTCGATCTCCCTGGAGATCAACCATCTCCATGATCAGGTGATACTGCCTAAGAATTATATCTGGATTTCTGATGGGACGGGGGTTCCTTGGCATAAGCCACAACTCCATTGTCACACAATGGTAGGAACGAAGTTCATCTCATGAACTTATATATATCCAGACTGCCTCTTTGGTAGCATCCTCGGTAACGATGTGTCTTTCCTTTAATCGTCTAGTAAGTCACGGTATCTAGCTTGGAACTCTTCCAACATATCGTCCCTCCACTGAGGGTAAAGACAATGCCTGCGACTGACATTCAGTCGTTCTTACCACCCTGGAACCTTTCCAGTGATTCTCCCCAGGATCGATTGATACCATCCCACTACAACTAGTGAGAATCCTAACATCCAATTAGATCTATCTCATAGATCCAAATCCCAGGATTTAGGAGGTATCACTATGATCCTATATGGAGAATCCTTGTGATAAGCGGAGATTGACCGAGCGTAGCATAGGAAACTCCTTCCCTATCAAGAGTATGTCATCCACGTACTCTACGAGGATCACCACCATACTCCCTACTACCTTTTGTATATACAAGGTTCGTCTACCATTTTGATGAAGTCAAACTCTTTGACTACTACATCAAAACAGACGTTCCAACTCCGCGATTCCTGCTTTATCACATAAAACATCTTGCACACGTTTCCGCTGCTCCCACTGTCTACGAAGCCCTCTGGCAGTGTACTTATAGACGCACTCTTCCAAATCAACATTTAGAAAAGCAGTCATGACACCCAACCGCCAGATACCGTAGTCATGGTATGTAGCCGTGGCAAGTAGGATCTGGATGGACTTAAGCATAGCTTTGAAAGTCTCAACTTTTCCATGTACACCAAGTAATCTTCTCAAGATATACTTGCTCCTGATGGGGATTTAACCCTTCAGATAAAGCAACCAAAGTCCATACTTTGTTGGTGTATAAGGATTCCATCTCAGATCGATAAGAATCCAGCCATTCTTACAGAGTCCCACTCGTGATGGCCAGCCCGAAACTAGTTGGGTCATCATCTCATGATGCAATCCTCGCTCCCACTGTCATAGAGAAACCGAAGTATCTCTCAGGTGGATGAGGAACCCTACTAAATCAGCAGAGAGGCTGAGGTTCGTTGGTTACTATTGAATCCTTTGGTTCTACCAAATTATCTGATGTAGTTTGTATAGCTGGAACTCCTTCCAGTTCTACCTCATGACCACTAATTTCTTCACAAAAAATTCCCTTTCACAAAGGTGGCATGTTGAGAAATAAAACACTTTTGTTTCTCGGTTTGGTAGAAGATATTCCCTTGCGAATGGTTGGGTTATCCAACAACTTCTACAGAACTGACTTTGCCTCAAGCTTGTCCGGATTTTGCTTTTTAGACATAGGACGGACAACCCCAAATCTTAACAAACTTAAGATATGGGCTCTTCCCTTTCCATATCATATATGAAGTGGTAGGCAACTGATTTGATTTGAACCCTATTCAATAGGTATGCAGCTTCACAAGTGCATAATTCCCAAAAGGAAATAGGAATCTCAGTAGTACTCATCATAGAGCACACCATATCACATAGGGTGTTATTGCTCCGCCCGGATATACCATCGTGCTATGGTGTATTCGGAGGAGTAATGCTTAGAGAGAATCTCATTCTCCTTTAGAATAATCCAGGAATTTCGTGCTCAAGTATCCTCCTCCTTGATCTCATCAAAGGACATAATACTTATACCCGTATTTTGGTTCTCTACTTCTAACTTATATTCTGTGAATATCTCAAAAGCTTCGGACTTGTGTTTCAACAGGAACATATGTCTGAATTTTGAGAGATTATCAGAGAATGTAATGAAGTACAAAGAACCGGTCTTGGTATGTATAGACAGGAGACCATCATACATCATCATGTATCAATCCCAAGAGTTCACTAACTCTTTCTCTGTTTCCAATAAACAGAGCTGTGGTCATCTTATCTTTGTGACATGACCGGCAAGTTTCACAAGATGTAAATTCAAAACAATTTAAATATGCATCTATATGTAACTTAGCTAGTCGGGTCGCATTGATATGACCTAGTCTACAATGCCTTAAGAAGGATTCGTTCGTTTCTGAACTCTTCCTCTTGTGTGTGTTCTGTATACTAAGAACTGTAGTTTGATTTAGAACGTCAATGCTTTTAGATAACGTGCCGGAACCGATCAACACTTGATATAGGAAATGTTCAAAACATTATCCAACAATACAAAATTATATCCTTTCTTTACTAATAAAGAGACTAATATGATTTTGTATATCAGGTTCGGCATCTAATAACATTTGTTCAGAATCAATGTATTCGGGTAATACAGGGTGATAGTGACCAATAGACTTGGCTGCAACACTTGCACCGTTTCTATCTCATGAAACTTATCACTCGTTCTCAGTTCTCTACTTATATGTAGCCCATGTAACAGATTACATATGCGGAATCCTGATCCGGTATCTCATACCCAGTACGTAAAGGATACTGAGAAACAGTTCTCTGTAATGAACACACCCAAAGATGATGCATCAGCATGCACTTTCTTCGTTTGGGCGGCACGGAAAATCTAGTATTCCCCAATTTCCTGCTCTGTCTTATAACAATTATAAGTTGGAGTGGAACCAACGTTCCCCAGCTCAGTATAACAAGCGGGTTCGGTCAATATATCCGTATTATTATCTTGATTAAGGCGTGATATGGTTGCTACCTGGAGAGAGAGAGAGAAGAAACACTCAGCGTATGCTCTTGCAAGATTAGATTGGTTATCTAATATATCTAATCAGGATGTCTCCCACTGTTTTAATCAAATCTTCCTTCAAACCCTAAAAGGAAAGACTAGCCGGGATTAATTACACACTACAAGTTTGCCAATCTTTCAGCCAGGCCAGTGTCGGTACTTTGAGGGAGGTTCCCCGTGCTTTCGCACGGACCTAATTAAAGTAAACCTCGTTTTCCCAGAGGCGTAACCCCGTTAACACCTTTCTAGACACCTACTTGATCGACTAATTGTAATGTGTAAAACTCTCCCAGGAGTAACTCTTACTCGTAGCGGGTATCGGGATCCAACTATCTCATAGAAGGTATGCAATCTCATTGCAAATTTCAACACTTGAAATTCCCGATAATTTTGCCTCTAGCGTCCTATGACCTTGACGGAGGCCAAACTACCCATAGTCCGCTAGTCAAGTTCAACCCGTCATTTCCTTATTGAATTAAACCCACCCGCACGATCCTTGACGGAGGCCAAACAACGCCGTACGAATACCCTAATCCAATCGCATCGTATGCTAGCAGATAAGCATTAGTTAGCTACCGTACACTACGCCTTGACGGAGGACAAACTACCGCAGCACGAATACTAACTAGTACTTATCTGAAATGACGGAGGGCTACGACAGGTTTTTATGAAAACCCTTTGCGTAATGAACTTGATATCGTTGTAGAATCGAATGATTTTGAAATGGAGTGTTTTTGAGGCTTTTCTAGTTTTTCTAAAGGGGTCACTCCCGGTGAAGGGATCGTCGGCCCTTTCCTCATCGAATAAGGTGCTGGATATATCATATATACCGCTGTGCAAAGCAAGAACTATAGGAGCAATCAAAAGACAAACCGATGGTTGTAGCATCTGCCAGTTATTGCTAAAGGGGTCACTCCCGGTGAAGGGATTTCGGCCCTTTCCTTATCGAATA
Source organism: Agapanthus africanus (assembly GCA_030015575.1). Classification (NCBI taxonomy): domain Eukaryota; kingdom Viridiplantae; phylum Streptophyta; class Magnoliopsida; order Asparagales; family Amaryllidaceae; genus Agapanthus; species Agapanthus africanus. The sequence goes on along the minus strand of JASDDO010000019.1, from coordinate 650,939,006 downwards.
AGGTGCAGGATGTTCTACAAGGAACACCGCGATGCAAAGCAAGAACTGTAACTGCCTGTTTTTGAAAATTCGATTCCACAACATCTTTTAGGTTTCTTTTTCTTTCATTAATCATATTAATGAAGTCCCATCATTTAAATCACCTAAACATCACAGATAAATACGACGTACACTTATGCCATCCGCATTCGCCTCGATGTCCCCTCGTGCACCGTTAGGTTAGGTAACTAACGGCAGAGCGGGGCAGGGCTAGCGCGGGTGTAAAACATAAGTAACGCCTATATAATATATCATATATACTATATACAGTATTTATCACAGAACATCAAATGATCACATCACAGATATCGCAGCAGAAGAATCATATGAAACATTGGATATACTAGGACGTCCGTGTTTTCAATACGAGCCAGTATAAAACACGGATTCCACGGTCGCGATGAATAGCCAAACCCACACCCCTAGACCCCTACGAGAGCGGCAAGCAACCCTACCAATTCTAAAGTTAGGAGACCCGGACTCGACTCCTCGAGTTGGTCTCTCACTGGACTCCAGAACCCGGTTACTTGTGCTCTCCACCTTGGGTCTATCCTAGTGCGGAAAACTAAATAATATACAAAAGGTGACATCTTCCGCTACCTGGAAGTGCCCCAATAAAAGAATATTACATACAAATGAATTTTACATGAATGAAAAAGAAAAAACTCTCATCTCACATAAAACCCCAGCTATTCAAACGCGACGATCCAATACAACATATCACAGCAACACATAATATCTCATATCATCAACGTAAGCAAGTATGCGTATCCCGATTGTCGTTGATGTATAGCAACGAAGCCGGCGATACACCACATACTACGCTTACAGTCACAGAAAAGAAAGTGTAAAACTACAACAGTTGGAATCCGCAACCTCTTTAGACATCGCATGCCTAACCAAATGAATTCGTTAGACATCGCATGCCTAACAATTATAAACCCCGCATTTTAGTCTCATTATCGAAAACTCTTTTCAATATCAAGTCGGGCAATTCAACAAGATTCCCGACATCCTGATCGCATGCTCGTCGCAAACTTTAGTAGACGGCCGCACCCCCAGATGCCGTCGACGAAGTGCACTATGGCGGAACACCGCTGCCGCGAGCACCCGAACGGATTCTTTTGGCGACGGGGTTCTCCTACAGTCACTTGGTCGGGGCTATGGGGCATGGCTGTCTATTAAGTTTACCCGGCGAGTATCCGCGTACGCTACGTGATTGCGACGGACTTTTGATCAAATCAAAATTCCGTGGCAACCGATCTTCTGAGATTAAACTGCTATGTTTATAATATTCAAATTAGTTATCTCATAACTTCTTGTGGATTCCAAATATTGTATCACAATCCAGATAAATAGACAATGTTAAACTTTCCGATCGAATAATCAAACACCCAAGATTTCCCCAATATATCTCAACACTTGAAATCAGTTTAAAAACATCCATCACATGCCACAGTACCAATGGTCCAGCCGTAGAAGGGTCAAGCCAACGCCTCACATGTGGCACGTCGTACTGCCCCAAACCCTAAGGTTCAAAAGGCAGTTCAAGACGGTCACATAATCGAGTTAAGGTTTGTTGTCTTCAAGAGGGTCCATCGCGTTACTTGCACGACTTAGAACGTTCTTAAACAACGGAAAAATCCAACACTTGGAAATTTTCCGGGTCGGGAAAAAGTGAGTTATTGATATTCGGTCGAACTTTTTAACACGTTCTAAAAATTATCCGGAAAAACAAAACAAAGTTAAAATATCCGATTGAAACTACGAGTCCCCAATACACCCCAGAAAAACTCAACACTTGAGCAGAAATAAAAATACCCATAAGAATCATGTAGTACTAATAATAATTACTGTGCAAAGTACAAAGCATCATCTCACTGTACGGCTGCGGTTCCGCGGCCAAATGTAGGTCATGGCCGCGGTTCCGCGGCTATATGATGGAATCAATGTCTTGTATTTTCCAGTAATTCCTATAATACCCTGCAGATTTTTTTTAAGAATTTTTAATTCGAAAAAATTACTGTTTTGAAAAATTTCAAGAGAAGGGGTCGGATTAGGGTTTCGTGTTTCGATCGGACTTTAAACTTCGCTCAGACTTCGCCTAAAGCTCTAACTTGGCTCTGATACCACTGTAGGGTTGCTAGGCACGCGCACAAGGGTCTACAAGGCATCAACTATACCCGATTAAAATTTTAGCCGTGCCGAACAACTCTAATACGGATCTTTAAACTAGGGTTTAGGCGAAAACGAACATGTTAAACGCTTTAACACTAAGTGAGAGGGATTACAACCTTTATAGATCCGGTCCTTCACTTCTTAAGCTCCGTGTTGAGGTCCCTTCACTGCGATCATCGTGTTGTGGACTCTAGAGAGGCTTCACGAAAAGAATGATGCAACCTTTGCTTCCGATCTTCGATACCAAGATGATCTACCTTGAAGTTTCGTTAACACAAGCTAACACTCATAATATGAAGTGAACACCCTCATCTAAATGGCAAGGATAGATGAGGATGATGAAGTAGGATTTTCTCTCTCATTTAAAATCTTTTTCTCACTCACTTTCATCACAAAAGAAAGCTTTTTCATGAAGGAACTCAAGCATGAAGAAGAAGAATGAAGATGATAACCTTAATCCTTTTGTGATGAATTATGAATTATTGTAGTGGTTACAAATCTAACCAAGGGTTAAGCATGAGAGAGTTAACCCTTATAGAGAGTTAACTATAGTTAATGGTTTGGATTGGGTTAACATAATATCTCACAAAAATATCAAGCATCCACAAAGTCAAAGCTTCATGAAGCTTCATGGAAGCTTCATGCAAAAGCTAACCCTAATCCAAACCCTAACCAAGTTTAAACCCTAATCCAATGTTAAATTTGTAACCCTAACATGTTACAATATTATATATCACATATACAATATATTTTGTAACAATAGAAAATAATAAAATTAACATATATCGCATATATATCAATGTATTATCCCGTGAGAAAATGAATCTTTTAGTGAGCAAATATTAGTTAATGTAATTTAATATATCATATATATTATTATACATTAAATTATCGAATCAACACTTGATCCGATAATCCGGCTATTTCAAAAATAACCGACTAATAGTATGACCCGGCTATATCACATATACCCGGCCGATATCTCATATCGCGAGAATCCAATACGGTATCATATACCGCATTATCCTCGGTCCCGCACATATCACATATGTGCTCCTACTCCGTTTTGCCTGAGCCAAGAAAGCTCTGTGTAGGACTCTAAAGAATCGTCAATACGCCGGCAGTAGGTGATGATCATATCAAACACCCACAAGCTGCAAGCGGTCAGCTAAACGTAACAGCTACCCAGGTATTGAGCGCTCAGAAGATCAACAAGCAAGCCTGTACATTCTCCTGTGAATCCAATCGGTAACACTCCCATACAGTCCGGTCTCGTCGTCTGATATGTCGCATATCTCGCCTAGGGGTGGTAAACGTCAGACCCCAGTAGCTCGATAAGTCGTGTCGATATGAGGTCTATAACAGTTTGAGAAACTACTGGCAACACTTACCAGTAAATCTCAGCAACCCTGGCCAGGGATTTCTGGTTATAGCCAATCGAACACAGCACAACATCAACTCCCTATACCGGGAGAGACGAATCCCCTCCTATCGCTCATTGCCTCCATGTGATTCGGGACTGTACCCAAAAGCCACCTTTTTGCACGCCCTCTTGGGCGTGGTATGATGGAAATCAAAGCACAGTGGGAATCACACAAGACTCTATGACGATCTCGGGTCAACAGACTACTCTGTACCAGTGTCACCGGAGAACTGCCATCTGACGTATGGTATAATACCATCTGGGAGTTCTCGGCGAGTCCGTCCAGTGTACCCAGTCTCTACTGAGCACCCGTACACCATCTTTGATGTCAAACATCGATGGATATAGGATCATCCATCGCCCATCATATGGGTCAAGATGCGTATACGCTAGTCTACTCTGGTGCATCGATGCCCTGTCTCGATACACCCTCGACTAGGAACAGTTATAGGATGTACTCGTCGACTACCGTGGCCCCACTAGTATGATCTCATCATTGTCCCAGTAGTCGAGTACATATCGTAAGGGCTTTATTAACATGTAACATAGAGACAATCAGAGTACATGTTAAGATAAAGTACAACCAGATAGCATACTATCATGTCGAGCAAGAAAGTCCTCCCTATATATGTCCTAGCATCCACTACAATATACATCGTATGTATAGTAATGGCCTCTAGGGCATACATATAACTAACAATCCGAATAGTTAAACCTCTCGTAGTTTGCTAGTAACGGTTTAGATACGATTCATGCGCTCAAGTCCGTGTTATGAAGCTTTGATGATCGTTTTTCATATATTCCGCCTCCCCGCAAGTTCGTGGGGTGCGTGATATAGACTTACAGTATGAACGGAATTCCGGTCAACGTCGGAGTTGGCTGGCAAAGGTAAGGGTGAAAGAGGCATGGAAGGAGTTTCGACGTCTGAGTCGATCGCGTAGTCGGTAGCGACTAACGTAACGCGGACTAGGTGGGCGCTAGTGTCTCGAGTCCGAGCGAACATACACTAAACGAGTTTAGTATAGTCAAAGCGGAGAAGGTGAGGGTAAGAAAACGTCAATGGAGAAATACGTTGGGTGGTGGGTGAAAAAAAATGGATTCTGGCGACAAAGGGCAAGTTTTTTTAAAAGTTTTTGTTTTGTGTTTTTTTTCTTTTTTTTTTTTTAGAAAGAGCTTTAAAGATATATGCACGGACTTACGGCTTCAAGCAATCACAGACAAAATATGCACAATCACACCTAGATCTAGGGCCATCTAGGTCAGCTAGACAGCTTCTAACTGTTCCAAAGGGCTAGAAATAGGACCTCAAACCGCCTCTTCTCCGCCAATTGCGGCCAGGTAAGTGCCAGGTAAGTCACTACGTAAGTAGTGGTCCTAATTAAGTAACCACTTGCCATCGACACACTTGCCTAGACACCGCAAAGTCAGGATAGGATAAATGGCCGAAGCCTACAACCAGTCCTCTGTCCTATTGAGCGCGACGTCCTTAGGGCTGAGTCTAGTATTTTTTAATTAAACAATGGTCAATGCATATGCTTTTTGTGATTTCTAGGGTCCTGGGAAGGGTGATGAAATCCCCACCCAATCTGGATTGGTTTCAAGCCCCTTAAAGTCCGATTAAAATATGCAAAGTGGTAACAATCAACTGCAACCAATTTTTTTTTATTTTTTAGCGCGGCGCAAAGAATCTTGCACAAAAACAATTTATTGGAAAGGGGAAAAGAGTTTGCGCAAAGAACGCTGCAGAAAACACAGTTCAGAGGAGTGGGGAGGAGGTTAGAGACACTCACAAAAAAATTGAAACCGTGAAGGCACCAAATGGCCGCGGTTCCGCGGCCAAACACGTGCTTAGGCCGCGGTTCCGTGGCAAGAAGGAGGAATTGGGCCTCCAATTTTCTTGTGTGTGCTTGATGGGGTTTCCTATTCTTGTCTGGAGCACCTGAATCTTGATTTGCTTACTGGATCTGCTCCAGAATCTTTCAGTAGACCGTTTGTTCCGTCTTGATCACCCGCGGTGTAGCCGCAAGATATGGGTCTAACTTCCCACGTCTTTGGCACTGAACTCGACCTTTCCTTTTTATCCTGCACACTTGCACAAAAACTAATCAAAAATAACAAGATGATTTTTTTTACAATGTATATATTTTTTTTTGTTTTTTTGGTTATATTCACAAATTAACCCGAAATTACACAAAGAAATAAACTACCGTCACCCCGGCAAATACGCCATTTGATTGATAGAGTTTTTGCGTACTTAGTTAATTACCGCAATCAAGACGGTTTCGCTTGTAGCTAGCTGGTTGAGTACGGGTCTTCCGCAGGGAGATGGGAATCTTTTTCTATGTGCTTTAACGAGTTAAGTCCAAATGTCCGGGTTTGTTTGAGATTAACTATGTGCTAAAATGTTATATAAAGAGAGCTTGTTAGGGTTAGGATTAGGTTAGTTTGAGTTAGGAGTCGCTCACTTCTTTCGTTGCTACTCTTAATATCGGTGTTACGGTAATCGGCAACAACGGGGATTAGCACGACTAGGAAGGAACTTACGAGTATAAGCTAGGCTTTCCAACGCTTACGTTCTTCCTTTTGCTGCTTGTCCGTCCGTTCTTGGCTCTTAGCCTTAACCTCCGGTTAATTCAACCACAACCGGTCTCACTAAGGAATCACCGCTATCATGTAGGATATGGTGCCGTAGGGAGCGGATTGTGGTTTAATTAACGGGAGTCCGAATTAAGATGTTGGGCAAGGAAAGAGTGAGAGAGATTTCCTTCTCTCAAACTTTCCTTATCCTATCCTAACAAGTAAGAAAACTACTCACCCATTACAAGAAAAAGGAAAATAAAACAAAAGGAAGAAGATAGAAAGAAAGTGGTTAGAAGATTACAACTAGCTATTTGAGACCTTACCTTGGCAAGGATCAAGCTTAAGCATCATTGTTGTTAAAGATAAAGTAAAATGGAAGAAGAAAGAAACAAACAACAAATAACAACAACTAGATTAATAAATGAAAAATACAAGCAATTATAATTAACAACATAACAAGACAAGCATGATAACAAAAAGAACTCTTTTATTCATCACTTCACTCATAAAAGCTCACTACAAGATTTTAATGGAGAAAAGATGATAAGAGGAAGAAAAACAACAAAGTATATCTAAAATTTTACACAAGAATAAGCACCCTTGGCTTGGCAATGTTCTGGGCTATTTATAAGCAGGAAACTGAAACCCTAAGGCAATATTAAGAACCAAAATGAAATGACCAAAAAGCCCCCAGAAAAGAATCTTCTGCCGAGTTCATCAGGCTGCGGATCCGCGGCCTAAGCGCGCTTATGCCGTGGATCCGCGGCCATTTAGGAGAATTAGGTCATAAAATTTGGTGGGTTTTCCTGGTTTTCAGTACTCTTCAGTGTGGTATATGTTGTTTCTCAGATGCTCTTCACAATTTTTCCAGAATTTCAGCAGATCAAAAGGTGATGTAATGTGGATCTTTTGCCATGATTTTTCTTGAGCTCCGCGTAGACATGTTGGATCTTGAGTTGACATTGTGCTTTGTGCATGAAAATGACATTGATTTGCCATTTTGTCCCTTAAACTGGTGTGCGGCAACATACAGATAGAGAGCGGAGACCCGTGTTTTATCTGTGGTTGGCAGTAATCCAGAATTTGTCGTGCTTTTCCATTAATTTCACTGTTTAGAGATGAGAACCTGTATCCTGCAACTAACTAGCAAACACGGCTAAAGAGTACCTACCGATAAGCAATGTGATAAAAATTGGGCGGTATAAAAATGCAAAAATCTGATATGAACAGTGATGCTACTAAACCCTTGTAGTGGAGGAAAACCCTTCAATTGCTTGAATTCTTTCCTTGATGATTCATATCCTTGTGATTCGATTTCCGTTTTCTTATCGAATCCTTTTCCATTTATACGCTTTGCCGCCGATGACTATGAGGACTCAAAGTGTAACGTTTTAGAATTCGTTATGTGAAATTTTTCCGTTTTATGGTAAAATTGTCGGTATTTTCCGTTTTAACCCGACTGTGATCAAACGTCCATATAGACTTACCAGCACCTATTTTAGCTAAAATAAAGCTAGTGCGCGAGCTTTGGGGGTATATGGGAAGTTTTGGTTCAGATATAATTTTCCCTATTTTAATATTATTTTTATGTGGTATTTACATTTTGGGTTTGGATAATTACTCCAAAATTTGTATCAATTCTAATAAATCAAACTTGAGTAAACCAAAAACCTTCACATAATATCTAGATATTTGTTTGTGCAAAGGGAATTAAGTTTTAAAAGAAAAGAAAAGAATGGGAGAGGTGTCATGTGCATGTATATGCATTTATGTGCATTTATTGCAAAGGTTTAGCCAGAACATTCCACACAAGCCTTCACAAATCCCCTACCTCCTCTCTTGGCCGAGTTCTTCTTCTTCCTTCTGCCCTTTTTTTGTTTCTTTCACTATTTGCAACAATTCAAGCTCAATAAATCTCTAAAATTTCCTAAATAATTTCACAAAAACACTTTAAGTCTTGCTTTAGCTTCTTAGATCACTTGGAGCTAGGAAAGCTTGGATCTTGTGAGCAAAGGTTGATAGGTATAATCCTTAAACTGTTAAATAGGAGTTTTTATGATGTATAGCTCGTTGGTTGTTGCATAGAACATTTTATTTATCGATTAGTGCAATATCGTATTTTTAGTGTCTTTTTAGAGTCTCTGTGATCTGCTGCGATCTGAGATTTTTATTGAATGACCAAACAAGATAGTAGTGTTGTACTAGTGACCCTAGGATTCCACCTGAGACATGAGACCCACCGCACCGGATCTGGCCGGCGACTATTTGGAGAATTCCGGCGACACCTGTTTTGGAGGGGAGTTGGGTGTTGGTCTTTTTGTGGGTAGTTGTCTGCTGTGGTTTAGGGGTGTTTGGTACTATTTAAATTTTTAGTATTTACTGTATGCAAAATATGGGATCGTTTTCCTATAATCTAGTGTTTTGAGTTCGCGTGTTACGTTATCCGACACGAATTGTGATCTTGTGCAGCTGCTGCACTTGGATAGGTTTCGTAGTGTTGTCACGCACGTTCGCCACTAGACGGACACTTATGAGTTAGTTTAGTGTTGGTGCGTCGTTTTAAACGTAGTTTTATGTTATATTGGTCGATTTCTGAGATTTTGCTCTGTTTATGTGTTTGTGAAATTTTAGCATCGCAAGCGGGGACTTCGGACGCTGCGAACAAAGGGAAGTAGGTGGTCGGATTTTCATAGCTCGAGACTATTGTGAGTAGATTTAACATCTACAAGGGAATCGTCCGTATGGCGTTATGCGTCTAGGCTAGAGATGTTATGTTTTGTCGCATATTTTATTGCATATATAGAGTTGCGCACACACATTACTGCTTGGTTATTGTTGTGCTTTGACTGGTACCCTTAGGACACTACACTATTATTGACGGCTTGTGTTGCACGAGCACTGATTGTATGCCACACACACCATCAATAATTGCCATGACATGCACAAGACCCTTATAGATACGATATTGTTTGATTAGGGACATTAAGACATTGATTCATATTCTGTATGCATATGACTTATAGCATACCTGTATACCTATATGCTTACACATATGCCCTGACATGCTTACATGCTAGTTACCCATATACCTATAGGGTAGTGTACCATTAGTGATAGGTATATACACATATGAGACATAGCTACATGTACATCTGGCATACCTACATACATATACCTGGAGGGTATTATGGATAAGCATAGAGACATACCTTGCTACAGATACTTTTACATCATACATACTTACATATAGACACACATATCTTACTATACCGACATGGTTACGCATACCTTGTTATAGCTACATGTTCACCTGTATATGATGTTGCATCTGATTTCGGAGAAATCAGGAACCGTATGATATATATTTAATAACTTGTTGCAGTTAAATAGCGGTTTTTCTTTATATGCTCATATTACTGTTTCATGCTGCATATGTTACATTCTTGGATTTCATATGATGTTCTCTTATATTGTTACTCCTAAGTATATATAACAGTGGAGTGGGACTCTGTTATATATATATATATATATATATATATATATATATATTAGTAGAGTGGGACGCTAATATATATGTATTGATTCATACAGTTATACTTATTCATTACTTGATGTTTTCTCGATTTGAAGACCGTGGTTGTTTCATGAAATTATACATTATTTGAAAAACCTGGTTTCTCTTAATATGATATTTCTGTAGCCACCATGAGTTTTATTGGTTCTGATTATATACCCGATTCGAGGAGCGGGAGGCACCATCTGCGGGTACATGGTGGGCCTGGAGGTATCCCGGGGCAAGACGATTGATGGACCTTGCCGATTGAGCCTGGTAGGGGAATCATACACTCCGGTCACAGTACCTATGACTCGGCGGTTATCATGGGGATACTGATGGGAGTCATGTACGTATGGATATGTCGAGAGACGAGGGTCAGAGCTAGGCACTCGGGCTTTTAAGTATAGCGTATGATACGTACCTATCAGGGGGCCAGTCGTGGTGACAACACCTGATAGATCAGTATTTCGGTGTCGATGCTTGAAACTTGTTTCATGATGTTTTGGGTGTCGATGTTAGACACTCACCTTATATGAAACTTACTTGATACTGATATTGTACACACAGGATATGTGGGATATACTGATATTGTATACATAGAATATGTGCGATATACTTGATGTTGTACATTCGGAATATATGAGATTTACTTGATATTGTACATTAAGGATATATGAGACTTACATGATATGAGAGACAATTTGGGGGCTGATTTGTGGAAATTGGGAATTTGATTGTCTTGTTGGATTTTGGTCCTACCACGAGGTTAGGATTTCCGTGGAAATGACATGTTTTATTCCATACTCAACATTTATTGTTTATGCACTATTTCATGTATTAGTAGTACCTGATAGAATACTTTCCCTGACTGTTGCATTTACATACTATTATAAGCATTGCTTCATGTATTAGTTGTACCTGATAGATTAACTTACATGATTATTGCATACCGATTATCATATTATTTCTTCATGTATTAGTAGCACCTGCTAGCGTACCTTTCATGACTGATGCATTACATATAACCATTCATTGCTTTTAGATGCTTATGTTAGATTCGCGCTGTACGTACCAACTCGCGATTACCTGCATATGTTATTTTACTATTCATGAGTTGGCAACTCACCCCCGTTGTGCCACAGTGTTTTGCAGGTGTTCCTCAGGATAGTCAGAGCCAGGGCTATTTTCATCCGTCGTATCATCTTTTGCTGCGGACACCGCTTCGCCTGACAGTATGCGGTTTTGCTTAGGTAGGTTTTGCGGTTATCTGATGTTGCTTGTTGTATATCCGTTGTATCCTGTACTCTCCATTTACCATTATCTTGTATGACTTAGAGACTTGATGTGAGGACGATATTGTATGTTATTTTGTGACTTGGAGGTTTTATGCAGTTTTATTTATATCGTCTCTTTCTTCGCTATGGCGTCGTATATCTGTTGTGGTGGTTTTTTTCCGCCGTTGGGCGTGGATTTTTGCTCCCGTTTGGGATGCTTTTATTTATATTATGTTGTACCCATTTTCGGGGCTTGTTTTACAAAGGAAGTGCTGTCAAAATTTTAAAGGAAATAAGTTGGACTTTTAAAGAATTTGGGTTGAGATTTCAATGGTTTTGAAAATGCTATTATTTCTTACTACTTTTGATGGTTTAGATTGCTGGGTTTTCGGCTTACTTAAATTGCGTTACGCCTATGGACGTTGCGTAGTTTAAGGGCCGTCACGTGCCAATTTCAAGTTGTGACATTAAGAGGTGCAGCGAGGGCCGAGATTAGTGTTGACTCGTGTAGGACGAGGACTGACCAGGATGGCACGCTCATTGCATAGGAGTAGATGGATCCGCCTTTGACAGATCGTATCGCTAGGCTTGAGGCAGAGATGCAGGACTTGCGCCAGACGATGAGGTCTTTGGTTGAGGCCAGTAGAGCACAGCGACAGGAGGTTGCCACCCCTGTTACCCAGTTGATCCTTACGGTCAGCACACAACATTCCGTCACTTACACAGCACCAGTGGATGCAGCCCTAGTTGACGAGCCACGTATTCTAGAGACTTTGGGAGTTCGAGGACCGAGGAGGGCTAGTACAGGTGTATCAGCCCCGAGATAGAGGTTCAGTCGCCGAGACAGATTTCGTAACCGTCGCGGGAGTAGCAGAGGCTTAGGACGAGGACAGTCGTTCAGCTCTCATCCCCAGGAGGGTCAGCAGCCATCTTATGGATGTTTTCGATGCGGGAGCCTTCATCACCTCATCAGGAATTGTTCCTTAGCACCGCATCAGACTCGTGTTCGGAGAGGTTGTGGTCGTGAAGGATTCGCTCAGAGGGGACAGGTTGGCAGAGGAGGAGTTCAGCCAGTTGCGGGTAGGGGGCAGAAACGAGAGTTTGCTTCTACTTATCGAGATGCACGGACGTCCAATGCAGATTTTTCAGGTATTCTTAATTCGTATGTTCTTTTGATGCACTTGTTTGTGTTACACACTTTGTGTCGTGGTTGGGCCGAGAGTAGTGTTAGCTGGATCAGCCGTTTGTTGTATTTACTTCTGTCAGCGATTCTTTTGTTGCGCGACACGTGTTTCGGTCGTGTGCCAATCGGATAGGAGATAGAGATTCGTCCATCGTTTTGATCCTTCTTGAGATGTTGGATTTGACTTTCTCCTGGGCACAGACTTGTTAGCTATGTGCTATGCATCTGTGGACTGCCGCGAAAAAACAATCAGGTTTTGTTTTCCCGGCGAGTCAGTTCTTGTTGTGCAGGGGGACAGTGGTGCCGCCTCTCACAACTTGAATTCAGCCTTATTCGCTAGTCGGATTTTGAGGAGAGGATGTCGAGAATTCTTGGCTTTCATTCGGGATGCTGGAGCCACAGTGGGTTTGTTGGACCGGCTTTCATCGTGCGAGAGTTTTCCGACGTTGTTCTAGATGAGCCGGCGGAGCTTAAGGAGCTTAAGGATCAGCTGCAGAGTTGTTTGTTGGGGGACTTGTACGTCCATGTGTTTCGCTTTGGGGAGCTCCTATTCTGTTCGTCAGGGAGAAAGATGGCAGTTTGAGGTTGTGTGTTGATTGATAGTCAATTGAACCGGGTTACGGTGCGGATAGGTATTCTTTACCTCGCATTGACGATTTGTTCGACTTGCTCCAGAGTGGGAGACATTTTCTAAGTTTGTTTGGGACCTGGTCATCATTAGTTGTGGGTTCGGAATGATGTCATTTCGAAGACTTCTTTTATGCGCGCTACGGGCAATATGTGTTTTGGTGGTGTCGTTGGACTCACCAATGCCCTAGCAGCATTCGTGGATGTGATGAACCAGATTTCTTCCGGCCATTCCTAGACCAGTTGATTGTTGTATTATTGATGACATTCTGGTCTATTCCAATGTGTCGTGAGGAACTTGAGCAGCACTTGAGGATTTGCTTTGCAGACATTGGGAGAGCCCCATAGGTTTGCTAAATTCTTGGAGTGTTACTTCAGGCTTGATTATGTTGTTTTCCTAGGTCTTGTAGTTACGGAAGACGGTATTCGTATGGACCCGATGAAGATCGAGGCCGTACAGCTTGGGCCCAAACTTATATCCGGGACGGAGGTCCGCAGATCTTTGGGCTTAGCAGTTTTTTACCGCCGTTTCATGCATGACTGCTTATGTAGCGCTGCACCGTTGACTGGGTTGACCAGGAAGGGAGTTATTTTTCTTTGGACTGAGGCATGCGTGCGGAGTTTTCGGCAGTGAAGACTCGGTTGACAACTGCACCAGTTCTTTCTTTGCTTCTGGTTCGGACGACTTTGTGGTTTAACTGTGATGTTTTGCCAGTGGGGCTCGATTGTGTACTGAGGTAGCACGATAGAGCTATCGCTCATGCTTCCCGATAGTTGGAGGAAGTACGAGCAGGATATCCCACTCATGATCTGGAGATGGCCACGGTGGTCGGGCGTTGAAGATCTGAGGACACTGCTTGTGCGGAGAGTCGTGTCAGATTTTCACGGACCACCAGAGTATAATGTACATCTTCCTGCAGCGGGTTTTGATTGTTGAGACATCACCATTGGATGGAGCTTGTGAAGGATTATGATTGTTAGATCCTTTATTACCGTGGCAAGGCGATTGTGGTAGCTAATGATTGAGTCGTTGACCGTGGGGTAGCTTGTTCCAGTTGTGCGTAGTTCAGAGACAGTCTTCTGAAGATTTACAATTCTTGTGTGATCGTTGAGTACAGCTTAAGTTCGCCTCTAACGAGGGGACAACTTGCTCATGTCCGCGCCCGTCCATTTTTCCTTACTCGTTTTCGTGAGGCACAGCCCTCCGATGCTCGGTTGTCAGAGATTCTTGAGCATACTCGGCTGGGTAAAGATTCGGAGTCCTTGATTTGTGACCAGGGTGTGCTACGTTTAGGGATGCGTTTGTGTATACCTAATGCTGATGGGCAGAGACGCGAAATCCTAGAGCATGCACATCAGTCAGCTTTCAGTGTTCATTACAGTTCCACCAATATGTAACGTGACTTGTGAGATAGTTACGGGTGGGCAGGGATGAAGAGTGAAGTTTCGGATTTCGTTTCGAGGTGTCTGTCTTGTTGTGAGCTAAGGTTGAGCATTTGAGACCGGCTGGAGAGTTGCAATCTTTAACCTTTCCGGAGTGGAAATTGGAGCAGATCTCCATGAATTTCGTTATGGTGTCTACCCAGGTCTAAACAGGGTATGACTCCATTTCGGTGTTTGTTGTCCGGTTATGCTCAGTTTGCTCAGTTGTTCTTCACTAAGTTTGTGCGTTGCATGGAGTTCCTTCATGTGTTGTATCCAATGGAGGCACCCTGTTTGCTTGCCGTCTTTGGTAGAAGCTTCAGAAAGCCTTGGGTACTGGTTGAGCTTTAGCTCCGCTTTTCCATCCGCACGATGAGGTTTGTGAGAGCGGGCTATACAGACTTTGGAGGATATGCTTGTGCGTGCGTACTAATTGTTGTCGGCAGTTGGGATCGTCACTTGCCATTGTTAAGGTTCTCCTTAGATAGCTGTTATCAGGAGACATTCCGATCGGAAACCTTTAGGTTTTGTTTGGTAGGTCGTGTCGATCGCCAGTCTGTTTGTCTGACTCTGCGTGAGTAGGATTTTTGGACCCCAGCTAGTCGAGAGGCTTCGGAAATGATCCAGTTGATTCAGGTCAGGATGAGAGTAGCCCAGTGCAGACAGAGGTCTTATGCCGACCGTGGTGGCCGCAGACTTGAGTTCGCAGTGGGAGATCATGTATTCCTACGGATTTTCCGATGAATGACGTGTTGAGTTTTGGGAAGCTTATCCCTGTTAGTGTATATGCCCTAGAGGCCATTACTGTATCATACTAGTTTGTATATTACTTGATGGAAGCTTGGGATATTCACAGTTGTAAATACAATCTTGCTCGAAATGGTAGTATGCTACTTGGTTTCTCTCTGCTTTAATATGTGCATGTATTTCTTTTAGCATATCGCTGATATACATATTAGTAGAGCCCTTAGGATCTTTGCTTGATTACCAGCGTTGTGATGGCGCTCACACTCGTGGGAGCTGGGTGATCTATAAGCACATCCTTATACAGGTCCCTAGTCATTGGACTATCGAGACAGGGCATCGATACTCCGGAGTAGACTAGCGTATGCGCTTCTTATCCCAGTGTGGGAGACGGTCTGTCCCACAGCCGTCAGTACGTCGTACTTGAGATAGTATGCGGGTGCTCGTTAGGTTACGAGTACACTGGACAGGACTCGTCGGGAACTGTTGGTTGGTATTATACCTATCGTCAATTATCAGTGTAACGTTTTTAAAATCGTTTCGGTGAAATTTCGAAAAATCGGTAAAATAAGGGGGTTTCTGTAAAAAGTCAAAATGCAAATATCTTTATTATAAAATTAAATATACATATTCTAGCTATGTAATTGCTAGTATTTGGTGTTTATTGAGCCACTGGTGAAATTTCAAATTTTCTGAAAATTTTTCCGAAATTAATTATTTTAAGCCGTCACTAATACATTTAATTAGGGAAAATTACAAATTGGAATGAGTTGGAACAAATTTTGTGCATCATAAAACTTTAAATAAAATTTTATCATGTGGTTTTTGAAATGAAATGAAGTTGTTAAACGGTGTTAGAATATATTGAAGAAAAATGCTTATTTTGTGAAAATAATTAAGAAATGAGTTAATGGGTGTTTTAATTGGGGGGATTTCTTTACTTGATCTCACACACTACACTAATTCCCTTACTTGGCTGAATTTTCAGCAGCCTACCATTTCCCCAAGTCTCCACTTATTTTATACTCTCAAAATTTATATAAGGAAATCTTAAAATGGAGGAAAATGAGGAGATAAGAGGTATGGTGTTAGTTGACTTGAGGCATGGACTTTTCTACCCACTCTCACTCTCACACCCATACCCCCTCACCCCCTCATTTTCGGCCAAGCTGATGCAGCCCTCCCCCTCTCCAAAATCCTCACATTTTCACCTCTAAAATCCACCCAGTTTCATCAAAATCCACATAAAAACATCACTAATCCCAAATCCAACACATACCCATTATTCCTTGGCCAATTCTAGCTTGAATCCTTGGTGAAAGATGGCATTTGGGGCTAAGTTTTGTTTGCAAGTAGGGATCTCTTTTAAACTTGCTTGAGGTATAACTCTATTCTTATTGATACTTGTTCTAATCTAAAATTTTAAGTAAGTGTTAATTAGTTGTTAATTGCAAACTAGGATATTCAAGAAGGGTTTTGAATTAATTAGGGTTTCTAACACTTGATTATGTTTGTGATGGGTAGATTTACATGCTATGGCATGTGCAAATCTAAGCTAGTTGCTTTATTACAAATTGCCACTTTTAAATTGTCCATACTTAAGCTTTTTAACAAACTAGTTTTTGGAAACTATAAATATAATTGGGATTAAAATCTAATTAGGGTTTCTATCTTTAGAGTATGGTTTTAATGAGTAGGTTAACTTGAAATTTAATGAAAAAGCTAAACTTGTAACTAGGTTGCTAATTTTTAGTTTAAAATTGTTAAAGGTGGTTAATATTGCAAACTAGGTTTTTAGTTTTAATTCAAAATGCGAGATTAAAAATATGGTTGGGGTTTCATCACATCATTAACATTATTATGAGTGGTTTAATATCTTAGGTTATGCAAAACCAAGCATAATTGTTGAATTGTGAATTTTGCTTTAAAAGGTGTTAAAAATTGATATTTTTGCAAACTAGGATTTTGGAATTTATGCAAATTGATGAGAATAAAATTATAGGAATGGTTTATATGACTTTGTTATGATATTTAGTGAATATTGTGGATGCTAGGTTCGTTTATACATCGAGTTTTGTACTAAAACGGTGATTTGTGCTTGCTAGATTTTCGGAAAAATGACTTTTTAAGTGAAATTGGGATTTTTGTGAATTTGAAGCTATTTTATATTATAATTAGTGCTTGTAATTGTACAAATGAGTGTGTTGGGAGTTTTCTCGATGGTTTGGGCATTTGTACGCCGACGTCGAGGGTTTTTGGGTCGATTTGTGAAAGCAACCATAGGTTTTGACCTAGGTGGGATTCGTGAGTCGTTTTGGTCATGAGTCGGATTTTAATGCGATACGGTGCGTTATGATATGTAGGTAACCCATGTGGACTTCGAGACAACAAGCAAGCGCGTGGCGACGTCGGCACTGGCGAGCGAGGACCAGGTGAGTAGATTTATATCTACGGGGAGAAGTCGGGTGGATGGCGTATAGTACCCCCGCAGTCCGTGGTGGTGTATACGGATGCGCATACACACCAACAATTTATTATATGTTATTTGGGATTAATAACGATGTTTAGGATGGATATTGGTGTGTTGGATTATTTTAGTGTTGCGAACCCTAGGGTAGTGTTGCACTACACATACACACCTACATACTTGCATACATTCCTATTTATATGTGCTCATGGGATTCTTTATAGTTATGTGATCACATGGGTATGGGACTATGTGTTCACATACGGATTTGAGGATGATACTTGGGATTGAGCTGAGTCGATGAGATTTTTTTTGTGGTTGTGATATCGGTGATATGGCAGGATCCGTACTTGAGGTACGTCCTGGTATTATAGCGGATCTTGGGACGGCGATATGGGTGAATAGTGTTATAAATATGATTTTGACCCGTACCCAGAATTGGGATGCCGTACGACGGTTTTACATACGAGCTATATATTGATGATTGATCCGCACTCTTGACTTGGGATGTCTGGTTATAGATATGATATTATTGAGGCGGGATCACCGACTATACATATACAGGTATGTATATGTATCGACTCAGATGATAGGCGGTTTCCTTACCTGTAGTTCAGCTTGTTAGTTCAGCCGTATAGTTTTGTGTAGTTGTTAGATTAGATTAGACTTCTTACCTATTTCAAAAACTAACGAATCGTGGGTATTTTAAAAGACAGCCCAAGGGATCCTACGGATATTTCAAAAGACGTATCTTTTCATAAAAACACCGTAGCCCCTATTTTCAAAACCCCATGATTCGTGTTATTTCAAAAGGCACCATTTGTAGGACTTATATTAGATTAATGCAGGTTAGTTACAGTTGCGTCTTGGTTTCAGCTCCCGCTTATTATTGTGCTTCACTTCGCATCGCATACTTATGTTATAATTTCTTATTGCAATGTTGATATCATATTGTTAGGACACCAGCACCATTACCGATGATGCGTATGTACCACGTACACTTACTTGCCGGCTCACACACATCTTCATCGGTAATTGCCATGTCACGTACACCTTAGAAAAGATTATTGCTTGACTTAGCTTGTTAGTTAGTACTTTGACATGATATTAGTGTACCTGCCTTATATGCCAGCCTAACATTGTAGTTATTACTTTCCACTTCATGCATACTGTTATTCATTGTTATGCCTATATTCATGGTTTTACATGCTATTGATGATTTGGATTCGGATTTCCATGAGATTTTCTGGATTTGGGGGGAAAACCGCAAAACTTTTATAAACCGATTTCTCTCTTTTTAAATAAAAAGTGTGGTTTTTTCCCATGATGTATGAGTCGTCCACCATGAGTTTGCTGATGGATTTCGAGACCCGATTCGAGGAGATGGATGAACCGTTTCGGGTACATGGTGGACCCGGTAAGGTACCCCGGGGCAAGAAGCGCGTGATGATGACGATGTGAGCCTGGCAGGGGAGCACTACCTACCGGTGATTTTACCCGACGCGTCGGATATCCGGAGGATACCGTCGTGGTCTTGAGATGGATGGTAGGGGCCGGTCTGGACTGACGGCGCCCTAGATATTGTGATTGAGACATTGAGATTTCGAGATATTGAGGTACAGAGACTGTGATACAGAGATATCGAGATATTGCGATTACATTTTGTGCCGATGCTAGGCACTGTTTTATACTGATTTCATTATGATACCTCATTTTAAAAATACAAAGAAAATCTCACTAAATTATGAAAACGGTTCTTCATTTACATGTATTCTGTTTTCATGCATTTATACCTCATTCATATGATATATTGCTACTTAAGGCACTGACACGGGCACATGAGATTACACTCGGGTTAGATATTTACCCTAGCCTTGTTATAGGTTACGTGTTATTCTTATATTTGAGGATATATTATGATCATTGACCTAGGTTGCGTTATTTATGCGATTTCTGTGCGTAGATATTTTTTCTATTCACGAGTTGGCAACTCACCCCCGTTGTGCCCCAGTTTCTTGCAGGTTTGCCGTACAGGTTTCTTTACGGCTTGCGGGCATAGTTTCCTTCGGGTGATTTGCTAGTAGGTGGGTTTACTTGTATCGTACCCCCATTTTATAACTTGTATATTATTACTCTGTTGTATCTAGAAATTCCATCAACCAAACATGTATTTACTTTGAGATAGAGACCAGTGATGTTATTCCTTCGACCTTAGAGTCGCGCGTTATTTTTCTGTTGTTTTCTTGTGGTTTTGAGTTTCCTTTGAATTTTAATCCTCGCCGTTGGCGTTGTATATTATATTGCTTGTGTGGTTGTGACCGTCGATTGACAAAGAGCTAGCTCCCGCTTGGGGATTCCTTTTTATTGATTTCGTATACTATTCATGTTGTATCCCATTTGGGAGCCAGTATTTACTAAGGAGACTCTGCCGAAATATTCAGGAAATACTTGATGTCTTTAAAACCGCATAACTCGGCTTATGCTATTAAAACTACTTGATTTTAAATTGGTTTTCCTTCACTCTACTATGTTTCTTGGTTTGGATTTCTGGGTTTTCGGTTTACTTAGATTACGTACGCCTCGAGACGTTCGTAGTTTAAGTGCCGGTCATGTTCCGTACTTTCAGGTCGTGACAATCAGTTCCCAGGTGACATGAGTACAGCTTAGTCCGCTGACTTGACACTGTCACTTCGCCTCGAGTGTGTTCCCACTGCACTTTGATTACTACCCTACCACGGCTCAAAGGAGTCATGCAAATAGGTAGTTTTTGGGTGCAGTCCCGAAGCACTTGGAGGTAGTGACGGTTAGATAGGATTCGTCTCTCCCGGTATTGGGGGTTGACATCGCGCTGTGTCCAGGAGAGCCATTACACGAGTAGTCCCTGGCCAGGGCAAGCGAGATATACTGGTAGGTTTCCAGTGTTATCTCAGGGTGTTCTGGGCTACACTCCGACACGACTTGTACCGCTATTAGGGGACTGACGTTCACCGCCCCCCTAGGCCCGCCATGCGATGTATCAGACGAACAGACCGGACTGTACGGAGATTGTCACATACAGGCCCAGTAGGAGTTCAGATGGGGTTCACCTCGTCAGTCTTCTTATCGACAACCACCTGGGACCGTTACGTACAGCTAGTGCCGCTTGCGGTCTGTGGTTAAACCCACTGCCAGCGTAGTGTCGAGTCTTTAGAGTCCCACACAGAGAGCTATTCGCCTTTAAGCAAAATGAGTAGAGGTCGCATGGTTTTGCGACAGGGTTCGTTCACATCCGTGCACTTGTGCACGTTTGCTGTCCGGACAGTTTATACTAGCGGGCTTTGGTTTAAGCCGGATCCTAGTATATGATTTGGGATTGGTTTTATCTCTTTGTATTCGTGTTCCTCGGATCACGAATACGGGTGCGTATGCACAGTTGTTTGAGACAGAGGGAGAGGACTTTGATTAGGGTTAATGACTATTGTCATTTTATTAACCCTAATGCTTATATGTGTATTATGGTTAATTGATATTAGTTTAAATAATTGTGCATGGCTATGGTTGTTGACCATTTGACCTCCTTGGCTTATTGACCTAGGTTGACACTTTGACCATCATCATTTCATTTGGAAGATGCTCTTTGATCCTTGCAAATTGCATTAAAAATGAAATGATAATGGTCATGTCTTGATTAACCATGACAATTATCTAGCTAATTATCTAATTACAATAATTCACACATATATGAGAGAATGCTTCATATTTTCTCTCATTCTATTATTTCCTTTCTCTCTCTTGTTCTTCCTCTCCCTCAAGCTCTCCCCTCTCATGTGTTGAGAAACACTTGAGCTTGAGAAAAACCTCTTCTTGATAATCTCTACTCTCATCTAGGGTTCAAGGATTAGCAATTCTTGCACCCTAGTTACTTCTAGCTTGGAGTTGAAGCCAAAGGTTGAGGCTTTCGGGTGGATCTTTCTTCGACGTGAGAAGACGACAAAGGTGACCTCTTTCCACTACTCCAAGGAGCAAGGAGAGAAGGACATAAAGCCCTAGGTATAACCTTTCTAACACTTAGCTAGTTTCTAGTTAGCTTTAGCTTGTTTTTGTTTAGCAAAGATCCTTCTTTGTCTAGTCCATGTTGCCTAAGTTGATAAAAATTTGATTTTTATTCCGTTTTCCGCCTCCCCGCAAGTACCGGGGTGGGCAACGTGGACTTACAGTGGTATCAGAGCCTAACTAAACATAAACTAGCTAGGTAGTAAAGTGTATGAAAGTTCGAATCGGAAAAATCGCAAAACCGAGTTTTCAAAACCCTAACTTTCTGTTAAATTTTTTCCTGCTCAAAATAAAATTTGTCATACTCAAAAATCATTTCAGGGTTTTGTGAAGAAAGCCACCAAACCCGGTCCAGTGACTCGACCAAGCAACCGCGGCCATAGCTTGCTATTGCCGCGGTTCCGCGGCAATAGCAAGCTATTGCCGCGCAACCGCGGCCGAGTTGGCTCGTCTCTGGGTCGAGTTTGGTGCAGTGTTCTTCTGGCATGGTTTTGGGATTTTTAAGATGGTTTATATGTGCCCAGATTTTCCAGAATAGAAATTTGTTTTTGGGGGCCTATAAATCCGCATTTTTATCGAACTTCACTACACTTTGACTATAAGGGTTATATCTGTGATGTTTATATGTATTGAACGTCGGCTAATCGCTATATGTCTATTAATCGGGGTTATACATATCTGTGATCTGTGTTTGATGATGGTATGTGTATATGAATGCGTTGGATTGTCGCGGGTGAATAGCCGGGGTGGATGTGAGATGAGTGTTTCTTTTTCTTTCATTCATTGTAATATGTAAATTGATGTAATATTATTTGTATGGTCGCACAACCGGGTCGGGGTTGTAGCCGTCATTGTATAATTCTTTTTACTGTTTTCGCTCCTAGGATAGACCCATGGAGGGGGTGCACAAACTGCCGGATATCTCGAAGTGCCGAGTGGCCTACTCACGGTGGTGAGGGAGGTTACTTCGCTTCGGGTACTTGGCCGGTAGTTTGCCGCACCCGTAGGGGTCTTGGGTGAGGTATTGGCTATTCACCGCGACCGTGTAATCCGCTTTTCGTTGCAGGCTCGAACGGATTGCGGATTCCTAGTATATCCAATGTATTCATCTGTGATCTGAAATGTCTATCATTGCTATATATTTATATATTATAACTATTTAGGCGTTGCTTATGTTTTACAGCCGCGCTAGCCCAGCCCCCGCTCTGTCGTTAGTTAAGTAACCTAACGGGTGATGACGGGGCCCCGTGGCGAATGCGAATGGCATAAGCGTACGTCATATTTTGGTTGTTTTCTGCAATGGTAGGATTAATTGATGGGACGCATTAAAAGAACTAATGCAAGAAAATAAACCAAGTAAAAGTCGATTGGAACACTTTGAAAACCACTCGGTTCTTTTCAAAACTAAACTTTTAAACGCGGAGCTTGAACCACTCCTTTTAAAAGCTATCTCGTTCCATCGATTATATCAAGTTCATTACGTTCACGGTTTCGCCAAAACCATCCGTAGCCCTCCATCATTTCAGTTAAATATTCGGTAGTATTCAAGCTATGTATTTTGACCTCACGCCAAGGCATAGTGATTGGTAGCTGCCGGATATTTATCTGTTGCATAGATAGAATGCGTTGGTTTGAGACAGTCATACTGCCATTTTGGCCTACGTCAAGGGTAGGTACGGGTGGGTTCAAATTAACCGGGATAATGATGGGAAGAACTTGACATGTGACTTATGACATTTTGACCTCACGCCAAGGTCATAAGAGTATGGGGCAAAAATCCACATCGGGAGTTTCATAAATACTGAAATTTGTTTGCGCTGCATACCATTTGGAGTGTGATGATTCTGGTAAGATTCCTTCGGTTTTATCATGCAATGATATTTGGATCCCGATCCTACTGTGAGTATATGCTACTCCTCGGTAAAACTCTCACTTAACGATCAATGCTATAAACCTAGTAGGTGTCTAGAAAGGTGTTAGCGGGGCTACGCCCACAGGGAAAAGAGGTTACTTAATTAAGGAACTTCGCGAAAGCGTTGGAAAACCTCCCTCGAAGAACCGACACTGGCCTGGCTGAACGGTTAAGCAAGTATTGTACGGTGAGATTGATCCAGACTAATCCTTTCTTTACGGTTTGAGAAGGGATTCGAGAGACAGTGGGAGCCATCCAGTTTAGACAAACTAAAAACCACTCTAAACTTGCAAGAGCATCATGCTAAAGTGTTTCTTTTCTCTCTCCTAATTGCAGCGACCATTCCACATGACCGGACTTAAGTTATTACTAGATAAAAACATATTGACAGGGACAAACTGCAAAGATTGGCTCAGGAATGTCAAGATGGCAATCACTTACGACAAGCTGGGGTATCTCCTTACCACCAAAGCTCCCCCTGTCCCAGGTCCCAAAACCAGTGTCGCGGATAGGGAAATCCGTAAGACATGGGAAATAGATTGCGCGAAGGCCAAATGCCTCGTACTTGCCTCGATGGACAACGAACATCAGAGGAGGCACGAGAATATTGACCTAGAGTCCATATTTCTTCATACAAAAGAACTGTATGGAGAGCAGTCTCGTATCGCCAGATACGAAGTGTCGAAGAAGTTGTTTTCGGCAAGGTTGGCCGTCGGATCATCGGTAGCGGAACACGTGCTTCAGATGATTGGCTACATAGAGGAGCTCGCAGAACTTGGGACCACGTTGGAGAATGAGCTTTATACGGACTTGATTCTCCAGTCCCTTCCTTCCACTTACGCCCAGTTCATCCTGAACTTCAACTTACAGGAAATGGAAGTTGAACTTTCAGAGCTCCTCAACATGTTGAGGAGTGCAGAGGGCACTCTACAGAAAAGTAGGGAGACATCCACTTTGTTTGTAGGAGGATCTTCCTCTTCTAGATCCAGGGCGAAAGCCAAGGGTAAGAAGAAGAAAGCCCCCGCCAAACCAAGAGGCGGTGTTAGTAAAGTGGATACGAAGGGAAAAGGAAAAGCAACAAAGTTAGCGGGAAAGCTGGTGGGGAAGGAAGAACGCTTCTATTGTCACAAAAGTGGTCACTGGAAATAGGATTGCAAGGCTTGGAAGGCCAGAACACAGGATTTGAAGCGAGTTGCGGCTTCAGCTTCAGGTGTGTATGTTATTGAAAACTGTCTATCAATAAACTCTACATCCTGGGTATTGGATACTGGATCAGGATCTCATATCTGTAATTCTTTGCAGGCGTTGAGAAAACGTAGAGTTTTGAAGGCAGGTGACATGACCCTCAGAGTTGCAAACGGTGCTAGCATGGATGCTAAGGCCGTGGGGGACTATCACCTGGGATTGTCGGATGGACACTTTTTGGTTTTGCGTAGTTGTTATTATGTACCAAATGCAACCTGTAATATCATTTCTGTATCTTTATTATCTAAAGAAGGTTATGAATTTGCATTTGTAAGTAATGTAGTGAACATTCACCTTAATCAAGTTTTGATTGGGTCAGGTACATTGAACAACGGTATATACGTTTTAAACCAACCACAGATTTTCAATGTCCAGAATACACACAAAAGAAAGTCTCCAGAAATCAATAAAACTTTCTTATGGCATTGTAGACTGGGTCACATCAATGAGAGAAGGTTGACTAAGTTACATGCAGAAGGATATTTGGATCCGTTCGAATATCAATCGTATGCAACTTGTCAATCCTGTCTCAAAGGAAAGATGACAAAGACTCCGTTCACTGGACACGGAGTAAGAGTGAGCGAGCTCTTGGGACTCGTACACAGCGACGTGTGCGGTCCAATGTCTACACATGCACGAAGCGGTTATTCTTACTTCATTACTTTTACGGATGACTTTTCAAGGTACGGTTATGTCTTCTTAATGAAACATAAATCCGAGGCTTTTGAAAAATTCCAGGAATATAAGAATGAAGTAGAAAAACAAACAGGCAAAAGTATCAAGGCACTAAGATCTGATCGAGGTGGTGAATACTTGAGTGCCGAGTTCCTGGGTTACTTAAAAGAGAATGGAATTCTCTCTCAGCTTACTCTTCCATACACTCCGCAACATAACGGTATATCGGAGAGACGGAACCGAACCCTATTGGATATGGTACGGTCCGTGATGAGTAACGCTGAGTTGCCGCGATCGTTCTGGGGATATGCGCTAGAAACAGCTGCATACCTTTTGAACCGAGTTCCCACTAAGACTGTGCCTACAACACCATAAGAGTTATGGAGTGGGAAGAAACCCTATCTTCAATACTTGAAGATTTGGGGATGTCCAGCTTATGTCAAAAAGCAGCATGCGGAGAAACTAGAGGCATGCTCAGTACTGTGCAAGTTTGTGGGATACCCAAAGAAATCCAGGGGGTATCTTTTCTATTACGCAGAGGAACAAAAAGTCCTTATTTCTCGTAATGCCCATTTTCTGGAACATCAGTTTTTAGAAAAGGAAATAAGTGGGAGCGCAATAGAACTGGAAGAAATTCCAGAACCACAAGCTATTACTGAAAGCTTAGTAGAACCAGAGGGTTCGAGAGATCAGGACATTCGCACGCCACTCCGCAGGAGTAGTAGGCAGTCTCATCCGCCCGAGAGATACTACGGTTTTCTCATTGACGGGGATAGAGAGGATTGCATCATAGATTGTGATGAGCCCACTAGCTTCCAGCAAGCCATTTAGAGCGTCGACTCGGTAAAATGGCTGGATGCAATGCGGACCGAAATGGAGTCCATGTACACCAACAAAGTATGGACGTTGGACATTGCTCCAGATGGGGTAAGACCCGTAGGATGCAAGTGGATTTTCAAAAGGAAGATTGGTGTAGATGGACAGGTTGAGACCTATAAAGCTAGACTGGTTACAAAGGGTTTTCGTCAAAGACCTGGTTTGGACTATGACGAAACCTTTTCTCCAGTAGCTATGCTGAAATCCATTCGGATCCTTCTTGCCATTGCTTCCTTCCACGATTATGAGATTTGGCAGATGGACGTAAAGACAGCATTTCTAAATGGACATTTAGAGGAGTGTGTCTATATGGACCAGCCAGAGGGTTTCATTCAGAGTGGGAGCAGCGGAAAGGTGTGCAAGTTGCTTAAGTCCATTTATGGACTAAAGCAGGCATCGCGGAGTTGGAACATCTGTTTTGATGAGACGGTCAAGGAATTTGGCTTTATCAAAAATCCAGATGAACCATGCATCTATTGTAGATTTGTAGCGAGAACTGTAGTATTCCTCGTTTTATACGTGGATGACATTCTCTTAATAGGAAATGACATTCCTATGCTACAATCTGTCAAGGGGTTCTAGTCACACAGGTTCTCCATGAAAGACCTGGGTGATGCCTCATACATTCTGGGTATCCAGATCTACCGTGACAGATCCAAGAGGATATTAGGACTTTCGCAGTCCAGGTACATCGACACCATACTGAAGAGATTCAGTATGGAAGATTCCAAGCGCGGTAATCTACCGGCTTGTCACGGGATCACCCTCTACAAAGAGATGTCTCCCAAGACTGATTTGGAGAGGGATCGCATGTCTATTGTTAGTTGTATGTATGCCCTAGAGGCCAGTATTGTACAGATGATGTATATTATATTGTATGCTTGGACATATATAGAGATGACTTTCTTGATCGATATGATAGTATGCTTTCTGGTTGCTCTTTATCTTAACATGTACACTTGTCTCTTTAAACTGTCTTAAAGTTACATGTTGGTAAAGCCCTTAGGATGTGTACTTGACTACCTGGACTATGATGCAGATCATACTAGTGGGGACATGGTAGTCCATAGGTACATCCTTCAAGGTCTCTAGTCGTGGGTGTATCGAGACGGGGCATCGATATACCAGTGTAGACTAGCGTATACGCTTCTCGACCCATGAGATGGGCGATGGATGATCCCATATCCATTGGTGTTTGACATCAGAGATGGTATACGGGTGCTCAGTGGAGACTGGGTACACTGGACGGACTCGCCGAGAACTCCCAGATGGTATTATACCTCACGTCAGATGGCAGTTCTCAGGTGACACTTGTACAGGTTAGTCTGTAGACCCGAGATCGTCATAGAGTCTTGTGTGATTCCCACTGTGCTTTGATCTCCACCTTACCACGTCCATGAGGGCGTGCAAAACGGTAGTCTTTGGGCACAGTCCCGAGTCATATGGAGGCAATGAGCGATAGGAGGGTTTTCGTCTCTCCCGGTATTGGGGGTTGATGTTGCACTGTGCTCGATTGGCCGTAACAGGGAAGTCCCTGGCCAGGGCTGATCAGAGATTTGCTGGTAAGTGTTACCAGTAGTTTCTCGACCCGTTATGAGCCTCACATCGGCACGACTTATCGGTTATTGGGGTCTGATGTTTACCACCCCTAGACTTGATATGCGACATATCAGACGAACAGACCGGACTGTACGGTAAGTGTTACTGGTTGGATTCACAGGAGTGTAAGTGGGCTAGCTCGTCGATCTTCTGATCGCTCAATACCCGGATGGCCGTTACGTTTAGCAGACCGCTTGCGGCTTGTGGGTGCTTGATATGATCATCATCTGCTACCGGCGTATTGACGAGTCTTTAGAGTCCTACACAGAGGTTTCCTGGCTCAAGCGAAACGAAATAGGAGCGCATACGAGATATGTGCAGGACCGAGAATAATGCGTGTATGTGATACCGTATTCCATTCTCGCGATGTATGTATTGATTGGTTATATTCGATATAACCTAGATATCGAATCAAGGATTGATTCGATAAGCCGATACATAGGATACTAGTCGGTTATATGCGATATGACCGGATCGTTAAATCAAGTGTTGATTTAATGATTTAATGTATAATTATATATTTGATATATTACTTTGCATTAACTAGTATTGGTTCACTTTATATGGATTTTCTCACTTGATGTGCAAGTTGTATATGTGATATACTTTTGTGCACATGTTTGTATCATGTTTGATGATGCATGTTTAATTGGTTAAGTGTAAAGAATCAAACCATGGTTAAGTAGATGATTAGGGTTTTGCTTATTCATTTATTTATTTATTCATTTATTTGGAAAAGATTTTGGAGAGAATGGTGGCTTTCTTTGTTTCTAGTTGAAGCTTCATGAAGCTTTGACTTTGTAACCATTCTTGTCTTCATGCTTAACCCTAACCATTCCAAGTAACCATGGTCTATTCTCTACACTCTACCATAGTTAGTATATGATAAGTATCCATTTTCTTTTCTATTTTCTTGAAGACTTATCATATTCTAGCTTCATCTTCTTCTTCATCTTCAAAGAAAAAGCTTAAGCCCATTAATGGCAACTTGAGCTAAAGTGTGAGAAATCCAATTCTAAAGTGAACCCACCTCCTATTTCTTCACCCTCTACCTCTTGCCAAGTAGTATAGGGTGTTTTCTTCACAAGTTTCACAACTTGATGGAGTTGGAGCTTGAACTTGTGATGCCTCGACGTAGATCATCTTCGGCACGAAGCCGACGACCTAGCCCGCCCATTTCTCCGATCAAGCCGACGATTGAGTCTGGGATTCGAGATGGACAGCGAGAGGATGCCTACGTGGAGCTAAGGAAGTGGAGAACCGGATCTACAAAGGTTGTAGCCTCTCTCTTTTAGTTAAATTGTTAACTAGTTTGACTTTGTCGCCTAAAATTCTAGTTAACGATCTAGTCTAGGGTTTCTTGGCACCGTAAAATTTTGAAATTGGCATGGTTGATGCCTTGTGAGACCTCTTGAAAGTGCCTAGGAACCCTACAGTGGTATCAGAGACTAGCTAGAGCCTTAGGCGAAGTCTAGACGACGTTTGAAACCCGATCGAATCGAAACCCTAATTCCCGAGATGCTCTCTGGACTTTTTTCAAAAACTGGGTTTTTTCCAGATTAAAAATGCTTAAAAAATTCAGCAGGGAATTATAAGAATTACGGTGCAAAATTTCATCATTGATACCTCTAAACTGCGGCGGAACCGCGGCAGAAGACAAGCTTCTGCGGCGGTTCCGCGGCTTTATGGTGACGTCACCCCTCCATTTCTGCACAGTAATTCCTCTTTCACAGTGCTGAGTTTTATGGGAATTTTTAATATTTATTCAAGAGTTGAATTTTCTGGGGTGTTTTGGGTGTTCGCAGATTCGATCGGATTATCAGATTTTGTCGATGTGGCTTTCCGGATATTTTGGAATATGTTAAAAAGTTCGACCGGATGTAAATACCCAATCTTTCCCCTGCCGGAAAATATCCAAGTGTTGGATTTTTCCTGTGGTTTAAGGACGTTCTGAGTAGTGCAAGTAACGCGATGGTCTCTCTAGAAGACAACAAACCTTAACTCGATTATGTGACCGTCTTGAACTGCCCTTTGAACCTTCGGGTTTGGGGCAGTACGGCGTGCCACATGTGAGGCGTTGGCTTGACCCTTCTACGGCTGGACCGTTGGTACTAAGGCATGAAATGAATGTCTTTGAACTTATTTCATGTGTTGATCAGAGTCGGGAAAACTTGGGTGTTCGAATGTTCGATCGGAAAGTTTGATATTTTCTGTTTATCCGGAATGGGATACAATAATTGGAATTCACAAACAGTTATGAGATAACTGAATGAACGTTATAAATCTAGCGGTTTAGTCTCAGTTAATATTGAAAAGAGTTTTCGGTAATGAGACTAAAATGCGGGGTTTATAATTGTTAGGCATGTGATGTCTAAGTATTTCATTTGATTAGGCATGCGATGTCTAAAGAGGTTGCGGATTCCAACTGTTGTAGTTTTACACTTTCTTTTCTGTGACCGTAAGTGTAATATGTGATGTCGCCGGTTTCGTTGCTATATGTCAACGACAATTGGGATGCGCATATTTACTTACGTTGATGACATGTGATGTTATGTGTTGCTCGATATGTTATATTGGATTGTCGTGATTGAATAGCCGGGGATTTTTATGTGAGATGAGTGTTTTTCATTTTCATTCATGTAAAAAACTTGTATGTAATATTCTTTTATTGGGGCACTTCCAGGTTACGGAAGATGTCACCCTTTGTATATTATTTACTTTTCTGCACTAGGATAGACCCAAGGAGGGGAGCACAAGTAACCGGGCTCTAGGGTCCAGTGGGAGACCATCTCGAGGAGTCGAGTCCGGGTCTCCTAACCCTAGAATTGGTAGGGTTGCTTGCCGCTCTCGTAGGGGTCTAAGGGTGTGGGATTGGCTATTCATCACGACCGTGGAATCCGTGTTTTATACTGACTCGTATTGAAAACACGGACGTCCTAGTATATCCAATGTTTCATATGTTTCTTCTGCTGCGATATCTGTTATGTGATCATGTGATGTTCTGTGATAGATACAGTATATAGTATATATGATATATTATATAGACGTTACTTATGTTTTGCACCCGCACTAGCCCTGCCCTGCTCTGTCGTTAGTTACCTAACCTAACGGTGCACGAGGGGACATCGAGGCGAATGCGGATGGCATAAGTGTACGTCGTATTTATCTGTGATGTTTAGGTGACATAAATGATGGGACTTCATTAATGTGATTAATGAAAGAAAAGAAACCTAAGATGTTGTAGAATCAAATTTTAAATAAAAAGGGTAGCTACAGCTCTTGCTTTGCATAGCGGTATATATGATATACCCTGCACCTTATTCGATGAGGAAAGGACCGAGATCCCTTCACCGGGAGTGACTCCTTTAGCAATAACTGGCAGATGCTACACACTCGGTTTGACTTTTGATTGCTTCTATAGTTTTTGCTTTGCACAGTGATATATATGATATATCCCGCACCTCATTCGACGAGGAAAGGGCCGACGATCCCTTCACCGGGAGTGACCCCTTTAGCAAAACTGGAAAAGCCTCAAAATCACTCCATTTCAAAACTTCATTTGATTCTACAACGATATCAAGTTCATTACGCTCATGGTTTTCAGAAAAACCTGCGTAGCCCTCCGTCAATTCAGATATGTAATACTCAGTATTCGTGCTACGATTGTTTGGCATGCGTCAAGGCGTAGTGTACGGTAGCTGATTATTACTTATCTGTAGCATGAGATGCGATTGGATTAAGGTATTCATACGGCGTTGTTTGGCATGCGTCAAGGGTCGTACGGTGGGGTTTAATTCGATCACGAATTGTACTGGTTGAACTTGACTAGCGGACTATGGGTTGTTTGGCATGCGTCAAGGTCATAGCACGCTAGGGGCAAAATATTATCGGGAATTTCAAGTGTTGAAATTTGCAATGAGATTGCATACCTTCTATGAGATAGTTGGATCCCGATACCCACTGCGAGTAAGAGTTACTCCTGGGAGAGTTTTGCACACTACAATTAGCCGATCAAATAGGTGTCTAGAAAGGTGTCAACGGGGTTACGCCTCTGGGAAAACGAGGTTTACATTAATTAGGTTCGTGCGAAAGCACGGGGGACCTCCCTCAAAGTACCGACACTGGCCTGGCTGAAAGATTGGCGAACTTGTAGTGTGTAATTAATCCCGGCTAGTCTTTCCTTTTAGGGTTTGAAGGAAGATTTGATAAAAACCAGTGGGAGCCATCCTGATTAGATAAGATAATAACCAATCTGATCTTGCAAGAGCATACTCTAAAGTGTTTTCTTCTCTCTCTCTCTCCAGGTAGCGACCATGTCATGCCCTAATAAAGATAATAATATGGATGTATTGACCGAACCCGCATGTTATACTGTGCTGGGAAACGTTGGTTCCGTTCTTTCCTATAAGAGTTATAGGACTGAACAGGATATAGGGGAATACCAGGATTCCCATGCCACCTGAATGAAGAAAGTACATGATGATGCATTTTCTTCGGGTGTGTTTGTTACAGAGAACTGTTTCTCCATTTGCTCCACGTCCTGGGTATTAGATACCAGGTCAGGATCCCATATATGTAATCAGTTACATGGGCTTAGAAAAGGTAGAGAACTTGGAGAAGGTGATAAAGACATAAGAGTTGGAAATGGTGCAATTGTTGCAACTAAGACTGTCGGGGAATATCACCTTGCATTACCAACTGGTAATACATTGGTTCTGAACGAATGCTATTACATGCCGAACCTGATATGCAACATTATATCGGTATCTTTATTGAGTAAAGAGGGATATAATTTTGTATTACAGGACAATGTTATGAACATTTTCCGTAACCAAAAGTTGGTTGGATCAGGCACGTTGTGCAATGGCATTTATGTTCTAAATCAATCAACAGTTCTGAGCATAACAAACACACACAAGAGGAAGAGTTCTGAACTGAACGAATCCTTCTTGTGGCATTGTAGACTGGGTCACATCAATGTGACACGACTGGCTAAGTTGCATAAAGATGGATATTTAAATCCGTTTGAATTTTCATCTTATGACACTTGCCAGTCATGTCTCAAAGGCAAGATGACCAAAACTCCGTTTACGGGACACGGAGAAAGAGTTATCGAACTCTTGGGACTGATACATAGTGATGTATGCGGTCCCATGTCTACACATGCCAGGAATGGTTCTTTGTACTTCATTACATTCACTGACGATCTCTCTAGATTCGGATATGTGTTCCTGATGAAACACAAATCAGAAGCTTTTGAGAAATTTAGAGAATATAAACAAGAAGTCGAGAACCAAACCGGAAAAAGTATTAAAATCCTTCGATCTGATTGAGGAGGTGAATACTTGAGCAATGAATTCCTGGACTTCCTAAAAGAGAATGGGATTCTCTCTCAGCTGACTCCTCCATATACACCACAGCACAACGGTGTATCAGAACGGAGGAACCGCACCCTATTAGATATGGTGCGCTCTATGATGAGCACAGCTGAGTTACCTATTTCCTTCTGGGGATATGCGCTTGAGACAGCCATGGTCCTATTGAATAGAGTTCCTACCAAATCAGTGCCTACCACTCCATATGAGATATGGAAAGGGAAGAGACCACATCTTAATTACATTAAGATATGGGGTTGTCCAGCCTATTTCAAAAGACAAAATCCGGACAAACTCGAGGCAAGATCAGTCTTATGTAAATTTATAGGATATCCCAAAAATTCACAAGGGTATATCTTCTACCATCCCGAGGAACAAAAGGTGTTTGTTTCTCGACATGCCACTTTCTTAGAAAAAAGTTTTCTTATGAAACAGATAAGTGGCATTGAGGTAGAACTGGAAGAGGTTCCAGCGACACAAACTATAACAGAAGACTTGGTAGAACCAGAGGATTCAGTAGTACCCGACGAACCCCAGCCTCTCCGCCGATCTGGTAGGGTTCCTCGCCAACCTGAGAGATACTACGGTTTTCTCATGGATGGTGGGAGCGAGGATTGCATCATGGAGGATGATGACCCAACTAGCTTCGAGCAGGCCATCACGAGTAGGGACTCAGTGAAATGGCTGGATGCAATGCGGTCCGAGATGGAATCCATGTACACCAACAAAGTATGGACTTTGGAAGTTGCTCCTGAAGGGGTAAAACCCATTGGGAGCAAATGGATCTTCAAGAAAAAATTTGGTGTAGATGGGAAAGTGGAGACTTTCAAAGCTAGACTTGTTGCAAAGGGTTTTCGTCAAAGACCAGGTGTGGACTATGACGAAACCTTTTCTCCAGTGGCTATGCTTAAATCCATCCGGATCATGCTTGCCATCGCTGCATATCATTACTACGAAATCTGGCAAATGGATGTTAAGACCGCCTTTCTAAATGGTGATTTAGAAGAGTGCGTGTACATGACTCAGCCAGAGGGCTTCGTAGACAGTGGGAGCAGCGGGAAGGTGTGCAAGCTGCTTAAATCCATTTATGGATTAAAGCAAGCATCGCGGAGTTGGAACATCTGCTTTGACGTCGTTATCAAAGAGTTTGATTTCGTCAAAAATCCAGATGAACCTTGTATCTACAAGAAGGTGGCAGAGAGTAAGGTAGTCTTCCTCGTATTGTACGTGGACGACATACTCTTGATAGGAAATGATATTCCTATGCTGCAGTCGGTCAAGCTCTTCTTATCACAAAGATTCTCAATTAAAGATCTTGGTGATTCCTCCTGCATATTGGGAATCAGGATCTATAGAGATAGATCCAAACGGATTTTGGGATTGTCCCAATCCAGGTACATTGACACCATACTAAAGAGGTTTAGTATGGAAGAATCCAAGCGTGGGAACTTGCCCACGATCTCTGGAGTCACTCTCTCCAAAGAGATGTCTCCCAAGACTGATTTGGAGAGAGCTCGCATGCAAGGGATACCCTATGCTTCGGCAGTAGGCTCTATCATGTACGCGATGCTATGTACCAGACCCGATGTTGCATACTCACTAAGTGTAGTGAGCAGGTATCAAGCTGATCCTGGAGAGAGTCACTGGACAGCTGTGAAGAGCATTCTCAAGTACTTGCGAAGGACTAAAGAGATGCTCTTGGTGTATGGTAACGGAGAACTCCAAGTGGAGTCCTTTACCGATTCGAGCTTCCAGAGTGATAAGGACGACTCTAAGTTGCAGTCGGGATTTGTCTTTACCCTTTACGGAGGGGCGGTTAGCTGGAAGAGTTCCAAGCAGGAAACCGTGGCAGACTTGACGATGGAGGCTGAATACATCGCTGCCAACGATGCTGCTAAAGAGGCTGTCTGGATCAAGAAGTTCATTATTGAACTTGGAGTGGTTCCATCCATTGAGCATCCAATACCTTTGTATTGCGATAACAATGGAGCGGTGGCTTTGGCCAAGGAACCTAGGTCCCATCAGCGATCCAGGCATATTCTGAGGCGGTATCACCTGATCCGGGAGATAGTTGATCGCTGGGAGATCGAGGTCAGGAGGGTTGACACGAAGAACAACACAGCGGATCCACTCACGAAGGCCATTCCCCAGATACAGTTTGAGAGACTCTTCGGGATGCTCGGTATGCGATACTACAGCAGCTGGCCCTAGTGCAAGTGGGAGATTGTTAGTTGTATGTATGCCCTAGAGGCCAGTATTGTACAGATTATGTATATTATATTGGATGCTTGGACATATATAGAGATGACTTTCTTGCTCGATATGATAGTATGCTTTCTGGTTGCTCTTTATCTTAACATGTACACTTGTCTCTTTAAACTGTCTTAAAGTTACATGTTGGTAAAGCCCTTAGGATGTGTACTTGACTACCTGGACTATGATGCAGATCATACAAGTGGGGACATGGTAGTCCATAGGTACATCCTTCAAGGTCCCTAGTCGTGGGTGTATCGAGATGGGGCATCGATATACCAGTGTAGACTAGCGTATACGCTTCTCGACCCATGAGATGGGCGATGGATGATCCCATATCCATTGGTGTTTGACATCAGAGATGGTATACGGGTGCTCAGTGGAGACTGGGTACACTGGACGGACTCGCCGAGAACTCCCAGATGGTATTATACCTCACGTCAGATGGCAGTTCTCAGGTGACACTTGTAAAGGTTAGTCTGTAGACCCGAGATCGTCATAGAGTCTTGTGTGATTCCCACTGTGCTTTGATCTCCACCTTACCACGTCCATGAGGGCGTGCAAAACGGTGGTCTTTGGGCACAGTCCCGAGTCATATGGAGGTAATGAGTGATTGGAGGGGTTTCGTCTCTCCCGGTATTGGGGGTTGATGTTGCACTATGCTCGATTGGCCGTAACAGGGAAGTCCCTGGCCAGGGCTGATCAGAGATTTGCTGGTAAATGTTACCAGTAGTTTCTCGACCCGTTATGAGCCTCACATCGGCATGACTTATCGGTTATTGGGGTCTGACGTTTACCACCCCTAGACTTGATATACGACATATCAGACGAACAGACCGGACTGTACGGTAAGTGTTACTGGTTGGATTCACAGGAGTGTGATCGGGCTAGCTCGTCGATCTTCTGATCGCTCAATACCCGGATGGCCGTTACGTTTAGCAGACCGCTTGCGGCTTGTGGGTGCTTGATATGATCATCATCTGCTACCGGCGTATTGACGAGTCTTTAGAGTCCTACACAGAGGTTTCTTGGCTCAAGCGAAACAAAATAGGAGCGCATATGAGATATGTGCAGGACCGAGAATAATGCGTGTATGTGATACCGTATTCCATTCTCGCGATGTATGTATTGATTGGTTATATTCGATATAACCTAGATATCGAATCAAGGATTGATTCGATAAGCCGATACATAGGATACTAGTCGGTTATATGCGATATGACCGGATCGTTAAATCAAGTGTTGATTTAATGATTTAATGTATAATTATATATTTGATATATTACTTTGTATTAACTAGTATTGGTTCACTTTAAATGGATTTTCTCACTTGATGTGCAAGTTGTATATGTGATATACTTTTGTGCACATGTTTGTATCATGTTTGATGATGCATGTTTAATTGGTTAAGTGTAAAGAATAAAACCATGGTTAAGTAGATGATTAGGGTTTTGCTTATTCATTTATTTATTTACTATTATACCCTACGCTTCTGCGGTAGGCTCTATAATGTATGCGATGTTGTGTACCAGACCGGATGTGGCTTATTCACTGAGTGTGGTAAGCAGGTATCAGTCAAACCCTGGGGAGAAACATTGGATAGCAGTAAAGAACATTCTCAAGTACCTGAGAAGGACTAAGGAGATGTTCTTGGTGTATGGCAGAAAAGACCTCCAGATTGAGGCCTTTGCTGACTCCAGCTTCCAGAGTGACAAGGATGATTCCAAGTCCATGTCGGGTTTTGTCTTTACCCTCAATGGAGGGGCGGTGTGTTGGAAGAGCTCCAAACAGGAAACCGTTGCTGACTCGACTATGGAAGCGGAATACATCGCTGCATCTGATGCCGCAAAAGAAGCTGTCTGGATAAGGAAATTCTTGAAAGAACTTCAGGTGGTTCCGTCCATTGTTGACCCAATACCTCTGTATTGCGACAACAACGGGGCTATAGCTTTAGCGAAGGAACCCAGGTCCCATCAGAAATCCAGACACATCTTGAGGCGGTATCACCTGATCAGGGAGATCATGGATCGCCAGGAGATCGAGGTTCGGAGGGTTGCTTCAGAAGATAACACAGCAGATCCATTCACCAAGGCCTTGCCCCAGACTCAGTTCGAGCGGCTGATCGAGATGATAGGTCTTCGATATGCCAGTACATGGCCTTAGTGCAAGTAGAAGATTGTTAGTGTATATGCCCTAGAGGCCATTACTGTATCATACTGGTTTGTATATTACTTGATGGAAGCTTGGGATATTCACAGTTGTATATACAATCTTGCTCGAAATGGTAGTATGCTACTTGGTTTGTCTCTTCTTTAATATGTGCATGTGTTTCTTTTAGCATATCGCTGATATACATATTAGTAGAGCCCTTAGGATCTTTGCTTGATCACCAGTGTCGTGATGGCGCTCACACTCGTGGGAGCTGGGTGATCTATAAGCACATCCTTATATAGGTCCCTAGTCGTTGGACTATCGAGACAGGGCATCGTTACTCCGGAGTAGACTAGCGTATGCGCTTCTTATCCCAGTGTGGGAGGCGGTCTGTCCCACAGCCGTCAGTACGTCGTACTTGAGATAGTATGCGGGTGCTCGTTAGGTTACGAGTACACTGGACAGGACTCGTCGGGAACTGTTGGTTGGTATTATACCTATCGTCAGTTATCAGTTCCCAGGTGACATGAGTACAGCTTAGTCCGCTGACTTGACACTGTCACTTCGCCTCGAATGTGTTCCCACTGCACTTTGATTACTACCCTACCATGGCTCAAAGGAGTCGTGCAAACAGGTAGTTTTTGGGTGCAGTCCCAAAGCACTTGGAGGCAGTGACGGTTAGACAGGATTCGTCTCTCCCGGTATTGGGGGTTAACATCGCGCTGTGTCCAGGAGAGCCATTACACGAATAGTCCCTGGCCAGGGCAAGCGAGATATACTGGTAGGTTTCCAGTGTTATCTCAGGGTGTTCTGGGCTACACTCCGACACGACTTGTACTGCTATTAGGGGACTGACGTTCACCGCCCCCTAGGCCCGCCATGCGATGTATCAGACGAACAGACCGGACTGTATGGAGATTGTCACATACAGGCTCAGTAGGAGTTCAGATGGGGTTCACCTCGTCAGTCTTCTTATCGACAACCACCTGGGGATCGTTACGTACAGCTAGTGCCGCTTGCGGTCTGTGGTTAAACCCACTGCCAGCGTAGTGTCGAGTCTTTAGAGTCCCACACAGAGAGCTATTCGCCTTTAACCAAAATGAGTAGAGGTCGCATGGTTTTGCGACAGGGTTCGTTCACATCCGTGCACTTGTGCACGTTTGCTGTCCGGACAGCTTATACTAGCGGGCTTTGGTTTAAGCCGGATCCTAGTATATGATTTGGGATTGGTTTTATCTCTTTGTATTCGTGTTCCTCGGATCACGACTACGGGTGCGTATGCACAGTTGTTTGAGACAGAGGGAGAGGACTTTGATTAGGGTTAATGACTATTGTCATTTTATTAACCCTAATACTTATATGTGTAATATGGTTAATTGATATTAGTTTAAATAATTGTGCATGGTTATGGTTGTTGACCATTTGACCTCCTTGGCTTATTGACCTAGGTTGACACTTTGACCATCATCATTTCATTTGGAAGATGCTCTTTGATCCTTGCAAATTGCATTAAAAATGAAATGATAATGGTCATGTCTTGATTAACCATGACAATTATCTAGCTAATTATCTAATTACAATAATTCACACATATATGATAGAATGCTTCATATTTTCTCTCATTCTATTATTTCCTTTCTCTCTCTTGTTCTTCCTCTCCCTCAAGCTCTCCCCTCTCATGTGTTGAGAAACACTTGAGCTTGAGAAAAACCTCTTCTTGATAATCTCTAATCTCATCTAGGGTTCAAGGATTAGCACTTCTTGCACCCTAGTTACTTCTAGCTTGGAGTTGAAGCCAAAGGTTGAGGCTTTCGGGTGGATCTTTCTTCGACGTGAGAAGACGACAAAGGTGACCTATTTCCACTACTCCAAGGAGCAAGGAGAGAAGGACATAAAGCCCTAGGTATCACCTTTCTAACACTTAGCTAGTTTCTAGTTAGCTTTAGCTTGTTTTTGTTTAGCAAAGATCCTTCTTTGTCTAGTCCATGTTGCCTAAGTTGATAAAAATTTGATTTTTATTCCGTTTTCCGCCTCCCCGCAAGTACTGGGGTAGGCAACGTGGACTTACAATCCCAGGATTGTAGGTCCTTTTGAGATCCTTAAAGCGAGATAGTTCCGTTGCCTATAATTAGGCACTTCCACCCAGATTATTGAGTATTCACCCCGTATTCCTTATGTCGATACTTTGCAAATACCTTCATGTCCTTTCTCACATGATTCGGCACAAGACCATTTAGTTTGGGACATGATCTTTTCGTTCACCGGCAGCCAATTGTGTTAGTGGTTCGGCAGGTGGAGAAACTTCGTGTCACGACCCGAAAGTACGGAACATGACCGGCACTTAAACTACGAACGTCTCGAGGCGTACGTAATCTAAGTAAACCGAAAACCCAGAAATCCAAACCAAGAAAAGATGTAGAGTGCAAGAAAAACCAACTTAAAGTAAGTAGTTTCAATAGCATAAGCCGAATTATGCGGTTTTTAAAAACATCCAAAAATTTCCTGAAAATTTCGGCAGAGTCTCCTTTGTAAATACTGGCCCCCAAACGGGATACAACATGAATAGTATACGAAATCAATAAAAAGGCATCCCCAAGCGGGAGCTAGCTCTTCGTCAATCGACGGCCACAACCACACAAGCAATATAATATACAACGCCAACGGCGAGGATCAAAATTCAAAGGGAACTCAAAACCACAAGAAAACCACAGAAATATAACGCGCGACTCTAAGGTCGAAGGAATAACATCACTGGTCTCTATCTCAAAATAAATACATGTTTGGTTGATGGAACTTCTAGATACAACAGAATAATGATATACAAGATATATAATGGGGGGTACGATACAAATAAACCCACCTAATAGCAAATCACCCGGAAAAGGAAGTAGTGCCAGCAAAGCCGTAATGAAATCTGTACGGCAAAACCTGCAAGAAACTGGGGCACAACGGGGGTGAGTTGCCAACTCGTGAATAGAAAAACATCTACGCACATAAATCGCATAAATAACGCAATCTAGGTCAATGATCATAATATATCCTCAAATATATGAATAACATGCAGCCTATAACAATTGCTAGGGTAATATCTAACCCGAGTATGATCTCATGTGCCCATGTCAGTGCCTCAGGTAGCAATATATCATATGAATGAGGTATGAATGCATGAAAACATAATACATGTAAATGAAGAAATTGTTTTCATAAATTAGTGAGATTTCCTTTGTATTTTTAAAATGAGGTATCATAAATGAAATCAGCATCAACAGTGTCTAATATCGACATAAAACATAAATCTCAATGTCTCAAAGCCTCAGGCTCCGGCTATCCGGACTGGCCTGTATCATCAAATCTCAGTACCTCAATATCTCGAAATCTCAATGTCTCAATCTCAATATCTAGGGCGCCGTCAGTCCAGATTGGCTCCTACCATCCATCTCAAGACCACGACGGTATCCTCCGGATATCCGAAGCGTTGGATAAAATCACCGGTAGGTAGTCTCCCCCTGCCAGGCTCATTGATCAGTCGAAAATATTGTATATTTTAGCCGGCAATTTCCCTAACATTTGCATACATTTAGAAGTGTTCGGCATTCATATTCTACATATTAGCAAATCTGTCACAAAATATGAGATTTCAGGTATTAGACTTTTAAACCGACACTTTATGGGAAATTAACCGCATTTCATGGCATCGCATCATTTCTGTATTTGCGCAACACTTGTCTTGAGTCTATGCAGGAAAATACGGAAGAAAAACCAAAGAGCTGATCAACATTACACCAACTCCGTACTTTCAGATCTGGTAGCATTTCAGAAGGAATTATGCAATTCTATATATCAAACAAATACCCATACAA
Organism: Agapanthus africanus; assembly: GCA_030015575.1. NCBI lineage: Eukaryota > Viridiplantae > Streptophyta > Magnoliopsida > Asparagales > Amaryllidaceae > Agapanthus > Agapanthus africanus. The sequence continues at coordinate 650,897,535 of JASDDO010000019.1, read as the reverse complement.
TAGCCCAAGACTGTACCAGAAAAGGAAAAGCCCAAAGCCCACATGAAGCCGCGGATCCGCGGCAGGGAGCTTGCATGCGCCGCGCATCCGCGGCTAAGGGGTGACGTCATCAGTTGATTTTTGGTGCACAATGTTTCTACCATGGCCCACATTCATTTCTGATACCACAAATTCCATAATTCTCTCGAAGCTACTGCCAGATCAGCAAAGATCATTAAGCAAGGCTAATTCTAGAAGCCTCCTTATAACAACCTTTTTCTAGAAGCCTCCCTCCAACTAACTTCTTCTAGAAAATTCTTTCTAACAACCTCATTTTGGAGGGAAAATTCAAATGAGGTAGTTCATTTTGGAGGGAAAATTCAAATTCAAATAAGGTAGTTCATTTTGGAGGGAAAAGTAGTTCATTTTGGAGGGAAAATTCAAATTCAAATGAGGTAGTTCATTTTGGAGGGAAAAGTTGTCCATTTTGGAGGGAAATTTGAATTTCATTTAACAAACTTTTGGAGGGAAATTCAAATTTCATCCGACAAACTTTTGGAGGGAAACTTGGAATTTGAAATCCTAGATCTAGGGTTAGTTATCTATAAATAAGAACCTAGACCTAGGGTTAAAGGCTAATCAATAATCAATAATCAATAATCATTGGTTCATTCTACACCATTTTCTTCCACAAGTCTCGTGACAAGGCTTGTGCAAAACCCTAACCCTAATTCCACTCCAAATCCAAGATCTTGAGTACCAAATCGAGCAAGAAGTCTTCAACCTTTTAGGAGCCGAGCCGATCTTCAATCGGGCAAGTGATCCAAGCCGATCCGCGATCCACGGAGACGAGCGAAGCCAAGTCGACGATCGAATTCTTCCTCTTGTAGTTCTTGAGCGAATGTAATGAAATTGTTGATATAAATAAAAGGTGAAATTCTTTAATCTTGCTTTCTTTTAATTCTTGCATCATGATTAGATCTCAATTTGTAATTGTTGTTCTTGTTGTGATGTTTGAGTAAAACTCCGCTCGTGAAGGAGTCGAGACGATTGTAGAATGATGATGTAACAAATCTTAATACGATCTTTAAGTCCTACGAGTTTTGTAAACCCTAGCAAGTTCAAGAATCGATGACCTAGTTTCGTAGCGATGCTTTCTTGATTGTGATCGCTCGAAATTAGGGATCTACGATCGTTTCTTGAATTTACTAGAGGCTAGTATATGAATGATATCAATGAAAGAACAAGAGATAAGATGAAACCCTAGTTTCACAAGAAGTCTCTAATTCTCATCGATCATCATCGATCTAGTATCAATTCATCGAAGGATAAGAATACGTAATTCTAAGATTACATCACATCTATAGATCCGATCGATTCCTACGAGCCTCATTTCGATTCTTGATATTTGGTTTGGAAAAATCATCAAACGATCAATTCTTGATTCTATCTTTTAATGTTTTCTTAGATCTAGATATTTTCTTTTTCTTGGAATACAAAATTTAAATCATGAATTGTTTTGTTTTCTTTTCATTAAAGTTTCGACTCATCTAAATTCACAAGACGAACGATTACACTTTCCCTGTGGACGATCCGCACTCACTAACAATCTACATCCGACACCGTAGTTGATTGCGGTCAAATAATTTTTGGTTGTGATTTCTTTACAATTTTCATACTACACATCAAGAATTCTTTACAATCAAATGGCGCCGTTGCCGGGGATAGTGCGCTAATAGTTCGTATTTTGAAATTTGAGTTGAACAATTTATTTCATCATAATTTTTAGATCTAAACTCGTACAAACACTAATACGTGTTGTTGTGATTTGTTGCGAGAAATTCTGGAATAATTGGAGCTGGAGAAAAAATTTTCTGAATTTTCCAGAGAGCTGAAGAGTTCAAGTTGAACAGTGTCAAGAAATTTGGTGGAGTGAACAGTTACTTTCACCGCCCATCCGCGGCCTAATAGTCTCATTCGCGGCGGATCCGCGCTTCTGTGGAAGCCTCTCTGCACAAATTTCTCACTGTAACTTTCTATCTTTCTTATCTTCTTCCCTGTCTGCTCCAATAACAATTTTACTGCAGGTTTCTTTGCAAATAAATCGCTGCGCGCAAAAGAAAAATAAAATTTGTGCGTGTTTTTGATTCTTGGTTGTTTGCATATTAATACGGAAATTAAGGGGCACGACCAAATCCAAATTAGGTGGGGATTTCATTACCCTTCCTAGGCCCCGAAAATCGCAAAACTTGCATCCGCATTTACCCTCATTAATTAAAAGAAATCTAGAGATGACTCTAAGGACCGTCGCGCTCAATTAGGACAAGAGAAGGCCGTAGGTAATTCATTGCTTATCCGCGTTTTCTTGTGGTGCCTAAGGCGAGTGTGTCTAAGGCTAGTGGTTATTAATTAGGCCCACTGTAGTGGTGGTTCCTTCCCACTTACCTGGCACTTATCCGGCCACAGGGGGACAAAGAGGCAGTGGAGGATTCTATCCTGCGACTTGTCTTTTGGCAGTTAGGAGCGGTCTAGAGCTTTGACCTAGGTGAACACTAGATTTTAGGGTTTTGTGTGCTGCATTTGCTGTGTCGCATCATCTTTTCAAAAATCCGTATCTTTTCAAAACAAACACCGCATACATCATTTCCCCTAATTATAAATTCACGCTGCCACTTGTACTAACCCTTTTTAGTGCAAGATAGGCTGGACAATGGGTTTCTAGTGCCTGTTAAGTCCGCGTTTCCCTCATCGACCCAAAGTCGGTATTTCTACATTTACCTTTTCTTTTACCCACCACCACACCCACATCGATGGATCCACCTCCATCGAACTTCTTTTCCACTACCCTGCCGCCGTCCGTTGGTGCGCAGAATCCACCTCGCATCTCTCTCCAAGAGAGGTGCTATCCTACACGAGGCCCACTTTCCACCTGTCTTTCCACACCACCAGCCAACGGGGAAAATTTTCAAATAAAACCCCAATATATCAACCTTCTACCAAAATTTCACGGTCTCGAGTCTGAAGACGCATACGTGTTTATCACGAAATTTGAAAATGTATGCGCAATGATGGGTACTTCACAGTTGTCTGTGGATGCTTTCCGTCTTCGTCTTCTCCCATTCACTTTGTGCGATTTAGCCGAGAAGTGGCTATATAACACTACCGCACATTCCATTTCAAATTGGGATGAATTCGTCAAAGCATTCCTTAATAAATTCTACCCACATCACAAAACAGCTCGAGTCCGTAGCGAAATCTATCAATTCACCCAGCTTCCAAATGAAACATTTTCAAAATGTCTTGACCGCTTCAAGGATCTGTTAATCCAATGTCCACATCACGGCATCCCGAGATGGGATCTTTGCCGAATCATTTATGAGGGCATTACTCCTTACACGAGACAGACCCTTGAATCCATGTGTCAAGGCAACTTTATGACTAAAGATGTTGGGGAAGCCTGGGAATTCCTAGAAAATTTCGCTGAAAATTCTTTACAGTGGGAGGGTGTGAGTCAATCGTCTAGGGATGGCAATGATATTTCCATAGGAGTTAGAGCTGACATTGCAGCTATCAATAAGAAACTCGAGAATATGGAAAACAAATTTTTAGCCGCCGCCCTAAGTCAAATATCACTCTCCAAAACTGTATGTGGTTGTTGTTCTGATCCGTCTCACTTGACGGAAGAATGTCCGTTTCAAGGTCATGAGCATACCAATGCCACATTTCAAAGACCTAGAAACAATCAATCTTCCTCCACATATGATCAGGGTTGGAGGAATCACCCTAACTTTGATTGGAACCAATCCCAATTTCAAAACACGGTTCCAAACCAAAACAATTTCCAAGGGGTCCCTCCACCACAACAGCAGCCACCACTTCAATTGAGTCAGCACCCCTTCCAATCACAGAACTTCCAAAATCCGGCCAACACTTTTGCACCGTCTAGTCTTTTGCAATTGACCGGTACAAATAATACCTCTGCACTAGCACAAACCTTGGATACTTTCATGAAACAATCCATCCAAGGGACGGCAAGTTTGCAATCTTCCGTCGAGAATGTAATGAAGATCATTATTTCTCAAAATGAGAACATCAAATCGATGGAAGAACAAATTTCACAACTAAAAGCCGAAATGAGTGCAAGAGAGAAAGGGAAACTTCCAGCTCAACCTTTACCTAATCCTAGCTATTCACATCATGTGGATGAGATCACGTTGAGATCTGGAAGAGTGCTTGACAATCATGTTGGGGAAGAGTTTGATGATAATGATAAATCAATCAATAACACCCCGGCTGAGACCTTTCTTCACACACACACTTCTTACCCCAGTTCTTCTACCCCACCTTCTTCCGAGCCTATTCTTCGTTTCCCAAAAGGCTCGCCACTTCAGCCCACCTCTTTTTCTCCTCCACGGATGATCCCCACTTCTATTCCGGGATCGGTTCCACACCCATTTCCTTCTCCTATGATGGACCCAGCGCTTATTGCTAAAGCACCTTATCCTAATCGGTTAAGGGCTAACACACCAAGTCCACATATGGAGAAGATCATGAACATTTTTAAGCAAGTAAACACCAACATCCCTCTCCTAGATGCCATTCAACAAGTTCCGTCTTATGCGAAAACTCTTAAGAACTTGTGCACTAGGAAGAGGAAGAATTCAGTGCCCAAAAAGATATTCATGGAAAAGACAATAGACACGGCTTTCCCCCAGCAATTACCGAGGAAACGTAAGGATCCTGGCTATCCTACAATTTCCATTTCTATTGGGGAGAAACACATTAACCGTGCTCTACTAGATCTTGGGGCAAGTGTTAACCTGCTTCCTTTCTCAGTTTATGAGCAACTAGGGATCGGAGAGTTAAAGCCAACCAATTGCACTCTCCAGATGGCTGACCGATCAATCACCAAACCTAGGGGTGAACTGGAGGATGTGTTAATAAAAATCGGAGAATTTATATTCCCGGTAGATTTTATTGTAATTGATACACAGCCTGTAGCGAACCCACGGAATCAAATTCCGGTGATTTCAGGTCGCCCCTTTTTGGCCACTTCCAATGCTATTATCAACTGTCGTAATGGTTCTATGACCCTATCTTTCGGGAATAGGTCAATAGAACTAAACATTTACAAGTTGGGAAGTGTACCCTCTGAACCTACTGCTCAGGTCTGTTCTGTCGACTTAATGGATGTCGACAGCAGCGAAATTGATGATCCTCCTGATACCGATCTAGACTCTTTTCATATGTTATTGTTTGACCCAACTATGTATCATACACATACGGACTCTTCCACCGAGATGTCCGGGTCAATAATTAACACGGATTATGAACTGTTCTTAGAGTCTGAAGATCACCCCGCACTTTGTGATGATATTATTCACCGGGGTATGAATGGAACTTTTGAGGAGATCTTCGCTGATGAACTCGCATTTTTGAATGACACGGGTGTTGAGATGAATCATTTTCCAATCACTGAAATTGAACCTCCACCCCTTCTTCTGAATTGTAAAAAGAATGCGAGTAATCCATCACATACACTGCATCGTCTCTCCAAAATGAGACGCACACACATTCTATTCCACCACTTATCCTTTCCCCACTTTTTCTTCCACCAACCCGAGCACTGCATTGATAAAATTTTTGAATGGTTGGTGTTAACCTTCGGTCTTTGCAAAGCTTGGCATCGACCACTGATTTTTGACCCCCACTTGTGATTTTCAAAGTTTAACATTGCATAATTCAAGTTTGGGGGGGTATAATTTTTCTGGCTCCTGAAAAGAAAAATTTTACAAAATGATGAGCCACAAATAAGTTTTGGGAAGGGTCTTCACTTAAATATTTTGCCCCCACTAATAAATTCCTCCCAAGCTTACAGGTTTTTTCGAGATTTAGCGGATGGCAACAGTGAGGACACTGTTGAAAACAAGTTTGGGGGAGGTTTGTGCTTATTTTCGCATCATTTGCATATCATTTGCATAAGCACAAAACATTTTCGAAAACCCATAAAAATTTAAAAAAAATTTCAAAAAGATAAAAACATTTTTTGTACATAAATAAGATAATGAAAGTTTAGATAGTGAACAATTACATCCATGAGATTAGGAAAATTTAAGAAAACCAAGAAAATTAGAAGTTTTCTTATACGAACTAGTAATAAGTAGTTATGAGCCGTTGTCCCAAGGGTTAGTAAGATGAAGGACGTCACTAATCTGAGGATAAAAATAAGTCTGAAAAATAGTTTCTATTCTGGAAGCCAAACATTTTGAACGTTGCTACCCTGCTATTCGCACTTACACACATCTTAAAGCCTGGGATAGTAGAGGATACCTTGAAATGCTCTTGTCTTAAAGCCGATGTATGAAGGAAATAAAAAAAAATGAATAAAGAAAATATAAAGTGGTGAGAAAAATGAACACTGGTTTTGTTATCACCGAAGGCAAGAAAAATGTATAGCGAGGGTGCTTCTTCACCTAGTGCCCTAAGGCCAACTGGTCTGGGAGTCACTGCTATGCCTGAGGCGGTGCAAGACGAGGAAAATACACCAAGTAAGCAAGCACATTAGTAATCGGTCGGTTAGTACCTCAAGAAGTATTAACGGTCGCATGAAAGTGTGTGAGCAATTTCGTCTAAATATTCATTGATTAAAAAGTACTGAGGCTGATGGGCAAGAGTATGATAGCTTGAATTGAATTCTCCGGGTGTAGGGATGTCCTTTACACACACGCAGGGTGATATGATCGATGTTTTGGAAGAAAGATAGGAATGAAAAATAAGACGATGTTTTATTGAGGGAGGACGTGATTTCTGAAATCTTTTCATGACCATTAAGATAGGGCTCATGACAACCGAAAAGCTAGCTTAGTTGGAAACCCTAATTTTCAAGGCTTTTCTTTTACGATTCTTGTCTTTAAATGTAATATTCATGATCTTCCTTTTATTATTTGATTTTGTGGGTGCAATCCGCTGAAAACCCTCAGGAGACAACACTCCTCCTACTAGGGACACCTAGAGGTTTAAAGGCTTGTTGCACGTGCTCAGTGCAATCGTGTTGCCTACGAAAGTGTGCTAGTTAGTTTTTCTCTTTCTTTATTTTCTCCTTCTCTTTTTAATAAAACATTCGCTCGAGACGATCGAAATTAAGTTTGGGGGTATTTGATCAGTCGAAAATATTGTATATTTTAGCCGGCAATTTCCCTAACATTTGCATACATTTAGAAGAGTTCGGCATTCATATTCTACATATTAGCAAATCTGTCACAAAATATGAGATTTCAGGTATTAGACTTTTAAACCGACACTTTATGGGAAATTAACCGCATTTCATGGCATCGCATCATTTCTGTATTTGCGCAACACTTGTCTTGAGTCTATGCAGGAAAATACGGAAGAAAAACCAAAGAGCTGATCAACATTACACCAACTCCGTACTTTCAGATCTGGTAGCATTTCAGAAGGAATTATGCAATTCTATATATCAAACAAATACCCATACAATAGCCCAAGACTGTACCAGAAAAGGAAAAGCCCAAAGCCCACATGAAGCCGCGGATCCGCGGCAGGGAGCTTGCATGCGCCGCGCATCCGCGGCTAAGGGGTGACGTCATCAGTTGATTTTTGGTGCACAATGTTTCTACCATGGCCCACATTCATTTCTGATACCACAAATTCCATAATTCTCTCGAAGCTACTGCCAGATCAGCAAAGATCATTAAGCAAGGCTAATTCTAGAAGCCTCCTTATAACAACCTTTTTCTAGAAGCCTCCCTCCAACTAACTTCTTCTAGAAGCCTCCTTATAACAACCTTCTTCTAGAAAGCTCTCTCCAACAACCTTCTTCTAGAAGCCTCCTTGTAACAACCTCATTCTAGAATATTCCTTCCAACAAACTTCTTCTAGAAAATTCTTTCTAACAACCTCATTTTGGAGGGAAAATTCAAATGAGGTAGTTCATTTTGGAGGGAAAATTCAAATTCAAATAAGGTAGTTCATTTTGGAGGGAAAAGTAGTTCATTTTGGAGGGAAAATTCAAATTCAAATGAGGTAGTTCATTTTGGAGGGAAAAGTTGTCCATTTTGGAGGGAAATTTGAATTTCATTTAACAAACTTTTGGAGGGAAATTCAAATTTCATCCAACAAACTTTTGGAGGGAAACTTGGAATTTGAAATCCTAGATCTAGGGTTAGTTATCTATAAATAAGAACCTAGACCTAGGGTTAAAGGCTAATCAATAATCAATAATCAATAATCATTGGTTCATTCTACACCATTTTCTTCCACAAGTCTCGTGACAAGGCTTGTGCGAAACCCTAACCCTAATTCCACTCCAAATCCAAGATCTTGAGTACCAAATCGAGCAAGAAGTCTTCAACCTTTTAGGAGCCGAGCCGATCTTCAATCGGGCAAGTGATCCAAGCCGATCCGCGATCCACGGAGACGAGCGAAGCCAAGTCGACGATCGAATTCTTCCTCTTGTAGTTCTTGAGCGAATGTAATGAAATTGTTGATATAAATAAAAGGTGAAATTCTTTAATCTTTCTTTCTTTTAATTCTTGCATCAAGATTAGATCTCAATTTGTAATTGTTGTTCTTGTTGTGATGTTTGAGTAAAACTCCGCTCGTGAAGGAGTCGAGACGATTGTAGAATGATGATGTAACAAATCTTAATACGATCTTTAAGTCCTACGAGTTTTGTAAACCCTAGCAAGTTCAAGAATCGATGACCTAGTTTCGTAGCGATGCTTTCTTGATTGTGATCGCTCGAAATTAGGGATCTACGATCGTTTCTTGAATTTACTAGAGGCTAGTATATGAATGATATCAATGAAAGAACAAGAGATAAGATGAAACCCTAGTTTCACAAGAAGTCTCTAATTCTCATCGATCATCATCGATCTAGTATCAATTCATCGAAGGATAAGAATACGTAATTCTAAGATTACATCACATCTATAGATCCGATCGATTCCTACGAGCCTCATTTCGATTCTTGATATTTGGTTTGGAAAAATCATCAAACGATCAATTCTTGATTCTATCTTTTAATGTTTTCTTAGATCTAGATATTTTCTTTTTCTTGGAATACAAAATTTAAATCATGAATTGTTTTGTTTTCTTTTCATTAAAGTTTTGACTCATCTAAATTCACAAGACGAACGATTACACTTTCCCTGTGGACGATCCGCACTCACTAACAATCTACATCCGACACCGTAGTTGATTGCGGTCAAATAATTTTTGGTTGTGATTTCTTTACAATTTTCATACTACACATCAAGAATTCTTTACAATCACTCATCGTCATCACCACGAGCTTCTTACCCTGGGGTACCTTACTGGGTCCACCATGTACCCGAAACGGTTCATCCAACTCCTCGAATGGGGTCTCGAAATCCATCAGCAAACTCATGGTGGACGACTCATACATCATGGGAAAAACCGCGCTTTTCATTTAAAAAGAGAAAGAAGAAGTTTGTATATGTTTTGCGGTTTTCCCCAAATCCAGAAAATCTCATGGAAATCCGAATCCAAAACCTCAATAGCATGTAAAAAGTGAATATATGCATGAGAATCCATGAATGCGGCATAACAATGAATAACAGTATGCATGAAGTAGCAGGTAATAACTACAATGTCTAAATTAACATATAAGGCAAGTACACTAATATCATGTCTAAACTATTAGCTAACAGGATATGTCAAGCAATAATATTTTCTAAGGTGTACGTGACATGGCAATTACCGATGAAGATGTGTGTGAGCCGGCAAGTAAGTGTACGTGGTACATACGTATCATCGGTAATAGTGCTGGTGTCCAAACAGCATGATATCAATAATGGAGTATGAAACATAATATAAGCATGCGATGCGAAGCGAACCATAATAATGAGCGGGAGCTGAATACTAGACGCAACTATAACTAATCTGTATTAATCTAATATAAGTCCTACAAATGGTGCCTTTTGAAATAACACGAATCATGGGGTTTTGAAAATAGAGGCTACGGTGTTTTTATGAAAAGCTACGTCTTTTGAAATATCCGTAGGATCCCTTGGGCTGTCTTTTAAAATACCCACGATTCGTTAGTTATTGAAATAGGTAAGAATCGAATCTAATCTAACAACTAAACTAAACTAAAGGGCTAAGCTAACAAGCTGGACTACAGGTAAGGAAACCGTCTAACATCTGAGTCGATCCATATACATACCTGTATATATATTAGTCCGTGATCCCGCCTCAATAATATCATATCCGATACCATATCTATAAGAAGGCATCCCAAGTCAAGAGTGCGGATCAATCATCAAAATATAGCTCGTACGTAAATTCGTCGTACGGCATCCCCAAATCTGGGTACGGGTTAATATCACATTCATCATACTATTCACCTGGTATCCTCTCTATCAAATATCATGATCGGGGTACTGATCTACGTCTAGTACAATACTGATACCGCCTAAGTATGCATGCACGTGTGTGAAACACTACGTCAAGGACCCGCTACAACGTCATGTCGTATCTCAAATACGAACCCTGCTATATCACCGATCTCACGGCCTCAAATCAAATCTCATCGACTCATCATAAATCCCAAGTACTATCATCATTATCCATGCATGCGTATATGAATGTACATATGCATAGTCCCATACCCACGCATATATACATGTATACACATCCCAATCTGCGCACAAGAAAGTAAAGTATGCAAGTCTGTGTGTGCGTATGTGGGTATAACAACTACTCTAGGGTTTCGCAACTAACCCAAAGCTAATCCATGAACACATAATCATAACATGAATAAACATTCTCGTATCATAAAACACCTATATAAACATATATATATAAGCTACACTACGGACTGCGGGGGTGCTATACGCCATCCACCCGACTTCTCCCCGTAGATATAAATTTACTCACCTGGTCCTCGCTAGCCGGTGCCGATGTCGCCACGTGCTTGCTTGTCGTCTCGAAGTCCACATGGGGGTACCAACATATCACAACGCATCGTATCGCATTAAAATCCGACTCATGACCAAAACGACACACGAATCCCACATAGGTCAAAACCTATGGTTGCTTTCACAAATCAACCCAAAACTCTCGACGTCGGTGTAAAAACGCCAGACCATCGAGAAAAACCCAAATACACTCATTTGCACATTCACGAACACTAATTTTAATATAAAATAGGTTAAAACTCACAAAAACCCCAATTTCACTTAAAAAGTCATTTTTCCGAAAATCTAGCAAGCACAAATCACCGTTTTAGTACAAAACTCAATGTATAAACGAATCTAGCGGCCACAATATTCACTAAATATCTTAATTAAGTCATAAAAACAATTCCCATAATTTAATCTAATTAATTTCCATAAACCTTAAAATTCTAGTTCACAAAATACCAAAATTTTAACAATTTTATAGCAAAAATGCACAAACTACAATCTAACTTGGATTTTCATGGACTAAAAGCATTAAACCACTCAATATAATCTTTATAATAACATGAAACCTAAATTTGAATTTTATCTCACAAGAATATAATTATTTTCAAAACCTAGTTTACCATTTATATAATTATCATTTTTAAATCAACAAATATGCAAACTAGCAACTTAAATTGGATTTAGCATAACATTAATATGTCAATTATATCACATAAACTAAATCTCACAACACAAAATACCAATTTGAAATCAAACCCCTCTCTTGAATTTTAAATCATGCACCTTAGAACTAATTAAAAACCTAATTAAACACCTAATTAAGCTAAGCTAGGCAGTTAACAACACATTAAGCAAAAAGGTTAGAATTTATACCAAAATAATTTGAAGATCCCACAAGCACACTTAGCCTCCTAAATTGAAATCTAAATCCCTAGATCCATGCTATGGTAGCCAAGGGAAAATGGCTAGGTGGTGGATTTTGATTTGGATCTTTGCTTGATTTTTTGTGGATTTTTCAAGCATTTTTGATGAACTTTTTTAAAGAGAAGGAGATGAAGAATGAAGGGGCTCTTGTGGGTTCAGGTTTTGGCCAGAATTGGTGGGGATTGGGTGAGGGAGGAGAGAGAGTGAGGTGGGGAAAGTCCACTCTAGTCAAAGTCCACTCTAATTTTATCATTTTCTACTCTTTCCTTTTTCTTTTCTTTTGAAAAAAGAAGTGATTGGAGAGAGGGAGAGGGGGAGGGCTGTCATGGTGGGGCCGGCCACATGGGGAGAGGGTGAGGTGTGGGTGTGTGGGTTAGGAAAAAAGATAAATGCTAAACCCCAATTCCCATTAACACTAATTTCACCGAAAAAAGCCTTTTTCTTCGATATTTTCTAAACCGTTTTGGCAAATGATTGACACGAAAAGGTGTATGTTTGTAGTTTAAGCGCAATCAATAACGGTGTCGCACGTAGCTAGACCGAGATGAGTACGGGTCGTCCTCAAGGAAACGTGGAACCTTTTACTTTTACTTTAGATGTGTTGAGAAAGAGAGGAGGGATAAAGAATTTTATAGAAAGATTTCTAGATCTACGTTAAACAAGAATGTAAAATATAGATCTAGATTATTTTAAAGATGTAATTAATATAATAAGAGGGCTTGTAGGGTTTGTTAGGATTTAGTAGTTATGGACAATTAATTAAAAGTTACCCTTTTTATCCATTAATAGATTTAGAACTAGAACGACGGTGATGCGTGTAGATTAGGGTTTTTGGAGGGAAAAGGAATCCCACTCGTAACCCTTATCTTGACACGGAACTCCGTTCATATCTAGCCTTTACCAAAACAATCATTAATCTAATCTCTAATCGCGGTCGGAACTAGCAAAGAATTGCTAGCGCGCCCGATTAGGATGTTAATGATTCTTTTGATAAAGTTCCTAAACTTTATAGGACTTAAAAAGGGTTTAATTATTTTCGTCGCCCATTAGCCTACCCTAATCCTACGAATCCTAACAAGCGGAGAATTACTCGCGCATGTTGGGAGAAGAAGATGAAAAGAAAGAGAGGGAGAACATAATGTAAAAAAAACAAACAATTAAATAAAAAAAAACTACCTTTATTAATCAACTCCTTCAAACTACACTTTTAATCCATAGAAAATGATTACAAAACTTGATTTGCTTCTCGATCTTTCCTAAGGAGGTAGTCGAACAGTCGATGATCAGCCTGGATGCGTGAGCGTCGGGAGCTTCGTGATCTCTTCGGCTTGATAACTTTTCCAAGAGGCTCTCGGTGCTCTTTTATAATGCAAAGCTAGAATCTTTTAGTTGGAAACTTGGTAAAATTCAGCAAAGATTGATACCCCAAATTTTTACCAAACGATCTCTCTATATTGCCGTGGATCCGCGGCCAACAGGGGGGTTTGGCCGCGGTTCAGCGGCCAATGGTGAGGATCTCTTCACCAATTTTCTTGGGCTCTCTGATTTTGACATTTGGCAATCCTAGGCATCTTTAGAATTCAGAAATCTTCTCTCAGTTTCTTCCAGACTTGGTCTCCAAGTTTTGCTTCTTAATTTGGCAAGTTTTCTTCAACAAATTTATTTGTTTGATAAATTCTTCATAACAACTTGGAAATATTCTGCACAACAACTCAAATAAGATTTTAGTAGATTTTGTTCTACTAGGATTAGGTCAATAATATTTGCATACATTTTCCTACCAAATGATAATTAAAATATATTAACACATGGAAAATAATGTTTTTACACATAAACCCTCATATGTATAATATATTATAATAAAGTCCTTTTTTAATATGAAAATGGTAGGAAAAATGTAATACAAATGTGCAGTTTTATCAACTGAACAGCAAACGATTTCGTTTCAAAAACCACATGATAAAATTTTATTTAATGTTTTATGATGCACAAAATTTGTTTCAACTCATTCCAATTTGTAATTTTCCCTAATTAAATGTATTAGTGACGGCTTAAAATAATAATAAAATAATTTTTTTTCAGAAAATTTGAAATTTCACCAGTGGCTCAATAAACAACAAATACTAGCAATTACATAGCTAGAATATGTATATTTAATTTTTATAATAAGATATTTGTATTTTGACTTTTTACAGAAAACCCCTTATTTTACTGATTTTTCGAAATTTCACCGAAACGATTTTCAAAACGTTACAATCTTCCCCCCTTAAAGAAATTCGGTCCCTGAATTTAAATTCAAACTCCCCCCAAATACAAAAACATCTAAGCAAAACCATCAAGTCGTCGGTGCTCCGAAATCATAAGTACATAAAACGCATCATAGCGCAATACATGCGCATGAGTAATGAGTAGATAACTCGAAATCAAAACTCCATCAAGTATCCCGCAATCATCGGAATCAAGGTGAAGACACGAATGCCAAATCTCAAGCAAGACCGATATGCCATAAATCGGAACTATACATGTAAATATCAGGAGGAAATGCATGCCAAATCCTTTAAGTTGCTGTGCAATGCACATAACACCGCACAGTGGCGGACGTCTATCATAAGAAAATAACTATATACATATATACCTTTGTTTGAAATGTACGTTCCGCCGTTTTGGGAAACAATTTAGAAGGTTTTTTTCTTGTTTTAAACGTTTCGCGTCATATCAGACACGTAGGTAAATACTGAGACTATAGCTCGCTTTTTGGAATTCCCTTCAATAGCTATCAATGCATGCAAAATACATTCAGGTACTGTCCTCTGACTAGTCCTGCTTAGTACGAAAACACATCGCAATTATCATAAAAAAAACGTACTGCTCTATAAGAAATCAATCCCAAAATACGCGTATGAATACTACGTGCGTCTGGTGCGCACGATGATCAAAATCCACATACATGCCATACAAGTGCACAGAAACAAGATCTAAGTGCATTGGGTGTGCACAAAGCATCTGTCATAGGCAACGTGTGTGCCTGACAGCAAAATCAGGTGCATCTGATATGCACGAAAAAAAATCTCGATTTAGTGCATCTGGTGTGCACCAAAATCGCATCTCAAGACATGCGCTCAACATACGCGAAAGCCCAAAACCAGGGGCATCCATCATGCACGAAATTATGAAATCCAATATCAAGCGCCGAACATGTGCAAAATCAAATCAGGTGCACAAAATAAATATCGAGTATCACAATTGAAATCAAAATCCAGTGCATCTAAGTGCACAAAAGGCGTATGACTGCACTGCAAGCATATATAAACTATACAGAGTGCAGGAACCAAATCGTGTGCGTGCATACGCACAAAATCAACTCAAATGTCTAAAACCGTAAAATCACAAACATGTGAAAGCAAAGCACGAAAACGATATCAAGTGCAACACTGTGCAAAGATCGTAAATCCTCAATCATCAAAATCAAATCATGCGAATAAATCACCCAAAACATCGAAATCAATAATGGCGGAATAGTACCGCTCAAGCGCATCCTCTAAGAATCTCGGGCCAACTGTCGTGGTCACTAGTGGGACGTCTCGTTAATGATCATGAACTCTGGCCTGCTGGTGTGCGTAACAATGACCACTCCTGGGTCAAGGTCTTCACCGTGAATTACCAATCTCTCGGTCCATCGGCTCATCGGCCCTGTCGGGTGTGCTAACGGGGATGATCCTGTTCTGGCACGTCTCTTGTTATCTCCCGGTCAATCATCGCGACCACTCGTAAGACAGCATATCACTGGCGTCGGCCTCTGGCTCTCTGAATGTACGTGACACATCTGATCCTGGGTGCAAGTATCATTGCAGCAGTGTCCTGGAAGGAATCCTGCTCACGGTCTCTTCCATGTCTCGTCTCTGCCAACTGTCCGGAAGTCATCGTCCTTTCCTATATCTGCATCTTGCTCTGGAACGGCTGCATACCCATCGCGACTCCTTCTGGAAGGTATATCCAGTACTCTGCCTCGGCATGCGCATCGCATCTCTGATGTCGGCGGAGGGGAACGTCATCTCATCTAGATCTGGTACGAACCTCTTACTTCACTTTTCTCTAATGTCGTCTGCTTTGGACTCGTCTCGTCGCGGCTGCATGGACTGAGCTCCAACGGCTATCCTCGTATCGGGAGTCTCCCATGAAATGCATCTTACCACCTAGCATCCGAATTAAGTCGAGCCATCCGATCGAGTCGTCAAAACCTCATAATCCCCTAAGAGCTCAACATCTTGGGCACAGTTTAATAGTATCGAGTACATACCACAGCATCGGTGGTCCAGCCGTAGAAGGGCAAACCCAAGCCTCACTAATGGGCTGGCCACATGGGGAGAGGGTGAGGTGTGGGTGTGTGGGTTAGGAAAAAAGATAAATGCTAAACCCCAATTCCCATTAACACTAATTTCACCGAAAAAAGGCTTTTTTCGATATTTTCTAAACCGTTTTGGCAAACGATTTCGTTTCAAAAACCTCATGATAAAATTTTATTTAATGTTTTATGATGCACAAAATTTGTTTCAACTCATTCCAATTTGTAATTTTCCCTAATTAAATGTATTAGTGACGGCTTAAAATAATAATAAAATAATTTTTTTCAGAAAATTTGAAATTTCACCAGTGACTCAGTAAACACCAAATACTAGCAATTACATATCTAGAATATGTATATTTATTTTTTATAATAAGATATTTGTATTTTTACTTTTTACAGAAAACTCCCTTATTTTACCGATTTTTCGAAATTTCACCGAAACGATTTTCAAAACGTTACACTTCGATCAAGGGTCTTGCCATTTGTAGAGCGTCTTCTTTTGCGTAGCTGTATAGTGAGGTGATCACTTGGGAGACTGCGAGCGAGTCTTGGGAGTTTTGTACTCATCTCTTTGAAGGTATGCTTAGTGAGAATTTTAAATTCGGGGACGAATTTTTTATAAGGGGGGAGATTATAACGCCTTAGATTTCGATTAGTGTTAGTTTAAACGATAATGCGGGTTTTTGGTAAAAAGTTTACCAATTTAGGTTCTTCACATTTTATAACATTTAATTAATAATTTATTATTATTTATTATGGCATGCACACACATGTGCATGTTTATGTGAGGGTGTGTTTTTGTAATCACGATTAGTGACCATGACAACTTAACCCTAATATAATCCTTTGCTTTAATCCAATCCTTGTTTAAACCTTAACCCTAATCCTAGATATTTTTTGTGTGAGGTGGGATATTTATTTTGGCTTTTGGATGAGAGAAGAGGTGGCATAGTGAGTAGTGTGGATGCATTTATGTAAGAGTTAATGCAAGGTGCACTCACCTTAATCTCACCTCACACTCTCTCTTTATCTTTTCTTTCATTCTCATTCTCTCTCACTCTATCTATTTCTCATATTTCTCATCTCCTTCATTCTCTCAACTGAACACTTGGCCAATCCTTCAAAAAACCATCACAAAACCTTCACAATCTCACAAAAATCACTTCTTTTGCCTAGTTTTGCCTCTTGGATGCCTTGGAGCTTGGAAAGATAGGATCTTTGAGTTCTTTTGGATAGGTAATGATATCTATCTGTTCTTTTTGTTGTTATAGTGTTGTGTAGTCTTATAGTTTTAGTTTAGAACGTTTAAACTTAAGTTTCGTGCAAATATCGTATTTTTAGTGTCGTTTATGATATTTGTGATCTGCTGTGACCCCGAGAGTATACTAGAAAACCAAACAATGTAGTTGTGTTGTACCTGAGACCATAAGACATCACCTGGAGCACGAACCCCCTTGCTCGGATCTCGGCCGGCGACGAGAAGGAGAATTCCGGCGAGCTCGGTTTTTCGTGGGAGTTTGGGTTTGGGTTTTTGTGGGTGGGTGTCTGCAGTGGTTTAAGTGTGTTTGTTCCTGTTTGATTTTTGGGTTTTCTCTGTATACAAAATCTGGGATCACATTGCTAGTTTCTTGTGTTACGACTACACGCGATACATTATCTGACACGGTTCGTGCACTTTGTACTACTTTTTCTCTTGGGTTGGTTTCGTCATGTCGCTACGCACGTTAGCTACAATACGAACACCTGAGAGTATGTTTTGAGTTGGTGCTGTAAGTGCACGGCGGCGCCCCGGCCGTCTTTCCGATGCCAAAATGCGGAAGCGATAAATTACTTTAACTTTTGATCCGGCACCACCGCGCACAAAAATCCCGGATCGGGCCATTAAACTAAGTCTAGCAAACTAAAAGAACGGGTAGAGAGATATACCGAGCGATCCGTGTCCTCCGGTCTTCTCGTCGTCGTCCCGATCTCCCGCGGAATGTCCGGTCTCCATCTCCTCGCCGGAAGGGCACCACGTCGCCGGCTTCTTTTACGGGCTCCCACCTCTTGACCGAGGCAACTCGGGCACGAAGTTGGCGAGTCGACGTGCCCAAGATTTGCTGTAGGTTGACTGTAGATCTCTATGGCTCTTTGGGGTTGTGGAAGTTGCCATATAAGTGGAGGAAATGAGATGAACTTTTAAGATGGAGATGTGGGGATTTTACAAAGCCAAAGATATCAAAAAATCCCCACCTCAATTTTGGACAGCCCTCAAAAAGCTTGGCCAGCCATGCAAGAATGGGAGTGCGAGAGAAAAAACCAAGGGGTTTGTGAACACAAAAGAGAGGAGGGTGTTGGAGTGTTATGCAAGAAGGAATGATGAGTAACCATGAGAACATAATCATCACCAACAAAACCCAACACTCCAACCAACCAATCATAACTCCAAAAGGTCAAGCCATCATGAATCATCATGAACAAGGAAGTCAATGTGATGGTGGAACTATCATGATACAATAATATGCAAATACCACCCTCCAAAATGCTTATTTGCACAAATGCAAATAAGCCCTCCTCCACCAATCTTCAGCCAATGAAAGATACAAAGAAAATTGGCCGAACCGGAAAGCAAACTGGCAACTTCATCAAACTGATCCCGTAATAAATTACAGGAAAACCCCGCTACTGTATATACATACCCGCATTTGTATTCCGACCGAAATACAAATGCAATGAGACAAAATCTACACTGTACAATACTAGGATCCGGCTTAAACTAAAGCCCTCTAGTATTTTTCGTCCGATCATGATCCGTGCAATACCGCACGTATCTGATCGAACCCTGCCATATCTCCATACGGCCTCTACTGCGTTTCGCCCGAAACTTGAACAACTGTTTGTGGGGGACTCTAAAGACTCGTCAATACTTTGGTTGTGGATTTAACCACTAGCACGTCAGAGGTATTAGCCTATACGTAACGGGCTACCAGGTATTGACAAAAGGGACGTCGATGAGCGAACTCATCCTGACACCCTACTGAGCCTGTCAGTGACAATATCCGTACAGTCCGGTCCGTTCGTCTATGAGCATCGCATGGCTGGCCTAGGGGGTTGGTAAAAGTCAGACCCCCAAAAGCGGTACAAGTCATGTCGGAGTGTAGCCCAGAACACCCTGAGATACTACTGGAATACCTACCAGTAAATCTCCTGCCTCGGCCGAGGGCTTTGTGTAATGGCTCTCCTAGACATAGCGCGACTTTACCCCCAATACCGGGAGAGACGAACCCCTAAAGATCCGCTCACTGCCTCCATGTGGCTCGGGACTGTACCCAACTAAAACCTGTTTGCACGTCTCCTTTGAGCGTGGTAGGGAAGTAATCAAAGTACAGTGGGAACTCACACGAGACAAATGACGATCCTCAGGTCGATGAACTAACCTGTACACATGTCACCAGGGAACTGCTATCTGACGTCAAGTATAAGACCGACTAGCATGTTCCTGGCGAGTCCTGTCCGGTGTACTCATAACCCAATGAGCACCTGTATACATCTTAGGTGAACCAACTGACACCAGTGGCTTGTGAGACCGGCCACCGCCCCTCGTCGGGGTCTCGACTGTATACACTAGTCTACTCTGGAGTATCGATGCCCTGTCTCGAAACTCCCACGACTAGGGACCTTTAAGGATGTGCTTATAGACTACCAGCTCCCACGTATATGATCGCCCTCATACTGCTCGTAGTCAAGCAAGAATCCTAGGAGCTCTATCAACATGTAATAGCGACCTGTAAGGTCACCTAAAGCAGTACACGATGATAAAGATAAACCAGATAGCATACTATCATCTTGAGTAAGACTGTCCTACCGGAATAGGTCCTACCTCAATCATTGCAATCACGTGCCTGTGATCCAATAATTTACTCTGAGGGCACTATCTCCAACAATCTCCCACTTGCACTCAAGGCTAATTATTGCGATGTCGCATACTCACAGCCCGTGTGATACCGAACACCCAACTTCTCTACTAGTCAGTCTCACAAAGCTCGTTTAAGAAACTAATGCGTTCGAGGAATAGCCTCAGTGAGTGGATCCGCTCTAATGTTTCTTTCTATGTCACTCTTTATCTCAAGTTCGCGGAGAAACCTATCTACCGAAATGAGCAATACCTGTCTTAGAATGTGTCTGGATGTCTGATGGGACCTAGCTCATAAATGAACTCCAAATCCAAACTTCTTAGACTGTATCGTCAACTGAACTTAATCGGTATCCTACGCCATGCCTCCCTCAGTATCCCCTTGGACCACCTGTCCAAAATACTGCCCATCGTGAGAAGGAAAACTATAACTCTGACAACCTCTCTGTCATCTAGGTCACCTTGGAATCCTGGAATGATAACTGTCTCCCGAATGAGGCTGTCGTTATCATATCCCTAGAACATCCACCTATGTTCTAAAATTGCTTCCGATTGTTTCTCCAGGATTGGATTAATATCAATTTATTGCACCTACCGCAAAAGCAACATCTGGTATGGTACTTGACATCTCATGATTGACTCAATTGCCTAAGCAAGTGATCTACCAATCATGCACATCCCTCTCTACTTTAGTCTGTAAGACACCTTTAGAGAGGGTGACTCCATCACCTGCAGGTGCACTACCGTGCCAGGAGTCGTCCATTCTAAAAACTCTTAGAATGCTGTCTAAGTACCCTGATTGGGAAACCACCCAAATCTAGATCTATAGATCTAGTAACCAGAATGTTTGATATTATATCTATATCCTTATGTGGAGAAACCACTGTGTGACAACCAAAGTATAACCGATCGTAGTATAGGAACATCACTTCCTACTCTATGTATGTCATCCAAATACCAGGACATCACACCCTACTACCTTCTTAACAGATCCATCCCCTGTTCTGATGAAGTCAAACCTATGACTGTCACATCAGAAATAGATGATCTATCTCCGCTATATCTGCTTTAGTTTATAAATAGACATAAGCTACCTGTCTACCAATGCTTCCGCTGCTCCCACTGACTAAGACAACCCTCTGGCAGAGTCATATACACGTACACTTCTAAAGCTAGTTTAGAACGACGCTATACTCATCCTCCTGCCGGGTCTCATAGTCTGAAACAACAGCAATGGCATGTCTGGGTAAACAAGAACCTCCCTGTCACCGTCCTTGAGGCTACCGGAGTACCTCTCAGGTGCCTGAGGTTACCCACCTTATCTGCGGAGTGGCCAATGGAATGTCAAACCAGATTGAATCTTTAGGTTCCTTTGAACTCTTCAGTAATCATTTGCGGTTCTGGAATCACTTCCAGTACTACCATACTCCCACTACTGTTTTCTGAAAAAACAAATCCATTTTATTAAAACTGTGGCGAGTCTAGAACAATATCGCTATTGATCTTCCAGATGGTAGAAAGTCAACCCTCGTCATAGCCTGGGTCAACCCACAAACAGCCATTACAGAAATGTGCCTTGAGTTATCCAGAGTCTGGTTTTAAGCATAAGCCGGACAACTCCCCATATCTTAACATCGTTAAGATATGAACTGTTCTATATCCAATATAGAAACAGAGGCACTGATTAATTGAACCAGATTCAAATCATGCAACTGTCTCCAGTGCATGTTAACTAAATGGAAAGAGGCCGATCAGCGTTACTCAACTCAGGAATCTTCCAATTATGAGTAACCCGAAAGAGAAGCAAGTTCTCTTAATCATTACTATTAACTGAAACCATACACAAGTATCTACATCTTCGATCACTTTGAAGAATCCCGATACTCGCAATACCCGGTTCTCCACTTTATTCATATACCTATAACTTCTCAAAATTCGGACCTTGTGTTTCTACGAAACACGTGTCTAAAAACTAGAGAAGTCATAAGTAAACCTGAATATTGTACGAGGACCAACCCCTCTGTCCTAATGGACACTGGACAACATACAATACTCTGTATAAGTCCCTTGAGTCTAATAACTCACTCCCTGTGTGTCGTAGGTTGAAAACTGTACTTATGGTTAAGAAGAATTACACCGCTGTTTAATGCTCCTTACGTAACCATCCACTGATATAGGTAAATGTCATAGACACAATTTCAAAAAGGTATATCTCACTCTATGAAAATAGACGTACAGATATATCAATTTGAAATTGGTGCATAACAACGGATATTCAAAACCAAATATTTGCCGTCCGGCAAACAACCTAGGCGATTTCCTCAAATATCACCAATTACAACGAATTTCGATATAATGAGAATAATCACCTAATTCCCAATAACTCACTCCCACTCATCATCTGTAAAACCATACAGATGTGAGAATCATACTTGGTAAATACATACCTTGGAGCAAGTTTCTAATTGGGAAATCAGTTTTCTTTAACAGTACACAGTGAAACTGAAACATTGAAATGTTTCGATGGGGTATCCAGGTATTCCTAGTAATGCCTCTTCCATTATCCAGATTCATGAATGTAACCGTATAATTCTTTGCCATCTCCCCAAATCCCTTCATATGTCTTTAGTCATTACCTTCTGCACACCCCTTTAGGCCAATTGGTTTTCTTCCTTCCCTACCGTTCGGCACCATCCTATGGTTTGGAAGAAGACTATCCAATAAGCATAATGGGCGTAATGTCCTAATCCTAGGAGCACTCGCAATGCGAGAGAAGGTGAGGATAAAAGACAACCGAATAAACTTTATTCCTATTTCTCCTGAACCAGAATCCATCCCCGAACTGGAACAAGTTCCTTTCGAGTTCGTATATAACCATACGATGGAGTATCCAATCTGTTAGTCCATATTGCGACCCCCGGTGCTTACGGGGAGGCGGAAACGGTATAAAATCAAAATTTTAACGCAAGAGGCAACATGGACTAAACTATGGTCGGGATCGTTGTCTAAACTAAAACTAGCAAACTATGCTAAAGAGAGTTAGCTACTCGGATGAAGATGGTTATACCTAGACTTGAACTCCTTCGTCTTCAAACTTTGTAGAGGTTGATGGTTCTCCTTTGTCGCCTTCTTCCGTCGAAGTTGGATCCACCTCGAAGGCTCGACCTTTAGGCTCTTTCTCGTACTTGGAGTGAACTAGAATCGCCGGCTTGCTAGACCCTTGATCCTAGAGTGAGTAGAGAGTGTCTAAGGGTTGCTTTTGTTTTTCAAGAGAAGGATTCTCAACTCATGAGAAGGTTTCTCTTGACTAGAGGAAGAAGAAGATGAAGTGAAGAGAGAGAGTGAGAATGATAGAATGAGCTATATTTTTTTCTTTCTTGCAACCATAATGCAAAAGAAAAGAATTATCTAATAATAATAATTGAAAATGAGAATAGTTGATGGCAATTTGGAATGACCACAACCATGCTTCATTTAAAAATGTAAGCATAAATCAAGGAAGACTTTTGAAGCATGATGGTGGTCAACTTTCAACCGTGGTCAACAAGTCAACCATGGTCAACAAGTCAACAAAATCAACCATAACAAAATTCTCATTTAATTACTATTATAAATAGATAATCCATAAATCCATTAGGGTTTGGAAAAAGATAACTGTCAACTGTGCATACGCACCCGTTCCGAAACCCTAATGAAATACCTCATCCTCCGCCTCAAGCAACTGTGCATACACACCTGCATTCTCGTTCCGAGGAACAAGAATACCAAGATATAAAAGCAACCCCAAATATATATACCAGTATCTGGCTCAAACCAGAGCCTGCCAGTATAATCCGTCCGGACTCCAAACGTGCACAAGTGCGCGGATGAGAACGAACCCTGTCGCAAAACCATGCGACCTCTACTCTGTTTTGCCCAGAGGCGAATACCCTCTGTGTGGGACTCTAAAGACTCGACACTACGCTGGCAGTGGGTTTAACCACAGACCGCAAGCGGCACTAGCTGTGCATAACGGTCCCCAGGTAGATGTCGACAAGAAGGCTGACGAGGTGAAACCCCATCTGAACTCCTACTGAGTCTGAATGTGACAGTCTCCGTACAGTCCGGTCTGTTTGTCTGATACATCGCATGGCGGGCCTAGGGGGTGGTAAACGTCAGTCCCCCAATAGCGGTACAAGTCGTGCCGGAGCGAAGCCCAAAACACCCTGAGATAACACTGGAAACCTACCAGTATATCTCGATTGCCCTGGCCAGGGACTACTCGTGTAATGGCTCTCCTAGACACAGCGCGATGTCAACCCCCAATACCGGGAGAGACGAATCCTGTCTAACCGTCACTGCCTCCAAGTGCTTCGGGACTGCACCCAACCGCCACCTGTTTGCACGACTCCTTTGAGCCGTGGTAGGGTAGTGATCAAAGTGCAGTGGGAACACACTTGAGGCGAAGTTCCAGTGTCAAGTCAGCGGACTAAGCTGTACTCATGTCACCTGGGAACTGATGACTGACGATAGGTATAATACCAACCTGTCAGTTCCCGACGAGTCCTGTCCAGTGTACTCGTAACCCAACGAGCACCCGTATACTATCTCCAGTACGACGTACTGATGGCTGTGGGACAGACCATCTCCCACACTGGGATGAGAAGCGCATACGCTAGTCTACTCCGGAGTATCGATGCCCTGTCTCGATAGTCCTGCGACTAGGGACCTGTATAAGGATGTGCTTATAGATTACCCAGCCCCCACTAGTGTGACTGCCATCACAACGCTGGTAATCAAGCAAAGATCCTAAGGGCTCCACTAATGCGTATAAGTGATATAGTAAAATAAACACAAGTACACATTGAAGTAGAGACAAACTAAGTAGCATACTACTATTTTGAGCAAGATTGTATATACAAGGTGAATATCCCAAGCATCCATTAAGTAATATACAAACTAGTATGATACAGTAATGGCCTCTAGGGCATATACACTAACAATCTCCCACTTGCACTAAGGCCATGTACTGGCGTATCGAAGACCTATCATCTCGATCAGCCGCTCGAACTGAGTCTGGGGCAAGGCCTTGGTGAATGGATCTGCAGTGTTGTCTTCTGAAGCGACTCTCCGAACCTCGATCTCCTTGCGATCCACGATCTCCCTGATCAGGTGATACCGCCTCAAGATGTGCCTGGATCTCTGATGGGACCTGGGTTCCTTCGCTAAAGCTATAGCCCCGTTGTTGTCGCAATACAGAGGTATTGGATCAACAATGGACGGAACCACCTGAAGTTCTTTCAAGAACTTCCTCATCCAGACAGCTTCTTTTGCGGCATCAGATGCAGCGATGTATTCCGCTTCCATCGTCGAGTCTGCAACGGTTTCCTGTTTGGAACTCTTCCAACACACCGCCCCTCCATTGAGGGTGAAGACAAAACCCGACATGGACTTGGAATCATCCTTGTCACTCTGGAAGCTGGAGTCAGCAAAGGCCTCGATCTGGAGGTCTTTTCCGCCATACACCAAGAACATCTCCTTAGTCCTTCTCAGGTACTTGAGAATGTTCTTTACTGCTATCCAATGTTTCTCCCCAGGGTTTGACTGATACCGGCTTACTACACTCAGTGCATAAGCTACATCCGGTCTGGTACACAACATCGCATACATTATAGAGCCTACCGCAGAAGCGTAGGGTATAATAGACATGCGATCCCTCTCCAAATCAGTCTTGGGAGACATCTCTTTAGAGAGGGTGATCCCGTGACAAGCCGGTAGGTTACCGCGCTTGGAATCTTCCATACTGAATCTTTTCACTATGGTGTCGATGTACCTGGACTGAGAAAGTCCCAATATCCTCTTGGATCTATCACGATGGATCCGGATCCCCAGGATGTATGAGGCATCACCCAGGTTTTTCATGGAGAACCTTTGTGACAAGAATCCCTTGACAGATTGTAGCATAGGAATGTCATTTCCTATTAAGAGAATGTCATCCACGTATAAAACGAGGAATACTACAGTTCTCGCTACAAATCTACTATAGATGCATGGTTCATCTGGATTTTTGATAAAGCCAAATTCTTTGACTGTCTCATCAAAACAGATGTTCCAACTCCGCGATGCCTGCTTTAGTCCATAGATGGACTTAAGCAACTTGCACACCTTTCCGCTGCTCCCACTCTGAATGAAACCCTCTGGCTGATCCATGTAGACACACTCCTCTAAATTTCCATTTAGAAAAGCTGTCTTTACGTCCATTTGCCAGATTTCATAATCGTGGAAGGCAGCAATGGCAAGAAGGATCCGAATGGATTTCAGCATGGCTACTGGAGAAAAGGTTTCGTCGTAGTCCAAGCCAGGTCTTTGACGAAAACCCTTTGCTACCAGCCTAGCTTTATAGGTCTCAACCTGTCCATCTACACCAATCTTCCTTTTGAAGATCCACTTGCATCCTACGGGTTTTACCCCGTCTGGAGCAATGTCCAACGTCCATACCTTGTTGGTGTACATGGACTCCATTTCGGTCCGCATTGCATCCAGCCATCTCACTGAGTCAACGCTCTGAACGGCCTGCTGGAAGCTAGTAGGCTCATCATAATCTATGATGCAATCCTCTCTATCCCCGTCTATGAGAAAACCGCAGTATCTCTCGGGCGGATGAGACTGCCTACTACTCCTGCGGAGCGGCGTAGGAATGTCCTGTTCTGTTGAACCCTCTGGTTCCACTAAGCTTTCAGTAACAGTCTGTGGTTCTGGAATTTCTTCCAGTTCTATTGTGTTCCCACTTATCTGGGTTTCCAAAAACTCAGTTTCCAAGAAGCGGGCATGCTGAGAAACAAAAACCTTTTGTTCCTCAGCGGAATAGAAAAGATACCCCCTGGAGTTCCTTGGGTATCCCACAAACTTACACTGTACTGAACGTGCCTCAAGCTTGTCCGCATGCTGCTTTTTTACAAAAGCTGGACATCCCCATACCTTGAGATAATTAAGACAGGGTTTCTTCCCAGTCCACATCTCATATGGGGTGGTGGGCACAGTCTTGGTAGGAGCCTTGTTCAAGAGATACGCAGCTGCTTCTAGTGCATATCCCCAGAATGATCGCGGTAACTCAGCGTTACTCATCATGGACCGCACCATATCCAATAGGGTGCGGTTCCGTCTCTCTGATACACCGTTATGTTGCGGGGTGTATGGAGGAGTAAGCTGAGAGAGAATTCCGTTCTCTTTTAAATAGTCCAGGAACTCGGCACTTAAGTATTCTCCACCTCGATCCGATCTTAGAATCTTAATACTTTTGCCGGTCTGTTTCTCTACTTCATTCTTATACTCCTGGAATTTTCCAAAAGCCTCGGACTTATGTTTCATTAAGAAGACATAACCGTACCTTGAGAAGTCATCCGTAAAAGTAATGAAGTAAGAATGTCCGCTTCGGGCATGTGTAGACATTGGACCGCACACGTCACTGTGTACGAGTCCTAAGAGCTCGCTCGCTCTTACTCCACGTCCAGTAAACGGAGTCTTTGTCATCTTTCCTTTGAGACAAGATTGACAAGTGGCATATGATTGATATTCGAACGCATTCAAATATCCTTCTGTATGCAACTTAGTCAACCTTCTCTCATTGATGTGACCCAATCTACAATGCCATAAGAAAGTCTGATTTATTTCTGGAGACTTTCTTTTGTGTGTATTCTGGACATTAAAAATCTGTGGTTGGTTTAACACGTATATACCATTACTCAATGTACCTGACCCAATCAGAACTTGATTAAGGTGAATGTTTACAACATTACTTACAAACGCAAATTCATAACCTTCTTTAGAAACTAAAGATACAGAAATGATATTACAAGTTGCGTTGGGTACAAAAAAGCAATTACGCAAAACCAAAACATGTCCATCTGACATTCCCAGGTGATAGTCCCCCACGGCTTTAGCATCCATGCTAGCTCCGTTCGCAACTCTGAGGGTCATGTCACCTGCCTTCAAATCCCTACGGTTTCTCAACGCCTGCAAAGAATTACAGATATGAGATCCTGATCCGGTATCCAATACCCAGGAAGTAGAGTTTATTGAAAGACAGTTTTCAATAACATACACACCTGAAGCTGAAGCTGCAACCTGCTTCAATTCCTGTGTTCTGGCCTTCCAGGCCCTGCAATCATTCTTCCAGTGTCCTTTCTTATGACAAAAGAAGCATTCTTCCTTATCCACAAGCTTCCCCGCTATCTTTGTTGCTTTCCCTTTTCCCTTCGTATCCACTTTACTAACACCGCCCCTTGGTTTGGCGGGGGCCTTCTTCTTCTTTCCCTTGGCTTTCGCCTTGGACCTAGAAGAAGATGCTCCTCCTACAAACAAAGTGGATGTATCCCTACTTTTCTGTAGGGTGCCCTCTGCGCTCCTCAGCATGTTGAGGAGCTCTGATAGTTCAACCTCTTTTTCTTGTAGGTTGAAGTTCAGTATAAACTGGGCGTAAGTGGAAGGAAGGGACTGGAGAACTATATCCGTATATAGCTCACTCTCCAATGTGATCCCTAGGTCAGCGAGCTCCTCAATGTAGCCGATCATCTTTAGCACGTGCTCGGCTACTGATGATCCGACGGCCATTCTTGTCGAAAACAACTTTTTCGACGCTTCGTATCTTGCGATACGTGATTGCTCTCCGTACAGTTCTTTTGTATGGAGCAATATGGACTCCATGTCCATATTCTCATGCCTCCTCTGATGTTCGTTGTCCATCGAGGCAAGCAGGAGGCACTTGGCCTTCGCGCTATCAATCTCCCAAGTCTTGCGGATTTCCTTATCCGCGACACTGGAAGTTGGACCAGGGACAGGGGGAGCTTTGGTGGTAAGAAGATACCCCAGCTTGTCATAAGTGATTGCTATCTTGACATTCCTGAGCCAATCTTTGTAGTTTGGCCCTGTCAGTTTGTTTTTATCTAGGAGTAACTTAAGTCCAGTCATGTTGATTGGTCGCTGCAATTAGGAGAGAGAAGAAGAAACACTCAGCATGATGCTCTTGCAAGTTTAGAGTGGTTTTTAGTTTGTCTAAACAGGATGGCTCCCACTGTTTCTCGAATCCCTCCTCAAACCATAAAGGAAGAATTAGTCAGGATCAATCCCACCGTACAATACTTGCTTAACCGTTCAGCCAGGCCGGTGTCGGTACTTCGAGGGAGGTTTTCCAACGCTTTCGCGAAGTTCCTTAATTAAATAACCTCTTTTCCCTGGGGGCGTAACCCCGCTAACACCTTTCTAGGCACCTACTAGGTTTATAGCATTGATCGTTAAGTGAGAAATTTCCCGAGGAGTAGCATATACTCACAGTAGGATCGGGATCCAAATATCATCGCGTGACGAAACTGAAGGAATCCTACCAGAATCGCCACACTCCAAATGGTATGCAAATCTAGCAAGTTTCAGTACTTATGAAACTCCCGATGTGGATTTTTGCCCCATGCTCTTATGACCTTGACGAAGGTCAACAAATCATAAGTCACATGTCAAGTTCTGCCCGTCATTATCCAGGTTAATTTGAATCCACCCGTATATACCCTTGACGAAGGTCAACAAGGTAATGCGAGTGTCCCAAACCAACGCATCTATCTATGCTACATATGAACACCCAATAGCTACCAATCACTATGCCTTGACGAAGGTCAACAAACACAGTTTGAATACTATTGAATATTCATACGAAACGACGGAGGGCTACGAATGGTTTTGGCAAAACCGTGAACGTAGTGAACTTGATTTGGTCGATGGAACGAGATAGCTTTTAAAAGGAGTGGCTCAAGCTCCGCATTTAAAAGTTGTTTTTGAAAAGAACCGAGTGGTTTTTCGAAAGTGTTCCAACGACTTTAACTTGGTTTATTATCTTGCATTAGTTCTTTTAATGCGTGATATTCTTGCATTAGTACTTTTAATGCGTCCCATCATTTAATCCTACCATTGCAGAAAACAACCAAAATATGACGTACGCTTATGCCATTCGCATTCGCCACGGGGCCCCGTCATTACCCGTTAGGTTACTTAACTAACGACAGAGCGGGGGCTGGGCTAGCGCGTCTGTAAAACATAAGCAACGCCTAAATAGAAAGCAATGATAGACATTTCAGATCACAGATAAATACATTGGATATACTAGCAATCTGTAATTTGTACGAGCCTGTAACAAAAACAGATAACACGGTCGCGGTGAATAGCCAAATCCCCACCCAAGACCCCTACGGGTGCGGCAAACTACCCGCCAAGTCCTCGGTAGTTTGTGCACCCCTCCATGGGTCTATCCTAGGAGCAAAAACAGTAAAAAGAATTATACAATGACGGCTACAACCCCGACCCGGTTGTGCGGCCAAACAAATAATATAATTACATCAATTTACATTTACAATGAATTGCAAGAAAAGAAAACTCTCGTCTCACAACCCCCGGCTATTCACCCGCGACAATCCAACATATTTATATACACATTCCAGCACATTACAGATCATGTATAACCCCGACTAATCGTCTTATAGCGATTAGCCGACGTTCAATACATGCAAACATCACAGATATAACCATCATAGTCAAAGTGTAGTGAAGTTCGGAAAAAATACGGAATTATAGGACCCCAAAAGGAAATTTCTTTTCTGCAAAATCTGGGCACATATAATATATTTCAAAAATCCCAAAAACCAACACACAAACACACTGCACGAAAAACGATGCAGAGAAGACACCAAGTCGCGGCGGTTCCGCGGCGGCTAAGAAGGATCACGCGGCGGAAGCGCGGCACTTTAGGCGAATCACTGTATCGTTTTTCTTGGGTGTTCACAAAAAACCCTGAGCCGAATTTACAAGTGTAAAGTTTTTCATTTTGAGCAGAAAAAATTTCAACAGAAACTCAGTTTTTGTGATTATCCGGTTTTGTGATTTTTTTTCGGTTCCGAACTTCGTTACACTTCACTACTAAGCTAGTTTAAGTTTAGTTAGGCTCTGATACCACTGTTAGTCCATATTGCGACCCCCGGTGCTTACGGGGAGGCGGAAACGGTATAAAATCAAAATTTTAACGCAAGAGGCAACATGGACTAAACTATGGTCGGGATCGTTGTCTAAACTAAAACTAGCAAACTATGCTAAAGAGAGTTAGCTACTCGGATGAAGATGGTTATACCTAGACTTGAACTCCTTCGTCTTCAAACTTTGTAGAGGTTGATGGTTCTCCTTTGTCGCCTTCTTCCGTCGAAGATGGATCCACCTCGAAGGCTCGACCTTTGGGCTCTTTCTCGTACTTGGAGTGAACTAGAATCGCCGGCTTGCTAGACCCTTGATCCTAGAGTGAGTAGAGAGTGTCTAAGGGTTGCTTTTGTTTTTCAAGAGAAGGATTCTCAACTCATGAGAAGGTTTCTCTTGACTAGAGGAAGAAGAAGATGAAGTGAAGAGAGAGAGTGAGAATGATAGAATGAGCTATATTTTTTTCTTTCTTGCAACCATAATGCAAAAGAAAAGAATTATCTAATAATAATAATTGAAAATGAGAATAGTTGATGGCAATTTGGAATGACCACAACCATGCTTCATTTAAAAATGTAAGCATAAATCAAGGAAGACTTTTGAAGCATGATGGTGGTCAACTTTCAACCGTGGTCAACAAGTCAACCATGGTCAACAAGTCAACAAAATCAACCATAACAAAATTCTCATTTAATTACTATTATAAATAGATAATCCATAAATCCATTAGGGTTTGGAAAAAGATAACTGTCAACTGTGCATACGCACCCGTTCCGAAACCCTAATGAAATACCTCATCCTCCGCCTCAAGCAACTGTGCATACACACCTGCATTCTCGTTCCGAGGAACAAGAATACCAAGATATAAAAGCAACCCCAAATATATATACCAGTATCTGGCTCAAACCAGAGCCTGCCAGTATAATCCGTCCGGACTCCAAACGTGCACAAGTGCGCGGATGAGAACGAACCCTGTCGCAAAACCATGCGACCTCTACTCTGTTTTGCCCAGAGGCGAATACCCTCTGTGTGGGACTCTAAAGACTCGACACTACGCTGGCAGTGGGTTTAACCACAGACCGCAAGCGGCACTAGCTGTGCATAACGGTCCCCAGGTAGATGTCGACAAGAAGGCTGACGAGGTGAAACCCCATCTGAACTCCTACTGAGTCTGAATGTGACAGTCTCCGTACAGTCCGGTCTGTTCGTCTGATACATCGCATGGCAGGCCTAGGGGGTGGTAAACGTCAGTCCCCCAATAGCGGTACAAGTCGTGCCGGAGCGAAGCCCAAAACACCCTGAGATAACACTGGAAACCTACCAGTATATCTCGATTGCCCTGGCCAGGGACTACTCGTGTAATGGCTCTCCTAGACACAGCGCGATGTCAACCCCCAATACCGGGAGAGACGAATCCTGTCTAACCGTCACTGCCTCCAAGTGCTTCGGGACTGCACCCAACCGCCACCTGTTTGCACGACTCCTTTGAGCCGTGGTAGGGTAGTGATCAAAGTGCAGTGGGAACACACTTGAGGCGAAGTGCCAGTGTCAAGTCAGCGGACTAAGCTGTACTCATGTCACCTGGGAACTGATGACTGACGATAGGTATAATACCAACCTGTCAGTTCCCGACGAGTCCTGTCCAGTGTACTCGTAACCCAACGAGCACCCGTATACTATCTCCAGTACGACGTACTGATGGCTGTGGGACAGACCATCTCCCACACTGGGATGAGAAGCGCATACGCTAGTCTACTCCGGAGTATCGATGCCCTGTCTCGATAGTCCTGCGACTAGGGACCTGTATAAGGATGTGCTTATAGATTACCCAGCCCCCACTAGTGTGACTGCCATCACAACGCTGGTAATCAAGCAAAGATCCTAAGGGCTCCACTAATGCGTATAAGTGATATAGTAAAATAAACACAAGTACACATTGAAGTAGAGACAAACCAAGTAGCATACTACTATTTTGAGCAAGATTGTATATACAAGGTGAATATCCCAAGCATCCATTAAGTAATATACAAACTAGTATG
Source organism: Agapanthus africanus (assembly GCA_030015575.1). NCBI lineage: Eukaryota > Viridiplantae > Streptophyta > Magnoliopsida > Asparagales > Amaryllidaceae > Agapanthus > Agapanthus africanus. The sequence continues at coordinate 650,864,424 of JASDDO010000019.1, read as the reverse complement.
ATACAGTAATGGCCTCTAGGGCATATACACTAACACAATAAACTGTGGTTTTTCGTAGTGATATGGAGTGTCCTGGAGAAATACAAAGGTGAAGTGGGAGTGGTAATGAAATACCTGGTTTGGTCATGAATATCAGTCGCAATTTACTTTGCCCTCTTACTAATCCCTTTATATGTCTTTACTTAATACCTTCTGTACACCATCGTTAGGCTAATTGGTTTTCTTCATTCCCTACCAGTCGGCACCTGCCTATGGTTTGGAAGAAGACTATCCAATTTGCGTAATAGATGTACTATCTCCTAAACCAAGGAGTACTCGCAACCTGAAAGAAGGTAAAAGGAAAAGACAACTGAATAGTCCTATTCGTTTTCTCCAGAACCGGAAACCATCCTCGAATAAATTCCTTCGAGTTCGTATATAACCATACGATGGTTTTGTCCAATGGAAGTGGACGTTCGTAGTAATACGGGGTGTCCTAGAGAAAAGGGTAAAAGTTGGAGTGGCAATGAGGTCTACAACTCTGACAATCCAAAAGCCAGTGTTTAAGAAGGTTCGGTCAACTTGGTCACTGAGTCAAAGTCTAGGGTCGGGTTAATGGTCGCTGCCAAAGAGAGAGAGAAAAGAAACACTCAGCATGCACTCTAACCTAGATCAGAATGGTTACCAATTTATCTAATCTGGAAACCTCCCATTGTACCGTCAAATTCTCCTCCAAACCTGAAAGAAGAATTAGTCGGGATCACCCGAGGAGTAAACCAACTCATCAGTGGGAATCGGGATACAACTATCATCGCATGATAACGTGACGGACTACGCTCACGTTATCACACTCCAGAAGGTATGCGCATATCTGGCAAGTTTCAGTTTCTTTAGAAACTCCTGATGTGATTTTTGCCCCATGCTCTTATGACCTTGACGAAGGTCAACAAATCATAAGTCACATGTCAAGTTCTACCCGTCATTGTCCAGGTTAGTTTGAACCCACCCGTACAAGCCCTTGACAAAGGTCAACAAGGCTATACGACTGTCCCAAACCAACGCATCTATCTATGCAGCAGAAAGGTAACAAGCAGCTACCATACACTATGCCTTGACGAAGGTCAACAAATATAGCATGAATACTACTTGCTACCCGTCTGAAATGACGGAGGGCTACGAATGGTTTCTGGCGAAAATCTTTAACGTAATGAACTTGATATTGTTGAAGGAACTGGATAGCTTTTATGAAAATATAGTGACGAAAACCTTTGCTAAAGAGGTCACTCCCGGTGAAGGGATCTCGTCTCTTTCCCCGTAGAATGAGGTGCGGGATATTCCAACTGAATACCACGATGCAAAGCAAAAGTAATCGACTATATTGAAGTTATTGCCCTGTCGCAAACTTCTGTCCAAGGGGTCACTCCCGGTGAAGGGATCTCGGCCCTTGCTGTAAGTCCACGGTAGCGCCCCGGCCGTCTAACAGACGCCAAATGCGGAACAAAAACTTTTTAATGAAACTGGCGCTATCGTGTACCGTACCCGGATTGTCCATTAAAGCTAAACTAACAAAATACAAAGTGGGTAGAAAAGTTATACCGAATGATCCGAGTCCTTCGATCTTCAACCATCATCCCACACTTGTTGCGGCTGCTCTGATCTCCTTGAACTCCGGTCTTCTCGTCCAGGTGGCACCACGTCGACGGATCTTTAAACGGGCTCCCGCCTCTGAACCGAGGCTACTCGATCGTCAAGTTTGCTAAAAGAGACGACCAAGATGAAGTAGAGAATGAGTAGAACACTTTGTCTCGTTACGTCCAAGGCTATGGACGAACGGTTAATGAAGTTGCCTTTTGGATAGATACGAAATGAGAAATGAAGTATATCAATTTCCATGAACCAAAATCCTTAATCTTTTCAAACAACAACCATGATACCATGTGTGGGGGGGAGGCCGGCCACTTATAGGAGAGGAGGGAGGTGAGTGTAGGAGAGGGGGTGACCACAAGCAAAATATCTAGTGTGAACACAAAGTATGAAAGCATTTAAAGCAAACCAATCACAATTAGCAGAGTCACCTTGTCATTAATTGCACCATTAATGACCTAATGACTCACTAGCCTTGTCACCCTCTCTAGAACCTTCTAGAACACTGACTCACCTCATCAAGAAAAGATAAATCTGTATTTAACCGACTGTTAAATACGGCTGATAGAAAACTGGAAACTGGCAACTTCCAAAAGTGATCCTGAAACGAAATTTAGGATAACCCCGTATAAGTATAAACATACCCGCATTTGTATTACGACCGAACACAAATGCAACTGAGACAAATATATTATATCTACACAGTATAATACTGGGTTACGGTTTAAACCAAAGCCTACCAGTATTATCTGCCCGAAAAACGACACGTGCGAAAACACACGTGATTTTTCCGAACCTTGCCATATCACCATACGGCCTCTACAACGTTTCGCCCGAACTTGGGAGAGTGTCTGTAGGGGACTCTAATGACTCATCAACACATCGGCACTGGGTATAACCTCTAGCACGTCAGAGGTACAAGCTGCACGTAACGTTTTGCCTATGTATTGATTGGAAGGGAAGCTGACAAGCGAACTCATCTATAAACCCTACTGAGCCTGACAGTGACAATGTATATACAGTCCGGTCCATTCGTCTAAAGAGTATCGCATATCGAGTCTAGGGGGGTGGATAAAGTCAGACCCCTAATAACGCGATAAATCGTGTCGGCACGAAGCCCATCACCACCTGAGAAACTACTGATCAAAATCAGTAATTCTCCACTACTTCGGCCGAGGGTTTCTAGTGATGGCCACCCGTGCACTGCGCGACATCAACCCCCAAATACCGGGAGAGACGAATCCCCGACGATCCGCTCACTTGCCTCCAATGTGGCTCGGGACTGTACCCAAAAAAGACCTGTTTGCACGACTCTTTTGAGCTGTGGTAGGGTAGAAATCAAAGCACAGTGGAAACTCACACGAGACAAATGACGACCTCAGGTCGATGAACTAACCTATACACATGTCACCAGGGAATTGCTATCTGACGCTAGGTATAATACCAACTAGCAGATTCCCGGCGAGTCCTGTCCGGTGTACTCATAACTCAATGAGCACCTGTATACATCTTAGGTGATCCAACTGACACCAGTGGCTTGTGAGACCGGCCACCGCCCCTCCTCGGGGTCTCGACTGTATACACTAGTCTGCTCTGGAGTATCGATGCTGTTGGAGATAGTGCCCTCAGAGTCAATTATTGGTTCACAGGCACGTGATTGCAATGATTGAGGGAGGACCTATCCTGGTAGGACAGTCTTACTTGAGATGATAGTATGCTATCTGGTTTATCTTTATCATCGTGTACTGCTTTAGGTGACCTGACATGTCGCTATTACACGTTGATAGAGCCCCTAGGATTCTTGCTTGACCCCCAGCAGTATGAGGGCGATCATATTAGTGGGAGCTGGGGCCTATAAGCACATCCTTAAATGGTCCCTAGTCGTGGGAGTTTCGAGACAGGACATCGATACTCCAGAGTAGACTAGTGTATACAGTCGAGACCCCGACGAGGGGCGGTGGCCGGTCTCACAAGCCACTGGTGTCAGTTGGTTCACCTAAGATGTATACAGGTGCTCATTGGGTTTTGAGTACACCGGACAGGACTCGCCGGGAACATGCTAGTTGGTCTTATACCTGACGTCAGATAGCAGTTCCCTGGTGACATGTGTACAGGTTAGTTCATCGACCTGAGGATCGTCATTTGTCTCGTGTGAGTTCCCACTGTACTTTGATTACTACCCTACCACGCTCAAAGGAGACGTGCAAACAGGTTTTAGTTGGGTACAGTCCCAAGCCACATGGAGGCAGTGAGCGGATCTTCAGGGGTTCGTCTCTCTCGGTATTAGGGGTGAGGTCGCGCTGTGTCTAGGAGAGCCATTACACGAAGCCCTCGGCCGAGGCAGGAGATTTACTGGTAGGTATTCCAGTAGTATCTCAGGGTGTTCTGGGCTACACTCCGACACGACTTGTACCGCTTTTGGGGGTCTGACTTTTACCAACCCCCTAGGCCCGCCATGCGATGCTCATAGACGAACGGACCGGACTGTACGGATATTGTCACTGACAGGCTCAGTAAGGTGTCAGGATGAGTTCGCTCATCGACGTCCCTTTTTGGTCAATACCTGGTATCCCGTTACGTATTGGCTTATACCACTGACGTGCTAGTGGTTAAATCCACAACTATGGTGTTGACGAGTCTTTAGAGTCCCCCACATTCAGTTGCTCAAGTTTTCGGGCGAAACGCTGTAGAGGCCGTATGGAGATATAGCAGGGTCCGATTAGATACGTGTTGTATTGCACGGATCGGGATCGGACAGTTAGTACTAGAGGCCGTATGGATTTATGGCAGGGTTCGATCAGATACGTGCGGTATTGCACGGATCAGGATCGAATGGATTTTACTGGCCGGCTTTGGTTTAAGCCGGATCCTAGTATAGTACAGTGTAGATTTTGTCTCATTGCATTTGTATTTCGGTCGGAATAGAGATGCGGGTGTGTATGCACAGTATCGGGGTTTTCCTGTAATTTATTACGAGATCAGTTTTCTGGAGTTGCTAGTTTGCTTTCCGTTTCGGCCATATTTCTTAGTATCCTTCATTGGCCGAAGATTGGTGGAGAAGGGCTTATTTGCATTTGTGAAAATAAGCAATATGGAGGGTGTTCTTTGTATACTTTTGTGTCATGATGGTTTCATAATGGAGCCCCATCCTTTGACCTTCCATGGTTCTTGATTGCTTGACTTTTTGGAGCAATCATGATTGTTGATTAGTTGGTGGAGTGTGGATTTGTTAGTGATCATTGCTTGACTTTGGAGTCATCATGCTTTTGATGATGGTTGAATATGATAACCATTTCCTTTCACTTGCTTATTCTTGTGGCTACCCTCTTTCACTCTCTCCCACTCTCATTTTCTCTCCACTCCATCATGCATGGCCGGCCAAGCTCCTTGGGGGCTGTCCAAAATTCTAGCGGTGGGGTTTTTGTGCTTTTGCTTTGATAAAAATCCCACAAGATCAATCTCCATTAGCTTGTATCATCCCTCCACCAAAAAGCAACCTCCATGAACCCCAAAATGAGACATGAGCACTACACGCATTCTACAGCAAACCTTGGGCACGTCGGCTCGCCAACTTCGTGCCCGAGTTGCCTCGGTATAGAGGTGGGAGCCCGTAAAAGAAGCCGGCGACGTGGTGCCCCTTCCGGCGAGGAGGTGGAGACCGGACATTCCGCGGGAGATCGGGACGACGGCGAGAAGACCGGAGGACACGGATCGCTCGGTATATCTCTCTTCCCCATCTTGTAGTTAGCTAGGACTAGTTAATGGTTCGATCCGGGTTTTAGTGCGTGGTGGTGCCGGTCAAGAAAAATTAAAGTTAACCATCCTTTCCGCATTTGGACTCGGGATGGAGGCCGGGGCGCCGCCGTGCACTTACACTGGTATCAGAGCCTCGCCATTAACCTAGTCTGGCTTTGTCTATTGTGTTTTACACTTCCGATCGAACAAATGTTCCAAAACCGTGTTTTTCAAAACAACAGTTTTCTGTCGAAATCTTTTTGTCTCGAAAATTTTTTCAGGTGCATGGAAGTATAAGCCTACTGTAAAAATTTGGTGGCGAGATCTCATTATTCGACCGCGGAACCGCGGCCAAACCCATGCTTGGGCCGCGGTTCCGCCGCTATTTTGAGTGATCAGTGCACCAATTTTTTACAGAGGCCTCCTGTGATGAAAATAGGGGTTTTGGAATATTAATTTTGGGCCCAGAATTTCTTGATGTGCTACAGTAGTACTTGGGGGCCCACTTGGTAAATTTGATCGATCGGATATTTAAAACACATTAGTTCACAGTATTTACATTATATCTGCGACCGTGAATGTCACTTGATCGGTAAATCCTGTCTAACTGCTATAGCACGGTTAGACGGATTTGCGAACGTGACATTCACGTTGATGTTCTGTGTATTGCTGTGATGTTGCCGATCGGTCGTGGGGATAGCCTGGATGCAATGCTAGTACAGTTTTATTGTATTATGTACTTTTGATATTGCGGGGCGAGCGTCCGACATGTGGACTGTCGTCACTGCCTGTTTGTATTATTATTTTGGGGCACGACCAGGTTGCGGTCGATGTACCCGTTTTATGTATATTTTACTTTCTGTACTAGGATTGCCCCGCGGAGGGGTGCACGGATAGCCGGGTTCTAGAGGGCAACGAGCCCGCATCTCATGGCATTGAGACGGAGGGGGCTTCACTCAAGAATTGGCGGGATTTTCGCCGCACTCGTAGGGGGTACAGGTTGACCCAGGATGGGTGCCCAAGTTACCGGATTCCGTGAAGTGCTGGGTGGTCCATTCACGTTGCTGAAGGGGGCTGCCTCGCTTTAGGTTTTGGCGGGTAACTTGCCGCGCCCGTAGGGGTCTAGGATTTCATTGCACAGGCTATCCACATGACCAGGGGAACGTCGGGTTTCAGTAGTGGCTCTGTGAAACCCGGGGATCCCAGATATCTGTATTGTTCTGTGATGCTGTACATTTCTGCGATGCTGCTTTTTATCACGCCTTGAGCGAAATATAATATATTGGTATATATATTAGTAGATGTTGTATATGTTTTGCATCCGCGCTAGTCCAGTCCCCGCTCTGTCGTTAGTTAGCTAACCTAACGGGTAATGACGGGACCCAGTGGCGAATGCGGATGGCATATACGTACGTCAGTATATTTTCGTTCTTTGTCGTGTGATCAATTGATGGGACTGCGTTGATTCGGATCAATGCAAGTTAAAAACAAACCTAATCTGATGTTGTTGGAACACTTTTTCAAAAAACTGTTATTGCAAGGACGTTCTCTTTTGTTTTGCATCGTGGTATTCAGTTGGAATATCCTGCTCCTCAGTCGACGAGGCAAGGGCCGAGATCCCTTCACCGGGAGTGACCCCTTAGACAAAAAGATTGCGTCAGGGAAATGACTTTACTATAGCCGATTGCTTTTGCTTTGCACCGTGGTATTCAGTTGGAATATCCTGCACCTCATTCTACGGGGAAAGAGCCGAGATCCCTTCACCGGGAGTGACCTCTTTAGCAATGGTTTTCGTCACTATATTTTTAAAAGCTATCCGGTTCCTTCAACGATATCAAGTTCATTACGTTAAAGGTTTTCGCCAGAAACCATTCGTAGCGCTCCGTCGTTTCAGATGGGTAGCAGGTAGTATTCATGCTATGTATGTTGGCCTTCGTCAAGGCATAGTGTATGGTAGCTGCTTGCTACCTTTCTGCTGCATAGATAGATGGGTTGGTTTGGGACAGTCGTACTACTATTTTGGCCTTCGTCAAGGGTATGTGCGGGTGGGTTCAAATTAACCTGGACAATGACGGGTAGAACTTGACATGTGACTTATGATATGTTGGCCTTCGTCAAGGTCATAAGAGCATGGGGCAAAAATCACATCGGGAGTTTCTAAAGAAACTGAAACTTGCCAGATATGCGCATACCTTCTGGAGTGTGATGATGTGAGCGGATTCCGTCACGTTATCATGCGATGATAGTTGGATCCCGATTCCCACTGATGAGTTAGTTTACTCCTCGGTGACCTCGACTAATTCTTCTTTCAGGTTTGGAGGAGAATTTGAGATGACATTGGGAGGTTTCCAGATTAGATAAATTGATAACCATTCTGATCTAGGTTAGAGTGCACGCTGAGTGTTTCTTTTCTCCCTCTTCGGCAGCGACCATTGACCTGACCCTAAGACTATGACTCAGAGACCAAAATTGACCGAACCTTCTTTAACACTGGCTTTTGGATTGTCAGGGTTGCAAACCTCATTGCCACTCCTACTTTTACCCTTTTCTTCAGGACACCCCGTATTACTACGAACGTCCACTTCCGTTGGACAAAACCATCGTATGGTTATATACGAACTCGAAGGGATTTATTCGAGGATGGTTTCCGGTTCTGGAGAAAACGGATAGGACTATTCAGTTGTCTTTTCCTTTTACCTTCTCTCAGGTTGCGAGTACTTCTTGGTTTAGGAGATAGTACACCTAATACGTAAATTGGACAGTCTTCTTCCAAACCTTAGGCTGGTGCCGAACGGTGGAGAATGAAGAAAACCAATTAGCATAACAATGGTGTGCAGAAGGTATTAAGTAAAGGCAAAGAAAGGGATTAGTAAGAGGGCAAAGTAAATTGCGACTGATATTCACGACCAAACCAAGTATTTCATTACCACTCCCACATCACCTTTGTATTTCTCCAGGACACTCCGTATCACTATGAAGATCCACAGTTTATTGGATACTCCATCGTATGGTTATATACGAACTCGAAAGGAACTTGTTCCAGTTCGGGGATGGATTCTGGTTCAGGAGAATTAGGAATAAGGTTTATTCGGTTGTCTTTTATCTTCACCTTCTCTCGCATTGCGAGTGCTCCTAGGATTAGGACAGTACACCCATTACGCTTATTGGATAGTCTTCTTCCAAACCATAGGCTGGTGCCGAACGGTAGGGAAGGAAGAAAACCATTTGGCCTAAAGGGGTGTACAGAAGGTAATGACTAAAAACATATGAAGGGATTTGGAGAGGTGGTAGAGATTTATACGGTTACAGTTGTGAATATGGAAGAGGCATTACTAGGAATACCGGGATACCCCATCGAAACATTCCAATGTTTCAGTTTCACTGTGTACAGTTAAAGGAAAACTGATTTCCTGATTAGATACTTACTCCAGGGTATGTATTTACCAGGTATGAGTCTCACATCTGTATGGTTTTACAGATGATGAGTGGGAGTAGGTTATTGGGAATTAGGTGATCATCCTCATTTTATCAGGATTCGTTGTAATGGGTGATATTTGAGAAAGTCACCTGGACTGTTTGCCGGTCGGCAAATATTTGGTTTTGAATATCCGCTGTTATGCACCAATTTCAAATCGATATATCTGTACGTCTATTTTCATAGAGTGAGATATACCTTTTTGAAATTATGTCTATGACATTTACCTATATCAGTGGATGGTTAGGTAAGGAGCATTAAACAGCGGTGTAATTCTTCTTAACCATAAGTACAGTTTTCAACCTACGACACACAGTGAATGAGTTATCAGACTCAAGGGACTTATACAGAGTATTGTATGTTGTCCAGGGTCCATCAGGACAGAGGGGTTGGTCCTCGTACTATATTCGGTTTACTTTTGACTTCTCTAGTTTTTAGACAGGTGTTTCGTGGAAACACAGGGTCCAAATTTTGAGAAGTTATAGGTATTTGAATAAAGTAGAGAACCAGGTATTGCAAGTATCGGGATTCTTCAAAGTAATCGAAGATGTAGATACTTGTGTATGGTATTCAGCTGCTAGTAATGGTTAAGAGAACTTGCTTCTCTTTCAGGTTACTCATAATTGGAAGCATTCCTAAGTTGAGTAACGCTGATCGACCTCCTTCCATTTAGTTGACATGCACTGGAGACAGCTGCATGATTTGAATCTGGTTCAATTAAATCAGTGCCTCTGGTCCTATATTGGATATAGAACAGTTCGTATCTTAACGATGTTAAGGTACGGGGAGTTGTCCGGCTTATGATTAAAACCAGACACTGGACAACTCAAGGCACGTTCTGTAATGGCTGTTTGTGGGTTGACCCAGGCTATGACGAGGGTTGACTTTCTACCATCTGGAAGATCAATAGCGATAATGTTCTAGACTCGCCACAGTTTTAATAAAAATGGATTTTTTCAAGAAAACAGTAGTGGGAGTATGGTAGAACTGGAAGTGATTCCAGAACCACAAACGATTACTGAAGATTTGATAGGAACCTAAAGATTCAATCAGGTTTGACATTCCATTGGCCACTCCGCAGATAAGGTGGGTAACTTCAGGCATCCGAGAGGTACTCCGGTAGCCTCAAGGACGATGACAGGGAAGTTCTTGTTTACCCAGACTTCCCATTGCTGTTGTTCCAGGCTGTGAGACCCGGCAGGAGGATGAGTATAGCGTCGTTCTAAACTAGCTTTAGAAGTGTACGTCTATATGACTCTGCCAGAGGGTTGTCGTAGTCAGTGGGAGCAGCGGAAGCATTGGTGGACAGGTGGCTTATGTCTATTTATAGACTAAAGCAGATGTAGCGGAGATAGATCATCAATTTTCGATGTGACAGTCATAGGTTTGACTTCGTCAGAATAGGGGATGGATCTGTTGAGAAGGTAGTAGGGTGTGATGTCATGGTATTTGGATGACATACATAGAGTAGGAAAAGAAACTCCTATACTACGATCGGTTATACTTTGGTCGTCACACAATGGTTTCTCCACATGGGACTTGGACATTATATCAGACATACTGGTTACTAGATCTATGGTTTTAGATCTAGATTTGGGTGGTTTCCCAATTAAGGGTACTTAGACAGCATTCTAAGAGTATTTAGAATGGACGACTCCTGGCACGGTAGTGTACCTGCAGGTGATGGAGTCACCCTCTCTAAAGGTGTCTTACAGACTAAAGGGGAGAGGGATGTGCATGATTGGCAGATCACTTGCTTAGGCAATTGAGTCAATCATGAGATGTCAAGTACCACACCAGATGTTGTTCTTGCACTAGATGCAATAAGTTGATGTTGATCCAATCCTGGAGAAACAGTCGGAAGCAGTTTTAGAACATAAGTGGATGTTCTAGGGATATGATAACGACAGCCTCATTCGGGAGACAGTTATCATTCCAGGCTTCCAAGGTGACTTGGACGACAGGGAGGTTGTCAGAGTTATAGTTTTTCTTCTGACGAGGGGCAGTATTTTGGACAGGTGGTCCAAGGCAATACTGAGGGAGGCATGGCGCAGGATACTGATTATGTTCAGTTGACGATACAGTCTAAGAAGTTTGGATTTGGAGTTCATTTATGAGCTAGGTCCCATCAGACATCCAGACACATTCTAAGACATGTATTGCTCATCTCGGGAGATGGCTTTCTCCGTGAACATGAGATATAGAGAGACATAGAAAGAAACATCAAGGCGGATCCACTCGCTGAGGCTATTCCTCGAACGCAATAGTTTCGCAAACGAGCTTTGTGAGACTGACTAGTAGAGGAGTTGGGTGTTCGGTATCACACGGGCTGTGAGTATGCGACGTCGCAATAATTAGCCTCGAGTGCAAGTGGGAGATTGTTGGAGATAGTGCCCTCAGAGTCAATTATTGGATCACAGGCACGTGATTGCAATGATTGAGGGAGGACCTATCCCTGTAGGACAGTCTTACTCGAGATGATAGTATGCTATCTGGTTTATCTTTATCATCGTGTACTGCTTTAGGTGACCTGACATGTCGCTATTACACGTTGATAGAGCCCCTAGGATTCTTGCTTGACCACCAGTAGTATGAGGGCGATCATATTAGTGGGAGCTTGGGTCTATAAGCACATCCTTAAATGGTCCCTAGTCGTGGGAGTTTCGAGACAGGGCATCGATACTCCAGAGTAGACTAGTGTATACAGTCGAGACCCCGACGAGGGGCGGTGGCCGGTCTCACAAGCCACTGGTGTCAGTTGGTTCACCTAAGATGTATACAGGTGCTCATTGGGTTATGAGTACACCGGACAGGACTCGCCGGGAACATGCTAGTTGGTCTTATACCTGACGTCAGATAGCAGTTCCCTGGTGACATGTGTACAGGTTAGTTCATCGTCCTGAGGATCGTCATTTGTCTCGTGTGAGTTCCCACTGTACTTTGATTACTACCCTACCACGCTCAAAGGAGACGTGCAAACAGGTTTTAGTTGGGTACAGTCCCGAGCCACATGGAGGCAGTGAGCGGATCTGCAGGGGTTCGTCTCTCCCTGTATTAGGGGTGAGGTCGCGCTGTGTCTAGGAGAGCCATTACACGAAGCCCTCGGCCGAGGCAGGAGATTTACTGGTAGGTATTCCAGTAGTATCTCAGGGTGTTCTGGGCTACACTCCGACACGACTTGTACCGCTTTTGGGGGTCTGACTTTTACCAACCCCCTAGGCCCGCCATGCGATGCTCATAGACGAACGGACCGGACTGTACGGATATTGTCACTGACAGGCTCAGTAAGGTGTCAGGATGAGTTCGCTCATCGACGTCCCTTTTTGGTCAATACCTGGTAGCCCGTTACGTATTGGCTTATATCTCTGACGTGCTAGTGGTTAAATCCACAACTAAGGTGTTGACGAGTCTTTAGAGTCCCTCACATTCAGTTGCTCAAGTTTTCGGGCGAAACGCTGTAGAGGCTGTATGGAGATATGGCAGGGTCCGATCAGATACGTGTGGTATTGCACGGATCAGGATCGGACAGTTAGTACTAGAGGTCGTATGGATATATGGCAGGGTTCGATCAGATACGTGCGGTATTGCACGGATCAGGATCGAACGGATTTTACTGGCCGGCTTTGGTTTAAGCCGGATCCTAGTATAGTACAGTGTAGATTTTGTCTCATTGCATTTGTATTTCGGTCGGAATACAGATGCGGGTGTGTATGCACAGTATCGGGATTTTCCTGTAATTTATTACGGGACCAGTTTTCTGGAGTTGCCACTTTGCTTTCCGTTTCGGCCATATTTCTTAGTATCCTTCATTGGCCGAAGATTGGTAGAGGAGGGCTTATTTGCATTTGTGAAAATATGCAATATGGAGGGTGTTCTTTGCATACTTTTGTGTCATGATGGTTTCATGATGGAGCCCCATCCTTTGACCTTCCATGGTTCATGATTTCTTGACTTTTTGTAGCAATCATGGTTGTTGATTAGTTGGTGGAGTGTGGATTTGTTAGTGATCATTGCTTGACTTTGGAGTCATCATGCTTTTGATGATGGTTGAATATGATAACCATTTCCTTTCACTTGCTTATTCTTGTGGCTACCCTCTTTCACTCTCTCCCACTCTCATTTTCTCTCCACTCCATCATGCATGGCCGGCCAAGCTCCTTGGGGGCTGTCCAAAATTCTAGCGGTGGGTTTTTTGTGCTTTTGCTTTGATAAAAATCCCACAAGATCAATCTCCATTAGCTTGTATCATCCCTCCACCAAAAGGCAACCTCCATGAACCCCAAAATAAGACATGAGCACTACACGCATTCTACAGCAAGCCTTGGGCACGTCGGCTTGCCAACTTCATGCACGAGTTGCCTCGGTATAGAGGTGGGAGCCCGTAAAAGAAGCCGGTGACGTGGTGCCCCTTCCGGCGAGGAGGTGGAGACCGGACATTCCGCGGGAGATCGGGACGACGGCGAGAAGACCGGAGGACACGGATAGCTCGGTATATCTCTCTTCCCCATCTTGTAGTTAGCTAGGGCTAGTTAATGGTTCGATCCGGGTTTTAGTGCGCGGTGGTGCCGGTCAAGAAAAATTAAAGTTAACCATCGCTTCCGTATTTGGCCTCGGGATGGAGGCCGGGGTGCCGCCGTGCACTTACAGATGCCCTGTCTCAAAACTCCCACGACTAGGGACACTTAAAGGATGTGCTTACAGACCCCAGCTCCCACATATATGATCGCCATCATACTGCTGGTAGTCAAGCAAGAATCCTATGGGCTCTATCAATCATGCAATAGTGAACTAAAGCATATATACGATGATAAAGACAAACCAGATAGCATACTATCATCTTGAGCAAGACTGTCATATCGGTGTAGGTCCTTCCTCAATCATTGCAATCACGTGCCTGCGATCCAATAATTGACTTTGAGGGCACTATCTCGAACAATCTCCCACTTGCACTCAAGGCTAATTATTGCGATGTCGCTTACTCAAAGCTCGTGTGATACCGAACACCCAACTTCTCTACTAATCTGTTTCACAAAGCTAGTTTGAAAAACTCTTGTGTTCGAGAAATAGCCTCTGTGAGTGGATCCGCCCGGATGTTTCTTTCTATATCTCTCAATCTCAAGTTCGCGGAGAAAGCCATCTCCCGAATCGAGCAATACCTGTCTTAGAATATGTCTGGATATCTGATGGGACCTAGTTCATAAGTGAACTCCAAATCCAAACTTCTTAGACCGTATCGATAACTGAACCTAATCAGTATCCAGCACCATGCCTCCCACAGTATCCTCTTGGACTACCTGTCCATAATACTGTCCCTCGACAGAGGGAAAACTATAACTCTGACAATCACTCTGTCATCCATGTCACCTTTGAAGCCTGGAATGATAACCGTCTCCCGAAGGAGGTTGCCGTCATCAAATCCGTAGAACATGCACCTTATGTTCTAAAACTGCTTCCTTACGTTTTTTCAGGATTGGATTAATATAAAGTTATCGCATCAAGTGCAAAAACTACATCTGGTGTGGTACTTGACATCTCATGATTGACTCAATTGCCTAAGCAAGTGATCTGCCAATCATGCACATCCTTCTCTACTTTAGTCTGTAAGACACCTTTAGAGAGGTTGACTCCATCACCTGCAGGTACACCACCATGCCAGAAGTCATCTATTCTAAATACCATTAGAATACTGTCAAATTACCCAAATTAGGAAAACTACCCAAATCTAGATCTAAAACCGTAGATCTAGTAACCAGAATGTTTGATATTATATCCATGTCCTTTGTGAAGAAACAACTGTGTAACAACCACAGTACAACCGATCGTAGTATAGGAATTTTACTTCCTACTCTGTGTATGTCATCCAAATGCCAGGACATCACATCCTACTACCTTCTTAACAGTTCCATCCCCTATTCTGATGAAGTCAAACCCATGACTGTCACATCAAAATTAGATGATCTTATCTCCACTATATTTGCTCAAGTCTATCAATAGACATAAGTGTAGGGTTCCTAGGCACACTAAGGAGGTCTCACAAGGCATCAACCATGCCAATTTCAAATTTTACAAGTGCCTACAAACCCTAATACGGATCGTTAACTAGATTTTTAGGCGACAAATCAAACTAGTTAACAACTTAACTACAAGAACGGAAATACAACCTTTGTAGATCCGGTCCTCCACCTCCATAGCACCGCAATGAAGTCTCCTCGCTGTCCAAATCGAATCCCGGGCTCTAGCGTCGGCTTCATCGGAAAAATGGGCGGGCTAGGTCATCGACTACGATGCCGAAGATGATCAACGTCGAGGCATAACAAGATCAAGCTCCCACTTCACCAAGTGATGAAACTTGTGAAGAAAACACCATATACTACTTGGCAAGAGGTAGAGAATGAAGAAATAGGAGGTGGGTTCACTTTAGAATTGGATTTCTCACTCGATTTCTCAAGTTGCCATTGATGAAGCAAGCTTTCTTCATCTTTCAAGAAGAAGAAGATGAAGATGATTATCATAAGAATTCTCTCAAAAAGAAAATAAAATGAATACTTATCATAACCAAACCATGGTCAAGTGTAGAGAATGAACTAGGGTTAAGTGGAATGGTTAGGGTTAAGCATGAGACAAAATGGTCACTTAGTCAAAGCTTCATGAAGCTTCAATATACAAACAAACAAAGCCACCATTTTCCCTTTTTCTTTTCCAAAATAAAATAAATGAAATAAATAAATGAATGAATAAGAAAATGAAAACCCTAACCATTACACAACCATGGTTTAATCTTTACACAAACCCTAGTGAGCATGTATCATCAAACATGATACAATCAAGAGCACAAAAGTATATCACATATACAACTTGTGAATTTCAAGTGAGAAAATCCATTTAAAGTGAACCAATACTAGTTAATGCAAAGTAATATATCAAATATATAATTATGCATTAAATCATTAAATCAACACTTGATTCAATGATCCGGTCATGTTGCACACAACCGACTAGTATACAATGTATCGATTTATCGAATCAATCCTTGATTCGATAACTAGGTTATATCGCATACAACCAATCGATACATTCATCGCGAGAATGGAATACGGTATCACATACACGCATTATTCTCGGTCCCGCACATATCTCATATGCACTCCTATTTCGTTTCGCTTGAGCCAGGAAACCTCTGTGTAGGACTCTAAAGACTCGTCAATACGCCGGTAGCAGATGATGATCATATCAAGCACCCACAAGCCGCAAGCGGTCTGCTAAACGTAACGGCCACCCGGGTATTGAGCGATCAGAAGATCGACGAGCAAGCCCGCTCACACTCCTGTGAATCCAACCAGTAACACTTACCGTACAGTCCGGTCTCGTCGTCTGATATGTCGCATATCTCGCCTAGGGGTGGTAAACGTCAGACCCCAATAGCTCGATAAGTCGTGTCGATATGAGGCCTATAACAGTTCGAGAAACTACTGATAACACTTACCAGTAAATCTCAGCAACCCTGGCCAGGGATTTCCGGTTATAGCCAATCGAACACAGTGCAACATCAACCCCCCTATACCGGGAGAGACGAATCCCCTCCTATCGCTCATTGCCTCCATGTGATTCGGGACTGTACCCAAAATCCACCGTTTTGCATGCCCTCTTGGACGTGGTAATGTGGAAATCAAAGCACAGTGGGAATCACACAACACTCTATGACGATCTTGGGTCAACAGACTACTCTGTACCAGTGTCACCAGAGAACTGCCATCTGACGTAAGGTATAATACCATCTGGGAGTTCTCGGCGAGTCCGTCCAGTGTACCCAGTCTCCACTGAGCACCCGTATATCATCTCTGATGTCAAACACCAATGGATATGGGATCATCCATCGCCCATCTGTATGGGTCGAGAAGGTATACGCTAGTCTACTCTGGTATATCGATGCCCCATCTCGATACACGCACGACTAGGGACCTTGAAGGATGTACTTGTGGACTACCATGTCCCCACTAGTATGATCCGCATCATAGTCCAGGTAGTCAAGTACACATCCTAAGGGCTTTACCAACATGTAACAGAGAGACAAACAGTATACACGTTAATGTAAAGAGTAACCAGATAGCATACTATCATGTCGAGCGAGAAAGTCCTCCCTATATATGTCCCAGCATCCACTACAATATACATCCTATGTACAGTAATGGCCTCTAGGGCATACATATAACTAACAATCTCCCACTTGCACTAGGGCCATCTGATAGCAGGGGTTGTAGTATCTCATACACAACCATCCCATAAAAGTCTCTCTCTCTAGGAAAAGGCCTTTCGTGAGTGGATCCGCCGTGTTGTCCTCTGAGTCTACTCTCCTAACCTCGATCCCCTGGAGATCAACCATCTCCACGATCAGGTGACACTGCCTTAGAATATGTCTGGATCACTGATGGGACCTGCGTTCCTTGGCACAAGCCATAACTTCATTGTTTCACAATGGGAGGAACATAGTTCATCTCATGAACCAATATACACCCAAACAGCCTCTTTGGTAGCATCTTAAGTAGCGATGTATCCAGCCTTTAATCGTCTAGTATGTCACGGTATCTATCTTGGAACTCTTCTAACATACCATCCCTCCACTGAGGGTAAAGACAATGCCTGTGACCGACATTCAGTCGTCTTTATCACCCTGGAACACTTCCAGTGATTCTCGTCAGGATCGATTGATACCATCTCGCTACATCTAGTGAGTATCCTAATATCCAATTATATCTATCTCATAGATGAAAATACAGGATTTAGGAGGTATCACTTTGATCCTATATGGAGAATCCTTGTGATAAGCGGAGATTTGACCGAGCGTAGCATAGGAAACTCCTTCCCTATCATGAGTATGTCATCCACGTACTCCACGAAGATCATCACCATACTCCCTACTACCTTTCCGTATATACAAGGTTCATCTACCATTTTGATGAAGTCAAACTGTTTGACTAACACATCAAAACAGATGTTCCAACTCCGCGATACCTGCATTAATCTTATAAAGCATCTTGTAAACGTTTCCGCTGCTCCCACTATCTACGAAGCCCTTTGGCTGTGTACTTATAGACGTTCTCTTCTAAAATATCATTTAGAAAAGCTGTCATGACACCCAACCGCGAGATATCGTAGTTATGGTATGTAGCCATGGCAAGTAGGATCTGGATGGACTCAAGCATAGCCACTTGAAAAGGTTTCATCATTATCCATGCCTGGTCAATGACGAAAAACTTTAACAAGTCTATCTTTGAAAGTCTCAACTTTTCCATCTACACCAAGTAATCTTCTCAAGATATACTTGCTCCTGATGGGGATTTAACCCTTCAGATATAGCAACCAAAGTCCATACTTTGTTGGTGTATATGGATTCCATCTCAGATCACTAAGCATCCAGCCATTCTTACAGAGTCCCACTCCTGATGGCCAGCTCGAAACTAGTTGGGTCATCATCTCATGATGCAATCCTCGCTCCCACTGTCATAGAGAAACCGAAGTATCTCTCAGGTGGGTGAGGAACCCTACTAGATCGGCGGAGAGGCAGAGGTTCGTTGGAATCTACTGAATCCTGTGGTTCTTTCAAATCATCAGCTGCAGTTTGTATAGCTGGAACATTTCCAGTTCTACATAACAGACCTTGCCTCGAGCTTGTCCGGATTTTGCTTTTAGACATAGGCCGGACAACCCCAAATCTTAACTAACTTAAGATATGGGCTCTTCCCTTTCCATATCACATATGAAGTGGTAGGCAACTGATTTGATTAGAACCCTATTCAATAGGTATGCAACTTCATAAGTGCATAACTCCCAAAAAGGAAATAGGAAACTCAGTAGTACTCATCATAGAGCACACCATATCACATAGGGTGCTATTGCTCCGCCCTGATATACCATCGTGCTATGGTGTATACGGAGGAGTAATGCTGAGAGAGAATCTCATTCTCCTTTAGAATAATCCAGGATTTCCGTGCTCAAGTATTCTCCTCCTTGATCTCATCAAAGGACATAATACTTATACCCTGATTTTGGTTCTCTACTTCTAACTTATATTCTGTGAATATCTCAAAAGTTTTGGACTTGTGTTTCAACAAGAACATATGTCTGAATCTAAAGAGATCATCAGAGAATGTAATGAAGTACAAAGAACCGGTCTTGGCATGTGTAGACAGGGGACCTTTATACATCGACATGTATCAATCCCAAGAGTTCATCAACTCTTTCTCCGTTTCCAGTTAACGGAGCTATGGTCATCTTATCTTTGTGACATGACTGGCGAGTTTCACAAGATGTAAATTCAAACTGATTTAAATATGCATCTTTATGTAACTTCAGCTAGTCGGGTCGCATTGTTATGACCTAGTCTACAATGCCTCAAGAAGGATTCGTTCATTTCTGAACTCTTCCTCTTGTGTGTGTTCCGTATACTAAAGAACTGTAGTTTGATTTAGAACATTAATGCTTTTAGATAACGTGCCTGAACCGATCAACTTTTGATATAGGAAATGTTCAAAACATTATCCAACAATACAAAATTATATCCTTTCTTTACTAATAAAAAGATTGATATGATTTTGTATATCAGGTTCGGTATCTAATGACATTCGTTCAGAATCAATGTATTGGTAATACAGGGTGACAGTGACCAACAGACTTGGCTGCAACACTTGCCCCGTTTTCTGCCTCATGAAACTTATCATCCGTTCTCAGTTCTCTACCTCTCTGTAGCCCTATGTAACAGATTACATATCTGGGATCCTGATTTGGTATCACATACCCAGGACGCAGAGGATACAGAGAAACAGTTCTTTGTAATGAACACACCCGAAGATGATGCATCATCATGCACTCTCTTCGTTCGGGCGGCACGGGAAATCTGGTATTCCCCAATTTCCTGCTCTGTCTTATAACTATTATAAGTTGGAGCGGGACCAACGTTCCCCAGCTCAGTATAACAAGCGGGTTCGGTCAAATATCCGTATTATTATCTTGATTAAGGCGTGATATGGTCGCTACCTGGAGAGAGAGAGAGAAGAAAACACTCAGCGTATGCTCTTGCAAGAATAGATTGGTTATTATTTTATCTAATCAGGATGGCTCCACTGCTTTTTATCAAATCTTCCTTCAAACCCTAAAAGGAAAGACCAGCCGGGATTAATTACACACTATAAGTTTGCCAATCTTTCAGCCAGGCCAGTGTCGGTACTTTGAGGGAGGTCCCCCGTGCTTTCGCACGAACCTAATTAATGTAAACCTCGTTTTCCCAGAGGCGCAACCTCGTTGACACCTTTCTAGACACCTACTTGATCGGCTAATTGTAATGTGTAAAACTCTCCCAGGAGTAACTCTTACTCGCAGCGGGTATCGGGATCTAACTATCTCATAGAAAGTATGCAATCTCATTGCAAATTTCAACACTTGAAATTCCCGATAATATTTTACCCCGAACGATCTATGACCTTGACAAGGTCAACAAACCATAGACCGCAAGTCAAGTTCAACCCGTCATTTCATGATTGAATCAAACCCACCCGCACGACCCTTGACAAGGTCAACAAGGCCGCACGACTACCCTAACCCAATCTGCATCATATGCATAAGCAGATAAATACCGGTTAGCTACCGCACACTGCGCCTTGACAAGGTCAACAAACGCAGCACGAATACTAAACAGGACTTATCTGAAATGACGGAGGGCTATGACAGGTTTTTCTGAAAACCTATTGCGTAATGAACTTGATATCGTTGTAGAATCAAATGATTTTAAAATGGAGTGCTTTTGAGGCTTTTCTAGTTTTGCTAAAGGAGTCACTCCCGGTGAAGGGATCGTCGGTCCTTTCCTCATCGAATGAGGTGCGGGATATATCATATATATCACTGTGCAAAGAAAAAACTTTTAAAAGTAATCAAAAGACAAACCGAGTGTGTAGCATCTGCCCGTTATTGCTAAAGGAGTCACTCCCGGTGAAGGGATCTCGGTCCTTTCCTCATCAAATAAGGTGCAGGATATATCACATATACCTCTGTGCAAAGCAAGAACTGTAGCTACCTGTTTTATTTTTGAAATTCGATTCCACAACATCATAGGTTTCTTTTTCTTTCATTAATCATATTAATGAAGTCCCATCATTTAAGTACCTAAACATCACAGATAAATACGACGTACACTTATGCCATCGGCATTCGCCTCGATGTCCCCTCGTGCACCGTTAGGTTAGGTAACTAACGGCAGAGTAGGGCAGGGCTAGCGCGGGTGTAAAACATAAGTAACATCTATATAATATATCATATATACTATATACTGTATCTATCACAGAACATCACATAATCACATCACAGATATCGCAGAAGAAGAATCATATGAAATATTAGATATACTAGGACGTCCGTGTTTTCAATACGAGCCAGTATAAAACACGGATTCCACGGTCGTGATGAATAGCCAAACCCACACCCCTAGACCCCTACGAGAGCGGTAAGCAACCCTACCAATTCTAGAGTTAGGAGACCCGGACTCGACTCCTCGAGTTGGTCTCCCACTGGACTCCAGAACCTGGTTACTTGTGCTCCCCTCCTTGGGTCTATCCTAGTGCGGAAAAGTAAATAATATACAAAAGGTGACATCTTCCGCAACCTGGAAGTGTCCCAATAAAAGAATATTACATACAAGTTTTTACATGAATGAAAATGAAAAACACTCATCTCACATAAAATCCCCCGGCTATTCAAACACGACGATCCAATATAACATATCCAGCAACACATAACAACACATGTCATCAACGTAAGTAAATATGCGTATCCCAATTGTCGTTGACATATAGCAACGAAACCAGCGATATCACATATTACACTTACGGTCACAGAAAAGAAAGTGTAAAACTACAACAGTTGGAATCCGCAATTTGCATAGACATCGCATGCCTAATCAAATGAATACCTTAGACATCACATGCCTAACAATTATAAACCCCGCATTTTAGTCTCAAAATCGAAAACACTTTTCAATATCAAGTCGGGTAATTCAACAAGATTCCCGACATCCTGATCGAATACTCGTCGCAAACTTTAGTAGACGGCCACACCCCCGATACCGTCGACGAGGTGCACCAAGGCGGAACACCGCTACCGCGAGCACCCGAACGGATGCTTTCGGCGACGGGGTTCTCCTATAGTCACTTGGTCGGGGCTATGGAGTGAGGCTGTCTATTAAGTTTATCCGGCGAGTATCCGCGTACGTTACGTGATTGCGACGGACTTTTGATCGCATCAAAATTCCGTGGCAACCGATCAAGTGAGACTAAACTGCTATGTTTGTAACATTCATTCAGTTATCTCATAACTACTTGTGAATTCCAATTATTGTATCACATTCTGAGTAAATAGAAAATGTTAAACTTTCCGATCGAACAATCGAACACCCAAGTTTTCCCGAAACAGCTCAACACATGAAAGAAGTCTAAAAACATTCAGTTCATGCCTCAGTACCAACGGTCCAGCCGTAGAAGGGTCAAGCCAACGCCTCACATGTGGCACGCCGTACTGCCCCAAACCCTAAGGTTCAAAGGGCAGTTCAAGACGGTCACATAATCGAGTTAAGGTTTGTTGTCTTCTAGAGGGACCATCGCGTTACTTGCACTACTTAGAACGTCGTTAAACTACGGAAAGATCCAACACTTGGAAATTTCCCAACAGGGGAAAAGGTGGGTATTTATATCCGGTCGAACTTTTTTAACATATTCTAAATATCCGGAAAAACTCACAGACAAAATTTGATAATCCGATCGAAACACCGAGTCCCCAATACAACCCAGAAAACTCAACTCTTGAGTGAGCTTTAAAAATTCCCAGGAAACTCAGCAATGCAATAACAAAGTTACTGTGCAAAACGTTTTGAAAGAAAAGATAAACAGGCCGCGGAACCGCCGCATTAGCCATGCTAATGCCGCAGTTCCGCCGCACAATGATCGAATCAGGGGTCCCGTTTTATAAAGTAATTCTTAGAATCTTCTACTGAGTTTTCTGCATATTTTTAATTTTAAAAAATCCCCGTTTTTGAAAAAAGTCCAGAGAGCATTTTGGATTTAGGGTTTCGGTTCGATCGGACTTCTAACTCCGTCTACGCATCGCCTAAGGCTCTAGCTAGGCTCTGATACTACTGTAGGGTTCCTAGACACACTAAGGAGGTCTCACAAGGCATCAACCATGCCAATTTCAAATTTTACAAGTGCCTACAAACCCTAATACGGATCGTTAACTAGATTTTTAGGCGACAAATCAAACTAGTTAACAACTTAACTACAAGAACGGAAATACAACCTTTGTAGATCCGGTCCTCCACCTCCATAGCACCGCAATGAAGTCTCCTCGCTGTCCAAATCGAATCCCGGGCTCGAGCATCGGCTTCATCGGAAAAATGGGCGGGCTAGGTCATCGACTACGATGCCGAAGATGATCTACGTCGAGGCATCACAAGATCAAGCTCCCACTTCACTAAGTCATGAAACTTGTGAAGAAAACACCCTATACTACTTGTCAAGAGGTAGAGGATGAAGAAATAGGAGGTGGGTTCACTTTAGAATTGGATTTCTCACTCAATTGCTCAAGTTGCCATTGATGAAGCAAGCTTTCTTCATCTTTCAAGAAGAAGAAGATGAAGATGATTATCATAAGAATTCTCTCAAAAAGAAAATAAAATGAATACTTATCATAATCAAACCATGGTCAAGTGTAGAGAATGAACTAGGGTTAAGTGGAATGGTTAGGGTTAAGCATGAGACAAAATGGTCACTTAGTCAAAGCTTCATGAAGCTTCAATATACAAACAAACAAAGCCACCATTTCCCCTTTTTCTTTTCCAAAATAAAATAAATGAAATAAATAAATAAATGAATAAGAAAATGAAAACCCTAACCATTACACAACCATGGTTTAATCTTTACACAAACCCTAGTGAGCATGTATCATCAAACATGATACAATCAAGTGCACAAAAGTATATCACATATACAACTTGTGAACTTCAAGTGAGAAAATCCATTTAAACTGAACCAATACTAGTTAATGCAAAGCAATATATCAAATATATAATTATGCATTAAATCATTAAATCAACACTTGATTCAATGATCCGGTCATGTCGCACACAACCGACTAGTATACAATGTATCGATTTATCGAATCAATCCTTGATTCGATAATTAGGTTATATCGCATACAACCAATCGATACATTCATCGCGAGAATGGAATACGGTATCACATACACGCATTATTCTCGGTCCCGCACATATCTCATATGCGCTCCTATTTCGTTTCGCTTGAGCCAGGAAACCTTTGTGTAGGACTCTAAAGACTCGTCAATACGCCGGTAGCAGATGATGATCATATCAAGCACCCACAAGCCGCAAGCGGTCTGCTAAACGTAACGGCCACCCGGGTATTCAGCGATCAGAAGATCGACGAGCAAGCCCGCTCACACTCCTGTGAATCCAACCAGTAACACTTACCGTACAGTCCGGTCTCGTCGTCTGATATGTCGCATATCTCGCCTAGGGGTGGTAAACGTCAGACCCCAATAGCTCGATAAGTCATGTCGATATGAGGCCTATAACAGTTCAAGAAACTACTGATAACACTTACCAGTAAATCTCAGCAACCCTGGCCAGGGATTTCTGGTTATAGCCAATCGAACACAGCGCAACATCAACCCCCCTATACCGGGAGAGACGAATCCCCTCCTATCGCTCATTGCCTCCATGTGATTCGGGACTGTACCCAAAATCCACCGTTTTGCACGCCCTCTTGGACGTGGTAAGGTGGAAACCAAAGCACAGTGGGAATCACACAAGACTCTATGACGATCTCGGGTCAACAGACTACTCTGTACCAGTGTCACCAGAGAACTGCCATCTGACGTAAGGTATAATACCATCTGAGAGTTCTCGGCGAGTCCGTCCAGTATACCCAGTCTCCACTGAGCACCCGTATATCATCTCTGATGTCAAACACCAATGGATATGGGATCATCCATCGCCCATCTTTATGGGTCGAGAAGGTATACGCTAGTCTACTCTGGTATATCGATGCCCCATCTCGATACATGCACGACTAGGGACCTTGAAGGATGTACTTGTGGACTACCATGTCCCCACTAGTATGATCCGCATCATAGTCCAGGTAGTCAAGTACACATCCTAAGGGCTTTACCAACATGTAACAGAGAGACAAACAGTATACACGTTAAGGTAAAGAGTAACCAGATAGCATACTATCATGTCGAGCGAGAAAGTTCTCCCTATATATGTCCCAGCATCCACTACAATATACATCCTATGTACAGTAATGGCCTCTAGGGCATACATATAACTAACAATAAGCTACTTGCCCACTATGCTTCCGCTGCTCCCACTGACTACGATAACCCTCTGGCTGAATAATATCTACGTACACTTCTAAATCATGTTTAGAATGAAGTTATATTTATCCTCTTGCCGCGTCTCATAGTCTGGAACAACAGTAGTGTCAAGTCTAGGTAAACAAGAACCTCCCTATCACCGTCCTTGAGGCTACCGGAGTACCTCTCGGGTGTCTGAGGTTACCCACCATGTCTGCGGAGTGGCTATTAGAATGTCAAACCTGATTGAATATATAGGTCCTATTAAATTTTCCGTAATCGTTTGCGGTTCTAGAATCACTTCCAGTTCTACCATACTCCTACTATTTTTCTGAAAAAATCCATTTTACTAAAACTGTGGCGAGTCAAGAACAATATCGCTATTGATCTTCCAGATGGTAGAAATATCAACCCTCGTCAAAACCAGGGTCAACCCACAAACAGCCATTACAGAAACGTGCCTTGAGTTATCCAGTGTCTGGTTTTAAGCATAAGCTGGACAACTCCCCTTACCTTAACATCATTAAGATATGAACCATTCTATATCTAATATAGAAATAGAGGCACTAATTTAATTGGAACCAGATTCAAATCATGCAGCTGTCTCCAGTGCATAACAACTTAATGGAGAAAGGCTAATCAGCATTACTCAACGTAGGAATCCATCCAGTTATGAGTAACCTGAAAAAGAAACAAGTTTCTCAAAACCATTACTATCAACTGAATACCTATCAAAAGAATCCACATCTTCAATCTCTTTGAAGAATCCCGATACTTGCGATACCTGGTTCTCTACTTTATTCTTATATCCACAACTTCTCAAAACTTAGACATTGCATTTCATCGAAACACTTGTCTAAAAATTAGAGAAGTTATGAGTAAACAGAACATAGTACGAGGACCTGCCCTTTTGTTTTGATGGACACTGGACAACATACAATACTCTGTATAAGTCCGCTGAGTTGAATAACTCTAAACCTGTGTATCGTAGGTTGAAAACTGTACCCAGGCGATTTCCTCAAATATCACCAATTACAACGAATTCCGATATAATGAGGATGATCACCCAATTCCAAATAACTTACTCCCACTCATCATCTGTAAAACCATACAGATATGAGAATGAAACCTGGTAAATATATACCCTGGAGTAAGTATGTAATCGGGAAATCAGTTTACAATTAACAATGCATAGTGAAACTGAAACATGAAAATGTTTCGTAGGGTTTCCTGGTATTCGTAGTAATGCCTCTTCCATAATTCAATTCATGACTTTAACCGTATACTTCCTTTGTCATCTCTCCAAATCCCTTTATTTGTCTTTATTCATTACCTTCTGTACACCATCGTTAGGCTAAATGGTTTTCTTCCTTCCCTACCGTTCGGCACCGGCCTATGGTTTGGAAGAAGACTATCCAGTAAGCATAATAGGTGTACCCTCCTCAACCTAGGAGTACTCGTATCTTGAGAGAAGGTGATGATAAAAGACAACTGAATAATACCTTATTCTATTTCTCCCGAAGTGGGAAAAAACAAAAGTGAAATAGGAGTGGCGATGAAGTACGCGGTTTGGTCGTGAATGATAACAGTCGCAATTTACTTTGCCCTCTTTCTAATTCCTTTATCTTGTCTTTACATATTACCTTCTGCACACCCTACTTAGGCTAATTGGTTTTCTTCATTCCCTACCTTTCGGCACCAGCCTATGGTTTGGAATAAGACTATCCAATAAGCGTAATAGGTGTACCCTCCTAAACCAAGGAGCTCTCGCAACCTGAGAGAAGCGGATAATAAAAGACAACTGAATAAACTAATTCTATTTCTCCTGAACCTGGATCCATCCTCGAAGAAGTCCCTTCGAGTTTGTATATAACCATACGATGGATCTATCCAATGGAAGTGGATGTCCGTAGTAATACGGGGTGTTCTGAGAAATACAAAAGGTAAAGGAAAGAGCGGCAATGACTTATGCAACTTGGACAATCCAAAAGCCAGTATTTTAAGAAGGTTCGGTTAACTTGGTCACTGAGTCAAAGTCTAGGGTCGGTCAAAGGTCGTTACCAAAGAGAGAGAGAAAAGAAACACTCTGCGTCCACTCTAACCTAGATCAGAATGGTTATCAATTTATCTAATCAGGAAACCTCCCACTGTAATCTCAAATTCTCCTCCAAACCAGAAAGAAGAATTAGTCGGGATCACCCGAAGAGTAAACCAACTCATCAGTGAGAATCGGGATCCAATTATCATCGCATGATAACTTGATGGAAGCCACTCAAGTTATCACACTCCAGAAGGTATGCGCATGCCTGGCAAGTTTCCTGTATGTTTGAAACTCCCGATGTGATTTTTGCCTTATGCTCTTATGACCTTGACGAAGGTCAACAAATCATAAGTCACATGTCAAGTTCTACCCGTCATTGTCCAGGTTAATTTGAACCCACCCGCACAAGCCCTTGACGAAGGTCAACAAAGCTATACGACTGTCCCAAACCAACACATCTATCTATGCAACAAATGAATACCCCGCAGCTACCAAACACTATGCCTTGACGAAGGTCAACAAACATAGCTTGAATACTACTGACCATCCATAAGAAATGACGGAGGGCTACGGCTGGTTTTTGGCGAAAAACCTTTAATGTAATGAACTTGATCTCGTTGAAGGAACCTGATAGCTTTTTATAAAAATATAGTGACGAAAACATTTTGCTAAAGAGGTCACTCCCGGTGAAGGGATTTCGGCTCTTTCCTCGTGGAATGAGGTGCAGGATATTCCAACTGAATACCACGATGCAAAGCAACTTGTAATCGACTATATTGAAGTTATTACCCTGACATAAACTTCTGCCCAAGGGGTCACTCCCGGTGAAGGGATCTCGGCCCTTGCCTCGTCGAATGAGGTGCAGGATATTCCAACTGAATATCACTATGCAAAACAAAAGTAGACATCTTTGTAATAACACCTTTTTAAAATTTGTTCCAACAACATCAAATATTGGTTTGTTTTATCCTTGCATTGATAAGAATCAATGCAGTCCCATCAATCAATCACACCAGAAAAGAATAAAAATAAAATGTACGTATATGCCATCCGCATTCGTCACTGGGTCCCGTCATCACCCGTTAGGTTACTTAACTAACGACAGAGCGGGGGCTGGACTAGCGCGGGTGTAAAACATATACAACATCTAATAGTATATATACCAATATACAATAATCGCTCTAGGCGTGATAATATGCAACATTACAGAAAAGTAATAAGCATCACAGAACAATACAGATAATCTGGGATCCCCGAGTTTCACAGAGCCGCTGCTGAAACCCGACGTTCCCCTAGTCGTGTGGATAGCCTGTACAATGAAACCTAGACCCCTACGGGTACGGCAAGTTACCTGCCAAAACCTGAAGCGAGGTAGTCCCCACAACATAGTGAATGGAACACCCGGCACTTCACGGAATCCGGTAAATTGAGCACCCCTCCTTGGGTCAACCTGTACCCCCTATGAGTGCGGCGAATAGTCTGCCAATTCTAGAGTGAGGTCCCTCTGCCTCTCAATGCCATGAGATACGGACCCGTTGCCCTCCAGAACCCGGTTATCCGTGCACTCCTTCGCGGGATAAACCTAGTACAGAAATAAAAATAATGTACAACGGGTACATCGACCTCGACCCGGTCGTGCCCCAAAAGAATATTATACAACAGGCAGTAACGGCAGTCCACATGTTGGACGCTCACCCTGCAATATCAAATGTACAAATAAATCCAAACTGCACTATCATTGCACCCTGCTATCCACCACGACATATCCGCAACATCACAGCACAACACAGAACATCAACGAGAATGTCATGTTCGCAAACCCGTCTAAAATAACTATAGCAATCAGACGCGGTTTACCGATCAAATGGCATTCCCGGTCGGAGATATAAAGTAAGTACTGTATACTAACAAATTTAAAATTTCGATCGACCAAATTTCCCGAAGTGGGCCCCACGAACAACTGGTGTACAGTAACAAAATCTGGGCCCAAAAAAATATTCCCAAAAGCCATAATTTTCTCATAGAAGCTCACTGTGAAAAATTGATGCACTGTTCCCACTGAAGCGCCGTGGTTCCGCGGTCAAACCTAGGGTTTGACCGCGGAACCGCCGCGTTCTTGTGGGATCACGTGCCCACTTTTTCTCAGTATTCTTATATAACCCTGCTGAATATTCTGTGATTTGTAAAATAATTTTAGGACACTGTTTAAAATCGACAGCAACTCAGATGCTTGAAAAAGTAGTTTTTGCGAAATCCGTTCGATCGATGTTTTAAATGTGTTAGCGCAAGTTATTATAGCTTAATGGTTAGGCTCTGATACCACTGTAAGTCCACGGTAGCGCCTCGGCCGTCTAACAGACGCCAAATGCGGAACAAAAACTTTTTAATGAAACTGGCGCTATCGTGTACCGTAACCCGGATCGGCCATTAAAGCTAAACTAACAAAATACAAAGTGGGTAGAAACGTTATACCGAATGATCCGAGTCCTTCGGTCTTCAACCATCATCCTACGCTTGTTGCGGCTGCTCCGATCTCCTTGAACTCCGGTCTTCTCGTCCAGGTGGCACCACGTCGACGGATCTTTAAACGGGCTCCCGCCTCTGAACCGAGGCAACTCGATCGTCAAGTTTTCTAAAAGAGACGACCAAGATGAAGCAGAAAATGAGTAGAACACTTTGTCTCGTTACGTCCAAGGCTATGGACTAACGGTTAATGAAATTGCCTTTTGGATCGATACGAAATGAGAAATGAAGTATATCAATTTCCATGAACCAAAATCCTTAATCTTTTCAAACAACATCCATGATACCAAGTATGGAGGGGAGGCCGGCCACTTATAGGAGAGGAGGGAGGTGAGTGTAGGAGAAGGGGGTGACCACAAGAAAAAAATCTAGTGTGAACACAAAGTATGAAAGCATTTAAAGCAAACCGATCACAATTAACCCAGTCACCTTGTCATTAATTGCACCATTAATGACTTAATGACTCACTAGCCTTGTCACCCTCTCTAGAACCTTCTAGAACACTGACTCACCTCATCAAGAAAAGATAAATCCGTATTTAACCGACTGTTAAATACGGCTGATAGAAAACTGGAAACTGGCAACTTCCAAAAGTGATCCTGAAACGAATTTCAGGATAACCCCGTATCAGTATAAACATACCCGCATTTGTATTACGACCGAACACAAATGCAACTGAGACAAAAATATTATATCTACATAGTATAATACTGGGTTACGGCTTAAACCAAAGCCTACCAGTATTATCTGCCCGAAAAACGACACGTGCGAAAACGCACGTGCTTTTTTCGAACCTTGCCATATCACCATACGGCCTCTAAAACGTTTCGCCCGAACTTGGGAAAGTGTCTGTGGGGGACTCTAATGACTCATCAACACATCAGCACTGGGTATAACCTCTAGCATGTCAGAGGTACAAGCTGCACGTAATGTTTTGGCGATGTATTGATTGGAAGGGAAGCTGACGAGCGAACTCATCTATAAACCCTACTGACCCTGACAGTGACAATGTATATACAGTCCGGTGCATTCATCTAAAGAGTATAGCATATCGAGTCTATGGGGTGGACAAAGTCAGACCCCTAATAACGCGATAAATCGTGTCGGCATGAAGCCCATCACCACCTGAGAAACTACTGATCCAAATCAGTAATTCTCCACTACCTCGGCCGAGGGTTTCTAGTGATGACCACCCATGCACTGCGCGACATCAACCCCCAAATACCGGGAGAGACGAATCCCCGACGATCCGCTCACTTGCCTCCAGAGTGGCTCGGGACTGTACCCAAAAAAGACCTGTTTGCACGACTCCTTTGAGCCGTGGTAGGTAGAAATCAAAGCACAGTGGGAACTCACACGAGACAAATGACAACCTCAGGTCGATGAACTAACCTGTACACATGTCACCAGGGAATTGCTATCTGACGCTAGGTATAATACCAACTAGCAGATTCCCGGGGAGTCCTGTCCGGTGTACTCATAATTCAATGAGCACCTGTATACATCTTAGGTGATCCAACTGACACCAGTGGCTTGTGAGACCGGCCACCGCCCCTCCTCGCGGTCTCGACTGTATACACTAGTCTACTCTGGAGTATCGATGCCCTGTCTCGAAACACCCACGACTAGGGACACTTAAAGGATGTGCTTATAGACCCCAGCTCCCACATATATGATCGCCATCATACTGCTGGTAGTTAAGAAAGAATCATATGGGCTCTATCAATCATGCAATAGTGAAGTAAAGCATATATACGATGATAAAGACAAACCAGATAGCATACTATCATCTTGAGCAAGACTATCATATCGGTATAGGTCCTTCCTCAATCATTGCAATCACGTGCTTGCGATCCAATAATTGACTTTGAAGGCACTATCTCCAACACTTGCCTCGTCGACTGAGGTGCTGGATATTCATAACCGAATACCTCTGAGCAAAACAAAAGTGAACGTCCTTGCAATAACAGCTTTTTGAAAAATTGTTCCAACAACATCAAAATAGGTTTGTTTTTAACTTGCATTGATCCGAATCAACACAGTCCCATCAACTGATCACACCAATACAGAACGAAAATAATGACGTACGTATATGCCATCCGCATTCGCCACTAGGTCCCGTCATTACCCGTTAGGTTAGTTAACTAACGACAGAGCGGGGACTGGACTAGCGCAAATGCAAAACTGAAAGGTTCCTAGGCACCCTATAGTGTTCTCACAAGGCATCGAACATGCCAATTTAAAATTTTTGTGCCGAGAAACCCTAGACTACGGATCTTTAACTAGATGTTTAGGAGAAAAAGAAAACTAGTTAACGCTTAACTACTAGGATACGGAAATTACAACCTTTGTAGATCCGGATATCCACCTCCACGGCTCCACAACGTCATGTCCTCGCTGTCCATCATGAATCCTCGACTCGATCATCGGCTTCATCGGGAAAGCAAGCGGAATAGGTCGTCGGCTTTGTGTCAAAGACGATCTACGTCGAGGTTGCACAAACTCAAGCTCCGACTTCACAAACTTGTGAAACTTGTGAAGTAAACACCCAAAACAACTTGGCAAGAGGTAGAGGGTGAAGAAATAGGAGGTGGGTTCACTTTAGATTTGGATTTAACTCACTAGATCTCAACTTGCCATTTTTGTAGCAAGCTTGAAGAAGAAGAAGAAGATGAGCTCAAGAAAAGATTATGATAAGTCTTGTGATAAAAATAAATATAAATCAAATACTTATCATAACTTGAACTAGGGTTAAGTGTAGAGAATTAACCATGGTCACTTTGATGGGTTAGGGTTAAGCATGAAGATAAGGATGGTTGATAAAGTCAAAGCTTCATGAAGCTTCAATATAAAACAAACATAGCCACCATTCTTATCATAACTTATTTCAAATAAATAAATAAATAAATAAATGAAAATGCAAAACCCTAATTATCATATTAACCATGGATTAATTTTATACACTTAACTAAATGATCAAGTATCATCAAATATGATACAGAAAAGTGCACGAAAGCATATCACATATACAATGTGCATCAAGTGAGAAAAATCCGTTTAAAGTGAACCAATACTAGTTAATGCAATGCAATATATCAAATATATAATTATGCATTAAATCATTAAATCAACATTTGATTCAATGATCCGGTCATGTCGCACATAACCGACTAGAATCTAATGTATCGATTTATCGAATCAATGATTCGATAACTAGGTCATATCGAATATAACCAATCGAAACATATATCGCGAGAATGAAATGCGGTATCACATACACGCATTATTCTCGGTCCTGCACATATCTCATATGCGCTCCTATTTCGTTTCGCTTGAGCCAGGAAACCTCTGTGTAGGACTCTAAAGACTCGTCAATACGCCGGTAGCAGATGATGATCATATCAAGCACCCACAAGCCGCAAGCGGTCTGCTAAACGTAACGGCCACCCGGGTATTAAGCGATCAGAAGATCGACGAGCTAGTCCGCTCACACTCCTGCGAATCCGACCAGTAACACTTACCATACAGTCAAGTCTCTTCGTCTGATACGTCGCATATCAAGTCTAGGGGTGGTATACGTCAGACCCCAATAACCCGATAAGTCGTGCTGATATGAGGCTCGTAACGGGTCGAGAGACTACTGGTAACACTTACCAGCAAATCTCTGATCAGCCCTGGCCAGGGACTTCCCTGTTACGGCCAATCGAGCACTGCGCAACATCAACTCCCAATACCGGGAGAGACGAAACCCCTCCTATCGCTCATTGCCTCCATGTGATTCGGGACTGTACCCAAAGACCACCGTTTTGCACGCCCTCATGGACGTGGTAAGGTGGAGATCAAAGCACAGTGGGAATCACACAAGACTCTATGACGATCTCGGGTCTACAGACTAATCTGTACAAGTGTCACCTGAGAACTGCCATCTGACGTGAGGTATAATACCATCTGGGAGTTCTCGGCGAGTCCGTCCAGTGTACCCAGTTTCCACTGAGCACCCGTAAACCATCTCTGATGTCAAACACCAATGGATATGGGATCATCCATCGCCCATCACATGGGTCGAGAAGCGTATACGCTAGTCTACACTGGCATATCGATGCCCCGTCTCGATACACCCACGACTAGGGACCTTGAAGGAGGTACTTATGGACTACCATGTCCCCACTAGTATGATCTGCATCATAGTCCAGGTAGTCAAGTACACATCCTAAGGGCTTTACCAACATGTAACTATAAGACAGTATAAAGAGACTAGTGTACATGTTAAGATAAATGGCAACCAGATAGCATACTATCATGTCGAGCAAGAAAGTCATCTCTATATATGTCCAAGCATCCAATATAATATACATAATCTGTACAATACTGGCCTCTAGGGCATACATACAACTAACAAAAACATATACAACATCTACTAGTATATATATATAATATATAATTTTCGCTTAAGGCGTGATAAAATGCAACATCACAGAAATGTACAGCATCACAGAATAATACAGATATCTGGGATCCCCGGGTTTTACAGAGCCGCTACTGAAACCCGACGTTCCCCTGGTCGTGTGGATAGCCTGTGCAATGAAATCCTAGACCCCTACGGGCGCGGCAAGTTACCCTCCAAAACCTGAAGCGAGGCAGCCCCCTTCAGCAACGTGAATGGACCACCCAGCACTTCACGGAATCCGGTAACTTGGGCACCCCTTCTGGGTCAACCTATACCCCCTACGAGTGCGGCGAATAGCCCGCTAATTCTAGAGTGAAGCCCCCTCCGTCTCAATACCATGAGATGCGGGCCCGTTGCCCTCTAGAACCCGGCTATCCGTGCACCCCTCCTTGGGGTAATCCTAGTAAAGAAAGTAAAATATACATACAATGGGTACATCGACCTCAACATGGTCGTGCCCCAAAAGAATAATGTACAGTCCGGTCCGTTCGTCTATGAGCATCGCATGGCGGGCCTAGGGGGTTGGTAAAAGTCAGACCTCCATAAGCGGTACAAGTCGTGTCGGAGTGTAGCCCAGAACACCCTGAGATACTACTGGAATACCTACCAGTAAATCTCCTGCCTCGGCCGAGGGCTTTGTGTAATGGCTCTCCTAGACACAGCGCGACCTCACCCCCAATACCGGGAGAGACAAACCCCTGAAGATCCGCTCACTGCCTCCATGTGGCTCGGGACTGTACCCAACTAAAACCTGTTTGCATGTCTCCTTTGAGCGTGGTAGAGTAGTAATCAAAGTACAGTGGGAACTCACACGAGACAAATGACGATCCTCAGGTCGATGAACTAACCTGTACACATGTCACCAGGGAACTGCTATCTGACGTCAGGTATAAGACCAACTAGCATGTTCCCGGCGAGTCCTGTCCGGTGTACTCATAACCCAGTGAGCACCTGTATACATCTTAGGTGAACCAACTGACACCAGTGGCTTGTGAGACTGGCTACCGCCCCTCGTTGGGGTCTCGACTGTATACACTAGTCTACTCTGGAGTATCGATGCCCTGTCTCGAAACTCCCACGACTAGGGACCTTTTAAGGATGTGCTTATAGACTACCAGCTTCCACGTATATGATCGCCCTCATACTGCTGGCAGTCAAGCAAGAATCCTAGGGGCTCTATCAACGTGTAATAGCGACCCGTAAGGTCACCTAAAGCAGTACCCAATGATAAAGATAAACTAGATAGCATACTATCATCTTGAGTAAGACTGTCCTACCGGAATAGGTCCTCCCTCAATCATTGCAATCACGTGCCTGTGATCCAATCATTGACTCTGAGAGCACTATCTCCAACAGGTGCGTCGGTCAAACGTAGTTTGTACATGTTTTGGGTCTATTGCTAATATATACTTGTTATATTGTTGTATGTTTTAGGTTCACAGGCGAGGACTTCGGACGCTGCGAAGAAGGGGAAACAGGTGGTAGGCTTTACTTAGCCAGGAGCGTTGGTGAGTTGATTTAATATCTACAGGGGAATCGCCTGCATGGCGTTATGCGTCTGGGCTAGAGATGATATGATATTAGTCGCATATTCTGTAACATTTCAGAAAATATAAAATATTATTTTTGGAATTTAATATTAAAATAATATATTTCCCGAAAACTGCCCGATTTGCGAAATTGGGGTTTTCAAAAAAGGGTATAAATATATACCAATAATTGTGAAATAAATGGAAATTAAAATGATTTATTCATTTAATAGTATATTTAAAGGATTTGGTATTTTTAAAATTTATTAAATGCAGTTTTGATAAAAACCCGATTAGTGCACTGCTAATCGCGATTAAGCCAAATCCGTGTTTCTACAGTTTTCCATGGCTGGTGCACCATGTCATGCTGCTTTGGGTTACGTGTTGTCACATTTGTGTTTTTTTATGGGTGTTTTGTGTTTTTGTTTTAAAGTTTAAAGGAGAAAAGAAAAAGAAATTGAAAAGGCATAAAAAGGGTATGATTGGAGAGAGAGTGTGTGTGAATAAGTGAGAGAGAGAGGGGGGCTGCTGCAGCCTAATCCTTCCCCCCATCATTTTTCTTCTCCCTCTTCATATTCCTCAACACCACTTCCCTCCACTTAATGTAGGGTTCCTAGGCACGCTAATGAAGTCTCACAAGGCATCAACCATGCCAATTTCAAATTTTATGGGTGCTGGGAAACCCTAATACGGATCGTTAACTAGAATTTTAGGCGAAACAATAAGCTAGTTAACATCTTAACTAAAAGTGAGAAGATACAACCTTTGTAGATCCGGTTCTCCACTTCTTTAGCTCCACGTAGACGTCCTCTCGTTGTCCTAGTCGGATCTCGGACTCTAGCATCGGCTTCATCGGAGAAATGAGCGGACAAGTCGTCGGCTACGATGCCGAAGATGATCTACGTCGAGGTTACACAAGATCAAGCTCCAACTTCACCAAGTTATGAAACTTGTGAAGAAAACACCCTATACTACTTGGCAAGAGGTAGAGGGTGAAGAAATAGGAGGTGGGATCACTTTAGAATTGGATTTCTCACACTTTAGCTCAAGATGCCATTGTTAGTAGCAAGCTTTTTCTTTGAAGAAGAAGATGAAGAAGATGATAGAATATCATAAGTGTTGTTAAAAAGAATAATTAAAATGAATACTCATCTTCTAACCTTGGTTAGGTGTAGAGAATAGACCATAGTTAGTGGGAATGGTTAGGGTTAAGGATGAAGACAAAATGGTCACTTTAGTCAAAGCTTCATGAAGCTTCAACAAGCTTCATGATAAAAAGAAACCATTTTGTTTTCCTTTATTTATTTGTCAAGAAAGAATGGATAAATAAATAAGTGAGTAAATCAAAACCCTAACCATTATCATAACCATGGTTTAAGTCTTAACACAAAGCCAATTTACATGCATCATCAAACATGACACAATGTAGTGCACAAAAGTATATCACATATACAACTTGCACATCAAGTGAGAAAATCCATTTAAAGTGAACCAATACTAGTTAATGCAAAGTAATATATCAAATATATAATTATACATTAAATCATTAAATCAACACTTGATTCAATGATCCGGTCATGTCGCACATAACCGACTAGTATCCAATGTATCGACTTATCGAATCGATCTTCGATTCGATAACTAGGTTATATCACATACAACCAATCGAAACATTCATTGCGAGAATGAAATGCGGTATCACATACACGCATCATTCTCGGTCCCGCACATATCTCATATGCGCCCCTATTTCGTTTCGCTTGAGCCAGGAAACCTCTGTGTAGGACTCTAAAGACTCGTCAATACGCCGGTAGCAGATGATGATCATATCAAGCACCCACAAGCCTCTAGCGGTCTGCTAAACGTAACGGCCACCCGGGTACTGAGCGATCAGAAGATCGACGAGCTAGCCCGCTCACACTCCTGTGAATCCAACCAGTAACACTTACCGTACAGTCCGGTCTGTTCATCTGATATGTCGCATATCAAGTCTAGGGGTGGTAAACGTCAAACCCCAGTAACCGATAAGTCGTGCCGATGTGAGGCTCATAACGGGTCGAGAAACTACTAGTAACACTTACCAGCAGATCTCTGATCAGCCTTGGCCAGGGACTTCCCTGTTACGGCCAATCGAGCACAGCGCAACATCAACCCCCAATACCGGGAGAGACGAAACCCCTCCTATCGCTCATTGCCTCCATATGACTCGGGACTGTACCCAAAGACCACCGTTTTGCACGCCCTCATGGACGTGGTAAGGTGGAGATCAAAGCACAGTGGGAATCACACAAGACTCTATGACAATCTCGGGTCTACAGACTAACCTGTACAAGTGTCACCTGAGAACTGCCATCTGACGTGAGGTATAATACCATCTGGGAGTTCTCGGCGAGTCCGTCCAGTGTACCCAGTCTCCACTGAGCACCCGTATACCATCTCTGATGTCAAACACCAATGGATATGGGATCATCCATCGCCCATCTCATGGGTCGAGAGGTGTATACGCTAGTCTACACTGGTATATCGATGCCCCGTCTCGATACACCCACGACTAGGGACCTTGAAGGATGTACTTATGGACTACCATGTCCCCACTAGTATGATCTGCATCATAGTCCAGGTAGACAAGTACACATCCTAAGGGCTTTACCAACATGTAACTATAAGACAGTTTAAAGAGACTAGTGTACATGTTAAGATAAAGAGCAACCAGATAGCATACTATCATATCGAGCAAGAAAGTCATCTCTATATATGTCCAAGCATCCAATATAATATACATCATCTGTACAATACTGGCCTCTAGGGCATACATACAACTAACAATATCCCACTTGCACTAGGGCCAGCTGCTGTAGTATCGCATACCGAGCATCCCGAAGAGTCTCTCAAACTGTATCTGGGGAATGGCCTTCGTGAGTGGATCCGCCGTATTGTACTTCGTGTCAACCCTCCTCACCTCGATCTCCCGGTGATCAACTATCTCCCGGATCAGGTGATACCGCCTCAGAATATGCCTGGATCGCTGATAGGACCTGGGTTCCTTGGCCAAAGCCACCGCTCCATTGTTATCGCAATACAAAGGTATTGGATGCTCAGTGGATGGAACCACTCCAAGTTCAGCAAAGAACTTCTTGATCCAGACAGCCTCTTTAGCAGCATCGTTGGCAGTGATGTATTAAGCCTCCATTGTCGAGTCTGCCACGGTTTCCTGCTTGGAACTCTTCCAGCTAACCGCCCCTCCGTAAAGGGTAAAGAAAAATCCCGACTGCGACTTGGAGTCGTCCTTATCACTCTGGAAGCTTGAATCGGTAAAGACTCCACTTGGAGTTCTCCGTTACCATACACCAAGAGCATCTCTTTAGTCCTTCGCAAGTACTTGAGAATGCTCTTCACAGCTGTCCAGTGACTCTCTCCAGGATCAGCTTGATACCTGCTCACTATACTTAGTGAGTATGCAACATCGGGTCTGGTACATTGCATCGCGTACATGATAGAGCCTACAGCCGAAGCATAGGGTATCCCTTGCATGCGAGCTCTCTCCAAATCAGTCTTGGGAGACATCTCTTTGGAGAGAGTGACTCCAGAGATCGTGGGTAAATTCCCACGCTTGGATTCTTCCATACTAAACCTCTTTAGTATGGTGTCAATGTACCTGGATTGGGACAATCCCAATATCCGTTTGGATCTATCTCTATAGATCCTAATTCCCAATATGCAGGAGGCATCACCAAGATCTTTCATTGAGAATCTTTGTGATAAGAAGAGCTTGACCGATTGCAGCATAGGAATATCATTTCCTATCAAGAGTATGTCGTCCACGTACAATACGAGGAAGACAACCTTACTCTCTGCTACCTTCTTGTAGATACAAGGTTCATCTGGGTTTTTGACGAAATCAAACTCTTTGATAACGACGTCAAAGCAGATGTTCCAACTCCGCGATGCTTGCTTTAATCCATAAATGGATTTAAGCAGCTTGCACACCTTCCCGCTGCTCACACTGTCTACGAAGCCCTCTGGCTGAGTCATGTACACGCACTCTTCTAAATCACCATTTAGAAAAGCGGTCTTAACATCCATTTGCCAAATTTCGTAGTCATGATATGCAGCGATGGCAAGCATGATCTGGATGGATTTAAGCATAGCCACTGGAGAAAAGGTTTCGTCATAGTCCACACCTGCTCTTTGACGAAAACCCTTTGCAACAAGTCTAGCTTTGAAAGTCTCCACTTTCCCATCTACACCAAGTTTTTTCTTGAAGATCCATTTGCTCCCAATGGGTTTTACCCCTTCAGGAGCAACTTCCAAAGTCCATACTTTGTTGGTGTACATGGATTCCATCTCGGACCGCATAGCATCCAGCCATTTCACTGAGTCCCTACTCGTGATGGCCTGCTCGAAGCTAGTTGGGTCATCATCCTCCATGATGCAATCCTCGCTCCCACCATCTATGAGAAACCGTAGTATCTCTCAGGTGGGCGAGGAACCCTACTAGATCGGCGGAGAGGCTGAGGTTCATCGGGAGCTACTGAATCCTCTGGTTCCACCATATCTTCTGTTGTAGCTTTTGTAGCTGGAACCTCTTCCAGTTCTACCTCATGACCAGTAATCTCTTTTTCAAGAAATTCCTTTTCTAAAAAGGTGGTATGCCGAGAAACAAACACTCTTTGTTCCTCAGGGTGGTAGAAGATATACCCTTGTGAATTCTTGGGATATCCTATAAATTTGCATAGAACAGACCATGCCTCGAGTTTGTCCGGATTTTGTCGTTTGACATAGGCTGGACAACCCCATATCTTAACATAGTTGAGACATGGTCTCTTTCCTTTCCATATCTCATATGGAGTGGTAGGCACAGATTTGGTGGGGACCATATTTAATAGATGTATGGCTGTCTTAAGCGCATACCCCCAGAAGGAAATAGGTAACTCAGCTGTGCTCATCATAGAGCGCACCATATCTAATAGGGTGCGGTTCCTCCGTTCTGATACACCATTGTGCTATGGTTTATAAGGAGGAGTCAGCTGAGAGAGAATCCCATTCTCTTTTAGGAAGTCCAGGAATTCATTGCTCAAGTATTCACCTCCTGATCAGATCGAAGGATTTTAATACTTTTTCCGGTTTGGTTCTCGACTTCTTGTTTATATTCTCTAAATTTCTCAAAAGCTTCAGACTTGTGTCTTATCAAGTACACATGTCCGTATCTTGAGAGATCGTCAGTGAATGTAATGAAGTACGAAGAACCATCCCTGGCATGTGTAGACATGGGACCGCATACATCACTATGTATCAGTCCCAAGAGTTCGGTAACTCTTTCTCCGTGTCCCGTAAATGGAGTTTTGGTCATCTTGCCTTTGAGACATGACTGGCAAGTGTCATAAGATGAAAATTCAAACGGATTTAAATATCCATCTTTATGCAACTTAGCTAGTCGTGTCGCATTGATGTGACCCAGTCTACAATGCCACAAGAAGGATTCGTTCAGTTCAGAACTCTTCCTCTTGTGTGTGTTAGTTATGCTCAGAACTGTTGATTGATTTAGAACATAAATGCCATTGCACAACTTGCCTGATCCAACCAACTTTTGGTTACGGAAAATGTTCATAACATTGTCCTGTAATACAAAATTATATCCCTCTTTACTCAACAAAGAAACCGATATAATGTTGCATCTCAGGTTCGGCATGTAATAGCATTCGTTCAGAACCAATGTATTACCAGTTGGTAATACAAGGTGATATTCCCCGACAGTCTTAGCTGCAACAATTGCACCATTTCCAACTCTAATGTCTTTATCACCTTCTCCAAGTTCTCTACCTTTCCTAAGCCCATGTAACTGATTGCATATATGGAATCCTGACCCGGTATCTAATACCCAGGACGTAGAGCAAATGGAGAAACAGTTCTCTGTAACGAACACACCCGAAGAAAATGCATCAACATGTACTTTCTTCATTCGGGTGGCATGGGAATCCTGGTATTCCCCTATATCCTGTTCAGTCCTATAACTCTTATAGGAAAGAACGGAACCAACGTTCCCCAGCACGGTAAAACATGCGGGTTCGTTCAATACATCCATTTTATTATCTTGATTAGGGCCTGACATGGTCGCTACCTGGAGAGAGAGAGAAGAAAACACTTTAGCGTATGCTCGTGCAAGATCAGATTGGTTATTATCTTATCTTATCAGGATGGCTCCCACTGGTTTTTATCAAATCTTCCTTCAAACCCTAAAAGGAAAGACTAGCCGGGATTAATTACACACTACAATTTCGCCAATCTTTCAGCCAGGCCAGTGTCGGTACTTTGAGGGAGGTCCCCCATGCTTTCGCACGAACCTAATTAATGTAAACCTCGTTTTCCCAGAGGCGTAACCTCGTTGACACCTTTCTAGACACCTACTTGATCGGCTAATTGTAATGCGCAAAACTCTCCCAGGAGTAACTCTTACTCGCAGTGGGTATCGGGATCCAACTATCTCATAGAAGGTATGCAATCTCATTGCAAATTTCAACACTTGAAATTCCCGATAATGCTTTTGCCCCTAGCGTGTTATGACCTTGACGAAAGCCAACAAACCACAGCCCGCTAGTCAAGTTCAACCCGTACATTTCTTGACTGAATTAAACCCACCCGCACGACCCTTGACGAAAGCCAACAAAGCCGTACGACTACCCTAATCCAGTCGCATCATATGCAGCAGATAAGCAGCACATAGCTACCGCACACTACACCTTGACGAAAGCCAACAAATGTAGCACGAATACTATATGCAACTTATCTGAAATGGCGGAGGGCTACGGCAGGTTTTTCTGAAAACCTATTGCGTAATGAACTTGATATCGTTGTAGAATCAAATACAGTTTTGAAATGGAGTGATTTTGAGGCTTTTCTAGTTTTGCTAAAGGGGTCACTCCCGGTGAAGGGATCGTCGGCCCTTTCCTCGTCGAATGAGGTGCGGGATATATCATATATATCGCTATGCAAAGCAGAAACTATAGAAGCAATCAAAAGTCAAACCGAGTGTATAGCATCTGCCAGTTATTGCTAAAGGAGTCACTCCTGGTGAAGGGATCTCGGCCCTTTCCTCATCGAATAAGGTGCAGGGTATATCATATATACCGCTACGCAAAGCAAAACTGTAGCTACCTTTTTATTTAAAATTTGATTCTACAACATCTTAGGTTTCTTTTCTTTCATTAATCACATTAATGAAGTCCCATCATTTAAGTCACCTAAACATCACAGATAAATACGACGTACACTTATGCCATCCGCATTCGC
The DNA here is from genome assembly GCA_030015575.1 of Agapanthus africanus. NCBI lineage: Eukaryota > Viridiplantae > Streptophyta > Magnoliopsida > Asparagales > Amaryllidaceae > Agapanthus > Agapanthus africanus. The sequence goes on along the minus strand of JASDDO010000019.1, from coordinate 650,821,354 downwards.
CTCGATGTCCCCTCGTGCACCGTTAGGTTAGGTAACTAACGACAGAGCAGGGCAGGGCTAGTGCGGGCGCAAAACATAAGTAACGTCTATATAATATATCATATATACTATATACTGTATCTATCACAGAATATCATATGATCACATCACAGATATCGCAGCAGAAGAAACATATGAAACATTGGATATACTAGGACGTCCATGTTTTCAATACGAGCCAGTATAAAACACGGATTCCATGGTCGTGATGAATAGCCAACCCCACACCCCTAGACCCCTACGAGAGCGGCAAGCAACCCTACCAATTCTAGGGTTAGGAGACCCGGACTCGACTCCTCGAGATGGTCTCCCACTGGACCCTAGAACCCGGTTACTTGTGCTCCCCTCCTTGGGTCTATCCTAATGCGGAAAAGTAAATAATATACAAAAGGTGACAACATCCGCAACCTGGAAGTGCCCCAATAAAAGAATATTACATACAAGTTTTTACATGAATGAAAATGAAAAACACTCATCTCACATAAAAAACCCCGGCTATTCAAACACGACAATCCAATATAACATATCCAGCAACACATAACATCACATGTCATCAACGTAAGTAAATATGCGCATCCCAATTGTCGTTGACATATAGCAACGAAACCGGCGATATCACATATTACACTTACGGTCACAGAAAAGAAAGTGTAAAACTACAACAGTTGGAATCCGCAACCTCTTTAGACATCGCATGCCTAATCAAATGAAATACTTAGACATCACATGCCTAACAATTATAAACCCCGCATTTTAGTCCCATTATCGAAAACTCTTTTCAATATCAAATGAGACCAAACCGCTAGATTTATAACATTCATTCAGTTATCTCATAACTGTTTGTGAATTCCAATTATTGTATCCCATTCCGGATAAATAGAAAATATTAAACTTTCCGATCTAACATTCGAACACCCAAGTTTTCCCGAAACCGTTCAACACATGAAATAGGTTCAAAGACATTCACTTCATGCCTCAGTACCAACGGTCCAGCCGTAGAAGGGTCAAGCCAACGCCTCACATGTGGCACGCCGTACTGCCCCAAACCCGAAGGTTCAAAGGGCAGTTCAAGACGGTCACATAATCGAGTTAAGGTTTGTTGTCTTCTAGAGGGACCATCGCGTTACTTGCACTACCTAGAACGTCTTTAAACCTCAGAAAAATCCAACACTTGGAAATATTCCGGCAGGAGAAAAGTTGGGTATTTATACCCGGTAGAACTTTTTAACATATTCTAAAGTTACCCGGAAAAACACATAGACGAAATTTAATAATCCGATCGAATCAACGATTCCCATTGCAACCCTAGAACACTCAACTCTTTAGTCAAATTAAAAATTCCCAGAAAACTCAGCATCATAAAGTAGGAATTACTGTGCAAAAATAGAATGATGATGTCATCATATGGCCGCGGAACCGCCGCAGAAGCCAGGCTTCTGCCGCGGTTCCGCCACGCTTTGAACTGATCTCTTGGAAAAATTTGCACCGTAATTCATAGAATTCCCTGCTGAATTTTTTAAGCATTTTTAGTCTGGAAAAAACCCAGTTTTTAGAAAAAGTCCAGAGAGCGTGAAAAATATAGGGTTTCGGGTTCGATCGGGTTTCAAACATCGTCTAAGCATCGCCTAAGGCTCTAGGTAATCTCTGATACCACTGTAGGGTTCCTAGACACGCTAATGAAGTCTCACAAGGCATCAACCATGCAAATTTCAAATTTTATGGGTGCCGAGAAACCCTAATACGGATCGTTATCTAGAATTTTAGGCGAAACAATAAGCTAGTTAACATCTTAACTAAAAGTGAGAAGCTACAACCTTTGTAGATCCGGTTCTCCACTTCCTTAGCTCCACGTAGACGTCCTCTCGCTGTCCTAGTCGGATCTCGGACTCTAACATCGGCTTCATCAGAGAAATGAGCGGACAAGTCGTCGGCTATGATGCCGAAGATGATCTACGTCGAGGTTACACAAGATCAAGCTCCAACTTCACCAACTTGTGAAACTTGTGAAGAAAACACCCTATACTACTTGGCAAGAGGTAGTGGGTGAAGAAATAGGAGGTGGGTTCACTTTAGAATTGGATTTCTCACACTTTAGCTCAAGATGCCATTGTTAGTAGCAAGCTTTTTCTTTGAAGAAGAAGATGAAGAAGATGATAGAATATGATAAGTGTTGTTAAAAAGAATAATTAAAATGAATACTTATCATCTTCTAACCTTGGTTAGGTGTAGAGAATAGACCATAGTTAGTGGGAATGGTTAGGGTTAAGGATGAAGACAAAATGGTCACTTTAGTCAAAGCTTCATGAAGCTTCAACAAGCTTCATGATAAAAAGAAACCATTTTGTTTTCCTTTATTTATTTGTCAAGAAAGAATGGATAAATAAATAAGTGAGTAAATCAAAACCCTAACCATTATCATAACCATGGTTTAAGTCTTAACACAAAGCCAATTTACATGCATCATCAAACATGACACAATGTAGTACACAAAAGTATATCACATATACAACTTGCACATCAAGTGAGAAAATCCATTTAAAGTGAACCAATACTAGTTAATGCAAAGTAATATATCAAATATATAATTATACATTAAATCATTAAATCAACACTTGATTCAATGATCCGGTCATGTCGCACATAACCGACTAGTATCCAATGTATCGACTTATCAAATCGATCTTCGATTCGATAACTAGGTTATATCACATACAACCAATCGAAACATTCATCGCAAGAATGAAATGCGGTATCACATACACGCATCATTCTCGGTCCCGCACATATCTCATATGCGCCCCTATTTCGTTTCGCTTGAGCCAGGAAACCTCTGTGTAGGACTCTAAAGACTCGTCAATACGCCGGTAGCAGATGATGATCATATCAAGCACCCACAAGCCGCAAGCGGTCTGCTAAACGTAACGGCCACCCGGGTACTGAGCGATCAGAAGATCGACGAGCTAGCCCGCTCACACTCCTGTGAATCCAACCAGTAACACTTACCGTACAGTCCGGTCTGTTCGTCTGATATGTCGCATATCAAGTCTAGGGGTGGTAAACGTCAGACCCCAGTAACCGATAAGTCGTGCCGATGTGAGGCTCATAACGGGTCGAGAAACTACTAGTAACACTTACCAGCAGATCTCTGATCAGCCTTGGCCAGGGACTTCCCTGTTACGGCCAATCGAGCACAGCGCAACATCAACCCCCAATACCGGGAGAGACGAAACCCCTCCTATCGCTCATTGCCTCCATGTGACTCGGGACTGTACTCAAAGACCACCGTTTTGCACGCCCTCATGGACGTGGTAATGTGGAGATCAAAGCACAGTGGGAATCACACAAGACTCTATGACGATCTCGGGTCTACAGACTAACCTGCACAAGTGTCACCTGAGAACTGCCATCTGACGTGAGGTATAATACCATCTGGGAGTTCTCGGCGAGTCCGTCCAGTGTACCCAGTCTCCACTGAGCACCCGTATACCATCTCTGATGTCAAACACCAATGGATATGGGATCATCCATCGCCCATCTCATGGGTCGAGAGGCGTATACGCTAGTCTACACTGGTATATCGATGCCCCGTCTCGATACACCCACGACTAGGGACCTTGAAGGATGTACTTATGGACTACCATGTCCCCACTAGTATGATCTGCATCATAGTCCAGGTAGTCAAGTACACATCCTAAGGGCTTTACCAACATGTAACTATAAGACAGTTTAAAGAGACTAGTGTACAAGTTAAGATAAAGAGCAACCAGATAGCATACTATCATATCGAGCAAGAAAGTCATCTCTATATATGTCCAAGCATCCAATATAATATACATCATCTGTACAATACTGGCCTCTAGGGCATACATACAACTAACACTTAAAGCCCTAGATCCATCTCCAAATAATCCCCAAATCCCTAAACCCCTTTCACAAAAGTTAATCACCTCTTCACCCTCTACACATTGGACCAAGCAAATTTCGATTTTGGTGACTTTGGTCGAGCTAGGGTTTTCATGGGTTGCCATGGGAGGTAGATCTATTTCTATGTTAGTTTAGTTTGAATTCCTAGCATTTTGGTTTAACTTAGAACTCGTTTAGTGATGTTAGAAATTTCTAGTGAAGGGTTTGAGTGTTGTGTGGATTGGGTGATGCCTAGTGGCTGTTAAAAAGGCCTGAGTGGTGTTTTACTGACCTAGAAAAGGGGATGGAACCCAAAACACGGATTTAGAAGCCCCGACATCGGATAAATGTGTGAATTGTGAGGGTATTATGGAATCTGGAGTAACCCGGGGGCACTAAAAATAATTTTGCGAACACAGTGACACATGCAGGCACCCAGGAAGCTACCACAGAGACCCGAGACCCCAACTCCAACCCATGGCCCCAGATTTAATCATTATGGCCGTTATTTGCGGCCAGAGTAGGGTGGATTTGATTCATTTTGGTTCCAGGGCTTTATCTTCAGTAAATTAGACCCTCCATATATGCAGAATTGACCAATTTGGCGTAGGGTAAAATCTGGGAGCACATTGGGGTGTTTTTTGCTATGTTTTCCGTATTTTGAATGATAAGTTTTGATATTTGGATTTGTATTTGGTTCTTGAATGTTTGTACATCAACGACTAGGGGTAATTTGTCGTGTTTTGCACGCGAAGCTATAAGTTTTAACCTATGAGCGAAACGTGTGCCTTTTTGGATTTCCGCCTTGATTTTAACACGCATTGCGATTGTTTATTATTGTAGGCACCTTCACGTGGATTCCGAGGTGACGGAGCATGGCTTCAACGACTGCGGCAAGCAAGAAGCAAGGTGAGTGGATCTATATCCACAGGGGAAGTCGGGTGGATGGCGTTTAGCACCCCCTCAAAGTTTTGGTGGAAACCGATTTGTAGCTTATGGTTAAGAAAACCTAGATTTGGATCCTAGGGTTAGAGTTAACTGATAGTTAGTGAAACCATATTAGAAACTAAGGATAGTTAGATGTCATATAATACGGTTAATATGTGATGGCGGTATTTGAGGATGATGTTTGACGATATTGCCGTTTAGGATACTATAGGACTTGATAGTCGACGTAGATGTGTCATCCGAACTATACATATTTCTAAACTGAAGAATCATATGCATCTTTTAAACAGTTACCTTGAGGGACGTTACGAAATTTCAAATGATATCTTTTCTGTAAAAACACCGTAACCCCTATTTTCAAAACTACGATTCGCTTCTTTAAAAATTTGATTGTATGGTTCGGGTGTGTATGTTAGATTAGATACTTATACTTATAGTACAGATAGAATGTTTATGTGAACTCGACTTGATGTGAGATATAAATGCGATGACAAGAATATAAGACGAATATGATGACCTGATGATATGTTGGTAAACGGATGCGAGTCGATTGAGATGATTGATACCTTGCCGGTCTCCTGATATGAGATTTTTATGGATGTGACCTGGGACATAGGTATATAGATATTTATTTTGTGGTGAATCTAGAATGATAAGCCGTACGAGACGTTAGGTCCGTACCCTCATTGTCGTAATGGTTGATAAGATCCCTATTGGTATTATGCCGTCGTACGATGATTTTCCGTATGTGATGAGTTTGACTTGATGATTGATCCATACCCTTGACTATAGCATGACATACGATGGATTATACCGTATGTGATGCTGTGAGGCTAGATGCCGATTGATAGATTCGCCGACTCAGACATATGATAGTTACGTATACCTTATAGTTTTTAGCTGATGATTTACCTTATGCTGCACTCATGATATTACCATTGCATTGCATATACCTGTGTTAGTACACTTACACCATTATCGATGATGCGTATGTTACACGCACACAGATTGGCCGGCTCACACACTTCATCATCGATAATTTCCATGTCACTACACAGTAGGATTGCTGCATCATGATATGACTCTTTGCATAATTTACTTGCTATAGTTACCTGTGCACTTATATACGATGTTGCATTTGACTTTGGAGATATTGGGAACCGCAAGACATATTTTCAAAACTGGACTCATTTAAAAGAGCGGTTTTCCCTTAATATGATACATCACTATTCCATGCATAATATGATTTTACGCATTGAGATATGCTGTTTTCATGAGATTTCTGGATTTGAGAACCGTGGTCATTTTAAAAAGGAAAGTATGCATTGTTTAAAAACCCGGTTTCTCTTGATATGATATTTCAGTGCATCCACCATGCGTTTTTTTGGTTCTGAGACGTGTGACATGTGAAACCCGATTCGAGGAGCTGGATGAGGCCGATTGTGGCTACATGGTGGACCCGGTATGGTACCCGGGGGCAAGAAAGGGATGCTGTGTATACAGACGGTGAGCCTGGCAGAGAGACTACTACCTACCGGTGATAGTATTTGGGCCCGGCGGATATCCGGAGGATACTGACCAGAGTCGAGAGATGATATGGGCCGATCCGGACTGACAGAGCCCGTGGGCCGATCCGGACTGACGGAGCCCGATATATGAGGATTTACGTGCCGATGCTGGGCACGGTTTTCATGATGTTTTCGAGTGTCGATGCTAGGCACTCAGGTTCCATGATTTTGATGTGTCGTGAAGGACATCGTTGATTTATATCCTCATAATTTCATGCACACTCTTTTATGATATTTACGTGCATACAGACATTGATTATATGGGTGGACGAGATCTACATGCATACGTAGCTTGATTATATTGTCGGATGATATCCGCATGCATATAGGTATTGACTACCTTGTTGGCACATATACAGACTCGGTCACCCTAGATATCATAGTAGTACCTTTATGATATAGTTGACCTAGGAGTCGTTGTTTATTCGATTTCTATCTATTAATATTTTTCTACTCACGAGTTGGAAACTCACCCCTATTGTGTTACAGTTCTTGCAGGTTGACCGCTTGGATCAGTAGCGGCTTTGCTGGCACATAGTTGCATTCGGGTGTTTTGCATTGGTAGGTGGGACATTTGTATCGTACCTACTCTTGTATCTATATTTCATATTGTATCTAGTTAACTCCATTAATAAAAATTAGTAATTTGTATAAGTAATGAATCTTAGTGAGATTGTGGTTGCGAGACTTAAAGCGAGGGGTTTTTCGCTACTTGTGGTTTTGATGTCTTGCTTATTTATTTATCTTTTGTGGTGAACTTCGCCGTTGGGCGTCGTATACTTATTTATATTGTCTTGTATGGTTGTGATCCGCCGTTTGGCGAAGAGCTAGCTCCCACTTGGGGATGCTTTTATCATTATTATGTATTTGTGGTCTTGGATCAAAATATACAAAGGAGGTGCTGCCAAAATTTTTAAAAGACGAAACATGTTTTCAAACTAGTAAATTTCACTTGCATCATTCATGTTCCTTTTCTATGCATTAAGAAAACTTGATTTCATTATACCTTTATTTCAAAACCTCACCTCTTTTATTTTTCTTAAAAGGTTTAGATTTCTAGGTTTTAGCTTACTTGAATTTCGTTACGCCTTTAGACGTTGCGTGATTCAAGTGCTGGTCATGAGCTAATATTTCGGGTCGTGACAAAGTTGGTATCAGAGCGCTAGGTATAACCTTGGTTCGAGTCTATGTTTGACTATACAGAGTCTAGGGCGGGTGTGTATTTCGGAACCTAGGCTTAACCTTATGGAACTTAGACTTGAACGGGGGGGGTGTATTAGACCCGAACTTTCGTTTCATAGGTTGATCATGATTGATGGAGTAGGTAGCTTGAGTAGAGTGACGTACCGTACGTATCTTCCGCGGTATATTTATGATACGATACTCCACTTAAGAAACCTTAGGATGTACATATTTTTGAGACTTATGATTCTCTTCATACCCATGATTATACATCCATTTGAGATCCTTGATTCTATTCGTTTCCGTGATCATACTCTCATTGATACTGTTCCTTCTTATGATCATGTATCCATTCTGGATCTGTCGTTTCCTTTCTTGTCGTTGATCTGCTCTCTTCGATACTCGATTGAGATTCCTGTCTCCATGGTTTGAGCGCAGTTTGAGCTGCTGCTACTTTTGCGGTCAGGGCTAGCTCGTCTGGTATGAGGGCTGACCATTGTGTTTCATGGTGACATGGGAACGTCTCGATGTAGTGTTTGTGCTGTGACCTCTTATAGAGGCAAGTGTTTGGTTTTACATCGAATGATCGGGCCATTGACAGAGGCTGCCAGTTGCGAGAGGACTGTTGATGTACATCCTACCTCAGAGATTGTGATGTCATCTACCGTGTGGACAGATGACCTGCTGTTGCTGAGATTGATGGGATGTCGCTTCCAGAGCTTACGAGCTAAGATCGCCGGAGCTTCCAGGCAGAAATGCGACAGATGATAGCTAGTCTACCCCGATTTGAGAGACGAAGGTGATTCGTCAGATTGATGCGCCGACGCAGTCCCAGTTGAGTTGAAGATTTCCAGTGTGGAGAGTCTTACTCAGATCTACAGCAGACCGATCCAGAGATGTCCGCCGGTGTATCGCCTTTCCTGGAGGATTGAGGCATTGTTTAGCGTGAGGACGAAGGGTATTCGCATGTCGCCTAGGCGAAGTTAAAAAGTTCGAGAGAGTGTCAGAAACCCATTTTTCCCAAGTTTAAAGTGTTCGGAGGAACATGCAAGTAATTCTGTGGACCCTTTAGAAGAAAGAAACCCTAACTCAACATGATGACCATGGAACCGCTTTTGAAACTTAGGGTTTGCAGCAATTTAGCGGTGCCATCAGTGAGGCTTGGGTTTGCCCTTCTACGGCTGGTCCAGAGGTACTGTGGTATGTACCGGATATTTTTAAACTGCTCTTAGGTATTGAGCTTTCGGGAAATTTTAGGACCTCGATGATTCGATCGAAAAGTTTGACGTCGTCCAGATATCATGTGATAAGAGATTAGCAAGCTGACCAGCTTCAGATAGGGGACCTCCCCAAATGCGTTGGGATTTGATCGAGAACGGACGAGTATTGAGTATTCCTCCGATGGTTGGGACGAGTTCCCGAGGACGTGTTCGTCCAAATATCTTCTACAGAATGATTAAGATACAGAGTACGTGATTTCGAGTCCGTGTGAGATACTTCGGATTGACCGTGGCCGAGAACAGTAGCAGTACGCAGACAGCAAGACGTGACGTCATAGTGGACGATGATACAGACGAGTGGAACCAGAGGTTCGTGCGAGACGCTGACGAGCTGTTGTTACTCCCCGTCGAGATTAGAGATCCGATATGCATACAGAGGCGTTGGGATACGGCCAGTTTCCGAGGAAATGTGTGCTGAGAACGTAGATGTCCAGAAAACGCGAAAGGATTATGTAAAAGTACCAGCCTCCGTACAGTTTGGCATAGGCAAGATCGGAAGAGACCCTAAGCAGGATTCCTTCCAGGACACTGCCGCAATGAGATTTGCACCCAGGATCAGTTGTGTCATGTATATTCAGAGGACCAGAGGCTGATGCCAGTAACGTGCTGTAAGTCGACATTAGACACCCCACTTGATGCGGGGAGGCGGAATAGGTAAAACAATCATTTTGTTTAAACTAACATCGACTAACTTTACGGATCTTTGCTAAACCCTAACTAACAACTACATAGAAGTGATTAGCTACTATGAAAGATGATTATACCTAATGAATCAAGTCCTTCTTGTTCTCGTTGATCACCTCCTCATCGGCCTCCTCGATGTGATAGAAGATCCACCCGAGAGCTACTTCTCCAAGCTTTAACCTCTCACTTGAGGTAACTAGGTAACTATGAGTGCTAATCAAAGCAACCTAGAGGATATCGAAGAGAATTAGGGATCTATTGGTCTTGCTAACCCTTGGATCTCAACACATGAGAGATTAGGGTTAGTTCTTTGAAGAGAGAGAGCTTGAGGAGAGAGAAGTTGTGAGTAAGAATGATAATGAATTATAACTCATTTTAGAATATATATGAAGCATGATAATTATTAAAATGAATAACATAATAATAATATCAACCATGCTTCATTAACTCTCTTATGAGTCATTAAGCAATAAATGCTTCTTAACTCATTTGATGAATCACACCATGAGTCACTAATCCATTTAATGCAAATTCTACCTAAGCCTCCAACTCATCAATCTTCTAGAAGCTTCTCGATTAATTACGAGAATTCCCCTCCCATCTGTGAAAACACGAAAATAATGAGATTGTATAAATCCAATAATTCAATACTAGAATCTGGCTTAAACCAAAGCCTGCTAGTATAAACTGTCCGAACATCGTACGTGCGTAAAAACACGTATGTGTCCGAACCCTGTCGTAAAACCATACGACCTCTATATCATTTAGCCTGAACAGGGAAACTCTCTGTGTGGGACTCTGAAGACTCGACACTTACGCTGGCAGTGGGTTTAACCACAGGCCGCAAGCGGTACTAGCTGTACGTAACGGTCCCCAGGTAGATGTCGATATGAAGGCCGATGAGGAAACCCATCCGAACTCCTACTGAGCCTGATGTGATAATCTCCGTACATTCCGGTCTGTTCGTCTACGACTATCGCATATCGGGCCTAGGGGGCGGCAAGCGTCAGTCCCCTAAAAAGCGGTATAAGTCATGTCGGAGCGAAGCCCATTACACCTTGAGAAGCTACTGGAACTCCTATCAGTAAATCTCGTTTGTCCTGGCCAGGGACTTTGCGTAATGGCTCTCCAAACACAGCGCGATATCAACTCCCAATACCGTGAGAGACGAATCCTATCTAACCGCCACTGCTTCCAAGTGCTTCGGGACTGCACCCAACTGCTACCTGTTTGCATGACTCCTTTGAGCCGTGTTAGGGTAGCAATCTAAGAACAGTGGGAACACACTCAAGATGAAGCAGCAGTGTCAAGTCTGCGGACTATGATGTACTCATGTCACCTGGGAACTGTTAACTGATGACGGGTATAATACCAACCAACAGTTCCTTGCGAGTCCTGTCCGGTGTACCTGTAACCCAACGAGCACCTGTATACTATCTCTAGTACAACGTACTAATAGCTGTGGGACAGACCATTTCCCCTGCTGGGATGAGAAGCGTACACACTAGTCTACTCCGGAGTATCGATGCCCTGTCTCGATAATCCTACGACTAGGGACCTGAAAAAGGATGTGCTTGTAGACTACCCAGACCCCACTAGTGTGACTGCCATCATAACGCTGGTAGTTAAGCAAGATCCTAAGGGCTCTATCAATATGTATTCTCGATATGGTAACATATACACACATTAAGATAGATACAAACCAAGTAGCGTACTACCATGTTTATGTAACACCTTAGGATATGTTTAGTGAGTAATTATATTTAAATATTGGGTTTTTAACAAAAAGTTTACCAAATTGTGTTTTAAATATTTTTCCTAATTTAATAAATATTTTTCCAAAATTTTCCTAGGCTTGCACACACATGTGCATGTAAACTAGGGTTTTTAATTAAGATATTACCATGATTAGTAGCCATAGTGGATTAATCTTGAGGATTAAGTCTTATGGGTTTGTAAGTGGGTTTAATTAGTTAATTAAAAGTTACTTTTATTTGAATTGTTATGGGTGTTGACTTGTGAGAGAGAGGGAGAGTGCATCATGGCTTTAAGCCATGCTTGCAATCATGAGGAGAGAGAGAGAGGAGGGTTGACATTTGAGTGATAATTGTTTCCTCTCATTTCCTTGTGTTTTTCTCTCAACTCTCACATACACACACACACTTACCTCTCAACCCCCAGCTCCAGAACCAAGCACAGCAGCAGCAACAGCAAGAATGCAGTAGCAGCAGCAGCAGAGATCACCAGCAGCAGCTACAGTGAGCAACAGCAGCAACTGCAGCTTCTTCCCTTCACTTCTTCTTCTTCCTCCAGCTCCCTAGGGTTAAGTATGAGGTATATTTCCTAAACTTATTCCCTAGTTTGCTTGGTTAGAGTAGTTTTGCATCGAATAGTGGTTTTTAGTGTGTTTTAGTGCAATATGAGGTGTTTAGCAGGAATCTTGTGCTAGTGTGGTGTGAATTGATTTCAGTAAGTTGTTAGTGAGTTATTGAGACCATGTTAACCTAGTTTAACCCCAATTGCACTAAAATACCACCAGTTTCCCTAATTGATGCAATTTATCGTATTTGTGCAAAATTGAGGTTTTCTGGAACTGCTTTTGACCCGATGAGTTCTGAATGAAATTGAGGATACTGCAGTGTAGTGGAGATGTGCTGATACCAAAGATTTAACCCGACCCCCTAATTCACCCCTTTGGCCGCCAATTTCTTCATTCTGGCCGCCAATTGCGGCCAGATGTGTAGGGTTTGGGTTAGGGTTTGGTCCTGTAGGTGTCTGCTGGTGTGTAGAGTGTTGTTATATATATATATTTTTGTAAGTTTAGTTCTATAGAAAAGTCTGGGACCAAATACCTGTTTTGCCGTTTTCCTAAACCTTCGCAACACGCGTGATACGTGAGTAGGTTTGGGGTTTCTGCGTATCGCGACGCGTCGGGGTAGTTTCAGGCGCGTGATCACACGTTTTAGTGTATCGCGCACACGCGCGATTGGTTTGCGACACGAGTTTCTAGTTGGACCGTAATGTCGCGTTTCTGTGAAATTGAGCTTATGTGTGATATATGTTGTGTGATTCTAGGTTCGCAGGCCAGTGAGACGGACGCTGCGAAGAATGGCAAGCAAGTCGTCGGCTACACTTAGCGCGAGACTCGGTGAGTAGATTTCACATCTACGGGGACATCGCCCGCATGGCGTTATGCGTCAGGGCTGATAGGACTTTATTATTATATGTTGCATGTACCCCATAGACTGTCATCGCATATTGCATTCCCTGCTACAGATATATATATATATGCTTAGAACTGATAGAACACCACACTATTACTAACGGTCTATGTTGCACGGGCACTATTTGCATGCTACACACACACCGTTAGTAATTGCCATGCCACACTCACTGTAGAACTGCCATGATTATATTGTTGTAGTTTATCTTACATATGATTGGTGGTGATTTCCTGGAAATTGGGAGCCGCATGACATCTTTAAAAACGGAAACTATTTTTAAAAAGCGGTTTTCCCCTAATGCTCATACCATGGATTGATTTACATTGTACCTCGCATTGGATTTACTTATTGGTGTTGGATTTCATGCGATTTCTGGTTTTAAGGACCGTGGAAGTATTTAAGAAAAGATGCACTATTTTGAAAAACCCGGTACCTCGTGATATGATATTTTGGTGCGTCCACCACGCGTTTTCTCGGTGCTGAGACGTGTGCTTGAAACCCGATTCGAGGAGTGGATGATCCGTCTGCGGGTTCGTGGTGGGCCCGGTATGGTTCCCCTCGGCGAGATGATCGATGGGTTTTGCCGATTGAGCCTGGAGGCGGGCGAGTACCTACCGGTGATTGGTTGGACCTGGCAGTTGTCCGGAGGATACTGACCAGAGTCGAGAGATGGATGTGGGATGTCCGTACTGCCGGGGCCGAGGGCCGATACCGCAGATGGACCCCGTGGGCCGATCCGGACTGACGGAGCTCGATATACGAGGATTTGCGTGTCGATGCTGGACACGAGTATTTTATGATATTTTGGGTGCCGATGTTGGGCACTCGTGATTTCTCAGAGATATACAGGATTTGAGGGCCGATGGGTGTGCCGGCGCCTGAGTGTATTTAAGATTTGGGTGCAGTCTGAGGCACCGATTATTGCTTTCCATGTTGCCATATCCATGTAGATGTTATTTATCCCATGCTCAGTATTGATTACTATGATGTGCATTTTTTGCTAGAATTTATGTAAATATTATGATAATACGAGGTATGTGCATGCTATGCAATTTCATATATCATGTATGAATGCAAATGGCGATATTAAGTTAAACAGGTTTTCTAGTGCACGTGGCATGGCAATTACCAAAGGCGTGTGTGTCACATGAATAGTGCACGTACAACAGATGCCAATGGTAATGGTGTTCGTGTTCTACGAAGTGTTATCGCATATGAGCATATGGATATCCATGCAATCTAGCATACTATTAACTATAATGGTATGCAATGTCAATGAAGGGTAAGCTAACTAAGAACATGAATCTTACAAGAGATAAGGAAATCCTAACTAGGGGGCGCATCGTGCCATCCAGACGATTCCCCCATAGATGAATGCATCCACTCACCTGAAATCCCCGCTAATCCGATCCGGCCACCGCCTTGCCTTTTCGCGCCGTGTCCGAAGTTTCCCCGACCGATCCTATATTTGCACAATACCAAGCATAAGATTACAAAACCTAACACAATGCAAGTCACAACATACAATTATCCACGCTCTCGTATTAATCATAGCATGCACTCAGTGCGCGGAAAAACGCACGAAAATCGCAATCCTTTAACTAAAATCGTCATTTCGGGGAAATCGACAAAACTACAACCCGACTAGACGAAACCCCGCGTTCGCGCATTCTAATAATCCTATACGAAGCTAATAATATTGCTAACCTAACTCAAATTGAACGCATTCTATTTTTCGTAAAAATCTCGCAAGCAAATTCAACGCCGATTCAATGCAAACATCGAAATTTAACGATTTAGCGAGCATATAAATACACCATTAACCACTACAACCAATTAGAAACCCAAAGCCCTAATTTAATCCTAACAACCATGCTTCAAACCCTAGTTTTAAAATCAATCCCTCTCTTGATTTTTCCTAAACAACATTTACCACTAAACTAATATTTAGAATTTCAATTCTAGCATAATTAAACCACAAGTTAACAAAAAGATTAGAATTTTCAAATCTCAAGCTTGAACCCTAGCTTGATCAAGTCACCAAGAAGCCTCCTTTCATCATGTTTTTGAACAAATTTGGGTTGAAGAGAGAAGGGATTAGGGTTAGGCTTTGAATGGAGAAAGAAATTGTGGATTTTTATTGAATTTTTTTGCAAGAAAAGAAGCAAAATGAAGTGGGAAAATGGGGAGAGCTGCTGGAATGGGGGTTGGCTGCAGGTGGGGAGAGGGGTGTGGGAAATTTTGAGAAGTTTCTAGGTCATTACAACATCATATGATATCATTTCATGCTTTCATGTCAACCTTTTTACAAAAAAAACCCTTTTTTCATCATTTTTTTCATAATTTTCCCACCAAAAAGCTAAAAGTTTGCAAGCCATGTTGTAATTTTATTAACACCATATTTTAGCTTATAAAGACTCCTAATTAAGAAATTTACCTAATTAAATTTGTATTTATCCCTAATTAAATGTATTTAAAAAGGCTTAAAATAATAAAAAAATTAATTAATTACGATTTTTTTTTTATTTAACTAGAAAATTATAAGTGACATTTTAGTGACAAAATTATAGTAATATCTTACCTAAATTTTGTATAATTAGGTCTACAATGAAAAAATATCAATTTTGACTTTTTACGAAAAAAGCCGAAAAATTAGCCGATTACCGAAAAACTGCCTAAACGATTTTCGAAGGGTTACAATCTTCCCCCCTTAAAGAAATTCGTTCCCCGAATTTAGAATTTAACTACGCGTACCTTCAAAAAGATGGGGATATCTCTTCCTCATCTCGACCTCAGTCTCCCAGGTGACCTCCTCGCTGTTCGGGCCACGCCAAAGGACCTTGACAGACGGTATGACCTTCGACCTCAATTTCTTCACCTGCCGATCCAAGATGACAACCGGCTGCTCGGTGAAAGAAAGATCACGCTCTAACTGGATCGTCTGGTGCTGAATCGCCTGGGAAGGATCATGAAGGTACTTGCGGAGCATCGAGACATGGAATACGGGGTGAACATCGGGGAAGCTGGGCGGAAGAGCTAACCGATAAGCGACTGGACCAACACGCTCTAGGATCTCGAAAGGACCAACATATCGAGGACTCAGTTTCCCTTTTCGCCCAAATCTCATCACACCCTTCATCGGAGAGACCTTCAGGAAAACATGATCGCCAACAGCGAACTCGAGTCGGCGACGACGCCTGTCAGCATATGATTTCTGCCTGCTCTGTGCCGCTCTCATCCTGTCCCGAATCAGCTGTATCTTCTCGGTCGTCTCCTGTACGATCTGAGGCCCCAAAATACAGCTCTCCCTGAGCTCTGTCCAACATACAGGCGATCGACATCTCCTCCCATATAAAGCCTCAAAAGGTGCCATCTGAATCGTCTCCTGGAAGCTATTGTTGTAGGAAAACTCGATCAAAGGCAAATGACGATCCCAGCTACCACCGAAATCCAAAACACAAGCTCTGAGCATGTCCTCAAGAGTCTGAATCGTACGCTCCGACTGACCGTCAGTCTGAGGATGAAAGGCTGTGCTAAAACTCAATCGGGTGCCCAAAGCTTCCTGGAGTTTCTGCCACAATCGGCTGGTAAACTGGGTGCCACGGTCGGACACGATGCAAGTCGGAACGCCATGCAGTCGCACTATCTCATCAATATAAACCTGGGCGTACTGAGAAAATCCAAAAGTGGTCTTCACTGGCAGGAAGTGAGCCGCTTTCGTCAGTCGATCCACAATCACCCAAATAGAGTCGTACCCTCGACTGGTCCTGGGTAGACCCACAATGAAGTCTATGGATACCTGCTCCCACTTCCACTCAGGGATGGGCAAAGGCTGTAACTCGCCGGCTGGCCTCTGGTGCTCGGCCTTGACTTGCTGACAAGTCAGGCATCTCGACACAAAGTCTGTAATATCCTTCTTCATCCCGTCCCACCAGTAAACCTCTCTGAAATCACGGTACATTTTGGTGGAACCCGGATGAACACTGTATACTGATCTATGTGCCTCCTCGAGAATATCACGCCTCAGTCCCTCTGAATCTGGCACGCACAGTCGAGTCCCAAATCGAAGTATCCCCTGATCATCAAGCACGAACTCAGAAACTCTGCCCTGTCGAATCTGCTCAATAATCTCTAAGATACGGGCATCGCCGGACTGTGCCTCGCGGATACGGTCAAGTAACTGTGGGCGTGCTCTGAAATGGGCCAGCTGACCCCCTGTAGGAGTAAACTCGAACTGCACTCTGCTATCACATAAAACCTGCCAATCCGCCGTCGACTGCATCTGTACTGCGCTCAAACAAGATAAGCTACCTCCGGGCCTCCTACTCAAAGCATCTGCCACCACATTCGCCTTGCCCGGATGGTATAAAATCTCGCAGTCATAATCCTTCACCAACTCCATCCAACGACGCTGTCTCAGGTTCAGGTCTCGCTGCTGGAAGATATACTTCAAACTCTTGTGGTCAGTGAATATCTGGCACGACTCACCGTATAGGTAATGTCTCCAGATCTTGAGTGCAAACACCACTGCAGCCATCTCTAAATCATGGGTGGGGTAGTTCTGCTCGTGTTTCCTCAGCTGCCGAGAAACACACGCGATAACTCTGTCGTGCTGCATCAATACACAGCCCAGCCTCACTCTAGAAGCATCACAATATACCACGAACCCGCCTGATCTTGAAGGAAATGCTAACACTGGAGCAGTAGTCAGACGAGTCTTCAACTGCTGGAAGCTATCCTCACATGCCTGGGTCCAATCAAAAGGAACCCCCTTCCGGGTCAATCCGGTCAACGGTGCAGCAATGCGGGAGAAATCCTGGACAAAACGTCGATAATAGCCGGCCAGACCTAGAAAGCTATGAACCTCTGTAACTGATACCGGTCTAGGCCAACGCTGAACTGCCTCGATCTTCTTCGGGTCCACGCAAATACCATCTCTCGTCACCACATGACCCAAGAAGTCGACACTGTCTAACCAGAATGCGCACTTGGAGAATTTGGCGAACAGCTGATGCTCCCTCAAAGTCTGCAATGTGATACGTAAGTGCTGCTCATGCTCCTCCCGGCTCCGAGAATAAACCAAGATGTCGTCAATGAACACAATGATGAACTGATCGAGATACGGCCTGAATACGCGGTTCATCAAATCCATAAATGCTGCCGGGGCATTGGTGAGCCCGAACGACATCACCAAGAACTCATAATGACCATATCGAGTACGGAAAGCGGTCTTCGGAATATCCTCCTTCCGAACCAGCAACTGGTGATAACCTGACCGTAAATCAACCTTCGAGAAAAACCCTGCACCCTGGAGCTGATCAAATAAGTCATCAATGCGGGGTAGGGGATATCTGTTCCGCATAGTAACCCGGTTCAGCTGACGATAATCAATGCATAAATGCATACTTCCGTCCTTCTTCTTAACAAACAGGACGGGAGCACCCCAAGGTGACACACTCGGTCGGATAAGCCTTTTGTCCAGCAAGTCCTGTAACTGATCCTTTAGCTCTCTCAGCTCCGCCGGGGCCATCCGATAAGGCGGTATAGAGATAGGCCCCGTGCCGGGGATCAAGTCAATACAGAACTCAATCTCGCGCTCTGGTGGCAGACCAGGCAGCTCGTCAGGAAATACATCAGGAAACTCTCTCACAACAGGGACCTGGTCCAACGGAACCTCTGTGGAGCTAGTATCACAAACATAAGCTAAGAATCCCTGACACCCTTTCCTTAAGAGCTGACCAGCGCGAAGAGAAGAAATCAAGCTGGGAAGGGTAGCGCTACGATCTCCCTGAATAATAAGAACCGGCTCACCAGGAAAACTGAATCTGACTGCCTTTTCACGGCAGTCCACAGATGCATAACAGGTGGCTAGCCAGTCCATACCAAGAAGAACGTCAAAGTCTAGCATATCGAGGAGAATCAAATCAACTGAAGAATCTCTCTCCCCGATACGAACGGAACACGATCGGTACACAAAACGGGCAACAAAAGACTCGCCTACCGAGGTAATAACGACAAGCGGCTGATCTAACGGAGATGACTCTCGGCCCAACCTCGGTGCAAAATACGTGGAAACATAAGAATGTGTGGAGCCTGGATCAAATAATACCCGTGCATCAAAAGAACATACTGGCAGAGTACCTGTCACGACGGCATTGGATGCCTGTGCATCCTGAGGAGTCAATGCGAACACTCGGGCCTGTCCACCACTAATAGCTGGCTGTCCTCTGCCTCTACCTCGGCCTCTGCCTCTGCCTCTGTCACCTCGTCCTCTCTGGACTGGACCGCCACGCCCACGGCCTCTAGAAGCATCTGACTGGCATGGAGCATCATCAGGAGTAGGAAGTAAAGCTCTCTGAGAAGGTGGTGAGGGTGGTAAAGTCACATGCGGGACTGTCGCCGCGCCCTGGCATCCCATGGTACAGTCTCTGACACGGTGGTACTAACTCCCACACCGAAAACATCCTGGAGACGACTGCTGGGTCTGTGGATATGAACCAAATAACTGACCTCGTCTCAATCTTCTGCCTCCGCCATCTCCCGGAAATAATCTATCGCGGTGTCTACCCATCTGCCGCTGAGCTGGCGCATCAGTACGGATCCTCTTCGGCCCAGAAACGACCGGAGTCTCAGAAATACGCTCCTCCAAAAGTAAGGCTGCATCCATCGCGGCTGCGTATGTATCAAAGTGCTGGGTGCCGATGGCAAGGAATAGCTGTGTATCAAGTCCTCGTACAAACCTCTTTATTCTCTTCTCTTCTGTGTCGACTAGGTATGGGGCATATCGAGACAACTGGGTAAACTATATATCATACTCCGACACTGTCATCCCAGGAGTCTTGCGCAAAGACTCAAAACTACGGGCTCGAGCATCTCGGACACTCTCCAGAAGAAAACGGGCAAGAAATGCAGATGTAAACTCATCCCAGGTCATAGAAGGCAGACCTGCAGCTCGGCCTCTCTCTACTGAGTCGTACCATGTCTGGGCAAGACCCTCCAGACGAAAACTCGCAAACTCCACCAATCTATCATCAGAACACCTCAACGAACGGCAAATCAGAGCCATCCTATCAAGAAATGCCTGTGGGTCCTCTGTCGCATCTCTACCGGTAAAAGCTGGAGGTCTCAATCTCATGAACTCCTGTAATGAAACAGGGATAGTCTCCGTAGTAGCAGCAGGAGTGACCATCTGTGCAGCAGGTACGATCGTGGTCTGTGCGGTGGAAGGAACGTCCTCGGATCTCTGTGCCTGGCTGGACTCAACTAAAGATCCCATCATCTGCCGCAACTCTTGCATGCCAGCCTCTAATCTGGCAATACGGTCAGGATAAGGCGGATCAGTAGGACCCTGAGGGGTAGGCGTATCCTCCAGCTCGATCCTCGCCTCAGACAGGCTCGCCCGAATCTCATCCCTAGCGGCAGCCCGCTGAGCTCTCGTAGTCTTTGGCGGCATCGAAGCTGGAATAAGAAACAGGACTGATAAGGACATTGCAATTGAATCAAGGAATGCAAGGAATCAAGAAAGGAAATACAAGCAATTATGTCCTAAGGTTACTTAGGCGGAGTACCGTATCGTAAGTATGCCGCGGATCATACCCACGCTACGCCACTCTGCTTAAGTCACCTACTCCATCTACCAAGGTCGTCCTACACTTAGAAAGGTAAAACCTACGCTCTGATACCAACTTTGTCACGACCCGAAAGTACGGAACGTGACTGGCACTTAGATTACGAGACGTCTAACGGCGTACCGTAACCTAAGTCAGCCAAAGCCCAGAAATCTAACCCAAAAACAAAAGAGAGTGAAGGAAAACCTTAAATGAAAACGATTTTTAAATCAATTAAGTTGCATAGAACCCAAAAAAAAACATCAAAAATTTCTGAAAATTTCGGCAGAGTCTCCCCTGTATTTTCTAACCCCCAAAATGGGTACAACAAGATAATAAACCTGTAATCATAAAAATGGCATCCCCAAGCGGGAGCTAGCTCTTCGCCCAAGACGGATCACAACCACATGCAATATAATAGTAATATCAAGAAAAGAACATAAAGAAACGCAAATACCAGAAAACACACGTCGGCTCAAGTGAGCTCGACCCAAAAGAAACCACAAATATACAAATCTCTCAGTCTCATCACTAGGTCGCATATACAATATAAAGTGGTAGATGGAGTATACTAGATACAATGATAAAGCAAAAAGAAATAAAGTGTGCTCGCAACCCACCTACAGGCGATGTCGCGAGTCTGCACAAAAGGAGCTGATGATAAGATAGCCGCCGCTACAAGAGTGACGGGTCCGACCTGCAAGACACTGTGGCACAACGGGGGTGAGTTGCCAGCTCGTGAGTAGAATATAACATCTAGTAAGGCAATCGTAAGAATGCACGCAATGCGGAACAACATGTAGGTCCATATGTGATATAATAACTCTAGTATGCATGCACATGTATGCAATATCTTTTCTAACTCTTTAAGTGTTTTAAATGTTAAAGTTACTGCATTCTTAACTTTTAGAAAATGAATGTCTGCATAATAGCTAAATATCATCAAGAAATCCTCTAAAAACCCGTGTCAAGCATCGACACCAAATAGGAATCATATCTGTCTCAATATCGGGCTCCGTCAGTCCGGATCGGCCCATATCATAAATCTCACGACAACGGTCGGTATTCTCCGGATATCCGCCGCGCCAGATATCACCGGTAGGTAGTCTTCCCCTGCCAGGCTCATCGTCTACAACTCGATCTTCTTGCCCCGGGGTACCATACCGGGCCCACCATGTACCCGAGACGGTTCATCCACTCCTCGAATCGGGTCTCGAAATCCAACAGAAAACACGAAAACTCATGGTGGACGACACATACATCACGAGAAAACCGCAACTTTGTTTTAAAAATGAGGAATAGTGCTTTTGGTAAATTCTTGCGGTTTTCCACAAAAATCCAGAAATCACAGAAATACTGAAATCCTCAAGAAAAATCATAAGGTTCCCATGTTATATATATAATAAATGTCTATGATATCAATGTATATGATGTGCATTTTTTGCTAGAATTTATGTAAATATGATGATAATACGAGGTATGTGCATGCTATGCAATTTCATATATCATGTATGAATGCAAATGGCGATATTAAGTTAAACAGGTTTTCTAGTGCACGTGGCATGGCAATTACCAAAGGCGTGTGTGTCACATGAATAGTGCGCGTGCAACAGATGCCAATGGTAATGGTGTTCGTGTTCTACGAAGTGTTATCGCATATGAGCATATGGATATCCATGCAATCTAGCATACTATTAACTATAATGGTATGCAATGTCAATGAAGGGTAAGCTAACTAACAACATGAATCTTACAAGAGATAAGGAAATCCTAACTAGGGGGCGCATCGCGCCATCCAGACGATTCCCCCATAGATGAATACATCCACTCACCTGAAATCCCCGCTAATCCGATCCGGCCACCGCCTTGCCTTTTCGCGCCGTGTCCGAAGTTTTCCCGACCGATCCTATATTTGCACAATACCAAGCATAAGATTACAAAACCTAACACAATGCAAGTCACAACATACAATTATCCACGCTCTCGTATTAATCATAGCATGCACTCAGTGCGCGGAAAAACGCACGAAAATCGCAATCCTTTAACTAAAATCGTCATTTCGGGGAAATCGACAAAACTACAACCCGACTAGACGAAACCCCGCGTTCGCGCATTCTAATAATCCTATACGAAACTAATAATATTGGTAACCTAACGCAAATTGAACGCATTCTATTTTTCGTAAAAATCTAGCAAGCAAATTCAACGCCGATTCAATGCAAACATCGAAATTTAACGATTTAGCGAGCATATAAATACACCATTAACCACTACAACCAATTAGAAACCCAAAGCCCTAATTTAATCCTAACAACCATGCTTCAAACCCTAGTTTTAAAATCAATCCCTCTCTTGATTTTTCCTAAACAACATTTACCACTAAACTAATATTTAGAATTTCAATTCTAGCATAATTAAACCACAAGTTAACAAAAAGATTAGAATTTTCACCTCTCAAGCTTGAACCCTAGCTTGATCAAGTCACCAAGAAGCCTCCTTTCATCATGTTTTTGAACAAATTTGGGTTGAAGAGAGAAGGGATTAGGGTTAGGCTTTGAATGGAGAAAGAAATTGTGGATTTTTATTGAATTTTTTTGCAAGAAAAGAAGCAAAATGAAGTGGGAAAATGGGGAGAGCTGCTGGAATGGGGGTCGGTTGCAGGTGGGGAGAGGGGTGTGGGAAATTTTGAGAAGTTTCTAGGTCATTACAACATCATATGATATCATTTCATGCGTTCATGTCAACCTTTTTACAAAAAAAACCCTTTTTCATCATTTTTTTCATAATTTTCCCACCAAAAATCTAAAAGTTTGCAAGCCATGTTATAATTTTATTAACACCATATTTTAGCTTATAAAGACTCCTAATTAAGAAATTTACCTAATTAAATTTGTATTTATCCCTAATTAAATGTATTTAAAAAGGCTTAAAATAATAAAAAAATTAATTAATTACGAATTTTTTTTTATTTAACTAGAAAATTATAAGTGACATTTTAGTGACAAAATTATAGTAATATCTTACCTAAATTTTGTATAATTAGGTCTACAATGAAAAAATATCAATTTTGACTTTTTACGAAAAAAGCCGAAAAAATTAGCCGATTACCGAAAAACTGCATAAACGATTTTCGAAGGGTTACATGCAGCCACGGAGGTGATTACAGTATCGCTATCAGAGTTCATGAGGCTGAAGCCTCCGGTCTTCACAAGCACCGATACAGCCGAGGAGACACAGTCTTTCATCGACAGGATGGCCCGTATATGCCGTTCCCTCAGATGCGCAGATGCGAGATGGGTCGAGTTCGCGAGCTTTCGCCTGGAAGGTCTTGCGCAGAAGTGGTGTGATTCAGTTGAGAAGGGCAGAGCAGCAGGTCTTCCTCCTATGACCTGGACGGAGTTCGTGACCATATTTCTAGCCGTTTCCTTCCCCAGAGTGTTAGGGATGCCCGAGCACGCAGATTTGAGTCCTTGCGCCAGACGCCAGGGATGACAGTGGCAGAGTATGACGTGCTGTTTACAGAGCTAGCAGTCTATGCCCCATATTTAGTAGCTACCGAGGAGTTGTTAGTCAGGAGATTTGTTCGAGGCTTGCTTACACCACTGTTCCTCGCGATCAGCGCGCAGCACTACGAGACCTATGCAGCAGCTGTAGACGCAGCCCTAGTAGTCGAGGAGCACCTTGCTGAGACTTCGGTAGTTCCAGAGCCGAAGAGAGTTCGTACCAGTATTTCCGCATGGAGGCAGTCATTCAGACGCCGCGACAGGTATCGTTCTGGTACGAGGAGTAGCAGAGATTCGGGACGAGGCCGGATGTTTAGTTCGTATCCCCAGGAAAGTCAGCAGTCACCGCGGGGTTGCTTTAGATGCGGCAGCCTACTTCACCTCGTTAGGGATTTTCCCGAGACACACCGGAGGGAGGCGGCAGAACCGCATGTTACTTTACCACCTTCACCACCCCAGAGGGCGTTGCCCGTTGTACCTACCGTTGTTCCACGCCAGACTCATGCACAGAGAGGTCGTGGGTGTGGAGGAGTTGCTCAGAGAGGGCGAGATGACCGAGGAAGAGGGCAGTCAGTTACAGGTGGTGGACAGGCGCGGGTTTTTGCTTTGACACATCAGGACGCGCACACATCCAATGCAGTGGTTTGAGGTATCCTTCCTGTATGTTCAGTTGATGCACACGTGCTGTTCGATCCCGGATCCACGCACTCGTACGTATCCACACACTTTGTGCCGAGTTTAGGTAGAGAGTCCGGCTTGCTTGATCAGCCGCTTGTGGTGACCACTCCTGTGGGAGAGTCGTTTGTTGTTAGGCACGTGTTCCGATCCTGTATCGTCAGTATTGGCGAGAGAGAGTTGCCTGTCGACTTGATCCTTCTGGAGATGTTGGACTTCGACGTTCTTTTGGGCATGGATTGGTTAGCGACGTGCTATGCTTCTGTGGACTGCCGTGAGAAGACAGTTAGATTCTGCTTTCCCGACGAGTCGGTTTTTGTTGTGTTGGGGGACCGTGGTGCCGCCCCTCACAGTGTGATTTCTTCTTTTCGCGCTGGACAGCTTTTGAGGAAGGGATGTCAGGGATTTCTCGCCTATGTTTGCGATGCTCGCGCTACCGAGGTTCCATTGGATCAGGTTCCGGTTGTCAGCGAGTTTCCTGATGTGTTCCCTGCCGAGCTTCCAGGGTTACCGCCCGAGCGCGATATTTCTTTCTGTATTGATTTGGTTCCTGGCTCGGGGCCTATTTCCATACCGCCTTATCGGATGGCCCCGGCGGAACTTAGAGAATTGAAGGGTCAGTTGCAAGATTTGCTGGACAAGGGACTTATTCGACCCAGTGTTTTCCCTTGGGGTGCTCCAGTCCTGTTCGTCAAGAAGAAGGACGGTAGTTTACGTCTGTGTATCGACTACCGCCAGCTGAACAGGGTGACAGTGCGGAACAGGTATCCTTTGCCGCGTATCGACGATTTGTTCGACCAGCTTCAGGGGGCAGGGTACTTTTCGAGGATCGATTTACGATCGGGCTATCATCAGCTGCGGGTTCGACAGGAGGACATTCCCAGGACAGCTTTCCGTACGCGCTACGGCCATTACGAGTTTTTGGTGATGTCGTTCGGACTCACCAATGCGCCAACAGCCTTCATGGACTTGATGAACCGTATTTTCCGGCCATATTTGGATCTGTTCATCATAGTCTTCATTGACGATATCTTGGTGTATTCCCGGAGTAGTGAGGAGCACGAGTAGCACCTGCGGATTACCTTGCAGACCTTGAGGGAGCACCAGCTTTATGCGAAATTCTCCAAGTGTGCTTTTTGGCTGGACAGCGTAGACTTTTTGGGACACGTGATCTCACGAGACGGTATATGTGTAGATCCAAGGAAGATCGAGGCCGTTCAACGTTGGCCCAGACCCACATCGGTGACGGAGATTCGCAGCTTTTTGGGGTTGGCCGGTTACTGCAGACGTTTTGTGCAGGACTTCTCCCGTATTGCTACACCGTTGACTGGGTTGACCCGGAAGGGAGTTCCTTTCGATTGGACGGAGGAGTGCGGGCACAGTTTTCAGCAGTTACGGACTCGGCTGATGACGACACCGGTGTTATCTTTACCTTCCGGATCTGGCGAATTTGTGGTCTATTGTGATGCCTCTCGAGTGGGGTTAGGGTGTGTTTTGATGCAGCACGACAGGGTGATCGCGTATGCTTCGCGACAATTGAAGAAACATGAACAAAACTACCCCACTCACGATTTGGAGATGGCTGCAGTGGTCTTCGCACTTAAGATCTGGCGACATTACCTTTACGGCGAGTCGTGCCAGATATTCACGGATCACAAGAGTCTGAAATACATATTCCAGCAGCGGGATCTGAACCTTCGACAGCGCCGATGGATGGAGTTAGTGAAGGATTACGACTGCGAGATCTTGTATCACCCGGGCAAGGCAAATGTGGTGGCGGATGCTTTGAGTAGGAGGCCCGGTGATAGTCTATCTTGTTTGAGCGCAGTACAGGAGCAGTCATCAGCGGACTGGCAGATACTATGCGACAGCCGGATACAGTTCGAGTTCACACCGATTGGAGGACAGATAGCGCATGTCCGTGCACGCCCACAATTGATCGATCGTATACGTGAGGCACAGCTCAGTGACGACCGATGTTCAGAGATCATGGCACAGATTGGACATGACAGATTTTCCGAATTCGTGATCGATGATCAGGGGTTACTACGATTTGGAGTCAGACTGTGCGTACCTAATGCTGGGGGACTGAGGCGCGAGATTCTTGAGGAGGCACATCGATCGGTGTACAGCGTCCATCCCGGTTCCACCAAGATGTATCATGATATGAGAGATGTTTACTGGTGGGACGGAATGAAGAGGGACATCGCAGATTTTGTGTCGAGATGCCTGACTTGTCAGCAAGTCAAGGCTGAGCACCAGAGGCCCGCGGGAGAGCTACAGCCGTTACCCATTTCGGAGTGGAAATGGGAACAGATTTCGATGGACTTCATTATGGGACTACCTAGGACTGGTCAGGGGTATGACTCCATCTTTGTGATCGTGGATCGTTTGACGAAAGCGGCTCACTTCCTACCGGTGAAGACGACTTTCGGATTTACTCAGTATGACCAGATCTACATTGACGAGATAATACGACTACACGGAGTCCCGACATGTATTGTGTCCAACAGAGGCACCCAATTTACCAGTAGACTATGGCAGAGGCTTCAGGAGGCTTTGGGCACTCGCTTGAGTTTCAGCACAGCATTTCATCCGCAGACCGACGGACAGTCAGAGCGGACCATTCAGACTCTCGAGGACATGCTCAGAGCTTGTGTATTGGATTTCGGAGGTAGCTGGGATCATCATTTGCCCTTAGTAGAGTTCTCCTACAATAACAGCTACCAGGAGACCATTCAGATGGCACCATTTGTGGCTCTCTATGGAAGGAGATGCAGGTCGCCCACTTGTTGGACAGAGCTCAGTGAGAGCAGTATCTTAGGGCCACAGATCGTTGAGGAAACGACAGCAAAGGTCCAGTTGATTCGCGATAGGATGAGAGCAGCCCAGAGTAGGCAGAAATCTTATGCGGACAGTCGGCGACGCAGACTTGAGTTTTCTGTTGGTGATCATGTTTTCTTGAGGGTCTCCCCAATGAAAGGTGTGATGAGGTTTGGGAAGAAGGGGAAACTCAGTCCCAAGTATGTGGGCCCCTTCGAGATCCTCGAGCGTGTTGGTGCAGTAGCATACCGATTAGCCCTTCCGCCCAGCTTTCCAGATGTGCACCCCGTATTTCATGTCTCGATACTCCGTAGATATCTTCATGATCCTTCGCATGCGATTCAGCATCCGACGATCCAGCTTGAGCACGACCTTTCCTATGCAGCACAGCCGGTGATGATCTTGGATCGACAAGTGAAGAAATTGAGATCGAAGGACATCCCATCAGTTAAGGTGCTTTGGCGTGGTCAGAACCGTGAGGAGGTCACTTGGGAGACCGAAAGCGAGATGATGAAGACGTATCCCCATCTTTTTGAAGGCACGTGTAGTTAGATTTTTGAAATTCGGGGACGAATTTCTTTAAGAGGAAGAGATTGTAACACCTTAGGATATGTTTAGTGAGTAATTATATTTAAATATTGGGTTTTTAACAAAAAGTTTACCAAATTGTGTTTTAAATATTTTTCCTAATTTAATAAATATTTTTCCAAAATTTTCCTAGGCTTGCACACACATGTGCATGTAAACTAGGGTTTTTAATTAAGATATTACCATGATTAGTAGCCATAGTGGATTAATCTTGAGGATTAAGTCTTATGGGTTTTTAAGTGGGTTTAATTAGTTAATTAAAAGTTACTTTTATTTGAATTGTTATGGGTGTTGACTTGTGAGAGAGAGGGAGAGTGCATCATGGCTTTAAGCCATGCTTGCAATCATGAGGAGAGAGAGAGAGGAGGGTTGACATTTGAGTGATAATTGTTTCCTCTCATTTCCTTGTGTTTTTCTCTCAACTCTCACATACACACACACACTTACCTCTCAACCCCCAGCTCCAGAACCAAGCACAGCAGCAGCAACAGCAAGAATGCAGTAGCAGCAGCAGCAGAGATCAGCAGCAGTAGCTACAGTGAGCAACAGCAGCAACTGCAGCTTCTCCCCTTCACTTCTTCTTCTTCCTCCAGCTCCCTAGGGTTAAGTATGAGGTATATTTCCTAAACTTATTCCCTAGTTTGCTTGGTTAGAGTAGTTTTGCATCGGTTAGTGGTTTTTAGTGTGTTTTAGTGCAATATGAGGTGTTTAGTAGGAATCTTGTGCTAGTGTGGTGTGAATTGATTTCAGTAAGTTGTTAGTGAGTTATTGAGACCATGTTAACCTAGTTTAACCCCAATTGCACTAAAATACCACCAGTTTCCCTAATTGATGCAATTTATCGTATTTGTGCAAAATTGAGGTTTTCTGGAACTACTTTTGACCCGATGAGTTCTGAATGAAATTGAGGATACTGCAGTGAAGTGGAGATGTGCTGATACCAAAGATTTAACCCGACCCCCTAATTCACCCCTTTGGCCGCCAATTTCTTCATTCTGGCCGCCAATTGCGGCCAGATGTGTAGGGTTTGGGTTTGGGTTTGGTCCTGTAGGTGTCTGCTGGTGTGTAGAGTGTTGTTATATATATATTTGTAAGTTTAGTTCTGTAGAAAAGTCTGGGACCAAATACCTGTTTTGCCGTTTTCCTAAACCTTCGCGACATGCGTGATACGTGAGTAGGTTTGGGGTTTCTGCGTATCGCGACGCGTAGGGGTAGTTTCAGGCGCGTGATCACACGTTTTAGCATATCGCGCACACGCGCGATTGATTTGCGACACGAGTTTCTAGTTGGACCGTAATGTCGCGTTTCTGTGAAATTGAGCTTATGTGTGATATATGTTGTGTGATTCTAGGTTCGCAGGCCAGTGAGACGAACGCTGCGAAGAAGGGCAAGCAAGTCGTCGGCTACACTTAGCGCGAGACTCGGTGAGTAGATTTCACATCTACGGGGATATCGTCCGCATGGCGTTATGCGTCAGGGCTGATAGGACTTTATTATTATATGTTGCATGTACCCCATAGACTGTCATCGCATATTGCATTCCCTGCTACAGATATATATATATATATGCTTAGAACTGATAGAACACCGCACTATTACTAACGGTCTATGTTGCACGGGCACTATTTGCATGCTACACACACACCGTTAGTAATTGCCATGCCACACTCACTGTAGAACTGCCATGATTATATTGTTGTAGTTTATCTTACATATGATTGGTGGTGATTTCCTGGAAATTGGGAGCCGCATGACATCTTTAAAAACGGAAACTATTTTTAAAAAGCGGTTTTCCCCTTATGCTCATACCATGGATTGATTTACATTGTACCTCACATTGGATTTACTTATTGGTGTTGGATTTCATGCGATTTCTGGTTTTGAGGACCGTGGAAGTAT
The DNA here is from genome assembly GCA_030015575.1 of Agapanthus africanus. Taxonomy (NCBI): domain Eukaryota; kingdom Viridiplantae; phylum Streptophyta; class Magnoliopsida; order Asparagales; family Amaryllidaceae; genus Agapanthus; species Agapanthus africanus. The sequence goes on along the minus strand of JASDDO010000019.1, from coordinate 650,791,431 downwards.
TTAAGAAAAGATGCACTATTTTGAAAAACCCGGTACCTCGTGATATGATATTTTGGTGCGTCCACCACGCATTTTCTCGGTGCTGAGACGTGTGCTTGAAACCCGATTCGAGGAGTGGATGATCCGTCTGCGGGTTCGTGGTGGGCCCGGTATGGTTCCCCTCGGCGAGATGATCGATGGGTTTTGCCGATTGAGCCTGAAGGCGGGCGAGTACCTACCGGTGATTGGTTGGACCTGGCAGTTGTCCGGAGAATACTGACCAGAGTCGAGAGATGGATGCGGGATGTCCGTACTACCGGGGCCGAGGGCCGATACCGCAGATGGACCCCGTGGGCCGATCCGGACTGACGGAGCTCGATATACGAGGATTTTCGTGTCGATGCTGGACACGAGTATTTTATGATATTTTGGGTGCCGATGTTGGGCACTCGTGATTTCTCAGAGATATACAGGATTTGAGGGCCGATGGGTGTGCCGGCGCCTGAGTGTATTTGGGATTTGGGTGCAGTCTGAGGCACCGATTATTGCTTTCCATGTTGCCATATCCATGTAGATGTTATTTATCCCATGCTCAGTATTGATTACTATATACCCCATCCTGTAGCATTTACCTGATAGAGCACTTGCATTACTATTGCATCCACTTTTGGCATGCATTGACATCATCTGCTGGCATCAGTAGAGCCGCGCTATGTGTGCATGCTCGCGATCACCTTTATATGTTATCTCTATTCACGAGTTGGCAACTCACCCCCGTTGTGCCACAGTATTTGCAGGTTGCCCTTGGGAGTAGTCACGGCTGGCTGTTTACCGCATCTTTTGGCACAGATACCATTGCTGAGGCGAGTTAGCCTTTTGCTGTTAGGTGGGTTTTGTACGGTATCTGTTATCCTTCAGTTGTATAGTGATGTATCTAGCATTCTCCATCTACCTTTCTGTATTGAATTAGAGACAGTTGTGAGGACGATGTGTATGATTTTATACTCTGGTGTCGAGCTCGCATGTGAGCCGACTTTATTATATGCAGTTTTACCTTTTGTGATATTTGTCCTTGCTTTATCATGTATTCTTCTCTACGGCGTCGTATATCATATTGGGATGCTTTATTCATTTCACTTGTTATTTCTGCTACACCTTGCTTTTAACCGACTTGCGGGACAAATGTTTAAAAAATGAAATGTTGCTAAAATTATAAAAATTATAACTCTTGAACTAAAAAGGATTTCTACTAAATAAATGGAAGTTTCTCAGATATGTATGACTGTTTTTACAAAAATGTTATAATCACTCTTTATTTATTGGTTTTGATTTCTGGGTTCGGCTTACTTAGCCGCGTTACGCCTGTAGACGTTGCGTGGTTAAGTGCCGGTCACGAGTCGAAATTCTCGGGTCGTGACAGTTTAGCAAGACTGTTAATATAACTGTGAATATCCCAAGCTTCCATTAAGTAATATACAAGCTAGTATGATACAATAATGGCCCCTAAGGCATATACACTAACAATCTCCCACTTGCACTAGGGCCATGTACTGGCGTATCGAAGACCTATCATCTCTGATAGTCTCTCGAACTGCTTCTGAGGTAAGGCCTTTGTGAATGGATCTGCAGTGTTCTCCTCTATAGCAACTCTCCGGACCATGATCTCCCGGCGATCTATGATCTCCCTGATCAGGTGATACCGCCTTAAGATGTGTCTGGACTTCTGATGGGACCAGGGTTCCTTTGCTAAAGCTATAGCCCCGTTGTTGTCACAATACAGAGGTATTGGATCAACAATGGATGGAACCACCTGAAGTTCTGTGAGGAACTTCTTCATCCAGACCGCTTCTTTTGCAGCATCGTAAGCAGCGATATACTCCGCTTCCATCGTCGAGTCAGCAACGGTGTCCTGCTTAGAACTCTTCTAGCACACCGCCCCTCCATTGAGGGTAAAGACATAACCTGACATGGACTTGGAGACATCCTTGTCACTCTGGAAGCTGGAATCAGCAAAGGGCTCGATCTTGAGGTCTTTTCCGCCGTAAACCAAGAACATCTCCTTAGTCCTTCTCAGGTACTTGAGAATGTTCTTTACTGCTATCCAGTGCTTCTCCCCTGGGTCTGACTGATACCTGCTTACCACGCTCAGTGCGTAAGCTACATCTGGTTTGCTGCACAACATCACATACATTATAGAGCCTACCGTAGAAGCGTAGGGTATAATAGACATGCGATCCCTTTCCAAATCAGTCTTGGGAGACATCTATTTGGAGAGGGTGATTCCGTGACAAGCCGGTAAACTACCGCGCTTAGAATCTTCCATACTGAATCTTTTCAGTATAGTGTTGATATACCTGGACTATGAAAGTCCCAACATCCTCTTGGATCTATCACGATAGATCCGGATCCCCAGAATGTAAGAGGCATCACCCAGGTCTTTCATGGAGAACCTGTGTGACAAGAATCCTTTGACAGATTGTAGCATAGGAATGTCATTTCCTATCAATATAATGTCATCCACGTACAAGACGAGGAATACGACACTTCTGGCTACAACTTTACTATATATACATGGTTCATCTAGATTTTTGATAAAGTCATATTCTTTGACTGTCTCATCAAAACAGATGTTCTAACTTCGTGATGCCTACTTTAGTCCATAAATGGACTTAAGCAACTTGCATACTTTCCCGCTGCTCCCACTCTGATTGAAACCCTCTGACTGATCCATATAGACGCACTCTTCTAAATTACCATTCAGAAAAGACGTTTTTACGTCCATTTGCCAGATTTCATAATCATGGAAGGCAGCAGTAGCAAGAAGGACCCGAATGGATTTGAGCATAGCCACTGGAGAAAAAGTTTCGTCATAGTCCAAACCAGGTCTTTGACGAAAACCCTTTGCAACAAGTCTAGCCTTATAGGTTTCCACCTGTCCATCTACACCAATCTTTTTCTTGAAGATCCATTTGCATCCTATGGGTTTTACCCCATCTGGAGCAAAGTCCAAAGTCCATACTTTGTTGGTGTACATGGACTCCATTTCGATCCGCATTGCATCTAGCCATCGTACCGAGTCGCCGCTCTGGATGGCCTGCTGGAAGCGAGTAGGTTCATCATCATCTATGATGCAATCCTCTCTATCCCCATCTATGAGAAAACCGTAGTACTCTCAGGCGGATGAGACGACCTACTACTCCTGCGGAGGGGTGCGGGAATGTCCTGTTCTTCTTGAACCACTGGTTCTACCAAACTTTCAGTAGTAGTTTGTGGTTCTGGAATTTCTTCCAGTTCTATTTCGCTCCCACTTGTTTCCTTTTCTAAAAACTGTTGTTCTAGAAAATGGGCATTACGAGAAACAAAAACCTTTTGTTCCTCTGCGTAATAGAAATAATACCCCTTGGAGTTCTTTGGATATCCCACAAACTTACACTGTATTGATCGTGCCTCGAGTTTGTCCGCATGCTGCTTTTTAACAAAAGCTGGACATCCCCATATCTTCAGATACTGAAGATAGGGTTTCTTCCCACTCTACATCTGATATGGCGTGGTAGGCACAGTCTTGGTAGGAGCCCTGTTCAAAAAGATATGCAGCTGATTCTAGCGCATAACCCTAGAAAGATCGTGGTAACTCAGCATTACTCATCATGGAACGTACCATATCTAATAGGGTTCTGTTCCGTCTTTCCGATACACCGCTATGTTGTGGAGTGTCTGGAGGAGTAGGCTGAGAGAGAATTCCTTTCTCTTTTAGGTAACCCAGGAACTCAGCACTTAAGTATTCACCACCTCGATCAGATCTTAGTGCCTTGATACTTTTTCCGGTTTGGTTTTCTACTTCATTCTTATATTCTTCGAATTTCTCAAAGGCCTCGGATTATGTTTCATCAATAAAATGAATCCGTACCTAGAGTAATCATTCATAAAAGTAATGAAATATGAAAAACCGCCTCTTGGATGTGTAGATATTGGACCACATACATCGCTGTGTATGAGTCCTAAGAGCTCACTCGCTCTTACTCCATGTCCAGTGAATGGAGTCTTTGTCATCTTTCCTTTAAGACATGAATGACAAGTGGCATAAGATTGGAATTCGAACGGATCCAAATATCCTTCTCTATGTAACTTAGTTAGCCTTGTCTCATTGATGTGACCTAGTCTACAATGCCATAAGAAAGCCTGATTTATATCAGGAGACTTTCTTTTTAGTGTGTTCTGGACATTGAAAATCTGTAATTGGTTTAACACATATATATCGTTATCTAGTGTACCGGACCCAATCAAACCATGATTAAGGTGGATGTTAACAACATCGCTTACGAACATGAAATCATAACCTTCTTTTGATAACAACGATACTGATATGATATTATACGTTAAACTGGGTACACAAAAACAGTTATGCAAAATCAAAATATGTCAACTCGTCAATCCAAGGTGATAATCCCCTATGGACACAGTTAGTTATATGTATGCCCTAGAGGCCATTACTATACATAGGATGTATATTGTAGTGGATGCTGGGACATATATAGGGAGGACTTTCTTGCTCGACATGATAGTATGCTATCTGGTTGATCTTTACCTTAACGTGTACAGTGATAGTCTCTCTGTTACATGTTGGTAAAGCCCTTAGGATGAGTACTTGACTACCTGGACTATGATGCGGATCATACTAGTGGGGACATGGTAGTCCATAAGTACATCCTTCAAAGTCCCTAGTCGTGGGTGTATCGAGACGGGGCATCGATATACCAGAGTAGACTAGCGTATACCTTCTCGACCCATACAGATGGGCAATGGATGATCCCATATCCATTGGTGTTTGACATCAGAGATGATATACGGGTGCTCAGTGGAGACTGGATACACTGGACGGACTCGCCGAGAACTCCCAGATGGTATTATACCTTACGTCAGATGGCAGTTCTCTGGTGACACTGATACAGAGTAGTCTGTTGACCCGAGATCGTCATAGAGTCTTGTGTGATTCCCACTGTGCTTTGATTTCCACCTTACCACGTCCAAGAGGGCATGCAAAACGGTGGTTTTTGGGTACAGTCCCGAGTCACATGGAGGCAATGAGCGATAGGAGGGGATTCGTCTCTCCCGGTATAGGGAGTTGATGTTGCGCTGTGTTCGATTGGCTATAACCGGAAATCCCTGGCCAGGGTTGCTGAGATTTAATGGTAAGTGTTACCAGTAGTTTCTCCCACTGTTATAGGCCTCATATCGACACGACTTATCAAGCTATTGGGGTCTGACGTTTACCACCCCTAGGCGAGATATGCGACATATCAGACGATCAGACCAGACTGTACGGTAAGTGTTACTAGTTGGATTCACAGGAGTGTGAGCGGGCTTGCTCGTCGATCTTCTGATCGCTCAATACCCGGGTGGCTGTTACGTTTAGCAGACCGCTTGCGGCTTGTGGGTGTTTGATATGATCATCACCTGCTGCCGGCGTATTGACGAGTCTTTAGAGTCCTACACAGAGGTTTCCTGGCTCAAGCGAAACGAAATAGGAGCGCATATGAGATATGTGCGGGACCGAGAATAATGCGTGTATGTGATACCGTATTCCATTCTCGCGATGAATGTATCGAATGGTTGTATGCGATATAACCTAGTTATCGAATCAAGGATTGATTCGGTAAGCCGATACATAGGATACTAGTCGGTTATATGCGATATGACCGGATCGTTAAATCAAGTGTTGATTTAATGATTTAATGCATAATTATATATTTGATATATTACTTTGCATTAACTAGTATTGGTTCACTTTAAATGGATTTTCTCACTTGAAGTTCACAAGTTGTATTTGTGATATACTTTTGTGCACTTGATTGTATCATGTTTGATGATACATGCTTACTTGAGCATGTGTAAAGATTAAACCATGGTTGTGTAATGGTTAGGGTTTTCCTTTTATTTATTTATTCATTTATTTATTTATTTCTTTATGGAAAGGAAAATGAAAGAAAATGGTGGCTTATTTTGTTTGATTTTGAAGCTTCATGAAGCTTTGACTAAGTGACCATTTTATCTCATGCTTAACCCTAACCATTCCACATAACCCTAGTTCATTCTCTACACTTGACCATGGTTATTATTATGATAAGTATTTTTTTTCATTTCCTTTTTAATTAACTTATCATAATATTCATCTTTATCTTCTTCTTCTTCTTCACATGAAGAAGCTTGCTACCAACAATGGCAAAGTGAGAAAAAGAGTGAGAAATCCAATTCTAAAGTGAACCCACTTCCTATTTCTTCATCCTCTACCTCTTGCCAAGTAGTATAGGGTGTTTTCTTCACAAGTTTCATGACTTGGTGAAGTGGGAGCTTGATCTTGTGATGTCTCGACGTAGATCATCTTCGGCATCGTAGTCGATGACCTAGCTCGCCCATTTCTCCGATGAAGCCGACGCTAGAGCCCGGGATTCGATTTGGACAGCGAGGAGACTTCATTGCAGAGCTATGGAGGTGGAGGACCGGATCTACAAAGGTTGTATTTCCGTTTACTCGTAGTTAAGTTGTTAACTAGTTTAGTTTTCGCCTAAAATTCTAGTTAACGATCTAGTCTAGGGTTTCTCGGCACCGTAAAATTTGAAATTGGCATGGTTGATGCCTTGTCAGACCTCTAGTGTGTGCCTAGGAACCCTACAGTGGTATTAGAGCCTAGCTAGAGCCTTAGGCGATGCTTAGACGATGTTAGAAACCCGATCGAACCGAAACCCTAAACCCAAAATTGCTTTCTGTACATTTTTGAAAATTGTGGATTTTTGAGAATTAAAAATATGCAGAAAATTCAGTAGGAAATTCTAAGAATTACGGTGCAAAAATTACCTAATGATGTGTCTAAAGTGCGGCGGAACCGCGGCATTAGCATGCTAATGCGGCGGTTCCGCGGCCATTTTGTCTCTTCTCCCATTGAATTTTGCACAGTAATTCCTATTTTGCAGTGCTGGTTTTCCTGGGATTTTTTTTTCTGAACTCAAGAGTTGAGTTTTCTGGATTGTATTGGGGACTCGGTGTATCGATCGGATTGTCTAATTTTGTCTATATGTTTTCCGGATAATTATTGAATATGTTAAAAAGTTCGACCGGATATAAATACCCAATTTTTCCCCTGCCGGAAAATTTCCAAGTGTTGGATTTTTCCGTGGTTTAATAACGTTCTAAGTAGTGCAAGTAGCGCGATGGTCCCTCTAGAAGACAACAAACCTTAACTCGATTATGTGACCGTCTTGAACTGCCCTTTGAACCTTAGGGTTTGGGGCAGTACGGCGTGCCACATGTGAGGCGTTGGCTTGACCCTTCTACGGCTGGACCGTTGGTACTGAGGCATGAACTGGATGTTTTTAAACTTGTTTCATGTGTTGAGCTGTTTCGGGAAAACTTGGGTGTTTGAATGTTCGATCGTAAAATTTAACATTTTCTATTTATCTGGAATGGGATACAATAATTGGAATTCACAAGTAGTTATGAGATAACTGAATGAATGTTATAAACATAGCACTTTAGTCTCACTTGATCGGTTGCCACGGAATTTTGATGTGATCAAAAGTCCGTCGCAATCACGTAGCGTACGCGGATACTCGCCGGGTAAACTTAATAGACAGCCTCACTCCATAGCCCCGACCAAGTGACTGTAGGAGAACCCCGTCGCCGAAAGCATCCGTTCGGGTGCTAGCGGTAGCGGTGTTCCGCCTTGGTGCACTTCGTCGACGGCGTCGGGGGTGCGGCCGCCTACTAAAGTTTGCGACGAGCATTCGATCAGGATGTCGGGAATCTTGTTGAATTGCCCGACTTGATATTGAAAAGTGTTTTCGATAATGAGACTAAAATGCGGGGTTTATAATTGTTAGGCATGCGATGTCTAAGTATTTCATTTGATTAGGCATGCGATGTCTAAAGAGATTGCGGATTCCAACTGTTGTAGTTTTACACTTTCTTTTCTGTGACCGTAAGTGTAATATGTGATATCGCTGGTTTCGTTGCTATATGCCAACGACAATTGGGATACGCATGTTTACTTACGTTGATGACATGTGATATTATGTGTTGCTGGATATGTTATATTGGATCGTCGTGCTCGAATAGCCGGGGGTTTTTATGTGAGATGAGTGTTTTTCATTTTCATTCATGTAAAAACTTGTATGTAATATTCTTTTATTGGGGCACTTCCAGGTTGCGGAAGATGTCACCCTTTGTATATTATTTACTTTTCCACACTAGGATAGACCCAAGGAGGGGAGCACAAGTAACCGGGTTCTGGAGTCCAGTGGGAGACCAACTCGAGGAGTCGAGTTCGGGTCTCCTAACTCCAGAATTGGTAGGGTTGCTTGCCGCTCTCGTAGGGGTCTAGGGGTGTGGGTTTGGCTATTCATCGCGACCGTGGAATCCGTGTTTTATACTGACTCGTATTGAAAACACGGACGTCCTAGTATATCCAATATTTCATATGATTCTTCTGCTGCGATATCTGTGATTTGATCATATGATGTTCTGTGATAGATACAGTATATAGTATATATGATATATTATATAGACGTTACTTATGTTTTACACCCGCGCTAGCCCTGCCCTGCTCTGCCGTTAGTTACCTAACCTAACGGTGCATGAGGGGACATCGAGGCGAATGCGGATGGCATAAGTGTACGTCGTATTTATCTGTGATGTTTAGGTACTTAAATGATGGGACTTCATTAATGTGATTAATGAAATAAAAAGAAACCTAAAGATGTTGTAGAATCGAATTTCAAAATAAAACAGGTAGCTACAGTTCTTGCTTTGCACAGCGGTATATATGATATATCCTGCACCTTATTCGATGTGGAAAGGACCGAGATCCCTTCACCAGGAGTGACTCCTTTAGCAATAACTGGCACATGCTACACACTCGGTTTGTCTTTTGATTGCTTTTAAGATTTCTTCTTTGCACAGTGATATATATGATATATCCCGCACCTTATTCGATGAGGAAAGGGCCGACGATCCCTTCACCGGGAGTGACCCCTTTAGCAAAACTAGAAAAGCCTCAAAAGCACTCCATTTTTAAAATCATTTGATTCTACAACGATATCAAGTTCATTACGCAATAGGTTTTCAGAAAAACCTGACGTAGCCCTCCGTCATTTCAGATAAGTACTAGTTAGTATTCGTGCTGCGGTAGTTTGGCATTCGTCAAGGCGTAGTGTGCGGTAGCTAACTAGTATTTATCTGCTTATGCATATGATGCAGATTGGATTAGGGTATTCGTACGGCGTTGTTTGGCATTCGTCAAGGGTCGTGCGGGTGGGTTTAATTCAATCAAGAAATGTACGGGTTGAACTTGACTAGTGGACTATGGGTTGTTTGGCATTCGTCAAGGTCATAGAACACTAGGGGCAAAATATTATCGGGAATTTCAAGTGTTGAAATTTGCAATGAGATTGCAAACCTTCTATGAGATAGTTAGATCCCGATACCCGCTGCGAGTAAGAGTTACTCCTGGGAGAGTTTTATACATTACAATTAGCCGATCAAGTAGGTGTCTAGAAAGGTGTCAACGAGGTTACGCCTCTGGGAAAACGAGGTTTACATTAATTAGGTTCGTGCGAAAGCACGGGGGACCTCCCTCAAAGTACCGACACTGGCCTGGCTGAAAGATTGGCGAACTTGTAGTGTGTAATTAATCCCGGCTAGTCTTTCCTTTTAGGGTTTGAAGGAAGATTTGATAAAATGCAGTGGGAGCCATCCTGATTAGATAAAATTATAACCAATCTATTCTTGAAAGAGCGCACGCTGAGTGTTTTCTTCTCTCTCTCTCCAGGTAGCGACCATATCACGCCTTAATCAAGATAATAATACGGAATATTGACCGAACCCGCTTGTTATACTGAGTTGGGGAACGTTGGTCCCGCTCCAACTTATAATTGTTATAAGACAGAGTAGGAAATTGGGGATTACCAGAATTCCCGTGCCGCCCAAACGAAGAGAGTGCATGCTGATGCATCATCTTCGGGTGTGTTCATTACAAAGAACTGTTTCTCAGTATCCTCCGCATCTTGGGTATATGATACCGGATCAGGGTCCCAGATATGTAATCTATTACATAGGGCTACAGAAAGGTAGAGAACTGAGAACGGGTGATAAGTTTCATGAGGCAGAAAACGGGGAAAGTGTTGCAGCCAAGTCTGTTGGTCACTGTCACCCTGTATTCCAAATACATTGATTTTGAACAAATGCTATTAGATACCGAACCTGATATACAAAATCATATCCATCTCTTTATTAGTAAAGAAATGATAAAATTCTGTATTGATGGATAATGTTTTGAACATTTCCTATATCAAAAGTTGATCGGTTCAGGCACGTTATCTAAAAGCATTGATGTTCTAAATCAAACTACAGTTTTTAGTATACAGAACACACACAAGAGGAAGAGTTCAGAACTGAACGAATCCTTCTTGAGGTATTGTAGACTAGGTCATATCAATGCGACCCGACTAGCTGAAGTTACATTTAGATGCATATTTAAATCTGTTTGAATTTACGTCTTATGAAACTTGCCAGTCATGTCACAAAGATACGATGACCATAGCTCTGTTTACTGGAAGCAGAGAAAGAGTTAGTAAACTCTTGGGATGATACATGTTGATGTATGTAAGGTCCCCTGTCTACGAATGCCAGAACCGGTTCTTTGTACTTCATTACATTCTCTGATGATCTCTTTTGATTCAGACATGTGTTCCTGTTGAAACACAAGTCAGAACCTTTTGAGATATTCACAGAATATAAGTTAGAAGTAGAGAACCAATACGGGTATAAGTATTATGTCCTTTGATGAGATCAAGGAGGAGAATACTTGAGCACGGAATTCCTGGACTATTCTAAAAGAGAATGAGATTCTCTCTCAGCATTACTCCTCCGTATACACCATAGCACGATGGTATATCGGGGCGGAGCAATAGCACCCTATGTGATATGGTGTGCTCTATGATGAGTACTACTGAGTTACCTATTTCCTTTTTAGGAGTTATGCACTTGAGAAGCTGCATACCTATTGAATAGGGTTCAAATCAAATCAGTTGCCTACCACTTCATATTTGATATGATAAGGGAAGAGCCCATCTCTTAAGTTGGTTAAGATTTGGGGTTGTCCGGGATATGTCTAAAAGCAAAATCCGGACAAGCTCGAGGCAAGGTCTGTAATGTAGAACTGGAAATGTTCCAGCTATACAAACTACGGCTGATGATTTGAAAGAACCAAAGGATTCAATAGTTACCAACGAACCTCAGCCTCTCCGCCGATCTAGTAAGGTTCCTCACCCACCTGAGAGATACTTCGGTTACTCTATGACAGTGGGAGCGAGGATTGCATCATAAGATGATGACCCAACTAGTTTCGAGCTGGCCATCAGGAGTGGGACTCTGTAAGAATGGCTGGATGCTTAGAGATCTGAGATGGAATCCATGTACACCAACAAAGTATGGACTTTGATTGCTATATCTGAAGGGTTAAATCCCCATCAGGAGCAAGTATATCTTGAGAAGATTACTTGGTGTAGATGGAAAAGTTGAGACTTTCAAAGCTAGACTTGTTAAAGCTTTTCGTCATCGACCAGGCGTAGATAATGATGAAACCTTTTCAAGTGGCTATGCTTAAGTCCATCCAGATCCTACTTGCCACGGCTACATACCATGACTGTGATATCTGGCGGTTGGGTGCCATGACTGCTTTTCTAAATGATGTTTTAGAAGAGAACGTCTATAAGTACATAGCCATAGGGCTTCGTAGACAGTGGGAGCAGCGGAAACGTGTACAAGATGCTTTATAGGATAAAGCAGGTATCGCGGAGTTGGAACATCTGTTTTGATGTGTTAGTCAAAGAGTTTGACATCATCAAAATGGTAGATGAACCTAGTATAAACAAAAGGGAGTAGGGAGTATGGTGACGATCCTCGTAGAGTACGTGGATGACATACTCTTGATAGGGAAGGAGTTTCCTATGCTACGCTCGATCAATCTCCGCTTATCACAATGATTCTCCACATAGGATCAAAATGATACCTTTTATATCTTGGGTTTTGGATCTATGAGATAGATCTAAATGGATGTTAGGATACTCACTAGTTGTAGTGAGATGGTATCAATCGATCCTGACAAGAATCACTGGAAGGGTTCCAGGGTGATAAGGATGACTGAAAGTCAGTCACAGGCATTGTCTTTACCCTCAGTAAAGGGACGGTATGTTGGAAGAGTTCCAAGCTAGATACCGTGGCATACTAGATGATAAAGGCAGGATACATCGCTACTTAAGATGCTACCAAAGAGGCAGTCTGGATGTATATTTGTTCATGAGATGAACTTAGTTCCTCCCATTGTGTGACAATGGAGTTGTGGTTTATGCCAAGGAACGTCCGTCCCATCAGTGATCCAGACATATTCTAAGGCAGTATCACCTGATCATGGAGATGGTTGATCTCCAGGGTGATCGAGGTTAGGAGAGTAGACTCAGAGGACAACACGGCGGATCCACTCACAAAGGCCTTTTCCCAGAGAGAGACTTTTATGGGATGGTTGAGTATGAGATACAACAACCACTGCTATCAGATGGCCCTAGTGCAAGTGGGAGATTGTTAGTTATATGTATGCCCTAGAGGCCATTACTATACATAGGATGTATATTGTAGTGGATGCTGGGACATATATAGGGAGGACTTTCTTGCTCGACATGATAGTATGCTATCTGGTTGATCTTTACCTTAACGTGTACAGTGATAGTCTCTCTGTTACATGTTGGTAAAGCCCTTAGGATGAGTACTTGACTACCTGGACTATGATGCGGATCATACTAGTGGGGACATGGTAGTCCATAAGTACATCCTTCAAAGTCCCTAGTCGTGGATGTATCGAGACGGGGCATCGATATACCAGAGTAGACTAGCGTATACCTTCTCGACCCATACAGATGGGCGATGGATGATCCCATATCCATTGGTGTTTGACATCAGAGATGATATACGGGTGCTCAGTGGAGACTGGGTACACTGGACGGACTCGCCGAGAACTCCCAGATGGTATTATACCTTACGTCAGATGGCAGTTCTCTGGTGACACTGGTACAGAGTAGTCTGTTGACCCGAGATCGTCATAGAGTCTTGTGTGATTCCCACTGTACTTTGATTTCCACCTTACCATGTCCAAGAGGGCGTGCAAAACGGTGCTTTTTGGGTACAGTCCCGAGTCACATGGAGGCAATGAGCGATAGGAGGGGATTCGTCTCTCCCGGTATAGGGAGTTGATGTTGCGCTGTGTTCGATTGGCTATAACCGGAAATCCCTGGCCAGGGTTGCTGAGATTTACTGGTAAGTGTTACCAGTAGTTTCTCCCACTGTTATAGGCCTCATATCGACACGACTTATCAAGCTATTGGGGTCTGACGTTTACCACCCCTAGGCGAGATATGCGACATATCAGACGATCAGACCGGACTGTACGGTAAGTGTTACTGGTTGGATTCACAGGAGTGTGAGCGGTCTTGCTCGTCGATCTTCTGATCGCTCAATACCCAGGTGGCCGTTACGTTTAGCAGACCGCTTGCGGCTTGTGGGTGTTTGATATGATCATCATCTGCTGCCGGCGTATTGACGAGTCTTTAGAGTCCTACACAGAGGTTTCCTGGCTCAAGCGAAACGAAATAGGAGCGCATATGAGATATGTGCGGGACCGAGAATAATGCGTGTATGTGATACCGTATTCTATTCTCGCGATGAATATATCGAATGGTTGTATGCGATATAACCTAGTTATCGAATCAAGGATTGATTCGGTAAGCCGATACATAAGATACTAGTCGGTTATATGCGATATGACCGGATCGTTAAATCAAGTGTTGATTTAATGATTTAATGCATAATTATATATTTGATATATTATTTTGCTTTAACTAGTATTGGTTCACTTTAAATGGATTTTCTCACTTGAAGTTCACAAGTTGTATATGTGATATGCTTTTGTGCACTTGATTGTATCATGTTTGATGATACATGGTTACTTGAGCATGTGTAAAGATTAAACCATGGTTGTGTAATGGTTAGGGTTTTCCTTTTATTTATTTATTCATTTATTTATTTATTTATTTATGGAAAGGAAAATGAAAGAAAATGGTGGCTTATTTTGTTTGATTTTGAAGCTTCATGAAGCTTTGACTAAGTGACCATTTTGTCTCATGCTTAACCCTAACCATTCCATATAACCCTAGTTCGTTCTCTACACTTGACCATGGTTATTATTATGATAAGTATTCTTTTTCATTTCCTTTTTAATTAACTTATCATAATATTCATCTTTATCTTCTTCTTCTTTTTCACATGAAGAAGCTTGCTACCAACAATGGCAAAGTGAGAAAAAGAGTGAGAAATCCAATTCTAAAGTGAACCCACTTCCTATTTCTTCATCCTCTACCTCTTGCCAAGTAGTATAGGGTGTTTTCTTCACAAGTTTCATGACTTGGTGATCTTGTGATGTCTCGACGTAGATCATCTTCGGCATCGTAGTCGATGACCTAGCTCGCCCATTTCTCCGATGAAGTCGACGCTAGAGCCCAGGATTCGATTTGGACAGCGAGGAGACTTCATTGCGGAGCTATGGAGGTGGAGGACCGGATCTACAAAGGTTGTATTTCCTTTTACTCGTAGTTAAGTTGTTAACAAGTTTAGTTTTCGCCTAAAATTCTAGTTAACGATCTAGTCTAGGGTTTCTCGGCACCGTAAAATTTGAAATTGGCATGGTTGATGCCTTGTGAGACCTCTAGTGTGTGCCTAGGAACACTACAGACACAACACCCACGCTAGCTTTGTTAGCAACCTGGAGGGTCATATGACCAACCTTCAGCACCCTACGGTTTCTCAGTGCCTGCAATGAATTGCATATATGGGATCCTGATCCTGTATCCAATACCCAGGAAGTAGAGTTGATTGACAGACACTTTTCAATTACAAATACACCTGAAGTCGAAACCACAGCTTGCTTTGGTTCCTGGTTCTTGGCAATCCAAGCTTTATAATCTTTCTTACAGTGGCCTTTCCTATGACAGTGGAAGCACTCGTCCTTTGCCACTACTGGCACTGCAATCTTTGTCTTTCCCTTAGCTCCCACCTTACTAACACCACCTCTTGGTTTGGTAGCGGCCTTCATCTTCCTTCCTTTGGCCCTAGCCTTGGACCTGGAAGAGGAAGCACCGCGAACAAACATAGCGGGTGTTTCCCTTGCTTTCTGCAAGGTGCCCTCTGCACTCCTCAACATGTTAAGGAGTTCTGGAAGTTCAACTTCTTTTCCTTGAATGTTGAAATTCAGAATAAACTGGACGTAGGTGGAATGAAGGGACTGAAGAACCAAGTCTGTATACAGCTCGTTCTCTAAAGTCGTCCCGAGGTCCGCGAGCTCTTATAGCCAATCATCTTTAGGACATGTTCTCCTACAGATGATCCGACGACCATCCTCGACTGAAACAAGTTCTTCGAGGTCTCGTATCTAGCTATACGAGATTGCTCTCCATACAGTTCCTTGGTGTGGAGAAATATGGATTCAAGATCCATATTCTTGTGCCTCCTCTGATGTTCATTATTCATAGAGGCAAGCACGATGCATTTGGCCTTCGCGCAGTCAATCTCCCAGGTCTTGCGGATTTCCTTATCCGCGACACTGGATTTTGGACCAGGGATAGCAGGTGCCTTAGTAGTAAGGACATACCCTAATTTGTCATAAGTTCTTGCCATCTTGACATTCCGGAACCAGTCTTTATAGTTTGGCCATGTCAAAATATTTTTATCTAATAGTAACTTAAGGCCTGTCATCTTCTGGGTCGCTGCAATTGAGAGAGAGAGGGAACACTTTAGCATGATGCTCTTGCAAGTTTAGAGTGGTTTTTAGTTTATCTAAACTGGATGGCTCGCACTGTTTCTCGAATCCCTCCTCAAACCAAAAAGGAAGAACTAGTCAGGACTATTCGCACCGTACAATACTTTCTTAACCGTTCAGCCAGGCCAGTGTCGATACTTCGAGGGAGGTTTTACGACGCTTTCGCGAAGTTCCGTAATTAAATAACCTCTTTTCTCTGGGGGTGTAGCCCCGCTGACACCTTTCTCGACACCTACTTGGTTTATAGCATTGATCGTTAAGTGACGAATCTCCTGATGAGTAGCGGATACTCACAGTAGGATCGGGATCCAAATATCATCGTGTGATAAAGTTGAAGGAATCCTACCAAAATTATCACACTCCAAATGGTATGCAACTCTTTACAAATTTCAGTTTCTTTGGAAATTCCCGATATGGATTTCTGCCCCATGCTCTTATGACCTTGGCGTTGGTTAAAATGTCATAAGTCACATGTCAAGTTCTACCCATCATTATCTTGTTAATTTGAACCCATCCGTACATACCCTTGACGTTGGCCAAATGGTAATATGACTGTCCCAAACCAACTCATCTATCTATGCAACAAATAAATACCCAGCAGCTACCAAACACTATGCCTTGGCGTTGGTCAAAATACATAGCTTGAATACTACTGAATACCCAAATGAAATGACGGAGGGTTACAAATGGTTTTGGCGAAACCGTGAACGTAGTGAACTTGATATTGTTGCGCCACGGCAGCGCCCCGGCCTTCTACTCGAGGCCAAAATGCGGAAACAAAAATTTTCTTAAGTTTAAACCGGCGCTACCGCGGACAATAAAACCCGGATCGTAACCATTAACCTAATCCTAGCAATCAAGAGAATGGGGTAGAGAGCTATACCAAGCGATCCGTGTCCTCCGGTCTTCGTCTCTACTCCGATCTCCCGCGGAATCTCTGTCCGTCACCTCCTCGTCGAAAAGGGCACCACGCAGCCGGATTCTTTTACGGGCTCCCACCTCTGGACCGAGGCAACTCGGGCGCGAAGTTGGCTAGCCGACGCGTCCAAGGGTACTGTAGGTTGTAGTGTAGAACCTTTGTCTCATTGAGGTTTATGTAGTTGCCTTTGGTGATGGAGGAATGAAGAACTTTGGAAAAAAATGGAGCTATGTTTTCTTGCAAGGAATGAGATGAGGAAATATGCTACACATCAAAATGAACCTCTCTCATTTCTCTCCTTCCAATGTGGCCGGCCATAATGAGAGGGAAAAATAGCAACAAGGGAGGTGAGTGTAGGGATAGCTAATGGTGACCACAACCAAGTGAAGAAAAAGAGGAATTAATGTCACAACCATTTCTAATCAAAGTCAAAAACCAATCCTTTCGCATTAAAGCAAAAGAAGAGATAAGAAAAGAATCTCATGATGCTAAGAATATCATGAAGCCACATAAGCAAACAGCCCCCTCCACAAAAGCTAATTTGCAAAACTGCAAATAAGCCCCTCCATCGGAAAAGTCCGGCCATAAAGGAACAAAGGAAAACTGGCCGGAACGGAAAGCAAACTGGCAACTACAGAAAACTGATCCCGTAATAAATTACAGGAAAACCCCACGACTGCATATACATGCCCGCATTTGTATTCCCACTGAACACAAATGCAAAGAGACAAAATCTACACTATCTAATACTAGGATCCGGCTTAAGCCAAAGCCGGCTAGTAAAAACCGTCCGATCACGATCCGTGCAATACCGAACGTATCTGATCGAACCTTGCCATATCTCCATTCGGCCTCTGCAGTGTTTCACCCGAAACTTGAGTAACTGAGTGTGGTGGACTCTAAAGACTCGTCAATACTATGGCTGTGGATTTAACCACTAGCACGTCAGAGGTATTAGCCATACGTGACGGGCCACCAGCTATTGACCAAAATGGACGTCGATGAGCGAACTCATCCTGACACCCTACTGAGCCTGTCAGTAACAATATCCGTACAGTCCGGTCCGTTCGTCTATGAGTATCGCATGGCGGGTCTAGGGGGTTGGTAAAAGTCAGACCCCCAAAAGCGGTACAAGTCGTGTCGGAGTGTAGCCCAGAACACCCTGAGATACTACTGGAATACCTACCAGTAAATCTCCAGCCTCGGCCGAGAGCTTTGTGTAATGGCTCTCCTAGACACAGCGCGACCTCACCCCCAATACAGGAAGAGACGAACCCCTGCAGATCCGCTCACTGCCTCCATGTGGCTCGGGACTGTACCCAACTAAAACCTGTTTGCACGACTCCTTTGAGCCGTGGTAGGGTAGTAATCAAAGCACAGTGGGAACTCACATGAGACAAATGACGATCTCAGGTCGATGAACTAACCTGTACACATGTCACGTGGGAACTGCTATCTGACATCTGGTATAATCCCAACTAGCAGGTTCCCGGCGAGTCCTGTCCGGTGTACTCATAACCCAATCAGCACCTGTATACATCTTAGGTGAACCAACTGACACCAGTGGCTTGTGAGACCGGCCACCGCCCCTCGTCGGGGTCTCGACTGTATACACTAGTCTACTAATAGAGTATCGATGCCCAGTCTCGAAACTCCCACGACTAGGGACCTTTTAAGGATGTGCTTATAGACTCCAGCTCTCACGTATATGATCGCCCTCATACTGCTGGTAGTCAAGCAAGAATCCTGGGGGCTCTATCAACGTGTAATAGCGACTCGTAAGGTCACCTAAAACAGTACACGATGATAAAAATAAACCAGATAGCATACTATCATCTTGAGTAAGACTGTCCTACCGGGATATGTCCTCCCTCAATCATTGCAATCACGTACCTGTGATCCAATAATTGACTCTGAGGGCACTATCTCCAACAATCTCCCACTTGCACTCAAGGCTAATTATTGCGATGTGGCATACTCACAGCCTGTGTGATACCGAACACCCAACTCCTCTACTAGTCAGTTTCATAAAGCTCGTTTGTGAAACTTTTGCGTTCGAGGAATAGCCTCAGTGAGTGGATCCGCTGTGATGTTTCTTTCTATGTCTCTCTATATCTCAAGTTCGCGGAGAAAGCCATCTGCCGAAATGAGCAATACCTGTCTTAGAATGTGTCTGGATGTTTGATGGGACCTAGCTCATAAATGAACTCCAAATCCAAACTTCTTAGACTGTATCGTCAACTGAACTTAATCAGTATCCTATGCCATGCCTTTCCCTCAGTATCCACCTGGACCACCTGTCCAAAATACTGCCCCTCGTCAGAGGGAAAACTATAACTCTGACAGCCACTCTGCCATCCAGGTCACCTTGGAAGCCTGGAATGATAACTGTCTCCCGAAGGAGAATGCCGTTATCAAATCCCTAGAACACGCATTTTATGTCCTAAAACTGCTTCCGATCGTTTCTCCAAGATTGAATTAATATCAACTTATTGCATCTACTGCAAGAACAACATCTGGTGTGGTACTTGACATCTCATGATTGACTCAATTGCCTAAGCAAGTGATCTGCCAATCATGCACATCCCTATCTACTTTAGTCTATAAGACACTTTTAGAGAGGGTGACTCCATAACCTGCAGGTACACTACCGTGCCAGGAGTCGTCCATTCTAAATACTCATAGAATGCTGTCAAAGTACCCAGATTAGGAAACCACCCAAATCTAGATCTAAAACCATAGATCCAGTAACCAGAATGTCTGATATAATATCCAAGTCCTATGTGGAGAAACCACTGTGTGACAACCAAAGAACAACCGATCGTAGTGTAGGAATTTCACTTCCTACTCTGTGTATGTCATCCAAATACCAGGACATCATACCCTACTACCTTCTTAACAGATCCATCCCCTATTCTGATGAAGTCAAACCTATGACTGTCACATTAGGAATAGATGATCTATCTCCGCTATATCTGCTTAAGTCTATAAATAGACATAAGCCCATTGCCCACTGTGCTTCCGTTGCTCCCACTGACTATGACAACCCTCTGGCAGAGTCATATAGACGTACACTTCTAAAGCCAGTTTAGAATGACGCTATACTCATCCTCCTGCCGGGTCTCACAGTCTGGAACAACAGCAATGGCAAGTCTGGGTAAACAAGAACCTCCCTGCCACCGTCCTTGAGCATACCGAAGTACCTCTCGAGTGCCTGAGGTTACCCACCATGTCTGCGGAGTGGCCAATGGAATGTCAAATCAGATTGAATCATTAGGTTCTTATCAAATTTTCAGTAATCGTTTGCGGTTCTGGAATCATTTCTAGTTCTACCATACTCGCACTACTATTTAATGAATAATCCATTTCTTTTTAAAATGTGGCGAGTCAAGAACAATATCATATTGATCTTCCAGATGGTAGAAAGTCAACCCTCGTCATAGCCTGGGTCAACCCACAAACAGCCATTACAGAAACGTGCCTTGAGTTATTCGGAGTCTGGTTTTAAGCATAAGCCGGACAACTCCCCGTACCTTAACAATGTCAAGATATGAACTGTTCTATATCCAATACAGAAACAGAGGCACTGATTTAATTGAACCAGATTCAAATCATGCAGCTGTCTCCAGTGCATGTCAACTAAATGGAAGAGAGGCCGATCAGCGTTACTCAACTTAGGAGTATTTCCAATTATGAGTAACCTGAAAGAGAAGCTAGTTCTCTTAATCATTAATATCAACTGAACACCATTCACAAGTATCTACATCTTCGATCACCTTGAAGAATCCTGATACTTGCAACACCTGGTTCTCTACTCTATTCTTATACCTATAACTTCTCAAAACTTAGACCCTGTGTTTCTACGAAACACTTGTCTAAGAACCAGATAAGCCATAAGTAAACAGAATATAGTACGAGGACCAACCCCACTGTCCAGATGGACACTGGACAATATACAATACTCTGTATAAGTCCCTTGAGTCTAATAACTCATTCACTGTGTGTCGTAGGTTGAAAACTGTACTTATGGTTAAGAAGAATTACACCGCCGTTTAATGCTCCTTACCTAACCATCCACTAATATAGGTAAATGTCATAGACATAATTTCAAAAAGGTTTATCTCACTCTATAAAAGTAGACGTACAGATATATCAATTTGAAATTGGTGAATAACAACGGATATTCAAAACCAAATATTTGCCGTCCGGCAAATAACCCAGGTGAGTTCCTCAAATATCACTAATTACAACGAATCCCGATATAATGAGGATGATCACCTAATTCCCAATAACTTACTCCCACTCGTCATCTGTAAAACCATACAGATGTGAGAATCAAACCTGGTAAATACATACCCTGGAGCAAGTGTCTAATTGGGAAATCAGTTTTCTTTTAACAGTACACAGTGAAACTGAAACATTGAAATGTTTCGATGGGGTATCCGGGTATTCCTAGTAATGCCTCTTCCATTATCCAGATTCACAACTGTAACCGTATAATTCTTTGCCACCTCTCCAAATCCCTTTAGTTGTCTTTAGTCATTACCTTCTGCACACCCCCTTAGGCTAAATGGTTTTCTTCCTTCCCTACCGTTCGGCACCAGCCTATGGTTTGGAAGAAGACTATCCAATAAGCATAATGGGTGTACTGTCCTAATCCTAGGAACACTCGCAATGCGAGAGAAGGTAAAGATAAAAGACAACCGAATAAACCTTATTCCTATTTCTCCTGAACCAGGATCCATCCCCGAACTGGAACAAGTTCCTTTCAAGTTCGTATATAACCATACGATGGAATATCCAATAAACTTGGGATCTTCGTAGTGATACGGAGTGTCCTGGAGAAATACAAAGGTGATTTAGGATTGGCGAAGAAATACTTGGTTTGGTCGTGAATAGCAGTCGCAATTTACTTTGCCCTCTTACTAATCCCTTTCTTTGTCTTAACTTAATACCTTCTGTACACCGTTTAGGCTAATTGGTTTTCTTCATTCCCTACCGGTCGGCACCTGCCTATGGTTTGGAAGAAGACTATCCAATTTGCGTAACAGGTGTACTACTCCTAAACCAAGGAGTACTCGTAACCTGAGAAAAGGTAAAACGAAAAGACAACTGAATAGTCCTATTCGTTTTCTCCAGAGCCAGAAACCATCCTCGAATAAATTCCTTTGAGTTCGTATATAACCATACGATGGTTTTGTCCAATGGAAGTGGACGTTCGTAGTAATACGGGGTGTCCTGGAGAAAAGTGTAAAAGTAGGAGTGGCAATGAGGTTTGCAACTCTGACAATCCAAAAGCCAGTGTTAAGAAGGTTCGGTTAACTTGGTCACTGAGTCATAGTCTAGGGTCGGGTCAATGGTCGCTGCCAAAGAGAGAGAGAAAAGAAACACTCAGCGTGCACTCTAACCTAGATCAAAATGGTTATCACTTTATCTAATCTGGAAACCTCCCACTGTAACCTCAAATTCTTTCCCAAACCTGAAAGAAGAATTAGTCGGGATCACCCGAGAAGTAAACCAACTCATCAGCGGGAATCAGGATCCAACTATCATCGCATGATAACGTGACGGAATCCACTCACGTCACCACACTCCAGAAGGTATGAGCATGCCTGGCAAGTTTCAGTTTCTTTAGAAACTCCCGATGTGATTTATACCCCTAGGACTCAAGTGACCTTGACGGAGTCAACAAATCAAAGAGTCCTAGTCAAGTTCAACCCGTCATTATCTGGATTGCATTAAACCCACCCGTACGTGCCCTTGACGGAGTCAACAAGGTCGCACGACTGTCCTAACCAATCCCTTTTATGCAACAAACAAGCATCACTTAGCTACCATACACTACGCCTTGACGGAGTCAACAAACGCAGCACGAATACTAAACAATACCCGTAAGAAATGACGGAGGGCTACGACTGGTTTTTGGCGAAAAACCCTTAACGTAATGAACTTGATATCGTTGAAGGAACTGCATAGCTTTTTAGAAAAATATAGTGACGAAAACCTTTGTTAAAGAGGTCACTCCCGGTGAAGGGATCTCGGCTCTGTAATTCCACGTTGCCTACCCCGGTACTTGCGGGGAGGCGGAAAACGGAATAAAAATCAAAATTTTATCAACTTAGGAAACATGGACTAGAAAAAAAAGGATCTTTGCTAAACAAAAACAAGCTAAAGCTAACTAGAAACTAGCTAAGTGTTAGAAAGGTTATACCTAAGGCTTTATGTCCTTCTCTCCTCGCTCCTTGGAGTAGTGGAAAGAGGTCACCTTTGTCGTCTTCTCACGTCGAAGAAAGATCCACCCGAAAGCCTCAACCTTTGGCTTCAACTCCAAGCTAGAAGTAACTAGGGTGCAAGAAGTGCTAATCCTTGAACCCTAGATGAGAGTAGAGATTATCAAGAAGAGGTTTTTCTCAAGCTCAAGTGTTTCTCAACACATGAGAGGGGAGAGCTTGAGGGAGAGGAAGAACAAGAGAGAGAAAGGAAATAATAGAATGAGAGAAAATATGAAGCATTCTCTCTTATATGTGTGAATTATTGTAATTAGATAATTAGCTAGATAATTGTCATGGTTAATCAAGACATGACCATTATCATTTCATTTTTAATGCAATTTGCAAGGATCAAAAAGCATCTTCCAAATGAAATGATGATGGTCAAAGTATCAACCTAGGTCAAAAAGTCAAGGAGGTCAAATGGTCAACAACCATAACCATGCACAATTATTTAAACTAATATCAATTAACCATAATACACATATAAGCATTAGGGTTAATAAAATGACAATAGTCATTAACCCTAATCAAAGTCCTCTCCCTCTGTCTCAAACAACTGTGCATACGCACCCGTATTCGTGATCCAAGGAACACGAATACAAAGAGATAAAACCAATCCTAAATCATATACTAGGATCCGGCTTAAACCAAAGCCCGCTAGTATAAGCTGTCCGGACAGCAAACGTGCACAAGTACACGGATGTGAACGAACCCTATCGCAAAACCATACGACCTCTACTCATTTTGCCTAAAGGCGAATAGCTCTCTGTGTGGGAATCTAAAGACTCGACACTACACTGGCAGTGGGTTTAACCACAGACCGCAAGCGGCACTAGCTGTACGTAACGGTCCCCAGGTGGTTGTCGATAAGAAGACTGACGAGGTGAACCCCATCTGAACTTCTACTGAGCCTGTATGTGACAATCTCCGTACTGTCCGGTCTGTTCGTCTGATACATCACATGGCGGGCCTAGGGGGCGGTGAACGTCAGTCCCCTAATAGTGGTACAAGTCGTGTCGGAGTGTACCCCAGAACACCCTAAGATAACATTGGAAACCTACCAGTATATCTCGCTTGCCCTGGCCAGGGACTACTCATGTAATGGCTCTCCTGGACACAGCGCGATGTCAACCCCCAATACCGGGAGAGACGAATCCTATCTAACCGTCACTGCCTCCAAGTGCTTCGGGACTGCACCCAAAAACTACCTGTTTGGACGACTCCTTTGAGCCGTGGTAGGGTAGTAATCAAAGTGCAGTGGGAACACACTCGAGGCGAAGTGACAATGTCAAGTCAGCGGACTAAGCTGTACTCATGTCACCTGGGAACTGATAACTGACGATAGGTATAATACCAACCAACAGTTCCCGACGAGTCCTGTCCGGTGTACTCGTAACCTAACGAGCACCCGCATACTATCTCAAGTACGACGTATTGACGGCTGTGGGACAGACCGTCTCCCAGACTGGGATAAGAAGCGCATACGCTAGTCTACTCCGGAGTATCGATGCCCTGTCTCGATAGTCCAACGACTAGGGACCTGTATAAGGATGTGCTTATAGATCACCCAGCTCCCACGAGTGTGAGCGCCATCACAACGCTGGTAATCAAGCAAAGATCCTAAGGGCTCTACTAATATGTATATCAGCGATATGCTAAAAGAAACACATGCACATATTAAAGTAGAGACAAACCAAGTAGCATACTACCATTTCGAGCAAGATTGTATATACAACTGTGAATATCCCAAGCTTCCATCAAGTAATATACAAACTAGTATGATACAGTAATGGCCTCTAGGGCATATACACTAACAATCTCCCATTTGCACTAAGGCCATGTACTGGCTTATCGAAGACCTATCATCTCGATCAGCCGCTCGAACTGAGTCTGGGGTAAGGCCTTGGTGAATGGATCTGCTGTGTTATCTTCTGAAGCAACCCTCCGAACCTCGATCTCCTGGCGATCCACGATCTCCCTGATCAGGTGATACCGCCTCAAGATGTGTCTGGATTTCTGATGGGACCTGGGTTCCTTCGCTAAAGCTATAGTCCCGTTGTTGTCGCAATACAGAGGTATTGGGTCAACAATGGACGGAACCACCTGAAGTTCTTTCAAGAACTTCCTCATCCAGACAGTTTCTTTTGCGGCATCAGATGCAGTGATGTATTCCACTTCCATAGTCGAGTCAGCAACGGTTTCCTGTTTGGAGCTCTTCCAACACACCGCCCCTCCATTGAGGGTAAAGACAAAACCCGACATGGACTTGGAATCATCCTTGTCACTCTGGAAGCTGGAGTCAGCAAAGGCCTCAATCTGGAGGTCTTTTCCGCCGTACACCAAGAACATCTCCTTAGTCCTTCTCAGGTACTTGAGAATGTTCTTTACTGCTATCTAATGTTTCTCCCCAGGGTTTGACTGATACCTGCTTACCACACTCAGTGCATAAGCCACATCCGGTCTGGTACACAACATCGCATACATTATAGAGCCTACCGCAGAAGCGTAGGGTATAATAGACATGCAATCCCTCTCCAAATCAGTCTTGGGAGACATCTCTTTGGAGAGGGTGATCCCGTGACAAGCCGGTAGATTACCGCGCTTGGAATCTTCCATACTGAATCTCTTCAGTATGGTGTCGATGTACCTGGACTGCGAAAGTCCTAATATCCTCTTAGATCTGTCACGGTAGATCCGGATACCCAGAATGTATGAGGCATCACCCAGGTCTTTCATGGAGAACCTGTGTGACAAGAACCCCTTGACAGATTGTAGCATAGGAATGTCATTTCCTATTAAGAGAATGTCATCCATGTATAAAACGAGGAATACTACAGTTCTCGCTACAAATCTACAATAGATGCATAGGTCATCTGGATTTTTGATAAAGCCAAATTTCTTGACCGTCTCATCAAAACAGATGTTCTAACTCCGCGATGCCTGCTTTAGTCCATAAATGGACTTAAGCAACTTGCACACCTTTCCGCTGCTCCCACTCTGAATGAAATCCTCTGGCTGGTCCATATAGACACACTCCTCTAAATGTCCATTTAGAAAAGCTGTCTTTACGTCCATCTGCCAAATCTCATAATCGTGGAAGGCAGCAATGGCAAGAAGGATCCGAATGGATTTCAGCATAGCTACTGGAGAAAAGGTTTCGTCATAGTCCAAACCAGGTCTTTGACGAAAACCCTTTGCAACCAGTCTAGCTTTATAGGTCTCAACCTGTCCATCTACACCAATCTTCCTTTTGAAGATCCACTTGCATCCTACGGGTCTTACCCCATCTGGAGCAATGTCCAACGTCCATACTTTGTTGGTGTACATGGACTCCATTTCGGTCCGCATTGCATCCAGCCATTTTACCGAGTCGACGCTCTGAATGGCTTGCTGGAAGCTAGTGGGCTCATCACAATCTATGATGCAATCCTCTCTATCCCCGTCAATGAGAAAACCGTAGTATCTCTCGGGCGGATGAGACTGCCTACTACTCCTGAAGAGTGGCGTGGGAATGTCCTGATCTCTCGAACCCTCTGGTTCTACTAAGCTTTTAGTAATAGCTTGTGGTTCTGGAATTCTTCCAGTTCTATTGCGCTCCCACTTATTTCCTTTTCTAAGAACTGATGTTCCATAAAATGGGCATTATGAGAAACAAGGACTTTTTGTTCCTCTGCGTAATAGAAAAGATACCCCCTGGAGTTCTTTGGGTATCCCACAAACTTGCACAGTACTGAGCGTGCCGCTAGTTTGTCCGCATGCTGCTTTTTGACATAAGCTGGACATCCCCAAATCTTCAAGTATTGAAGATAGGGTTTCTTCCCACTCCATAACTCATATGGTGTGGTAGGCACAGTCTTAGTGGGAACTCGGTTCAAAAGGTATGCAGCTGTTTCTAGCGCATATCCCCAGAACGATCGCGGCAACTCAGCGTTACTCATCATGGACCGTACCATATCCAATAGGGTTCGGTTCCGTCTCTCCAATACACCGTTATATTGCGGAGTGTATGGAGGAGTAAGCTGAGAGAGAATTCCATTTTCTTTTAAGTAACCCAGGAACTCGGCACTCAAGTATTCACCACCTCGATCAGATCTTAGTTCCTTGATACTTTTGCCTGATTTTTTTTCTACTTCATTCTTATATTCCTGGAATTTTTCAAAAGCCTCGGATTTATGTTTCATTAAGAAGACATAACCGTACCTTGAAAAGTCATCCGTAAAAGTAATGAAGTAAGAATAACCGCTTCGTGCATGTGTAGACATTGGACCGCACACGTCGCTGTGTACGAGTCCCAAGAGCTCGCTCGCTCTTACGCCGTGTCCAGTGAACGGAATCTTTGTCATCTTTCCTTTGAGACAGGATTGACAAGTTGCATATGATTGATATTCGAACGGATCCAAATATCCTTCTGCATGTAACTTAGTCAACCTTCTCTCATTGATGTGACCCAGTCTACAATGCCATAAGAAAGTTTTATTGATTTCTGGAGACTTTCTTTTGTGTGTATTCTGGACATTGAAAATCTGTGGTTGGTTTAAAACGTATATACCGTTGTTCAATGTACCTGACCCAATCAAAACTTGATTAAGGTGAATGTTCACTACATTACTTACAAATGCAAATTCATAACCTTCTTTAGATAATAAAGATACAGAAATGATATTACAGGTTGCATTTGGTACATAATAACAACTACGCAAAACCAAAAAGTGTCCATCCGACAATCCCAGGTGATAGTCTCCCACGGCCTCAGCATCCATGCTAGCACCGTTTGCAACTCTGAGGGTCATGTCACCTGCCTTCAAAACTCTACGCTTTCTCAACGCCTGCAAAGAATTACAGATATGAGATCCTGATCCGGTATCCAATACCCAGGATGTAGAGTTTATTGATAGACAGTTTTCAATAACATACACACCTGAAGCTGAAGCCGCAACTCGCTTCAAATCCTGTGTTCTGGCCTTCCAAGCCTTGCAATCCTGTTTCCAGTGACAACTTTTGTGACAATAGAAGCATTCTTCCTTCCCCACCAGCTTTCCCGCTAACTTTGTTGCTTTTCCTTTTTCCTTCGTATCCACTTTACTGACACCGCCTCTTGGTTTGGCGGGGGCTTTCTTCTTCTTACCCTTGGCTTTCGCCCTGGATCTAGAAGAGGAAAATCCTCCTACAAACAAAGTGGATGTCTCCCTACTTTTCAGTAGGGTGCCCTCTGCACTCCTCAACATGTTGAGGAGCTCTGAAAGTTCAACTTTCTTTTTCTGTAAGTTGAAGTTCAGGATGAACTGGGCGTAAGTGGAAGGAAGGGACTGGAGAATCAAGTCCGTATAGAGCTCATTCTCCAACGTGGTCCCAAGTTCTGCGAGCTCCTCTATGTAGCCAATCATCTTAAGCACGTGTTCCGCTACCGATGATCCGACGGCCAACCTTGCCAAAATCAACTTCTTCGACACTTCGTATCTGGCGATACGAGACTGCTCTCCATACAGTTCTTTTGTATGAAGAAATATGGACTCTAGGTCCATATTCTCGTGCCTCCTCTGATGTTCGTTGTCCATCGAGGCAAGTACGAGGCATTTGGCCTTTGCCCAATCTATTTCCCATGTCTTACGGATTTCCCTATCCGCGACATTGGTTTTGGGACCTGGGACAGGGGGAGCTTTGGTGGTAAGGAGATACCCTAGCTTGTCGTAAGTGATTGCCATCTTGACATTCCTGAGCCAATCTTTGTAGTTTGGCCCTGTCAATATGTTTTTATTTAGTAATAACTTAAGTCCGGTCATGTGGAATGGTCGCTGCAATTAGGAGAGAGAAAAGAAACACTTTAGCATGATGCTCTTGCAAGTTTAGAGTGGTTTTTAGTTTGTCTAAACTGGATGGCTCCCACTGTCTCTTGAATCCCTTCTCAAACCGTAAAGAAAGGATTAGTCAGGATCAATCTCACCGTACAATACTTGCTTAACCGTTCAGCCAGGCCAGTGTTGGTACTTCGAGGGAGTTTTTCCAACGCTTTCGCGAAGTTCCTTAATTAAGTAACCTCTTTTCCCTGTGGGCGTAGCCCCGCTAACACCTTTCTAGACACCTACTAGGTTTATAGCATTGATCGTTAAGTGAGAGTTTTCCCGAGGAGTAGCATATACTCACAGTAGGATCAGGATCCAAATATCATTGCGTGATAAAACCGAAGGAATCCTACCAGAATCATCACACTCCAAATGGTATGCAACGCTAGCAAGTTTCAGTACTTATGAAACTCCCGATGTGGATTTTTGCCCCATGCTCTTATGACCTTGGCGTGGGGTCAAAATTTCATAAGTCACATGTCAAGTTCTTCCCATCATTATCCCGGTTAATTTGAACCCACCCGTACCTACCCTTGACGTAGGCCAAAATGGCAGTACGACTGTCTCAAACCAACGCATTCTATCTATGCAACAGATAAATATCCGGCAGCTACCAATCATTATGCCTTGGCGTGAGGTCAAAATACATAGCTTGAATACTACCGAATATTTAACTGAAATGATGGAAGGCTACGGATGGTTTTGGCGAAACCGTGAACGTAGTGAACTTGATATAATCGATGGAACGAGATAGCTTTTAAAAGGAGTGGTTCAAGCTCCGCGTTTAAAAGTTTAGTTTTGAAAAGAACCGAGTGGTTTTCAAAGTGTTCCAATCGACTTTTACTTGGTTTATTTTCTTGCATTAGTTCTTTTAATGCATCCCATCAATTAACCCTACCATTGCAGAAAACAACCAAAATATGACGTACGCTTATGCCATTCGCATTCGCCACGGGGCCCCGTCATCACCCGTTAGGTTACTTAACTAACGACAGAGCGGGGGCTGGGCTAGCGCGGCTGTAAATCATAAGCAATGCCTAAATAGTTATAATATATAAATATATAGCAATGATAGACATTTCAGATCACAGATGAATACATTGGATATACTAGGAATCCGCAATCCGTTCGAGCCTGCAACGAAAAGCGGATTACACGGTCGCGGTGAATAGCCAATACCCCACCCAAGACCCCTAGGGTGCGGCAAACTACCCGCCAAGTACCCGAAGCGAAGCAACCTCCCTCACCACCGTGAGTAGGCCACTCGGGACTTCGAGATACCCGGCAGTTTATGCACCCCCTCCATGGGTCTATCCTAGGAGCAAAAACAGTAAAAAGAATTATACAATGACGGCTACAACCCCGACCCGGTTGTGCGGCCATACAAATAATATTACATCAATTTACATATTACAATGAATGAAAGAAAAAGAAACACTCATCTCACATCCACCCCGGCTATTCACCCGCGACAATCCAACGCATTCATATACACATACCATCATCAAACACAGATCACAGATATGTATAACCCCGATTAATCGACATATAGCGATTAGCCGACGTTCAATACATATAAACATCACAGATATAACCCTTATAGTCAAAGTGTAGTGAAGTTCGATAAAAATACGGATTTATAGGCCCCCAAAAACAAATTTCTATTCTGGAAAATCTGGGCACATATAAACCATCTTAAAAATCCCAAAACCATGCCAGAAGAACACTGCACCAAACTCGACCCAGAGACGAGCCAACTCGGCCGCGGTTGCGCGGAAATAGCTTGCTATTGCCGCGGAACCGCGGCGCCTTGGTCGAGTCACTGGACCGGGTTTGGTGGCTTTCTTCACAAAACCCTGAGACGATTTTTGGAGTATGACAAATTTTATTTTGAGCAGGAAAAAATTTAACAGAAAGTTAGGGTTTTGAAAACTCGGTTTTGCGATTTTTCCGATTCGAACTTTCATACACTTTACTACCTAGCTAGTTTATGTTTAGTTAGGCTCTGATACCACTATAAGTCCACGTTACCCACCCCGGTACTTGCGGGGAGGCGGAAAACGGAATAAAAATCAAATTTTTATCAACTTAGGCAATATGGACTAGACAAAGAAGGATCTTTGCTAAACAAAAACAAGCTAAAGCTAACTAGAAACTAGCTAAGTGTTAGAAAGATTATACCTAGGGCTTTTTGTCCTTCTCTCCTTGCTCCTTGGGGTAGTGGAAAGAGGTCACCTTTGTCGTCTTCTCACGTCGAAGAAAGATCCACCCGAAAGCCTCAACCTTTGGCTTCAACTCCAAGCTAGAAGTAACTAGGGTGCAAGAAGTGCTAATCCTTGAACCCTAGATGAGAGTAGAGATTATCAAGAAGAGGTTTTTCTCAAGCTCAAGTGTTTCTCAACACATGAGAGGGGAGAGCTTGAGGGAGAGGAAGAACAAGAGAGAGAAAGGAAATAATAGAATGAGAGAAAATATGAAGCATTCTCTCATATATGTGTGAATTATTGTAATTAGATAATTAGTTAGATAATCGTCATGGTTAATCAAGACATGACCATTATCATTTCATTTTCAATGCAATTTGCAAGGATCAAAGACCATCTTCCAAATGAAATGATGATGGCCAAAGTGTCAACCTAGGTCAACAAGTCAAGGAGGTCAAATGGTCAACAACCATAACCATGCACAATTATTTAAACTAATATCAATTAACCATAATACACATATAAGATTAGGGTTAATAAAATGACAATAGTCATTAACCATAATCAAAGTCCTCTCCCTCTGTCTCAAACAACTGTGCATACGCAGCCGTATTCGTGATCCGAGGAACACGAATACAAAGAGATAAAACCAATCCCAAATCATATACTAGGATCCGGCTTAAACCAAAGCCCGCTAGTATAAGCTGTCCAGACAGCAAACGTGCACAAGTGCACGGATGTGAACGAACCCTGTCGCAAAACCATGCGACCTCTACTCATTTTGCCTAAAGGCGAATAGCTCTCTGTGTAGGACTCTAAAGACTCGACACTACGCTGGCAGTGGGTTTAACCACAGACCGCAAGCGGCACTAGCTATACGTAACGGTCCCCAGGTGGTTGTCGATAAGACGACTGACGATGTGAACCCCATCTGAACTCCTACTGAGCCTGTATGTGACAATCTCCGTACAGTCCGGTCTGTTCGTCTGATACATCGCATGGCGGGCCTAGGGGGGCGGTGAACGTCAGTCCCCTAATAGCGGTATAAGTCGTGTCGGAGTGTAGCCCAGAACACCCTGAGATAACACTGGAAACCTACCAGTATATCTCGCTTGCCCTGGCCAGGGACTACTCGTGTAATGGCTCTCCTGGACACAGCGCGATATCAACCCCCAATACCGGGAGAGACGAATCCTGTCTAACCATCACTACCTCCAAGTGCTTCGGGACTGCACCCAAAAACTACCTGTTTGCATGACTCCTTTGAGCCGTGGTAGGGTAGTAATCAAAATGCAGTGGGAACACACTCGAGGCGAAGTGACAGTGTCAAGTCAGCGGACTAAGCTGTACTCATGTCACCTGGGAACTGATAACTGACGATAGGTATAATACCAACCAACAGTTCCCGACGAGTCCTGTCCAGTGTACTCGTAACCTAACGAGCACCCGCATACTATCTCAAGTACGACGTACTGACGGCTGTAGGACAGACCGTCTCCCACACTGGGATAAGAAGCGCATACGCTAGTCTACTCCGGAGTATCGATGCCCTGTCTCGATAGTCCAACAACTAGGGACCTGTATAAGGATGTGCTTATAGATCACCCAGCTCCCACGAGTGTGAGCGCCATCACAACGCTGGTAATCAAGCAAAGATCCTAAGGGCTCTACTAATATGTATATCAGCGATATGCTAAAAGAAACACATGCACATATTAAAGCAGAGACAAACCAAGTAGCATACTACCATTTCGAGCAAGATTGTATATACAACTGTGAATATCCCAAGCTTCCATCAAGTAATATACAAACTAGTATGATACAGTAATGGCCTCTAGGGCATATACACTAACAGGCTCTTTCCCCGTGGAATGAGGTGCAGGATATTCCAGCTGAATACCATGATGCAAAGCAAAAAGTAATCGGCTATAGTGATGTTATTGCCCTGATGCAAACTTTTGTCCAAGGGGTCACTTCCGGTGAAGGGATCTCGGCCCTTACCTCGTCGACTGAGGAGCAGGATATTCCAACTGAATACCACGATGCAAAACAAAAGTGAACGTCCTTACAATAACAGCTTTTTGAAAAATGTTCCAACAACATCAGAATAGGTTTGTTTATGTTGCATTGATCCGAATCAACGCAGTCCCATCAAATGATCACACCACAAAAGAACGAAAATAATGATGTACGTATATGCCACCCGCATTCGCCACTGGGTCCCGTCATCACCCGTTAGGTTAGTTAACTAACGACAGAGCGGGGACTGGACTAGCGCGGATGCAAAACATATAAACCATCTACTAGTATATATATAATATATAATTTTCACTCAAGGCGTGATAAAATGCAACATCACAGAAAGATAACCAGCATCACAGAACAATACAGATATCTGGGATCCCCGGGTTTCATAGAGCCGCTACTGAAACCCGATGTTCCCCTGGTCGTGTAGATAGCCTGTGCAATGAACATCCTGGACCCCTACGGGCGCGGCAAGTTACCCGCCAAAACCTGAAGCGAGGCAGCCCCCTTCAGCAACGTGAATGGACCACCCAGCACTTCATGGAATTCGGTAACTTGGGCACCCCTCCTGGGTCAACCTGTACCCCCTACGAGTGAGGCGAATAGCCCGCCAATTCTAGAGTAAAGCCCCTTCCGTCTCAATGCCATGAGATGCGGGCCCGTTGCCTTCTAGAACCCGACTATCCATGCACCCCTCCGCGGGGTAATCCTAGTACAGAAAGTAAAATATACATACAACGGGTACATCGACCGCAACCTGGTCGTGCCCCAAAAGAATAATATACAAACAGGCAGTGACGGCAGTCCACATGTCGGACGCTCGCCCCGCAATATCAAATGTACATATAAAACAAAACTGTACTACCACTGCAACCAGGCTATCCCCATGACCGATCCGCAACAACACAACACAACACAGAACATCAACGTGAATGTCACGTTCGCAAATCCGTCTAAAAGGGCTATAGCAGATAGACTGGATTTACCGATCGAGTGACATTCACGGTCGCAGATATAATGTAAATACTGTGAACAAGCGTGTTTAAAATATCCGATCGAACAAATTTTATCAAGTGGGCCCCCAAGCATTACTGTAGCACATAAAGAAAATCTGGGCCCAAAAAGAATATACCAAAACCCCTATTTCCAGCCCAAAAGCCCACTGCAAAAATTTGGTGCGTTGACAAGTTAAAAGCGCGGCAGAACCGCGGCCCAAGCATGGATTTGGCCGCGGTTCCGCGGCGGTTTGGTGAGATCTCGCGACCAAATTTTCACAGATTGCTTGTATTTCCATGCACAGTATTCTTCAACACCCTGAAAAATTTTTGTAGCCAAAAAAATTTCGACAGAAACCGTGTATTTGAAAACGCGGGTTTTTGGAATTTTGTTCGATCGAAGATGTAAACACACTAGAACAAGATAGGCAAGGTTAATGGCCTGGCTCTGATACCATGTTGCGCCACGGCAGCGCCCCGGCCTTCTACTCGGGGCCAAAATGCGGAAACAAATATTTTCTTTAGTTTAAACCGGCGCTACCGCGGACAATAAAACCCGGATCGTAACCATTAACCTAATCCTAGCAATCAAGAGAATGGGGTAGAGAGCTATACCAAGCGATCCGTGTCCTCCGGTCTTCGTCTCTACTCCGATCTCCCGCGGAATCTCTGTCCGTCACCTCCTCGTCGAAAAGGGCACCACGTAGCCGGATTCTTTTACGGGCTCCCACCTCTAGACCGAGACAACTCGGGCGCGAAGTTGGCTAGCCGACGCGTCCAAGGGTACTGTAGGTTGTAGTGTAGAACCTTTGTCTCATTAAGGTTTATGTAGTTGCCTTTGGTGATGGAGGAATGAAGAACTTTGGAAAAATGGAGCTATGTTTTCTTGCAAGGAATGAGATGAGGAAATATGCTACACATCAAAATGAACCTCTCTCATTTCTCTCCTTCCAATGTGGCCGGCCATAATGAGAGGGAAAAATAGCAACAAGGGAGGTGAGTGTAGGGATAGCTAATGGTGACCACAACCAAGTGAAGAAAAAGAGGAATTAATGTCACAACCATTTCTAATCAAAGTCAAAAACCAATCCTTTCACATTAAAGCAAAAGAAGAGATAAGAAAGGAATCTCATGATGGTAAGAATATCATGAATCCACATAAGCAAACAACCCCCTCCACAAAAGCTAATTTGCAAAACTGCAAATAAGCCCCTCCATCGGAAAAGTCCGGCCGTGAAGGAACGAAGGAAAACTGGCCGGAACGGAAAGCAAACTGGCAATTACAGAAAACTGATCCCGTAAAAAATTACAGGAAAACCCCGCGACTGCATATACATGCCCGCATTTGTATTCCCACAGAACATAAATGTAAAGAGACAAAATCTACACTATCTAATACTAGGATCCGGCTTAAGCCAAAGCCGGCTAGTAAAAACCGTCCGATCACGATCCGTGCAATACCGCACGTATCTGATCGAACCCTGCCATATCTCCATACGGCCGCTACACCGTTTCGCCCGAAACTTGAGTAACTGAGTGTGGTGGACTCTAAAGACTCGTCAATACTATGGCTGTGGATTTAACCACTAGCACGTCAGAGGTATTAGCCATACGTGACGGGCCACCAGCTATTGACCAAAAGGGACGTCGATGAGCGAACTCATCCTGACACCTTACCGAGCCTGTCAGTGACAATATCCGTACAGTCCGGTCCGTTCGTCTATGAGTATCGCATGGCGGGCCTAGGGGGTTGGTAAAAGTCAGACCCTCAAAAGCGGTACAAGTCGTGTCGGAGTGTAGCCCAGAACACCCTGAGATACTACTGGAATACCTACCAGTAAATCTCCTGCCTCGGCCAAGGGCTTTGTGTAATGGCTCTCCTAGACACAGCGCGACCTCACCCCCAATACCGGGAGAGACGAACCCCTGCAGATCCGCTCACTGCCTCCATGTGGCTCGGGACTGTACCCAACTAAAACCTGTTTGCACGACTCCTTTGAGCCGTGGTAGGGTAGTAATCAAAGCACAGTGGGAACTCACACGAGACAAATGACGATCTTAGGTCGATGAACTAACCTGTACACATGTCACCTGGGAACTGCTATCTGACATCTGGTATAATCCCAACTAGCAGGTTCCCGGCGAGTCCTGTCCGGTGTACTCATAACCCAATGAGCACCTGTATACATCTTAGGTGAACCAACTGACACCAGTGGCTTGTGAGACCGGCCACCGCCCCTCATCGGGGTCTCGACTGTATACACTAGTCTACTAATAGAATATCGATGCCCAGTCTCGAAACTCCAACGACTAGGGACCTTTTAAGGATGTGCTTATAGACTCCAGCTCTCACGTATATGATCGCCCTCATACTGCTGGTAGTCAAGCAAGAATCCTAGGGGCTCTATCAACGTGTAATAGCGACTCGTAAGGTCACATAGAGCAGTACACGATGATAAAGATAAACCAGATAGCATACTATCATCTTGAGTAAGACTGTCTACCGGGATATGTCCTCCCTCAATCATTGCAATCATGTGCCTGTGATCCAATAATTGACTCTGAGGGCACTATCTCCAACAGATATGATCGAAGGAACCTGATAGCTTTTAAAAGGAGTGGTTAAGCTCAGCAATTAAAAATATCTTCTGTTTTAAAAATAACCAAGTGGTTTCTTTTAAACTGTTCCAACGATTCAACTTTGGTGTATTTTCTTTTCATTAATATAATGCGTCCCATCAATTAACCTATCATTGCAGAAAACAATGAAAATACAACGTCCTCTTATGCCATCCGCATTCGCCACTGGGACCCATCATTCACCCGTTAGGTTACTTAACTAACGACAGAGCGGGGGCTGGGCTAGTGCAGGGTAAAACATAAGTGACTTCTAATAGCTATCACATATAGATATTGTACATTTGTTAAACGAAATAATAGACATTCCATAACACAGATGAACATATTGGATTTTCTACGAATCCGCGTTCCTTTTGAGCCTGCAAAGAAAGACGGATTACACAGTCGCGATGAATAGCCAAAACCCCACCCTAAACCCCTACGGGTACGGCAAACTACCCGCCAAGTACCCGAAATGAAGCGGTCTCCCTCAACAATGTGAGTAGGCCACTAAACACTTCAAAGTACCCGTTAGTTTATGCGCCCCACCTTGGGTCTATCCTAGGAGCAGAAAACAGTAAATGAAATAATACAACGGTGGCTACAACCTCAACCCGGATGTGCCCCGCAAAAGAATATTACAACAATTTACAAATTACATTTGAATGAAAGAAACACTTGTCTCACATCCCGGCTATCCATTCACGACAATCCAACAAGTCCACATTCACAAACCAGTAAAAACCATTACAGAAATGTGCAACCCCCTGCTAACCGATATACTAGCAGTTAGGGGAGGTTTACGAACACATTAAGCACATCACAGATATAATCAAGTTAGCCAAACTGTAGGGTTACTAGGCACACTCATGAGGTTCCACAATGCATCAACCATGCCAAAATCAAGTTTTTGTGTGCCTAACAACTCTATGCAAGATCGTTAACTAGAGGTAAGGCGAAACTACAGGCAAGCAAACTACTTTGCTACTAAGTGAATGGGAATACAACCTTTGTAGATCCGGTCCTTCACTTCTAAAGCTCCGTGTTGACGTCCCTTCGCTGCGATCATCGGGATCCCGAACCCTAGCGTTGGTTTCATCGGAGAAAAGAGCGGGCTAGGTCGTTGACTTCGAGGCCGAAGATGATCTACGTCGGGGAGACTCAAACTCAAGCTATTCCATCAAGAACTTTGTGAAGAGAACACCCTATATAGCATGGCAAGTGGTAGAGGATGAAGAAATAGGAAGTGGGTTCACTTTGGATTTGGATTTGGATTTCTCACTCTTTTTCTTCACTTGAAAATTTTCAAGAAAGCTTTCTTCACTTCAAGAAGAAGATGAAGAAGAAAAGAATATGAATAATGAATTATCTAAAATGAATAATCAAGTGAAGTCTATCATGTTGCAACCATGGGTGAGTAAACCATTGAAGAGACTAAACTAGAGTTTAGGTTGATGGTTAGGTCAAAGAACAAAACAAAATGGTTAGACTTTTCAAAGATGGTAAAAAGATTCATTAAGCTTCAAGCATAAAAAAAAGAAAGCCACCATTTTATTTTTGCCAAAATAAATAAAACAAATAAAACCCTAACCATTAACCTAAACATGGTGTAAGTCATACACACACCCAAGTTTGCATGTATCATCAATCATGATACAAACTAGTGCATAAACATATATCATATATACAACTTGTGCACATCAAGCAAGAAAATCAATCTTAAGTGAACAAATACTAGTTAATGTAAAGTAATATATCGAATATATAATTATACATTAAATCATTAAATCAATACTTGATTTAATGATCCGGTCATACCGCATATAACCGACTAATATGTAGTGTATCAATATATCGAATAAACACTTGATTCGGTAACCCGGCTATATCAATATAACCGTCTGATGATTCAAATCGCGAGAATAGAATACAGTATCACATACTGGTATTATTCTCGGTCCTGCACATATCTCATATGCGCTCCTATTTCGTTTTGCTTGAGCCAGGAAACCCCTGTGTAGGACTCTAAAGACTCGTCAATACGCCGGCAGTAGGTGATGATCATATCAAACACCCACAAGCCGCAAGCGGTCTGCTAAACGTAACGGCCACCCGGGTATTGAGCGATCAGAAGATCAACGAGCAAGCCTGCTCACACTCCTGTGAATCCAACCAGTAACACTTACCGCACAGTCCGGTCTGTTCGTCTGATATGTTGCATATCTCGCCTAGGGGTGGTAAACGTCAGACCCCAGTAGCTTGATAAGTCATGCAGATGTAAGGTCCATAACAAGCACGAAACTACTGATAACACTTACCAGTAAATCATTGCAACCGTGGCTAGGGATTTCCAGTTATGGCCAGTCGAGCATAGCGCAACATCAACCCTCAATACCGGGAGAGTCGAATCCCCTCTTATCGCTCATAGCCTCTATGTGAATCGGGACTGTACCCAAAAACCACCTGTTTGCACGACTCAATAGAGCCGTGGTAGGATGGAAATCAAAGCATAATAGGAGAAACACAAGACTCTATGACGATCTCGGGTCAACAGACTAAGCTGTACCAGTGTGACCGGAGAATTGCCATCTGACGTGAGGTATAATACCATCTAGGAGTTCTCGGCGAGTCCGTTCAGTGTACCCAATCACGACTGAGCACCCGCATACCATTTCTGATGTCAAACACCAATGGATATGGGATCATCCATCGCCCATCACATGGATCGAGAAGATATACGCTAGTCTACTCTGGAATATCGATGTCTCGTCTCGATATTCCCACGACTAGGAACATTGAAGGATGTACTCATTGACTACCCGGGCCCCACTAGTATGATCTGCATCATAGTCCTGAAAGTCGAGCACACATCCTAAGGGCTTTATCAACATGTAATAGAGAGACTGCAAGTATACATGTTAAGATAAAGAGCAACCAGATAGCGTATTATCATGTCGAGCAAGAAAGTCCTACTTATATATGTCCCAGCATCCAATACAATATACATCTCATGTACAGTAATGGCCTCTAGGGCATACATATAACTAACAATCTCCCACTTGCACTAGGGCCATCTGTAGCAGTGGTTGTAGTATCTCATACTCAACCATCTCATAATAGTCTCTCTCTGGGAAAGGGATTTTGTGAGTAGATCCGCCGTGTTGTCCTCTGAGTCTACTCTCATAACCTCGATCACCCTGGAGATCAACTATCTCCATGATCAGGTGATGCTGCCTCAGAATATGTCTAGGTCACTGATGGGACCGGGGTTCCTGGGCCAAAGCCACACTTCCATTGTCACACAATGGTAGGAACCTAGTTCATCTCATGAACTTATATACACCCAAACTTCCTCTTTGGTGGTATCTTTGATAGCGATGTCACCAACCTTTATCGTCTAGTATGCCACGGTATCTAGCTTGAAACTCTTCCAACATACCGTCCCTCCACTGAGAGTAAATACAATGCCTGCGACTGACATTCAGTCGTCCTTATCACCCTAGAACCTTTCCAGTGATTCTCCCCAGGATCAACTGATACCATCTCACTACAACTAGTGAGAATCCTAACATCCAATTAGATCTATCTCATAGATCCAAAACCCATGATTTAGGAGGTATCATTTTGATCCTATATGGAGAATCCATGTGATAAGAGGAGATTGACCGAGTGTAGCATAGAAAACTCTTTTCCTATAAAGAGTATGTTGTCCACGTACTCTACGAAGATCACCCCCTTACTCTCTACTACCCTTTTGTATATACAAGGTTCATCTAACATTTTGATGAAGTCAAACACTTTGTCTACCTCATCAAAACAGACATTCAAACTCCGCGATGCCTGCTTTAATCTGTAAAGCAACTTGCACACGTTTCCGCTGCTCCCACTGTTTACGAAGCCCTCTGGCTGTGTACTTATAGACGTTCTCTTCTAAATCAATATTTAGAAAAGCAGTCATGACACCCAACCGCCAGATATCGTAGTCATAGTATGTAGTCGTGGCAAGTAGGATCCGGATGGACTTAAGCATATCCACTGGAAAAGGTTTCATCATTTTCCACACCTGGTCGATGACGAAAACCACTAACAAGTCTAGCTTTGAAAGTCTCAACTTTTCCATCTACACCAAGTAATCTTCTCAAGATATACTTGCTCCTGATGTGGATTTAACCCTTCAGATACAGCATCCAAAGTCCATACTTTGTTGGTGTACATGGATTCCATCTCAGATCGCTAAGCATCCAGCCATTCTTACAGTGTCCCTACTCTCGATGGCCTGCTCGAAACTAGTTGGGTCATCATCTCATGATGAAATCCTCGTTCCCACTGTCATCGAGAAACCGAAGCATCTCTCAGGCGGATGATGAACCCTGCTAGATCGGCGGAGAGACTGAGGTTCGTCGGAGACTATTGAATCCTTTGGTTCTATCAAATCATCAGTTGTAGTTTGTATAACTGGAGCTCCTTCCAGTTCTATAGAACTGACCTTGCCTCGATCTTGTCCGGATTTTGCTTTTGACATAGGCCGGACAATCCTAAATCTTAATTTACTTAACAGATGGGCTCTTCCCATACCATATCTCATATGGAGTGGTAGGCAGTGATCTGATTCGAACCTAATTCAATAGGTATGCAGCTTCATAAGTGCATAACCCCTAAAAGGAAACAGGTAACTCAGCAGTACTCATCATAGAGCGCACCATATCATATAGGGTGTGATTGCTCCGCCCCGATACACTGACATGCTGTGGTGTATACGGAGGAGTAATGCTGAGAGAGAATCTCATTCTCCTTTAGAATAGTCCAGGAATCCCATGCTCAAGTATTCTCCTCCCTGATCACATCAAACGACATAATACTTATACCCGTTTTTGGTTCTCTACTTCTAACTTATATTCTTTGAATTTCTCAAAAGCTTTAGACATGTGTTTCAACAGGAACATATGTCCGAATCTTGAGAGATCATCAATGAATGTAAGGAAGTACAAAGAACCAGTCCTAGCATATGTAGACTGGGGACCTTTATACATCACTATGTATCAGTCCCAAGAGTTCACTAACTCTTTCTCTGTTTCGAGTAAACAGAGCTATGGTCATCTTATCTTTGTGACATGACTGGCAAGTTTCACAAGATGTAAATTCAAACTGATTTAAATATGCATCTAAATGTAACTTTAGCTAGTCGGGTCACATTGATATGACCTAGTCTACAATACCTCAAGAAGGAATCGTTCAATTCTGAACTCTTCCTCTTGTGTGTGTTCTATACGTTAAGAATTGTGGTCTGATTTAGAATGTATATGCTTTTAAATAACGCGCCTGAACCGATCAACTATTGATATAGGATATGTGCAAAACATTATCCAACAATACAAAATTATATCCTTCTTTAGTAAATAAAGAGACCGATATGATGTTGTATATCAGGTTCGGTATCTAATGACATTCGTTCAGAATCAGTGTATTTTGGTAATACAGGGTGATAGTGACCAACAGACTTGGCTGCAACACTTGCACCGTTTTCTTTCTCATAAAACTTATCATCCATTCTCAGTTCTCTACCTTTCTGTAGCCCTATGTAACAGATTACATATGCGGGATCCTGATCCGGTATCTAATACCCAGGACGTAGAGGATACAGAGAAACAGTTCTTTGTAATGAACGCACCCGAAGGAGATGCATCTTATGCACTTTCTTCGCTTGGGCGGCATGGGAATCCTGGTATTCCCCTATTTCCTGCTCGGTCTTATAACAATTATAAGTTGGAGCGAGACCAACGTTCCCCAGCTCAGTATAACAAGCGGGTTCGGTCAATACATCCATATTATTATCTTGATTAAGGCGTGACATGGTCGCTACCTGGAGAGAGAGAGAAGAAAACACTCTGCGTGCGCTCTTACAAGATTAGATTGGTTATATATTTTATCTAATCAGGATAGCTCCCACTGTTTTTATCAAGTCCTCCTTCAAACCCTAAAAGGAAAGACTAGCCGGGATTAATTACACTTTACAAGTTCGCCAATCTTTCATCCAGGCCAGTGTCGGTATTTTGAGTGAGGTTCCCCGTGCTTTCGCACGGACCTAATTAAAATAAACCTCGTTTTCCCATGGGCGTAACCCCGTTGACACCTTTCTAGACACCTACTTGATCGGCTAATTGTAAAGTGCAAAACTCTCCCAGGAGTAACAATTACTCGCAGTGGGTATCAGGATCCAACTATCATATAGAAGGTATGCAATTTTATTGCAAATTTCAACACTTGAAACTCCCGATAAAGGTTTTTACCCCTAGCGCTTATGACCTTAACTATGGTCAACAAATCATAAGCACTAGTCAAGTTCTACCCGTCATTTCGTGATTAATTAGACCCACCCACATGACCCTTAACTAAGGTCAACAAAGTCACGCGACTGTCCTAACTAATCGCATCATATGCGGTGTAGGAAGACATCACTTAGCTACCGTACACTGTGCCTTGACTATGGTCAACAAACACAGCACGAATACTAAGTACTCTACTTCCTAAAATGACGGAGGGTTGCGGATGGTTTTTAATAAAACCTTTAACGCTTTGAACTTGATCTCGTTGCGGAATCAAATGGTTTTAAATGGAGTGTTTTTTAGGCTTTTGCTAGTTTCGCTAAAGAGGTCACTCCCGGTGAAGGGATCTCGGCTCTTCCCTCGTCGAATGAGGTGCAGGATATTCACAATACCACTATGCAAAGCAAGAACTAGAAAAGCAGTCAAAAGACAAACCGAAGGTTGTAGCATCTGCTAGTTATTGCTAAAGAGGCCACTCCCGGTGAAGGGATCGTCGGCTCTTTCCTTATCGAATAAAGTGCTGGATGTTCTACATGGAACACCGCTATGCAAAGCAACAACTAGAGCTACCTGATTTTATTTTGAAATTCGATTCCACAACATCTTTTAGGTTTATTTTCTTTCATTAATCACATTAATGAATGTCCTATCATTTAAGTCCACCTAAACATCACAGATAAATACAACGTACACTTATGCCATCCGCATTCGTCTCGATGTCCCGTCTGCACCGTTAGGTTAGGTAACTAACGGCAGAGCGGGGCAGGGCTAGCGCGGGTGTAAAACATAAGCAACGTCTATATAATATATCATATATACTATATACAATATCTATCTGAACAAATCACATGATCACATCACAGATAACGCAGCAGAAAATATCATATGAAATATTGGATATACTAGGACGTCCATGTTTTATTTTGAGCCTGTATAAAACACGGATTCCACGGTCGTGATGAATAGCCAATCCCACACCCCTAGACCCCTACGAGAGCGGCAAGTAACCCTACCAATTCTAGAGTTAGGAGACCCAGACTCGACTCCTCGAGATGGTCTCCCACTGGACCTTAGAACCCGGTTACTTGTGCTCCCCGCCTTAGGTCTATCCTAATGCCGAAAAGTAAATAATATACAATGGTGACATCATCCTCAACCCGGAAGTGCCCCAATAAAAGAATATCACATACAATGAATTTTACATGAATGAAAATGAAAACACTCATCTCACATAAAAAACCCCGGCTATTCAAACACGACGATCCAATATAACATATCCAGCAACACATAACATCACATATCATCAACGTAAGTAAATATGCCTATCCCAATTGTCATTGACATATAGCAACAAAACCGGCGATATCACATATTACACTTACGGTCGCTGAAAAGAAAGTGTAAAACTACAACAGTTGGAATCTGCAACCTTCTTAGACATCGCATGCCTAACAATTATAAGCCCCGCATTTTAGTCTCATTATCGAAAACTCTTTTCAATATCAAGTCGGGCAATTCAACAATATTCCCGACATCCT
This sequence comes from Agapanthus africanus, assembly GCA_030015575.1. Taxonomy (NCBI): domain Eukaryota; kingdom Viridiplantae; phylum Streptophyta; class Magnoliopsida; order Asparagales; family Amaryllidaceae; genus Agapanthus; species Agapanthus africanus. The sequence continues at coordinate 650,746,804 of JASDDO010000019.1, read as the reverse complement.
GAACGAATGCTCGTCGCAAACTTTAGTAGACGGCCGCACCCCCGATACCGTCGACGAAGTGCACTAAGGAGGAACACCGCTGCCGCGAGCACCCGAACGGATGCTTTTGGAGACGGGGTTCTCCTACAGTCACTTGGTCGGGGCTATGGGGTGTAGCTGTCTATTAAGTTTACCCGGCGAGTATCCGCGTACGCAATGTGATTGCGACGGACTTTTGATCACATCAAAATCCCGTGGCAACCGATCAAGTGAGACTAAACTGCTAGATTTATAATATTCAAATTAGTTATCTCATAACTACTTATGGATTCCAAATATTGTATCACATTCCAGATAAATAGACAATGTTAAAGTTTCCGATCGAATAATCAAACACCCAAGTTTTCCCGAAAAGCTCAACACTTGAGGGGAGTTTAAAAACAGCCATTTCATGCCACAGTACCAACAGTCCAGCCGTAGAAGGGTCAAGCCAACGCCTCACATGTGGCACGCCATACTGCCCCAAACCCTAAGGTTCAAAAGGCAGTTCAAGACGGTCACATAATCGAGTTAAGGTTTGTAGTCTTCTAGAGGGTCCATCGCATTACTTGCACTACTTAGAACGTTCTTAAACTACGGAAAAATCCAACACTTAGAAATTTTCCGGCAGGGGAAAAGGTGAGATATTGATATCCGGTCGAATATTTTAACACGTTCTAAAATTACCCGGAAAGAATAAACAAGGTTAAATAATCCGATCGAATCATTGAGTCCCTAATACAACCCTAGAAAACTCAACACTTGAGTGGAATTAAAAAATTCCCAGAAAAAATTAACAAGAAAGGACCAAAGAATAATTACATGAAATTCCAGGGACTAAGTCACAATTTTGGCGGCGGAACCGCCGCCAAACCCTTGGTTTGGCCGCGGTTCCGCGGTCAAATAATTGACTTAGTGGACTTTACTTCACAGTAATTCTTAGTTTTTCCTGCTTGTTTTTCTGAGCATTTTTAATTCATAAAAAATCACATTTTTAGAAAAGGTACAGAGAGGGGTGTAGTTTAGGGTTTCAGGGTTCGATCAGGTTTCTAACTTCGTCTACACTTGTCCTAAAGCTCTAGCTAGGCTCTGATACCACTGTAGGGTTATAGGCACACTCATGAGGATACACAATGCATCAACCATGCCAAAATCAAGTTTTTGTGTGCCTAACAACTCTATGCTAGATCGTTAACTAGAGGTAAGACGAAACTACAAGCAAACAAACTACTTTGCTACTAAGTGAATGGGAATACAACCTTTGTAGATCCGGTCCTTCACTTCTAAATCTCCGTGTTGACGTCCCTTCGCTGCGATCATCGGGATCCCGAACCCTAGCGTTGGTTTCATCGGAGAAAAAAGCGGGCTAGGTCGTTGACTTCGAGGCCGAAGATGATCTACGTCGGGGAGACTCAAACTCAAGCTATTCCTTCACTTGGTCATGAACTTTATGAAGAGAATACCCTATACAACATGGCAAGCGGTAGAGGATGAAGAAATAGGAAGTGGGTTCACTTTGGATTTGGATTTCTCACTCTTTTTCTTCACTTGAAAATTTTCAAGAAAGCTTTCTTCACTTCAAGAAGAAGATGAAGAAGAAAAGAATATGAATAATGAATTATCTAAAATGAATAATCAAGTGAAGTCTATCATGTTGCAACCATGGGTGAGTAAACCATAGTAGAGACTAAACTAGAGTTTAGGTTGATGGTTAGGTCAAAGAACAAATCAAAACGGTTAGACTTTTCAAAGATGCTAAAAAGCTTCATGAAGCTTCAAGCATAAAACAAAGAAAGCCACCATTTTATTTTTGCCAAAATAAATAAAACAAATAAAACCCTAACCATTAAGCTAAACATGGTGTAAGTCATACACACACCCAAGTTTTCATGTATCATCAATCATGATACAAACTAGTGCACAAACATATATCATATATACAACTTTTACACATCAAGCGAGAAAATCAATCTTAAGTGAACAAATACTAGTTAATGTAAAGTAATATATCAAATATATAATTATACATTAAATCATTAAATCAATACTTGATTTAATGATCCGGTCATATCGCATATAACCGACTAATATGTAGTGTATCAATATATCGAATCAACACTTGATTCGGTAACCCGGCTATATCACATATAACCGTCTGATGATACAAATCGCAAGAATAAAATACAGTATCACATACTGGTATTATTCTCGGTCCCGCATGTTGGATATAGCGCCCTCAAAGTCAATTATTGGATCGCAGGTACGTGATTGCAATGATTGCGGAGGACCTATACCGGTAGGACAGTCTTACTCGAGATGATAGTATGCTATCTGGTTTGCCTTTATCAGTTGTGTATAGGTTCAGGTGACTGATCACGATTACACTTTAATAGAGCCCTTAGGATCTTGCTTTACTACCAACAGTATGAGGGCGATCATATAAGTGAGAGTTGGGTGGTATATAAGCATATCCTTAATAGTGGTCCCTAGTCGTGGGAGTTTCGAGACAGGGCATCGATACTCCGGAGTAGACTCGTGTATACAGTCGAGACCCCGACGAGGGGCGGTGGCCGGTCTCACAAGGCACTGGTGTTAGTTGGATCACCTAAGATGTATACAGGTGCTCATTAGGTTATGAGTACACCGGACAGGACTCGCCGGGAACCTGCTAGTTGGTATTATACATATCGTCAGATAGCAGTTCCCTGGTGACATGTGTACAGGTTAGTTCATCGACCTGAGGTATCATTTGTCTCGTGTGAGTTCCCACTGTGCTTTGATTTCTACCCTACCACGGCTCAAAGGAGTCGTGCAAACAGGTAGTTTTTGGGTACAGTCCCGAGCCATATGGAGGCACGTGAGCGGATCGGCAGGGGATTCGTCTCTCCCGGTATTAGGGGTGGAGGTCGTGCTGTGTCTAGGAAAGCCATTACACCAAGTCCTTGGCCAAGGCAGGTGAGATTTACTGGTAGGTACTCCAGTAGTATCTCAGGGTGTTCAGGGCTTGTCTCCGACACGACTTACACAGCTATTGGGGGTCTGACGTTACTAGCCCCCTAGGCCGGATATGCGATACTCATAGACGAACGGACCGGACTGTATATACATTGTCACTGTTAGGCTCAGTAGGGTTTCTGGATGAGTTCGCTCATCAGCCTCCCTTGAGGTCAGTCCATGGGCAGCCGTTACGCATAGCTAGTTCCGTTGACGGTTTGTGGTTAAACCCACTGCCAGGGTACTGACGAGTCATTAAAGTCCCCCACAGATAGTTTCCCAAGTTCGGGCGAAACGTTGTAGAGGCCGTATGGTTTTATGGCAGGGTTCGGAAAATGCACGTGCGTTTACGCACGTGTCATATTTCGGGCAGATAATACTGGTGGGCTTTTGTTTAAGCCGGATCCATGTATTATACAGAGTAGATATAATATCTTTGTCTCAGTTGCATTTGTATTCGGTCGTAATACAAATGCAGGTATATTTATACAGTTACGGGGTTATCCTGAAATTCGTTTCAGGATCACTTTTGGAAGTTGCCAGTTTCCAGTTTTCTATCAGCCGTATTTAACATTTGGTTAAATACGGATTTATCTTTTCTTGAGATGAGTGTGGAAGCTTCTAGAAGGTTCTAGAAGCGGTGAGGTGTTTATTGAGTCATGGTTGCATTTAATAATTCCATTAATGCTTGATGACTAGGTTAATGATTCATCATTTCATTAAGTGTGTTCACACTTTGTGTTCACACTAGAGATATTTTCTTATTGTCACCTCCCCCTCTCCTACACTCACCCCCCTACCTCTATATATTGTGGCTGGCCCGCTCCTTGGTGCCCATGAGATTTTTCACTCTCACTTGTTTGGAAAAAAGATGATAGGTTTCGGTGTATGGAATTTCACAGCTCATTTCATTCCATCACCCGATTCCTATGGCAACTTCATTAACCGTTCGTCCATGGTTTTGGACGAAGCGAGACAAAGTATTCCACTCATTCTCTACATCAATCTTGGTCGTCTCTTCTAGCAAACTTGATGACCGAGTTGCCTCGAGTCAGAGGCGGGAGCCCGTTTAAAGATCCGATGACGAGGTGCCACCTGGACGAGGAGATCGGAGATCGACGAGATCGGAGCAGCCGCAACGGAGCGTGGGATGATGGTTAAAGAATGAAGGACTCGGATCGTTCGGTATAACCTTTCTTCCCTCTTCGTAGATTGTTAGTTTAGCGTTAATGGCAGATCCGGGTTATAGTATGCCATAGCGCCAGTTATAAAAGTTTTTGTTCCGCATTTTGGCGTCTGAAAGACGACCGGGGCGCTACCGTAGACTTACACCGCACATATCTCATATGCGCTCCTATTTCGTTTCGCTTGAGCCAGGAAACCCCTGTGTAGGACTCTAAAGACTCGTCAATACGCCGGCAGTAGGTGATGATCATATCAAACACCCACAAGCCGTAAGCGGTCTGCTAAACGTAACGGCCACCCAGGTATTGAGCGATCAGAAGATCAACGAGCAAGCCTGCTCACACTCCTGTGAATCCAACCAGTAACACTTACCGCACAGTCTGGTCTGTTCGTCTGATATGTTGCATATCTCGCCTAGGGGTGGTAAATGTTAGACCCCAGTGGCTTGATAAGTCATGCCTATGTAAGGTCCATAACAAGCATGAAACTACTGATAACACTTACCAGTAAATCAGTGCAACCCTGGCCAGGGATTTCCAGTTATGGCCAGTCGAGCATAGCGCAATATCAACCCCCAATACCGGGAGAGACGAATCCCCTCCTATCGCTCATTGCCTCCATGTGAATCGGGACTGTACCCAAAAACCACCTGTTTGCACGACTCAATAGAGCCGTGGTAGGGTGGAAATCAAAGCACAATGGGTGACACACAAGACTCTATGACGATCTCAGGTCAACAGACTAAGCTGTACCAGTGTCACCAGAGAACTGCCATCTGACGTGAAGTATAATACCATCTGGGAGTTCTCGGCGAGTCCGTTCAGTATACCCAGTCACCACTGAGCACCCGCATACCATCTCTGATGTCAAACACCAATGGATATAGGATCATCCATCGCCCATCACATGGATCGAGAAGATATACGCTAGTCTACTATGGAATATCGATGCCCCGTCTCGATATTCCCACGACTAGGAACATTGAAGGATGTATTCATTGACTACCCAGGCCCCACTAATATGATCTGCATCATAGTCCTGGAAGTCGAGCACACATCCTAAGGGCTTTATTAACATGTAATAGAGAGACTGCAAGTATACATGATAAGATAAAGAGCAACCAGATAGCGTACTATCATGTCGAGCAAGAAAGTCCTACCTATATATATCCCAGCATCCAATACAATATACATCTCATGTACAGTAATGGCCTCTAGGGCATACATATAACTAACACAAACATCTTAGAATTTTGATCGAGCAAACACAAATGATTCTACTCCAAACAATTCTCTGTGCACCTGAAGTCTGAACAGAAACAAAACATCCCAGAAAACACAACATCAACACAGAAAAATAACTGACCAAATTTGGGTTGACTCCGAGTCAACTAGGCCGCGGATCCACGGCGGATCGCTTAGACCGGCGGCGGTTCCGCGGTGCTATGGTCGAGTCACAGTCCCAAATTTCTTCACAATTCTTAAAATTCCCTGCTTGTATTTTTAAGGGTCACTGAAAAATTTTTAGACCCCGTTTTAAAATCGGCAGAATCATGGTGAAAATGTCGTATTTTCGGGTTCGTTTTGCGATCGAATTTCTAATGACTTTGCTAACGAGATAGTTATGGTTTAGCGAGGCTCTGATACCACTGTAAGTCGACGTTAGACACCCCACTTGATGCGGGGAGGCGGAATAGGTAAAACAATCATTTTGTTTAAACTAACATCGACTAACTTTACGGATCTTTGCTAAACCCTAACTAACAACTACATAGAAGTGATTAGCTACTATGAAAGATGATTATACCTAGTGAATCAAGTCCTTGTTCTCGTTGATCACCTCCTCGTTGGCCTTCTCGATGTGATAGAAGATCCACCCGAGAGCTACTTCTCCAAGTTTTAACCTCTCACTTGAGGTAACTAGGTGACTACGAGTGCTAATCAAAGCAACCTAGAGGATATAGAAGAGGATTAGGGATCTATTAGTCTTGCTAACCCTTGGATCTCAACACATGAGAGGTTAGGGTTAGTTCTTAGAAGAGAGAGCTTGAGGGGAGAGAAGGTGTGAGTGAGAATGATAATGAATTATAACTCATTTTAGAATATATATGAAGCATGATAATTATTAAAATGAATAACATAATAATAATATCAACCATGCTTCATTAACTCTCTTTGGGTGAATCATCTCATGAGTCATTAAGCAATAAATGCTTCATTAACTTGTTTGATGAATCACACCATGAGTCACTAATCTATTTAATGCAAATTCCACTTTAGCCTCCAACTCATCAATCTTCTAGAAGCTTCTCGATTAATTACGAGAATGCCCCTCCCATCAGTGAAAACACGGAAATACTGAGACTGTATAAATCCAATAATCCAATACTAGAATCTGGCTTAAACCAAAGCCTGCTAGTATAAACTGTCCGAACATCGTACGTGCGTAAAAACACGTATGTGTCCGAACCCTGTCGTAAAAACATACGACCTCTATATCGTTTCGCCTGAAGCAGGGAAACTCTCTGTGTAGAACTCTAAAGACTCGACACTTAGGCTGGCAGTGGGTTTAACCATAGGCCGCAAGCGGTACTGGCTGTACGTAACGGTCCCCAGGTAGATGTCGATAAGAAGGCCGATGAGGAAACCCATCCGAACTCCTACTGAGCCTGATGTGACAATCTCCGTACAGTCCGGTCTGTTCGTCTATGACTATCGCATATCGGGCCTAGGGGGTGGCAAACGTCAGTCTCCTAAAAAGCGGTATAAGTCGTGTCGGAGCGAAGCCCATTAGACCTTAAGAAGCTACTGGAAATCCTACCAGTAAATCTCGTTTTCCCTGGCCAGGGAATTTGCGTAATGGCTCTCCAAACACAGCGCGATATAAGCTCTCAATACTGGGAAAGACGAATCCTATTTAACTGCCACTGCCTCCAAGTGCTTCGGGACTGCACCTAACCGCTACCTGTTTGCACGACTCTTTTGAGCCGTGGTAGGGTAGCAATCTAAGAACAGTGGGAACACACTTGAGACGAAGTAGCAGTGTCAAGTCTGCGGACTATGCTGTACTCATGTCACCTGGGAACTGTTAACTGACGACGGGTATAGTACCAACCAACAGTTCCCTGTGAGTCCTGTCCGGTGTACCCGTAACCCAACGAGCACCTGTATACTATCTCCAGTACAACGTACTAATGGCCGTGGGACAGACCATTTCCCCTGCTCGGATGAGAGGCGTACACACTAGTCTACTCCGGAGTATCGATGCCCTGTCTCGATAATCCTACGACTAGGGACCTGAAAAAGGATGTGTTTTTAGACTACCCAGCCCCCACTAGTATGACTGCCATCACAACGCTGGTAGTCAAGCAAGATCCTAAGGGCTCTATCAATATGTATTCTCGATATGGTAATATACACACACATTAAGATAGATACAAACCAAGTAGCGTACTACCATGTTTAGCAAGCCTGTTAATATAACTGTGAATATCCCAAGCTTCCATAAAGTAATATACAAGCTAGTATGATACAATAATGGCCTCTAGGGCATATACACTAACACGTGCTGCCTTACGAGTGGTCATGATGATTGACCGACAGACGACCAGAGAAGTGCCAGAACGGAATCATCCCCGTTAGCACACCCGACCAGGCCGACGAGCCGATGGATTGCGAGATTGGTAAATCCACAGAGAAGATAAGGACCCAGAGACCGAGGACGCCAGACCGTGAACATGAGGCAAGCGGATGTTCTTGTTCTGCCGGTTTTAGGCGCACCGATTTATTCTTCAACATTGTAGGATGTGTACCTTAATGTCCTTTGTTGCGATTTGCGTTTGTGATCTGAGTATCACTCTTATATCGCTTGGATTTGAGTTTTGATGACGAGTTTCCTGATATTGATTTCTTGCACCATGGATGTACCTACTGGGTATTTACATTTCATGCATAGTTATTGCACTTGAGATATGTTTTTATACACCGTTGTGTTGGTTTTTGATTTATGCATATTTATTGCACTTGATATCGGTTTTATGCCTTGGCTGCACATGTTTATGATTTTGTAGATTTCATATAGTTGATTCAATTTTGCGTGTGTGGTACGCGCTCGATTTGATTTTGCACTCGGTATAGCTTATATGTGCTTGTAGTGCATTGATATGTGTTTTGTGTACGCAGTTGCACACGTTTATGATTTTATACACCCTGGTACACTCTGTGTTGCTGTTTACACATTTGAGTTATTGATCGGTATTTTGTGCATAGGATGCACTGTATTAGTATTTCGTGCACTGGATTTGTACTTCATGCACTGGATGCACCGTATTTGTATTTCGTGCACTTGATACACTATATTTGTATTTACGCATTTATGCACTGTATTTCGTGCCCTGGACGCTCCGGATTTGTATTTCGTGCATTTGTTGCACTAGATTTTCTTTTCGTACATTTGTGGCACTGGATTTATGTTTTGTGCATTGGTTGCGCCAGTTCGGAATTTTTCTCATTGGTTGCACTAGATTTATAATCCGTACATTGTTGCACCGATTTATGTCTTTGAGCATTTGTGTTACCACATTTGTGTTTTCGTGCGCATTGGCACTTGCCGTTCGTTTTCGTGCATGCTACTGCACTATATGCTTTTACGGACCCGACGCGCTTTGGCTGGAATTTTGCGCATATTAGGCGCTTGATTTTGGATTTTGTGTGCATCGGATGCACTTGAGTGAGATTTTTACTCATGCATGTCGGATGCACTAGATTTAGATTTCTTTCGTGGATGTTGGGTGCACCTAAATTGGATTTTCGCGCATGTTGGGTGCATGATATGAGATGTGATTTTGTGCAGACCGGATGCACTTGATTTGGGATTTTTATTCGTACACGTCAGTTGCACTAGATTGAGATTTTTGTGCACTCTGGATGCACTTGATATTATTGTCGTGCACACCCTTTGTACTGGACAGATGCTTTCATGCACACCCATTGCACTTAGTTTTGGCTTTTGTGCATATCGTAGCTTCTGTATTTGGATTTGATTTCCGTGTGCACCAGACGCACGTGATTAATGGATACGCCTTTTGAGGCTGATTTTGCTTTTGAGCACCTTTGTTTCATGATAGGTACTATATATTATATAATAGCCGAACAGGACTGATCTGAGGACAGTGCTTGAGTACTTTGCATGCATTAAAATATTAATAAAAGGGGTTTTCAAGAGGAGCTATAGTCTCGCTATTTCCTACGTGTCCGTGAGCGACACGAACATTTATAAAGGAAAACCTTTTGGGATATTTTGAAAACGACGGAACATGTATTTAAGAAAACATATATGGACATATATTATTATTGTAAAATAAGCGTCCGTCAGTTATGTCGTGAGTTACGCATTCACGCGACGATTTAGAAAAGATTTTGCATGTATTTTATTCAGATTTTGGAGTTTTCAAAGATGCGTATTATACACGTATTATAGTATTTGACTAGTGTATATTGGATTTCAGTAGTGGATTTCGAGATCTGTTTCTCTATTGTAACTCCGAGGATATGCGTGCAAATCCGATGATTTGCATGACGCTTGACATAGTTCGATTTTGAGCTTTGTACTCGTTTTCATGCGCACTTGACGCGCTGTGTTATTTCTGCGTTTTCCATGATTTCGGAGCCCCGTTGTTTTGAGCTGATTATTGAAATGTTTTAGATTTTGGGGGTTTAAATTTAAATTCGGGGACCGAATTTATTTAATAGCGGAAGATTGTAACATTTCAGAAAATATAAAATCATATTTTTGGAATTTAATATTAAAATAATATATTTCCCGAAAACAGCCCGATTTGCGAAATTAGGGTTTTCGAAAAAGGGTATAAATATGTACCAATAATTGTGAAATAAATGGAAATTAAAATGATTTATTCATTTAATAGTATATTTAAAGGATTTGGCATTTTTAAAATTTATTATATGCAGTTTTGATAAAAACCCGATTAGTGCACTGCTAATCGCGATTACGCCAAATCCGTGTTTCTACAGTTTTTCATAGCTGGTGCACCATGTCATGTTGCTTTTGGTTACATGTTGTCACATTTGTGTTGTTTTATGGGTGTTTTTTTGTTTTGGTTTTAAAGTTTAAAAGAGAAAAGAAAAAGAAATTGAAAAGGGGTAAAAAGGGTATGATTGGAGAGAGAGAGTGTATGAATAAGTGAGAGAGGGGGGAGGGGCTGCTGCCTAATCCTTTCACCCCCATCATTTTTCTTCTCCCTCTTCATCTTCCTCAACCCCACTCCCTCCAGTTAAAGCCCTAGATCCATCTCCAAATAATCCCAAAATCCCTAAACCCCTTTCACAAAATTTAATCCCCTCTTCACCCTCTACACATTGGACCAAGAAAATTTCGATTTTGGTGACTTTGGTCGAGCTATGGTTTTCTTGTGTTGCCATGGGAGATATATCTCTTTTCATGTTAGTTTAGTTTGAATTCCTAGAATTTTGGTTTAACTTAGAACTCGTTTAGTGATGTTAGAAATTTCTAGTGAAGGGTTTGAGTGTTGTGTGGATTGGGTGATGCCTAGTGGTTGTTAACAAGGCTTGAGTGGTGTTTTACTGACCTAGAAAAGGGGATGGAACCCAATAAACGGATTTAGAAACCCCGACATCGGATAAATGTGTGAATTGTGAGGGTATTATGGAATCTGGAGTAACACGGGGGCACTAAAAATAATTTTGCGAACACAGTGACACATGCAGGCACCCTGGAAGCTACCACAGAGACCCGAGACCCCAACTCCAACCCATGGCCACAGATTTAATCATTATGGCCGCAATTTGCGGCCATAGTAGGGTGGATTTGATTCATTTTGGTTCCAGGGCTTTATCTTCAGTAAATTAGACCCTCCATATATGCCGAATTGACCAATTTGGCCTAGTGTAAAATCTGGGAGCACATTGGGGTGTTTTTGGCTATGTTTTCCGTATTTTGAATGATGAGTTTTGATATTTGGATTGTAAGTCTATGTCACGCACCCCACGAGCTCGCGGGGAGGTGGAATATATAAAAAACAATTATCAAAGCTTTGTAACACGGACTTGAGCATGTAAGTGCACGGCAGCGCATCGGCCGTCTGTCCGAGGCCAAAATGCGGAAACAAAAACTTTTCTATAACTAGAAACCGGCGCTACCGCGGACTATAAACCCGGATCGGACCATTAACCAACTATTAGCTAACAAGAGAAAGGGTAAAGAGCTATACCGAGCGATCCATGTCCTTCGGTCTTCGGCCACCATCCCGATCTCCTCGCGGAATCTCCGGTCTCGATCTCCTCGTCGGAAAGGGCACAACATCACCGAGTCTTTTTACGGGCTCCCACCTCTGAACCGAGGCAACTCGGACACGAAGTTGGCAAGCCGACGTGTCCAAGATGTGGTAGATTGAGTGCAGAACGCTATGTCTCGAGGGGTTATTGAAGTTGCAATTTTTGGAGTGGAGGAATGAACTTTTTAAATGGGGCTAAGGAATTTTGTGTGAATGAAATGAGATCAATTTCCCACCACAAAAATGAATCCCTCTCCCACCAAAAAAGTGGTCGGCCATGCTATTGGCAATATGGGAAAAAATGTCAAAGGGGGTGAGCACAAGGAAAAGGAATGGGTGAGCATAAGGAAAAGAGTGGGTGATGATAAGCAATCATGATCACCACAAAGTCTCATCCTAATCCCATCACAAAAAGCAAGTCATGATGAACAAAAGGAAGTCAAAGTCAATCTAGAACCATCATGAAGCAACCACTTACAAAAAACACCCTCCACTTTGCTAATTTGCATATTTGCAAATAAACCCCTCCACACCAATTTTCAGCCAAAGAAAGATAGAAAGGAAAATGGCCGAAACGGAATGCAAACTGGCAACTTCAAAAAGACGATCCCGTAATAAATTACAGGAAAACCCCGCGACTCTATATACATACCCACATTTGTATTCCGACCGAATACAAATGCAATGAGACAAAATTTACACTGTAAAATACTAGGATCCGGCTTAAACCAAAACCCGCTAGTATTATCCGTTCGAACGATAACACGTGCACAAGTGCACGCTTACGTTCGAACCCTGCCATAAATCCATACGGCCTCTACAGCGTTTCGCCCGAAACTTGAGAAACTGTCTGTGGGGGACTCTAAAGACTCGTCAATACTTTGGCTGTGGATTTAACCACTAGCACGTCAGAGGTATTAGCCGTACGTAACGGGCTACCAAGTATTGACCAAAAGGGAAGTCGATGAGCGAACTCATCCTGACACCCTACTGATTTGTATGTCAAAAACTATCTATTAACCGCAATCAAGAACGGCGTCGCTTGGTAGCTAGCCGGTGAGTACGAGTCAGTCCACAGGGATGTTGTGAATCTCCTAGTCGCTCTTACGAGTTAATTCCGAAGGGTGTTCGTGGATTAATTAAATCTAAAAACTAAATTAATCTTGGGCAATTGAATTAAAGATCTAACTATCTAACTAGGGCAAGGAATTAAATTTAATCTAGGGCAGAGAATGAAAAATTTCCTAGGGCAAGAATTGAAATCTAAACTAGGGCAATTAAATAAATCTACTTACTTTACAGATGGCTCTCTCCAAACATTTACACAGGGTTGTCAGATCTGAATAGATGATACGAAAAGAGGCATCGATACTCTCCAAAAGATTTCTAAATTTTATTCATAAAAAGAGGCATGAGGGAGGCATGGCCTTTACAATGATTTAGAGTTCTTATTTATAGAGGTTAGGAAACCCTAGGTTACAATTGATTCGCACGTCTACATTTACCAAAATATCCGTAGGAAGACCTAGTCAAAGTAGACTCCAAGCTTTGGTAAAATTTTATGTCTCTGTCTCTTTAAAAGGAAGTATTGGGCCTTGAAATTTCCTTTGTGGGCTCTTCTGTCTTTGGGCTTCCTTATTATTTGGTTCTTTTATTAAAATAGCTTCTATGTTTCTTCCAGATCTCCAGTGAATAATTGCGGTGGACTTTTAACCGTTCGCTTTGTAATCTTGGACCTTGCATTGCCTTGTACTTTGTGAATTTTATCTTTGATGTAGGCTTGATCAAGAGGCTTCTGTTTGTTGGTCAAAGTCCACTTTTGCATCATCTTTTCATCGTTTTCACTGTTTTCTGTCCAAGAACCTGTAACCTGTAATATGTAGCAGGCATGCGTCAAAAGCACCTGTTTATTTATAAAACGAATAAGAATGGGAAATATAATAATACAATATTATGGTGTGAACAAATACCCCAAACTTATCTTTTGCTCGTCCTCGAGCAAACTTATTTTTTTATTCTCGACAAAAAACCTAACCGCACTTTCGCCGGGAATCGCGATTGCACTGAGCTCGTGCAACAAGCCGTTAAACTTCTAGGTGCCCCTAGTAGGAGGAGTGTTGTCTCCTGAGGGTTTTCAGCGGATACTACCCACAAAATCTTATCAATTTGGCTTATCGACTTTTATTCTCCAATTAGGTTTTCTAACAAGGAATTCTATTATCTTCGACCCGTAAATTATCCACCCATATTCTTTACACTTCCTTATCATTTAACTTAGGATTATATATATTCTGCAGACTTACTTAGCTTTCGGCATCTTTTAAGTTTTCCTTCTAGGGTTCCATCTCCACTTAGTAATTTTTATCAACTCTATTAAAGATACAAGTTCTATTCTTCACCCCTATCTCTCATCTAAATCCCAATCACATACCCCTACATGCGTGTATATATCACCCCTACACTTAGAAATTCAAATCAAGCAATCATACTCTTGTCCGTTGTCCAAAGCACTTATTAATTGGTGAATTTTTAATTGAATTTTGCTTACACATCCTTCATGCGACCGTTAATACTTCTTGAGGTACCAACAACCGATTACAAGATGTGTTTGAACATTAAAGCGTAATTCCTAGTCTTGCAATACCTAAGGCTTTAGCAGTGACTCCCAAACCAGTTGGTCTAAGGCACTAGGTGATGAAACACCCTCGCTAAATATTTTTCTATTTTTTAGCCTTAAGTAATCACAAAAACCAGTGTTCATTTTTTTTTCTTTTATTCACACTTGTATTTTTTATTTTTCATTTTCTTCGTAATAAGGACTTTAGACAAGAGCATTTCAAGGTCTCCTCTACTATTCCAAGTTTCAAGGTGCGTGTTTGTGCAATTTATAGGGTATACATTTTCAGAATCTAGACTTAAGCTAGGAATTATTTTTCAAACTTATACTCTAATAAAAATATCAATACTTTTCCTTTGCTTTGACTTAGCCCAAGAAGTGAAATCAAAATTTGCCTATTTCTAAATAAACTACAAAGACATATACTTTCTACCATTAAGCTTTATGAAAGGTTATTTTTAGTGTTTTTAATTTACTAAGTCTAGATCTAGTTGTTCCTAGCCAGTTAACCTTTTTGTCAAACTCAAATCAATTAGGCCAAATTGAATACATTGATTTTTATAATTTTTGAAAATTTTCAATTTTTATAGGTTTTCAAATAAATATGTAAATGCAAAAATATGTACATATGAATGCGAAGGAAGAAGACGTACCGAGCATACCCCCAAACTTGAACTTGACAGTGTCCTCACTGTCATGCTACACCAAGAGGGTAAAAATGCCGGCACTCCCCTGTTTATTTATTTATAATTTTTTATTTTTTTATTTTTTTGAAATTCTTTTATAGAAAAAAAAACAAAAAATATATGTACATATATACAACAAGGTTCCCCACAAACTTAAGCTTGGCCTTACACAAACCAAAGGTTAGCACCAACCATTCAAAAATCTTATCGTGGTAATGGTTGAGTTGGTGAAAGAATGGAGTAGAAAGAAAAGAGATGAGAAGCACACGAGACCGTGTGGAGGTAGAAATAGGATACGGTCTCGGTGGGGGAGAAGAATGGCGGAAAAGAGAAAGAAGTAGAGTACGATCTTGAGGGTGTAAATCGAGTGAATAAATTAGCGCAATTTGTGATGACCGAAGTGTGAAAACTGATTGTGCTAATCTATCAACTCGTTGTGCAATGGGGTCAAATCCCTCAATATTCGCAAGAAAACATGGGTACGCCGAACTTGGTATTTGAGATAAAAGAGTAACGGTCACTTGCACGGTCGGAACAATAGGAAGGACGAAAGGGAGTGAATTAAGGATAGTCTCATTCTCACCGTAGTAAACTGTGTCGAACTGGAAAGATTCCATCAATGGTTAAAAACGACTGTAAGCAACCGAGTCTGATGGATTAACTAACGCATCTGAAAATGCAAAGGACTCAAACTCGGGCGGTGAGACTTCAACATAGTCCGAAAAAGTGAAACACTCGTAAGTGTCATCAGCTGTGAGAACTGTGTCAGATTCAAAGGAAAAGTTTTCAAGCTCACAGTCGTCAAGCGTGAAATGAGGCATGGTCGGAACGATGGAAAAGAGGGAGAGTGATTTAGGTAAAGGGTCAAGAGGATGAATTGGAAAATCCGACACATCAAAGAAAAATGGTTCAACCTCAATAAGATCCTCACTACTCTCCTCAATATTATCCTCATAATTCAACTCATCCATGCCATTATCATCAAAATCAAGACGCATATGAGATTCGGGAGAAACATTTAATAACTCGGGATGATGATTTGAACATAAAATTTCAATTAAATCGACAGGTTCATCATCCGAAATATTCCCGGCATCTATATCCTCAATCAAGTGAAAATCAATTTTCTTGGACACCTCATCAAAAGCACGGATATCTATCGATTTAGGTTCTAGATGGGAGGTGTAAAGATCGAAAGGATTAGGTGCGGTTTCACTCGAAAGGGGTTCCTCACAGTTTGGCAAATCAAACACTACAAAATCACACAACTCGTTTTTATTTTGAACTTATGAATCATTTAGGACATTCGATGGAAAACTGGAGTTGTGGGCTTCAATTGGGTAAGGGTAGGTTTGATTTGGAAATCCTCTCTCATTCTCACTCAGTCCAACCGCTTCCTCATATATTGAAAAATTTGGAGCTAGCGGAAAACTAGCTACCGGTTCAGCAGGTTGCATAAGGGCGGCCACGGACGCTTCCACATTCCTAACCATTTTTTTTGTTGCTGCGATATACGCCTCCAACGCCTCTTCCAAACTAGACTTAGGTGGTAAGGGGGTTTCGACAAAAGATTCGAAATTGTTTGGATATGTGAAACTCCCAACAGGCTGTGTAGAATCAATGTCTAGTGAAGGTGGGAAAATCGGGTAGGACTGGTAGGAAGTGGAAAGTTGGGCAGGGATAGGGTCAACATGTGGATAACAAGGTGAATAATCATGTGGATCCCTAGAACTAGATGAGTGGAGAGGGATGAAAGATCGGCTGCGAGATTGAGCAATATGCTCAGCAATGGACATCGGCTTAGGAGTGACAGAAGGACTTGAAAAAGTGGTATCAACATATGGAGGTGGTAAAGATTGACTTGGTTGACACAAAGTGGGTTGAAAAGTCGAATTGTTTCTCCTAGACGCCTCTATTTGATCTTTCAAAGATATTTTAGGCATGGAAGGATTGTCTTTAAATTGATCGAACAAATTGCTGAACGACGCAAAATTAGATTCGGGATACCAAAGTTCGGCAAGTGATTTATTATGTGGGGTACCCATGTTAGAAGAAAGGGAAAAGAAAGAATGTTTGTTGTGGTGCAAGGATTTATTTGCGGCAAAAGTTTGCAAGTTCTTTAATAAAAATTTTCCTTTTTCTTTTTCTTTATTTGAAAATTGTTGCAAAAAATTTTTTTTAATAAAAGATATGCAACAAAAAAGATTACTTGCAATCAATTATTATTTTAAGCCTATCACAAGAAATCTTTATTTGGAAAAAAATGTTGCAAAAAGATATTCGAGAAAAGATATGCAACAAACAAAAATTACTTGTAATCAATTTCTATTTTAAACTAGGCGCAAAAATCCTACACAAGATAGTTATTTAGAAGGGAAAATATTTTTATAGCGCACGGAATCCTGCAGGTATTTTCAGAAAAGATATTTCAAAATGTACCGAGGAGAAACAGAGAGGCTTACAGAAAAAATTTCACCAGATAAGGCCACAACACTGCAGTGTTTCCGCGGTTTAAGTGGGATACCACCGCGTTTCCGCGGTCTTCTTGACGGCTCGGATCCCCAAAAAAATTTTTACGCGACGACTTGACAAGGCGGCCGCGGTTCCGCGGCCTAAGGCAGGTTTTTGCCGCAGAAGGGCGGTGAGGTGGGAGGTTCAGATATCCAGAAAAATTCCACTGTTCTGTTGTTAAAAATCTCTTCTGTTCCGATATCCCGTTTTCTGTTTCGCTTTCTGGAAATTTTTCAGATCCGTCTCGATTGTTCCTGCAAAATTCAAACACAAAGTACCCTTTCCAAAAAATAACAATTGATATATTTTTATATTTTTCGTGATTTTTAAGATTTTTATGATTTTTTTAATTTTGATTAACCCGAAATTGCAAAAAGGAAATTTCTACGCCATCCCCGGCAACGACGCCATTTGATTTGTATGTCAAAAACTATCTATTAACTGCAATCAAGAACGGCGTCGCTTGGTAGCTAGCCGGTGAGTACGAGTCGGTCCACAGGGATGTTGTGAATCTCCTAGTCGCTCTTACGACTTAATTCCGAAGGGTGTTCGTGGATTAATTAAATCTAAAAACTAAATTAATCTAGGGCAATTGAATTAAAGATCTAACTATCTAACTAGGGCAAGGAATTAAATTTAATCTAGGGCAGAGAATGAAAAATTTCCTAGGGCAAGAATTGAAATCTAAACTAGGGCAATTAAATAAATCTACATACTTTACAGATGGCTCTCTCCAAACATTTACACAGGGTTGTCAGATCTGAATAGATGATATGAAAAGAGGCATCGATACTCTCCAAAAGATTTCTAAATTTTATTCATAAAAAGAGGCATGAGGGGGGCATGGTCTTTACAATGATTTAGAGTTCCT
Organism: Agapanthus africanus; assembly: GCA_030015575.1. Classification (NCBI taxonomy): domain Eukaryota; kingdom Viridiplantae; phylum Streptophyta; class Magnoliopsida; order Asparagales; family Amaryllidaceae; genus Agapanthus; species Agapanthus africanus. Next base: position 650,728,610 of record JASDDO010000019.1, on the reverse strand, counting down.
ATTTACAGAGGATAGGAAACCCTAGGTTACAATTGATTCGCACGTCTACATTTACCAAAATATCCTTAGGAAGACCTAGTCAAAGTAGACTCCAAGATTTGGTAAAATTTTGTGTCTCTGTCTCTTTAAAAGGAAGTATTGGGCCTTGAAATTTCCTTTGTGGGCTCTTCTGTCTTTGGGCTTCCTTATTATTTGGTTCTTTTATTAAAATAGCTTCTATGTTTCTTCGAGATCTCCAGTGAATAATTGCGGTGGACTTTTAACCGTTCGCTTTGTAATCTTGGATCTTGCATTGCCATGTACTTTGTGAATTTTATCTTTGATGTAGGCTTGATCAAGAGGCTTCTGTTTGTTGGTCAAAGTCCACTTTTGCATCGTTTTTTCATCGTTTTCACTGTTTTCTGTCCAAAACCTGTAACCTGTAATATGTAGCAGACATGTGTCAAAAGCACCTGCTTATTTATAAAACGAATAAGAATGGGAAATATAATAATACAATATTATGGTGTGTACAGCTACCGAGCCTGTCAGTGACAATATTCGTACAGTCCGGTCCATTCGTCTATGAGCATCGCATGGCGGGCCTAGGGGTTGGTAAAAGTCAGACCCCCAAAAGCGGTACAAGTCGTGTCGGAGTGTAGCCCAGAACACCCTGAGATACTACTGGAATACCTACCAGTAAATCTCCTGCCTTGGCCAAGGACTTCATGTAATGGCTCTCCTAGACACAGCGCGACCTCACCCCCAATACCGGGAGAGACGAACCCCTGCAGATCCGCTCACTGCCTCCATGTGGCTCGGGACTGTACCCAACTAAAACTTGTTTGCACGACTCCTTTGATCTGTGGTAGGGTAGTAATCAAAGTACAGTAGGAACTCACACGAGACAAATGACGATCTCAGGTCGATGAACTAACCTGTACACATGTCACCAGGGAACTGCTATCTGACGTCAGGTATAAAACCAACTAGCATGTTCCCGACGAGTCCTGTCCGGTGTACTCATAACCCAATGAGCACCTGTATACATCTTAGGTGAACCAACTGACACCTGTGGCTTGTGAGACCGGCCACCGCCCCTCGTCGGGGTCTCGACTGTATACACTAGTCTACTCTGGAGTATCGATGCCCTGTCTCGAAAACTCCCACGACTAGGGACCTTTTAAGGATATGCTTAAAGACTCCAGCTCCCACGTATATGATCGCCATCATACTGCTGGCCGTCAAGCAAGAATCCTAAGGGCTCTATCAACGCGCAATAGTGACCTGTAAGGTTACCTAAAGCAGTACACGATGATAAAGACAAACCAGATAGCATACTATTATCTTGAGTAAGACTGTTCTACCGGCATAGGTCCTCCCTCAATCATTGCAATCACGTGCCTGTGATCCAATAATTGACTCCGAGGGTACTATATCCAACAATCTTCCACTTGCACTCAAAGCTGATTATTGCGATGTCACATACTCACAGCCCGTATGATACCGAACACCCAACTCTTCTACTAATCAGTTTCACAAAACCTGTTTGTGAAACCATTGCGTTCGATGAATAGCCTCATTGAGTGGATCCGCTCTGATGTTTCTTTCTATGTCTTTCTTAATCTCAAGTTCGTGGAGAAACCCATCTCCCGAAATGAGCAATACCTGTCTTAGAATATGTCTGGATATCTGATGGGACCTAGCTCATAAATGAACTCCAAATCCAAACTTCTTAGACTGTATCGTCAACTGAACTTACTCAGTATCCTGCGTAATGCCTCCCTCAGTGTCTGCTTGGATCACCTGTCCAAAACACTGCCCCTCGTCAGAGGGAAAAACTATAACTCTGACAGTCACTCTGCCATCCAGGTCACCTTGGAAGCCTGGAATGATAACTGTCTCCCGAAGGAGGATGTCGTTATCATTTCCCCAGAACATTAACTTATGTTCTAAAACTGCTTCCGAATGCTTCTCTAAGATTGGATCAATATCAACTTATTGCATCTAGTGCAAAAACATCTGGTGTGGTACTTGACATCTCATGATTGATTCAATTGCCTAAGCAAGTGATCTGCCAATCATGCACATCCCTCTCCCCTTTAGTCTGTAAGACACCTTTAGAGAGGGTGACTCCATCACCTGCAGGTACACCACCATGCCAGGAGTCGTCCATCCTAAAACCCTTTTAGAATGCTGTCTAAGTACCCAGATTGGGATACTACCTAAATCTAGATCTAAAACCATAGATCTAGTAACCAGAATGTCTGATATAATATCCATATCGTATGTGGAGAAACCACTGTGTGACAACCAAAGTATAACCGGTCGTAATGCAGGAATATCAATTCCTACTATGTGTATGTCATCCGCAAATCAAGACATCACACCCTACTACCTTCTTAACAGATCCATCCCCCATTCTGATGAAGTCAAACCTATGACTGTCATATCAGAAACAGATGATCTATCTCCGCTACATCTGCTTTAGTCTCTAAATAGACACAGGCTACTTATCCACTACGCTTCCGCTGCTCCCACTGATTACGACAACCCTCTGGCAGAGTCATATACACGTGCACTTCTAAAGCCAGTTTAGAACGACGCTATATTTATCCTCCCGCCGGGTCTCACAGTCTGGAACAACAGTAGTGTCAAGTTTGGGTAAACAAGAACCTCCCTGTCACCGTCCTTGAGGCTACCGGAGTACCTCTCAGGTGCCTGAGGTTACCCACCACCACTGCGGAGTGGCAAATGGAATGTCAAATCAGATTGAATCTTTAGGTTCTTATCAAATTTTCAGTAATCGTTTGCGGTTCTGGAATCACTTCCAGTTCTACCATACTCCCGCTACCGTTTTCTGAAAAAATCCATTTTACTAAAACTGTGGCGAGTCAAGAACAATATCACTATTGATATTCCAGATGGTAGAAAGTCAACCCTCATCATAGCCCCGGTCAACCCACAAACAGCCATTAGAGAAACGTTCCTTGAGTTATCCAGAGTCTGGTTTTAAGCATGTGCCGGACAACTCCCTGTACCTTAACATCGTTAAGATATGAACTATTCTATATCCAATATAGAAACAGAGGCACTGATTTAATTGGAACCAGATTCAAATCATGCAGCTATCTCCAGTGCATGTCAACTAAATGGAAGGAGGCCGATCAGTGTTACTCAACTTAAGAAAGCATCCAGATATGAGTAACCTGAATGAGAAGCAAGTTCCCTTAAACATTACTATTAACTGAATACCATAGACAAGTATCTACATCTTCGATCACCTTGAATAATCCCGATACTTGCAACATCTGGTTCTCTACTTTACTCTTATACCTATAACTTCTCAATACTTGGACCTTGTGTTTCTACGAAACAATTTTCTAAGAACTAGAGAAATCATAAGTAAGCAGAGTATAGTACGAGAACCAACCCCTCTGTCCTAATGGACACTGGACAACATACAATACTCTGTATAAGTCCCCTGAGTCAAATAACTCAAACCATGTGTGTCGTAGATTGAAAACTGTACTTATGGTTAAGAAGAATTACATCGCTGTTTAATGCTCCTTACCTAACCATCCACTGATATAGGTAAATGTCATGGACATAATTTCAAAAAGGGATATCTCACTCTATAAAAATAGACGTACAGATATATCAATTTGAAATTGGTGCATAACAGCGGATATTCAAAACCAAATATTTGCCGTCCGGCAAACTACCCAGGTGATTTCCTCAAATATCACCAATTACAACGAATCCCGATATAATGAGGATGATCACCCAATTCCCAATAACTTACTCCCACTCATCATCTGCAAACCATACAGATGTGAGAATCATACCTGGTAAATACATACCCTGGAGCAAGTGTCTAATTGGGAAATCGGTTTTCTATTAACAGTACACAGTGAAACTGAAACATGTAAATGTTTCGACGGGGTATGCGGGTATTCCCAGTAATTCCTCTTCCATTATCCAGATTCACAACTGTAACCGTATATTACTTCGCCATCTCTCCAAATCCCTTTATATGTTTTTAGTCATTGCCTTCTATACACCCCTTTAGGCTAAATGGTTTTCTTCCTTCCCTACCGTTTTGCACCAGCCTATGGTTTGGAAGAAGACTATCCAATATGCATAATGGGTGTACTGTCCCAACCCTAGGGGCACTCGTAACCTGAGAGAAGGTGAAGATAAAAGACAACTGAATAAACTTTATTCCTTATTTCTCCTGAACCAGAATCCATCCCCGAAATGGGACATGTCCCTTCGAGTTCATATATAACCATACGATGGAGTATCCAAATAACTTTGGATCTTCATAGTGATACGGAGTGTTCCGGAGAAATACAGAGGTGAAATAAGAGTGGTGATGAAATACTTGGTTTGGTCGTGAATAGCAGTCGCAGTTTACTTTGCCCTCTTACTAATCCCTTTATTTGTCTTTACCCAATACATTCTGTACACCATCGTTAGGCTAATTGGTTTTCTTCATTCCCCACCGTTCGGCACCTGCCTATGGTTTGGAAGAAGACTATCCAATTTGCGTAATAGGTGTACCGTCCTAATCCAAGGAACACTCGCAGCCTGAGAGAAGGTAAAAGGAAAAGACAACTGAATAGTCCTATTCGTTTTCTCCAGAATCGGAAACCATCCTCGAATAAATTCCTTCGAGTTCCTATATAACCATACGATGGTTTTATCCAATGGAAGTGGACGTTCGTAATAATAAGAGGTGTTCTGGAGAAAAGGGTAAAAGTAGGAGTGGCAATGAGATATGCAACTCTGACAATCCAAAAGCCTGTGTTTAAGAAGGTTCGGTTAATTTGGTCACTAAGTCATAGTCTAGGGTCAGGCCATGGGCGCTGCCAAAAAGAGAGAGAAAAGAAACACTCAGCGTGCACTCTAATCTAGATCATAATGGTTACCAATTTATCTAATCAGGAAACCTCCCACTGTATCATCAAATTCTCCTCCAAACCTGAAAGAAGAATTGTAGGGTTGCTAGGCACTCATACAAGGTTCTACGAGGTATCAATCATGCCCGATTTAAAAATTAGCCGTGCCGAACAAACCGAAGCCGGATCTTTAAACTAGAGTTTAGGTGAAAACAAGTATGTTAAACACTTTAACACTAAGTGAGAAGGATTACAACCTTTATAGATCCGGTCCTTCACATCTTAAGCTCAGTGTTGAGGTCCCTTCGCTGCGATCATCGTGTTCCGTACTCTCGAGAGGCTCCACGAAGAGAAAGATGCAGTCTTGTTTCCGATCTTCGATAACATAGATGATCTACCTTGAAGTTTCATTAACACAAGTTAACACTCACTAAATGAAGTGAACACCCTCATCTAAATGGCAAGGATAGATGAGGATGATGAAGTAGGATTTTTGCTCTCATTTGTTTTCTTATTCTCACTCACTTTCATCACAAAGAGCAAAGCAAGAAAGCTTTGCTTCAAGGAAGAAAAAGAATAGTATGAATTCCTTTTGTGATGAATAATGAAAGGATAAATATGATGATTAATGCAACCATGGTCAACTAAACCCATATAGAGAATTAACTAGGGTTAGGGTTTGGCTTGGGTTAAAGCATGAGTCACAACAAAATATCTTTCACAAAACAAAACTAAACCTTCTAGAATCATCTAGAAAGCATTAATCCAAATCAAACCCTAATCTTGTTTAATCTCTACTAAACATGTTTCAATAGTTATCATATCATGTTACAATATTATATATCACATATATAATACTTATTGTAACCAAATAAAATAATACAATTAACATATATCGCATATATATCAATGTATTACCCGAGTAAGAAAAAGAATCTTTTAGTGAGCTAATATTAGTTAATGTAATTTAATATATCATATATATTATTATACACTAAATTATCGAATCAACACTTGATCCGACAATCCGGCTATATCGCATATAACCGAGTAATATTTATCCGTACCGATTCATCGAATTAACACTTGATCCGATGACCCGGCTGATATCAAATATCGCGAGAATAGAATACGGCATCTCATATCGCATTATCCTCGGTCCCGCACATATCACATATGTGCCCCTACTCCGTTTTGCCTGAGCCAAGAAACCTCTGTGTAGGACTCTAAAGAATCGTCAATACGCCGACAGTAGGTGATGATCATATCAAACACCCACAAGCTGCAAGCGGTCAGCTAAACGTAACAGCCACCCAGGTATTGAGCGCTCAGAAGATCAACAAGCAAGCATGTACATTTTCCTGTGAATCCAATCAGTAACACTCCCGTATAGTCCGGTCTCGTCGTCTGATATGTCGCATATATCGCCTAGGGGTGGTAAACGTCAGACCCCAGTAGCTCGATAAGTCGTGTCGATATGAGGTCTATAACAGTTCGAGAAACTACTGATAACACTTACCAGTAAATCTCAGCAACCCTGGCCAGGGATTTCTGGTTATAGCCAATCGAACACAGCATAACATCAACTCCCTATACCGGGAGTGACGAATCCCCTCCTATCGCTCATTGCCTCTATGTGATTCGGGACTGTACCCAAAAGCAACCTTTTTGCACGCCCTCTTGGACGTGGTATAATGGAAATCAAAGCATAGTGGGAATCACACAAGACTCTATAACGATCTCGGGTCAACAGACTACTCTGTACAAGTGTCACCGGAGAACTGCCATCTGACGTGAGGTATAATACCATCTGGGAGTTCTCGGTGAGTCCGTCCAGTATACCCAGTCTTTACTGAGCACCCGTACACCATCCTTGATGTCAAACACCGATGGATATGGGATCATCCATCGCCCATCGTATGGGTCAAGATGCGTATACGCTAGTCTACTCTGGTGTATCGATGCCCTGTCTCGATACACCCTCGACTAGGAACAATTATAGGATGTACTCGTCGACTACCGTGGCCCCACTAGTATGATCTCATCATAGTCCCAGTAGTCGAGTACATATCCTAAGGGCTTTATCAACATGTAATATAGAGACAATCAGAGTACATGTTAAGATAAAGTACAACCAGATAGCATACTATCATGTCGAGCAAGAAATTCCTCCCTATATATGTCCTAGCATCCACTACAATATACATCGTATGTACAGTAATAGCCTCTAGGGCATACATATAACTAACAATCTCCTACTTGCACTAGGGTCATCTGTTGTGGTATCACATACCCAACAATTAGCTGCGGTTGAAGTATCTCATACTCAACCATCCCAAAAAAAAGTCTCTACTGGGAAAAAGGCCTTCGTGAGTGGATCCGCGCTGTTTTCCTCTGTATCTACTCTCCTAGCATCGATCTCCCTGGAGATCAACCATCTCCATGATCAGGTGATACTGCCTAAGAATTATATTTGGATTACTGATGGGACGGTAGTTCCTAGGCAAAAGCCACAACTCCATTGTCACACAATGGTAGGAACGAAGTTCATCTCATGAACTTATATATATCCGGACTGCCTCTTTTATAGTATCCTTGGTAACGTTGTATCTTGCCTTTGATCGTCTAATAAGTCACGGTATCTATCTTGGAACTCTTCCAACAAACCGTCCCTCCACTGAGGGTATAGACAATATCTGCGACTGACATTCAGTCGTCCTTATCACCCTGGAAACTTTCCAGTGATTCTCCCCAGGATCGATTGATACCATCTCACTACAACTAGTGAGTATCCTAACATCCAATTAGATCTATCTCATAGATCCAAAAACCCAGGATTTATGAGGTATCACTTTGATCCTATATAGAGAATCCTTGTGATAAGCAGAGATTGACCGATCGTAGCATAGGAAACTCCTTCCCTATCAAGAGTATGTCATCCACGTACTCTATAAGGATCACCACCATACTCCCTACTACCTTTTTGTATATACAAGGTTCATCTACCATTTTGATGAAGTCAAACTTTTTGACTACCACATCAAAATAGATGTTCCAACTCCGCGATGCCTGCTTTATCACATAAAACATCTTGCACACGTTTCCGCTGCTCCCACTGTCTACGAAGCCCTCTGGCTGTGTACTTATAGACGCTCTCTTCTAAAACATCATTTAGAAAAGCAGTCATGACACCCAACCACCAGATATCGTAGTCATGGTATGTAGCCGTGGCAAGTAGGATCTGGATGGACTTAAGCATATCTTTGAAAGTCTCAACTTTTCCATGTACACCTAGTAATCTTCTCAAGATATACTTGCTCCTGATGGGGATTTAACCCTTTAGATAGAGCAACCAAAGTCCATACTTTGTTGGTGTATAAGGATTCTATCTCAGATCGATAAGCATCCAGCCATTCTTACAGAGTCTCACTCCTGATGGCCAGCTCGAAACTAGTTGGGTCATCATCTCATGATGCAATCCTCGCTCCCACTGTCATGGAGAAAACGAAGTATCTCTCTGGTGGGTGAAGAACCCTACTAGATCGGCGGAGAGGCTGAGGTTCGTTGGTTACTATTAAATCCTTTGGTTCTACCAAATCATCAGCTGCAGTTTGTATAGCTGGAACCTTTCCATTCTACATAACAGACCTTGCCTCGAGCTTGTCCGGATTTTGCTTTTAAACATAGTCCGGACAACCCCAAATCTTAACAAACTTAAGATATGGGCTCTTCCCTTTCCATATCACATATAAAGTGGTAGGCAACTGATTTGATTTGAACCCTATTCAATAGGTATGCAGCTTCTCAAGTGCATAACTCCTAAAAGGAAATAGGCAACTCAGTAGTACTCATCATAGAGCATACCATATCACATAGGGTGTGATTGCTCAGTCCCGATACACCGACGTGCTGTGGTGTATTCGGAGGAGTAATGCTGAGAGAGAATCTCATTCCCCTTTAGAATAGTCCAGAAATTCCGTGCTCAAGTATTCTCCTCCTTGATCTCATCAAAGGACATAATACTTATACCCGTATTTTGGTTCTCTACTTCTAACATACATTCTGTTAATATCTCAAAAGGTTCAGACTTGTGTTTCAACAGGAACACATGTCTGAATCTTGAGAGATCATCAGAGAATGTAATGAAGTACAAAGAACCGATCTTGGCATGTGTAGACGGGAGACTTTCATACATCAACATGTATCAATCCCAAGAGTTCACTAACTCTTTGTCTGTTTCCAATAAACAGAGCTATGGTCATCTTATCTTTGTGACATGACCGGCAAGTTTCACAAGTTGTAAATTCAAACAGATTTAAATATGCATCTAAATATAACTTAGCTAGTCGGGTCGCATTGATATGACCTAGTCTACAATGCATCAAGAAGGATTCGTTCATTTCTGAACTCTTCCTCTCGTGTGTGTTCTGTATTCTAAGAACTGTAGTTTGATTTAGAACGTCTATGCTTTTAGATAACATGCCTGAACCGATCAACTCTTGATATAGGAAATGTTCAAAACATTATCCAACAATACAAAATTATATCCTTCTTTACTAATAAAGAGATTGATATGATGTTGTATATCAGGTTCGGTATCTAATAACATTCGTTCAGAATCAATGTATTATGGTAATACAAGGTGATAGTGACCAACAGACTTGGCTGCAACACTTGCACCGTTTTTATCTCATGAAACTTATCACCCGTTCTCAGTTCTCTACCTATCTGTAGCCCATGTAACAGATTACATATGCGGGATCCTGATCCGGTATCTCATACCCAGGACGTAAATGATACTGAGAAACAGTTCTCTGTAATGAACACACCCGAAGAAGATGCATCAGCATGCACTTTCTTCGTTTGGGCGGCACGGGAAATCCGGTATTCCCTAATTTCCTGCTCTGTCTTATGACAATTATAAGTTGGAGCGGGACCAACGTTCCCCAGCTCAGTATAACTAGCGGGTTCGGTCAATACATCCGTATTATTATCTTGATTAAGGCGTGATATGGTCGGTACCTGGAGAGAGAGAGAAGAAAACACTCAGCGTATGCTCTTGCAAGATTAGATTGGTTATCTAATATATCTAATCAGGATGTCTCCCACTGTTTTAATCAAATCTTCCTTCAAACTATAAAAAGAAAGACTAGCCGGGATTAATTACACGCTACAAGTTCGCCAATCTTTCAGCCAGGCCAGTGTCGGTACTTTAAGGGAGGTCTCCCGTGCTTTCGCACGGACCTAATTAAAGTAAACCTCGTTTTCCCACGGGCGTAACCCCTTTAACACCTTTCTAGACACCTACTTGATTGGCTAATTGTAATGTGTAAAACTCTCCCAGGAGTAACTCTTACTCGCAGCGGGTATCGGGATCCAACTATCTCATAGAAGGTATGCAATCTCATTGCAAATTTCAACATTTGAAATTCCCAATAATATTTTACCCCAAGCGATCTATGACCTTGACTGAGTCAACAAACCATAGACCGCAAGTAAAGTTCAACCCGTCATTTCCCGATTGAATTAAACCCACCCGCACGACCCTTGACTGAGTCAATAAGGCCACACGACTACCCTAATCCAATCGTATCATATGCTTTGCAGATAAGCACTAATCAGCTACCGCACACTACGCCTTGACTGAGTCAACAAACGCAGCACGAATACTAAATACTACTTATCTGAAATGACGGAGGGCTACGACAGGTTTTTAAGAAAACCTTTTGCGCAATGAACTTTATATCGTTGTAGAATCGAGTGATTTTAAATAGATTGCTTTTGAGGCTTTTCTAGTTTTGCTAAAGGGGTCACTCCCGGTGAAGGGATCGTCGGCCCTTTCCTCATCGAATAAGGTGCAGGATATTTCACAAGTATCACTATGCAAAGCAAGAACTATAGAAGCAATCAAAAGACAACCCGAGTTTGTAGCATCTGCTAGTTTCACTAAAGAGGTCACTCCCGGTGAAGGGATCTCGGCTCTTTCCTTATCGAATAAGGTGCTGGATGTTCTACAAGGAACACCGCTATGCAAAGCAAGAACTAGAGCTACCAGTTTTTAAACAAGTTTCTACACCTTAGGTTTCTTTTATTTCATTAATCTCATTAATGAAGTCCCATTTTATTATGCTTCACAAGCATCACATTTGAAACGCAATCTGCAATATAACATATATCTCATATATATAATATAAACATTCGTCTCAGGCAGTAATATGATCTCATCACAGAACATTGCAGCAGAAGAACATATATGAAATATTGGATATACTAGGACGTCCAAGTTTTAGTACGAGCATGTATAAAAAACGGATTCCACGGTCGCGATGAATAACCAAACCCACATCCCTAGACCCCTACGAGAGCGGCAAGTAACACTGCCAATTCTAGGGTTAGGAGACCCGGTCTCGACTCCTCGAGATGGTCTCCCACTGGACCCTAGAACCCGGTTACTTGTGCTCCCCGTCTTGGGTCTACCTAATGCTGAAAAGAAAATAATATACAACGGTGACATCATCCTCATCCCGGAAGTGCCCCAATAAAAGAATATTACATACAAATGAATTTTACATGAATGAAAAAGAAAAAACTCTCATCTCACATAAAAACCCCGGCTATTCAGAACACGGCGATCCAATATAACATATTACAGCAACACATAATATCTCATATCATCAACGTAAGCAAGTATGCGTATCCCGATTGTCGTCGATGTATAGCAACGAAGGCGGCGATACACCACATACTACGCTTACGGTCACAGAAAAGAAAGTGTAAAACTACAATAGTTGGAATCCGCAATCTCCTTAGACATCGTATGCCTAACCAAATGAATTCCTTAGACATCGCATGCCTAACAATTATAAACCCGCATTTTAGTCTCATTATCGAAAATTCTTTTTAATATCAAGTCGGGAAATTCAACAAGATTCCCGACATCCTGATCGAATGCTCGTCGCAAACTTTAGTAGTCGGCCGCACCCCAGATGCCGTCGACGAAGTGCACTAAGGCGGAACACTGCTGCCGCGAGCACCCGAACGGATGCTTTCGGCGACGGAGTTCTCCTACAGTCACTTGGTCGGGGCTATGGGGCGTAGCTGTCTATTAAGTTTACCTGGCGAGTATCCGCGTACGCTACGTGATTGCGGCGGACTTTTGATCACATCAAAATTCCGTCGCAACCGATCATCTGAGACTGAACTGCTAGATTTACAACATTCAAATTAGTTATCTCATAACTACCTGTGGATTCCAAATATTGTATCACATTCCAGATAAATAGACAATGTTAAACTTTCCGATCGAATAATCAAACACCCAAGATTTCCCCAATATATCTCAACACTTGAAATCAGTTTAAAAACATCCATCACATGCCACAGTACCAATGGTCCAGCCGTAGAAGGGTCAAGCCAACGCCTCACATGTGGCATGCCATACTGCCCCAAACCCTAAGGTTTAGAGGCAGTTCAAGACGGTCACATAATCGAGTTAAGGTTTATTGTCTTTTAGAGGGTCCACCGCGTTACTTGCACGACTTAGAACGTTCTTAAATCGAGAAAAAAAATCCAACTTTTGAAAAAATTTCCGACAGGGGAAAAAATGAGTTATTGATATCCGTTCGAACTTTTTAACAGTTTCTAAAATTATCCGGACAAAACTAAACGAAGTTAAATTATCCGATCGAATCAACGAGTCCCCAATACAACCCTAGAAAACTCAACACTTGAGTGGAATTAAAAAATTCCCAGAAAAAAATGACAATAAAGGACCTAAGAATAAATATGTGAAGTTCCAGGGACTAAATCCAAATTTTGGCCGCGGAACCGCCGCCAAACCCTTGGTTTGGCCGCGGTTCCGCGGTCACGTGAGCGACTTAGTGGACCGTACTTCACAGTAATTCTTAGTTTTTCCTTCTTGTTTTTCTGAGCATTTTTAATTCATAAAAAATCACATTTTTGAAAAATGTACAGAGAGGGGTAAACATCAGGGTTTCCGAGTTCGATCGGACTTTAAACTTCGTCTAGACTTCGCCTAAAACTCTAGCTTGGCTCTGATACCACTGTAGGGTTTCTAGGCACTCATACAAGGTTCTACGAGGCATGAACCATGCCCGATTTAAAAATTAGCCGTGCTGAACAACCCGAAGCCGGATTTTTAAACTAGAGTTTAGGTGAAAACAAGTATGTTAAACACTTTAACACTAAGTGAGAGGGATTACAACCTTTGTAGATCCGGTCCTTCACTTCTTAAGCTCCGTGTTGAGGTCCCTTCGCTGCGATCATCGTGTTCCGGACTCTCGAGAGGCTCCACGAAGAGAAAGATGCAGTCTTGTTTCCGATCTTCGATAACATAGATGATCTACCTTGATGTTTCATTAACACAAGATAACACTCACTAAATGAATTGAACACTCTCATCTAAATGGCAAGGATAGATGAGGATGATGAAGTAGGATTTTTGCTCTCATTTGTTTTCTTATTCTCACCCACTTTTATCACAAAGAGCAAAGCAAGAAAGCTTTGCTTCAAGGAAGAAGAAGAATAGTATGAATTCCTTTTGTGATGAATAATGAAAGGATATATATGATGATTAATGCAACCATGGTCAACTAAACCCATGTAGAGAATTAACTAGGGTTAGGGTTTGGCTTGGGTTAAAGCATGAGTCACAACAAAATATCTTTCACAAAACAAAACTAAACCTTCTAGAATCATCTAGAAAGCATTAACCCAAATCAAACCCTAATCTTGTTTAATCTCTACTAAACATGTTGCATTAGTTATCATATCATGTTACAATATTATATATCACATATATAATACTTATTGTAACCAAATAAAATAATACAATTAACATATATCGCATATATATCAATGTATTACCAGAGTGAGAAAAAGAATCTTTTAGTGAGCTAATATTAGTTAATGTAATTTAATATATCATATATATTATTATACACTAAATTATCGAATCAACACTTGATCCGACAATCCGGCTATATCGCATATAACCGACTAATATTTATCCGTACCGATTCATCGAATCAACACTTGATCCGATGACCCGGCTGATATCAAATATCGCGAGAATAGAATACGGAATCTCATATCGCATTATCCTCGGTCCCGCACATATCACATATGTGCCCCTACTCCGTTTTTCCTGAGCCAAGAAACCTCTGTGTAGGACTCTAAAGAATCGTCAATACGCCGGCAGTAGGTAATGATCATATCAAACACCCACAAGCTGCAAGCGGTCAGCTAAACGTAACAGCCACCCAGGTATTGAGCGCTCAGAAGATCAACAAGCAAGCCTGTAAATTCTCCTGTGAATCCAATCAGTAACACTCCCGTACAGTCCGGTCTCGTCGTCTGATAAGTCGCATATATCGCCTAGGGGTGGTAAACGTCAGACTCCAGTAGCTCGATAAGTCGTGTCGATATGAGGTCTATAACAGTTCGAGAAAATACTGATAACACTTACCAGTAAATCTCAGCAACCCTGGCCAGGGATTTCCGGTTATAGCCAATCGAACACAGCACAACATCAACTCCCTATACTGGGAGAGACGAATCCCCTCTTATCGCTCATTGCCTCCATATGATTCGGGGCTGTACCCAAAAGCCACCTTTTTGCACGCCCACTTGGACGTGGTATAATGGAAATCAAAGCATATTGGGAATCACACAAGACTTTATGACGATCTCGGGTCAACAGACTACTCTGTACCAGTGTCACCGGAAAACTGCCATCTGACGTGAGGTATAATACCATCTGGAGTTCTCGGCGAGTTCGTCCAGTGTACCCAATCTTTACTGAGCACCCGTACACCATCCTTGATGTCAAACACCGATGGATATGGGATCATCCATCGCCCATCGTATGGGTTAAGATGCGTATACGCTAGTCTACTCTGGTGTATCGATGCCCTGTCTCGATACACCCTCGACTAGGAACAGTTATAGGATGTACTCGTCGACTACCGTGGCCCCACTAGTATGATCTCATCATAGTCCCAGTAGTCGAGTACATATCCTACGGGCATTATCATCATGTAATATAGAGACAATCAGAGTACATGTTAAAATAAAGTACAACCAGATAGCATACTATCATGCTCGAGCAAGAAAGTCCTCCCTATATATATCCTAGCATCCACTACAATATACATCGTATGTACAGTAATAGCCTCTAGGGCATATATATAACTAACAAGAATTAGTCGCGATCACCCGAGGAGTAAACCAACTCATCAGTGGGAATCGGGATCCAACAATCATCGCATGATAACGTGACGGAATCAACTCACTTTATCACACTCTAGAAGGTATGCGCATATCTGGAAAGTTTCAGTTTCTTTAGAAACTTCCGATGTGTGTTTCTACCCCAAGCGGTTTATGACCTTGACTAGGTCAACAAACCATAAACCGCTAGTCAAGTTCAGCCCGTCATTATTCTGGATTGCATTAAACCCACCCGTACGTGCCTTTGACTAGGTCAACAAGGCCGCACGACTGTTTTAACCAATCCTATTTATGCAACAAACAAGCACCACTTAGCTACCGAACACTATGTCTTGACTAGGTCAACAAACGCAGCACGGATACTAAATAATACCCGTTAGAAATGACGGAGGGTTATGGCTGGTTTTTGGCGAAAAACCTTTAACGTAATGAACTTGATATCGGTGAACTGCATAACCTTTTATAAAAATATAGTGGCGAAAACTTTTGCTAAAGAGGTCACTCCCGGTGAAGGGATCTTGGCTCTTTCCCCGTAGAATGAGGTACAGGATATTCCAACTGAATACCACGATGCAAAGCAAAAAGTAATCGGCTATAGTGAAGTTATTCTCCTGATGCAAAATTCTGTCCAAGGGGTCACTCCCGGTGAAGGGATCTCGGCCCTTGCCTCATCGACTGAGGTGCTGGATATTCATAACCGAATACCGCTGTGCAAAACAAAAGAGAACGTCCTTGCAATAACAGCCTTTTTTTGAAAAATGTTCCAACAACATCAGAATAGGTTTGTTTAGTTTGCATTGATCTGAATCAAGGTAGTCCCATCAATTGATCACACCAATAAAGAACGAAAATACGATGTACGTATATGCCATCCGCATTAACCACTGGGTCCCGTCATCACCTGTTAGGTTACTTAACTAACGACAGAGCGGGGACTGGACTAGCGCGGGTGTAAAACATATACAACATCTACTAGTATATATATCAATATATAATAATCGCTCAAGGCATGATAAAATGCAACATCACAGAAATGTAATAAGCATCACAGAACAATACAGATAATCTGGGATCCCCGGGTTTCATAGAGCCGCTACTGAAACCCGACGTTCCCCTGGTCATGTGGATAGCCTATGCAATGAAATCCTAGACCCCTACGGGCGCGGCAAGTTACCCGCCAAAACCTGAAGCGAGGAAGCCCCCTTCAACAACGAGAATGGACCACCCGGCACTTCACGGAATCCGGTAACTTGAGCACCCCTCCTTGGGTCAACCTGTACCCCTACGAGTACGATGAATAGCCCGCCAATTCTAGAGTGAACCCCCCTCCGTCTCAAAGCCATGAGATGCGGGCCCGTTGCCCTCTAGAACCCGGCTATCCGTGCACCCCACCGCGGGACAATCCTAGTATAGAAAGTAAAATATATACAACGGGTACATCGACCTCAGCCCGGTCGTGCCCCAAAAGAATAATATACAAAAAGGCAATGTCGACAGTCCACATGTCGGACGCTCGCCCCGCAATATCAAATGTACATATACAACCAAACTGTACTATCATTGCATCCAGGCTATTCACCACGACAAATCCGCAATATCACAGCACAACACAGAACATCAACGTGAATGTCACGTTCACAAATCCGTCTAAAAGGACTATAGCAATTAGAGAGGATTTACCGATCAAATGACATTCACGGTCGCAGATATAATGTAAATACTGTGAACTAACATGTTTTAAAATTTTTGATCGACAAAATTTCCCGAAGTGGGCCCCAAGCACAACTATAGCACTCAAAATAAATCTGGGCCCAAACAGAATATACCATAAACCCCATTTCCAAGTTATGAACACCTGTAGAAAAAATGGCGCACTGTTGCTGCAGTGTTGCCGCAGAACCGCGGCCAAAACGAGGATACGGCCGCGGTTCCGCCGCGCTACAGTACCAAATTTTGTCAGGTTTCATAAAAACGCCTGCACATATTTCTGCAATACACCAAATAATTTATTGATAACTAAAAAATTTCGACAAAAACTGTCAAGTTGGAAATGCAGTTTTTGAAATTTTCGTCCGATCGAAGTTCTAAACACGCTAGAGCAAGCTAGAAACGGTTAATGGCCTGGCACTGATACCATATAAGTGTACGGCAACGCCTCGGCCGTCTGTCCGAGGCCAAAATGCGGAAACAAAAACTTTTCTATAACTAGAAACCAGCGCTACCGCGGACTATATACCTGGATCGGACCATTAACCAACTACTGACTAACAAGAGAAAGTGTAGAGAGCTATACCAAGCGATCCGTGTCCTTCGGTCTTAGGCCACTATCCTGATCTCCTCGCGGAATCTCCGGTCTCGATCTCCTCGTCGGAAAGAGCACCACATCACCGAGTCTTTTTACGGGCTCCCACCTCTGAACCGAGGCAACTCGGACACGAAGTTGGTAAGCCGTCGTGTCCAAGATTGCTGTAGACTGAGTGTAGAACGCTATGTCTCGAGGGGTTATTGAAGTTGCCATTTTTGGAGTGGAGGAATGAAGTTTTTAAATGGGGCTAAGGAATTTTGTGTGAATGAAATGAGATCAATTTCCCACCACAAAAATGAATCCCTCTCCCACCAAAAAAGTGGCCGGCCATGCTATTGGCAATATGGGAAAAAATTCAAAGGGGGTGAGCACAAGGAAAAGGAATGGGTAAGCATAAGGAAAAGAGTGGGTGATGATGAGCAATCATGATCACCACAAAGTCTCATCCTAATCCCATCACAAAAAGCAAGTCATGATGAACAAAAGGAAGTCAAAATCAATCTAGAACCATCATGAAGCAACCACTTACAAAAAACACCCTCCACTTTGCTAATTTGCATATTGGCAAATAAGCCCCTCCACACCAATCTTCAGCCAAAGAAAGATAGAAAGGAAAATGGCCGAAACGGAATGCAAACTGGCAATTTCAAAAAGACTTCAAAAAGACGATCCCGTAATAAATTACAGGAAAACCCCGCGACTGTATATACATACCCGCATTTGTATTCCGATCGAATACAAATGCAATGAGACAAAATCTACACTGTAAAATACTAGGATCCGGCTTAAACCAAAGCCCGCTAGTATTATCCGTCCGAACGATAACACGTGCATAAATGCATGCGTGCGTTCGAACCCTGCCATAAATCCATACGGCCTCTACAGCGTTTCGCCCGAAACTTGAGAAACTGTCTGTGGGGGACTCTAAATACTCGTCAATACTTTGGCTGTGGATTTAACCACTAGCACGTCAGAGGTATTAGCCGTACGTAACGGGTTACCAAGTATTGACCAAAAGGGAGGTCGATGAGCGAACTCATCCTGACACCCTACTGAGCCTGTCAGTGACGATATCCGTACAGTCCGGTCTGTTCGTCTATGAGCATCGCATGGCGGGCCTAGGGGGTTGGTAAAAGTCAGACCCCCAAAAGTGGTACAAGTCGTGTCGGAGTGTAGCCCAAAACACCCTGAGATACTACTGGAATACCTACCAGTAAATCTCCTGCCTTGGCCAAGGACTTCATGTAATGGCTCTCCTAGACACAGCGCGACCTCACCCCCAATACCGGGAGAGACGAACCCCTGCAGATCCGCTCACTGCCTCCATGTGGCTCGGGACTGTACCCAACTAAAACTTGTTTGCACGACTCCTTTGATCTGTGGTAGGGTAGTAATCAAAGTACAGTAGGAACTCACACGAGACAAATGACGATCTCAGGTCGATGAACTAACCTGTACACATGTCACCAGGGAACTGCTATCTGACGTCAGGTATAAAACCAACTAGCATGTTCCCGACGAGTCCTGTCCGGTGTACTCATAACCCAATGAGCACTTGTATACATCTTAGGTGAACCAACTGACACCTGTGGCTTGTGAGACCGGCCACCGCCCCTCGTCGGGGTCTCGACTGTATACACTAGTCTACTCTGGAGTATCGATGCCCTGTCTCGAAAACTCCCACGACTAGGGACCTTTTAAGGATATGCTTAAAGACTCCAGCTCCCACGTATATGATCGCCATCATACTGCTGGCCGTCAAGCAAGAATCCTAAGGGCTCTATCAACGCGCAATAGTGACCTGTAAGGTTACCTAAAGCAGTACACGATGATAAAGACAAACCAGATAGCATACTATTATCTTGAGTAAGACTGTTCTACCGGCATAGGTCCTCCCTCAATCATTGCAATCACGTGCCTGTGATCCAATAATTAACTCTGAGGGCACTATATCCAACAGAGCACACGGATCGTGTCTAAACCATTACTAGCAAACTACGAGAGGTTTAACTACTCGGATTCGAAGTTATACCTCACGTTACTTGTCCTTCCGGTCTTCATCGCTGTCCTCCATACTCCGTAGGCTCTATGGAACATGGGCACCTCAACGGCCTACTCGAGTCAAAGACGATCCACCCGAGACTCTATAGTCCGAGCTCCTATCTCGAATCTGAGATAACTACGACTTCTAGATAGCTAATCTAGAAGTCCTAGAGGGTGTAGAGTAATTAGATGGATTACTTAGTCACTTAAACCCTAGGATTCTCAACTCATGAGAGCTTTTAGGGTTTTGAGGAAGAAGATGAAGACTTTAGGAGAGAGAAAGCTTTTGTGATCATGAAATGAATAATTCTTCATGATAGAATAATATCAAGCATACAAATATCTCTTGATAAATATCTAGAAATATCTTGTAAGCTTCATTTAATCCTAATGGTGAATCACCTCATGAGTCATTAAGCATTTAATGATAACCAACATCTCATCTCTCCACCTCATTTGTGTTTAATCCAAAAGAAATAAATACAAATGAGTCATCTTCTTCTAGAAGCTTCCCGAAAAATTACGAGACTGCCCCTCCCATCCGTATTTCCGAAAAACACGGATAATCTTTGACTGAATAAATCCATCTGTATAATACTAGGATCTGGTTTAAACCAAAGCCCGCTAGTATTATCTGCCCGATCATAATACGTACACAAGTGTACGTAAGTGGTCGCGGCCCTGCCGTAAAACCATACGGTCTCTACACTTTTTGCCCGGTGCAGGGAAACTCTCTGTGTGGGACTCTAAAGACTCGACACTATGCTGGCAGTGGATTTAACCACAGGCCGGAAGCGGTACTAGTTGTATGTAATGGTCCCCAGGTAGATGTCGATAAGAAGGACGATGAGGAAACCCATCCGAACTCCAACTGAGTCTAATGTGACAATCTCCGTACAGTCCGGTCTGTTCTTCTAGGACTATCGCATATCAGGCCTATGGGGCAGTAAACGTCAGTGTAACACTTTGAATTTCCGTTAGAATGTTTTTCGTGATAATTAGTAATTTTACGTGTTATTATATATGTGTGCATAGGATTATTAGTTATATTTAGTCGTGTTGGCAAATTGGAAAATTTTCCTTTGTTACACACTTTGCACACTTAGCCATTTTTGAGACATAGGTTTAAGTGTTAGCCAATTCTTGTGTTGCATGGTTGCTAACTTTTGCCCCACCATTTTAATCATATCATAACCCTTTTCCTAATTCAATATCCTAATAAAAAGAAATGAAGGCATGGTGTTAGGTAAGAGGTTGACTTTTGACCCCCATTTTTTTCTCTTTTCTCTCTTTCCCCATCTCAGAATTTCCTGCAGAAATTCCAGCAGCAAACCCCCATTTTTCTTCATATTCTCTTCTCTTTTCACTTCTCTTTAGTTCCTCATTCAAACCCTACACAAATCTAACCTTTTTCCTTCACAAAGCCTTAGTTTAATGGCTCATTTGAGGTGTTTTATGGCAAATCTGCCCACTTGAGGTTAAAGCTAGAACTTTTGGTTTTTCTACGGTCATTTGAAGGTATAAATCTCACTCCTAGCACCCTATCTCCATAACTTGCATGTTTAGTTTCAAAATATCACCTTTTTGTGCAATTTTAGTGCTATTGAAGGGATTTAGTGTTAATATGTTAAAATTTATGTTGTTGTGGCTTGATTAGCTTGTTAATGAGTTATTAGTGTGGGTTTAGACTTAGGTTTATTTCAGATTTCAGAAAAATACCCTAAAGTTTGATTTTAGTGCAAAAATGTGGATTTTAACTAGAAATAAGGCTCTGTAGGATCTGCTGCTACCCGAGATATTTCAGATTGAAACTAGAGGTTACTGTAGCATGTATGGGGGGTATAGAGTGCACACACCAAACCTGGGAGCCCAATTCCCTACCCAGGCCGCCGAAATAAGCATTCTGGCCGCAATTTGCGGCCAGATGGGGGTGTTTTGGGTTGGGGTTTAGGGTGATGGTGTCTGCTGCTATGTGAGTTATTTTGGTATATATATTTTTACAATATCATTTCTGTATCAAAATCTGGAGTAGAATACCCTTTTTCCTGTATTTTCAATCTTTCGCGACACGCGTGATACGTGTGTGTGGGTTTGGGGTTTCTGCGTATCGCGACGCGTCGGAGTGACTTCAGGCGCGTAACCACACGTTTTAGCGTATCGCGCACACGTGCGCTTGGTTCACGACACGAGTTACTAGTTCGGCTTTAATGTCGTGTTTGTGTGATGTCAAGCTTATGTATGATATATTGTGTAATTCTAGGTTCGCAGGCGAGTACGGCGGACGCCGCGCAGAGGGGGAAGAAAGTTGTTGGCTATACCTAGCGAGAGACTACAGTGAGTAGATTTAACATCTACGGGGATATCGCCCGCATGGCGTTCTACATCAGGGCTGATAGGACCTTATAGCTACATTTACATACATTGACTGTGCATGGCTACTATTTAGTGCATACTGCATTCCCTGCTATATGGATATAAATTAGAATTGATAGAACACCGCACCATTACTAACGGTCCATGTTGCATGAGCACTGTCCTGCATGTTACACACACACCGTTAGTAATTGCCATGACACTCACACTGTAGAATTTCCATCGGATCATTATATTGTAGCTCATCTATATATGACTTGACATGATATTCATATTTGATGCATATATCACATCGGATCATTTTGTTGTAGCTCATCTTTATGTGACTTGATATGATATTCATACTTGATGCATATATTACATCGGATCGTTATGTTGTAGCTCATCTTTATGTGACGTGACATGATATTCATATTTGATGCACATATCATATCGGATCATTGACTTGCATATTGGTTTGGATTACATGTGATTTCTGGATTTGGGAACCGTGACTATTTCGAATATGTAATCATTTAAAAACCCGGTTCCCTTGATATGATATTTCGGTGCGTCCACCATGTGTTTCCTCGGTGCTAGAGTGATATATGTGAACCCGAATCGAGGAGCTGGTTGAGGCCGATTACGGGTACTTGGTGGACCCGGTATTGTACCTCGGGGCGAGAACGGTTTCGCTGTGTAGTAGACGGTGAGCCTGGCAGAGTGA
Source organism: Agapanthus africanus (assembly GCA_030015575.1). NCBI lineage: Eukaryota > Viridiplantae > Streptophyta > Magnoliopsida > Asparagales > Amaryllidaceae > Agapanthus > Agapanthus africanus. The sequence goes on along the minus strand of JASDDO010000019.1, from coordinate 650,706,052 downwards.
CTACTACCTACCGGTGATTGGTTGGACCTGACAGTTATCCGGAGGATACTGATCAGAGTCGATAGATGGATGCGGGGTGACCCATACTGCCGGGGCCGAAGGCCGATACCGCAGACGGAGCCCGTGGGCTGACCCGGACTGACGGGGCCCGATGGATGAGGATTTGCGTGTCGATGCTGGACACTAGTATTTATGATATTGGGTGCCGATGTTGGGCACTCGGGATTCTCAGAGATTTACAGGATTTGAGGGCCGATCAGAGTGCCGGCGCCTGAGCTATTTGGCTGATCTGGGTGCATTGATAGACACCGATTATATATTCCACGTTGACATTCCGTGTAGATGTTATCTTGCCCATGCTCAGCATTTATTATTGTACCTCATCCTGTAGTTATATTACCTGATAGAGCACTTGCATGATTATTGCACATACTGCTTATCACATATTGATATCATCTGTTGGCATATGATAGAGTAGCGTAGTACGTGCATGCTCGCGATTACCTTTATATGTTATCTCTATTCACGAGTTGGCAACTCACCCCCGTTGTGCCATAGTGTTTGCAGGTTGCCCTTCGGAGTAGTCGCAGCAGGCTGTGTTTTGCATCTTTTGACACAGATACCCCCATAGTTGGTGTACTAGCTCTTTTGCTGATAGGTGGGTTTTGTGCGGTATCTGTTTATCTTTCAGTTATGTATATTGTTGTATCTAGTATTCTCCATCTACCATATATGTATTTGACTTAGAGACAGTGTGAGGACGATGATGTATATTACTTGTATTCTGGTGTCGAGCTCATTGTGAGCCGACTGTATTTGCAGTTTATTCTATCTGTGATATTTCCACTTGTGGATCTTGATCTTCGCTACGGTGTCGTATATTGTTATCTTGGTGATTGTTTACTTAGATTTCTCAACCTGTTAGTAAGTGCTTTCATTTAAAACTTATAACACTCTATACTTTCACTGGTTTGATTTCTGGGTTTTCGGTTCACTTAGTCGCGTTACGCCTGTAGACGTTACGTGGTTAAGTGTCGGTCACAGGCCAAACTTTGGGTCGTGACAGTCAGACCCCTAATAGCGGTATAAGTCGTGTCGGAGTGAATCCCATTACACCTTAAGAAACTACTGGAAGCCTACCAGTAAATCTTGTTTGGTCTGGCCAGGGACTTTTCGTAATGGCTCTCCATACACAGCGCGATATCAACCCCCAATACCGGGAGAGACGAATCCTGTCTAACTGCTACTGCCTCCAAGTGCTTCGGGACTGCACCCAACTACTACCTGTTTCCACGACTCCTTTGAGTCGTGGAAGGGTAGTAATCTAAGTACAGTGGGAACACATCCAAGGCGAAGTAGCAGTGTCAAGTCGACGGACTAAGCTGTACTCATATCACCTGGGAACTGCTATCTGACGATGAGTATAAAACCAACCTGCAGTTCCCCGCGAGTCCTGTCCGGTGTACCCGTAACCTAACGAGCACCTGCATACTATTTCCAGTACAAACTACTGATGGTTGTGGGACAGACCATCTCCCTAACTGGGATGAGAAGCGTATACACCAGTCTACTCCGGAGTATCGATGCCCTGTCTCGATAATCCTACGACCAGGGACCTGTATAGGATGTTGGTTATAGACTACCCAGCCCCCACTAGTGTGACTGCTATCACAACGCTAGTAATCAAGCAAAGATCCTAAGGGCTCTACTAATATGTATAAGCGATATGCTAAAAGAAACATATGCACATATTAAAGTAGACACAAACCCAGTAGCATACTACCATTTTTAGCAAGACTGTCAATACAACTATGAATATCACAAGATTCCATTAAGTAATATACAAACTAGTATGATACAGTAATGGACTCTAGGGCATAAACCCTAACAATCTCCCACTTGCACTAGGGCCATATACTGGCATATCGCAGACCTATCATCTCGAATAGCCTCTCGAACTGCGTCTGAGGAATGGCCTTTGTGAATGGATCAGCAGTGTTATTCTCCGAATCTACTCTCTTTACCTCGATCTCCCGGCGATCTACGATCTCCCTGATCAGGCGATACCGCCTTAAGATTTGTCTGGAATTCTGATGGGACCAGGGTTCCTTCGCTAAAGCTATAGCTCCGTTGTTGTTGCAATACAGAGGTATTGGATCAACACTGGTAGGAACCACATGAAGTTCTGTGAGGAACTTCTTCATCCAGACAGCTTCTTTTGCGGCATCACAAGCAGCTATGTACTCCGCTTCCATCGTTGAGTCAGCAACGGTGTCCTGCTTGGAACTCTTCCAACAGACCACCCCTCCATTGAGGGTAAAGACATAACCCGACATGGACTTGGAGTCATCCTTGTCACTCTGGAAGCTGGAGTCGGCAAAGGCCTCGATCTGGAGGTCTTTTCAGCCATACACCAAGAACATCTCCTTAGTCCTCCTCAGGTACTTGAGAATGTTCTTTACTGCTATCGAGTGCTTCTCCCCTGGGTTTGCCTGATACCGGCATACAACGCTCAATGTGTATGCTACATCTGGTCTGGTACATAACATTTCATACATTATAGAGCCTACCACAGAAGCGTAGGGTATAATCGACATGCGAGCCCTTTCCAAATCAGTTGTGGGAGACGTCTCTTTCGAGAGGGTGATTCCGTGACAAGCCGGTAAGTTATCGCGCTTAGAATCTTCCATACTGAATCTTTTCAATATGGTGTCTATGTACATGGACTGCGAAAATCCCAACATCCTCTTTGATCTATCACGATAGATCTGGATCCCCAGAATGTAGGTGGCATCACCCAGGTCCTTCATGGAGAACTTCTGTGACAAGAATCCTTTGACTGACTGTAACATATGAATAACATTTCCTATTAGGAGAATGTCATCCACGTACAAGACGAGGAATACTACAGCTTTCCCTACAATCTTACTGTATATGCATGGTTCATCTGGATTCTTGATAAAGTCAAATTCTTTGACAGTATCATCAAAACAGATGTTCCAACTCCGCGATGCCTGCTTTAGTCCATAAATGGACTTAAGGAACTTGCACACTTTACCGTTGCTCCCACTCTGAATGAATCCCTCTGGCTGATCCATATAGACGCACTCTTCCAAATTACCATTTAGAAAGGCCGTCTTTACGTCCATCTGCCAGATCTCATAATCGTGGAAGGCAGCAATGGCAAGAAGGACCCGAATGGATTTGAGCATAGTCACTGGAGAATAGGTTTCGTCATAGTCCAAACCAGGTCTTTGACGGAAACCCTTTGCAACAAGTCTAGCCTTATAGGTTTCAACCTGTCCATCTACACCAATCTTCTTTCTGAAGATCCATTTTCATCCTACGGGTTTTACCCCATCTGGAGCAATGTCCAAAGTCCATACTTTGTTAGTGTACATGGACTCCATTTCGGTCCGCATTGCATCCAACCATTTTACCGAGTCCCCGATCTGAATGGCTTGCTGGAAGCTAGTAGGGTCATCATTATCAATGATGCAATCTTCTCGATCCCCGTCTATGAGAAAATCGTAGTATCTCTCGGGCGGATGAGACTGCCTACTACTTCTGCGGATAGGCGCTGGTATGTCCCTTTCTTCTGAAACTTCTGGTTCTACCATACTTTCAGTAACAGCTTGTGGTTCTGGAATTTCTTCCAGTTCTATTGCACTCCCACTCTTCTGATTTTCTAAAAATTCAGCTTCCAAGAAGTGGGCATGACGAGAAACAAAAACCTTTTGTTCCTCTGCGTAATAGAAATAATACCCTTTGGAGTTCTTTGGATATCCCACAAACTTACACTGTACCGAGCGTACCTCGAGCTTGTCCGGATGCTGCTTTTTTACAAAAGCTGGACATCCCCATGTCTTCATGTACTGAAGATAGGGTTTCTTCCCACTCCACATCTGATATGGTGTGGTGGGCACAGTTTTGGTTGGAACCTTGTTCAAAAGATATCCAGCTGATTCTAGTGCATAACCCCAGAAAGATTGCGGTAACTCAGCCTTACTCATTATAGAACGAACCATATCTAATAGGGTTCGATTCCGCCTTTCCAATACACCATTGTGTTATGGTGTGTATGGAGGAGTAATCTGAGAGAGAATTCCATTCTCTTTTAAGTAACCCAAGAACTCGGCACTTAAGTTTTCACCACCTCGATCAGATCTAAGTGTCTTGATACTTTTGCCTGTTTGGTTTTCCACTTCATTCTTGTATTCCCGGAATTTCTCAAAGGCCTCGGATTTTGTTAGTTATATGTATGCCCTAAAGGCTATTACTGTACATACGATGTATATTATAGTGGATGCTAGGATATATACAGGGAGGACTTTCTTCCTCGACATGATAGTATGCTATCTGGTTGCTCTTTATCTTAACATGTACTCTGAGTGTCTCTATGTTACATGTTGATCAAGACCTTAGGATGAGTACTTAACTACCAGGACTATGATGCGGATCATACTAGTGGGAACAAACTAGTCGCCAAGTACATCCTTCAAATGTTCCTAGTCGTGGGAGTACCGAGACAGGGCATCGATACTCCAAAGTAGACTAGCGTATGCATTTCTTGACCCATATGATGGGCGATGGATGATCCCATATCCATTGGTGTTTGACATCAGAGAAGGTATACAGGTGCTCAGTAGAGACTGGGTACACTGGACGGACTCGCCGAGATCTCCCAGATAGTATTATACCTCACGTCAGATGGCAGTTCTCTGGTGACACTGGTACAGAGTAGTCTGTAGACCCGAGATCGTCATAGAGTCTTGTGTGATTCCCACTGTGCTTTGATTTCCATCATACCATGTCCAAGAGGGCGTGCAAAAAGGTGTCTTTTGGGTACAGTCCCAAATCACATGGAGGCAATGAGCGATAGGAGGGGATTCCTCTCTCCCGGTATAGGGAGTTGATGTTGCGCTGTGTTCGATTGGCTATAACTAGAAATCCCTGGCCAGGGTTGCTGAGATTTACTGGTAAGTGTTATCAGTAGTTTCTCGAACTATTATAGACCTCATGTCGACACGACTTATCAAGCTACTGGGGTCTGACGTTTACCACCCCTAGGCGAGATATGCGACATATCAGACGAAGAGACCGGACTGTACGGGAGTGTTACTGATAGGATTCGCAGGAGAATATACAAGCTTACTTGTTGATCTTCTGATCGCTCAATACCTGGGTGGCCGTTATGTTTAGCTGACCGCTTGCAGTTTGTGGGTGTTTGATATGATCATCACCTACTTCCAGCGTATTGACGATACTTTAGAGTCCTGCATAGAGGTTTCTTGACTCAGGAAAAACGGAGTAAGAGCACATATATGATATGTGCGGGACCGAGAATATTACGTGTATGTGATACCGTATTAGATTCTCGCGATATGAGATATCGGCCAGGTATATGTGATATAGCCGGGTCATCGGATCAATTGTTGATTGATTGATAGGATACGAGCGTGTTCAAGTTCTAGTTTAAATACCGCAATCAAGACGGTTTCGCACGTAGCTAGCCGGTTGAGTACGGGTCGTCCGCAGGGAGATGGGAATCTTTTTCTATGTGTTTTTCGACGAGTTAAGTCCGGTTGTACAGATTTTGTTTGTAGTTATCTAAGTGTTGAGTTGATATTTAAAGAGAGCTTGTTAGGGTTAGGATTAGGTTAGTTTGAGTTAGGAGTCTCCACATCTTTCGTTGCCCCACTTAATATCGGTGTTACGGTAATCGGCAACAACGGGGATTAGCACGACTAGGAAGGAACTTGCGAGTATAAGCTAGGCTTTCCAACGCATAGTCCTTCCTTTTGGTGCTTGTCCGTCCGTTCTTGGCTCTTATCCATAACCTCCGGTTAATTCAACCACAACCGGTCTCACTACGGAATCACCGCTATCATGTAGGATAGGGTGCCGTAAGGAGCGGATTGTGGTTGGGTTAACGGGAGTTGATTTAAGTTGTTGGGCAAGGAAAGAGTGAGAGAGATTTCCTTCTCTCAAACTTCCCTTATCCTGCCCTAACAAGTATAGAACTACTCACACTTCATAATACGGAAAAATAAAACAACACAAAAGAGGAAGATAGAAAGAAAGAGATTAGAAGAATACGACTAACTGTTTGCGACCTCACCTTGGCGAGGTTCAAGCGTAAGTATCATTGTCGTATGTAAGGATAAAGAAAAAGAGAGAAGAAACAAACAACAAGGAAATAACAACAACTACTTAACAATTAAAATTACAACAATTATAACAAGTACAGAAAGAGACAAGCATGATAATAAAAATGGTCTTCTTTATTCATCACTCTTCACTCAAAAACTCACTTACAAGTTTAATGGAGAAGAGGTGAGAAGAGGAAGAAGAATATGTAACTAAAACCTAGCAAAAGAAATACAAGAATTGGACCCCTTCCTTCACAAACTTCTGGACTATTTATAGGCCAAAACATGAAACCCTAGGGCAACCAACAGAACATACATGAAAAGACCAACCTACCCCCCAAAACCCTGCACTCTTGGCGCCAGAACGGCCGCGCAAGCGCGGCCAATACCCCTCTTTGGCCGCGCTTCCGCGGCCGTATAGATGACTTGGGCTTGGGTATTTTTGGTGGGACCCTGGTTTGATGTGAGCTTCCTTCTGGTATATGTATTTTCCCATAATTGCTTCACGAATTTTCCAGAATTTCTGTTGAGGGAAAGGTGGACTTTTTGTCAAGATTTTGTCATGATTGCCTCGAGCTCCGCGTAGATCTCTTGGATCTTGTGCTACCATTGAGCCTTGTGCCTGAAAACGACATTGATTTGACATTTTGTCTCCCTAAACTGGTATCTGGCAGCACACGGATGAAGAGCGGAGACCGTGTTTTATCTGTGGTTGGCAGGAACCGGATTTTTGTCGTGTTTTCCATGAATTTCTCCGTTTGAGCACCGGGAACCTGTATCCTGCAATTGACTAGCAAACACGGCTCAAGAGTATCTACCGACATGCAATGTGATAAAAATTGGGCGGTATGAAAATGCAAAAATCTGATATGAACAAATACCCCCAAACTTATCAATTGCTCGTCCCGAGAAAAGCCCATTTATTCACAAAAAATTTCCTAACCTCACTTTCGCAGGGAACGCGATTGCACTGAGCATGTGCAACAAGCCGTTAAACCTCTAGGTGTCCCTAGTAGGAGGAGTGTTGTCTCCTGAGGGTTTTCAGCGGATACTACCCACAAAATCCGGTCAAGTTGGTTTGTAAAAATGACTAAGTTTCAAACCCTAAAGTTTTGTTTTTAGAAAATAACAATTCTATAATCCTAAGTCTAGACTATCGAACCTTTATTTTTCACACCTCACATCTTATTTAACTACAGATTTTATATGTCTTTACGTGCAGTGCGGATAGTGTCGTAAAGTTCCAGAAGGATTGATTAGAGTCGTCATGTCGCACAATAAAGCCCAGATAACAATTTTAAAAGGATCACATAAGTTTTATAACGAGTTAAGCATTTTTCAAGTTTCGTTTTCCAGTAAGGTTTCAACTTCAGAATTTCTATCTTCCTTAATAGGAAACTAAGTCGTATTTTTCACTCCACCTTTTCTTGTTTTCATTTCATACACACCTCTGTGAACGTGCAATAGTCTTTATCATAGAATAAAACCTTCATATCTCCGCTAAAATTTTTATAAAAGCCTGCCTTTTATCAAGATTATTCTCACACAAAGAACCGTTAGGAATTTTAACTCGGAGAGAACACTTGCTTGACTTTGTTTTAAACTGGACTTTCTAGGCTTCTTAGCGAGCTTTGGGCCAATGCACCCAAACCAGTTGGTTTTAGGGCATTAGGTGTAGAAACACCCCAGCGGACTTAATTACTCAAGTTACCTAGGTCCAAAAACAAAAGACAGTTTGGCGTGAAAATCAGATGATTTAATACGAACAGAGATATAACCGGCAGTTCAAATATTTTTTTGGATAAAAGACGTGTTTAGTGGATTCGGTGTGTAATCATTCCAATCAAGTTTCAGATGGGTTATTTTTCAGACTTAGTTCCAATTAAGGCATCAATAACATTCCTTCATATTCACTTACTTCATAAACTATTCTTGATATATTACTTATTTCAGAACAAACCTATTTGATCCTCAGAAAATCATTTATCTGTTTAAAAGTTTGAACATGAAAGACTTGTTATCTAATTCCCAAAACTCACGACACGTGTAGTGTGATGTAAAGACGTATATTAGCTATAGTTAACTTCAAAGGAGAGTTATCTTTCAGGTTTTCAAAATCCAAACATAAGATCTAGTTATTCCTATTTTTTCAAACAAAAACCGTCGAATGTTGATTCAGAGTTCATCCACAAGCTAACTTGACAAAAAAGTTTTTATATTTTTGGAAAATTTTCAAATTTTTATGGTTTTTTATGGATTTAATATGCAGATGCAAAATATACATATGAATGCGAAGGTAAGAAATGCGTACCGAGCGTACCCCCAAACTTAAACTGGACAGTGTCCTCACTGTCATAGCATGAAGAGAGCAGTTGGAAGGTTCAAAATTGTCGGTTAGTGATACACAAATTTTTATTTGTTTTTGATTTTAAAGAAAAGAAAAAAGAATATACACAAATATAAACAAAATGGTTTGTACATACCTCCAAACTTATTTGGAACAGTGTCCACTGTTCTTGGCTGGATAACCGAAGTTTGGAGGTAGGCAGAGGAAGATCAAGCAAGGTAAACCGGCTCCTGTAAGAACAGGAGCTCCTCTGTTGGTTCGGCGCTAAGGTACGGTTTGCATCGGTGCCCGTTCACTTTGAAAATAGAACCGTCCTTTGGATTTTCCAAATCCACAGCGCCCTGCGGATACACATTCCGCACAAAATACGGCCCTTTCCAGCGAGATCGGAGCTTTCCAGGATGGAAGTGAAGTCGGGTGTCGTAAAGAAGTACCTGCTGACCAGGTACGAAGGTTTTGCGCAAAAGGTGTTTATCATGAAACACCTTCGTTCGATTCTTAACGACAACCGCGTTGTCGTAAGCCTCATCCCTAAGCTCGCTCAGTTCGTTCAGCTGCAGCTTCCGATGGCTGCCCGCGTCCTCCAGAGACAGATTCAGCTCCTTTATCGCCCAAAACGCGCGATGCTCGATTTCGACAGGAAGGTGGCAAGCTTTTCCGTACACAAGCCGATAGGGAGACATGCCAAGGTCGGTCTTATAAGCGGTTCTAAATGCCCAAAGGGCATCAGTGAGTTTCAGAGACCAATCCTTACGGTTCTTGGAAACCGTCTTCTCCAATATCTGCTTGATTTGCCGATTTGAAACTTCGGCCTGCCCGCAGGTTTGGGGGTGGTAGGGCGTAGAAAGCTTATGATTAATGGAGTATTTCCGCATCAAGGCCTCGAAAGTCCTATTGCAGAAATGACTTCCATTGTCGCTAATGATCGCTCGGGGGTGCCCAAACCGGGAAAAAATGTTTTCTTTAAGGAACCTAACGACAACCTTGTTGTCGTTAGTCCGGCTGGGCACAGCCTCGACCCATTTAGAGACGTAATCAACAGCTAGAAGGATGTACAAGTTCCCAAAAGAGCTGGGAAACGGCCCCATGAAGTCTATCCCCCAAACATCGAAAATCTCCACAACCAAGATTGGTTGGAGCGGCATCTCGTTCCTCCGGGATATCCGGCCCATGTGTTGGCACCGGGAGCAAGTCTTGCAATAATCGTGAGCGTCTTTGAAAAGTTGTGGCCAGTAGAAACCACATTGCAAGATCTTCTCAGCTGTCTTCCTGGGCCCAAAATGCCCGCCACATGCTTGGTCGTGGCAAAATGACAGCACACTCTTGAATTCCTCATCTGGGACACACCGACGAATAATCTGGTCGGGACAGTACTTGAACAAGTAGGGTTCGTCCCAGTAAAAGTGTTTTACCTGGGATAAGAAGCGAAGTCTGTCCTGACATGACCATTCGGTCGGTAGCAATCCCGTGGCCAAATAGTTCACAATATCTGCGAACCAGGGTTCGCAAGATACTGTCAAGAGTTGTTCATCCGGGAAAACGTCGTTTATCGGAATTGGAAGCGAAGGCGAAGAAGGAAGTCGCGAGAGATGGTCGGCAACCATGTTTTCACATCCTCGTTTGTCCTTAATGACAAGGTCAAACTCTTGAAGCAAGAGGATCCAACGGATTAACTGAGATTTGGCATCTTTCTTCGCAAAAAGATGGCGCAGAGCTGAGTGGTCAGTGTAGACAATGACTGGAGAGCCGATGAGGTAGGGCCTGAACTTTTCTAAAGCAAATACAACAGCTAAGAATTCCTTCTCAGTTGTCGTATAGTTAAGTTGGGCGTCGTTCAGGGTCCGGCTCGCGTAATAGATCACGTGCGGCATCTTGTTGATGTGCTGTCCAAGGACAGCACCGATGGCAAAGTCGGATGCATCGCACATAATCTCGAATGGGTGCGTCCAGTCAGGGGAAGAAAGAACGGGAGCAGAAGTGAGTGAGCGTTTCAGTGACTCGAAGGCAGTCACACAGCTCGAGTTGAAGTCAAAAGGCGTGTCCTTGGCCAGCAAAAGCGTCAAGGGCCTAGCAATCTTGCTAAAGTCCTTGATAAACCGTCTATAGAAACCGGCATGGCCAAGGAAGGCTCGGATATCTCTGATGCATCGGGGAGGAGGCAGATTGGAAATGACCTCAATCTTTGCTTTGTCAACCTCTATGCCATTTTGCGAGATGATATGTCCTAAGACAATACCTTCGCGCACCATGAAGTGGCATTTCTCCCAGTTCAAAGTGAGATTCTTGTCCTTACATCTGGTAAGGACAGCGTCGAGATGCAGCAGACACTCGTCAAAAGAATCGCCAAAGATGGAGAAGTCGTCCATGAAGATCTCCAGAAATTTCTCCACCATGTCTGAGAAAATTCCCATCATACACCGCTGAAAGGTAGCGGGCGCATTGCATAACCCAAAGGGCATGCGACGATATGCAAACGTGCCGAAAGGACAAGTGAAAGTGGTCTTGTCCTGGTCTTTTTCGGCGATGGGAATTTGATTATAGCCAGAGTAGCCATCAAGAAAGCAATAGTACTCATGTCCGGCCAATCGTTCGAGCATCTGGTCAATAAAAGGTAGCGGAAAGTGGTCTTTCCGCGTTGCGGCGTTGAGTTTTCTGTAATCAATGCAAACTCGCCACCCAGTTTGGGTGCGAGTAGGGATTAACTCATTCGCCTCGTTGGTTATGACCGTGATGCCCGACTTTTTGGGGACAACATGAATGGGGCTAACCCACTGGCTATCAGAGATAGGGTAAATGATACCACTATCTAGACATTTGACGATCTCCTTCTTCACAGCCTCCTTCATGACTGGATTAAGACGTCTTTGTGGATCCCGGGCTGGTTTGGCATCATCCATCAGATGAATGTGATGCTCAACGATGAGGGGACTAATCCCCTTGATGTCCGCCATGGACCAGCCAAAAGCTTGCCTGTTGCTGTGCAAGACCGCGAGAAGGGCTTTCTCTTGCTCTGGAGCTAGAGAAGCCGAAATGATGACAGGGAGAGTCTCGTTCTCACCTAAGTAAGCATACTTAAGGTGAGACGGCAACGGCTTGAGTTCGAGCGTTGGAGGTGAAATGATGGAAGGCAAGACCGGTGCAAAGGTCTCGAACTCAAAGGACTCCAGCAAAGGTTCAAAGCGAGTGTAGGCAACCGAGTTGGATGGTTCAGGTAACTCATCCGAAAAGTCAAAAGATTCAAACTCGGGTTGTGCGCGGCTAAGATCGTTCATGAACGTGAAACACTCGTAGTCGTTATCGGGCGCAGAAACAGCAGCAGGTTCGAAGAGACACTCACTAGTGGCGTCAAGATTATCGTATTCAAACAAAAACTCCTCGAATTCACACTCTTCGGGGGTGATCTCCTGGATCGAGCAAACATCCAGTATATGAGCATTAGGTTCGGCGGGCTGATTCCCCAACCTAAAAATGTTGAGTTCAATTGTCATATTTCCAAAAGAGAGGTTCATTGAACCATTGCGACAATTGATCACAGCATTTGAGGTTGCGAGAAATGGGCGACCGAGTATCACCGGAATTTGATTCCGGGGGTTAGCTACAGGCTATGTATCTAAGACAATGAAGTCGACGGGGAATATGAAGTCCCCGACTTTGATTAACACATCCTCTAGCTCACCCCTAGGATGGGTGATCGATCGGTCGGCCATCTGGAGAGTGCAGTGTGTGGGTTTCAGCTCTCCGACGCCTAATTGCTCGTATACTGAATACGGAAGCAAGTTAACACTGGCACCAAGATCTAATAGTGCGCGGTTGATGTTCTTATCCCCAATGGTAATTGAAATCGTAGGACAGTCAGGGTCCTTCCGTTTTTGTGGTAAAGATTGGGTAAGGGCATCACTCACAGCACTAGCCAAGAAAACTTTCTTGGGTACCTGAGACTTCCTCTTTTTCGTGCACAAGTCCTTTAAGATTTTTGCGTAAGATGGGACTTGTTGGACAGCATCTAAAAGAGGAATGTTAATGTTAACTTGCTTAAATAACTCCAGAATCTTCTCCATTTGTGGATTTTGTTTGTTAGACCTCAACCGGTTTGGAAATGGAACATTTTGAAAATTGGTTGAGTCTAAAGCTGGAGGAGGAGATTTTGGAGTTGGAACGGATCCCAGAATAGGTGTTTTCGTGGAGTGAGAAGCGGGTCCGTTCAGGGCAGAAGAAGAAGAGGGAGAGCCTTGTGAAGAACGGAGAATAGGCTCGGAAGACCAAGAAGAAGAAGGAGAAGAAGCAGAAGAAGAAGCGGCCGGGGTGTCATCGTTGATTCGCTTGCCAATGTCGTTTTGCAGCACCCTCCCTGATCTCAGTGTGGTCACGGCACTCACATTATGGTTTTGTTGTTCAAGAGCAACAAGTGCATTATGTGGGTGGCCGGAGTTTGGAAGTGGCTGGGACGGGAGCTTCCCCTTCTCTCGCTCGCTCAAGGCCGCGCTCAGCTGTGCAATCTGGGCCTCGATGGTCTTGATGCTCTGCCCGTGTGCGGCGGTGTGTTGCACTAAAGTTTGGATCGAAGACTGGATGTTGGCGGTGGATTGAGTCGATTGTTTAACAAACGCATCCAGACTTCGCTCGAGCGAGGAAACCTTATCGTTGTTCGACGGAACAAAGTTGTTTGGTGGAAAGGAATTGTTCGGTGCAAAGTTGTTCGTCTGGTTTCGGTAAGGTTGGGGTTGGAAGGGCTGCTGATACTGAGTTTGTTGTTGCACTTGTTGTTGCGGTGGAGGGGCCCTTTGGAAATTGTTGCCCTGGAATTGATTCTGATTCTGATTCCAGGCGAAATTGGGGTGGTTCCTCCAACCGGGATTGAAGGTGGAAGAGTATGGATCATTCCTCGGTCTTTGCTGGAATGCATTAACCTGATCCTGTCCTTGCGATGGTGGATTGTAAGGACACTCTTCGGTCAAGTGGGAAGGATCGGAACAACAAGCGCAGATGGTACGAAGGGGGAGAACAGGGGCAGGAGTAGGAGAAGAAAATTTGCTCTCTATTGCTTCAAGCTTTTTTGTTATTGCAGCCATTTCAGCTCTCATCGCAATAGAGACATCAAGCTGGTGAATTCCTACCCTAGACTGACCGGTAGAAGTGGAGGTAGAAGAAGAGGAAGGAGTCGGTCTGGTGCTCTCCCACTGTAGCGTTTGCTCCGCAAGATCGTCAAAGAACTGCCATGCTTCCTCGTCAGATTTGGATAGGAAGTGGCCCTGACAGATTGTTTCCAGCAACTGCTTCGTTGCTGGGTTCAGTCCCTCGTATAAAGTCTGGCAGAGTTGCCATTTTTCTATACCGTGGTGAGGACACTGAACAAGAAGGTCTTTGTATCGGTCAAAGCACTTCCAGAAGGGTTCAGAAGGAAGCTGGGAGAATTGGTTGATCTCATTTCGAATTCTTGCGGTCTTATGATTTGGGTAGAATTTTTTCAGAAACGCTTTAACAAACTCGTCCCAGCTGGTGATTGAGTGGGAAGCGGTGCTATACAGCCATTTTTCTGCGAGATCGCATAAAGTGAACGGAATGACCCGTAGACGTATAGCATCGTCCGACAGCTGGGTTGTTTTCATCATGGCACAGACATTTTGAAATTTGTTAATGAAGATATAGGCATCTTCAGATTCAAGCCCATGAAAACGTGGAAGCATGTTGATGAAATGGGGCTTAATTTCAAAGTTGTCCCCATTGGCCGGAGGAAGAGAAAGGCAGGTTGGAAGTGCAGAACGGGTAGGGTAGAAACGATCCTGGAGCGCAATTCGCTGCGGCGCTACAACAGGCGGAGGTGGTGGGAGATTGGTCTCCATAGGAGGTGGAGCCAATCCCGGGGTGGTCAACGAGATGTTCGGATTAAATCCCGACATCGCGGAAGAAGAGGTTGGTGAAGGTGAAGGTGAAGGTGAAGATGTACGAACAGAATTCCGGTCAACGTCAGAGTTAGCCGGCAAAGGAAGGGGTGAAAGAGGAGTGGACAGAGTATCGACTTCGGAGTCGATCGCGTAGTCGGTCGCGACTAACGTAACGCGGACCAGACGGGCACTAGTGTCCCGAGTCCAAGCGGACATACACTAAACGAGTTTAGTATAGTCAAAGCGAAGAAGGTGAGGGTAAGAAAACGTCAATGAAGAAAGGCGATGGGTGTTGGGTGAAAATGGATTTGGCGACAAAAGGGCAAGTTTTTATAAAAGTTTTTGATTTTTTTCTTTTTTTTTTTTTTAGAAAAAGATTTACAGAAGTATGTACGGGAATACGGCTTAAGCAATCACAAACAAGATATGCACAATCACACCTAGATCTAGGGTAACCTAGGTCTACTAGACCTGCTCCTGAACTTGATTGTCGAAGTTAAACAGTGTCGAGAAACAGGCTTAAAAATACACTGATCACGAGGACAGGTAAGTGCAGAGATAAGGGGAGGTTGTCCAACGCTTTCGCGAAGTTCCTTAATTAAATAACCCTTTCTCTTTCGGCGGTTGCGCCTTTAACACTTTCCTAGACACCCCGTAAACAATATACGGTTAAGCAAGGTTCTAAACAAGGTTTATCTTCTCCTAATGAGCGCGAAGTCCTTAGGGCTGAAGTCTAGTATTTTTTTAATTTACAATGGACAATGTATATGCTTTAGTGATTTCCGGGGTCCTGGGAAGGGTGATGAAATCCCCACCCAATCTGGATTGGTTTCAAGCCCCTTAAGTCCGTATTAAAGAATGCAAAACAGTAACAATATCAACAGCAAACAATTTTTATTTGCGGCGCAAAGAATCCTGCACAAGAACAGTTTATTGGAAAGGGGAGAAGAATTTGCGCAAAGAAGCCTGCAGAAAACACAATTCAGTGGAGCTTAGAGGAGTGGAGAGAGAAAGAGGGACTTACAGAGAAAATATGGCAGCCTTACCCCACCAAGTGGCCGCGGAAGGGTGGCAAAAAGGCCCTAATGCCGCGGTTCCGCGGCGCAAATGAGGGGTTGGTGGTTCATTTTTCTGGTGTCCTCTGCCTTTATGGATGTGTGGAATTTTTAGTTGCTCACTGTATCTGCTCCAGATTTTGACAGTAGACCGTATGCTTCGTTTTGTCCGTCGCGGTGTAGCCGCGAAATGTGGGTCTATCTTCCCACGTCTTTGGCACTGTACTTGAACTCCGTATTTCCAACGTCTTTGGCGTCGATCTTGAGCTTCGTATTTCCTGCACGCTTGCACAAAAACTAATCAAGAATAACAAGATGGTTTCTACAAAGTATATATATATTTTTTTGGTTTTTTGGTTGTTTTTATATTCACAAATTAACCCGAAATTTCACTTAGAAATAGACTACCGTCTCCCCGGCAACGGCGCCATTTGATTGATAGGATACGAGCGTGTTCAAGTTCTAGTTTAAATACCGCAATCAAGACGGTTTCGCACGTAGCTAGCCGGTTGAGTACGGGTCGTCCGCAGGGAGATGGGAATCTTTTTCGATGTGTTTTTCGACGAGTTAAGTCCGGTTGTACAGATTTTGTTTGTAGTTATCTAAGTGTTGAGTTGATATTTAAAGAGAGCTTGTTAGGGTTAGGATTAGGTTAGTTTGAGTTAGGAGTCTCCACATCTTTCGTTGCCCCACTTAATATCGGTGTTACGGTAATCGGCAACAACGGGGATTAGCACGACTAGGAAGGAACTTGCGAGTATAAGCTAGGCTTTCCAACGCATAGTCCTTCCTTTTGGTGCTTGTCCGTCCGTTCTTGGCTCTTATCCATAACCTCCGGTTAATTCAACCACAACCGGTCTCACTACGGAATCACCGCTATCATGTAGGATAGGGTGCCGTAAGGAGCGGATTGTGGTTGGGTTAACGGGAGTTGATTTAAGTTGTTGGGCAAGGAAAGAGTGAGAGAGATTTCCTTCTCTCAAACTTCCCTTATCCTGCCCTAACAAGTATAGAACTACTCACACTTCATAATACGGAAAAATAAAACAACACAAAAGAGGAAGATAGAAAGAAAGAGATTAGAAGAATACGACTAACTGTTTGCGACCTCACCTTGGCGAGGTTCAAGCGTAAGTATCATTGTCGTATGTAAGGATAAAGAAAAAGAGAGAAGAAATAAACAACAAGGAAATAACAACAACTACTTAACAATTAAAATTACAACAATTATAACAAGTAAAGAAAGAGACAAGCATGATAATAAAAATGGTCTTCTTTATTCATCACTCTTCACTCAAAAGCTCACTTACAAGTTTAATGGAGAAGAGGTGAGAAGAGGAAGAAGAATATGTAACTAAAACCTAGCAAAAGAAATACAAGAATTGGACCCCTTCCTTCACAAACTTCTGGACTATTTATAGGCCAAAACATGAAACCCTAGGGCAACCAACAGAACATACATGAAAAGACCAACCTACCCCCCAAAACCCTGCACTCTTGGCGCCAGAATGGCCGCGCAAGCGCGGCCAATACCCCTCTTTGGCCGCGCTTCCGCGGCCGTATAGATGACTTGGGCTTGGGTATTTTTGGTGGGACCCTGATTTGATGTGAGCTTCCTTCTGGTATATGTATTTTCCCATAATTGCTTCACGAATTTTCCAGAATTTCTGTTGAGGGAAAGGTGGACTTTTTGTCAAGATTTTGTCATGATTGCCTCGAGCTCCGCGTAGATCTCTTGGATCTTGTGCTACCATTGAGCCTTGTGCCTGAAAACGACATTGATTTGATATTTTGTCTCCCTAAACTGGTATCTGGCAGCACACGGATGAAGAGCGGAGACCGTGTTTTATCTGTGGTTGGCAGGAACCGGATTTTTGTCGTGTTTTCCATGAATTTCTCCGTTTGAGCACCGGGAACCTGTATCCTGCAATTGACTAGCAAACACGGCTCAAGAGTATCTACCGACATGCAATGTGATAAAAATTGGGCGGTATGAAAATGCAAAAATCTGATATGAACATTGATTCGATGAATTGATACAGATTATATTAGTCGGTTATTTATAAAATAGCCGGATTATCTGATCAAGTGTTGATTCGATAATTTAATGTATAATTATATATATGATATATATTAAATTACATTAACTAGTATAAGCTCACAAAAAGATTCTTTTTCTCACTCGGGTAATACATTGATATATATGCGATATATGTTAAATGTATTATTTTATTTTGTTACAATAAATATTGTGTATGTGATATATAATATTGTAACATGTTAGGGTTATTAATGCAACATGTTTAGTGGAGATTAAACATGGTTAGGGTTTGATTTTGGTTAATCTTTTCTAGAACCTTCTAGAAGGTTTTGTTTTGTTTTGTGCAAAGATATTCGTGTTGATATTTTGCATAGATATTTGTTTAACCCGACCAAACCTTTTAACCTTAGTTAAATCTCTACAAGGGTTACATATACCATGGTTGCATTTCTAACCTCACACTTGACTTTCATTATTCATCACAAAAGGATTCTTCTTCTTCTTCCTTGAGTTCTTGATGGAAAAGCTTACTTTTTCATTAGTGATCATTTTGAGAGAGATTAAGAAAAAAAATGAGGGCTAAAATCCTACTTCATCATCCTAATCTATCCTAGCCAATTAGATTAGGGTGTTCACTTCATTTGTGAGTGAGAGCTTGTGTTAAAAAAACTTTAAGGTAGATCATCTTTGTTATCGAAGATCGGAAGCAAGCTTGCATCTTTCTTTTCGTGGAGCCTCTCTTGAGTTTGGGAACTTGATGATCGCAGCGAAGGGACTTCTACCCAGAGCTTATGAAGCGAAGGACCGGACTACAAAGGTTGTAATCCCAAACTCTTAGTGTTAAAGTGTTTAACATGCTTTGTTTCGCCTAATCTCTAGTTCTAAGATCTTGGTTTAGGGTTGTTCGTCATGGCTAAATTTTAAATCGGGCATGGCTGATACCTTGTACAACCTTATTAGAGTGCCTAGTAACCTTACAGTGGTATCAGAGCCAAGCTAGAGCTTTAGGCGAAGTCTAGACGAACTTTAAAGTCCGATCGAACTCCGAATACCCGTAAAACCCTAGTTTCTGGAAATTTTTTCAAACGTTGATATATTTCATATTAAAAATGCTTAGAAAAATCAGCAGGTGATTTGATGGATTACTGTGCAAAACGACCCTTTAATACCTTTAATGGGCCGCGGTTCCGCGGCAATGACCTGGCTTGCGCGGCGGTTCCGCGGCCAAACAGTAGTATTGGGGTTGGGGTTTTACACAGTAACATCCATACTGATCTCCTTATTGTTCTGGGAATTTTTATTCTACTCAAGTGTTGAGTTTTCTGGGTTGTATTGGGAGCTCATTGATTCGATCGGAAAGTTTAACTTCGTTTAATTTTTCCGAGTAATTTTAGAACGTGTTAAAAAGTTCGAACGGATATCAATAACTCACTTTTTCCCCAGTCGGAAATTTTTTCAAAAGTTGGATTTTTCCTCGAGTTTGAAACTTCCGGAAAATCCTGCAAGTAACGCAGTGGACCCTCTAGAAGAACACAAACCTTAACTCGATTATGTGACCGTCTGAAACGCCTCTGAACCTTAGGGTTTGGGGCAGTACGGCGTTGCCATATGTGAGGCGTTGGCTTGACCCTTCTACGGTTGGACCATCGGTACTGTGGCATGTGATGGATATTTTTTGAACTCCGCTCAAGTGTTGAGATAATTGGGAAATCTTGGGTGTTTAATTATTCGATCGGAAAGTTTAACATTGTATATTTATCTGGAATGTGATATAATATTTGGAATCCACAAGTAGTTATGAGATAACTAATTTGAATGTTATAAATCTAGCAGTTTAGTCTCATTTGATCGGTTGCCACGGGATTTTGATACGATCAAAAGTCCGTCGCAATCACGTAATGTACGCGGATACTCTCCGGGTAAACTTAATAGATAGCCACGCCCCATAGCCCCGACCAAGTGACTGTGGGAGAACCCCGTCGCCAAAAGCATCCGTTCGGGTGCTCGCGGCAGCGGCGTTCCGCCTTAGTGCACTTCATCGACGTCATCCGGGAGTGCGGCCGTCTACTAAAGTTTGCGAAGAGCATTCGATCAGGATGTCGGGAATCTTGTTGAATTTTCCGACTTGACATTGAAAAGAGTTTTCGATAAAGAGACTAAAATACGGGGTTTATAATTGTTAGGCATGCGATGTCTAAGGAATTCATTTGGTTAGGCATGCGATGTCTAAGGAGGTTGTGGATTCCAACTGTTGTAGTTTTACACTTTCTTTTCTGCGACCGTAAGTGTAATATGTGGTGTATCGCTGGTTTCGTTGCTATACATCAACGACAATTGGGATATGCATATTTACTTACGTTGATGATATGTGATATTATGTGTTGCTGTGATATGTTATGTTGGATCATCGCGTTTTGAACAGCCGGGGGTTTTATGTGAGATGGGTGTTTTTCTTTTTCATTCATGTAAAATTCATTTGTATGTAATATTCTTTTATTTGGGCACTTCTGGGCTGAGGATGATGTCACCATTGTATATTATTTACTTTTCCGCATTAGGTAGACCCAAGGCGGGGAGCCCAAGTAACCAGGTTCTAGGGTCTAATCGGAGACCATTTCGAGGAGTCGAGACCGGATCTCCTAACCCTAGAATTGGCAGTGTTTCTTGCCGCTCTTATAGGAGTCTAGGGATGTGGGTTTTGCTATTCATCGCGACTGTGGAATCCGTGTTTTATACAGGCTCGTATTAAAACACGGACATCCTAATATATCCAATACTTCATATATGTTCTTCTGCTGCAATGTTCTGTGATGAGATCATATTACTGCCTGAGACGAATGTTTATATTATATATATGAGATATATGTTATATTGCAGATTTCGTTTCATATCAGAAGCTTGTGAAGCATAATAAAATGGGACTTCATTAATGAGATTAATGAAACTAAAAGAAACCTAAAGATGTTGTTGAAACTTGTTTAAAAACTGGTAGCTCTAGTTTTTGCTTTGCATAGCGGTGTTCCTTGTAGAACATCCAGCACCTTATTCGATAAGCAAAGAGCCGAGATCCCTTCACCGGGAGTGAACTATTTAACGAAACTAGCAGATGCTACAAACTGGGTTTGTCTTTTGATTGTTTCTATAGTTTTTGCTTTGCATAGTGATATTTGTGAAATATCATGCACCTTATTCGATGAGGAAAGAGCCGAGATCCCTTCATCGGGAGTGACCTCTTTAGCAAAACTAGAAAAGGCCTCAAAAACATTCCATTCAAAATCACTCGATTCTACAACGATATCAAGTTCATTACGCAAAGGGTTTTCTTAAAAACCTGTACGTAGCCCCGCCGTCATTTCAAATAAGTACTACTTAGTATTCGTGCTGCGGTAGTTTGGCATTCGTCAAGGCGTAGTGTACGGTAGCTAATTAGTGCTTATCTGCTAGCATATGATGCGATTGGATTAGGGTATTCGTACGACGTTGTTTGGCATTCTTCAAGGGTCGTACGGGTGGGTTTAATTCAATCAGGAAATGTACGGGTTGTGTTAGTTATATGTATGCCCTAGAGGCCATTACTGTACATTGGATGTATATTGTAGTGGATGCTGGGACATATATAGGTAGGACTTTCTTGCTCGACATGATAGTACGCTATCTGGTTGCTCTTTATCTTAACATGTATACTCTCTGTCTCTCTGATTACATGTTGATAAAGCCCTTAGGATGTGCACTCGACTTCCAGGAATATGATGTAGATCATACTAGTAGGGCCTGGGTAGTCAATGAGTACATCCTTCATTGTTCCTAGTCGTGGGAATATCGAGACGGGGCATCGATATTCCAGAGTAGACTAGCGTATATCTTCTCGACCCATGCGATGGGCGATGGATGATCCCATATCCATTGGTGTTTGACATCAGAGATGGTATGCGGGTGCTCAGTGGAGACTGGGTACACTGAACAGACTCGCCGAGAACTCCCAGATGGTATTATACCTCACGTCAGATGGCAGTTCTCTGGTGACACTGGTACAGCTTAGTCTGTTGACCCGAGATCGTCATAGAGTCTTATGTGTCTCCCACTGTGCTTTGATTTCCACCCTACCACGGCTCTACTGAGTCGTGCAAACAGGTGGTTTTTGGGTACAGTCCCGATTCACATGGAGGCAATAAGCGATAGGAGGGGATTCGTCTCTCCCGGTATTGGGGGTTGATGTCGCGCTGTGCACGACTGGCCATAACAGGAAATCCCTGGCCAGGGTTGCAGTGATATACTGGTAAGAGTTATCAGTAGTTTCACGATAGTTATGGACCCTACGTCGGCATGACTTATCAAGCTATTGGGGTCTGACGTTTACCACCCCTAGGCGAGATATGCGGCATATCAGACGAACAGACCGGACTGTACGGTAAGTGTTACTGGTTGGATTAACAGGAGTGTGAGCGGGCTTGCTCGTCAATCTTCTGATCAAAACAGATGTTCCAACTCCGCGATGCTTGCTTCATCCTGTTAAAGCAACTTGGACACGGTTCCGCGGCCGTAATGTCTCCTTGTTTAATGAATTTTGCACAGTAATTCTTAGTTTCCAGTGGTGGTTTTTCTGGGAATTTTTAATATTTAATCAAGAGTTGAGTTTTCTGGGTTGTATTGGGGACTCGGTGTATCGATCGGATTGTCTAATTTTGTCAGTGTGTTTTTCCGGGTAATTTTAGAATATGTTAAAAAGTTCGACCGGATATAAATACCCACTTTTTCCCCTGCCGGGAAATTTCCAATTGTTGGATTTTTCTGTAGTTTAATAACGTTCTCAGTAGTGCAAGTAACGCGATGGTCCCTCTAGAAGACAACAAACCTTAACTCGATTATGTGACCGTCTTGAACTGCCCTTTGAACCTTCGGGTTTGGGGCAGTAGGCGTGCCACATGTGAGGCATTGGCTTGACCCTTCTACGGCTGGACCGTTGGTACTGAGGCATGAACTGAATGTTTTTAGACTTATTTCATGTGTTGAGCTATATTGGGAAAACATGGGTGTTCGATTGTTCGATCGGAAAGTTTAACATTTTCTGTTTATCCGGAATGTGATACAACATTTGGAATTCACAAGTAGTTATGAGATAACTGAATGAATGTTATAAATCTAGTAGTTTAGTCTCACTTGATCGGTTGCCACGGAATTTTGATGTGATCAAAAGTCCGTCGCAATCACGTAGCGTACGCGGATACTCGCCGGGTAAACTTAATAGACAGCCTCACTCCATAGCCCCGACCAAGTGACTGTAGGAGAACCCCGTCGCCGAAAGCATCCGTTCGGGCGCTCGCGGCAGCGGTGTTCCGCCTTGGTGCACTTTGTCGACGGCGTCGGGGGTGCGGCCGCCTACTGAAGTTTGCGACGAGCATTCGATCAGGATGTCGGGAATCTTGTTGAATTGCCCGACTTTATATTGAAAAGTGTTTTCGATTTTGAGACTAAAATGCGGGGTTTATAATTGTTAGGCATGCGATGTCTAAGGAATTCATTTGATTAGGCATGCGATGTCTAAAGAGGTTGCGGATTCCAACTGTTATAGTTTTACACTTTCTTTTCTGTCACCGTAAGTGTAATTTATGATATCGCCGGTTTCGTTGCTATATGTCAACGACAATTGGGATGCGCATATTTACTTACGTTGATGACATGTGATGTTATGTGTTGCTGGATATGTTATATTGGATCGTCGTGTTCGAATAGCCGGGGGGTTTTTATGTGAGATGAGTGTTTTTCATTTTCATTCATGTAAAAACTTGTATGTAATATTCTTTTATTGGGGCACTTCCAGGTTGCGGATGTTGTCACCATTTGTATATTATTTACTTTTCCGTATTATGATAAACCCAAGGAGGGGAGCACAAGTAACCGGGTTCTAGGGTCCAGTGGGAGACCATCTCAAGGAGTCGAGCCCGGGTCTCCTAACCCTAGAATTGGTAGGGTTGCTTGCCGATCTCGTAGGGGTATAGGGGTGTGGGTTTGGCTATTCATCACGACCGTGGAATCCGTGTTTTATACCGGCTCGTATTGAAAACACGGACGCCCTAGTATATCCAATATTTCATATGTATCTTCTGCTGCGTTATCTGTGATGTGATCCTGTGATTTGTTCAGATAGATATAATATATAGTATATATGATATATTATATAGACGTTGCTTATGTTTTACACCCGCGCTAGCCCTGCCTCGCTCTGCCGTTAGTTACCTAACCTAACGGTGCAGACGGGACATCGAGGCGAATGCGGATGGCATAAGCGTACGTTATATTTATCTGTGATGATTAGGTGGACTTAAATGATGGGATATTCATTAATGAGATTAATGAAAGAAAATAAACCTAAAAGATGTTGTGGAATCGAATTTCAAAATAAAACAGGTAGCTACAGTTCTTGCTTTGCATTGCGGTGTTCCTTGTAGAACATCCTGCACCTTATTCGATGAGGAAAAGATCGAGATCCCTTCACCGGGAGTGACTCCTTTAGCAATAATTGGCAGATGCTACAACCCTCGGTTTGTTTTTTGATTGCTTCTATAGTTTCTGCTTTGCACAGTGATATATATGATATATCCCACACCTCATTCGACGAGGAAAGGGCCGACGATCCCTTCACCGGGAGTGACCCCTTTAGAAAAACTAGAAAAGCTTCAAAAACATTCCATTTAAAAACCATTTGATTCCGCAACGAGATCAAGTTCAAAGCGTTAAAGGTTTTCACAAAAACCATTCGCAACCCTCCGTCATTTTAGGAAGTAAAGTACTTAGTATTCGTGCTGTGTTTGTTGACCATAGTCAAGGCACAGTGTACGGTAGCTAAGTGATGTCTTCCTACACCGCATATGATGCGATTAGTTAGGACAGTCGCGTGACTTTGTTGACCTTAGTTAAGGGTCATGTGGGTGGGTCTAATTAATCACGAAATGATGGGTAGAACTTGACTAGTACTTATGATTTGTTGACCTTAGTTAAGGTCATAGGTGCTAGGGGTAAAAACCTTTATCGGGAGTTTCAAGTGTTGAAATTTGCAATGAGATTGCATACCTTCTATGTGATAGTTGGATCCCGATACCCACTGCGAGTAATTGTTACTCCTGGGAGAGTTTTGCACTTTGCAATTAGCCGATCAAGTAGGTGTCAAGAAAGGTGTCAACGGGGTTACACCTCTGGGAAAACGAGGTTTACATTAATTAGGTCCGTGCGAAAGCACGGGAAACCTCCCTCAAAGTACCGACACTGGCCTGGCTGAAAGATTGGCGAACTTGTAGAGTGTAATTAATCCCGGCTAGTCTTTCCTTTTAGGGTTTGAAGGAAGATTTGATAAAAACAATGGGAGCCATCCTGATTAGATAAAATAATAACCAATCTATTCTTGCAAGAGCGCACGCTGAGTGTTTTCTTCTCTCTCTCTCCAGGTAGCGACCATATCACGCCTTAATCAAGATAATAAAATGGATGTATTGACCGAACCCGCTTGGTATACTGAGCTGGGGAACGTTGGTCCCGCTCCAACTTATAATTGTTATAAGACAGAGCAGGAAATAGGGGAATACCAGAATTCCTATGCCGCCCAAACGAAGAAAGCGCATGAGATGCATCTCCTTCGGGTGTGTTCATTCTAAAGAACTGTTTCTCAGTATCCTCTGCATCCTGGGTATTTGATACCAGATCAAGATCCCAGATATGTAATCTGTTACATAGGGCTACAAAAGGGTAGAAAAACTAAGAACGGGTGATAAGTTTCATGAGACAGAAAACGGGGCAAGTGTTGCAGCCAAGTCTGTTGGTCACTGTCACCCTGTATTACCAATACATTGATTCTGAACAAATGCTATTAGATACCGAACCTGATATACAAAATCATATCAGTCTCTTTATTAGTAAAGAAATGATAAAATTTTGTATTGATGGATAATGTTTTGAACATTTCCTATATCAAAAGTTGATCGGTTCAGGCACGTTATCTAAAAGCATTGACGTTCTAAATCAAACTACAGTTCCTCGTATACAGAACACACATAAGAGGAAGAGTTCAGAAATGAACGAATCATTTCTGAGCTTCTTTCCTTTATGTAAAGTTGTTTACTTGCTTCGCATCACCTATATATCTAGTTAACGATCCGTATTAGGGTTTCTCAGCACTTGTAAAATTTCAATTGGGCATGTTTGATCACTTGTGAGACTTCATTAGTGTGCCTAGGAACCCTACAGGTTGACCATGGCTAGCGGACTATGGGTTGTTTGGCATTCGTCAAGGTCATAGCACGATAGGGGCAAAATATTTTTGGGAATTTCAAGTGTTGAAATTTGCAATAAGATTGCATACCTTCTATAAGATAGTTGGATCCCGATACCCGCTGCGAGTAAGAGTTACTCCTGGGAAAGTTTTACACATTACAATTAGCCGATCAAGTAGGTTTCTAAAAAGGTGTCAACGGGGTTATGCCTCTGGGAAAATGAGGTTTATTTTAATTAGGTTCGTGCGAAAACACGGGGAACCTCCCTCAAAGTACCGGCACTGGCCTGGCTGAAAGTTTGGCGAACTTGTTGAGTGTAATTAATCTCGGCTAGTCTTTCCTTTTAGGGTTTTAAGGAAGATTTGACTAAAACAGTGGGAGCCATCCTGATTAGATATATTGATAACCAATTTAATCTTTTAAAAGCGCACGCTGAGTGTTTTCTTCTCTCTCTCTCTCCTGGTAGCGACCATGTCACGCCTTAATCAAGATAATAATACGGATGTATTGACCGAACCCGCTTGTTATACTGCGCTAAGGAACGTTGGTCCCGCTCCAACTTATAATTGTTATAAGACAGAGCAGGAAATAGGGGATTACCAGAATTCCCGTGCCGCCCAAACGAAGAAATTGCATGCTGATGCATCTTCTTCGGGTGTGTTCATTACCGAGAACTATTTCTCTGTATCCTTTACGTCCTGGGTATGAGATACCGGATCAGGATCCCAGATATGCAATCTGTTACATGGGTACAGATAGGTAGAGAACTGAGAACGGGTGATAAGTTTCATGAGATAGAAACGGTGCAAGTGTTGCAGCCAAGTCTGTTGGTAGTTATCACCCTGTATTAGCAAATACATTGATTCTGAACAAATGTTATTAGAAACCGAACCTGATATACAATATCATATCAGTCTCTTTATTAGTAAAGAAGGATATAATTTTGTATTGTTGGATAATGTTTTGAAAATTTCCTATATCAAGAGTTGATCGGTTGAGGCACGCTATCTAAAAGCATAGACGTTCTAAATCAAACCACAGTTCTTAGTATACAGAACACACACAAGAGGAAGGGTTCAGAAATGAATGAATCCTTCTTGAGGTATTGTAGACTAGGTCATATCAACGTGACCCGACTAGCTGAAGTTACATTTAGATGCATATTTAAATTAGTTTGAATTTACATCTTGTGAAACTTGCCGGTCATATCACAAAGATAAGATGACCATAGCTCTGTTTATTGGAAACAGAGAAAGAGTTAGTGAACTTTAGGGATTGATACATGATGATGTATGTAATGTCCCGTGTCTACACATGCCAGGGCCGGTTCTTTGTACTTCATTACATTCACTGATAATCTCTCAAGATTCAGACATATGTTCCTGTTGAAACACAAGTCTGAAACTTTTGAGATAATCACAGAATATTAGTTAGAAGTAGAGAACCAAAAACGGGTATAAGTATTATGTCCTTTGATGAGATCAAGGAGGAGAATACTTGAGCACGGAATTCCTGGACTATTCTAAAGGAGAATGAGATTCTCTCTCAGTATTACTCCTCCGTATACACCACAACACCTCGGTGTATTAGGGCGGAGCGATCGCACCCTATTTGATATGGTGCGCTCTATGATGAGTAATACTGAGTTTCCTATTTCCTTTTGGGAGTTATGCACTTTGAGAAGCTGCATACCTATTGAATAGGGTTCCAATTGTAGGGTTCCTAGGCACACTAATGAGGTCTCACAAGGCATCAACCATGCCAATTTCAAATTTTACAAGTGCCGAGAAACCCT
Source organism: Agapanthus africanus (assembly GCA_030015575.1). Classification (NCBI taxonomy): domain Eukaryota; kingdom Viridiplantae; phylum Streptophyta; class Magnoliopsida; order Asparagales; family Amaryllidaceae; genus Agapanthus; species Agapanthus africanus. The sequence goes on along the minus strand of JASDDO010000019.1, from coordinate 650,678,519 downwards.
AATACGGATCGTTAACTAGATTTTTAGGTGAAAAAATGAAACTAGTTAACAACTTAACTAAGTGAACGGAAATACAACCTTTGTAGATCCGGTTCTCCACCTCCATAGCTCCATGATGAAGTCTCCTTTCTGTCCAAATCAAATCCCGGGCTCTAGCGTCGGCTTCATCGGAGAAATGGGCGGGCTAGGTCATCGACTACGATGCCGAAGATGATCTACGTCGAGGCATCGCAAGATCAGGCTCCCACTTCACCAAGTCATGAAACTTGTGAAGAAAACACCCTATACTACTTGGCAAGAGGTAGAGGATGAAGAAATAGGAGGTGGGTTCACTTTAGAATTGGATTTCTCACACTTTTTCTTAAGTTGCCATTGATGGAGGCAAGCTTTCTTCCTTGAAGAAGAAGAAGAAGATGATAATTATATCTTAAGTTCTCTCCAAATAGAAAATAAAAAGAATACTTATCATATACCAACCATGGTTAAGTGTAGAGATTAAACTAGGGTTAGGTGAATGGTTAGGTTAGGCATGAAACAAAAATGGTAGACTTTTTAAAAGCTTCATGAAGCTTCAACAAAGAAACAAAATTAGCCACCATTTTTCCTTTTGCCAAAATGAATTAATAAATGAATAAGTAAATAAAATCAAAACCCTAACCATTACATAACCATGGTTTAGTCTAAACATACACTCAAACATTCATGTATCATCAAACATGATACAATCAAGTGTACAAAATATATCACATATACAATGTACACATCAAGTGAGAAATGCCATTTAAAGTGAACAAATACTAGTTAATGCAAAGTAATATATCAAATATATAATTATACATTAAATCATTAAATCAACACTTGATTTAACGATCCGGTCATATCGCATATGACCGACTAATATCCAATGTATCGGCTTATCGAATCAATCGTCGATTCGATAACTAGGTTATATCGCATACAACCAATCGATACATTCATCGCGAGAATGGAATACGGTATCATATACACACATTATTCTCGGTCCCGCACATATCTCATATGCGCTCCTATTTCGTTTCGCTTGAGCCAGGAAACCTCTGTGTAGGACTCTAAAGACTCGTCAATACGCCGGTAGCAGATGATGATCATATAAAGCATCCACAAGCCGCAAGTGGTCTGCTAAACGTAACGGCCACCCGGGTATTGAGCGATCAGAAGATCGACGAGCAAGCCCGCTCACACTCCTGTGAATCCAACCAGTAACACTTACCGTACAGTCCGGTCTCGTCGTCTGATATATCGCATATCTTGCCTAGGGGTGGTAAACGTCAGACCCCAATAGCTCGATAAGTCGTGTCGATATGAGGTCTATAACAGTTCGAGAAACTACTAGTAACACTTACCAGCAAATCTCAGCAACCCTGGCCAGGGATTTCCGGTTATAGCCAATCGAACAAAGCGCAACATCAACCCCCTATACCGGGAGAGACGAATCCCCTCCTATCGCTCATTGCCTCCATGTGATTCGGGACTGTACCCAAAAGCCACCGTTTTGCACGCCCTCTTGGACGTGGTAAGGTGGAAATCAAAGTACAGTGGGAATCACACAAGACTCTATGACGATCTCGGGTCTACAGACTAACCTGTACCAGTGTCACCAGAGAACTGCCATCTGACGTGAGGTATAATACCATCTGGGAGTTCTTAGCGAGTCCGTCCAGTGTATCCAGTCTCCACTGAGCACCCGTATATCATCTCTGATGTCAAACACTAATGGATATGGGATCATCCATCGCCCATCTGTATGGGTCGAGAAGGCATACGCTAGTCTACTCTGGTATATCGATGCCCCGTCTCGATATACCCACGACTAGGGACCTTGAAGGATGTACTTATGGACTACCATGTCCCCACTAGTATGATCCGCGTCATAGTCCAGGTAGTCAAGTACATATCCTAAGGGCTTTACCAACATGTAACAGAGAGACAATCAGTGTACACGTTAAGGTAAAGGGCAACCAGATAGCATACTATCATATCGAGCAAGAAAGTCCTCCCTATATATGTCCAAGCATCCACTACAATATACATCCTATGTATAGTAATGGCCTCTAGGGCATACATATAACTAACAATCTCCTACTTGCACTAGGGCCATCTGCAGCAGTGGTTGTAGTATCTCATACTCAACCATCCCATAAAAGTCTCTCTCTGGGAATAGGCCTTCGTGAGTGGATCCGCCGTGTTATCCTCTGAGTCTGCTCTCCTAACCTCGATCACCCTGGAGATCAACCATCTCCATGATCAGGTGACACTGCCTTAGAATATGTCTGGATCACTGATGGGACCGGCGTTCTTTGGCATAAGCCACAACTCCATTGTCACACAATGGGAGGAACAAAGTTCATCTCATGAACCAATATATATCCAGACTGCCTCTTTGGTAGCATCTTAAGTAGCGATGTATCCTGCCTTTATCGTCTTGTATGCCACGGTATCTAGCTTGGAACTCTTCCAACATACCGTCCCTTTACTGAGGGTAAAGACAATGCCTGTGACTGACATTCAGTCGTCTTTATCACCCTGGAACACTTCCAGTGATTCTCCCTAGGATCGATTGATACCATCTCACTACAACTAGTGAGTATCCTAACATCCATTTAGATCTATCTCATAGATCCAAAACCCAAGATTTAGGAGGTATCACTTTGATCCTATATGGAGAATCCTTATGATAAGCGGAGATTGACCGAGCGTAGCATAGGAAACTCCTTTCTTACCAAGAGCATGACATCCACGTACTCTACGAGGATCACCACCATACTCCCTACAACCTTTTTGTATATACAAGGTTCATCTACCATTTTGACGAAGTCAAACTATTTGACTACTACATCAAAACAGATGTTCCAACTCAGCGATGCCTGCTTTATCCTATAAAGCATCTTGTACACGTTTCCGCTGCTCCCACTGTTTACGAAGCCCTCTGGCTGTGTACTTACAGACGCTCTCTTCTAAAACATCATTTTAGAAAAGCAGTCATGACACCCAACCGCCAGATATCGTAGTCATGGTATGTAGCCATGGCTAGTAGGATCTGGATGGACTTAAGCATAGCCACTTGAAAAGGTTTCATCATTGTCCACGCCTGGTCGATGACGAAAACCTTTAACAAGTCTAGCTTTAAAAGTCTCAACTTTTCCATCTACACCAAGTAATCTTCTCAAGATATACTTGCTCCTGATGGGGATTTAACCCTTCAGATATAGCAACCAAAGTCCATACTTTGTTGGTGTATAAGGATTCCATCTCAGATCGCTAAGCATCCAGCCATTCTTACAGATTCTCACTCCTGATGGCCAGGTCGAAACTAGTTGGGTCATCATCTCATGATGCAATCCTCGCTCCCACTGTCATAGTGAAACAGAAGTATCTCTCAGGTGGGTGAGGAACCCTACTAGATCGGCGGAGAGGCTGAGGTTCATTGGTATCTACTGAATCCTTTGGTTGTACCAAATCATCTGCTGTAGTTTGCATAGCTGGAACCTTTCCAGTTCTACATAACTGATCTTGCCTCGAGCTTGTCCGGATTTTGCTTTTAGACATAGGCCGGTCAACCACAAATCTTAACTAACTTAAGATATGGGCTCTTCCCTTTCCATATCACATATGAAGTGGTAGGCAACTGATTTGATTTGAACCCTATTCAATAGGTATGCAGCTTCTCAAGTGCATAACTCCCAGAAGGAATTAGGTAACTCAGTAGTACTCGTCATAGAGCACACCTTATCATATAGGGTGTGATTGCTCCGCCCCAATATACCATGGTGCTATGGTGTATACGGAGGAGAAATGCTGAGAGAGAATCTCATTCTCCTTCAGAAAAGTCCAAGAATTCCGTGCTCAAGTATTCTCTTCCATGATCACATCAAAGGACATAATACATATACCCGTTTTGGTTCTCTACTTCTAACTTATATTCTGTGAATACCTCAAAAGGTTCTGACTTGTGTTTCAACAGGAACATATGTCTGAATCTTGAGAGATCATCAGAGAACGTAATGAAGTATAAAGAACCGGTATTGGCATGTGTAGACAGGGGACCTACATACATCAACATGTATCATCCCAAGAGTTCACTAACTCTTTCTCTGTTTCCTGTAAACGGAGCTATGGTCATCTTATCTCTATGACATGACGGGCAAGTTTCACAAGATGTAAATTCAAACTAATTTAAATATGCATCTTTATTTAACTCAAGCTAGTCGGGTCGCATTGATATGACCTAGTCTACAATACCTCAAGAAGGATCCGTTCATTTCTGAATTCTTCCTCTTGTGTGTGTTCTGTATACTAAGAACTGTAGTTTGATTTAGAACATCAATGCTTTTAGATAACGTGCCTGAACTGATCAACTTTTGATATAGGAAATGTTCAAAACATTATCCAACAATACAAAATTTTATCGTTTCTTTACTAATAAATAGATAGATATGATTTTGTATATCAGGTTCGGTATCTAATAACATTCGTTCAGAATCAATGTATTTGGGATACAGGATGACAGTGACCAACAGACTCGGCTGCAACACTTGCCCCGTTTTTTGTCTCATGAAACTTATCACCCGTTCTCAGTTCTCTACCTATCTGTAGCCCTATGTAACAGATTACATATCTGGGATCCTGATCCGGTATCAAATACCCAAGACGTAGAGGACATTTGAGAAACAGTTCTTTGTAATGAACACACCCGAAGGAGATGCATCATATGCACTTTCTTCGTTTGGGCGGCATGGGAAATCTGGTATTCCCCTATTTCCTGCTCTGTCTTATAACAATTATAAGTTGGAGCGGGACCAACGTTCCCCAGCTCAGTATAACAAGGGGGTTCGGTCAATATTCCGTATTATTATCTTGATTAAGGCGTGATATGGTCGCTACCTGAGAAAGAAAGAAGAAAACACTCAGCGTGCGCTCTTGCAAGAATAGATTGGTTATTATTTTGTCTAATCGGGATGGCTCCCACTATTTTGATCAAATCTTCCTTCAAACCCTAAAAGGAAAGACTAGCCGGGATTAATCACACTACAAGTTCGCCAATCTTTCAGCCAGGCCAGTGTCGGTACTTTGAGGGAGGTCCCCCGTGCTTTCGCACGAACCTAATTAATGTAAACCTCATTTTCCCAGAGGCGTAACCCCGTTGACACCTTTCTAGACACCTACTTGATCGGCTAATTGTAATGTGTAAAACTCTCCCAGGAGTAACTCTTACTCACAGTGGGTATCGGGATCCAACTATCTCATAGAAGGTATGCAATCTCATCGAAAATTTCAACACTTGAAATTCCCGATAATTTTGCCCCTAACCTCCTATGACCTTGACAAATGCCAACAAACCATAGGATGCTAGTCAAGTTCAACCCGTCATTTCCTGATTGAATTAAACCCACCAGCACGACCCTTGACAAAGGCCAACAAGGTCGCACGACTACCCTAACCCAATCTGCATCATATGAATAAGCAGATAAGCACCAGTCAGCTACCGCACACTACGCCTTGACAAAGGCCAACAAACGCAGCACGAATACTAACTACTACTTATCTGAAATGACGGAGGGCTACGACAGGTTTTTCTGAAAACCTATTGCGTAACGAACTTGATATCGTTGTAGAATCAAATGATTTTAAAATGGAGTGTTTTTTAGGCTTTTCTAGTTTTGCTAAAAGAGTCAATCCCGGTGAAGGGATCGTCGGTCCTTTCCTCGTCAAATGAGGTGCGGGATATATCATATATATCACTGTGCAAAGCAAAAACTCTTAAAAGAAATCAAAAGACAAACCGAGTGTGTAGCATCTACCAGTTATTGCTAAAGGAGTCACTCCCTGTGAAGGGATCTCGGTCCTTTCCTCATCGAATAAGGTGCAGGATATATCATATATACCGCTGTGAAAAGCAAGAACTGTAGCTACCTGTTTTATTTTGAAATTCGATTCTACAACATCTTTAGGTTTCTTTTTCTTTCATTAATCATATTAATGAAGTCCCATCATTTAAGTTACCTAAACATCACAGATAAATACGACGTACACTTATGCCATCCGCATTCGCCTCGATGTCCCCTCATGCACCGTTAGGTTAGGTAACTAACGGCAGAGCGGGGCAGGGCTAGCGCGGGTGTAAAACATAAGTAACATCTATATAATATATCATATATACTATATACAGTATCCATCACAGAACATATCACATGATCACATCACAGATATCGCAGCAGAAGAATCATATGAAATATTGGATATACTAGGACGTCCGTGTTTTCAATACGAGCCAGTATAAAACACGGATTCCACGGTCGCGATGAATAGCCAAACCCACACCCCCAGACCCCTACGAGAGCGGCAAGCAACCCTACCAATTCTAGGGTTAGGAGACCCGGACTCGACTCCTCGAGTTGGTCTCCCACTGGACCCTAGAACCCGGTTACTTGTGCTCCCCTCCTTGGGTCTAACCTAGTGCGGAAAAGTAAATAATATACAAAGGGTGACATCTTCCGCAACCTGGAAGTGCCCCAATAAAAGAATATTACATACAAGTTTTTACATGAATGAAAATGAAAAACACTCATCTCACATAAAAACCCCCGGCTATTCAAACACGACGATCCAATATAACATATCCAGCAACACATAGCATCACATGTCATCAACGTAAGTAAATATGCGCATCCCAATTGTCGTTAACATATAGCAACGAAACCGGCGATATCACATATTATACTTACGGTCACAGAAAAGAAAGTGTAAAACTACAACAGTTGGAATCCGCAACCTACATAGACATCGCATGCCTAATCAAATGAATTCCTTAGACATCGCATGCCTAACAATTATAAACCCCGCATTTTATTCTCATTATCGAAAACACTTTTCAATATCATGTCGGACAATTCAACAAGATTCCCGACATTCTGATCGAATGCTCGTCGCAAACTTTAGTAGACGGCCGCACCCCCGACGCCGTCGACGAAGTGCACCAAGGCGGAACACCGCTGCCGTGAGCACCCGAACGGATGCTTTCGGCGATGGGGTTCTCCTACAGTCACTTGGTCGGGGTTATGGGGTGTAGCTGTCTATTAAGTTTACCCGGCGAGTATCCGCGTACGCTACGTGATTGCGACGGACTTTTGATCGCATCAAAATTCCGTGGCAACCGATCAAGTGAGACTAAACTGCTATGTTTATAACATTCATTCAGTTATCTCATAACTACTTGTGAATTCCAATTATTGTATCACATTCCGGATAAATAGAAAATGTTAAACTTTCCGATCGAACATTTAAACACCCAAGTTTTCCCGAAACAGATCAACACATGAAACAAGTTTAAAAACATTGACTTCGTACCTCAGTACCAACGGTCCAGCCGTAGAAGGGTCAAGCCAACGCCTCACATGTTGCACGCCGTACTACCCCAAACCCTAAGGTTCAAAGGGCAGTTCAAGACGGTCACATAATCGAGTTAAGGTTTGTTGTCTTCTAGAGGGTCCATCGCGTTACTTGCACTACTTAGAACGTCTTTAAACCACGAAAAAATCCAACACTTGGAAATTTCCCGACAGGGAAAAATTGGGTATTTATATCCGGTCGAATTTTTTAACAGTTTCTAAAAATACCCGGAAAGCCACATAGACAAAATCTGATAATCCGATCGAATCCCCAAAACAACCCAGAATATTCAACTCTTGAATAAATATTAAAAATTCCCAGAAAATCTAGCACCATAAAAGAGGAATTACTGTGCAAAAATGGTTGGCTGATGTCATCAATTGGCCGCGGAACCGCGGCAGAAGCCAGGCTTCTACCGCGGTTCCGCCGCGTTTTGGAGGTATCATTTGCCCAATTTTGCATCGTAATTCTTATAACTTCCTGCTGAATTTTTTAAGCATTTTTAATCTGGAAAAAACCCAGTTTTTGAAAAAAGTCCAGAGAGCATATTCGGGTTAGGGTTTTGGTTCGATCGGACTTCAAACTCCGTCTACGCTTCGCCTAAGGCTCTAGCTAGGCTCTAATACCACTGTAGGGTTCCTAGGCACACTAATGAGGTCTCACAAGGTATCAACCATGCCAATTTCAAATTTTACAAGTGCCGAGAAACCCTAATACGGATCGTTAACAAGATTTTTAGGCGAAAAAATGAAACTAGTTAACAACTTAACTAAGTGAACGGAAATACAACCTTTGTAGATCCGGTTCTCCACCTCCATAGCTCCTTGATGAAGTCTCCTTTCTGTCCAAATCAAATCCCGGGCTCTAGCGTCGGCTTCATCGGAGAAATGGGCGGGCTAGGTCATCGACTACGATGCCGAAGATGATCTACGTTGAGGCATCGCAAGATCAAGCTCCCACTTCACCAAGTCATGAAACTTGTGAAGAAAACACCCTATACTACTTGGCAAGAGGTAGAGGATGAAGAAATAGGAGGTGGGTTCACTTTAGAATTGGATTTCTCACTCTTTTTCTTAAGTTGCCATTGATGGAGGCAAGTTTTCTTCCTTGAAGAAAAAGAAGAAGAAGATGATAATTATATCTTAAGTTCTCTCCAAATAGAAAATAAAAAGAATACTTATCATATACCAACCATGGTTAAGTGTAGAGATTAAACTAGGGTTAGGTGAATGGTTAGGTTAGGCATGAAACAAAAATGGTAGACTTTTTCAAAGCTTCATGAAGCTTCAACAAAGAAACAAAATTAGCCACCATTTTTCCTTTTGCCAAAATGAATTAATAAATGAATAAGTAAATAAAATCAAAACCCTAACCATTACATAACCATGGTTTAGTCTAAATATACACTCAAACATTCATGTATCATCAAACATGATACAATCAAGTGTACAAAATATATCACATATACAATGTGCACATCAAGTGAGAAAAACCATTTAAAGTGAACCAATACTAGTTAATGCAAAGTAATATATCAAATATATAATACATTAAATCATTAAATCAACACTTGATTTAACGATCCGGTCATATCGCATATGACCGACTAATATCCAATGTATCGGCTTATCGAATCAATCGTCGATTCGATAACTAGGTTATATCGCATACAACCAATCGATACATTTATCGCGAGAATGGAATACGGTATCATATACACGCAATATTCTCGGTCCCGCACATATCTCATATGCGCTCCTATTTCGTTTCGCTTGAGCCAGGAAACCTCTGTGTAGGACTCTAAAGACTCGTCAATACGCCAGTAGCAGATGATGATCATATCAAGCACCCACAAGCCGCAAGTGGTCTGCTAAACGTAACGGCCACCCGGGTATTGAGCGATCAGAAGATCGACGAGCAAGCCCGCTCACACTCCTGTGAATCCAACCAGTAACACTTACCGTACAGTCCGGTCTCGTCGTCTGATATGTCGCATATCTTGCCTAGGGGTGGTAAACGTCAGACCCCATTAGCTCGATAAGTCGTGTTGATATAAGGTCTATAACAGTTCGAAAAACTACTGGTAACACTTACCAGCAAATCTCAGCAACCCTGGCCAGGGATTTCCGGTTATAGCCAATCGAACACAGCGCAACATCAACCCCCTATACCGGGAGAGACGAATCCCCTCCTATCGCTCATTGCCTCCATGTGATTCGGGACTGTACCCAAAAGCCACCGTTTTGCATGCCTTCTTGGACGTGGTAAGGTGGAAATCAAAGCACAGTGGGAATCACACAAGACTCTATGACGATCTCGGGTCTACAGACTAACCTGTACCAGTGTCACCAGAGAACTGCCATCTGACGTGAGGTATAATACCATCTGGGAGTTCTCGGCGAGTCCGTCCAGTGTACCCAGTCTCCACTGAGCACCCGTATATCATCTCTGATATCAAACACCAATGGATAAAGGATCATCCATCGCCCATCTGTATGGGTCGAGAAGGTATACGCTAGTCTACTCTTGTATATCGATGCCCCGTCTCGATATACCCACGACTAGGGACCTTGAAGGATGTACTTATGGACTACCATGTCCCCACTAGTATGATCCGCATCATAGTCCAGGTAGTCAAGTACATATCCTAAGGGCATTACCAACATGTAACAGAGAGACAATCAGTGTACACGTTAAGGTAAAGGGCAACCAGATAGCATACTATCATGTCGAGCAGGAAAGTCCTCCCTATATATGTCCAAGCATCCACTACAATATACATCCTATGTATAGTAATGGCCTCTAGGGCATACATATAACTAACACCAATCAAATCAGTTTCCTACCACTTCATTTGTGATATGGAATGGGAAGAGCCCATATCTTAAGTATGTTAAGATTTGGGGTTGTCCAGCCTATGTCTAAAAGCATAATCCGGACAAGCTCGAGGCAAAAGTCAGTTCTGTAGAAGTTTGTTAGATATCCCAAGAATTCGCAAGGGAATATCTTCTACCAAACCGAGGAACAAAAGATGTTTTGTTTCTCAGCATGCCACCTTTGTGAAAGGGAATTTCTTGTGAAGAAATTAGTGGACATGAGGTAGAAATGGAAACAGTTCCAGCTATACAAACTGCAGCTGATGATTCGGTAGAACCAAAGGATTCAATAGTTTCCAATGAACCTCAGCCTCTTCGCCGATCTGGTAGGGTTCTTCATCCACCTGAGAGATACTTCGGTTTCTCTATGACAGTGGGAGCGAGAATTGTATCATGAGATGATGACCCAACTAGTTTCGAGCAGGCCATCAGGAGTGAGGACTCTGTCAGAATGGCTGGATGCTTAGCGATCTAAGATGGAATCCTTATACACCAACAAAGTATGAACTTTGGTTGCTTTATCTGAAGGGTTAAATCCCCATCAGGAGCAAGTAAATCTTGAGAAGATTACTTGGTGTACATGGAAAAGTTGAGACTTTCAAAACTATGCTTAAGTCCATCCAGATCCTACTTGCCACGGCTACATACCATGACTACGATATCTGGCGGTTGGGTATCATGACTGCTTTTCTAAATGATGATTTAGAAGAGAGCGTCTATAAGTACACAGCCAAAGGGTTTCGTAGACAGTGGGAGCAGCAGAAATGTGTGCAAGATGTTTTATGTGATAGAGCAGGCATCGCGGAGTTGGAACGTCTGTTTTGATGTGGTAGTCAAAGACTTTGACTTCATCAAAATGGTAGATGAACCTTGTATATACAAAAAGGTAGTAGGGAGTATAGTGATGATCCTCGTAGAGTACGTGGATGACATACTCTTGATAGGGAAGGAGTTTCCTTTGCTACGCTCGGTCAATCTCCGCTTATCACAAGGATTCTCCATAAGGATCAAGGTGATATCTCCTAAATCCTGAGTTATGGATCTATGAGATAGATCAATTGGATGTTAGGATTCTCACTAGTTGTAGTGAGATGGTATCAATCGATCCTGGGGAGAATCACTGGAAAGGTTCCAGGGAGATAAGGACGACTGAATGTCAGTCGCAGGCATTGTCTTTACCCTCAGTGGAGGGACGGTATGTTAGAAGAGTTCCAAGCTAGATACCGTGACTTAATAGACGATTAAAGGTAAGATACGTCGTTACCAAGGATGCTACCAAAGAGGCAGTCTGGATATATATAAGTTCATGAGATGAACTTCGTTCCTACCATTGTGTGACAATGGAGTTGTGGCTTATGCCAAGGAACCTCCGTCCCATCAGAAATCCCGATATAATTCTTAGGCAGTATCACCTGATCATGGAGATGGTTGATCTCCAGGGAGATCGAGGTTAGGAGAGAAGACACAGAGGACAACAGCGCGGATCCACTCACAAAGGCCTATTCCCAGTAGTGACTTTTATGGGATGGTTGAGTATGAGATACTTCAACTAAAGCTGATTGTTGGGTATGTGATACCACAACAAATGGCCCTAGTGCAAGTGGGAGATTGTTAGTTATATGTATGCCCTAGAAGCCATTACTGTACATACGATGTATATTGTAGTGGATGCTAGGACATATATAGGGAGGACTTTCTTGCTCGACATGATAGTACGCTATCTGGTTGCTCTTTATCTTAACATGTACTCTGATTGTCTCTATGTTACATGTTGATAAAGCCCTTAGGATGAGTACTTGACTAACAGGACAATGATTTGGATCATACTAGTGGGAACAAAGTAGTCACCAAGTACATCCTTCAAATGTTCCTAGTCGTGGGAGTACCGAGACAGGGCATCGATACTCCAGAGTAGACTAGCGTATGCGCTTCTTGACCCATATGATGGGCGATGGATGATCCCATATCCATTGGTGTTTGACATCAGAGAAGGTATACGGGTGCTCAGTGGAGACTGGGTACACTGGACGAACTCGCCGAGATCTTCCAGATGGTATTATACCTCACGTCAGATGGCAGTTCTCTGGGGACACTGGAACAGAGTAGTCTGTAGACCCGAGATCGTCATAGAGTCTTGTGTGATTCCCACTGTGCTTTGATTTTCATCATACCACGTCCAAGAGGGTGTGCAAAAAGGTGGCTTTTGGGTACAGTACCGAATCACATGGAGGCAATGAGCGATAGGAAGGGATTCGTCTCTCCCGGTATAGGGAGCTGATGTTGCGCTGTGTTCGATTGGCTATAACTGGAAATCCCTGGCCAGGGTTGCTGATATTTACTGGTAAGTGTTATCAGTAGTTTCTCGAACTGTTATAGACCTCATATCGACACGACTTATCAAGCTACTGGGATCTGACGTTTACCACCCCTAGGCGAGATATGCGACATATCAGACGAAGAGACCGGACTGTACGGGAGTGTTACTGATAGGATTCGCAGGAGAATGTACAGGGTTGCTTGTTGATCTTCTGATCGCTCAATACCTGGGTGGCTGTTACGTTTAGCTGACCGCTTGCAGCTTGTTGGTGTTTGATATGATCATCACCTACTGCCGGCGTATTGACGATTCTTTAGAGTACTACACAGAGATTTCTTGACTCAGGAAAAACGGAGTAGGAGCACATATATGATATGTGCGGGATCCCGAATAATACGTGTATGTGATACCGTATTAGATTCCCGCGATATGAGATATCGTCCGGGTATATGTGATATAGCCAGGTCATCGGATCAAGTGTTGATTCGATGAACTGATACAGATTATATTTGTCGGTTATTTATAAAATAGCCGGATTATTGGATCAAGTGTTGATTCGATAATCTAATGTATAATTATATATATGATATATTAAATTACATTAACTAGTATAATCTCACAAAAGGATTCTTTTTCCCACTCGGGTAATACATTGATATATATGCGATATATGTTAAATGTATTATTTTATTTTGTTACAATAAATATTGTATATGTGATATATAATATTGTAACATGTTAGGGTTATTAATGCAACGTGTTTAGTGGAGATTAAACATGGTTAGGGTTTGATTTGGGTTAATCTTTTCTAGAACCTTCTAGAAGGTTTTGTTTTGTTTTGTGCAAAGATATTTGTGTTGATATTTTGCATAGATATTTGTTTATGTAGGGTTCCTAGGCACACCCATGAGGTTCTACAACTGATCAATCATGTCCAATTCAAAATTTTCTATGTGCCAAAGAACCCTAAACTAGATCGTTACTAGAGGTAAAGGCGAAACTATAAGCAAGTTAATAACTTAACTAAAAAGTGAAAGGGATTACAACCTTTGTAGATCCGGTCCTCCACTTCTTTACCTCCGTGTTGACGTCCCTCCGCTGGGATCATCGGAATCCCGGACTCTAGCGTCGGTTTCATCGGAGAAATGGTCGGGCTAGGTTGTTGACTTCGATGCCGAAGATGATCTACGTCGAGGCAACTCAAACTCAAGCTCCATCTTCACAAAGTCATAAAACTTGTGAAGAAAACACACTCTACTACATGGCAAGTGGTAGAGGATGAAGAAATAGGAAGTGGGTTCACTTTAGATTTGGATTTCTCACTTGGATTCATCACTTGGAAATTTCTAGCAATGGTTTCTTCTCTTCATGAAGAAGAAGACGAAGAAAGAAAAGAAAGTGAATTCTCAAAAATAGAAAATCAAGTGATATCTATCATATTGCAACCATGGGTGAGATAAACTCATGTAGAGAATAAACTAGGGTTTAGGTAAATGGTTAGGGTTAAGAAATAAAACAAAATGGTAAGACTTATTCAAAGATGCATGAAGCATCATGAAGCTTCTTGCATAAAACAAACAAAGCCACTACCATTTTATTTTTTCCAAAAATGAATAAAGAAAATAAATAAGTAAATCAAACCCTAACCATTAACCTAATCATAGTTTAAAGCATACTCACACCCAAGTTTGCATGTATCATCAAACATGATACAAATAAGTGCACAAAAATATATCATATATACAATGTGCCCAATCTAATGAGAAAATAATCTTAAGTGAACCAATACTGGTTAATGTAAAGTAATATATCAAATATATAATTATACATTAAATCATTAAATCAACACTTGATTTAATGATCCGGTCATACTGTATATAACCGACTAATATCAAGTGTATCAATGTATCGAATCAACACTTGATTCGGTAACTCGGCTATATCCCATATAACCGTCCAATGATACAAATCGCGAGAATCGAATACAGTATCACATACTGGTATTATTCTCGGTCCCACACATATCTCATATGCGCTCCTATTTCGTTTTGCTTGAGCCAGGAAACCTCTTTGTAGGACTCTAAAGACTCGTTAATACGCGGGCAGCAGGTGATGATCATATCAAACACCCACAAGCCGCAAGCGGTCTGCTAAACGTAACGGCCATCCGGGTATTGAGCGATCAGAAGATCAACGAGCAAGCCCGCTCACACTCCTGTGAATCCAACCAGTAACACTTACCGTACAGTCCGGTCTGATCGTCTGATATGTCGCAAATCTTGCCTATGGGTGGAAAACGTCAGACCCCAGTAGCTCGATAAGTCGTGTCGATATGAGGTCTATTATAGTTCGAGAAACTACTTGTAACACTTACCAGTAAATCTCAGCAACCCTGGCCAGGGATTTCCGGTTATAGCCAATCGAACACAGCGCAACATTAACTCCTTATACCGGGAGAGACGAATCCCCTCCTATCGCTCATTGCCTCTATGTGAATCGGGATTGTACCCAAAACCACCGTTTTGCACGCCCTCTTGGACGTGGTAAGGTGGAAATCAAAGCACAGTGGGAATCACACAAGGCTCTATGACGATCCCGGGTCTACGGACTAACATGTACCAGTGTCACCAGAGAACTGCCATCTGACGTAAGGTATAATACCATCTGGGAGTTCTCGGCGAGTCCGTCCAGTGTACCCAGCCTCAACTGAGCACCCGTATATCATCTCTGATGTCAAACACTAATGGATATGGAATCATCCATCGCCCATCTGTATGGGTCGAGAAGGTATACGCTAGTCTACTCTGGTATATCGATGCCCCGTCTCGTTACACCCACGACTAGGGACCTTGAAGGATGTACTTATGGACTACCATGTCCCCACTTGTATGATCCGCATCATAGTCCAGGTAGTCAAGTACACATCCTAAGGGCTTTACAACCATGTAACAGAGAGACAATCAGTGTACACGTTTAGGTAAAGAGCAACCAGATAGCATACTATCATATCGAGCAAGAAAGTCCTCCCTATATATGTCCAAGCATCCACTACAATATACATCCCAAGTATAGTAATGGCCTCTAGGGCATACATATAACTAACAATCTCCTACTTGCACTAGGGCCATCTGATAGCAGTGGTTGCAGTATCTCATACTCAACCATCCCATAAAAGTCTCTCTCTGGGAAAAGGCCTTTGTGAGTGGATCCGCCGTGTTGTCCTCTGAGTCTACTCTCCTAACCTCGATCCCCTGGAGATCATCCATCTCCACGATCAGGTGATACTGCCTAAGAATATGTCTGGATCACTGATAGGATGGGCGTTCCTAGGCATAAGCCACAACTCCATTGTCACACAATGGGAGGAACGAAGTTCATCTCATGAACTAATAAACACCCAGACTTCCTCTTTGGTAGCATCTATGGTAGCGATGTATCCAGCCTTTATCTTCTAGTATGCCACGGTATCTAGCTTGGAACTCTTCCAACATACCGTCCCTTTACTGAGGGTAAAGACAATGCCTGCGACTGACATTCAGTCGTCCTTATCACCCTGGAACCTTTCCAGTGATTCTCCTCGGGATCGATTGATACCCTCTCACTACAACTAGTGAATATCCTAACATCCAGTTAAATCTATCTCATAGATCTAAAAACCTTGGATTTAGGAGGTATCACTTTGATCCTGTATGGAGAATCCTTGTGATAAGCGGAGATTGACCGAGCGTAGCATAAGAAACTCCTTCCCTATCAAGAGTATGTCATCTACGTACTCTACGAGGATCACCACCATACTCTATACTACCTTTTTGTATATACAAGGTTCATCTACTATTTTGATGAAGTCAAACTCTTTGACTATCACATCAAAACAGATATTCCAACTCCGCGATGCCTGTTTTATCCTATAAAGCATCTTGCTCTCGTTTCCGCTGCTCCCACTGTTTACGAAGCCCTCTGGCTGTGTACTTATAGACGCTCTCTTCTAAATCAATATTTAAAAAAGCAGTCATGACACCTAACCACCAGATATCGTAGTCATGGTATGTAGCCGTGGCAAGTAGGATCTAGATGGACTTAAGCATAGGCCCCAGAAAAGGTTTCATCATTAGCCACAACTGGTCTATGATGCAAACCTTTAACGAGCCTAGCCTTGAAAGTCTCAACTTTTCCATGTACACCAAGTAATCTTCTCAAGATATACTTGCTCCTGATGGGAATTTAACCCTTCAGATATAGCTACCAAAGTCCATACTTTGTTGGTGTAAAACGATTCCATCTCAGATCGATAAACATCCAGCCATACTTACAGAGTCCTACTCTTGATGGCCTGCTCGAAACTAGTTGGGTCATCATCCCATGATAACAATCCTCGCTCCCACTGTCATAGAGAAACCAAAGTATCTCTCGGGTGAGTGAGGAAACCTACTAGATCGATGGAGAGGCTGAGGTTCATTGGTAACTATTGAATCCTTTGGTTCTACCAAATCATCAGCTGCAGTTTGTATAGCTGAAACATTTCCAGTTCTATATAACAGATCTTGCCTCGAGCTTGTCCGGATTTTGCTTTTAGACATAGGCCGAACAACCCCAAATCTTAACTGACTTAAGTGATGGGCTTTTCCCTTTCCATATCTCATATGAAATGGTAGGCAACTGATTTGATCGGAACCCTATTCAATAGGTTTGCAACTTCATAAGTGCATAACTCCCTAAAAGGAAATAGGAAACTCAGTAGTACTCATCAAAGAGCACACCATATCACATAGGGTGCTAATGCTCCGTCCCGATATACCATCGTGCTATGGTGTATACGGAGGAGTAATGCTGGGAGAGAATCTTATTCTTAGAATAGTCCAGGAATCCCATGCTCAAGTATTCTCCTCCTTGATCACATCAAAGGACATAATACTTATACTCGTATTTTGGTTCTCTACTTTTAACTTATATTCAGTGAATATCTCAAAAGGTTCGGACTTGTGTTTCAACAGGAACATAGGTCTGAATATCGAAAGATCATCATAGAATTTAATGAAGTATAAAGAACCGGTCTTGGCATTTCTAGACAGAGGACCTTCATACATCAATATGTATCATCCCAAGAGTTCACTAACTCTTTCTCTGTTTCCAATAAACAGAGCTATGGTCATCTTATCTCTGTGACATGACTGGCAAGTTTCACAAGATGTAAATTCAAACTAATTTAAATATGCATCTATATGTAACTTAAGCTAGTCGGGTCGCATTGATATGACCTAGTCTACAATACCTCAAGAAGGATTCGTTCATTTCTGAACTCTTCCTCTTGTGTGTGTTCTGTATACTAGGAACTGTAGTTTGATTTAGAACGTCAATGCTTTTTGATAACGTGCCTGAACCGATCAACTATTGATATAGGAAATGTTCAAAACATTATCCAACAATACAAAATTGTATCCTTCTTTAATAAATAAAGAGATTGATATGATTTTGTATATCAGGTTCGGTATCTAATAGCATTTGTTCAGAATCAATATATTGGTAATACAGGGTGACAGTGACCAACAGACTTGGCTGCAACACTTATACCGTTTTTTGCCTCATGAAACTTATCACCCGTCCTCAGTTCTCTACCTTTCTGTAGCCCATGTCATATATTACATATGTGGGATCCTGATCCGGTATCATATACCCAGGACGTAAAGGACATTGAGAAATAGTTCTCTGTAATGAACACACCCGAAGATGATGCATCGGCATGCACTTTCTTCGTTTGGGCGGCATGGGAAATCTGGTATTCCCCAATTTCCTACTCTGTCTTATAAAAATTATAAGTTGGAGCGGGACCAACGTTCCCTAGCTCAGTATAACAAGCGGGTCCGGTCAATACATCTGTATTATTATCTTGATTAAAGCGTGATATGGTCGCTACCTGGAGAGAGAGAGAGAAGAAACACTCTGCGTGCGCTCTTGCAAGATCTGATTGGTTATTATTTTATCTAATCAGGATGGCTCCCACTGTTTTTATCAAATCTTCCTTCAAACCCTAAAAGGAAAGACTAGCCGGGATTAATTACACGCTATAAGTTCGCCAATCATTCAGCCAGGCCAGTGTCGGTACTTTGAGGGAGGTTCCCCGTGCTTTCGCACGGACCTAATTAAAGTAAACCTCGTTTTCCCAGAGGCGTAACCCCGTTGACACCTTTCTAGACACCTACTTGATCGGCTAATTGTAATGTGTAAAACTCTGCCAGGAGTAACTCTTACTCGCAGCGGGTATCGGGATCCAACTATCTCATAGAAGGTATGCAATCTCATTGCAAATTTCAACACTTGAAATTCCCGATAATATTTTTCCCCTAACCTCCTATGACCTTGACAAAGGCCAACAAACCATAGGATGCTAGTCAAGTTCAACCCGTCATTTCCTGATTGAATTAAATCCACCCGCACGACCCTTGACAAAGGCCAACAAGGTCGCACGACTACCCTAACCCAATCTGCATCATATGCATAAGCAGATAAGCACCAGTCAGCTACCGCACACTACGCCTTGACAAAGGCCAGCAAACGCAGCACGAATACTAACTACTACTTATCTGAAATGACGGAGGGCTACGACAGGTTTTTCTGAAAACCTATTGCGTAACGAACTTGATATCCTTGTAGAATCAAATAATTTCAAAATGGAGTGTTTTTTAGGCTTTTCTAGTTTTGCTAAAGGGGTCACTCCCGGTGAAGGGATCGTCGGCCCTTTCCTCATCGAATAAGGTGCAGGATATATCATATATACCACTGTGCAAAGAAAGAACTATAGGAGCAATCAAAAAACAAACCGAGGGTTGTAGCATCTGCCAGTTATTGCTAAAGGGGTCACTCCCGGTGAAGGGATCTCAGCCCTTTCCTTATCGAATAAGGTGCAGGATGTTCTACAAGGAACACCGTGATGCAAAGCAAAAACTGTAGCTACCTGTTTTTGAAAATTCAATTCCACAACATATTTTAGGTTTCTTTTCTTTCATTAATCATATTAATGAAGTCCCATCATTTAAATCACCTAAACATCACAGATAAATACGACGTACACTTATGCCATCCACATTTGCCTCGATGTCCCCTCGTGCACCGTTAGGTTAGGTAACTAACGGCAGAGCGGGGCAGGGCTATCGCGGGTGTAAAACATAAGTAACGTCTATATAATATATCAAATATACTATATACAGTATCTATCATCACATATCAAATGATCACATCACAGATATCGCAGCAGAAGAAACATATGAAACATTGGATATACTAGGATGTCCGTGTTTTCAATACGAGCCAGTATAAAACACGGATTCCATGGTCGCGATGAATAGCCAAACCCACACCCCTAGACCCCTATGAGAGCGGCAAGCAACCCTACCAATTCTAGAGTTAGGAGACCCAGACTCGACTCCTCGAGTTGGTCTCTCATTGGACTCTATAACCCGGTTACTTGTGCTCTCCACCTTGGCTCTATCCTAGTGTGGAAAAGTAAATAATATACAAAAGGTGACATCTTCCGCAACCTGGAAGTGCCCCAATAAAAGAATATTACATACAAGTTTTTACATGAATGAAAATGAAAAACACTCATCTCACATAAAAAACCCCGGCTATTCAAACATGACGATCCAATATAACATATCCAGCAACACATAACATCACATGTCATCAACGTAAGTAAACATGCGTATCCCAATTGTCGTTGACATATAACAACGAAACCGGCGATATCACATATTACACTTACGGTCAAAGAAAAGAAAGTGTAAAACTACAACAGTTGGAATCCGCAATCTCCTCAGACATCGCATGCCTGACCAAATGAATTCCTTAGACATCACATGCCTAACAATTATAAACCCCGTATTTTAGTCTCTATATCGAAAACACTTTTCAATATCTAGTCGGGCAATTCAACAAGATTCCCGAAAAACTGATCGAATGCTCGTCGCAAACTTTAGTAGGAAGCCGCACCCCCGATACCGTCAACGAAGTGCACCAAGGCGGAACACCGCTGCCGCGAGCACCCGAACGGATGCTTTTGGCGACGAGATTCTCCTAGAGTCACTTGGTCAGGGCTATGGGGCGTGGCTGTTTATTAAGTTTACCGGCGAATATCCGCGTACGCTACGTGATTGCGACGGGCTTTTGATCGCATCAAAATTCTGTGGCAACCGATCATTTGAGACTAAAGTGCTATGTTTATAACATTCATATTAGTTATCACATAACTACTTGTGAATTCCAAATATTGTATCACATTCCAGATAAACAGAAAATATTAAACTTTTCTATCGAACAGTCAAACACCCAAGTTTTCCCGAAACAGCTCAACACATGAAATAAGTTTAAAAACATTCACTTCATGCCTCAATACCAATGGTCCAGCCGTAGAAGGGTCAAGCCAACGCCTCACATGTGGCACGCCGTACTGCCCCAAACTGTAGGGTTCCTAGGCACGCTAATGAGGTCTTATAAGGCATCAACCATGCCAATTTCAAAATTTACATGTGCCGAGAAACCCTAATACGGATCGTAGACTAGATTTTTAGGCGAAACATGCAACTAGTTAACAACTTAACTAAGGGAACGGAAATACAACCTTTGTAGATCCGGTCCTTCACCTCCATAGCTCCATGATGAAGTCTCCTTGCTGTCCAAATCGAATCTCGGGCTCTAGCGTCGGCTTCATCGGAGAAATGGGCGGGCTAGGTCATCGACTACGATGCCGAAGATGATCTACGTCGAGGCATCACAAGATCAAGCTCCCACTTCACCAAGTCATGAAACATGTGAAGAAAACACCCTATACTACTTGGCAAGAGGTAGAGGATGAAGAAATAGGAAGTGGGTTCATTTTAGAATTGGATTTCTCACTCTTTTCATCAAATCACCATTGATGGAAGCAAGGTTTTCTTCTTGAAGAAGAAGAAGAAGAAGAAGATCATAATATGATAAGTTATTTAAAATATAAAATAAAAAGATACTTATCATATTGCAACCATAGTTAGGTGTAGAGAATAAACTAGGGTTAAGTTGAATGGTTAGGTTAATGGAAAGAAACAAAATGGTCAACCTTTCAAACCTTCATGAACTTTCAATGTAAAACAAAAGTAGCAACCATTTTATTTCTTGCCAAAATGAAATAAATAAATGAATAAATAAATAAAAACCTTAAACATTTACTTAACCAAGGTTTAAACCAAAACTACACCCAAGTTGGCATGTATCATCAAACATGATACAAACTTGTGCACAAAAGTATATCACATATACAACCTGTGCACAAACAAGTGAGAAAAACCATTTAAAGTGAACCAACACTACTTAATGCAAAGTAATATATCAAATATATAATTATTCATTAAATCATTAAATCAACACTTGATTTAACGATCCGGTCATATCGCATGTGACCGACTAATATCCAATGTATCGGCTTATCGAATCAATCCTTGATTCGATAACTAGGTTATATCGCATACAACCATATCGATACATTCATCGCGAGAATAGAATACGGTATCACATACGCGCATTATTCTCGGTCCCGCACATATCTCATATGCGCTCCTATTTCGTTTCGCTTGAGCCAGGAAACCTCTGTATAGGACTCTAAAGACTCGTCAATACGCCGGCAGCAGGTGATGATCATATCAAACACCCACAAGCCGCAAGCGATCTGCTAAACGTAAAGGCCACCCGGGTATTGAGCGATCAGAAGATCGACGAGCAAGCCCGCTCACACTCCTGTGAATCCAACCAGTAACACTTACCGTACAGTCCGGTCTCGTTGTCTGATATGTCGCATATCTCTCATAGGGGTGGTAAAACGTCAGACCCCAATAGCTTGATAAGTCATGTCGATATGAGGTCTATAACAGTTTGAGAAACTACTGGTAACACTTACCAGTAAATCTCAGCAACCCTGGCCAGGGATTTCCGTTTATAGCCAATCGAACACAGCGCAACATCAACCCCCTATACCGGGAGAGACGAATCCCCTCCTATCGCTCATTGCCTCCATGTGATTCGGGACTGTACCCAAAAGCCACCGTTTTGCACGCCCTCTTGGACGTGGTAAGGTGGAAATCAAAGCACAGTGGGAATCACACAAGACTCTATGACGATCTCGGGTCTACAGACTAACCTGTACCAGTGTCACCAGAGAACTGCCATCTGACGTAAGGTATAATACCATCTGGGAGTTCTCGGCGAGTCCGTCCAGTATACCCAGTCTCCACTGAGCACCCGTATATCCTCTCTGATGTCAAACACCAATGGATATGGGATCATCCATCGCTCATCTGTATGGGTCGAGAAGGTATACGCTAGTCTACTCTGTATATTGATGCCCCGTCTCGATATACCCACGACTAGGGACCTTGAAGGATGTACTTATGGACTACTATGTCCCCACTAGTATGATCCGCATCATAGTCCAGGTAGTCAAGTACACATCCTAAGGGCTTTACCAACATGTAACAGAGAGACAATCAATGTACACATTAAGATAAAGAGTAACCAGATAGCATACTATCATGTCGAGCAAGAAAGTCCTCCCTATATATGTCCCAGCATCCGCTACAATATACATCCAATGTACAGTAATGGCCTCTAGGGCATACATATAACTAACAATCTCCCACTTGCACTAGGGCCATCTGATAGCAGTGGTTGTAGTATCTCATACTCAACCATCCCTTAAAAGTCTCTCTCTGGGAAAAGGCCTTTGTGAGTGGATCCGCCGTGTTGTCCTCTGAGTCTACTCTCCAAACCACGATCACCCTGGAGATCAACTATCTCCATGATCAGGTGATACTGCCTTAGAATATGTCTGGATCACTGATGGGACCGGCGTTCCTTGGCATTAGCCACAACTCCATTGTCTCACAATGGTAGGAACGAAGTTCATCTCATGAACAAATATACATCCAGACTGCCTCTTTGGTAGCATCATAAGTAGCGATGTATCCAGCCTTTATCGTCTAGTTAGCCACAGTATCTAGCTTGGAACTCTTCCAACATACCGTCCCTTTACTGAGGGTAAAGACAATGCCTGTGACTGACTTTCAGTCGTCCTTATCACTCTGGAACCCTTCCAGTGATTCTTCCCAAGATCGATTGATACCATCTCACTACAACTAGTGAGAATCCTAACATCCAATCACTTCTATCTCATAGATCAAAACTCAGGATTTAGGAGGTATCACTTTGATCCTATATGGAGAATCCTTGTGATAATCGGAGATTGACCGAGTGTAGCATAGGAAACTCCTTCCCTATCAAGAGTATGTCATCCACGTACTCTACGAGGATCACCACCATACTCCCTACTACCTTCTTGTATATACAAGGTTCATCTACCATTTTGATGATGTCAAACTATTTTACTAACTCATCAAAACAGATGTTCCAACTCTGCGATGCCTGCTTTATCACGTAAAACATCTTGTACATGTTTCCGCTACTCCCACTGTCTATGAAGCCCTTTGGCTGTGTACTTATAGACGCTCTCTTCCAAAACATCATTTAGAAAAGCAGTCATGACACCCAAGCACCAGATATCGCAGTCATGGTATGTAGCCGTGGTAAGTAGGATCTAGATGGACTTAAGCATAGATCCTTAGAAAAGGTTTCATCATGATCCATATCTGGTCAATGATGCAAACCTTTAACAAGTCTAGCTTTGAAAGTCTCAACTTTTCCATGTACACCAAGTAATCTTCTCAAGATATACTTGCTCCTGATGGGGATTTAACCCTTCAGATATAGCAACCAAAGTCCATACTTTGTTGGTGTATAAGGACTCCATCTCAGATCGCTAAGCATCCAGCCATTCTTACAGAGTCCCACTCCTGATTGCCAGCTCGAAACTGGTTGGGTCATCATCTCATGATGCAATCCTTGCTCCCACTGTCATAGAGGAACCGAAGTATCTCTCAGGTGGGTGAGGAACCCTACTAGATCGGCGGAGAGGCTGAGGTTCGTTGGTTACTATTGAATCCTTTGGTTCTACCAAGTCATCTGCTGTAATTTGTATAGCTGGAACCTTTCCAGTTGTACATAACAGACCTTGCCTCGAGCTTGTCCGGATTATGCTTTTAGACATAGCCCGGACAACCCCAAATCATAACTAACTTAAGATATGGGCTCTTCCCTTTCCATATCACATATGAAGCGGTAGGCATAGATTTGATTCGAATCCAATTCAATAGGTATGCAGCTTCTCAAGTGCATAACTCCCAAAAAGGAAATAGGAAACTCAGTAATACTCATCATAGAGCACACCATATCGCATAGGGTGCATCTGCTCCGCCCCGATACACCGACGTACTATGGTGTATACGGAGGAGTAATGCTAAGAGAGAATCTCATTCTCCTTTAGAATAATCCAGGATTTCCATGCTCAAGTATTCTCCTCCTTGATCACATCAAAGGACATAATACTTATACCCTTATTGGTTCTCTACTTCTAGCTTATATTCTGTGAATATCTCAAAAGGTTCGGACTTGTGTTTCAACAGAAACATATGTCTGAATCTTGAGAGATTATCAGAGAATGTAACGAAGTACAAAGAACCGGTCTTGGCAAGTGTAGACAGGGAACCTACATACATCAACATGTATTATCCCAAGAGTTCACTAACTCTTTCTCTGTTTCCAGTAAACGGAGCTATGGTCATCTTATCTCTGTGACATGACTGGCAAGTTTCACAAGATGTAAATTCAAACTGATTTAAATATGCATCTAAATGTAACTTCAGCCATCAGGTCGCATTGATATGACCTAGTCTACAAAGCCTCAAGAAGGATCCGTTCATTTCTGAACTCTTCCTCTTGTGTGTGTTCTGTATACTAAGAACTGTAGTTTGATTTAGAACGTCAATGCTTTTAGATAACGTGCCTGAACCGATCAACATTTGATATAGGAAATGTTCAAAACATTATCCATCAATACAAAATTTTATCATTTCTTTACTACTAAAGAGACTGATATGATTTTGTATATCAGGTTCGGTGTCTAATAGCATTTGTTCAGAATCAATGTATTGGTAATACAGGGTGACAGTGACCAACAGACTTGGCTGCAACACTTGCCCCGTTTTCTGTCTCATGAAACTTATCACCCGTTCTCAGTTTTCTACCTTTTTGTAGCCCTAGGTAACAGATTACATATCTGGGATCCTGATCCAGTATCATATACCCAGGATTCGGAGGATACTGAGAAACAGTTCTTTGTAATGAACACACCCGAAGATGATGCATCAGCATGCACTCTCTTCATTTGGGCGGCACGGGAATTCTGGTAATCCCCAATTTCCTGCTCTGTCTTATAACAATTATAAGTTGGAGCGGGACTAACGTTCCCCAGCTCAGTATAACAAGCGGGTTCGGTCAATAATCCGTATTATTATCTTGATTAAGGCGTGATATGGTCGCTACCTGGAGAGAGAGAGAAGAAAACACTCAGCGTGCGCTCTTGCAAGATCAGATTGGTTATTATTTTATCTAATCAGGATGGCTCCCACTGCTTTTTATCAAATCTTCCTTCAAACCCTGAAAGGAAAGACTAGCCGGGATTAATTACACGCTACAAGTTCGCCAATCTTTCAGCCAGGCCAGTGTCGGTACTTTGAGGGAGGTCCCCCGTGCTTTCGCACGAACCTAATTGATGTAAACCTCGTTTTCCCAGAGGCGTAACCCCGTTGACACCTTCCTAGACACCTACTTGATCGGCTAATTATAATGTGTAAAACTCTCCCAGGAGTAACTCTTACTCGCAGCGGGTATCGGGATCCAACTATCTCATAGAAGGTATGCAATCTCATTGCAAATCTCAACACTTGAAATTCCCGATAATATTTTGCCCCAAACGATCTATGACCTTGACAAGGTCAACAAACCATAGACCGTAAGTCAAGTTCAACCCGTGATTTTTTGATTGAATCAAACCCACCCGCACGACCCTTGACAAGGTCAACAAGGCCGTACGACTACCCTAACCCAATCTGCATCATATGCATAAGCAGATAAATACTGGTTAGCTACCGCACACTGCGCCTTGACAATGTCAAAAAACGCAGCACGAATACTAAACAGGACTTATCTGAAATGACGGAGGGCTACGACAGGTTTTTCTGAAAACCTATTGCGTAATGAACTTGATATCGTTGTAGGATCGAATGAATTTTGAAATGGAGTGTTTTTTAAGCTTTTCTAGTTTTGCTAAAGGGGTCACTCCCGGTGAAGGGATCGTCGGCCCTTTCCTCGTCGAATGAGGTGCGGGATATATCATATATATCACTTTGCAAAGCATAACTATAGAAGCAATCAAAAGACAAACCGAGGGGTGTAGCATCTGCCAGTTTTTGCTAAAGGAGTCACTCCCGGTGAAGGGATGTCGGTCCTTTCCTTATCGAATAAGGTGCAGGATATATCATATATACCGCTATGCAAAGCAAGAACTGTAGCTACCTGTTTTATTTTGAAATTCAATTCTACAACATCTTTAGGTTTCTTTTTCTTTCATTAATCACATTAATGAATTCCCATCATTTAAGTACCTAAACATCACAGATAAAAACGACGTACACTTATGCCATCCGCATTCGCCTCGATGTCCCCTCGTGCACCGTTAGGTTAGGTAACTAACGGCAGAGCGGGGCAGGGCTGGTACGGGTGTAAAATATAAGTAACGCCTATATAATATATCATATATACTAAATACAGTATCCATCACAGAACATCACATGATCACATCACAGATATCGCAGCAGAAGAATCATATGAAATATTGGATATACTAGGACGTCCGTGTTTTCAATACGAGCCAGTATAAAACACGGATTCCACGGTCGCGATGAATAGCCAAACCCACACCCCTAGACCCCTATGAGAGCGGCAAGCAACCCTACCAATTCCAGGGTTAGGAGACCCGGACTCGACTCCTCGAGTTGGTCTCCCACTGGACCCTAGAACCCGGTTACTTGTGCTCCCCTCCTTGGGTCTATCATAGTGCGGAAAAGTAAATAATATACAAAGGGTGACAACTTCCGCAACCTGGAAGTGCCCCAATAAAAGAATATTACATACAAGTTTTTGTTGGAGGTAGTGCCCTCAGAGTCAATTATTGGATCACAGGCACGTGATTGCAATGATTGAGGGAGGACCTATCCCGGTACAACAGTCTTACTCGAGATGATAGTATGCTATCTGGTTTATCTTTATCATCGTGTACCGCTTTAGGTGACCTGACAGGTCGCTATTGCACGATGATAGAGCCCCTAGGATTCTTGCTTGACTGCCGGCAGTATGAGGGCGATCATATAAGTGAGAACTGGAGTCTATTAGCACATCCTTAAAAGGTCCCTAGTCGTGGGAGTTTCGAGACAGGGCATCGATTCTCTATAGTCGAGACCCCGACGAGGGGCGGTGGCCGGTCTCACAAGCCACTGGTGTCAGTTGGTTCACCTAAGATGTATACAGGTGCTCATTGGGTTATGAGTACACCGGACAGGACTCGCCGGGAACATGCTAGTTGGTCTTATACCTGACGTCAGATAGCAGTTCCCTGGTGACATGTGTACAGGTTAGTTCATCGACCTGGGGATCGTCATTTGTCTCGTGTGAGTTCCCACTGTACTTTGATTACTACCCTACCACGGCTCAAAGGAGTCGTGCAAACAGGTTTTAGTTGGGTACAGTCCCGAGCCACATGGAGGCAGTGAGCGGATCTTCGGGGGTTCGTCTCTCCCGGTATTGGGGGTGAGGTCGCGCTGTGTCTAGGAGAGCCATTACACGAAGTCCTTGGCCAAGGCAGGAGATTTACTGGTAGGTATTCCAGTGGTATCTCAGGGTGTTCTGGGCTACACTCCGACACGACTTGTACCGCTTTTGGGGGTCTGACTTTTACCAACCCCCTAGGCCCGACATGCGATGCTCATAGACGAACGGACCGGACTGTACGGATATTGTCACTGACAGGCTCAGTAGGGTGTCAGGATGAGTTCGCTCATCGACGTCCCTTTTGGTCAATAGCTGGTGGCCCGTTACGTATTGGCTTATACCTCTGACGTGCTAGTGGTTAAATCCACAGCCATAATATTGACGAGTCTTTAGAGTCCACCACACATTCAGTTACTCAGCTTTCGGGCGAAACGTACTAGAGGCCGTATGGAGATATGGCAGGGTCCGATCAGATACGTGCGGTATTGCACGGATCAGGATCGGACGGTTTGTACTAGAGGCCGTATAGATATATGGCAGGGTTCGATCAGATACGTGCGGTATTACACGGATCAGGATCGGACGAATATTACTAGCCGGCTTTGGTTTAAGCCGGATCCTAGTTTAGTACAGTGCAGATCTTGTCTTTTTGCATTTGTATCCGGTCGGAATACAGATGCGGGTGTGTATGCACAGTATCGGGGTTTTCCTGTAATTTATTACGGGACCAGTTTTCTGGAGTTGCCAGTTTGCATTCCGTTCCGGCCGGTTTTCATTTGTTCTTTCCCGGCCGGACTTTTCCGATGGAGGGGGTTATTTGCAATTGTGCAAATAACATTTGTGGAGGGGGTTTTCTTGCAAATGTATTCATTATGATAGGATTAGCATCTTTCATCCATGATGGTGCATTAATTGTGATTTGAATGGGTATGGAGTGATAAGCATGGTTGATGTTTCTTGCTTTTTGTTATGGTCACCATTTCCATCTCCTACACTTACCTCCCTCTTGTATTTGTTTTGCCCTCCACCACCATTCCTCATATAGCTTGGCCGGCCACAATTTTGAGGGGAGAGGAAAAATGAGAGGTTTCATATTTGGTGTGGGAAATTAATCATCCATCTCATTTTCATTGCTACCAAAAATCCCCAAGTTCATATCTTGTTGATTCCTCCATCAAGGCAACTACAAACCCCAAATGAGACTAGCATGATCTACACCACATTCTACAGCATATCTTGGGTATGTCGACTTGCCAGCTTCATGCCCGAGTTGCCTCGGTACAGAGGCGGGAGCCCGTAAAAGATGCAGGCGATGTGGTGCCCTTCCGGCGAGGAGGCGACGACCGGAGTTTCCGCAGGAGATCGGGACGACGACGAGAAGACCGGAGGACTCGGATCATTCGGTATACCTCTAACCCGTCTTGTAGTTAGCTAGATCTAGTTTAATGGCCCGATCCGGGGTTTAGTGCGCGGTGGTGCCGGTTTGCTAAGTTCGCAAAATTAAAGTTTATCACCGTTTCCGCATTTGGCCGTCGGATTGACGACCGGGGCGCCGCCGTGCACTTACAGTGGTATCAGAGCCTCGCCATTAACTTCGTCTAGCTTCGTTTGATGTGTTTTGCATTTCCGATCGACAAAAATTCCAAAATCTACTTTTTTGTTAGCATCAGTTTCTGTTGAAAATTTTTGGTCTCGAAAAATTTTTCAGCTTGTCTCAGAATGATGTGCAGGGAGTTCTAAGAACTCTGGGAAAATTCGAGACAATGATCACTCAGCTCGAGCACGGAACCGCGGCAAAACCCCCCTTGTTGCCGCGGTTCCGCCGCAGGTTGGTGGGATCAATGCTTCGAAATTCTCCAGTGTGCTTCTGGGCTGTAATTAGGGGTTTTGGAATATTAATTTTGGGCCCAGAATTTCTGTGAGTGCTACAGTATTTCTTGGGGGCCCACATGTTAATTTTTGATCGATCGGATATTTTAAACACATTATTTCACAGTATTTACATTATATCTGCGACCGTGAATGTCACTTGATCGGTAAATCCAGTCTAACTGCTATAGCCCGGTTAGACGGATTTGCGAACGTGACGTTCACGTTGATGTTCTATGTATTTGCTGTGATGTTGCGGATCGGTCTTGGGGGATAGCCTGGATGCAATGCTAGTACAGTGTTGTTGTATTATGTACATTTGATATTGCGGGGCAAGCGTCCGACATGTGGACTGCCGTCACTGCCTGTTTGTATTATTCTTTTGGGGCACGACCTGGTTGCGGTCGATGTACCCGTTGTATGTATATTTTACTTTCTGTACTAGGTTTACCCCGCGGAGGGGTGCACGGATAGCCGGGTTCTAAAGGGCAACGGGCCCGCATCTCAGGGCATTGAGACGGAGGGGGCTTCAGTCTGGAATTGGCGGGCTATTCGCCGCACTCGTAGGGGGTACAGGTTGACCCAGGAGGGGTGCCCAAGTTACCGGATTCCGTGGAGTGCTGGGTGGTCCATTCACGGTGCTGAAGGGGGCTGCCTCGCTTCAAGTTTTGGCGGGTAACTTGCCGCGCCCGTAGGGGTCTAGGATTTCATTGCACAGGCTATCCACACGACCAGGGGAACGTCGGGTTTCAGTAGTGGCTCTGTGAAACCCGAGGATCCCAGATATCTGTATTGTTCTGTGATACTGTACATTTCTGTGATGTTGCATTTTATTCACGCCTTGAGCGAAATACTATATATTGGTATATATATTAGTAGATGTTGTATATGTTTTTCATCCGCGCTAGTCCAGTCCCCGCTCTGCCGTTAGTTAGCTAACCTAACGGGTGATGACGGGACCCAGTGGCGAATGCGGATGGCATATACGTACGTCAGTATATTTTCGTTTTTTGTGGTGTGATCAATTGATGGGACTGCGTTGATTCGGATCAATGAAAGTTAAACAAACCTAATCTGATGTTGTTGGAACACTTTTCAAAAAAAAAAGCTGTTATTGCAAGAACGTTCACTTTTGTTTTGCATCGTGGTATTCATTTGGAATATCCTGCTCCTCAGTCGACGAGGCAAGGGCCGAGATCCCTTCACCGGGAGTGACCCCTTGGACAGAAGTTTGCGTCAGGGCATTAACTTCACTATAGCCGATTACTTTTGCTTTGCATCGTGGTATTCATTTAGAATATCCTGCACCCCATTCTACGGGGAAAGAGCCGAGATCCCTTCACCGGGAGTGACCTCTTTAGTAAAGGTTTTCGTCACTATATTTTCTAAAAAGCTATCCGTTCCTTCAACGATATCAAGTTCATTACGTTAAAGGTTTTCGCCAGAGACCATTCGTAGCCCTCCATCATTTCAGTTAAATATTCGGCAGTATTCAAGCTATGTATTTTGACCTCACGCCAAGGCATAGTGTTTGGTAGTTGCCGGGTATTTATCTGTTGCATAGATAGATGCGTTGGTTTGGGACAGTCGTACTACTATTTTGGCCTACGTCAAGGGTATGTACGGGTGGGTTCAAATTAACCTGGACAATGATGGGTAGAACTTGACATGTGACTTATGATATTTTGACCTCACGCCAAGGTCATAAGAGCATGGGGTTGAAATCACATCGGGAGTTTCAAAAGAACTGAAACTTGCCAGATATGCGCATACCTTCTGGAGTGTGATACCGTGAGCGGATTCCGTCACGTTATCATACGATGAGAGTTGGATCCCGATTCCCACTGATGAGTTAGTTTACTCCTCGGGTGACCCCGACTAATTCTTCTTTCAGGTTTGGAGGAGAATTTGAGGTACAGTGGGAGGTTTCCAGATTAGATAAATTGGTAACCATTCTGATCTAGGTTAGAGTGCACGCTGAGTGTTTCTTTTCTCTCTCTCTCTGGCAGCGACCATTGACCCGACCCTAGATTATGACTCAGTGACCAAGTTGACCGAACCTTCTTAAACACTGGCTTTTGGATTGTCAGAGTTGCAGACCTCATTGCCACTCCTACTTTTACCCTTTTCTCCAGGACACCCCGTATTACTACGAACGTCCACTTCCATTGGACAAAACCATCGTATGGTTAGATACGAACTCGAAGGAATTTATTCGAGGATGGTTTCCGGTTTTGGAGAAAACGGATAGGATTATTCAGTTGTCTTTTCCTTTTACCTTCTCTCAGGTTGCGAGTACTCCTTGGCTTAGGAGATAGTACACCTATTACGCAAATTGGATAGTCTTCTTCCAAACCTTAGGCTGGTGCCGACCGGTAGGGAATGAAGAAAACCAATTAGCATAACGATGGTGTGCAGAAGGTATTAAGTTCAGACAAAGCAAGGGATTAGTAAGAGGGCAAAGTAAATTGCGACTGATATTCACGACCAAACCAAGTATTTCTTCGCCAATCCTAAATCACCTTTGTATTTCTCCAGGACACTCCGTATCACTACGAATATCCACAGTTTATTGGATACTCCATCGTATGGTTATATACGAACTCGAAAGGAACTTGTTCCAGTTCGGGGATGGATTCTGGTCCAGGAGAAATAGGAATAAGGTTTATTCAGTTGTCTTTTATCTTCACCTTCTCTCGCATTGCGAGTGCTCCTGGGATTAGGACAGTACACCCATTATGCTTATTGGATAGTCTTCTTCCAAGCCATAGGCTGGTGCCGAACGGCAGGGAAGGAAGAAAACCAATTGGCCTAAATGGGTGTGCAGAAGGTAATGACTAAAGACATATAAAGGGATTTGGAGAGATGGCAAAGAATTATACGGTTATAGTTGTGAATCTGGATAATGGTAGAGGCATTACTAGGAATACCAGGATACCCCATCGAAACATTTCAATGTTTCAGTTCAGCTGTGTACTGTTAAAAGAAAACTGATTTCCCGATTAGACACTTGCTCCAGGGTATGTATTTGCCAGGTTTGATTCTCACATCTGTATGGTTTTACAGATGTTGAGTGGGAGTAAGTTATTGGGAATTGGGTGATCATCCTCATTATATCGAGATTCGTTGTAATCGGTGATATTTGAGGAGATCACCTGGGCTGTTTGCCGGTCGGCAAATTTTTGGTTTTGAATATCCGCTGTTGTGCACCAATTTCAAATTGATATATCTGTACGTCTATTTTCATAGAGTGAGATATACCTTTTGATATTATGTCGATGACATTTACCTATATCAGTGGATGGTTAGGTAAGGAGCATTAAACAGCGGTGTAATTCTTCTTAACCATAAGTACAGTTTTCAACCTACGACACACAGTGAAAGAGTTGTTAGACTCGGCGGACTTATACAGAGTATTGTATGTTGTCCAGTGTCCATTAGGACCAAGGGGTTGGTCCTCATACTATATTCTGTTTACTTTTAACTTCTCTAGTTCTTAGACGTGTGTTTCGTACAAACACAGGGTCTGAGTTTTGAGGAGTTATAGGTATTTGAATAGAGTAGAGAACCAGGTGTAGCAAGTATCGGGATTCTTCAAGGTGATCGAAGATGTAGATACTTGTGTATGGTATTCAATTGATAGTAATGATAAAGAGAAATTGCTTCTCTTTCAGGTTACTCATAATTGGAAGCATTCCTAAGATGAGTAACGCTGATCGGCCTCTCTCCATTTAGTTGACATGCACTGGAGACAGCTGCATGATTTGAATCTGGTTCAATTAAATCAGTGCCTCTGGTTCTATATTGGATATAGTACAGTTCATATCTTAACATTGTTAAGGTACGGGGAGTTGTCCGGCTTATGATTAAAACCAGACTCTGGATAACTCAAGGCACGTTTCTGTAATGGCTGTTTGTGGGTTGACCCAGGCTATGACGAGGGATGATTTTCTACCATCTGGCAGATCAATAGAAGTATTGTTCTAGACTCGCCACAGTTTTATTAAAAATGGATTTTTTCAAAAACAGTAGTGGGAGTATGGTAGAACTGGAAGTGATTCCAGAACCGCAAACGATTACTGAAGATTTGATAAGGAACCTAAACATTCAATCTGATTTGACATTCCATTGGCCACTCCGCAGATAAGGTGGGTAGCCTCAAGGACGGTGACAGGGAAGTTCTTGTTTACCCACACTTGCCATTGCTGTTGTTCCAGGCTGCGAGACCCGGCAGGAGGATGAGTATAGCGTCGTTCTAAACTAGCTTTAGAAGTGCACGTCTATATGACTCTGCCAGAGGGTTGTCGTAGTCAGTGGGAGCAGCGGAAGCATTGGTGGACATCAGGCTTATGTCTATTTTAGACTAAAGCAGATATAGCGGAGATAGATCATCTATTTCTGATGTGACAGTCATAGGTTTGACGTCATTAGAATAGGGGATGGATCTGTTGAGAAGGTAGTAGGAAGTGACATTCCTATACTACGATCGGTTATACTTTGGTCATCACACAGTGATTTCTCCACATGGGACTTGGACATTATATCAGACATACTGGTTACTAGATCTATGGTTTTAGATCTAGATTTGGGTGGTTTCCCAATCAGGGTACTTTGACAGCATTCTAAGAGTATTTAGAATGGACGACTCCTGGCACGGTAGTGTACCTGCAGGAGATGGAGTTACCCTCTCTAAAGGTGTCTTATAGACTAAAGTAGAGAGGGATGTGCATGATTGGCAGATCACTTGCTTAAGCAATTGAGTCAATCATGAGATGTCAAGTACCACACCAGATGTTGTTCTTGCACTAGATGCAATAAGTTGATATTGATCCAATCCTGGAGAAACAATCGGAAGCAGTTTTAGAACATAAGTGGATGTTCTAGGGATATGATAACGACAGCCTCATTTGGGAGACAGTTATCATTCCAGGCTTCCAAGGTGACATGGACGACAAGGAGGTTGTCAGAGTTATATTTTTCCTTCTGACGAGGGGCAGTATTTTGGACAGGTGGTCCAAGGCAATACTGAGGGTGGCATGGCGCAGGATACTGATTAAGTTCAGTTGACGATACAGTCTAAGAAGTTTGGATTAGGAGTTCATTTATGAGCTCGGTCCCATCAGACATCCAGACACTCTAAGACAGGTATTGCTCATTTCGGGAGATAGTTTTCTCCGCGAACTTGAGATATAGAGAGACATAGAAAGAAACATCATGGCGGATCCACTCACTGAGGCTATTCCTTGAACGCAATAGATCGCAAACAAGCTTTGTGAGACTGACCAGTAGAGGAGTTGGGTGTTCGGTATCACACGGGCTGTGAGTATGCGACATCGCAATAATTAGCCTTGAATGCAAGTGGGAGATTGTTGGAGGTAGTGCCCTCAGAGTCAATTATTGGATCACAGGCACGTGATTGCAATGATTGAGGGAGGACCTATCCCGGTACAACAGTCTTACTCGAGATGATAGTATGCTATCTGGTTTATCTTTATCATCGTGTACCGCTTTAGGTGACCTGACAGGTCGCTATTGCACGATGATAGAGCCCCTAGGATTCTTGCTTGACTGCCGGCAGTATGAGGGCCATCATATAAGTGAGAGCTGGAGTCTATTAGCACATCCTTAAAAGGTCCCTAGTCGTGGGAGTTTCGAGACAGGGCATCGATTCTCCAGAGTAGACTAGTGTATACAGTCGAGACCCCGACGAGGGGCGGTGGCCGGTCTCACAAGCCACTGGTGTCAGTTGGTTCACCTAAGATGTATACAGGTGCTCATTGGGTTATGAGTACACCGGACAGGACTCGCCGGGAACATGCTAGTTGGTCTTATACCTGACGTCAGATAGCAGTTCCCTGGTGACATGTGTACAGGTTAGTTCATCGACCTGGGGATCGTCATTTGTCTCGTGTGAGTTCCCACTGTACTTTGATTACTACCCTACCACGGCTCAAAGGAGTCGTGCAAACAGGTTTTAGTTGGGTACAGTCCCGGGCCACATGGAGGCAGTGAGCGGATCTTCGGGGGTTCGTCTCTCCCGGTATTTGGGGTGAGGTCGCGCTGTGTCTGGGAGAGCCATTACACGAAGTCCTTGGCCAAGGCAGGAGATTTACTGGTAGGTATTCCAGTGGTATCTCAGGGTGTTCTGGGCTACACTCCGACACGACTTGTACCGCTTTTGGGGGTCTGACTTTTACCAACCCCCTAGGCCCGACATGCGATGCTTATAGACGAACGGACCGGACTGTACGGATATTGTCACAGACAGGCTCAGTAGGGTGTCAGGATGAGTTCGCTCATCGACGTCCCTTTTGGTCAATAGCTGGTGGCCCGTTACGTATTGGCTTATACCTCTGACGTGCTAGTGGTTAAATCCACAGCCATAGTATTGACGAGTCTTTAGAGTCCACCACACATTCAGTTACTCAGCTTTCGGGCGAAACGTACTAGAGGCCGTATGGAGATATGGCAGGGTCCGATCAGATACGTGCGGTATTGCACGGATCAGGATCGGAAGGTTTGTACTAGAGGCCGTATAGATATATGGCAGGGTTCGATCAGATACGTGCGGTATTGCACGGATCAGGATCGGACGAATATTACTAGCCGGCTTTGGTTTAAGCCGGATCCTAGTTTAGTACAGTGTAGATCTTGTCTTTTTGCATTTGTATCCGGTCGGAATACAGATGCGGGTGTGTATGCACAGTATCAGGGTTTTCCTGTAATTTATTACGGGACCAGTTTTCTGGAGTTGCCAGTTTGCATTCCGTTCCGGCCGGTTTTCGTTTGTTCTTTCCCGGCCGGACTTTTCCGATGCAGGGGGTTATTTGCAATTGTGCAAATAACATTTGTGGACGGGGTTTTCTTGCAAATGTATTCATTATGATAGGATTAGCATCTTTCATCCATGATGGTGCATTAATTGTGATTTGAATGGGTATGGAGTGATAAGCATGGTTGATGTTTCTTGCTTTTTGTTATGGTCACCATTTCCATCTCCTACACTTACCTCCCTCTTGTATTTGTTTTGCCCTCCACCACCATTCCTCATATAGATTGGCCGGCCACAATTTTGAGGGGAGAGGAAAAATGAGAGGTTTCATTTTTGGTGTGGGAAATTAATCATCCATCTCATTTTCATTGCTACCAAAAATCCCCAAGTTCATATCTTGTTGATTCCTCCATCAAGGAAACTACAAACCCCAAATGAGACTAGCATGATCTACACCACATTCTACAGCATATCTTGGGCATGTCGACTTGCCAGCTTCATGCCCGAGTTGCCTCGGTATAGAGGCGGGAGCCCGTAAAAGATGCAGGCGATGTGGTGCCCTTCCGGCGAGGAGGCGACGACCGGAGTTTCCGCAGGAGATCGGGACGACGACGAGAAGACCGGAGGACTCGGTCATTCGGTATACCTCTAACCCGTCTTGTAGTTAGCTAGATCTAGTTTAATGGCCCGATCCGGGGTTTAGTGCGCGGTGCTGCCGGTTTGCTAAGTTCGCAAAATTAAAGTTTATCACCGTTTCCGCATTTGGCCGTCTGATTGACGACCGGGGCGCCGCCGTGCACTTACAGTTTTTACATGAATGAAAAAAAAACACTCATCTCACATAAAAACCCCCGGCTATTCAAACACGACGATCCAATATAACATATCCAGCAACACATAACATCACATGTCATTAACGTAAGTAAATATGCGCATCCCAATTGTCGTTGACATATAGCAACGAAACCGGCGATATCACATATTACACTTACGGTCACAGAAAAGAAAGTGTAAAACTACAACAGTTGGAATCCGCAATCTCTTTAGACATCGCATGCCTAATCAAATGAATTACTTAGACATCGCATGCCTAATAATTATAAACCCCGCATTTTAGTCTTATTATCGAAAACTTTTTTCAATATCAAGTCTGGAAATTCAACAATATTCCCGACATCCTGATCGAATGCTCGTCGCAAACTTTAGTAGACGGCCGCACCCCCGATACCGTCGACGAAAAGCACCAAGGCGGAACACCGCTACCGCGAGCACCCGGACGGATGCTTTCGGCGACGGGATTCTCCTATAGTCACTTGGTCGGGGCTAAGGGGTGTAGCTGTCTATTAAGTTTATCCGGCGAGTATCCGCGTACGCTACGTGATTGCGACGGACTTTTGATCACATCAAAATTCCATGGCAACCGATCAAGTGAGACTAAACTGCTATGTTTATAACATTCATTCAGTTATCTCATAACTACTTGTGAATTCCGATTATTGTATCACATTCCGGATAAACAGAAAATGTTAAACTTTCCGATCGAACAGTCAAACACCCAAGTTTTCCCGAAACAAATCAACACATGAAATAGGTTTAAAACATCCAGTTCATGCCTCAGTACCAACGGTCCAGCCGTAGAAGGGTCAAGCCAACGCCTCACATGTGCCACGCCGTACTACCCCAAACCCTAAGGTTCAAAGGGCAGTTCAAGACGGTCACATAATCGAGTTAAGGTTTGTTGTCTTCTAGAAGGTCCATCGTGTTACTTGCACTACTTAGAACGTTATTAAACCACGGAAAGATCCAACACTTGGAAATTTCCCGACAGGGGAAAAAGTGGGTATTTCTATCCGGTCAAACTTTTTAACATGTTCGAAAATTTACCCGGAAAAACAATAACGAATTTAAAATTCCCGATCGAATCAACGATTACAAAACAAACCCCAGAATTCACAACACTTGTGTCAGATTAAAAATACCCATAAAATAGTAAACACAGAGAAAGGAATTACTGTGAAAAGAACTGTCCCTAATACCATTATGTTGCCGCGGAACCGCCGCCAATGGTGGGTCAACGCCGCGGTTCCGCGGCCAAATTGTGGAATTGGGGGCTCGTTTTTCACCAGAATTCTTAGCTTTCCCTGATGAATTTTTCAGGTATTTTTAATTTGGAAAAATCCCAGATTTTAAAAATGGACCAGAGAGGGGTGTATTTCGTCGTGTTTGGGTTCGGTCGGGGTTTTAACTTCGTTAATGCATCGCCTAAGGCTCTAGCTAGGCTCTGATACCACTGCAGGGTTCCTAGGCACGCTAATGAGGTCTCACAAGGCATCAACCAGGCCAATTTCAAAATTTACATGTGCCGAGAAACCCTAATACGGATCGTAGACTAGATTTTTAGGCGAAACATGCAACTAGTTAACAACTTAACTAAGGGAACGGAAATACAACCTTTGTAGATCCGGTCCTTCACCTCCATAGCTCCATGATGAAGTCTCCTTGCTGTCCAAATCGAATCCCAGGCTCTAGCGTCGGCTTCATCGGAGAAATGGGCGGGCTAGGTCATCGACTACGATGCCGAAGATGATCTACGTCGAGGAATCACAAGATCAAGCTCCCACTTCACCAAGTCATGAAACATGTGAAGAAAACACCCTATACTACTTGGCAAGAGGTAGAGGATGAAGAAATAGGAAGTGGGTTCACTTTAGAATTGGATTTCTCACTCTTTTCATCAAATCACCATTGATGGAAGCAAGGTTTTCTTCTTGAAGAAGAAGAAGAAGAAGAAGATCATAATATGATAAGTTATTTAAAATATAAAATAAAACGATACTTATCATATTGCAACCATAGTTAGGTGTAGAGAATAAACTAGGGTTAAGTTGAATGGTTAGGTTAATGGAAAGAAACAAAATGGTAAACCTTTCAAACCTTCATGAACTTTCAATGTAAAAAAAAAGTAGCAACCATTTTATTTCTTGCCAAAATGAAATAAATAAATGAATAAATAAATAAAAACCCTAACCATTTACTTAACCAAGGTTTAAACCAAAACTACACCCAAGTTGGCATGTATCATCAAACATGATACAAACTTGTGCACAAAAGTATATCACATATACAACTTGTGCACAAACAAGTGAGAAAAACCATTTAAAGTGAACCAACACTACTTAATGCAAAGTAATATATCAAATATATAATTATGCATTAAATCATTAAATCAACACTTGATTTAACGATCCGGTCATATCGCATGTGACCGACTAATATCCAATGTATCGGCTTATCGAATCAATCCTTGATTCGATAACTAGGTTATATCGTATACAACCATATCGATACATTCATCGCGAGAATAGAATACGGTATCACATACACGCATTATTCTCGGTCCCGTACATATCTCATATGCGCTCCTATTTCGTTTCGCTTGAGCCAGGAAACCACTGTGTAGGACTCTAAAGACTCGTCAATATGCCGGCAGCAGGTAATGATCATATCAAACACCCACAAGCCGCAAGCGGTCTGCTAAACGTAACGGCCACCCGGGTATTGAGCGATCAGAAGATCGACGAGCAAGCCCGCTCATACTCCTATGAATCCAACCAGTAACACTTACTGTACAGTCCGGTCTCGTTGTCCGATATGTCGCATATCTCGCCTAGGGGTGGTAAAACGTCAGACCCCAATAGCCTGATAAGTCGTGTTGATATGAGGTCTATAATAGTTTGAGAAACTTCTGGTAACACTTACCAGTAAATCTCAGCAACCCTGGCCAGGGATTTCCGATTATAGCCAATCAAACACAGCGCAACATCAACCCCCTATACCGGGAGAGACGAATCCCTTCCTATCGCTCATTGCCTCTATGTGATTCGGGACTGTACCCAAAAGCCACCGTTTTGCACGCCCTCTTGGACGTGGTAAGGTGGAAATCAAAGCACAGTGGGAATCACACAAGACTCTATGACGATCTCGGGTCTACAGACTAACCTGTACCAGTGTCACCAGAGAACTGCCATCTGACGTAAGGTATAATACCATCTGGGAGTTCTCGGCGAGTCCGTCCAGTGTACCCAGTCTCCACTGAGCACCCGTATATCCTCTCTGATGTCAAACACCAATGGATATGGGATCATCCATCGCTCATCTGTATGGGTCGAGAAGGTATACGCTAGTCTACTCTGGTATATTGATGCCCCGTCTCGATATACCCACGACTAGGGACCTTGAAGGATGTACTTATGGACTACCATGTCCCCACTAGTATGATCCGCATCATAGTCCAGGTAGTCAAGCACACATCCTAAGGGCTTTACCAACATGTAACAGAGATACAATCAATGTACACGTTAAGGTAAAGAGTAACCAGATAGCATACTATCATGTCGAGCAAGAAAGTCTTCCCTATATATGTCCCAGCATCCGCTACAATATACATCCAATGTACAGTAATGGCCTCTAGGGCATACATATAACTAACACAAACCCTAAGGTTCAAAGGGCAGTTCAAGACGGTCACATAATCGAGTTAAGGTTTGTTGTCTTCTAGAGGGACCATCGCGTTACTTGCACTACTTTGAACGTCATTAAACTACGGAAAAATCCAACAATTGGAAATTTCCCGGCAGGGGAAAAGGTGGGTATTTATATCCGGCCGAACTTTTTAACATGTTCTAAATTACCCGGAAAAACACATAGACGAAGTTAAACTTTCGATCCAAACAACGAACTCCCAATACAACCCAGAAAACTCAACTCTTGAGTATAATTTAAAATTCCCAGAAAACTCAGCACTAACATATAGAAATTACTGTGCAATTTTCAAAAAGTAATGTTACTGTATGGCCGCGGAACTACCGCACGAGCTATGCTCGTGCCGCGTTTCCGTGGCTCTTTAGTGGATTCAGGCGCACGTACTGCACAGTAGTTCTTAGAAAAGCCTGCTGATTTTTCTGCATATTTTTAATTCACAAAAATCCACGATTTCAAAAAATGTACAGAGAATGGTTTTGGATTAGGGTTTCGGGTTCGATCGGACTTCTAACATCGTCTACACTTCGCCTAAAGCTCTAGCTAGGCTCTGATACCACTGTAGGGTTACTAGGCACACCCATGAGGTTCTACAACTGATCAATCATGTCCAATTCAAAATTTTCTATGTGCCAAAGAACCCTAAACTAGATCGTTACTAGAGGTAAAGGCGAAACTACAAGCAAGTTAACAACTTAACTAAAAATCGAAAGGGACTACAACCTTTGTAGATCCGGTCCTCCACTTCCTTAGCTCCGTGTTGACGTCCCTCCGCTGCGATCATCGGAATCCCGGACTCTAGCGTCGGTTTCATCGGAGAAATGGTCGGGCTAGGTCGTAGACTTCGATGCTGAAGATGATCTACGTCGAGGCAACTCAAACTCAAGCTCCATCTTCACAAAGTCATAAAACTTGTGAAGAAAACACACTCTACTACATGGCAAGTGGTAGAGGATGAATAAATAGGAAGTGGGTTCACTTTAGATTTGGATTTCTCACTTGGATTCATCACTTGGAAATTTCTAGAAATGGTTTCTTCTCTTCATGAAGAAGAAGAAGAAGAAAGAAAAGAAAGTGAATTCTCAAAAATAGAAAATCAAGTGATATCTATCATATTGCAACCATGGGTGAGATAAACTCATGTAGAGAATAAACTAGGTTTTAGGTAAATGGTTAGGGTTAAGGAATAAAACAAAATGGTAAGACTTATTCAAAGATGCATGAAGCATCATGAAGCTTCTTGCATAAAACAAACAAAGCCACTACCATTTTATTTTTGCCAAAAATGAATAAAGAAAATAAATAAGTAAATCAAACCCTAACCATTAACCTAATCATAGTTTAAAGCATATTCACACCCAAGTTTGCATGTATCATCAAATATGATACAAACACGTGCACAAAAAAATATCATATATACAATGTGCACAATCTAGTGAGAAAATAATCTTAAGTGAATCAATACTAGTTAATGTAAAGTAATATATCAAATATATAATTATACATTAAATCATTAAATCAACACTTGATTTAATGATCCGGTCATACTTCATATAACCGACTAATATCAAGTTTATCAATGTATCGAATCAACACTTGATTCGGTAACCCGGCTATATCTCATATAACCATCCAATGATACAAATCGCAAGAATCGAATACAGTATCACATGCTGGTATTATTCTCGGTCCCGCACATATCTCATATGTGCTCCTATTTCGTTTCGCTTGAGCCAGGAAACCTCTGTGTA
The DNA here is from genome assembly GCA_030015575.1 of Agapanthus africanus. Classification (NCBI taxonomy): domain Eukaryota; kingdom Viridiplantae; phylum Streptophyta; class Magnoliopsida; order Asparagales; family Amaryllidaceae; genus Agapanthus; species Agapanthus africanus. The sequence continues at coordinate 650,635,232 of JASDDO010000019.1, read as the reverse complement.
GGACTCTAAAGACTCATCAATACGCCGGCAGCAGGTGATGATCATATCAAACACCCACAAGCCGCAAGCGGTCTGCTAAACGTAACGGCCACCCGGGTATTGAGCGATCAGAAGATCAACGAGCAAGCCCGCTCACACTCCTGTGAATCCAACCAGTAACACTTACCGTACAGTCCGGTCTGATCGTCTGATATGTCGCATATCTTGCCTAAGGGTGGTAAACGTCAGACCCCAGTAGCTCGATAAGTCGTGTCGATATGAGATCTATAACAGTTCGAGAAACTACTGGTAACACTTACCAGTAAATCTCAGCAACCCTGGCCAGGGATTTCCGGTTATAGCCAATCGAACACAGCGCAACATCAACTCCCTATACCGGGAGAGACGAATCTCCTCCTATCGCTCATTGCCTCCATGTGAATCGGGACTGTACCCAAAAACCACCGTTTTGCATGCCCTCTTGGACGTTGTAAGGTGGAAATCAAAGCAAAGTGGGAAGCACACAAGGCTCTATAACGATCTCGGGTCTACAGACTAACCTGTACCAGTGTCACCAGAGAACTGCCATCTGACATAAGGTATAATACCATCTGGGAGTTCTCGGCGAGTCCGTCCAGTGTACCCAGTCTCCACTGAGCACCCGTATATCATCTCTGATGTCAAACACCAATGGATATGGGATCATCCATCGCCCATCTGTATGGTTCGAGAAGGTATACGCTAGTCTACTCTGGTATATCGATGCCCCGTCTCGATACACCCACGACTAGGGACTTTGAAGGATGTACTTATGGACTACCATGTCCCCACTTGTATGATCCGCATCATAGTCCAGGTAGTCATGTACACATCCTAAGGGCTTTACCAACATGTAACAGAGAGACAATCAGTGTACACGTTAAGGTAAAGAGCAACCAGATAGCATACTATCATGTCGAGCAAGAAAGTCCTCCCTATATATGTCCAAGCATCCACTACAATATACATCCCACGTATAGTAATGGCCTCTAGGGCATACATATAACTAACAGTTTAACCCAACCAAACCTTTTAACCTTAGTTATGTAGGGTTCCTAGGCACTCTAATGGAGTCTCACAAGTGATCAAACATGCAAATTTCTAAAAAATACGGTGCCGAGAAACCCTAGAACGGATCGTTAACTAGATAAATAGGCGAAGCAAGCAAGTAAACGGAAATATAGCTAAAGGAAAGGGGCTACAACCTTTGTAGATCCGGTCCACCACATCCTAAGCTCCGCGATGATCTCCCTCCGCTGTCCAAGTCGAACCCTTGACTCTAGCATTGGCATCATCGAAGAATGGGCGGGCTTGATCGTCGGTTCGATGCCGAAGATGATCTACGTCGAGGCATCACAAGAACAAGCTCCAACTTCACCAAGCTTTGAAAACTTGTGAAGTAAACACCCTATACAACTTGGCAAGAGGTAGAGGATGAAGAAATAGGAAGTGGGTAGACTTTAGATTTGGATTTCTCACTCAATTTCACTAGTTGCCATTGATGGTCACTAGCTTTCTTCATGGAAGAAGAAGATGAAGAAGAAGAAGAAGATATGATAAGTTAATTAAAATGGAAAATAAAAAGAATACTTATCATAACTTCAACCATGGTTTAGTGTAGAGATTTAACTAAGGTTTAGATGAGTGGTTAGGGTTAAAGAAGAGACAAGAATGGTAGACTTATTCAAAACTTCAAGAAGCTTCAAAGAAGAAACAAAATAAGCCACCATTTCTTTTTCTCTTTATCTTTTCCAAAACAATAATAAATGGATAAATAAATAAGAGAAAAGAAACCCTAACCATTCACTAAACATGGTTTAATCTTTACACAAACCCAAAAGAGCAAGTATCATCAAACATGATACAATCTTGTGCACAAAAGTATATCACATATACAACTTGCACAATTCAAGTGAGAAAATCCATTTAAAGTGAACCAATACTAGTTAATGCAAAGTAATATATCAAATATATAATTATACAATAAATCATTAAATCAACACTTGATTCAATGATCCGGTCATATCGCATATAACCGGCTAGTATCCAATATATCGGCTTCTCGAATCAATCCTTGATTCGATAACCAGGTTATATCGCATATAACCAATCGATACATTCGTCGCGAGAATGGAATATGGTATCACATACACGCATTATTCTCGGTCCCGCACATATCCCATATGCGCTCCTATTTCATTTCGCTTGAGCCAGGAAACCTCTGTGTAGGACTCTAAAGACTCGTCAATACGCCGGCAGCAGATGATGATCATATCAAACACCCACAAGCCGCAAGCGGTCTGCTAAACTTAACGGCCACCCGGGTATTGAGCGATCAGAAGATCGACGAGCAAGCCCGCTCACACTCCTGTGAATTCAACCAGTAACACTTACCGTACAGTCCGGTCTGTTCGTCTGATATGTTGCATATCTCGCCTAGGGGTGGTAAACGTCAGACCCAAGTAGCTCGATAAGTCATGCCGACTTGAGGTCCATAACATTCGTGAAACTACTGATAACTCTTACCAGTATATCACGGCAACCCTGGCCAGGGATTTCCTGTTATGGCCAGTCGTGCATTGCGCAACATCAACCCCCAATACCGGGAGAGACGAATCCCCTCCTATCGCTCATTGCCTCCATGTGAATCGGGAATGTACCCAAAAACCACCTGTTTGCACGACTCAGTAGAGCCGTGGTAGGGTGGAAATCAAAGCACAGTGGGAGACACACAAGACTCTATGACGATCTCGGGTCAACAGACTAAGCTGTACCAGTGTCACCAGAGAACTGCCATCTGACGTGAGGTATAATACCATCTGGGAGTTCTCGGTGAGTCCGTTCAGTGTACCCAGTCTCTACTGAGCACCCGCATACCATCTTTGATGTCAAACACCAATGGATATGGGATCATCCATCGCCCATCGCATGGGTCGAGAAGATATGCGCTAGTCTACTCTGGAATATCGATGCCCCGTCTCGATATTCCCTCGACTAGGAACATTTCAAGTATGTACTCATGGACTACCCAGGCCCCACTAGTATGATCTACATCATAGTCCTGGAAGTCGAGTACACATCCTAAGGGCTTTATCAACATGTAACAGAGAGACAGAAAGTATACACGTTAAGATAAAGAGCAACCAGATAGCGTACTATCATGTCGAGCAAGAAAGTCCTACCTATATATGTCCCAGCATCCACTACAATATACATCCAATGTACAGTAATGGCCTCTAGGGCATATATATAACTAACAATCTCCCACTTGCACTAGGGCCATCTGTAGCAGTGGTTGCAGTATCGCATACTCAACCATCCCCTAAAAGTCTCACTTTGGGAAAAGGCCTTCGTGAGTGGATCCGCCGTGTTGTCCTTTGAGTCTACTCTCCTAACCTCGATCACCCTGGAGATCAGCTATCTCCATGATCAGGTGATGCTGCCTCAGAATACGTCTGGGTCACTGCTGGGACCATGGTTCCTTGGCCAAAGTCACAGTTCCATTGTCACACAATGGCAGGAACCTGGTTCATCCTATGAACCAATATACACCCAAACTGCCTCTTTGGCAGTATCTTTAATAGCGATGTTACCAGCCTTTATCGTCTAGTTTGCCACGGTATCCAGCTTGGAACTCTTCCAACATACCGTCCCTTTATTGAGGGTAAAGACAACGCCTGTGACTGACATTCAGTCGTCTTTATCACTCTGGAACCTTTCCAGTGATTCTCCCCAGGATCGATTGATACCATCTCACTACAACTAGTGAGTATCCTAACATCCAATTAGATCTATCTCATAGATCCAAAGCTTAGGATTTAGTATGTATCACTTTGATCCTATATGGAAAATCATTGTGATAAGTGGAGATTGATTGAGCGTAGCATAGGAAACTCCTTCCCTAACAAGAGTATGTCATCTACGTACTCTACGAGGATCGTCACCATACTCCCTACTACCTTTTTGTTTATACAAGGTTCATCTACCATTTTGATGATGTCAACTTCTTTGACTAATCCATCAAAACAGATGTTCCAACTCCGCGATGCCTGCTTCATTATGTAAAGCAACTTGCACACGTTTCTGCTGCTCCCACTGTTTACGAAGACCTCTGGCTGTGTTCTTATAGACGTTCTCTTCTAAATCAGTATTTAGAAAAGCAGTCATGGCACCCAACCGCCAGATATCGTAGTCATGGTATGTAGCCGTGGTAAGTAGGATCTGGATAGACTTAAGCATAGCTACTGGAAAAAGGTTTCATCATTATCCACGCCTGGTCGATGACGAAAACCTTTAACAAGTCTAGCTTTGAAAGTCTCAACTTTTCCATCTACACCAAGTAATCTTCTCAAGATATACTTGCTCCTGATAGGGATTTAACCCTTCAGTTATAGCAACCAAAGTCTATACTTTGTTGGTGTATAAGGATTCCATCTCAGATCACTAAGCATCCAGCCATTCTTACAGAGTCCCTACTCTCGATGGCCTGCTCGAAACTGGTTGGGTCATCATCTCATGATGCAATCCTCGCTCCCACTGTCATCGAGAAACCGAGGTATCTCTCAGGCAGGCGAGGAACCCTACCAGATCGGCGGAGAGGCTGAGGTTCGTCGGGGACTATAGAATCCTTTGGTTCTGTTAAATCTTTAGCTGTAGTTTCGTATAGCTGGAACCTTTCCAGTTCTACAGAACTGACATTACCTTGATCTTGTCCGGATTTTGCTTTTGACATAGGCCGGACAATCCCAAATCTTAATTTACTTAAGAGATAGGATCTTCCCACACCATATCTTATATGGAGTGGTAGGCACTGATTTGATTCGAACCTAATTCAATAGGTATGCAGCTTCTCAAGAGCATAACTCCCAAAAAGGAAATAGGTAACTCAGTAGTACTCATCATAGAGCACACGATATCTAATATTGTGTAATTGCTCCGCCCTGATACACCGTTGTGCTGTGGTGTATTCAGAGGAGTAATACGGAGAGAGAATCTCATTCTCCTTTAGAATGGTCCAGGAATGCCATGCACAAGTATTCTCCTCCCTGATCTCATCATAGGACATAATACTTATACCCGTATTTTGGTTTTCTACTTCTAACTTATATTCTGTGAATATCTCAAAAGGTTCGGACTTATGTTTCAACAGGAACATATGACTGAATCTTGAGAGATTATCAGAGAATATAATGAAGTATGAAGAACCAGTCCTGGCATGTGTAGACAAGAGACTTTACATACATCATGTATCAGTCCCAAGAGTTTACTAACTCTTTCTCTGTTTCTAATAAACAGAGCTATGGTCATCTAATCTTTGTGACATGACTGGCAAGTTTCACAAGATGTAAATTCAAACTGATTTAAATATGCATCTAAAATGTAACTTCAGCCAGTCGGGTCGCATTGATATGACCTAGTCTACAATGCCTCAAGAACGAATCGTTCATTTCTGAACTCTTCCTCTTGTGTGTGTTCTGTATACAAGGAACTGTAGTTTGATTTAGAACGTCAATGCTTTTAGATAACGTGCCTGAACCGATCAACTTTTGATATAGGAAATGTTCAAAACATTATCCAACAGTACAAAATTATATCATTTCTTTACTAATAAAGAGACTGATATGGTTTTGTATATCAGGTTCGGTATCTAACAGCAGTTGTTCAGAATCAATGTATTCGTAATACAGGGTGACAGTGACCAACAGACTTGGCTGCAACACTTGCCCATTTTTCTGCCTCATGAAACTTATCACCCGTTCTCAGTTTTTCTACCTTTTTGTCGCCCTATGTAACAGATTACATATCTGGGATCCTGATCCGGTATCATATACCCAGGATGCAGAGGATACTGAGAAACAGTTCTTTGTAATGAACACACCCGAAGGAGATGCATTATATGCACTTTCTTCGTTTGGGCGGCATGGGAAATCTGGTATTCCCCAATTTCCTGCTCTGTCTTATAACAATTATAAGTTGGAGCGGGACCAACATTCCCCAGCTCAGTATAACAAGCGGGTTCGGTCAATACATCCGTTTTATTATCTTGATTAAGGCGTGATATGGTCGCTACCAAGAAAGAGCGAGAAGAAAACACTCAGCGTGCGCTCTTGCAAGATCAGATTGGTTATATATTTTATCTAATCAGGATGGCTCCCACTGTTTTTATCAAATCCTCCTTCAAACCTTAAAAGGAAAGACTGGCCGGGATTAATTACACTCTACAAGTTCGCCAATCTTTCAGCCAGGCCAGTGTCGGTACTTTGAGGGAGGTTCCCCGTGCTTTCGCACGGACCTAATTACTGTAAACCTCGTTTTCCCAGAGGCGTAACCCCGTTGACACATTTCTAGACACCTACTTGATCGGCTAATTGTAAAGTGCAAAACTCTCCCAGGAGTAACAATTACTCGCAGTGGGTATCGGGATCCAACTATCACATAGAAGGTATGCAATCTCATTGCAAATTTCAACACTTGAAACTCCCGATAAAGGTTTTTACCCCTAGCACCTATGACCTTGGCTAAGGTCAACAAATCATAGGTACTAGTCAAGTTCTACCCGTCATTTCATGATTAATTAGACCCACCCACATGACCCTTGGCTAAGGTCAACAAAGCCACATGACTGTCCTAACTAATCGCATCATATGCGGTGTAGGAAGACATCACTTAGCTACCGTACACTGTGCCTTGACTATGGTCAACAAACACAGCACGAATACTAAGTACTCTACTTCCTAAAATGACGGAGGGTTGCGAATGGTTTTTATGAAAACCTTTAACGCTTTGAACTTGATCTCGTTGCGGAATCAAATGGTTTTTAAATGGAATGTTTTCGAGGCTTTTCTAGTTTTGCTAAAGGGGTCACTCCCGGTGAAGGGATCGTCGGCCCTTTCCTCGTCGAATGAGGTGCGGGATATATCATATATATCACTGTGCAAAGCGGAAACTATAGAAGCGATCAAAGACAAACCGAGAGTTGTAGCATCTGCCAGTTATTGCTAAAGGAGTCACTCCCGGTGAAGGGATCTCGGTCCTTTCCTCATCGAATAAGGTGCAGGATGTTCTATAATGAACACCGCGATGCAAAGCAAGAACTGTAGCTACCTGTTTTTATTTTGAAATTCGATTCCACAACATCAATTAGGTTTATTTTCTTTCATTAATCTTATTAATGAATATCCCATCATTTAAGTCTACCTAACCATCACAGATAAATATAACGTACGCTTATGCCATCCGCATTCGCCTCGATGTCCCGTCTGCACCGTTAGGTTAGGTAACTAACGCCAGAGCGAGGCAGGGCTAGCGCGGGTGTAAAACATAAGCAACGTCTATATAATATATCATATATACTATATATAATATCTGTCACAGAACATGACATGATCACAGATAAATCACAGCAGAAGATATATATGAAATATTGGATATACTAGGACGTCCGTGTTTTCAATACGAGCCAGTATAAAACACGGATTCCACGGTCGTGATGAATAGCCAATCCCACACCCCTAGACCCCTACGAGAGCGGCAAGCAACCCTACCAATTCTAGGGTTAGGAGACCCGGACTCGACTCCTCGAGATGGTCTCCCACTGGACCTCAGAACCCGGTTACCTGTGCTCCCCTCCTTGGGTCTATCCTAATGCGGAAAAATAAATAATATACATCAACGGTGACATCTTCCGCAACCTGGAAGCGCCCCAATAAAAGAATATTATATACAAGTTTTTACATGAATGAAAATGAAAAACACTCATCTCACATAAAAACCCCCGGCTATTCAAACACGACGATCCAATGTAACATATCCAGCAACACATAACATCACATGTCATCAACGTAAGTAAATATGCGCATCCCAATTGTCGTTGACATATAGCAACGAAACCGGCGACATCACATATTACACTTACGGTCATAGAAAAGAAAGTGTAAAACTACAACAGTTGGAATCCGCAACCTCCTCAGACATCGCATGCCTGACCAAATGAATTACTTAGACATCGCATACCTAACAATTATAAACCCCGCATTTTAGTCTCAAAATCGAAAACACTTTTCAATATCAAGTCGGGCAATTCAACAGGATTCCCGACATTCTGATCGAATACTCGTCGCAAACTTTAGTAGACGGCCGCACCCCCGACACCGTCGACAAAGTGCACCAAGGCGGAACACCGCTGCCGTGAGCACCCGAACGGATGCTTTCGGCGACGGGGTTCTCCTACAGTCACTTGGTCAGGGCTATGGAGTGAGGCTGTCTATTAAGTTTACCCGGCGAGTATCCGCGTACGCTACGTGATTGCGACGGACTTTTGATCACATCAAAATTCCGTGGCAACCAATCAAGTGAGACTAAACTGCTATGTTTATAATATTCATTCCGTTATCTCATAACTATTTGCGAATTCCAATTATTGTATCACATTCCGGATAAATGGAAAATGTTAAACTTTCCGATCGAACAATCGAACACCCAAGTTTTCCCGAAACAGCTCAACACATGAAATAAGTCTAACAACATTCAGTTCGTGCCTCAGTACCAACGGTCCAGCCGTAGAAGGGTCAAGCCAACGCCTCACATGTGGCACGCCGTACTGCCCCAAACCCGAAGGTTCAAAGGGCAGTTCAAGACGGTCACATAATCGAGTTAAGGTTTGTTGTCTTCTAGAGGGTCCATCGCGTTACTTGCACTACTTAGAACGTCGTTAAACTACGGAAAAATCCAACAATTGGAAATTTCCCGGCAGGGGAAAAAGTGGGTATTTATATCCGGTCGAACTTTTTAACATATTCTAAAAATACCCGGAAAAGCACACCGACAAAATTAGACAGTCCGATCGAATACACCGAGTCCCCAATACAACTCAGAAAATACAACTCTGGAATAAATATTAAAAATTCCCAGGAAAACCAGAACAGAAAACTGAGAATTACTGTGAAAAATTAAATACACAAAACGACAAAATGGCCGCGGAACCGCCGCACGAGCCACGCTCGTGCCGCGGATCCGCGGCTCATTGATGGAATTAGTCCATCGAAATTCACAGTAACTCTTAGATTATCCTGCTGATTTTTCTGAATATTTTTAATCTACAAAAAACCACGTTTTTCAAAAAAGTCCAGAGAGCATTTTTCAAGTCGGGTTTTGGGTCGATCGGACTTCTGATTCCGTCGGGACTTCGCCTAAGGCTCTAGCTAGGCTCTGATACCACTGTAGGGTTCCTAGGCACTCTAATGGAGTCTTACAAGTGATCAAACATGCAAATTTCTAAAAAATACGGTGCCGAGAAACCCTAGAACGGATCGTTAACTAGATAAATAGGCGAAGCAAGCAAGTAAACGGAAATATAGCTAAAGGAAAGGGGCTACAACCTTTGTAGATCCGGTCCACCACATCCTAAGCTCCGCGTTGATCTCCCTCCACTGTCCAAGTCGAACCCTTGACTCTAGCATTGGCATAATCGAAGAATGGGCGGGCTTGATCGTCGGTTCGATGCCGAAGATGATCTACGTCGAGGCATCACAAGAACAAGCTCCAACTTCACCAAGCTTTGAAAACTTGTGAAGTAAACACCCTATACAACTTGGCAAGAGGTAGAGGATGAAGAAATAGGAAGTGGGTAGACTTTAGATTTGGATTTCTCACTCAATTTCACTAGTTGCCATTGATGGTCACTAGCTTTCTTCATGGAAGAAGAAGATGAAGAAGAAGAAGAAGATATGATAAGTTAATTAAAAAGGAAAATAAAAAGAATACTTATCATAACTTCAACCATGGTTTAGTGTAGAGATTTAACTAAGGTTTAGATGAGTGGTTAGGGTTAAAGAAGAGACAAGAATGGTAGACTTATTCAAAACTTCAAGAAGCTTCAAAGAAGAAACAAAATAAGCCACCATTTCTTTTTCTCTTTATCTTTTCCAAAACAATAATAAATGGATAAATAAATAAGAGAAAAGAAACCCTAACCATTCACTAAACATGGTTTAATCTTTACACAAACCCAAAGGAGCAAGTATCATCAAACATGATACAATCTTGTGCACAAAAGTATATCACATATACAACTTGCACAATTCAAGTGAGAAAATCCATTTAAAGTGAACCAATACTAGTTAATGCAAAGTAATATATCAAATATATAATTATACAATAAATCATTAAATCAACACTTGATTCAATGATCCGGTCATATCGCATATAACCGGCTAGTATCCAATGTATCGGCTTCTCGAATCAATCCTTGATTCGATAACCAGGTTATATCGCATATAACCAATCGATACATTCGTCGGGAGAATGGAATACGGTATCACATACACGCATTATTCTCGGTCCCGCACATATCTCATATGCGCTCCTATTTCGTTTCGCTTGAGCCAGGAAACCTCTGTGTAGGACTCTAAAGACTCGTCAATACGCCGGCAGCAGATGATGATCATATCAAACACCCACAAGCCGCAAGCGGTCTGCTAAACGTAACGGCCACCCGGGTATTGAGCGATCAGAAGATCGACGAGCAAGCCCACTCACACTCCTGTGAATCCAACCAGTAACACTTACCGTACAGTCCGGTCTGTTCGTCTGATATGTTGCATATCTCGCCTAGGGGTGGTAAACGTCAGACCCCAGTAGCTCGATAAGTCATGCCGACTTGAGGTCCATAACATTCGTGAAACTACTGATAACTCTTACCAGTATATCACGGCAACCCTGGCCAGGGATTTCCTGTTATGGCCAGTCGTGCATTGCGCAACATCAACCCCCAATACCGGGAGAGACGAATCCCCTCCTATCGCTCATTGCCTCCATGTGAATCGGGACTGTACCCAAAAACCACCTGTTTGCACGACTCAGTAGAGCCGTGGTAGGGTGGAAATCAAAGCACAGTGGGAGACACACAAGACTCTATGACGATCTCGGGTCAACAGACTAAGCTGTACCAGTGTCACCAGAGAACTGCCATCTGACGTGAGGTATAACACCATCTGGGAGTTCTCGGTGAGTCCGTTCAGTGTACCCAGTCTCCACTGAGCACCCGCATACCATCTTCGATGTCAAACACCAATGGATATGGGATCATCCATCGTCCATCGCATGGGTCGAGAAGATATGCGCTAGTCTACTCTGGAATATCGATGCCCCGTCTCGATATTCCCTCGACTAGGAACATTTCAAGGATGTACTCATGGACTACCCAGGCCCCACTAGTATGATCTACATCATAGTCCTGGAAGTCGAGTACACATCCTAAGGGCTTTATCAACATGTAACAGAGAGACAGAAAGTATACACGTTAAGATAAAGAGCAACCAGATAGCGTACTATCATGTCGAGCAAGAAAGTCCTACCTATATATGTCCCAGCATCCACTACAATATACATCCAATGTACAGTAATGGCCTCTAAGGCATATATATAACTAACAAGTTAAAGCTCTACAAGGTTATATATACCATGGTTGCATTTCTAACCACACACTTGACTTTCATTATTCATCACAAAAGGATTCTTCTTCTTCTTTGAGTTCTTGATGGAAAAGCTTACTAGGTTTTTCATTAGTGATGATTTTGAGTGAGATTAAGAAAACAAATGAGAGCTAAAATCCTACTTCATCATCCTAATCTATCCTAGCCATTTAGATTAGGGTATTCACATCATTTGTGAGTGAGAGCTTGTGTTAAATAAACTTCAAGGTAGATCATCTTTGTTATCGAAGATCGGAAGCAAGCTTGCATCTTTCTCTTCGTGGAGCCTCTCTAGAGTCTGGGAACTTGATGATCGCAACGATAGGACCTCTACTCGGAGCTTATGAAGCAAAGGACCGGACTACAAAGGGTGTAATCCCGAACTCTTAGTGTTAAAGTGTTTAACATGCTTTGTTTCGCCTAATCTCTAATTCTAAGATCTTGGTTTAGGGTTGTTCGGCATGGCTAAATTTTAAATCGGGCATAGTTGATGCCTTGTACAACCTTGTTAGAGTACCTAGTAACCCTACAGATTTATGCTTCATCAAAAAGATATGTCCATACCTAGAGAAATCATACGTAAAAGTAATGAAGTAGGAATAACCACCTCGCACATGTGTAGACATTGGACCACACACATCGCTGTGTATGAGTCCCAAGAGCTCACTCGCTCTTACTCCGTGTCCAGTAAACGGAGTCTTTGTCATCTTTCCCATGAGACAAGATTCACAAGTAGCATAAGATTGATATTCGAACGGATTCAAATATCCTTCTCTATGTAACTTAGTCAACCATGTTTCATTGATGTGACCTAGTCTACAATTCCATAAGAAAGCCTGATTTATTTCCCGTGACATTCTTTTAAGTGTGTTCTAGACATTGAAAACCTGAGCTTGATTCAATAAGTATATACCATCATCTAATGTACCGGACCCAATCAGAACTTGATTTAGGTAGATGTGAACCACATCGCTTACGAATGTAAAATCATATCCCTCTCTGGAAAGTGAGGACACTGATATGATATTACAAGTCAAACTAGGTACATACAAATAGTTACGTAGAATCAATATCTACCCACTTGTCAAACCTAGGCGATATTCTCCTACGGATTCAGCGTCCACGCTCATTCCGTTTGCAACTCTGAGAGACAAATCACCTACCCTGATAACTCTACGGTTTCTCAAAGCATGTAATGAATTACAGATATGAGATCCTGCTCCGGTATATAGTACCCAGAAAGTAGAGTTAATTGACAAACAGTTCTCAATTACATACACACCCGAGGCCGAAGCCACAACATGCTTCGTATCCTGGCTACTGGCTTCCAAAGCCCTGCAATCCTTCTGCCAATGCCCGTTCCCATAACAATAGGAACATCCCTCCTTACCTACACCAAGTCCCGAAACTTTTGCTCTTTCCTTTCCTTCTACTTCACTGACACCGTATATCGGCTTTGTAGAGGTTTTCCTCTTTTCACCCTTTGCTTTCGCCCTGGATGCAGAAGAAGAAGGTCTCCCATTAAGCAGAGCGGGTGTCTCCCTGGTTTCTTTCAGGGTGTAAGTAGAGGGTAGGGACTGTGAAAATAAGTCAGCGCATGACCTGTTTCCCAACGTGGTCTCCAAGTCCTTGAGCTCATTAATATAGCTAGTCATTGTAAGGACGTCGTCCCCTACAGATGACCCGACAGCCAACCTCACTTGAAGCAATTCGTTCGAGGTCTCATATCTTGCGATACGAAATTGCTCTCCATATAAATCTTTGTTATGGAAGAAGATGGAAACTAAGTCCATCTTCTCGTGCTGTCTCTGGTATACACCATCAACTGAAGCCAACACAAGGCACTTGGCTTTCGCACTGTCCTTTTCCCTAGTCCGACGGATATCCATATCCGCGACGGTGGAAATTGGACCTGGGACAGTGGGGGATTGAGTAGTAATAGGGTGGTCCAGCTTGTCATAGGCAATGGAGATCTGGACAGACCTTTGCCAATCATAAAAGTCAGATTCAGTCATTTTGTTATCTAGATGTAACCTAGTCATGGTCACATGGTCGCTGCAATGAAAGAGAGAGGGAACACTTTAGCATGATACTCTTGTAAGTTTATATTGGTTTTTAGTTTATCTAAACTGGATGTCTCCCACTATTTCTCGAATCCTTCCTCAAACCATAAAAGAAGAATTAGCAAGGACTGATCTCACCGTACAATACTTGCTTAACCGTTCAGCCAGGCTAGTGTCGGTACTTCGAGGGAGGTTTTACGACGCTTTCGCGAAGTTCCTTAATTAAATAACCTCTTTTCTCTGGAGGCGTAGCCCCGCTGACACTGTTCTAGACACCTACTTGGTTTATAGGATTGATCGTTAAGTGACGAATCTCCTGATGAGTAGCAGATACTCACAGTAAGATCGGGATCCAAATATCATCGTGTGATAATGCTGAAGGAATACTACCAACATTATCAAACTCCAAATGGTATGCAACACTAGCAAGTTTCAGTTTCTTTAGAAACTCCCGATGTAGATTTTTGCCCCATGCTCTTATGACCTTGACGAAGGCCAACAAATCATAAGTCACATGTCAAGTTCTACCCATCATTATCCCTGTTAATTTGAACCCACCCGTACATACCCTTGACAAAGGCCAACAAGGTTATACGACTGTCCCAAACCAACGCATCTATTTATGCTACATATGAATACCCCAGCAGCTACCAAACACTATGCCTTGACGAAGGCCAACAAACATATCTTGAATACTACTGACCATCCATATGAAATGACGGAGGGCTACTACTGGTTTTGGCGAAACCGTGAACGCAGTGAACTTGATATAATCGAAGGAACCTGATAGCTTTTTAAAAGGAGTGGTTAAAGCTCCGCAATTAAAAATTCCGCTCTTTTAAAATAACCGAGTGGTTTCTTTTAAATTTTTCCAACGATTCAACTTTGGTTTCTTTTCTTTACATTAAAATAATGTGTCCCATCATTTATCCTATCATTGCAGAAAACAACGAAAATACAACATCCTCTTATGCCATCCGTATTCGCCACTGGGCCCCGTCATTCACCCGTTAGGTTACTTAACTAACGACAGAGCGGTGGCTGGGCTAGCGCGGATGCAAAACATAAGCAACGCCTACTAGATATCATATATAGATATTGTACATTCGTCAGACGCAATAATAGGCATTCCAGATCACAGATGAACATTATTGGATATAGAAGCAATCCGCGTTTCTTTTGAGCCTGTAACGAAAGACGGATTACACAGTTGTGATGAATAGCCATTACCCCACCCTAGACCCCTACGGGTACGGCAAACTACCCGCCAAGTACCCGAAGTGAAGCGGTCTCCCTCAACAACGTGGGTAGGCCACTAATCACTTCAAAGTACCCGGTAGTTTGTGCACCCCACCTTGGGTCTATCCTAGGAGCAGAAAACAGTAAATGAAATAATACAACGGTGGCTACAACCTCACAGATAAAACTTGATTAGCAAATAGCTTAGAATTTCGATTGACAACCTTTTTCCGTCTCTACCCTAAATGCAAGCCAGCATTGAAATAACCTGGGCAGAAACAAAATATACAGGAAAACAGAACACCCAAAAATAAGAGTTATTGTGTAAATACGAGTCAACTCGGAGTTGACTCGGCAGCGGATCCACGGCAGATCGCACCAATCCGCCGCACTTCCGCGGCAGTCTGACCGAGTTAGCACCTCGTATTTCTCCAGTATTCTTAGAATTCCCTGCTGTGAATTTTCATACCTCTGAAATAATTTTTTCGACAGGTTTAAAATCGACCGAAACTTGAGGGGTCCGGGATTAAGTTTTCGAGTTTTTCCGACGATCGAAATTCTAATAAGTTGCTAACGAGCTAGTAAAGGTTTAGTAGTCTTTGATACTACTGTAAGTCTATGTCATGCACCCCACGAGCTCGTGGGGAGGCAGAATATATGAAAAACAATTATCAAATCTTCGTAACACGGACTTGAGCACACGGATCGTGTCTAAACCATTACTAGCAAACTACGAGATGTTTAACTTCTCGGATTCGAAGTTATACCTCACGTTGCTTGTCCTTCGGGTCTTCATCGCTATCCTCCACACCTCGTACTCTATGGAACATGGGCACCTCAACGGCCTACTCGAGTCAAAGACGATCCCCCCGAGAGTCTATAGTCCGAGCTCCTATCTTGAATCTGAGATAACTACGGCTTCTAGATTGCTAATCTAGAAGTCTTAGAGGGTGTAGAGTAATTAGATGGATTACTTAGTCACTTAAACCCTAGGATTCTCAACTCATGAGAGCTTTTAGGGTTTTGAGGAAGAAAATGAAGACTTGAGGAGAGAGAAAGCTTTTGTGATCATGAAATGAATAATTCCTCATGATAGAATAATATCAAGCATACAAATATCTCTTGATAAATATCTAGAAATATCTTGTAAGCTTCATTTAATCCTAATGGTGAATCACCTCATGAGTCATTAAGAATTTAATGAAAACCTACACCTCATCTCTCTACCTCATTTATGTTTAATCCAAAAGAAATAAATACAAATGAGTCATCTTCTTCTAGAAGCTTCCCGACAAATTACGAGACTGCCCCTCCCATCCGTATTTTCGAAAAACACGGATAATCTTTGACTGAATAAATCCATCTGTATAATACTAGAATCTGGCTTAAACCAAAGCCCGATAGTATTATCTACCCGATCATAACACGTGCACAAGTATACGTAAGTGATCGCGGCCCTGCTGTAAAACCATACGGCCTCTACACCTTTTGCCCGGTGCAGGGAAACACTCTGTGTGGGACTCTAAAGACTCGACTCTACGCTGGCAGTGGGTTTAACCACAGGCCGCAAGCGGTACTAGCTGTACGTAACGGTCCCCAGGTAGATGTAGATAAGAAGGACGATGAGGAAACCCATCTGAACTCCAACTGAGTCTGATGTGACAATCTCCGTACAGTCCGGTCTGTTCGTCTAGGACTATCGCATATCAGGCCTAGGGGGGCGGTAAACGTCGGACCCCTAATAGCGGTATAAGTCCTTTCAGAGTGAAGCCCATTACACCTTGAGAAACTACTGGAAGCCTACCAGTAAATCTCGTTTGCCCTGGCCAGGAACTTTGTGTAATGGCTCTCCATACACAGCACGATATCAACCCCCAATACCGGGAGAGACGAATCCTGTCTGACTGCCACTGCCTCTAAGTGCTTCGGGACTGCACCCAACTACTATCTGTTTGCACGACTCCTTTGAGCCGTGGTAGGGTAGTAATCTAAGTACAGTGGGAACACACCCGAGGCGAAGTAGCAGTGTCAAGTCGACGGACTAAGCTGTACTCATGTCACCTGGGAACTGCTATCTGACGATGGGTATAAAACCAACCTGCAGTTCCCGGCGAGTCCTGTCCGGTGTACCCGTAACCTAACGAGCACCTGCATACTATCTCCAGTACAACGTATTGATGGATGTGGGACAGACCATCTCCCCAACTGGGATGAGAAGCGTATACACCAGTCTAGTCCGGAGTATCGATGCCCTGTCTCAATAATCCTGCGACCAGGGTCCTGTATACGATGTTGCTTATAGACTACCCAGCCCCCACTAGTGTGACTGCCATCACAACGCTGGTAATCAAGCAAAGATCCTAAGGGCTCTACTAATATGTATAAGCGATATGCTAAAAGAAACATATGCACATATTAAAGTAGATACAAACTAAGTAGCATACAACCATTTTTAGCAAGACTGTCAATACAACTGTGAATATCCCAAGCTTCCATTAAGTAATATACAAACTAGTATGATACAGTAATGGCCTCTAGGGCATAAACACTAGCATGGATTTGTATTTGGTTGTTGAATGTTTGTACATCAACGACTAGGGGTAATTTGTCGTGTTTTGCACGCGAAGCTATAGGTTTTAACCTATGAGCGAAACGTGTGCCGTTTTGGTTTTTCCACCTTGATTTTAACACGCATTGCGATTGTTTATTATTGTAGGTACCTTCACATAGATTCCGAGGCGACGGAGCATGGCGTCATCGACTTCGGCAAGCAAGAAGCAAGGTGAGTGGATCTATATCCCCGGGGGAAGTCGGGTGGATGGCGTATAGCACCCCCGCAAAGTTTTGGTGGAAACTGATTTGTAGCTTATGGTTAAGAAAACCTAGATTTGGAAACTAGGGTTAGAGTTAACTGATAGTTAGTGAAACCATATTAGAAACTAAGGATAGTTTGAAGTGATATAATATGGCTAATATATGATGATGGTATTTGAGGATGATGTTTGACGATATTGCCGTTTAGGATACTATAGGACTAGATAGTCGACGTAGATGTGTCATCCGAACCATACATATTTCTAAACTGAAGAATCGTATGCATCTTTTAAATAGTTACCATGTGGGACGTTATAGAATTTCAAATGATATCTTTTCCGTAAAAACACCGTAACCCCTATTTTCAAAACTACGATTCGCTTCTTTACAAATCTGATTGTATGGTTCGGGTGTGTACATTAGATTAGATATTTATAATTATAGTAGAGATAGAATGTTCATGTGAACTCGACTTGATGTGAGATATAAATACGATGACAAGAATATAAGATGAATATGATGACCTGATGATATGTTGGTATACGGATGCGTGCCGATTGATATGATTGATACCTTTTCGGTCCCCTGATATGAGATTTTTATGGATGTGACCTGGGACATTGGTATATAGATATTTATTTTGTGGTGAATCTGGAATGATAAGCCGTACGAGATGTTAGGTCCATGCCCTCATTGTCGTAAAGGTTGATAGGATCCCTATCGGTATTATGCCGCCGTACGATGATTTTCTGTACGTGATGAGTTTGATTTAATGATTGATCCATACCCTTGACTAGAGGATGACGTACGATGGATTATACCGTACGTGATGCTGTGAGGCTAGATGCCGATTGATAGATTCGCCAACTCAGATATATGATAGTTACGTATACCTTATAGCTTTTAGCTGATGATTTACCTTATGTTGTACTCATGATATTATCATTGCATTGCATATACCTGTGTTAGTACACTTACACCATTATCGATGATGCGTATGTTACACGCACACAGATTTGCCGGCTCACATACTTCATCGTCGATAATTGCCATGTCACTACACAGTAGGATTGCTGCATCATGATATGACTCTTTGAATAATTTACTTGCTATAGTTACCTGTGCACTTATATACGATGTTGCATTTGACTTTGAAGATATTGGGAACCGCAAGACATATTTTCAAAACCGGAATCATTTAAAAGAGCGGTTTTCCCTTAATATTATACATCACTGTTCCATGTTGCATGATATACGGGTATGCTTACATTTCCATCATATGTCGCATACATCATGCTTTATGATTTTACGCATTGAGATATGCTGTTTTCATGAGATTTCTGGATTTGAGAACCGTGGTCATTTTAAAAAGGAAAGTATGCATTGTTTAAAAACCCGGTTTCTCTTGATATGATATTTCAGTGCGTCCACCATGCGTTTTCTCGGTTCTGAGATGTGTTACATGTGAAAACCGATTCGAGGAGCTGGATGAGGCCGATTGCGGGTACATGGTGGACCCAGTATGGTACCCCGGGTCAAGAAAGGGATGCTGTGTATACAGACGGTGAGCCTGGCAGAGGGACTACTACCTACCGGTGATAGTATTTGGGCTCGGCGGATATCCGGAGGATACCGACCAGAGTCGAGAGATGATATGGGCCGATCCGGACTAACGGAGCCCGTGGGCCGATCCGGACTGATGGAGCCCGATATATGAGGATTTACGTGCCAATGCTGGGTACGGTTTTCATGATGTTTTCGAGTGTCGATGCTAGGCACTCAGGTTCCATGATTTTGATGTGTCATGAGGGACACCGTTGATTTATATCCTCATACTTTCATGCACACTCTTTTATGATATTTACGTGCATACAGACATTGATTATATGGGTGGACGAGATCTATATGCATACTTACCTTGATTATATTGTCGGATGATATTCACATGCATATAGGTATTGACTACCTTGTTGGCACATATACAGACCCGGTCACCCTAAATATTATAGTATTACCTTTATGATATAGTTGACCTAGGAGTCGTTGTTTATTCTATTTCTATCTGTTGATATTTTTCTACTCACGAGTTGGCAACTCAACCCCGTTGTGCCACAGTTCTTGCAGGTTGACCTCTTGCATCAGTAGCGGTTTCGCTGGCACATAGTTGCATTCGGGTGTTTTGCATTGGTAGGTGAGACATTTGTATCATATCCACTCTTGTATCCATATTTCATATTGTATCTAGTTAACTCCATCAATCAAAATTAGTAATTTGTATAAGTAATGAGACTTAGTGAGATTGTGGTTGCGAGACTTAGAGCGAGGGTTTTTTTGATACTTGTGGTTTTGATGTCTTGCTTATTTATTTATCTTTTGTGGTGAACTTCACCGTTGGGCGTCGTATACTTATTTATATTGTCTTGCGTGGTTGTGATCCACCGTTTGGCGAAGAGCTAGCTCCCGCTTGGGGATGTCTTTATCTTTATTATGTATTTGTGGTTTTGGATCAAAATATACAAAGGAGGTGCTGCCAAAATTTTTAAAAGACAAAACATGTTTTCAAACTAGTAAATTTCACTTGCATCATTCATGTTCCTTTTCTATGAATTAAGAAAACTTGATTTCATTATACCTTTATTTCAAAACCTCACCTCCTTTATTTTTCTTAAAAGGTTTAGATTTCTGGGTTTCAGCTTACTTGAATTCCGTTACGCCTTTAGACGTTGCGTGATTCAAGTGCTGGTCACGAGCTAATATTTTGGGTCGTGACATATTCTATTGTATATATAGAGTTTGCGCATACACCTCATTGCATAGTTACTCCTAAGTATATATAACAGTGGAATGGGACGCTGTTATATATGCATATATATATATATATATATATATATATATATTAGTGGAATGGGACGCTAATATATATGTATACATATCTAATTTATATACATCATCATAATGATTCATGCAAATATACTTATTCAGGATATATGAGATTTACTTGATATTGGATACATGATATATGAGATTTATTTGATATTGGATACATGATATATGAGATTTACTTGATATTGGACACTCAGAATATATGAGACTTACATGATATGAGAGCCAATTTGGGGGCTGATTTGAGAAAATTGGGATTTGGATTGTCTTGATGGACTTTGGTCCTACCACGAGGTCAGGATTCCGTGGGAACGACATGTTTTATCCCATACTCCGCATTTATTGTTCATGTATTATTAGTATCTGATAGAGTACCTTACATGACTGTTGCATACATATTGCCATTTATTGTTCATGTATTAGTAGTACATGATAGAGTATCTTACATGACTATTGCATTACATATTGCCATTTATTGTTCATGTATTAGTAGTACCTGATAGAGTACCTTACATGATTGTTTCATACATATTGCCATTTATTGTTCATGTATTAGCTGTACCTGATAGAGTACCTTACATGACTGTTGCATATACATATTGTCATATTATTGCTTCATGTATTAGTTATACCTGTTAGAGTAGCTTTCATGACTGTTGCATACATATGACCATTTATAGCTATTAGTTTGCATATGATAGATTCGCACTGTATGTGCATACTTGCGATTACCTGCATATGTTATTTGTTAGTGTATATGCCCTAGAGGCCATTACTGTATCATACTAGTTTGTATATTACTTGATGGAAGCTTGTGATATTCACCTTGTATTGACAATCTTGCTCAATATAGTAGTATGCTACTTGGTTTGTTTCTACTTTAATATGTGCATGTGTTTCTTTTAGCATATCGCCTTTACACATTAGTGGAGCCCTAAGGATCTTTGCTTAATTACCAGCGTTGTGATGGCAGTCACACTCGTGGGGGCTGGGTAAGCCATAAGCACATCCTTATGCAGGTCCCTAGTCGTAGGACTATCGAGACAGGGCATCGATACTCCGGAGTAGACTAGCGTATGCGCTTCTCATCCCAGTTTGGGAAACGATCTGTCCTACAGCCATCAGTACGTCGTACTTGAGATAGTATGCAGGTGCTCGTTAGGTTACGAGTACACTGGACAGGACTCGTCGGGAACTGTTGGTTGGTATTATACCTATCGTCAGTTATCAGTTCCCATGTGACATGAGTACAGCTTAGTCCGTTGACTTGACACTGTCACTTCGCCTCGAGGGTGTTCCCACTGTTCTTTGATTACTACCCTACCACGGCTCAAAGGAGTCGTGCAAACAGGTAGTTTTTGGGTGCAGTCCCGAAGCACTTGGAGGTAGTGACGGTTAGACAGGATTCGTCTCTCCCGGTATTGGGGGTTGATATCACGCTGTGTCTAGGAGAGCCATTACACAAAGTCCCAGGCCAGGGCAAGCGAGATAGACTGGTAGGTTTCCAATGTTATCTCAGGGTGTTCTGGGCTACACTCTGACATGACTTGTACCGCTATTAGGGTACTGACGTTTACTGCCCCCTAGGCCCGCCATGCGATACTCTTAGACGAACAGACCGGACTGTACGGAGACTGTCACATTCAGGCTCAGTAGGAGTTCAGATGGGTTTACCTCGTCAGTCTTCTTATCGGCATCTACCTAGGGACCGTTACGTACAGCTAGTGCCGCTTGCGGTCTGTGGTTAAACCCACTGCCAGCGTAGTGTCGAGTCTTTAGAGTCCCACACAGAGGGTTATTCGCCTTTAGTCAAAATGAGTAGTGGTCGCATGGTTTTGCGACGGGGTTCGTTCACATCTGCGCACTTGTGCACGTTTGGTGTCCGGACAGCTTATACTAGCAGGCTTTGGTTTAAGCCAGATCCTACTATATGTTTTGGGATTGGTTTTATCTCTTTGTATTCGTGTTCCTCGGAACACGGATACGGGTATGTATGCACAGTTGACTGAGGTAGAGGCAGAGGACTTTCATTAGGGTTGATGACCATTGTCATTTTCTTAACCCTAATGTTTATGTATGAAATATGATTATTAATATTAGCTAATTATAATTGTGTATGGTTAGAGTTGTTGACCATTTGACTATGCTTGACTTGTTGACCTAGGTTGACAAGTTGACCATCATCATTTCATATGAAAGATACTCTTTGATCCTTGCAAAAGTATTTAATGTGAAATGATAATGGTCATTTCATGATTAACCATCACAATTATCTTTAGCTAATTATTTATTTATCATAATTCACATATATGTGAGAAGGTTGGCATTATTCTTCTCATTCTATCATTCTCATTCTCTCTCATCCTCTTCCTCTCGCTCAAAGCTCTCCCCTCCCATGAGTTGAGAACTATTGAGCTTGAGTTAAATCCCTCAAAATTACTCTCTACTCTTTCGAAGGTTCTAGGTTTAGCACACCAAGAACCTTAGTTACTTCTAGTTTGAGGTTGGAGCTAAAGGTAGAGGCCCTCGGGTGGATCTTTCTTCGACAAGAGAAGGCGACGAGGAGAACCCGTTCATCACACTCCAAGGAGCAAGAAGAGAAGGACTTCAAGACTTAGGTATAACTAACTCTTTTAGCTTTGTAGTTAGTTTATGTTTAGGAAAGATCCCTCTTTTTGTGTAGTCCATGTTGCCTAGCGTTGTAAAAATCGAATTTTTCATAACGTTTCCGCCTCCCCGCAAGCACCGGGGTGGGCAACGTGGACTTACAGTGGTATCATAGCCTAGATAAACACAAACTAACTAGTTAGCAAAGTATCTAGAACTTCGACCAGAAAAAATCGCAAAACACTTTTCAAAAACCCTAAGTTTCTGCCGATTTTTATTTCTGCTTTAAAAATAATAAATCATACACTAAAAATCGGCTCAGGGTTTTTACAGAACACCCAAGAAAAACGAACCAGCGAGTCGACCAACTCACCGCGGAACCGCGGCAAGAGCATGCTCTTGGCCGAGTTGACTCGGCCGTGGGTCGTTTTTCCGGCAGTGTTCTTCTGTTGCTGTTTTGGGACTTTTAGGATGTTTTGTTTCTGCCCAGATTTTCCAGAGAACAAGTTTGTTTTTGGGGTGGTCACAAATCCGTATTTTGATCGAACTTCTTTACACTTTGGCTAATGGGTTATATCTGTGATGTGATATATGTATTGAACGTCTGCTAATCGCTATACGTCGATTAGTGGGGGTTATACATATCTGTGATCTGTAATGTTGATGGTTTGTGTATATGAATTCGTTGGATTGTCGCGGATGAATAGCCGGGCGGTTGTGAAATGAGAGTTTTCTTATTCTTTCAATTCATGTAATATGTAATTTGATGTAATATTATTTGTATGGCCGCACAACTGGGTTGGGGTTGTAGCCGTCATTGTATAATTTCTTTTACTATTTTTGCTCCTAGGATAGACCCAAGGTGGCATGCACAAACTACCGGGTATCAAGAAGTGCCGAGTGGCCTACTCACGGTGTTGAGGGAGGTTGCTTCGCTTCGGGTGCTTGGCGGGTAGTTTGCCGCACCCGTAGGGGTCTAGGGTGGGGTTTTGGCTATTCATCGCGACCGTGTAATCCGCCCTTCATTACAGGCTCATACGAAATGCGGATTCCTAGTATATCCAATGTGTTCATCTGTGATCTGGAATGGCTATCATTGCATATGACGAATGTATATATCTATATATGATATCTATTTAGGCGTTGCTTATATTTTGCATCCGCGCTAGTCCAGCCCCCGCTCTGTCGTTAGTTAAGTAACCTAATGGGTGATGACGAGACCCCGTGGCGAATGCGGATGGCATAAGCATACGTCATATTTTCGTTGTTTTCTGCAATGGTAGGATTAATTGATGGGACGCATTAAAATTAATGCAAGAAAAATAAACCAAGTAAAAGTCGTTGGAACACTTTCAAAACCACTCGGTTCTTTTCAAAACCAAATTTTAAATGCGGAGCTTGAACCACTCCTTTTGAAAGCTATCTCGTTCCTTCGATTGTATCAAGTTCACTACGTTCACGGTTTCGCCAAAACCATTCGTAGCCCTCCGTCGTTTCACATGGATAGTCAATAAGTATTTAAGCTATGTTTGTTGGCCAAAGTCAAGGCATAGTGATTGGTAGCTATTGGATATTCATGTGCAGCATAGATAGATGTGTTGGTTTGGGACAGTCGTTCTACCTTGTTGGCCAAAGTCAAGGGTATGTGCGGGTGGGTTCAAATTAACCTGGAGAATGACGGGTAGAACATGACATGTGACTTATGATTTGTTGGCCAAAGTCAAGGTCATAAGAGCATGGGGCAAAAATCCACATCGGGAGTTTCAAAAGAAACTGAAACTTGCTAGCGCTGCATACCATTTGGAGTGTGATGATTCTGGTAGGATTCCTTCAGTTTTGTCACGCGATGATATTTGGATCCCTATCCTACTGTGAGTATATGCTACTCCTCCGGAACTTTCTCACTTAACGATCAATGCTATAAACCAAGTAGGTGTCTAGAAAGGTGTTAGCGGGGCTACGCCCACAGGGAAAAGAGGTTATTTAATTAAGGAACTTCGTGAAAGTGTTGGAAAACCTCCCTCGAAGTACCGACACTGGCCTGAATGAATGGTTAAGCAAGAATTGTGCGGTGAGATTGATCCCGACTAATTCTTCCTTTATGGTTTGAGGCGGGATTCGAGAGACAGTGGGAGCTATCCTGTTTAGACAAATTAAAAACCACTCTAAACTTGCAAGAGCATCATGCTAAAGTGTTTCTTCTCTCTCTCTCCTAATTGCAGCGACCAAATATCATGACTGGACTTAAGTTACTTCTAGATAAAAATATACTGACAGGGCCAAACTACAAAGATTGGCTCAGGAATGTCAAAATGGCAATCACTTATGACAAGTTGGGGTATCTTCTTACCACCAAATCTCCCCCTGTCCCAGGTCCCAAAACCAGCGTCGCGGATAAGGAAATCCGTAAGACCTGGGAAATCGACTGCGGGAAGGCTAAGTGCCTGGTGCTTGCCTCTATGGATAATGAACATCAGAGGAGGCACGAGAATATGGACCTCGAATCCATATTTCTCCATACAGAAGAACTCTATGGAGAGCAATCCCGTATCGCCAGATATGAAGTGTCGAAATAGCTATTTTTGGCCAGATTGGCCGTCGGATCATCGGTAATAGAACACGTGCTTAAGATGATTGGCTACATAGAGGAGCTCGCGGACTTTGGGACCACGTTGGAGAATGAGCTCTATACGGACTTGATTCTCCAGTACCTTCCTTCCACTTACGCCCAGTTTATCCTGAACTTCAACTTGTAAGAAAAGGAAGTTGAACTTTTAGAGCTCCTTAACATGTTGAGGAGTGCAGAGGGCACCCTACAGAAAGGTAGGGAAACATCCACTTTGTTTGTAGGAGGATCTTCCTCTTCTAGGTCCAAGGCAAAAGCCAAGGGAAAGAAGAAGAAAACCCCCGCCAAACCAAGGGGCGGTGTTAGTAAAGTGGATACGAAGGGAAAGGCAAAAGCAACAAAGGTAGCAGGGAAGCTTGTCAGAAAGGAAGAGTGCTTTTACTGTCACAAGAGTGGACACTGGAAGAAAGATTGCAGGGCTTGGAAGGCTAGAACACAGGATCTGAAGCAAGTTGCGGCTTCAGCTTCAGGTGTGTATGTTATTGAAAACTGTCTATCAATAAACTCTACTTCCTGGGTATTTGATACCAGATCAGGATCTCATATTTGTAATTCTTTGCAGGCATTGAGAAAGCGTAGGTTTTTGAAGGCAGGTAACATGACCCTCAAAGTTGCAAACGGAGCTAGCATGGATGGTGAGGCCGTGGGGGACTATCACCTGGGAATGTCAGATGAACATGTTTCTGTTTTACGTAATTGCTTTTTTGTACCCAATGCAACTTGTAATATCATTTCTGTATCTTTAATATCTAAAGAAGGTTATGAATTTGCGTTTGTAAGTAATGTTGTAAACATTCACCTTAATCAAGTTCTGATTGGGTCAGGTACATTAAGCAATGGTATATACGTATTAAACCAACTACAGATTTTCAATGTCTAGAATACACACAAAAGAAAGTCTCCGGAGACAAATCAGACTTTCTTATGGCATTGTAGACTGGGTCGCATCAATGAAAGAAGGTTAACGAAGTTACATACAGAAGGATATTTGGATCTGTTCGAATATCAATCATATACAACTTGTCAATCCTGTCTCAAAAGAAAGATGACAAAGACTCCGTTCACTGGAAACGGAGTAAGAGCGAGCGAGCTCTTGGAACTCGTACACAGCGACGTGTGCAGTCCAATGTCTACGCATGCACGAAGCGATTATTCTTACTTCATTACTTTTACGGATGACTTTTTAAGGTACGGATATGTCTTCTTACTGAAACATAAATCCAAAGCCTTTGGAAAATTCCAGGAATATAAGAATGAAGTAGAAAAACAAACATGCAAAAGTATCAAGACACTGAGATCTGATCGAGGTGGTGAATACTTGAGTGCCGAGTTCCTGGATTACTTAAAAGAGAATGGAATTCTCTCTCAGCTTACTCCACCATACACTCCGCAACATAACGGTGCATCAGAGAGACGGAACCGAACCCTATTGGATATGGTACAGTCCATGATGAGTAACGCTGAGTTACCGCGATCATTCTGGGGATACGCACTAGAATCAGCTGCATACCTTTTGAACCGAGTTCCAACTGAGACTGTGCCTACTACACCATATCAGATGTGGTGGCGGAAGAGACCCTATCTTAATCACATTAAGACATGGCGATGCCCAGCTTTTGTCAAAAAGCAGCATGTGAACAAACTCGAGGCACGCTCAGTACGATGCAAGTTTATGGGATATCCAAAGAACACCAAGGGATATTTCTTCTATTGCAGAGAGGAACAAAAGGTTTTTGTTTCTCGTCATGCCCACTTCTTGGAAACTGAGTTTTTGGAAAATCAGATAAGTGGGAACGCAATAGAACTGGAAAAAATTCCAGAACCACGAGCTATTACTGAAAGCTTAGTAGAACCAGAGGGTTCGAAAGATCAGGACATTCCTGCGCCGCTCCGCAAAAGTAGTAGGCAGTCTCATCTGTTAGTTATATGTATGCCCTAGAGGCCATTACTATACATAGGATGTATATTGTAGTGGATGCTGGGACATATATAGGGAGGACTTTCTTGCTCGACATGATAGTATGCTATCTGGTTGCTCTTTACCTTAACGTGTACACTGATTGTCTCTCTGTTACAGGTTGGTAAAGCCCTTAGGATATGTACTTGACTATCTAGACTATGATGCGGATCATACTAGTGGGGACATGGTTGTCCATAAGTACATCCTTCAAGGTCCCTAGTCGTGGGTAAATCGAGACGGGGCATCGATATACCAGAGTAGACTAACGTATACCTTCTCGACCCATACAGATGGGCGATGGATGATCCCATATCCATTGGTGTTTGACATCAGAGATGATATAAGGGTGCTCAGTAGAGACTGGGTACACTGGACGGACTCGCCGAAACTCCCAGATGGTATTATACCTTACGTCAGATGGCAGTTCTCTGGTGACACTGGTACAGAGTAGTCTGTTGACCCGAGATTGTCATAGAGTCTTGTGTGGTTCCCACTGTGCTTTGATTTCCACCTTACCACGTCCAAGAGGGCATGCAAAACGGTGGTTTTTTGGTACAGTCCCGAGTCACATGGAGGCAATGAGTGATAGGAGGGGATTCGTCTCTCCCGGTATAGGGGGTTGATGTTGCGCTGTGTTCGATTGGCTATAACAGGAAATCCCTGTCCAGGGTTGTTGAGATTTACTGGTAAGTGTTACCAGTAGTTTCTCGAAATGTTATAGACCTCATATCGACACGACTTATCGAGCTATTGGGGTCTGACGTTTACCACCCCTAGGCGAGATATGCGGCATATCAGACGATCAGACCGGACTGTACGGTAGTGTTACTGGTTGGATTCACTGGAGTGTGAGCGGGCTTGCTCGTCGATCTTCAGATCGCTCAATACCCGGGTGGCCATTACGTTTAGCAGACCGCTTGCAGCTTGTGGGTGTTTGATATGATCATCACCTGCTGCCGGCGTATTGACGAGTCTTTAGAGTCCTACACAGAGGTTTCCTAGCTCAAGCGAAACGAAATAGGAGCGCGTATGAGATATGTGCGGGACCGAGAATAATGCGTGTATGTGATACCGTATTCTATTCTCGCGATGAATGTATCGATTGGTTGTATGCGATATAACCTAGTTATCGAATCGGAGATTGTTTCGATAAGTCGATACATTGGATACTAGTCGGTTATGTGCGACATGACCGGATCATTGAATCAAGTGTTGATTTAATGATTTAATGTATAATTATATATTTGATATATTACTTTGCATTAACTAGTATTGGTTCACTTTATATGGATTTTCTCACTTGAAGTTCGCAAGTTGTATATGTGATATACTTTTGTGCACATGATTGTATCATGTTTGATGATACATGCTTTTTGGTTAAGTGTAAAGAATTAAACCATGGTTAAGTTGGAAATTAGGTTTTTGTTTTATTTATTCATTCATTTATTTGTTTATTTATTTTGGAAAATAAATGGCATAAAGAAATGAAATGGTGGCTCATTTTGGACTTGCATGTTGAAGCTTCATGAAGCTTTGACTAAGTCACCATTTTGTCTCATGCTTAACCCTAACCACTCCACTTAACAATAGTTGATTCTCTACACTTCACCATGGTTAGATTATGATAAGGATTCCTTTTATTTTCTATTTGGAAAACTTATCATATTCATTATCTTCTTCTTCTTCTTCATCTTCAAAGAAGAAAGCTTGCTTCATCAATGGTAATTGATGAAAAAGAGTGAGAAATCCAATTCTAAAGTGAACCCTCTTCCTATTTCTTCATCCTCTACCTCTTGCCAAGTAGTAGAGTGTGTTTTCTTCACAAGTTTAATGACTTGGTGAAGTTGGAGCTTGATCTAGCGATGCCTCGACGTAGATCATCTTCGGCACGAAGTCGATGACCTAGCCCGCTTCTTCTCCGATGAATCCGATGCTAGAGCCCGGGATTGCATGAGGACAGCGGAGAGGACTTCATCATGGAGCTATGAAGGTGGAGGATCGGATCTACAAAGGTTGTATTTCCGAATTCTTGTAGTTAAGTGTTAACTAGTTTGTTTTTCGCCTAAACATCTAGCCAACGATCCGTATTAGGGTTTCTCGGCATCGTTAAATTTTGAAATTGGCATGGTTGATGCCTTGTGAGACCTCTAGTGTGTTCCTAGGAACCCTACAGTGGTATCAGAGCCTAGCTAGAGCCTTAGGCGAAGTCTAGACGAAGTTTGAAACCCGAACGAACCCGAAACCCCAACACAAACATGCTCTCTGGACTTTTTCCAAAATCTGGAGTTTTTCAATATTAAAAATATGCAGAAAAATCAGCAGGTGATTTTATGAGTTTCTGTGAAATTCGTGTTCCTAAATCCATTAAACTGCCGCGGTTCCGCGGCACGAGCATGGCTCGTGCGGCGGTTCCGCGGCCGTACGACCACCTTATTTAATATATTTTACACAGTAACTCCTAATTGATAATGCTGGATTTTCTGGGAATTTTTAATTTTTTATTCAAGAGTTGAATTTCAGGGGTTGTTTTGGGGATTCGGTGTTTCGATCGGAGTATCAAATTTTGTCTATGTGGCTTTCCGGATAAATTTTAGAATATGTTAAAAAGTTCGACCGGATATAAATACCCAATTTTTCCCCTGTCGGGAAATTTCCAAGTGTTGGATTTTTCCGTAGTTTAAAGACGTTCTAAGTAGTGCAAGTAACGCG
The DNA here is from genome assembly GCA_030015575.1 of Agapanthus africanus. Classification (NCBI taxonomy): domain Eukaryota; kingdom Viridiplantae; phylum Streptophyta; class Magnoliopsida; order Asparagales; family Amaryllidaceae; genus Agapanthus; species Agapanthus africanus. Next base: position 650,604,842 of record JASDDO010000019.1, on the reverse strand, counting down.
ATGGACCCTCTAGAAGACAACAAACCTTAACTCGATTATGTGACCGTCTTGAACTGCCCTTTGAACCTTCGGGTTTGGGGCAGTACGGCGTGCCACATGTGAGGCGTTGGCTTGACCCTTCTACGGCTGGACCGTTGGTACTGAGGCACGAACTGAATGTTTTTAGACTTGTTTCATGTGTTGATCTGTATCCGGAAAACTTGGGTATTCGACTGTTCGATCGGAAAGTTTAACATTTTCTGTTTATCTGGAATGTGATACAATAATTGGAATTCACAACTAGTTATGAGATAACTGAATGAATATTATAAACATAGCAGTTTAGTCTCACTTGATCGGTTGCCACGGAATTTTGATGCGATCAAAAGTCCGTCGCAATCACATAGCGTACGCGGATACTCGCCGGGTAAACTTAATAGACAGCCTCACTCCACAGCCCCGACCAAGTGACTGTAGGAGAACCCCGTCGCCGAAAGCGTCCGTTCTGGTGCTTGCGGCAGTGGTGTTCCGCCTTGGTGCACTTCGTCGACGGTATCGGGGGTGCGGCCGCCTACTGAAGTTTGCGACGAGCATTCGATCAGGATGTCGGGAATCTTGTTGAATTGCCCGACTTGATATTGAAAAGAGTTTTCGATTATGAGACTAAAATGCGGGGTTTATAATTGTTAGGCATGTGATGTCTAAGGAATTCATTTGGTCAGGCATGCGATGTCTGAGGTAGTTGCGGATTCCAACTGTTGTAGTTTTACACTTTCTTTTCTGTGACTGTAAGTGTAATATATGATATCGCCGGTTTCGTTGCTATATGTCAACGACAATTGGGATGCGCATATTTACTTACGTTATGTGTTGCTGGATATGTTATATTGGATCGTCGTGTTTGAATAGCCAGGGGTTTTTATGTGAGATGAGTGTTTTTTCATTTTCATTCATGTAAAAACTTGTATGTAATATTCTTTTATTTGGGGCACTTCCAGGTTGCGGAAGATGTCACCCTTTGTATATTATTTACTTTTCCGCACTAGGATAGACCCAAGGAGGAGGGCACAAGTAACCGGGTTCTAGGGTCCAGTGGGAGAGCAACTCGAGGAGTCGAGTCCGGGTCTCCTAACTCTAGAATTGGTAGGGTTGCTTGCCGCTCTCGTAGGGGTATAGGGGTGTGGGTTTGGCTATTCATCGCGACCGTGGAATCCGTGTTTTATACTGGCTCGTATTAAAAACACGGACGTCCTAGTATATCCAATATTTCATATGTTTCTTCTGCTGCGATATCTGTGATGTGATCATGTGATGTTCTGTGATAGATACTGTATATAGTATATATGATATATTATATAGATGTTACTTATGTTTTACACCCGCGCTAGCCCTGCCCCGCTCTGCCGTTAGTTACCTAACCTAACGGTGTACGAGGGGACATCGAGGCGAATGCGGATGGCATAAGTGTACGTCGTATTTATCTGTGATGTTTAGGTAACTTAAATGATGGGACTTCATTAATGTGATTAATGAAAGAAAAGAAACCTAAAGATGTTGTAGAATTGAATTTCAAAATAAAACACGTAGCTACAGTTCTTGCTTTGCACAGAGGTATATATGATATATCCTGCACCTTATTCGATGAGGAAAGGACCGAGATCCCTTCACCGGGAGTGACTCCTTTAGCAATAACTGGCAGATGCTACACACTCGGTTTGTCTTTTGATTGCTTTTAAGTGTTTTTGCTTTGCACAGTGATATATGTGATATATCCCGCACCTCATTCGACGAGGAAAGGACCGACGATCCCTTCACCGGGAGTGACTCCTTTAGCAAAACTGGAAAAGCCTCAAAAACACTCCATTTTAAAATCATTTGATTCTACAACGATATCAAGTTCATTACGCAATAGGTTTTCAGAAAAACCTGTCGTAGCCCTCCGTCATTTCAGATAAATCCTGTTTAGTATTCGTGCTGCGTTTGTTGACCTTGTCAAGGCGCAGTGTGCGGTAGCTAACCAGTATTTATCTGCTTATGCATATGATGCAGATTGGGTTAGGGTAGTCGTGCGGCCTTGTTGACCTTGTCAAGGGTCGTGCGGGTGGGTTTCATTCAATCAAGAAATGACGGGTTGAACTTGACTTGCGGTCTATGGTTTGTTGACCTTGTCAAGGTCATAGATCGTTCGGGGCAAAATATTATCGGGAATTTCAAGTGTTGAGATTTGCAATGAGATTGCATACCTTCTATGAGATAGTTGGATCCCGATACCCGCTGCGAGTAATTGTTATTCCTGGGAGAGTTTTATACATTACAATTAGCCGAACAAGTAGGTGTCTAGAAAGGTGTCAACGGGGTTATGCCTCTGGGAAAACGAGGTTTACATTAATTAGGTTCGTGCGAAAGCACGGGGGACCTCCCTCAAAGTACCGACACTGGCCTGGCTGAAAGATTGGCGAACTTGTAGTGTGTAATTAATCCCGGCTAGTCTTTCCTTTTAGGGTTTGAAGGAAGATTTGATTAAAAGCAGTGGGAGCCATCCTGATTAGATAAAAAAATAACCAATCTATTCTTGAAAGAGCGCACGCTGAGTGTTTTCTTCTCTCTCTCTCCAGGTAGCGACCATATCACGCCTTAATCAAGATAATAATACGGATATTTGACCAAACCCGCTTGTTATACTGAGCTGGGGAACGTTGGTCCCGCTCCAACTTATAATTGTTATAAGACAGAGCAGGAAATTGGGGATTACCAGAATTCCCATGCCGCCCAAACGAAGAGAGTGCATGTTGATGCATCATCTTCGGATGTGTTCATTACAGAGAACTGTTTCTCAGTATCCTTTACGTCCTGGGTATGTGATACCAGATCAGGATCCCAGATATGTAATCTGTTACATAGGGCTACAGATAGGTAGAGAACTGAGAACGGGTGATAAGTTTCATGTGGCAGAAAACGGGGCAAGAGTTGCAGCCAAGTCTGTTGGTCACTGTCACCCTGTATTACAAATACATTGATTCTGAACGAATGCTATTAGATACCGAACCTGATATACAAAATCATATCAGTCTCTTTATTAGTAAAGAAATGATAAAATTTTGTATTGTTGGATAATGTTTTGAACATTTCCTATATCAAAAGTTGATCGGTTCAGGCACGTTATCTAAAAGCATTGATGTTCTAAATCAAACTACAGTTCTTAGTATACGGAACACACATAAGAGGAAGAGTTCAGAAATGAACGAATCCTTCTTGAGGCATTGTAGACTAGGTCATATCAATGTGACCCGACTAGCTGAAGTTACATTTAGATGCATATTTAAATCAGTTTGAATTTACATCTTGTGAAACTTGCCAGTCATGTCACAAAGATATAATGACACTAGCTCTGTTTATTGGAAACAGAGAAAGAGTTAGTAAACTCTTGGGACAGATACATGATGATGTATGTAAGGTCCCCTGTCTACATATGCCAGGACCGGTTCTTTATACTTCGTTACATTCTCTGATAATCTCTCAAGATTCAGACATATGTTCCTGTTGAAACACAAGTCCGAACCTTTTGAGATATTCACAGAATATAAGTTAGAAGTAGAGAACCAATACGGGTATAAGTATTATGTCCTTTGATGAGATCGAGGAGGAAAATACTTGAGCACGGAAATCCTGGACTATTCTAAAGGAGAATGAGATTCTCTCTTAGCGTTACTCCTCCGAATACACCATAGCACGATGGTATATCGGGGCGGAGCAGTCGCACCATATTCGATATGGTGGGCTCTATGATGAGTACTACTGAGTTACCTATTTCCTTTTGGGAGTTATGCACTTGAGAAGCTACATACCTATTGAATAAGATTCAAATCAAATCAGTTGCCTACCACTTCATATTTGATATGATAAGGGAAGAGCCCATCTCTTAAGTTAGTTAAGATTTAGGGTTGTCCAGCCTATGTCTGAAAAGCATAATCCGGACAAGCTCGAGGCAAGATCTGTTATGTAGAACTGGAAATGTTCCAGCTATACAAACTGCAGCTGATGATTTGAAAGAACCAAAGGATTCAATAGTTACCAACGAACCTCAGCCTCTCCGCCGATCTAGTAGGGTTCCTCACCCACCTGAGAGATACTTCGGTTTCTCTATGACAGTGGGAGCGAGGATTGCATCATGAGATGATGACCCAACTAGTTTCGAGCTGGCCATTAGGAGTGGGACTCTGTAAGAATGGCTGGATGATTAGTGATCTGAGATGGAATCCTTATACACCAACAAAGTATGGACTTTGGTTGCTATATCTGAAGGGTTAAATCCCCATCAGGAGCAAGTATATCTTGAGAAGATTACTTGGTGTACATGGAAAAGTTGAGACTTTCAAAGCTAGACTTGTTAAAGGTTTGCATCATTGACCAGGTATGGATCATGATGAAACCTTTTCTAAGGATCTATGCTTAAGTCCATCCAGATCCTACTTGCCACGGCTACATACCATGACTACGATATCTGGTGGTTGGGTGTCATGACTGCTTTTCTAAATGATGATTTGGAAGAAAGCGTGTATAAGTACACAGCCAGAGGGCTTCGTAGACAGTGGGAGCAGCGGAAACGTGTGCAAGATGTTTTATAGGATAAAGCAGGCATCGCGGAGTTGGAACATCTGTTTTGATGAAGTAGTCAAAGAAGTTGACATCATCAAAATGGCAGATGAACCTTGTATAAACAAAAAGGTAGTAGGGAGTATGGTGACGATCCTCGTAGAGTACATGGATGACATACTCTTGATAGGGAAGGAGTTTCCTATGCTACGCTCGATCAATCTCCGCTTATCACAATGATTCTCCATATAGGATCAAAGTGTACCTACTAAATCCTAGGTTTTGGATCTATGAGATAGATCTAAATGGATGTTAGGATTCTCACAAGTTGTAGTGAGACGGTATCAACCGATCCTGGGGAGAATCACTGGAAGGGTTCCAGGGTGATAAAGACGACTGAAAGTCAGTCACAGGCATTGTCTTTACCCTCAGTAAAGGGACGGTATGTTAGAAGAGTTCCAAGCTAGATACCGTGACATACTAGACGATAAAGGCTAGATACATCGCTACTTAAGATGCTACCAAAGAGGCAGTCTGGATGTATATTTGTTCATGAGATGAACTTAGTTCCTCCCATTGTGTGACAATGGAGTTTTGGCTTATGCCAAGGAACGCCGGTCCCATCAGTGATCCAGACATATTCTAAGGCAGTATCACCTGATCATGGAGATGGTTGATCTCTAAGGGATCGAGGTAAAGAGAGTAGACTCAGAGGAAAACACAGCGGATCCACTCACAAAGGCCTGTTCCCAGAGAGAGACTTTTATAGGATGGTTGAGTATGAGATACTACAACCACTGCTATCAGATGGCCCTAGTGCAAGTGGGAGATTGTTAGTTATATGTATGCCCTAGAGGCCATTACTATACATAGGATGTATATTGTAGTGGAAGCTGGGACATATATAGGGAGGACTTTCTTGCTCGACATGATAGTATGCTATCTGGTTGCTCTTTACCTTAACGTGTACACTGATTGTCTCTCTGTTACATGTTGGTAAAGCCCTTAGGATATGTACTTGACTATCTGGACTATGATGCGGATCATACTAGTGGGGACATGGTAGTCCATAAGTACATCCTTCAAGGTCCCTAGTCGTGGGTATATCGAGACGGGGCATCGATATACCAGAGTAGACTAGCGTATACCTTCTCGACCCATACAGATGGGCGATGGATGATCCCATATCCATTGGTGTTTGACATCAGAGATGATATACGGGTGCTCAGTAGAGACTGGGTACACTGGACGGACTCGCCGAGAACTCCCAGATGGTATTATACCTTACGTCAGATGGCAGTTCTCTGGTGACACTGGTACAGAGTAGTCTGTTGACCCAAGATCGTCATAGAGTCTTGTGTGGTTCCCACTGTGCTTTGATTTCCACCTTACCACGTCCAAGAGGGCGAGCAAAACGGTGGTTTTTGGGTATAGTCCCGAGTCACATGGAGGCAATGAGCGATAGGAGGGGATTCGTCCCTCCCGGTATAGGGGGTTGATGTTGCGCTGTGTTCGATTGGCTATAACAGGAAATCCCTGGCCAGGGTTGTTGAGATTTACTGGTAAGTGTTGCCAGTAGTTTCTCGAAATGTTATAGACCTCATATCGACACGACTTATCGAGCTATTGGGGTCTGACGTTTACCACCCCTAGGCGAGATATGCGACATATCAGACGATCAGACCGGACTGTACGGTAGTGTTACTGGTTGGATTCACTGGAGTGTGAGCGGGCTTGCTCGTCGATCTTCAGATCGCTCAATACCCGGGTGGCCGTTACGTTTAGCAGACCGCTTGCGGCTTGTGGGTGTTTGATATGATCATCACCTGCTGCCGGCGTATTGACGAGTCTTTAGAGTCCTACACAGAGGTTTCCTGGCTCAAGCGAAACGAAATAGGAGCGCGTATGAGATATGTGCGGAACCGAGAATAATGTGTGTATGTGATACCGTATTCTATTCTCGCGATGAATGTATCGATTGGTTGTATGCGATATAACCTAGTTATCGAATCGGAGATTGTTTCGATAAGTCGATACATTGGATACTAGTCGGTTATGTGCGACATGACCGGATCATTGAATCAAGTGTTGATTTAATGATTTAATGTATAATTATATATTTGATATATTACTTTGCATTAACTAGTATTGGTTCACTTTATATGGATTTTCTCACTTGAAGTTCGCAAGTTGTATATGTGATATACTTTTGTGCACATGATTGTATCATGTTTGATGATACATGCTTTTTGGTTAAGTGTAAAGAATTAAACCATGGTTAAGTTGGAAATTAGGGTTTTGTTTTATTTATTTATTCATTTATTTGTTTATTTATTTTGGAAAATAAATGGCATAAAGAAATGAAATGGTGGCTCATTTTGGACTTGCATGTTGAAGCTTCATGAAGCTTTGACTAAGTCACCATTTTTTCTCATGCTTAACCCTAACCACTCCACTTAACCCTAGTTGATTCTCTACACTTCACCATGGTTAGATTATGATAAGGATTCCTTTTATTTTCTATTTGGAAAACTTATCATATTCATTATCTTCTTCTTCTTCTTCATCTTCAAAGAAGAAAGCTTGCTTCATCAATGGTAATTGATGAAAATGAGTGAGAAATCCAATTCTAAAGTGAACCCACTTCCTATTTCTTCATCCTCTACCTCTTGCCAAGTAGTAGAGTGTGTTTTCTTCACAAGTTTAATGACTTGGTGAAGTTGGAGCTTGATCTAGCGATGCCTCGACGTAGATCATCTTCGGCACGAAGTCGATGACCTAGCCCGCTTCTTCTCCGATGAAGCCGACGCTAGAGCCCAGGATTGCATGAGGACAGCGGAGAGGACTTCATCATGGAGCTATGAAGGTGGAGGACCGGATCTACAAAGGTTGTATTTCCGAATTCTTGTAGTTAAGTGTTAACTAGTTTGTTTTTCGCCTAAACATCTAGCCAACGATCCGTATTAGGGTTTCTCGGCATCGTTAAATTTTGAAATTGGCATGGTTGATGCCTTGTGAGACCTCTAGTGTGTGCCTAGGAACCCTACAGCTGCCCGAGAGATACTACGGTTTTCTCATAGACGGGGATAGAGAGGATTGCATCATTGATAGTGATGAGCCGACTAGCTTCCACCAGGCCATTCAGAGCGTTGACTCGGTAAAATGGCTGGATGCAATGCGGACCGAAATGGAGTCCATGTACACCAACAAAGTATGGACGTTGGACGTTGCTCCAGATGGGGTAAAACCCGTAGGATGCAAGTGGATCTTCAAAAGGAAGATTGGTGTAGATGGACAGGTTGAGACCTATAAAGCTAGACTTGTTGCAAAGGGTTTCCGTCAAAGACCTGCCTTGGACTATGACGAAACCTTTTCTCCAGTGGCTATGCTGAAATCCATTCGGATCCTTCTTGCCATTGTTGCCTTCCATAATTATGAAATCTGGCAAATGGACGTAAGGACCGCTTTTCTAAATAGAAATTTAGAGGAGTGTGTCTATATAGACCAGCCAGAGGGTTTCATTCTGAGTGGGAGTAGCGGAAAGGTGTGCAAGTTTCTTAAGTCCATCTATGGACTAAAGCAGGCATCGCGGAGTTGGAACATCTGTTTTGATGAGACGGTCAAAGAATTTGGCTTTATCAAAAATCCAGATGAACCATGCATCAATAGTAGATTTGTAGCAAGAACTGTAGTATTCCTCGTTTTATATGTGGATGACATTCTCTTGATAGGAAATGACATTCCTATGCTACAATCTGTCAAAGGGTTCTTGTCACACAGGTTCTCCATGAAAGACCTGGGTGATGCCTCTTACATTCTGGGGATCCGGATCAATCGTGACAGATCCAAGAGGATATTAGGACTTTCACAGTCCAGGTACATCGACACCATACTGAAAAGATTCGCTATGGAAGATTCCAAGCGCGGTAATCTACCGGCTTGTCACGGGATCACCCTCTCCAAAGAGATGTCAACCAAGACTGATTTGGAAAGGGATCGCATGTCTATTATACCCTACGCTTCTGCGGTAGGCTCTATAATGTTTGCGATGTTGTGCACCAGACCAGATGTAGCTTATGCACTGAGTGTGGTAAGCCGGTATCAGTCAAACCCTGGGGAGAAATACTGGATAGCGGTAAAGAACATTCTCAAGTACCTGAGAAGGACTAAAGAGATGTTCTTGGTGTATGGCGGAAAAGACCTCCAGATCGAGGCCTTTGCTGACTCTAGCTTCCAGAGTGACAAGGATGATTCCAAGTCCATGTCGGGTTATGTCTTTACCCTCTATGGAGGGGCGGTGTGTTGGAAGAGTTCCAAACAAGAAACCGTTGCTGACTCGACGATGGAAGCGGAATATATCGCTGCTGCAGATGCCGCAAAAGAAGCCGTCTCGATAAGGAAGTTCCTAACAGAACTTCAGGTGGTTCCGTCCATTGTTGATCCAGTACCTTTGTATTGCGACAACAACGGGGCTATAGCTTTAGCGAAGGAACCCATGTCCCATCAGAAGTCCAGGCATATCTTGAGGCGGTATCACCTGATCAGGGAGATCGTGGGTCGCCAGGAGATCAAGGTTCGGAGAGTTGCTACGGAAGATAACACTGCCGATCCATTCACGAAAGCTTTACCCCAGACTCAGTTCGAGCGGCTGATCGAGATGATAGGTCTTCAATACGCCAGTACATTGCTTTAGTGCAAGTGGGAGATTGTTAGTGTATATGCTCTAGAGGCCATTACTGTATCATACTAGTTTGTATATTACTTGATGGAAGCTTAGGATATTCACCTTGTATTGACAATCTTGCTCAATATAGTAGTATGCTACTTGGTTTGTTTCTACTTTAATGTGTGCATGTGTTTCTTTTAGCATATCGCCTTTACACATTAGTGGAGCCCTTAGGGTCTTTGCTTAATTACCAGCGTTGTGATGGCAGTCACACTCGTGAGGGCTGGGTAATCCACAAGCACATCCTTATGTAGGTCCCTAGTCATAGGACTATCGAGACAGGGCATCGATACTCCAGAGTAGACTAGCGTATGCGCTTCTCATCCCAGTTTGGGAAACGGTCTGTCCCACAGCCATCAGTAGTCGTACTTGAGATAGTAAGCGGGTGATCGTTAGGTTACGAGTACACTGGACAGGACTCGTCGAGAACTGTTGGTTGGTATTATACCTATCGTCAGTTATCAGTTCCCAGGTGACAAGAGTACAGCTTAGTCTGTTGACTTGACACTGTCACTTCGCCTCGAGTGTGTTCCCACTGTTCTTTGATTACTACCCTACCACGGCTCAAAGGAGTCGTGCAAACAGGTAGTTTTTAGGTGCAGTCCCGAAGCACTTGGAGGAAGTGATGGTTAGACAGGATTCGTCTCTCTCGGTATTGGGGGTTGATATCGCGCTGTGTCTAGGAGAGCCATTACATAAAGTCCCTGGCCAGGGCAAGCGAGATAGACTGGTAGGTTTCCAGTGTTATCTCAGGGTGTTCTGGGCTACACTCCGACACGACTTGTACCGCTATTAGGGGACTGACGTTTACCGCCTCCCTAGGCCTGCCATGCGATACTCTTAGACGAACAGACCGGACTGTACGGTGACTGTCACATTTAGGCTCAGTAGGAGTTCAGATGGGTTTACCTCGTCAGTCTTCTTATCGGCATCTACTTGGGGACCGTTACGTACAGCTAGTGCCGCTTGCGGTCTGTGGTTAAACCCACTGCCAGCGTAGTGTCGTGTCTTTAGAATCCCACACAGAGGGTTATTCGCCTTCAGGCAAAATGAGTAGAGGTCGCATGGTTTTGCGACGGGGTTCGTTCATATCCGCGCACTTGTGCACGTTTGGTGTCCGGACAGCTTATACTAGCAGGCTTTGGTTTAAGCCAGATCCTAGTATATGTTTTGGGATTGGTTTTATCTATTTGTATTCGTGTTCCTCTGAACACGGATACGGGTGTGTATGCACAGTTGACTGAGGCAGAGGTAGAGGACTTTCATTAGGGTTGATGACCATTGTCATTTTCTTAACCCTAATGCTTATGTGTGAAATATGATTATTAATATTAGTTAATTATAATTGTGTATGGTTAGAGTTGTTGACCATTTGACTATGCTTGACTTGTTAACCTAGGTTGACAAGTTGACCATCATCATTTCATATGAAAGATCCTCTTTGATCCTTGCAAAAGTATTTAATGTGAAATGATAACGGTCATTTCATGATTAACCATCACAATTATCTTTAGCTAATTATTAATTTATCATAATTCATATATATGTGAGAAGGTTGGCATTATTCTTCTCATTCTATCATTCTCATCCTCTCTCATCCTCTTCCTCTCTCTCAAAGCTCTCCCTTCTCATGAGTTGAGAACCATTGAGCTTGAGATAAATCCCTCAAAATTACTCTCTACTCTTTCTAAGGTTCTAGGTTTAGCACAACAAGCACCTTAGTTACTTCTAGTTTGAGGTTGGAGCTAAAGGTAGAGGCCCTCGGGTGGATCTTTCTTCGGCAAGAGAAGGCGACGAGGAGAACCCGTTCATCACACTCCAAGGAGCAAGAAGAGAAGGAATTCAAGACTTAGGTATAACCCCTTAACCGAGTAGCTAACTCTTTTAGCTTTGTAGTTAGTTTATGTTTAGCAAAGATCCCTCCTTTTGTGTAGTCCATGTTGCCTAGCGTTGTAAAAATCGAATTTTTCATAACGTTTCCGCCTCCCCGCAAGCACCGGGGTGGGCAACGTGGACTTACATTATTTACTATTCATGAGTTGGCAACTCACCCCCGTTGTGCCACAGTGTTTTGCAGGTTGTTCCTCAAAGTAGTCAGAGGCAGGGCTATTTTCTATCTATCGTATCATCTTTTGCAGCGGATACCGCTACGGCTGGCTGAGTACAATTTTGCTATAGGTGGGTTTTGTGGTTATCCGATGTCAATCTTTGTATCTTGTTGTATCTTGTACTCTCCATCTACCATTATCATGTATGACTTAGAGACTTGATGTGAGGACGATATTGTATAATATTTTTTTGACTTGGAGGTCTTTTATGCAGTTTTATTTATATCGTCTTTTATTTCTTCGCTACGGCGTCGTATATCTGTTGTGGTGGTTGTTTTCCGCCTTTGGGCGTGTATTTGCTCCCGTTTGGGGATGCTTTACTTATATCTTTGTCGTACCCCTTTTTGGGGCTGGTTTTTACAAAGGAGGTGCTGCCAAAATTTTAAAGGAAATAAAGTTGGACTTTAAAGAATTTAGTTTGAGATTTCAAAAGTTTTAAAATTCTTCTTATTTCTTACTTCTTTTGATGGTTTAGATTGCTGGGTTTTTGGCTTACTTAAATTGCGTTACGCCTGTGGACGTTGCTTAGTTTACGGTCCGTCACGTGCCACTTTTGGGTCGTGATAAAGTTGGTATCAGATCGCTAGGTTTTACCTTTCGGAGTGTAGGATGTCCTTGGTATGATGGAGTTGGTAACTTAAGTAGAGTAACGTAGTGTGTGTATATCCGCGGCAAAATCACGATCACGGTACTCCGCCTGAAGCGACCTAAGTACTAATTGCTTGAATTCTTTCCTTGATGATACATATCCTTATGATTCGATTTCCGTGTTCTTATCGAATCCTTTTCCATTTATAACCTTTGCCGCCGATAACTATGAGGACTCAGAGAGGTGCAGCGAGGGCCGAGATTAGAGTTGACTCGTGTGGGACGAGGACTGACCAGGATGGCATGCTCGTTGCACAGGAGCAGATGGATCCGCCTTCGACAGATCGTATCGCTAGGCTTGAGGTAGAGATGTAGGACTTGCGCCATACGATGAGGTCTTTGGTTGAGCCCAATAGAGCGCAGTGACAGGAGGTTGCCATTCCTGTTACCCAGTTGTTCCTTGCGGTCAGTACACAACATTTCGTCACATAAACAACACCATTGGATGCAGCCCTAGTTGACGAGGCACATATTCCAAAGACTTTGGGAGTTCGAGGACCGAGGAGGGCTAGTACAGGTGTGTCAGCCCCGAGACAGAGGTTCAGTCGGCGAGACAGATTTCATGACCGTCGCGGGAGTAGCAGAGGCTTAGGATGAGGACCGTCGTTCAGCTCTCATCCCTAGGAGGGTCAGCAGCCATCTTATGGATGTTTTCGATGCGGGAGCCTTCATCACCTCATCAGGAATTGTTCCTTAGCATCGCGTCAGACTCGTGTTCGGAAAGGTCATGGTCGCGGAGGATTTGCTCAGAGGGACAGGTTGGCAGAGGAGGAGTTCAGCTAGTTGCGGGTAAGGGCAGACACGAGAGTTTGCTTCTACTCATCGGGATGCGCGGACGTCCAATGCAGAGTTTTCAGGTATTCTTAATTCGTATGTTCTTTTGATGCACTTGTTTGTTTTACACACTTTATGCCGTGGTTGGGCCGAGAGTCGTGTTAGCTAGATCAACCGTTTGTTGTGTTAACTTCTGTCAGCGATTCTTTTGTTGCGCGACACGTGTTTTGGTCGTGTGCCAATCGGATAGGTGTCACGACCCGAAATTGGCACGTGACGGCCCTAATACTACGCAACGCCTAAAGACGTAACGCAGTAAAAGAAAGCCAAAACCCATAAATCTAAACCATTAAAAAGACAAGAAAAGATAATAGCAGTTTTGAAACATTTGAAATCATCGGTTGGTCATTACCATAAGTCCCTGGCCAGGGCTGATTGAGAATTACTGATAGAATTATCAGTAGATTCTCGGATGGTGATAGAGCCATACCGACACGACTTGTACGGTTATTTGGGGTCTGACGTTTACCTCCTCCCTAGACCATACATGCGATACTCCTAGACGAACAGACCGGACTGCACGGATATTGTCACGCACAGGCTCAGTAGGAGTTCGGATGGGTATCCTCACCGGCCTTCTTATCGACATCTACCTGGGGACCGTTACGTACAGCTAGTGCCGCTTGCGGTCTATGGTTAAACCCACTACCAGCGTAGTAGTCGAGTCTTTAGAGTCCCACACAGAGTTTTCCCAACTCCAGGGGAAATGATATAGAGGTCGTACGGTTTTACGACAAAGGGTTTAGACGCATACGTGTTTAAACGCACGTACGACATTCGGACAGTTTTTACTAGTCGGCTTTAGTTTAAGCCAGATTCTAGTATCGGGTTATTGGATTTATACAGTCTACATTTTTTCCGTGTTTTCACGGATGCGAGGGGCGTTCTCGTAATTATCCGAGAAGCTTCTAGAAGGAGGGTGACTAAGGAGGTTAAGGTGGCATTTTCATTAATTACTTTAGTGACTCATTCATATGATTCATCATATCATTAAATGCATCATTAATGCGTCATTAATGATCTAATGACTCACATGATGAATCACTCTTCTTGAATAAATGAAGCATGGTGAATAATCATTTAATTGATATTATTTGATAATTCATTATGTTTGATATATTCAAATGAGAAGCTTTTCTCTTCTCATTATCATCACCACCTTCTCTCTCCTCAAGTGTACTCCTTCTTCAAACCCTAATCCTACCACTCATGAGTTGAGACCATGGATTAGGATAGAGTAAACACTCCACAACCTAACTCTACATCATCTTAGTTACTTTCGTTAGCAACTAGAGAAACAAAGTTAGCTCAAGTCTTGAAGTGTAGCTTGGATTAGGGTACTCGGGTGGATCATCTATCACGGATAGGAGGCCGAGGAGGACTTAGAGATCATAAAGACGAAGGACTAGAATCATTTGGTATAATCTCTTTACATAGTAGCTTAGAACTCTATGCTTATTGTTAATTATCGTTTAGAAAAGATCTTCGGTTAGTCGATATATGCTACAAAACAAGATCATTTTTCATAATTCCGCCTCCCGGCAACTCGTGGGGTGTTGCACATCGACTTACACCAACCCCCTAGGCCCGCCATGCGATACTCATAGACGAACGGACCGGACTGTACGGATATTGTCACTGACAGGCTCAGTAGGGTGTCAGGATAAGTTCGCTCATCGACGTCCCTTTTGGTCAATACCTGGTAGCCCGTTACGTATGGCTAATACCTCTGACGTGCTAGTGGTTAAATCCATAGCCAAGGTATTGACGAGTCTTTAGAGTCCCCCACAGACAGTTTCTCAAGTTTCGGGCGAAACGCTGTAGAGGCCGTATAGAGATATGGCATGGTTCGATCTTATACGTGCGGTATTGCACGGATCATGATCGGACGGATAATACTAGCGGGCTTTGGTTTAAGCCGGATCCTAGTATTGTACAGTGTAGATTTTGTCTCTTTGCATTTGTATTCGGTCGCAATACAAATGCGGGTATGTATATACAGTCGCGGGGTTTTCCTGTAATTTATTACGGGATCAGTTTTTTGAAGTTGCCAGTTTGCAATCCGTTTCATCCAGTTTTCCTTTCTTCCTTTCGTTGGCTGATATTTGATGGAGGGGATAATTTGCAAGTGTGCAAATTAGTATTGTGGAGGGTTTATTTGTAAATGAGGGATTATGATAGATATAGCATCTTTGCTTTTTTCTTCATAATGGCTTGCATTAATTGTGATGGGTTTTGAAAAGTTGTGGGTTGATGTTGGTGTGACATTTTTTTCATGATCACACATTTTATCCTCTTGCTTCTGATTCCATTTTTTTCCCTCATCCAAAAAAAGAGAGGCCGGCCACATCTTGGTGGGGAGAGGAATTCTTTTGTGGTGGGAAAATTGTTGATCTCATTTTGCTTGCATCCAAATTCTTTAACCTCTCTCTAAAGTTCTTTTCTCCTCCAATCTAAAATAGCAACTTCAATCACCCCATAGAGGAAAACCATTCTACACTATTCTGCAGCAATTCTTGGACACGTCGGCTCGCCAACTTCGTGTCCGAGTTGCCTCGGTCCAGAGGTGGGAACCCGTAAAAGAACCCGGCGTTGTGGTGCCCTTTCCGACGAGGAGGTGAAGACCGGAAATTCCGCGAGGAGATCGGGACGGAGGCCGAAGACCGAAGGACACAGATCGTTCGGTATAGCTCTCTACCCTTTCTCTTGATAGCTAGCATTAGGTTAATGGTTACCATCCGGGTTTTTAGAATGCGGTAGTGCCGGTTTAAAGTCAAGAAAATTTTTCGTTTCGGCATTTTGGCCTCGGAAAGACGGCCGTGGCGCTACCGTAGTCCTACATGGTATCAGAGCCACGCCATTAACCTAGTCTAGCTTGCTCTGACATGTTTACAAGTTCGATCGAACGGATTTTCCAAAAACCGTGTTTCCATGTCGTACTTTCTGTCGAATTTTTCTGTGCTCTAAAAATTATTTGGTACATTGGAAAATTACGTGCAGGGTTTTTTATGAATTCTGTGAAAATTTGGTACGCTGATGTTACTGTAGCGCGGCGTATCAGCGGCCAAAACCACGTTTTGGCCGCGAATCCGCCGTCGTTCTGTGGTCAAACCGTACCAAATTTTTACAGTGGCTCTATGACATGGAAATAGGGTTTCTGGTATATTCTTTTTGGGCCCAGATAATTTTGAGTGCTACAATTGTGCTTAGGGCCCACTTTGGGAAATTTAGTCGATCAAAAATTTTAAACATGTTAGTTTACAGTATTTACATTATATCTGCGACCGTGAATGTCATTTGATCGGTAAATCCTGTCTAACTGCTATAGCCCTTTTAGACGGATTTACGAACGTGACATTTACGTTGATGTTCTGTGTTGTGATGTGATGTTGCAGATTGTCGTGGGGATAGCCTGGATGCAGTGGTAGTACAGTTTTGGTGTTTTATGTACATTTGATATTGCGGGTCGAGCGTCCGACATGTGGATTGCCGTCACTGCCTGTTTGTGTATTATTCTTTTGGGGCACAACCAGGCTGAGGTCGATGTACCCGTTGTATATTTTACTTTCTGTACTAGGATTACCCCGCGGTGGGGTGCACGGATAGCCGGGTTCTAGAGGGCAACGGGCCCGCATCTCATTGCTTTGAGACGGAGGGGGCTTTACTTTAGAATTGGCGGGCTATTCACCGCACTCGTAGGGGGTACAGGTTGACCCAAGGAGGGGTGCCCAAGTTACCAGATTCCGTGAAGTGCTGGGTGGTCCATTCACGTTTCTGAAGGGGGCTGCCTCACTTCAGGTTTTGGCAGGTAACTTGCCGCGCCCGTAGGGGTCTAGGATTTCATTGCACAGGCTATCCACACGACCAGGGGAATGTCAGGTTTCAGTAGAGGCTTTATGAAACCAAGGAATCCCAGATATCTGTATTGTTCTTTGATGCTTATTACATTTCTGTGATGTTGCATTTTATCATGTCTTGAGCGAATATTATATATTGATATATATACTAGTAGATGTTGTATATGTTTTGCATCCGCGCTAGTCCAGTCCCCGCTCTGTCGTTAGTTAAGTAACATAACGGGTGATGACGGTAGCCAGTGGCGAATGCGGATGGCATATACGTACATCATTATTTTCGTTCTTTGTGGTGTGATCAATTGATGGGACTGCGTTGATTCAGATCAATGCAAGCTAAACAAACCTATTCTGATGTTGTTGGAACAATTTTCAAAAAGCTGTTATTGCAAGGACGTTCTCTTTTGTTTTGCACAGTGGTATTCGGTTATGAATATCTAGCACCTCAGTCGACGAGGCAAGGGCCGAGATCCCTTCATCGGGAGTGACCCCTTGGATAGAAGTTTGTATTAGGGCAATAACTTCACTATAGCCGATTACTTTTTGCTTTGCATCGTGGTATTCAGTTGGAATATCCTGCACCTCATTCTACGGGGAAAGAGCCGAGATCCCTTCACCGGGAGTGACCTCTTTAGCAAAAGTTTTCGTCACTATATTTTTTATAAAAAGGCTATGCAATTCCTTCAACAATATCAAGTTCATTACGTTAAAGGTTTTTCGCCAAAAACCAGCTGTATCCCTCTGTCATTTCTTATGGGTATTGTTTAGTATTCGTGCTGTGTTTGTTGACTCCGTCAAGGCGTAGTGTACGGTAGCTAAGTGGTGCTTGTTTGTTGCTTAAATGGGATTGGTTAGGACAGTCGTGTGGCCTTGTTGACTCTGTCAACGGCACGTACGGGTGGGTTTAATGCAATCCAGACAATGACGGGTTGAACTTGACTAGGACTCTTTGATTTGTTGACTCCGTCAAGGTCACTTGGGTCCTAGGGGTAAAAACACACATCGGGAGTTTCTAAAGAAACTGAAACTTGCCAGGCATGCGCATATCTTCTGGAGAGTGATAACGTGAGTGGATTCCGTCACGTTATCATGCGTTGATAGTTGGATCCCGATTCCCACTGATGAGTTGGTTTACTCCTCGGGTGATCCCGACTAATTCTTCTTTCAGGTTTGGAGGAGAATTTGACGGTACAGTGGGAGGTTTCCTGATTAGATAAAGTGACAACCATTCTGATCTAGGTTAGAGTGCACGCTAAGTGTTTCTTTTCTCTCTCTCTTTGGCAGCGACCATGACCCGACCCTTGACTATGACTCAGTGACCAAGTTGACCGAACCTTCTTGAACACTGGCTTTTGGATTGTCAGAGTTGCATACCCCATTGTCACTCCTACTTTTACCCTTTTCTCCAGGACACCCCGTATTACTACGAACGTCCACTTCCATTGGATAAAACCATCGTATGGTTATATACGAACTCAAAGGAGTTTATTCGAGGATGGTTTTCGGTTCTGGAGAAAACGAATAGGACTATTCTGTTGTCTTTTCCTTTTACCTTCTCTCAGGTTGCGAGTGCTCCTTAGATTAGGAAAGTACATCTATTACACAAATTGGATAGTCTTCTTCCAAACCATAGGCAGGCGCCGACCAGTAGGGAATGAAGAAAACCAATTAGCCTAACGATGGTGTGCAGAAGGTATTATGTAAAGACAAATAAAGGGATTAGTAAGAGGGCAAAGTAAACTGTGACTACTATTCACGACCAAACTAAGTATTTCATTACCACTCCCACTTCACCTTTGTATTTCTCCAGGACACTCCGTAACACTACGAAGATCCACAGTTATTTAGATATTCCATCGTATGGTTATATACGAACTCGAAAGGAACTTGTTCCAGTTCGGGGATGGATTCTGGTTCAGGAGAAATAGGAATATGGATTATTCAGGTGTCTTTTATCTTTACCTTCTCTCGTGTTGGGAGTGCTCCTAGGATTAGGACAGTACACCCATTATGCTTATTGGATAGTCTTCTTCCAAACCATAGGCTTGTGCCGAACGGTAGGGAAGGAAGAAAACCATTTTGCCTAAAGGGGTGTGCAGAAGGTAACGACTAAAGACATATAAAGGGATTTGGAGAGGTGGCAAAGAAATATACGGTTACAGTTGTGAATCTGGATAATGGAAGAGGCATTACTAGGAATACCCAGATACCCCTACGAAACATTTCAATGTTTCAGTTTCACTTTGTACTGTTAAAAGAAAACTGATTTCCCAATTAGTCCTTACTCCAGGGTATGTATTTACCAGGTATGATTCTCACATCTGTATGGTTTTACAGATGATGAGTGGGAGAAAGTTATTGGGAATTGGGTGATTATCCTCATTATATTGGAATTCGTTGTAATTGGTGATATTTGAGGAAATCTCCTGGGTTGTTTGCCGGACAACGAATATTTGGTTTTGAATATCCGTTGTTATGCACCAATTTCAAATTGATATATCTGTACGTCTATTTTTATAGAGTGAGATATACCTTTTTGAAATTATGTCCATGACATTTACCTATTTCAGTGGATGGTTAGGTAAGGAGCATTAAACAGCGGTGTAATTCTTCTTAACCATATGTACAATTTTCAACCTACGACACACAGGGAATGAATCATTAAACTCAGGGGACTTATACAGAGTATTGTATGTTGTCCTGTGTCCATTAGGACAGAGGGGATGGTACTCGTACTATATTCTGTTTACTTGTGACTTCTCTAGTTCTTAGACATGTGTTTCGTAGAAATGCAAGGTCCAAATTTTGAGAAGTTATAGGTATATGAATAAAGTACAGAACCGGGTGTTGCAAGTATCGGGATTCTTCAAAGTGATCGAAGATGTAGATACTTGTGTATGGTATTCAGTTGATAGTAATGGTTTTGAGAACTTGTTTCTCTTTCAGGTTACTCATAATTGGAAGCTCTCCTAAGTTGGGTAATGCTGATTGGCCTCTCTCCATTTAGTGGACATGCACTGGAAACAGCTGCATGATTTGAATCTGGTTCCAATTAAATCAGTGCCTCTATTTCTTTATTGGATATAGAATAGTTCATATCTTAACTATGTTAAGGTACGGGGAGTTGTCCGGCTTATGCTTAAAACCAGACTCTGGATAACTCAAGGCACGTTTCTGTAATAGCTGTTTGTGGGTTGACCCAGGCTATGACGAGGGTTGACTTTCTACAATCTGGAAGATCAATAGCGATATTGTTCTTGACTCGCCACAGTTTTAATAAAAATGGATTTTTTCAGAAAACAGTAGTGGGAGTATGGTAGAACTGGAAGTGATTCCAGAACCGCAAACGATTACTGAAAATTTGATAAGAACCTAAATATTCAATCTGGTTTGACACTCCATTAGCCACTCCGCAGATATGGTGGGTAACCTCAAGCACCCGAAAGCTACTCCGGTAGCCTCAAGGAAGGTGACAGGGAGGTTCTTGTTTTCCCAGACTTGCCATTGCTGCTGTTCCAGACCGTGAGACCTGGCAGGAGGATGAGTATAGCGTCATTCTAGACCAGCTTTAGAAGTGTACGTGTATATGACTTTTCCAGAGGGTTGTCGTAGTCAGTGGGAGCAGTGGAAGAACAGTGGACAGGTAGCTTAAGTCTATTTATAGACTAAAGCACATATAGCGGAGATAGATCATCTATTTCTGATGTGACAGTCATAGGTTTGACTTCATCAGAATAGGGGATGGATCTGTTAAGAAGGTTGTAGGGTGTGATATCCTGGTATTTGGATGACATACACAAAGTAGGAAGTGAAATTCCTATACTACAATCGGTTATACTTTGGTTGTCACACAGTAGTTTCTCCACATAGGACTTGGATATTATATCACACATTATGGTTACTAGATCTATGGTTTTAGATCTAGATTTGGGTAGTTTCCCAATCAGAGTACTTAGACAGCATTCTAAAGTTATTTTGATTGGACGACTCCTGGCACGGTAGTGTACCTGCAGGTGATGGAGTCACCCTCTCTAAAGGTGTCTTACAGACTGAAGGGGAGAGGGATGCGCATGATTGGCAGATCACTTTCTTAAGCAATTGAGTTGATCATGTGATGTCAAGTACCACACCAGATATTGTTTTTGCACCAGATGCAATAAGTTGATATTGATCCAATCCTGGAGAAACATTCGGAAGCAGTTTTGGAACATAAGTTGATGTTCTAGGGATATGATAATGGCAGCCTCTTTTGGGAGACGGTTATCATTTCAGGCTTCTAAGGTGACCTGGATGACAGAATGACTATCAGAGTTATAGTTTTCCCTCTGACGAGGGGCGGTATTTTGGACAGGTGGTCCAGGTGGATACTGAGGGAGGCATGGCGCATGATACTGATTATGTTCAGTTGACGATACAGTTTAAGAAGTTTGGATTTGGAGTTCATTTATGAATTAGGTTCCATCAGATATCTAGACACATTCTAAGACAGGTATTGCTCATTTCGGGAGATGGCTTTCTCCGCGAACTTGAGATAAAGAGAGACATAGAAAGAAACATCTGAGCGGATCCACTCACTGAGGCTATTCCTAGAACGCAATAGTTTCGCAAACGGGCTTTGTGAGACTGATTAGTAGAGGAGTTGGGTGTTTGGTATCACACAGGCTGTGAGTATGCGACATCGCAATTATTAGCCTTGAGTGCAAGTGGGAGATTGTTGGAGATAGTGCCCTCAGAGTCAATTATTTGGATCACAGGCACGTGATTGCAATGATTGAGGGAGGACTTATGCCGGTTGGACAGTCTTACTCAAGATGATAGTATGCTGTCTGGTTTATCTTTATCATCGCGTACTGTTTCAGGTGACCTTACAGGTCACTATTGCACGTTGATAGATCCCTTAGGATTCTTGCTTGATGGCCAGCAGTATGATGGCGATCATATACGTAGGAGCTGGGGTCTATAAGCACATCCTTAAAAGGTCCCTAGTCGTGGGAGTTTTCGAGACAGGGCATCGATACTCCAAAGTAGACTAGTGTATACAGTCGAGACCCCGACGAGGGGTGGTGGCCGGTCTCACAAGCCACTGGTGTCAGTTGGTTCATCTAAGATGTATACAGGTGCTCAATGGGTTATGAGTACACCGGACAGGACTCGCCGGGAACATGCTAGTTGGTCTTATACCAGACGTCAGATAGCAGTTCCCTGGTAACATGTGTACAGGTCAGTTCATCGACTTGAGATCGTCATTTGTTTCGTGTGAGTTCCCACTGTACTTTGATTACTACCCTACCATGGTTCAAAGGAGTCGTGCAAACAGGTTTTAGTTGGGTACAGTCCCGAGCCACATGGAGGCAGTGAGCGGATCGTCAGGGGTTCGTCTCTCCCGGTATTGGGGGTGAGGTCGCGCTGTGTCTAGGAGAGCCATTACACAAAGCCCTCGGCTGAGGCAGGAGATTTACTGGTAGGTATTCCAGTAGTATCTCAGGGTGTTCTGGACTACACTCCGACACGACTTGTACCGCTTTTGGTGGTCTGACTTTTACCAACCCCCTAGGCCCGCCATGCGATACTCATAGACGAACGCACCGGACTGTATGGATATTGTCACTGACAGGCTCAGTAGGGTGTCAGGATGAGTTCGCTCGTCGACGTCCCTTTTGGTCAATACCTGGTAGCCCGTTACGTATGGCTAATACCTCTGACGTGCTAGTGGTTAAATCCACAGCCAAGGTATTGACGAGTCTTTAGAGTCCCCCACAGACAGTTTCTCAAGTTGCGGGCGAAATACTGTAGAGGCCGTATAGAGATATGGCAGGGTTCGATCTTATACGTGCTGTATTGCACGGATCATGATCGGACGGATAATACTAGCGGGCTTTGGTTTAAGCCGTATCCTAGTATTGTACAGTGTAGATTTTGTCTCTTTGCATTTGTATTCGGTCGCAATACAAATGCGGGTATGTATATACAGTCGCGGGGTTTTCCTGTAATTTATTACGGGATCAGTTTTTTGAAGTTGCCAGTTTGCATTCCGTTTCAACCAGTTTTCCTTTCTTCCTTTGTTTGGCTGATATTTGATGGAGGGGATAATTTGCAAGTGTGCAAATTAGTATTGTGGAGGGTTTATTTGTAAATGAGGGAATATGATAGATATAGCATCTTTTCTTTTTTTCTTCAAAATGACTTGCATTAATTGTGATGGGTTTTGAAAAGTTGTGTGTTGATGTTGGTGTGACATTTTTTTCATGATCACACATTTTATCCTCTTGCTTCTGATTCCATTTTTTTTCCCTCATCCAAAAAAAGAGAGGCCGGCCACATCTTGGTGGGGAGAGGAATTCTTTTGTGGTGGGAAAATTGTTGATCTCATTTTGCTTGCATCCAAATTCTTTAACCTCTCTCCAAAGTTCTTTTCTCCTCCAATCTAAAATGGCAACTTCAATCACCCCATAGAGGAAAACTATTCTACACTATTCTGCAGCAATTCTTGGACACGTCGGCTCGCCAACTTCGTGTCCGAGTTGCCTCGGTCCAGAGGTGGGAGCCCGTAAAAGAACCCGCCGTTGTGGTGCCCTTTCCGACGAGGAGGTGAAGACCGGACATTCCGCGGGGAGATCGGGACGGAGGCCGAAGACCGAAGGACACGGATCGCTCGGTATAGCTCTCTACCCTTTCTCTTGATAGCTAGCATTAGGTTAATGGTTACGATCCGGGCTTTTAGGATGCAGTAGTGCCGGTTTAAAGTCAAGAAAATTTTTCGTTTCCGCATTTTGGCCTCGGAAAGACGGCCGGGGCGCTACCGTAGTCCTACAAACCCGTCAATTCTTGATTGAATTAAACCCACCCGCACGACCCTTGACAAAGGCCAACAAGGTCGTACGACTACCCTAACCCAATCTGCATCATATGCATAAGCAGATAAGCAATAGTCAGCTACCGCACACTATACCTTGACAAAGGCTAACAAACGCAGAACGAATACTAACTACTACTTATCTGAAATGATGGAGGGCTACAACAGGTTTTTCAAATAACCTATTGCGTAATGAACTTGATATCGTTGTAGAATCAAATGATTTTAAAATGGAGTGTTTTTGAGGCTTTTGCTAGTTTCGCTAAAGAGGTCACTCCCGTTGAAGGGATCTCGGCTCTTTCCTTATGGAATAAGGTGCAGAATATATTATATATATCACTGTGCAAAGCAAGAACTAGAAAAGCAATCAAAAGACAAACCGAGGGGTGTAGCATCTGCCGGTCATTGCTAAAGGGGTCACTCCCGGTGAAGGGATCTCGGCCCTTTCCTTATCGAATAAGGTGCAGGATGTTCTACAAGAAACACCGCGATGCAAAGCAAGAACTGTAGCTACCTGTTTTTGAAAATTCGATTCCACAACATCTTTTAGATTTCTATTCTTTCATTAATCACATTAATGAAGTCCCATCATTTAAGTCACCTAAACATCACAGATAAATACGACGTACACTTATGCCATCCGCATTCGCCTCGATGTCCTCTCGTGCACCGTTAGGTTAGGTAACTAACGACAGAGTGGGGCAGGGCTAGTGTGGGTGTAAAACATAAGTAACGTCTATATAATATATCATATATACTATATACAGTATTTATCACAACATATCAAATGATCACATCACAGATATCGCAGCAGAAGAAACATATGAAACATTGGATATACTAGGACGTCCGTGTTTTATTTTGAGCCTCTATAAAACACGGATTCCACGGTCGCGATGAATAGCCAAACCCACATCCCTAGACCCCTACGAGAGCGGCAAGCAACCCTACCAATTCTAGAGTTAGGAGACCCGGACTCGACTCCTCGAGTTGGTCTCCAACTGGACCCTAGAACCCGGTTACTTGTGCTCTCCTCCTTGGGTCTACCTAATGCGGAAAAGTAAATAATATACAAATGGTGACATCAACCTCATCCCGGAAGTGCCCCAATAAAAGAATATTACATACAATTAATTTTACATGAATGAAAATAAAGAACCCTCATCTCACATAAAACCCCCGGCTATCCAAAAACGCGACGATCCAATATAACATATCCAGCAACACATAACATCACATGTCATCAACGTAAGTAAATATGCGCATCCCAATTGTCGTTGACATATAGCAACGAAACCGGCGATATCACATATTACACTTACGGTCGCAGAAAAGAAAGTGTAAAACTACAACAGTTGGAATCCGCAACCTCCTTAGACATCGCATGCCTAACAATTATAAACCCCGCATTTTAGTCTCTATATCGAAAACACTTTTCAATATCTAGTTGGGCAATTCAACAAGATTCCCGATATCCTGATCGAATGCTCGTCACAAACTTTAGTATACGGCCGCACCCCAGATGCCGTCGACAAAGTGCACTAAAGCAGAACACCGCTGCCGCGAGCACCCGAACGGATGCTTTTGGCAACGGGGTTCTCCTACAGTCACTTGGTCGAGGATATGGGGCATGGCTGTCTATTAAGTTTACCCAGCGGGTATCCGCGTACGCTACGTGATTGCGATGGACTTTTGATCACATCAAAATTCCGTGGCAACCGATCATTTGAGACTAAACTGCTATGTTTATATCATTCAAATTAGTTATCTTATAACTACTTGTGGATTCCAAATATTGTATCACATTCCAGATAAATAGACAATGTTAAACTTTCCGATCGAATGATCAAACACCCAAGTTTTCCCAAATAGTTCTCAACACTTGAGGGGAGTTTAAAAACATCCATCACATGCCACAGTACCAATGGTCCAGCCGTAGAAGGGTCAAGCCAACGCCTCACATGTGGCAACGCCGTACTGCCCCAAACTCTACGGTTCAAAAAGCAGTTCAAGACGGTCATATAATCGAGTTAAGGTTTGTTGTCTTCTAGAGGGTCCATTGCGTAACTTGCACGATTTGGACGTTCTTAAACAACGGAAAAATCCAACACTTGAAAATTTTCCGGGTCGGGAAAAAGTGAGTTATTGATATCCGTTCGAACTTTTTAATACTTTCTAAATTATCCGGAAAAGATAACGAAATTAAATTATTCCGATCGAATCAACGAATACAAAATAAACCCCAGAACACTAAACACACGAGTCAGTTTAAAAATACCCAGAAAATATAACTCACAAAAATAGAGATTACAGTGCAAAAACGAGTACATAAATCCTCTGTACTGCCGCGGATCCGCGACCCAAGCGCAGTACGGCCGCGGTTCCGCGGAGGTTTGTACGGATTATGTGCTCGTTTTTTACTACAATGCTTATATTTCCCTGCCTACTTTTTTAGGCATTTTTAATTCTGAAAATAACACAGTTTTAAAAAATGTATAGAGAGGGGGTTAAATTGATGTTTCCGGGTTCGATCGGGGTTTTAACTTCGTATACACGTCGCCTAATGCTCTAGCTAGGCTCTGATACCACTGTAGGGTTACTAGGCACTCTAAGAAGGTTCTACAAGGCATCAATCATGCCCGATTAATATTTTAGCCGTGCCGAATAACTCTAAACAAGATCTTTGTAAGATAATTAGGGTAACACATGCTAGTAAATAACAATTATCACTAAGTGAATACGAAATACAACCTTTGTAGATCGGTCCTTCACTTCTAAAGCTCCTTGTTGTAGTCCCTTCGCTGTGATCATCGAACTCCCGGACTCTCGGATGGCTCCATGAGAAAATTGCAACGGTATTGCCTGAAGTCTTCGAGGCCGAAGATGATCTACGTCGAGGGAATACGAACTCAAGCTTCTACTTCACTAACTAGAGAATTAGTGAAGCAAACACCCTAAACAAAAGTGCTAGTCTAGTAGAGAATGACGAAATAGGAAATGGGTACACTTTAGAATTTTTTTTCTCACTATCATTCTCTCTCTTTATCAAACCCTAGAATGAAATTGAAGGAGGAAGAAGATGAGCTCAAAATGAGAATGAAAAAAAATCAAGAGAGAGTTAGCTAACCATAGGTAAGTGGGTATCATATACTAACTCATGTAGAGACATAACCATGGCTAATTATAGTGGTTAGGTTAATTAATATCTTAAGTAAAACAAAACTAATGGACTAAGTCAATGCAACCATAAGCTTTATGAAGCTTCATGCATGTGAGCTCATTATCCATTTGTTTTTAGAATTACTTTAAATATAAAACCTAATCAATATAATTATAATGGTGTATGTCTCATACACCCATGTAGTGTATATCAACAACCATGATACAAAATGAACACAAATAAATATATATCACATATATATTAAGTTGTGCATAAGTGAGAAAAACAAATGCTGAAGTGAACCAATGTTAGTTAATGTAAATTAGTATATCACATATACAATTATACACTAAATTATTAAATCAACACTTGACTTAATAATCTGGTTATATCACATATAACCGACTAACATCCAATGTATCGACTTATCGAATCAACCCTTGATTCGATAACCTGGTTATATCGCATATAACCGATCGATACAAACATCGCGAGAATTGAATACGGTATCACATACACGCATTATTCTCAGTCCCGCACATATCAAATATGCGCTCCTATTTTGTTTTGCCTGAGCCAGTATAACCTTTATGTAGGACTCTAAAGACTCGTCAATATGCCGGCAGTAGGTGATGATCATATCAAACACCCACAAGCCGTCAGCGGTACTAGCTGGACGTAACGGCTACCCGGGTATTGAGCAATCAGAAGATCAGCAAGCAAGCCCGCTCCAACTCCTGCAAAAAAACCTGACAGTGACACTACCGTAAAGTCCGGTCTCCTCGTCTGATATGTCGCATATCAAGTCTAGGGGTGGTAAACGTCAGACCCCAATAACCGATAAGTCATGCCGATATGAGGCTCATAACGGGTCGAGAAACTACTGGTAACACTTACCAGTAAATCTCTTAACCATCCCTGGACAGGGAATTCCCTGTTACGGCCAATTAAGCATAGCGCAACATCAACCCCCAATACCAGGAGAGACGAAACCCCTCCTATCGCTCATTGCCTCCATGTGATTCGGGACTGTACCCAAAAACCACCGTTTTGCACGCCCTCTTGGACGTGGTAAGGTGGAAATCAAAGCACAGTAGGAATCACACAAGACTCTATGACGATCTCGGGTCTACAGACTAACCTGTACCAGTGTCACCAGAGAACTGCCATCTGACGTAAGGTATAATACCATCTGGGAGTTCTCGGCGAGTCCGTCCAGTGTACCCAGTCTCCACTGAGCACCCGTATATCATCTCTGATGTCAAACACCAATGGATATGGGATCATCCATCGCCCATCTTCAGGGGTCGAGAAGGTATACGCTAGTTTACTCTGGTATATCGATGCCCCGTCTCGATACACCCACGACTAGGGACCTTGAAGGATGTACTTATGGACTACCATGTCCCCACTAGTATGATCCGCATCATAGTCCAGGTAGTCAAGTACACATCCTAAGGGCTTTACCAACATGTAACAGAGAGACAATCAGTATACACGTTAAGGTAAAGAGTAACCAGATAGCATACTATCATGTCGAGCAAGAAAGTCCTCCCTATATATGTCCAAGCATCCACTACGATATACATCTCATGTATAATAATGGCCTCTAGGGCATACATATAACTAACAGGTACACCTATTACGCTTATTGGATAGTCTTCTTCCAAACCATAGGCGGGTGCCGAAAGGTAGGGAAGGAAGAAAACCAATTAGCCTAAGTAGGGTGTACAAAAGGTAATAAGTAAAGACAAATGAAGGGATTAGAAAGAGGGCAAAGTAAATTGTGTCTGCTATCATTCATGACTAAACCGCGTAGTTCATCGCCACTCCTATTTCACCTTTGCTTTTCTCCAGTCGAGGAGGAATAGAATAAGGTTTATTCAGGTTGTCTTTTATCATCACCTTCTCTCAAGTTGCGAGTACTCCTAGGATTAGGAGTATACACCTATTTCGCTTATTGGATAGTCTTCTTCCAAACCATAGGCTGGTGCCGAACGGCAGGGAAGGAAGAAAACCATTTAGCCTAACGATGGTGTACAGAAGGTAATGACTAAAGACAAATAAAGAGATTTGGAGAGATGGCAAAGAAATATACGGTTACAGTCATGAATCTAGATAATGGAAGAGGCATTACTATGAATACCAGGATACCCCTTTGAAACATATTCATTTTTAGTTTCACTGTGCATTGTTAATTGGAAACTGATTTCCCAATTAGACACTTGCTCCATGGTATGTATTTACCAGATTTCATTCTCATATCTGTATGGTTTTATAGATGATGAGTGGGAGTAGGTTATTAGGAATTAGGTGATCATCCTCATTATATCGGAATTCGTTGTAATTGGTGATATTTGAGAAAATCGCCTGGGTTTTTGCCGGACGGCAATTATTTGGTTTAGAGTATCCACTATCGTGCACCAATTTCAAACTTATATATCTGTACGTTTATTTTTATAAAGTGAGATATAACTTTTTGAAATTATGTCGATGACATTTACCAATATCAGTTGATGGTTAGGTAAGGAGCATTGAACATCGTTATAATTCTTCATAACTATAAGTACAGTTTTCAACCTACGACGCACAGGGTTTGAGTTATTCAACTCAGCGGACTTATACAAAGTACTGTATGTTGTCCAGTGTCCATTAGGACAAAGGGGTTGGTACTCGTACTATATTCTGTTTACTTGTGACTTCTCTAGTTTTTAGGCAAGTGTTTCGTAGAAATAAAAGGTCTAAGTTTTGAGAAGTTATAGGTATAAGAATAAAGTAGAGAACTAGGTGTCGCAAGTATCAGGATTCTTCAAGGTGATCGAAGATGTAGATACTTGTGTTGGGTATTCAGTTGATAGTAATGGTTTTGAGAAACTTGTTTCTCTTTCAGGTTACTCATAATTGGATGCACTCTTAAGTTGAGTAATGATGATCGACCTCTTTCCATTAAAGTTGACATGCACTGGAGATAGCTGCATTATTTGAATCTGGCTCCAATTAAATCAGTGCCAAAGTTTCTATATTGGATATAGAATGGTTCATATCTTAACGATGTTAAGGTACGGGGAGTTGTCCGGCTTATGCTTAAAACGAGACTCTGGATAACTCAAGGCACGTTTCTGTAATGATAGTTTATGGGTTGACCCAGGCTATGAAGAGGGTTGACCTTCTACCATCTGGAAGATCAATAGTGATATTGTTCTTGACTGGCCACAGTTTTAGTAAAATGGACTTTTTCAGAAAACAGTAGTGGGTGTATGGTAAAACTGGAAGTGATTCCTGAACCGCAAACGATTGCTTAAAATTTAATAAGAACCTAAAGATTCAATCAGGTTTGACATTCCATTAGCCACTCCGCAGATATGGTGGGTAACCTCAGACACCCGAGAGGTACTTCGGTAGCCTCAGGGACAGTGACAGGGAGGTTCTTGTTTATCCAGACTTGACACTACTGTTGTTCCAAGATATGAGACCCGGTAGGAGGATGAGTATAGCGTCGTTCTAAACTAGCTTTAGAAGTGCACGTGTATATGACTCTGGCAGAGGGTTGTCATAGTTAGTGGGAGCAGCGGAAGCATAATGGACAAGTAGCTTATGTCTATTTATAGACTAAAGTAGATATAGCGGAGATAGATCATCAATTTTTGATGTGACAGTCAGGGGCTTTGACTTCATCAGAATAGGGGATGGACCAGTTAAGAAAGTAGTAGGGTGTGATGTCCTAGTATTTGGATGACATACTCAGAGTAGGAAGTGAAATTCCTACACTACGATCGGTTATACTTTGGTTGTCACAGAGTAGTTTCTCCTTACAGGATATGGATATAATATCAGACATTCTGGTTACTAGATCTATGGTTTTAGATCTAGATTTGGGTAGTTTCCCAATTTGGGTACTTAGACAGTATTCTAAAGGTATTTAGAATAGATGACTTCTGGCATTGTGGTGTACCTGCAGGTGATGGAGTCACCCTCTCTAAAGGTGACGGAGTCACCCTCTCTAAAGGTGACTTACAGACTAAAGGGGAGAGGGATGTGCATGATTAACATATCACTTACTTAGGCGATTTAGTTGATCATGAGATGTCAAGTACCACACCAGATGTTGTTTTTGCACTAGATGCAATAGGTTCATATTAATCCGGGAAAAACGTTGGGAAGCAGTTTTAGAACATAAGTGGATGTTCTAGGGATTTGATGACGGCAGCCTCCTTCAGGAGACGGTTATCATTCCAGGCTTCCAAGGTGACATGGATGACAGAGTGATTGTCAGAGTTATAGTTTTCCCTCTGACGAGGGGCAGTAGTTTGGACAGGACAGGTGATCCAGACGGATACTGAGGAAGGCATGGCGCAGGATATTGATTAGGTTCAGTTGACGATACAGTCTAAGAAGTTTGGATTTGGAGTTCATTTATGAACTAGGTCCCATTAGATATCCAGACATATTCTAAGACATGTATTAATCAATTCGGGAGATGGCTTTCTCCGTGAACTTGAGATTAAGAGAGACACAGAAAGAAACATCAGGGCGGATCCACTCACTGAGGCTATTTCTCGAACACAATAGTTTTACAAACGAGCTTTGTGACACTGTTTAGTAGAGGAGTTGGGTGTTTGGTATCACACGGGCTGTGAGTATGCGACATCGCAATAATTAGCCTTAAGTGCAAGTGGGAGATTGTTGGATATAGTGCCCTCAAAGTCAATTATTGGATTGCAGGCACGTGATTGCAATGATTGAGGAGGACCTATACCGGTAGGACAGTCTTACTCGAGATGATAGTATACTATCTGGTTTGTCTTTATCATCGTGTACTGGTTTAGGTGACATTACTGATCACTATTACACGTTGATAGAGCCCTTAGGATTCTTGCTTGACTACCAACAGTATGATGGCGATCATATACATGAGAGTTGGGTAGTCCATAAGCACATCCTTAAAAGTGGTCCCAAGTCATGGGAGTTTCGATACAGGGCATCGATACTCTGGAGTAAACTAGTGTATACAGTCGAGACCCCGATGAGGGGCGGTGGCCGGTCTCACAAGCCATTGGTGTCAGTTGGTTCATCTAAGATGTATACAGGTGCTCATTAGGTTATGAGTGCACCGGACAGGACTCGCCAGGAACCTGCTAGTTGGTATTATACCTAGCGTCAGATAGCAGTTCCCAGGTGACAAGTATACAGGTTAGTTCATCGACCTGAGGTCGTCATTTGTCTCGTGTGAGTTCCCACTGTGCTTTGATTATTACCCTACCACGGCTCAAAGAAGTCGTGCAAACAGGTTTTAGTTGGGTACAGTCCCGATCCACAAAGAGGCAGTGAGCGTATCGACAGGGGTTTCGTCTCTCCCGTTATTGGGGTGAGATCGCGCTGTGTATAGGAGAGCCATTACACAAAGCCCTCGGCCGAGACAGGAGATTTACTGGTAGGTACTCCATTAGTATCTCAGGGTGTTCTTGGCTACACTCTGACACGACTTATACCGCTATAGGGGGTCTGACGTTACCATCCCCTAGGCCTGATATGCGATGCTCATAGATGAACGGACCGGACTGTACGGATATTGTCACTGATAGGCTCAGTTAGGGTTCCAGGATGAGTTCGCTCATCCGCTTCCCTTTTGTTCAATACTTGGGGCAGCCGTTACGTACAGCTTGTACCACTGACGTTCTTGTGGTTAAATCCACGGCTCGTTTATTGATGAGTCTTTAGAGTCCCCCACAGATTATTTCCTGATCAGTCGAAAATTCTGCATCTTTAAACCGGCGATTTCCATATCATTTGCACTCATCTAGAAGTGTTCGGCATTCATATAGCACACATTAGCAAAATAGTCGTAAAATATCATATTGCATGTGTTACACTTTAAAACCGGCACTATAAGGGAAATTGACTGTATTTCATAGCATCGCATCATTCTTGCATATCGCAACTTGTGTTTCGAAGTCTGTGCAGGAAAATCCAGAAGAATGATCAAATTTACAAAACAAAGACTGCTAAAAAATACGCCAACTCAAGGATGTAGAATCTGGCAATAATCAAAAAGGCATTCAGAGATTCAACATATCAGAAAAACACCAAGAAGACATCAGGAAGCAACAAAAGAAAGTTGAAGCCCTAAGACTCCAACTTGGCCGCGGTTCCGCGGCCGGAGCCGCCTTGAGCCGCGGAACCACGGCGGCTTGGCCATGTCACCATCCTTTCTCTGTTGCAGTACCTCTACTTCAGTTTCTAAAGCTCTTCAAGACACTGCAATTTTCAGATGTCTCCAGAACATTCTGCCAGATCAGCAAGCCCTAGGGTTCCTAACTAAACACCCCAAGCTTCCACAACAAGCTTCACCTAAACTCCATTAAGAACCTAGAACCTTCTCCCTAACCTCCTAGCTTAAGGTAGAAGCTAAACCCTAACTAACTACTTCTAGAAGCCTCTCCCTTTAATAAACTTTTGGAGGGAAATTCAAAATTCAAATCCTAGACCAAGGATTTAGGAAACCTATAAAAAGGACCCAAGGCTCACTAGTTCAAGGTGGCTCATTGGTTGTTCATTAGTTGTTAAATCCTTGGCTAATCTTTTCATTTGTGGTTGAGTGTTAGTTCTTCATCATCAACCCAACTCTAGCCACCTCCAAACCCTAACCCTAATCCAAATCAAGAACTCAAATTCAAGATCTTTTGAGTGCAAGCAAAGCAAGTCTTCAACGATCCTTTAGAAGCGAAGCCGGACTTCAACAGAGCATGAGATCCAAGCCGATCCATGACTCAAGGAGCCGAGCGACGCTAGAATCGACGATCAAAGTTCCTTCCTCTTGTAGTTCTTGAGAGTTGTAACTAGTTGCTGATATAATAAAGGTGAAGATTCTTTAAACATGCTTACATTTCAATTTGAGCATTATGATTCGTATTCAATTCTTGAATGTATTCTTCGTGATGATGCTTGAATAAAACTCCGCTCGTGGAGGAATCGAAACGATTGTAGAATGATGATGTTGACGAATCTTTAAACGTTTTCTTAAGTCTTATAACAATTGTAAATTCTTGAAAATTGAATGATCGATGATCTAGATCGATGTGAAATGCATTCTTGATTCTTTTCGCACGATCTAGAGATCAACAATCGATCATTCGATTTCCTAGAAGCTATCTAGTGGATGTGATTCATCGAAAGGACAAAGGATAGGATGAGGAATCCTAATTCTTCGCAAGATCCTTGATTCTCGATGAATCTACATCGATTTAGCATCAATTTGTTAATGGATAAGAAATCGTAATTTCGAATCTTCTTCACATCTACGATCGAATCGATTCCTACGAGCTTTACTTCAAATCTTGAAACCTAAATTGATTGGAATTCTATCAATACTTGATTCTTGATGTTTATCGTTTTCTTGATTCTTGATTAGAATAATTGATTCTTGAAACTCATCAATATAAATCTTGAATCGTTTTCGCTTTTCTTTTCTATTAAATTTTCGATTCAAACAAAACAAAATACGAACGAATCGCACAATCCCTGTGGACGATCCGCACTCACTAATGCGCTACAAACCAACACCGTTATTGATTGCGGTCAAATATTTTTGATTGTGATTTCATACAAGTTTCTAAATACCGACACAATCGGAAACGATCAATCAAATGGCGCCGTTGCCGGGGATCGCGCGCTAATTCGTTCTATATTGAAATTTGAATTGAAAGATTTATTCCATTACAATTTTGAGATCAAAATTCGCGCAAAACACTAAACGATTTGTTGTGGTTTGTTGCAAAGAAATCTGGAGCATGCTGTGCAATTGAAAAGAAGAAGGATTTAACAGCAGCTTGCTGTTGAATTTTGGTGCAGTGAACATTACATACGGGCGCGTTTCCGCGGTCTGAGCCACCATCTGCGGCGGTTCCGCGGCTTGGTGAAGTCGTCTCTGCACAAAATTTTCACAGTGAGCTTCTACCTTTCTTATCTCCTCCTCTGTCTGCTCCAAATAACAAATTTCTGCAGGCTTCTTTGCAAAAATCGCAGCACTGCAAAAAGCAAAATTAAATTGTGTGTGTTTTGATTTTTGTGGTTGTTTGCATAATTAATACGGACATTAAGGAGCAAAAACCAAATCCAGATTAGGTGGGGAGTTCATTACCCTTCCTAAGCCCCGAAAATCACAAAACTTGCATCCGCATTGACCCTCATTAACTAAAAGAAATCTAGAGATGACTCTAAGGACCGTCGCGGTCACTTAGGACAGAAGAAGGCCGTAGGTAATTCATTGCTTATCCGCGTTTCTCTTGTGGTGTCTAAGGCAAGTGTGTCGAAGGCTAGTGGTTACTTAATTAGGCCCACTACTTACATAGTGGAGAACCTCCCACTTACCTGGCACTTAGCTGGCCACAGGAGAGACAAAGAGGCAGTGGAGGATTTATCCTGCGACTTGCCTTTTGGCAGTTAGGAGCGGTCTAGAGATTTGACCTAGGTGACCCCTAGAATTAGGGTTTTGTGTGTTGCATTTGTTGTGTTGCATCATTTTTTTAAAAATCCGTATCAATTTTCAAAACAAACACCGCATTCATTCATTTATTTCCCCTAATTATAAGTCACGCTGCCACTTGTACTAACCCTTTTTAGTGCAAGATAAGCTGGACACGGGATTCTAGTGCCCGTTTAGTCCGCGTACCTCCTATCGACTCCGAAGTCGGTATTTCTCCATTTACTTCTTCTTTACCCACTACCACACCCACAACGATGGATCCGTCTCCATCGAATTTCTTTAACACTAATCTACCGCCGTCCGTTGGTGCGCAGAATCCACCCCGCATCTCTCTCCAAGAGAGGTGCTATCCATTGCGAGGTCCTCTTTCGACCTGCTTATCCATTCCACCAGCCAACGGGGATAATTTTGAAATTAAACCCAAATACATCAACCTTTTACCCAAATTCCACGGACTCGAGACTAAAGACGCTTACGTTTTCATCACCAAATTTGAAAACGTATGCGCAATGATGGGTACGTCACAACTTTAAGTGGATGCTATGCGTCTACGACTTCTTCCATATCATTTGTGCGATATAGCCGAGAAGTGACTATATAACACTATCGCACATTCCATTACGAATTGGGAAGAATTCGTTGCGGCATTCCTTAAGAAATTTTACCCCATGCAAAAGACAGCTCGAATCCGTAGTGAACTGAATCAATTTACCCAGCTCCCTACTGAACCATTTTCAAAATGCTTTGAACGTTTCAAGGATCTTTTGGTTCAATGTCCTCATCACGGCATCCCGAGATGGGATCTTTGCCGAATCATTTATGAGGGCATTAACCCAAACACTAAACAGAACCTTGAAAACATGTGTCAAGGCACCTTTATGACCAAGGATGATGGGGAAGCTTGGAAATTTTTAGAAGAGTTCGCTGAAAAATCACTACAGTGGGAGAGTGGAACCCAATCATTGAATAGGGGTGGCGTACACCAAATTGATGTGTCCATAGGTGTTCGAGCTGAGATGGCAGCAATGCAAAAGAAGCTCGAGGCTATGGAACACAAATTTTCAGCAGCCTCCCTAAACCCAATGTCGCTCCCCAAAACTGTATGTGGGTGTTGTTCTGATCCGTCTCACTTAACGGAAGAATGTCCATTAAACTCTCCGTTTAAAGGTCACGAGCATACTAATGCCGCATTTCAAAGACCTAGAAACGATCCATATTCTTCCACGTACAATCAGGGCTGGAGGAATCACCCTAATTTTGCCTGGAACCAACAACAACAATCTCAAAATACGGTTCCAAGCCAGAATAATTTCCAAAGGGCTCTTCCACCACAACAGCAACCACTTCAACTCACTCAGCACCCCTACCAGTCACAAAATTTCCAAAATCAGGTCAACACTCCTGTTCCGTCTAATCCTATACAGTTGTCCTGTTCTGACGAATTCTCTCAATTCACTCAAACTATGAAATCACTCTTGTCAAATTTCATAGAGGTTTCGGCTGAGGTTAGATCTTCCGTCAGTGAGATAAAGAAAAACTCAGCGTCCTAAGCTGAGAGTATCAGATCGATGGAAGCTGAAATTGCACGACTTAAAGCCGAAATGGGTGGGAGAGAAAAAGGGAAACTTCCTTCTCAACCCCTACCGAATCCTGGGCATTACAATGTAAATGCCGTCACAACGTTGAGATCGGGAAGAGTGCTGAATAACCATGTCGGGGAAGGAATTGATGATATTGAAAATCCTATCAATAACACCCCGGCTAAGACCTTTCCTCACACACACAGTTCTACTTCTGATCCTTGTTCTTCTACCCCACCGCCTTCTCGCGAGCCTATTCTCCATTTCCCACTAGGCTCGACACCTCAATTTAGCCCTTCTAGTTCTCCACAGACGATCTCCACTCCTCTTTTGGGATCACGTCTACCCCCACTTCCTTCTCCTATGATGGACCCGGTACTTATTGCTAAAGCTCCTTACCCGAATCGGTTAAGGGGTAATAGATCGAGTCCACATATGGAGAAAATTATGGAAATGTTTAAACAGGTAAACATCAACATCCCTCTCCTAGATGCTATTCAACAAGTCCCCGCTTATGCGAAAATTCATAGAGACTTGTGCACTAGTAAGAGGAAGACTCAAGTGCCGAAGAAGGTCTTCATGTCTAATAACATTAGCACTGCTTTTATCCCTCGGCTACCAAAGAAACGTAAGGACCCAGGATGTCCTACGATATCGATTTCTATTGGGGGTAAAAACATAAATCGTGCTCTTTTAGACCTTGGCGCAAGTGTTAACCTACTTCCATATTCTGTATATGAGCAACTAAGGATTGGAGAGTTGAAACCTGCTCACTGCACTCTCCAAATGGCATACCGTTCGATCACCAAACCAAGGGGCGAACTAGAGAATGTGTTGATAAGGGTCGAGGAATTTGTATTCCCTGTAGACTTCATTGTACTTGATACACAACCTGTAGCAAACCCCCGGGGCCAAATTCCGGTGATTTTGGGTCGACCTTTCCTTGCCACTTCCAACGCTGTTATTAACTGTAGAAATGGTTCGATGAACTTATCATTTGGAAATATGACCATTGAACTAAACATCTACAAAGTTGGAAGTTAGCCATCAGAACCCTCTACTCATATTCTTGATGTGTGCTCTGTCCATGAGATCGCTCCCGAAAGTTGCGGAGCTGAGGAACTTTGCTTTACTAATCTCGACGACACTACCACATCTCTGTTTGATCTTACACATGATCTTAGTGAGGACACCTTTCCCACACTTGAGTTCGACACTCCTGACCTATCACCACCCGAGTCTGTATCTTTCACAGGCTCTGAGCTTCTTTGTGACTCCAAAAATCACTCAATGATCCCACCTTCTATCATTTCTCCGCCTGAATTAGATCTCAAAATTTTACCTTCTCATCTGAAATATGCTTATTTAGGTGAGAATGAGTCCTTACCGGTTATCATATCTGCTTCTCTAGCATCAGAGCAAGAGAATGCACTTTTATCGGTATTGAGATCTAATAGAGAGGCATTTGGTTGGACTATGGCGGACATCAAAGAGATTAGTCCCTTGATTGTTGAACATCATATACATGTGATGGATGATGCCAGACCAACCCGAGAACCACAGAGACGGTTAAATCCCGTCATGAAGGAAGCGGTGATGAAAGAGATCGTCAAATGCCTTGATAATGGTATTATATACCCAATCTCCGATAGCCAATGGGTAAGTTCTATACATGTCGTCCCTAAGAAATCCGGCATCACTGTTATTACCAATGAGGCAAATGAGTTGATTCAGACATGCGCCCAAACTGGGTGGCGTGTATGTATTGATTACAGAAAACGCAATGCTGCCACGAGGAAAGACCACTTTCCTCTACCTTTCATTGATCAAATACTGGAACGCTTAGCTGGACGAGAGTATTACTGCTTTATGGACGGATACTCTGGCTATAATCAGGTCCCCATAGCCAAAAAGGATCAACATAAAACCACTTTTACTTTTCCTTTTGGTACCTTTGCTTATAGACGCATGCCCTTTGGGTTATGCAATGCTCCCGCTGCCTTTCAGCGGTGTATGATGGGGATATTCTCTGACATGGTAGAGAATTTTCTGGAGATCTTTATGGACGATTTCTCGATTTTTGGAAACTCTTTTTCTGATTGCCTATCGAATCTTGACGCGGTTCTTACTCGTTGCAAAGAGAAGAACTTAACTTTGAATTGGGAAAAATACCATTTCATGGTCCAAGAGGGAATTGTGCTTGGACATGTTATTTCACAGAAAGGCATTGAGGTTGACAGAGCTAAGATAGATGTCATTCAAAACCTTCCTCGTCCCAAAAGCGTCATAGACATTCGATCTTTCCTTGGTCATGCGGGCTTTTATAGGAGATTCATTAAGGATTTTAGCAAAATTGCTAGACCTTTAACTCTTCTCTTGGCCAAGGATACGACCTTCCACTTTGACTCGAATTGTGAGGCAGCTTTCGACTCACTCAAACACTCCCTCACTACAGCCCCCGTTCTATCGTCTCTAAATTGGGACTACCCCTTTGAGCTAATGTGTGACGCATCCGACTTTGCAGTTGGTGCAGTCTTAGGACAGCACATTGAAAAGATGCCACACGTGATCTACTATGTGAGTAAGACCCTGAATGATGCTCAAATCAATTATACAACTACCGAAAAAGAACTTTTGGCGGTTGTATTTGCATTAGAAAAATTCAAGCCTTACTTAATTGGCTCTCCTATAGTTGTGTACACTGACCATTCCGCCTTAAAACATCTTCTGGCGAAGAAAGATGCAAAAGGTCGACTAATACGTTGGATCCTTCTATTACAAGAATTTGATCTTGTTATCAAAGATAAGAAAGGATGTGAAAACGTAGTAGCTGACCATCTTTCACGCATCTCTTCTTCCCCTGTGACCCTGCCGATCAATGATTCGTTTCCTGATGAACAACTCTTGAGCGTATCCAATGAACCATGGTTCAGGGATATTGTGAACTATCTTGTCACGGGACGTATACCCAGCGATTGGTCAAAACAGGACAAATACCGCTTTCTATCCCAAGTAAAACACTTTTACTGGGATGATCCATATTTGTTTAAGTGTTGTCCTGATCAGATCATTCGCCGGTGTGTCCCGATTGAAGAGTTCAAGAGTGTTATTTCTTTTTGTCATGATCAGGCCTGTGGGGGTCACTTCGGTCCTAAAAAGACGGCGGAGAAGGTTTTGCAATGTGGATTTTATTGGGCTACCTTGTTCAAGGACGCATTTGAGTATTGCAAAACCTGTACACAATGTCAGTACACGGGTAGAATTTCCCGGAGAAATGAAATGCTTCAGCAACCTATCTTAGTTGTTGAAATTTTCGATGTTTGGGGCATTGACTTTATGGGTCCCTTTCCCAACTCCTTTGGGAATTTGTACATACTGTTGGCGGTTGATTACGTCTCAAAGTGGGTTGAAGCCATTCCATGTCGCACTAATGACAGAAAAGTTGTCATTAAGTTCTTAAAAGAGAATATCTTTTCGCGATTTGGACACCCACGCGCTATCATTAGCGATAATGGGACACATTTCTGCAACAGGTCTTTCGAGACTCTGATGCGAAAATACGCAATCAACCACAGACTTTCTACACCCTATCATCCCCAAACGAGTGGGCAGGCTGAGATTTCAAATAGACAGATCAAACTAATCCTGGAGAAGACTGTTGCTAAAAATAGAAAAGACTGGTCGACCAAACTGACGGATGCTCTTTGGGCATTCCGAACTGCATTTAAAACCGACCTAGGGATGTCTCCATATAGGATAGTGTTTGGGAAGGCATGTCACTTACCTGTCGAGATTGAGCATAAAGCATTGTGGGCTATTAAGGAAATCAACTTTGACCTAAACCAAGCCTGCAACTTTCGGAAGCTGCAACTAAATGAGCTAAGCGAACTCCGCGATGAAGCTTATGATAACGCTGTAATCGTAAAGAATAGGACCAAGGTTTTTCACGATAAAAACATTTTGTGGAAAACATTTTCACCAGGTCAACAAGTCCTTCTTTATGATTCACGACTACACCTTCACGCGGGTAAGCTTCGATCTCGGTGGAAGGGACCTTTTGTTGTGCGGTCTGTATACCCGCACGGGGCAGTAGAAGTTGAAAATATTAAAAACGGCACATTTTTCAAAGTGAATGGACATAGACTAAAACCGTATTTTTCCACTGACCCCATGGAGGAGCTCCTGTTCTTACAGGAGCCATTTTATTTGGATTAAAATTCCTCCGTCTCACCCCATGTCATGCATATCACTGCATCATCTTTTTGAATAGAGGTGAGTGAAAAGAGTAAGTTTGGGGGAGGATCTTCAGTTATATATTTTGCCCCCACTAATAAATTTCTCCCAGGCTTACAGGTTTTGTAGATATAGCTGTTGGCAACAGTGAGGACACTGTTGAAAACAAGTTTGGGGAGGTTTGTGCTTATTTTTGCATCATTTTCATATCATTTGCATAAGCACAAAACATTTCTTTAAAAACCTATAAAAATTTGAAAATTTTCAAAATCCATAAAAATTAAAAATTTTCAAAATATAAAAATATTTTAATATTTAAACAATTTTTTGTACATAAATAAGATAATAAAATATTAGATAGTGAAATTGGAAGTTTTCTTATACGAACTAGTAATAAGTTGTTATGAGCCGTTGTCCCAAGGGTTAGTAAGATGAAGGAAGTCACTAATCTGAGGATAAAAATAAGTCTGAAAAATAGTTTATATTCTGGAAGCTAAACATTTTGAACGTTGATACCCTGCTATTTGCACTTACACACGTCTTGAAACTCGGGATAGTAGAGGATACCTTGAAATGCTCTTGTCTTAAAGCCGATGTATGAAGGAAATAAAAAAAATGAAGAAAATATAAAATGGTGAGAAAAATGAACACTAGTTTTGTTATCGCCAAGGCAGCAATAAAAAAATATAGCGAGGGTGCCTCTTCACCTAGTGCCCTAAGGCCAACTGGTCTGGGAGTCACTGCTAAGCCTTAGGTGGTGCAAGACGAGGAAAATACACCAAATAAGCAAGCACATGAGTAATCTGTCTGTTAGTACCTCAAGAAGTATTAACGGTCGCATGAAAGTGTGTGAGCAATCTCATCTAAATATTCATTAATTAAAAAGTACTGAGGCTGATGGGCAAGAGTATGATAGCTTGAATTGAATTCTCCGGGTGTAGGGATGTCTTTACACACACGTAGGGTTATATGATCGATGTTTGGAAGAAAGATAGGAATGAAGAATAAGACGATGTTTTAGTGGGGAGGACGTGATTTCTAACATCTTTTCATGACTATTAAGATAGGGCTCATGACAACCGAAAAGCTAGCTTAGTTGGAAACCCTAATTTTCAAAGCTTTTCTTTTACAATTCTTTTCTTTAAATGTAATATTCATGATCTTCCTTTCATTATTGGATTTTGAGGGTGCAATCCGCTGAAAACCCTCAGGAGACACACTCCTCCTACTAGGGACACCCAGTCGAAAATACTACATCTTTAAACCGGCGATTTTCCTATCATTTGCACTCATCTAGAAGTGTTCGGCATTCATATAGCACATATTAGCAAAATAGTCGTAAAATTGTAGGGTTCCTAGGCATCCTAATGAACTCTCATAAGGCATCAACCATGCCAATTTCAAAAATTATTGGTGCCGAGAAACCCTAACACGGATCGTTGACTAGATGTTTAGGCGAAATGAGAATCTAGTTAACTACTTAACTAAAAATTAGATGCTACAACCTTTGTAGATCCGGTTCCCCACTTCCTTAGCTCCACGTGGGTGTGCTCTCGCTGTCCATCACGAATCCTAGACTCATTCGTCGGCTTCATCGGAAAAACGGGCGAGCAAGGTCGTCGGCTTCGTGTCAAAGACGATCTACGTCGAGGTTGCACAAGTTCAAGCTCCGACTTCACCAAGTTGTGAAACTTGTGAAGAAAACACCCAAAACCACTTGGCAAGAGGTAGAGGATGAAGAAATAGGAGGTGGGTTCACTTTAGATTTGGATTTCTCTCACTAAAACTCAAGTTGCCATTGATGGCATCAAGGTTTCTATCTTGAAGAAGAAGGAAGAAGATCAAGCTAGTTTATGATAAGTTCATTTAAAATGAAAAGAAAATTCATACTTATCATAATCTAACTTGGGTTAAGTGTAGAGAATAAACCATGGTAAGTGGATGGGTTAGGGTTAAGCATGAAGACAAAATGGTCTCCTTGGTCAAAGCTTCATGAAGCTTCAACAAGCTTCATGACAAAAACAAACCATTATCTCTTCATTTATCCAATAAAATAAATAAAGAAATGAATAAATAAATGATAAGGCAAAACCCTAATTATCATTTAACCATGGTTTAATTATTCACACTTAACCAAATGATCAAGTATCATCAAACATGATACATATATGTGCACAAAAGTATATCACATATACAACTTGCACATCAAGTGAGAAAATCCGTATAAAGTGAACTAATACTAGTTAATGCAAAGTAATATATCAAATATATAATTATACATTAAATCATTAAATCAACATTTGATTCAATGATCCGGTCATGTCGCACATAACCGACTAGTATTCAATGTATCGATTTATCGAATCAATGATTCGATAACTAGGTCATATCGAATATAACCAATCGAAACATTTATGTAACACTTCAAAAAGATAAAATATTATTTTTTGGGAATTTTTATAATTTAATATTATTTTATTGAATATTTTAATATTTTGGAATTATTAAATGCAATTAAATAGGAAAAATGTTAGAAAAATTATGAAAAATTATGGAAAATTCTAAAATAGGGTAAATTAGTGAATTATGACATTTTAAGTTTTTGTGATTTGTTTGACACTAATTTAGTGCTAATCGCGATTAAAATCGCTAATCGGTTTTTTTGGCAATTTTGTGCAAAACTTGCACATAACACTTTTTCCACACTTGTGTTACATTTTATTTGTCATGTTATTTTGGGTTTACTATTGATGTAAGAAGGATTTGGATTAAAAGGGAAAAAGAAAAAAAAAGAGAAAAGAATGAGGGTAGGTGAGAGAGAGAGGTATGGGCTCATTGACCAAAACCCTTAGCCATTGTTTTCTCCTCCTCATTTCTCTCCCTCTCCCTTGACTCCTACTGCTGCTGCTTCCTTTTCTCCCCCTTCCTCCACCTTCAATCCCTCTCTTCATCTCAAAAACAACCCCAAAACCACATGTCCATTTCATTAAAATTGTGCAAAATCCCTAGATCTACATATGGAGCTAAAGAAGCAAGGATTTTGGCCACTAGGGGCAACTCAAGAAAATTCTTGAGTTGCCAAATGAGGTATTTTTCTGAACCATTAGCTTAATTATAGCTTTTCCTTTAACCCCATGTTAAGATTTAATCGATATTGTGGATTTTTTAGGACTTGATGAAAACCTAGTTAGGGTTTGAGTGAAATTGGTGTTGCATTATGAAATTAAGCTCAGTTAAGGTTATCCCAACACTTTAGTGTAGGAATTGGAACCCAAAACCTGAAGCTAGAACCAGAATACGGATTTTAGAAACCGATATCGGGGAAATTGTGAAATCTGTGAGGGTTTATTTGAATCTGCTACCATACGAGACACCTGAAAATAAAGTTGAGTGGACAGTGACATGTGCAGGCACCAGAGAACCATCACCCCAAACCCTAGCTCCCCACTCCAAAGTGAGGCCGCCGAAATCCCCATTCTGGCCGCAATTTGCGGCCAGAGCAGTGAGG
Organism: Agapanthus africanus; assembly: GCA_030015575.1. Lineage (NCBI taxonomy): Eukaryota > Viridiplantae > Streptophyta > Magnoliopsida > Asparagales > Amaryllidaceae > Agapanthus > Agapanthus africanus. The sequence goes on along the minus strand of JASDDO010000019.1, from coordinate 650,560,284 downwards.
ATTTGCCTCGTTTTGCGTGCATGCCCCCATTTCCTCAATTCTTGGCCCTGGGTACTTCTAGTTTTGACAGATTCTGTCTTGGGTAAAATCTGGGACATATATCCTAAGTTGCTGTTTTGGATTCGTGTTTCCGTATTCCGTATTTTTGATTCTGAAATTGTGGATTGTGTTTTGCCTCGACTATTTGGCGTTTATACGACGATATAGAGGATTTATTGCTGGTTTTGAAGGCGTGCCATAGGTTCTCACCTATAGGCCCCCTTATCGTATCGTTTTGGATTTCATGCGCCGTTTTAGCTTGGATTTGGTTTTAATGCGCATATACGATATTTGATGTGTAGGTACCCATGAAGACTTCGGGACGACAAGCAAATGCGTGGTGACGTCCGCAAATGATGATGCAAGGTGAGTAGATTATATCTACAGGGGGAAGTCGGGTGGATGGCGTATAGCACCCCCGCAGTCCGTAGATAGATTACTATGTAGTTATTGTGATAATAGGTGTATTATGGATAGTATAGGGTTAGAAGTGACTAGTGTAGTTCATAGTCGCGAACCCTAGGATAGAATTACACCTACACACACCCTTGCTTATTACTTGTACTTGCACGGTGTTTGATGATATGGGATGACTTTGGAGATGAGTCGATGATGTGGGCTTGGTGCCGTGAGATCGGTGATTTGATACGATTCATATTTGGGATATGACTTGTGATTCTTTCTTGCGGGCTTGGGATATGTGTTTACCCCCGCATGCATACCTTATTGATGGTATCGATTTGTACTAGACATAGAGTAGTACCCCCAGATTATATGATCTGATGATAGTGATACCTGTTGTGTGACGAAATAGTGAGATGTTGACCTGTACCCAGCTATTGGGATGCCGTACGATGATTTACCGTACGAGCCGATATTGATGATAGATCCGCACTCAAAACTCGAGGATATCTTACGATATGACATTGAGGCGAGATCACCGACTATGTATCTTTATATATACCGACTCAGATTTAGGTGGTTTCCACACCTACCCCTCCTGATCGACCTTTTACTTAGATGTAGTTTGCATAGTAGATACTTCACTGTGGTGTTGACTACTAGAGTTCTGCATCTTCATGTTATTTGCATTGCTGGCATATGTTCATTGCTATATTACTATCATGCTGTTAGGACACCAGCACCATTATCGATGATGCGTATGTTCCACGTACACTATTTGCCGGCTCACACACTTCATCATCGATAATTGCCATGCCACTACACTGTAGTACTACTGCATTCATGATATGATTCCTCCTTCGACATATGCACATTACTTCTATGTTGTATGATTTCCGATATGATTACTTTTCTTTACATGTCGCATACATCATGGATTGATTGCATAGCACATCGCATTGGATTTACTTCCTGATGTTGGATTTTCATGTGATTTCTGATTTTGAGGACCGTGGGATTATTTAAGAAAAGATGCTCTTTTATGAAAAACCCGGTACCTCGTGATATGATATTTCGGTGCGTCCACCACGCGTTTTCTCGGTGCTGAGACGTGTGCTTGAAACCCGATTCGAGGAGGTGATGATCCGTTTGCGGGTTCGTGGTGGGCCCGGTATGGTTCCCCTCGGCAAGATGATCGATGAGTTTGCCGATTGAGCCTGGAGGCGGGCGAGCACCTACCGGTGATTGTATTTGAGCTCGGCGGATATCTGGGGGATACCGACCGGAGACGAGAGATGGGCGTACTGCTGGGGCCGAGGGCCGATTCCGCAGACATAGCCCGCGGGCCGATCCGGACTGACGGAGCCCGTTGGATGAGGATTTACGTGTCGATGCTAGGCACGGGTTTCATGATGTTTTTCCATGCTTTTGTTTATATCCTCACATTGCATACATGATGCTTATCGTCAGTGGGTGACGGGTGGACGGGTTCCACATATATACAGACATGATCATACAGACTGGATTTACACTTATCATACTTCATTTGTATATATAACAGGGTATGAGGGCGCTGTTATATATACCCTTAGACCAATATTAGTGGTATGGGACGCTAATATATGTGTATTGATATCATTGATATTTCATCATATTTACTTCATGCAGACATACCTTATACTGATGACATGTTTTTACCTGAGTACCTGGCACTACATACATGATTAGATGTTACCTTGCCACCTTATCACACTCAGATGTACTCTTGTGGATTGTATTACTGATCGTTGACTTAGGTTTATGTCTTGCATTCGATTTCTGCTTGTAGATGTTTCTATTCACGAGTTGGCAACTCACCCCCGTTGTGCCACAGTTCTTGCAGGTTCTGCCGTACAGGTTCCATTGCGGCATTTCTGGCACACTACCTTCTTGCGGGTGATTTGCTTTTGGTAGGTGGATTCTTTCGCATCAAGAACCACCATTGTATTTACTTTATTCATTGTATCTAGAATTTCCATCAACCAAAACTTGTATATTGTTTCAGACATAGACTAGTGATGTATTATTCGACCATAGAGTCGCGCTTAGTAGTATTGCGGTTTTCTTATTGCTTTTGAGCTTTCTTTTGGTTTGATCCTCGCCACTTGGCGTTGTATATTATTGTTGCATGTGTGGTTGTGACCGTCGATTGACGAAGAGCTAGCTCCCGCTTGGGGATGCCTTTATCATTGCATATATATTGTTATCCTTGTTGTACCCCATTCGGGGCCAGTTTTACAAAAGAAACTCTGCCGAAATTTTTAGAAAAGACTTATTGTTTTCAAAACGTACCTTCGGCTTAGTTATTTAAAAAAAATCTTGATTTCAAACATGTATTTCTTCACTTCTTTAAACCAAATTCTTTACTTATTTCTTAAATGGTTTTAGATTTCTGGGCTTTTGGCTTACTTGGATCAGATGGAGTCCTATAGACTTCATATGGTTCAAGGGCCAGTCACGTGCTCTTTCGGGTCGTGACAAAGTTGGTATCAGAGCGCTAGGTTGACCTTGGTTCGAGTCTAAGTTTGACTATGTGGAGCCTAGGGAGTTATTTATATACGGAACTTAGGCTTGACCTTACGGAACTTAGACTTGGTCGAGGGGGTATTAGACCCGAACTTTCGTCGTTTTAGGATGACCCTTGGTTGATGGAATAGGTGACTAAAGTAGAGTGACGTACCGTTGGTATGTTCCGCGGCATACTTACGACACGCTACTCCGCTTAAGGAACCTTAGGATGTGCATATTTTTTCGAGATCAGTGATTCTCTTTATATCCTGGATTATACATCCATTTGAGATCCCCGATTCTATTAGTTTCATGATCATACCTTCATTGATGCTGTTCCTTCCTATGATCATGTATCCACTTTGGATCTGTTGTTTCCTTTCTTGCCATTGGTGTACTCTCTTGATACTCGATTGAGGTTCCTTTCACTGTGTTTGAGCGCAGTTTGGGCTGCTGCTAGGGTTACGGCCGGTGTGAGCTCGTCTGGTACAAGGGCCGACCATTGTGTTTTCGGGTGACATGGGAACGTCTCGAGTTAGTATTGGTGATTTTGACCTCTAGTGGAGGCGAGTGCTTGGTCTTGCACCGGATGATCAGGCCATTGTTAGAGCTGCCAGTTGAGAGAGGACTGTTGATGTACAACACACCTCAGAGATTGTGATGTCGCCTACCGTGCAGACACATGGACCAGCTGTTGCTGAGATTGGCAGGACGTTGCTTTCGGAGCTTACGAGCTGAGATTGCCGGAGCTTTCAGGCGGATATGCGACGGATGATAGCTAGTCTACCCGGTTTGAGAGACGAAGGTGATTCGTCCGATTTTGCGCCAGAGCGGGCCCAGTTGAGTTAAAGATTTCCAGTGTGGAGAGTCTTACTCAAGATCTAGAGCAGACCGATTCAGAGATGACCGCCAATGCGTTGCCTTTCCTGGAGGATTGAGGCGTTGTTCGGCGTACAGGCGTATGAGCCAGTTGCTGCTGCAGATGACGAGATATCGCCCAGATGGTTGGAGCTACTGCAGCATGAGCATGTTCTTGGAGACGTGATAGTGAGTCGCTAGTCACCTGAGGATAAATGACTAGGACATGTGGTTCGTTCGTTTACCGATGCGAGGTCATCAGATAGATTGTTTCCAGCTAGAGACGACATCACGCAGGTTCGTTGAGAGTCGATAGAGACGATCGAATGTCAGGAGCCCATTTTCCAAGTTTAAAGTATACGGAAAGACATGCAGGTGATTCTATGGACCCTCTAGAAGAATGAAACCCTAACTCGACTTAATGACCGTGTGAAAGCCTTTGAACCTTCGGGTTTGCGGCGGTTCCTCGGCGCCATTAGTGAGGCTTGGGTTTGCCCTTCTACGGCTGGACCACCGACGCTGTGGCATGTACTCGATACTATTAAACTGTACCCGAGATGTGAGCTCTTGGGGGATTATGAGGATCTGACGAGTCGATCGGATGGTTCGACATCTTTCGGATATCGTGATGGGACACTGCTTGGGAGACTCCAGATGCGAGCGTAGCTGTCGGAGCGCAGTTCGTGTAGCCACGATGAGTTAAGTCCAAATCAGTCGACATTTGAGCAAGGTGGAGTAAAGAGTTCGTACGAGATTTCGACGAGATGACGTCCCACTCCGCTGACATCAGAGATGTGATATGCACCCAGAGGCGTGGTATATGGAAATATCTTCCAGAAAGAAGCGCGATAAGTATGCAGCCGTTCCGGAATAAGCTTTAGCTTCAGCATTGGATGATGACTTCCGGGCAATTCGGCAGGAATGAGATTTGAGAAAGGAACCTCGACAGGACCTTTCTGGAGTACGATACGAGGAGACCTAGACCCGGGAGTGGTCGTATTGCGCACACCCAGCGGGACCAGGGGTTCGTGTGAGACACTGACGAGCTGCCATTACTTCCCGTCGAGACTAGAGACCTGATATGCTTACAGAGACGTTGGGATGTGACCAGTTTCTGAGAAATATTGTGTTGAGGACACAGATGTCTTCAGTGTAAGAGGCTATGTAAGAGTACCAGCCTCCGTACAGATCGGCATAGGCATGTTTGGAAGAGACCTTGAGCAGGATTCCTTCCAGGACGTTGCTGCAATGATGTTTGCACCCAGGATCAGATGTGTGACGTGCATTCAGAGAGCCAGAGGCCGACGCCAGTGATACGCTACCTTACGAGTGGTCGTGAGGTTTGACCGAGAGGTGACCAGAAAAGTGCCAGAACGGAATCGTCCCCGTTAGCACATCTGACAGGGCCGATGAGCCGATTGACCGCGAGATAGGAAATCCGCAAGGAAGATAAGGACCCAGAGTCAGAGGACGCCAGACCGTGAACAAGAGGCAAGTAGATATCCTGCGCTGCTAGCAGTGGATGCACCGACTCCTTCTCGACCTCGAAGGAGGAACTACCGACGACGGTATTTATGATTTGTGATTTTGTGATTCGATTATCACGTATCCGTCATTTTGGATTTCGGTATTTTGGGGCGTTCTGTTTGCATGAGTTAGTTCTGATGATTGAGTTTCATGATATTGGTTTCATGCACCCACTGGATATTTATATATTTTGCGCAGAGTTATTACATTTTAGATATTGATTGAGATTTCATGCCGACCGTATGCAGTGATTTGATTTGCACTTCCAGCGTAGTTTTCATGCACCTTTAGTGTTTTGATATACGATTTTGGTGCACGCCAGATGCACTAAATCGTGATTCTTCGTGCATGTCACATGCACTTGATTCTTTTCTGTCAGGCACACACGTTGCCTACGACAGATGTTTCGTGCACACCAGTTGCACCTAGATATTGTTTTGTATACCTGTTTGACACATTTATGGATTTTGATTCCTTGCGCACCAGACGCATAGGATAGTCTTATATATGCATTTTGGGATTGATTTCTAGTAGAGCAGTACATTTTATGATATTCTCTCTGTATTGATATTTTCGGAGCCCCGACAAATTGGATTATTACTAAAATTGTTTTAGTATTGGGGGTTTAAATTTAAATTCGGGGACCGAATTTCTTTAAGGGGGGTAGATTGTAACACTTCAAAAAGATAAAATATTATTTTTTGGGAATTTTTATAATTTAATATTATTTTATTGAATATTTTAATATTTTGGAATTATTAAATGCAATTAAATAGGAAAAATGTTAGAAAAATTATGAAAAATTATGGAAAATTCTAAAATAGGGTAAATTAGTGAATTATGACATTTTAAGTTTTTGTGATTTGTTTGACACTAATTTAGTGCTAATCGCGATTAAAATCGCTAATCGGTTTTTTTGGCAATTTTGTTCAAAACTTGCAAATAACACTTTTTCCACACTTGTGTTACATTTTATTTGTCATGTTATTTTGGGTTTACTATTGGTGTAAGAAGGATTTGGATTAAAAGGGAAAAAGAAAAAAAAAGAGAAAAGAATGAGGGTAGGTGAGAGAGAGAGGTATGGGCTCATTGACCAAAACCCTTAGCCATTGTTTTCTCCTCCTCATTTCTCTCCCTCTCCCTTGACTCCTACTGCTGCTGCTTCCTTTTCTCCCCCTTCCTCCACCTTCAATCCCTCTCTTCATCTCAAAAACAACCCCAAAACCACATGTCCATTTCATTAAAATTGTGCAAAATCCCTAGATCTACACATGGAGCTAAAGAAGCAAGGATTTTGGCCACTAGGGGCAACTCAAGAAAATTCTTGAGTTGCCAAATGAGGTATTTTTCTGAACCATTAGCTTAATTATAGATTTTCCTTTAACCCCATGTTAAGATTTAATCGATATTGTGGATTTTTGAGGACTTGATGAAAACCTAGTTAGGGTTTGAGTGAAATTGGTGTTGCATTATGAAATTAAGCTCAGTTAAGGTTATCCCAACACTTTAGTGTAGGAATTGGAACCCAAAACCTGAAGCTAGAACCAGAATACGGATTTTAGAAACCGATATCGGGGAAATTGTGAAATATGTGAGGGTTTATTTGAATCTGCTACCATACGAGACACCTGAAAATAAAGTTGAGTGGACAGTGACATGTGCAGGCACCAGAGAACCATCACCCCAAACCCTAGCTCCCCACTCCAAAGTGAGGCCGCCGAAATCCCCATTCTGGCCGCAATTTGCGGCCAGAGCAGTGAGGATTTGCCTCGTTTTGCGTGCATGCCCCCATTTCCTCAATTCTTGGCCCTTGGTACTTCTAGTTTTGACAGATTCTGTCCAGGGTAAAATCTGGGACATATATCCTAAGTTGCTGTTTTGGATTCGTGTTTCCGTATTCCGTATTTTTGATTCTGAAATTGTGGATTGTGTTTTTCCTCGACTATTTGGCGTTTATACGACGATATAGAGGATTTATTGCTGGTTTTGAAGGCGTGCCATAGGTTCTCACCTATAGGCCCCCTTATCGTATCGTTTTGGATTTCATGCGCCGTTTTAGCTTGGATTTGGTTTTAATGCGCATATACGATATTTGATGTGTAGGTACCCATGAAGACTTCTGGACGACAAGCAAATGCGTGGTGACGTCCGCAAATGATGATGCAAGGTGAGTAGATTATATCTACAGGGGGAAGTCGGGTGGATGGCGTATAGCACCCCCGCAGTCCGTAGATAGATTACTATGTAGTTATTGTGATAATAGGTGTATTATGGATAGTATAGGGTTAGAAGTGACTAGTGTAGTTCATAGTCGCGAACCCTAGGATAGAATTACACCTACACACACCCTTACTTATTACTTGTACTTGCACGGTGTTTGATGATATGGGATGACTTTGGAGATGAGTCGATGATGTGGGCTTGGTGCCGTGAGATCGGTGATTTGATACGATTCATATTTGGGATATGACTTGTGATTCTTTCTTGCGGGCTTGGGATATGTGTTTACCCCCGCATGCATACCTTATTGATGGTATCGATTTGTACTAGACATAGAGTAGTACCCCCAGATTATATGATCTGATGATAGTGATACCTGTTGTGTGACGAAATAGTGAGATGTTGACCTGTACCCAGCTATTGGGATGCCGTACGATGATTTACCGTACGAGCCGATATTGATGATAGATCCGCACTCAAAACTTGAGGATATCTTACGATATGACATTGAGGCGAGATCACCGACTATGTATCTTTATATATACCGACTCAGATTTAGGTGGTTTCCACACCTACCCCTCCTGATCGACCTTTTACTTAGATGTAGTTTGCATAGTAGATACTTCACTGTGGTGTTGACTACTAGAGTTCTGCATCTTCATGTTATTTGCATTGCTGGCATATGTTCATTGCTATATTACTATCATGCTGTTAGGACACCAGCACCATTATCGATGATGCGTATGTTCCACGTACACTATTTGCCGGCTCACACACTTCATCATCGATAATTGCCATTCCACTACACTGTAGTACTACTGCATTCATGATATGATTCCTCCTTCGACATATGCACATTACTTCTATGTTGTATGATTTCCGATATGATTACTTTTCTTTACATGTCGCATACATCATGGATTGATTGCATAGCACATCGCATTGGATTTACTTCCTGATGTTGGATTTTCATGTGATTTCTGATTTTGAGGACCGTGGGATTATTTAAGAAAAGATGCTCTTTTATGAAAAACCCGATACCTCATGATATGATATTTCGGTGCGTCCACCACACGTTTTCTCGGTGCTGAGACGTGTGCTTGAAACCCGATTCGAGGAGGTGATGATCCGTTTGCGGGTTCGTGGTGGGCCCGGTATGGTTCCCCTCGGCAAGATGATCGATGAGTTTGCCGATTGAGCCTGGAGGCGGGCGAGCACCTACCGGTGATTGTATTTGAGCTCGGCGGATATCTAGGGAATACCGACCGGAGACGAGAGATGGGCGTACTGCTGGGGCCGAGGGCCGATTCCGCAGACATAGCCCGCGGGTCGATCCGGACTGACGGAGCCCGTTGGATGTGGATTTACGTGTCGATGCTAGGCACGGGTTTCATGATGTTTTTCCATGCTTTTGTTTATATCCTCACATTGCATACATGATGCTTATCGTCAGTGGGTGACGGGTGGACGGGTTCCACATATATACAGACATGATCATACAGACTGGATTTACACTTATCATACTTCATTTGTATATATAACAGAGTATGAGGGCGCTGTTATATATACCCTTACACCAATATTAGTGGTATGGACGCTAATATATGTGTATTGATATCATTGATATTTCATCATATTTACTTCATGCAGACATACCTTATACTGATGACATGTTTTTACCTGAGTACCTGGCACTACATACATGATTAGATGTTACCTTGCCACCTTATCACACTCAGATGTACTCTTGTGGATTGTATTACTGATCGTTGACTTAGGTTTATGTCTTGCATTCGATTTCTGCTTGTAGATGTTTCTATTCACGAGTTGGCAACTCACCCCCGTTGTGCCACAGTTCTTGCAGGTTCTGCCGTACAGGTTCCATTGCGGCATTTCTGGCACACAACCTTCTTGCGGGTGATTTTCTTTTGGTAGGTGGATTCTTTCGCATCAAGAACCACCATTGTATTTACTTTATTCATTGTATCTAGAATTTCCATCAACCAAAACTTGTATATTGTTTCAGACCTAGACTAGTGATGTATTATTCGACCATAGAGTCGCGCTTAGTAGTATTGCGGTTTTCTTATTGCTTTTGAGCTTTCTTTTGGTTTGATCCTCGCCACTTGGCGTTGTATATTATTGTTGCATGTGTGGTTGTGACCGTCGATTGACGAAGAGCGAGCTCCCGCTTGGGGATGCCTTTATCATTGCATATATATTGTTATCCTTGTTGTACCCCATTCGGGGCCAGTTTTACAAAAGAAACTCTGCCGAAATTTTTAGAAAAGACTTATTGTTTTCAAAACGTACCTTCGGCTTAGTTATTTAAAAAAAATCTTGATTTCAAACATGTATTTCTTCACTTCTTTAAACCAAATTCTTTACTTATTTCTTAAATGGTTTTAGATTTCTGGGCTTTTGGCTTACTTGGATCAGATGGAGTCCTATAGACTTCATATGGTTCAAGGGCCAGTCACGTGCTCTTTCGGGTCGTGACAATTTATCGCGAGAATGAAATGCGGTATCACATACACGCATTATTCTCGCTCCCGCACATATCTCATATGCACTCCTATTTCGTTTCGCTTGAGCCAGGAAACCTCTGTGTAGGACTCTAAAGACTCGTCAATACGCCGGTAGCAGATGATGATCATATCAAGCACCCACAAGCCGCAAGCGGTCTGCTAAACGTAACGGCCATCCGGGTATTGAGCGATCAGAAGATCGACGAGCTAGCCCGCTCACACTCCTGTGAATCCAACCAGTAACACTTACCGTACAGTCCGGTCTGTTCGTCTGATATGTCGCATATCAAGTCTAGGGGTGGTATACTTCAGACCCCAATAACCGATAAGTCGTGCCGATATGAGGCTCATAGCTGTTAGTTGTATGTATGCCCTAGAGGCCAGTATTGTACAGAAGATGTATATTATATTGGATGCTTGGACATATATAGAGATGACTTTCTTGCTCGACATGATAGTATGCTATCTGGTTGCTCTTTATCTTAACATGTACACTAGTCTCTTTATACAGTCTTATAGTTACATGTTGGTAAAGCCCTTAGGATTTGTACTTGACTACCTGGACTATGATGCAGATCATACTAGTGGGGACATGGTAGTCCATAAGTACATCCTTCAAGGTCCCTAGTCATGGGTGTATCGAGACGGGGCATCGATATACCAGAGTAGACTAGCGTATATGCTTCTCGACCAATGTGATGGGCGATGGATGATCCCATATCCATTGGTGTTTGACATCAGAGATGGTATACGGGTGCTCAGTGGAGACTGGGTACACTGGACGGACACGCCGAGAACTCCCAGATGGTATTATACCTCACGTCAGATGGCAGTTCTCAGGTGACACTTGTACAGGTTAGTCTGTAGACCCGAGATCGTCATAGAGTCTTGTGTGATTCCCACTGTGCTTTGATCTCCACCTTACCATGTCCATGAGGGCGTGCAAAACGGTGGACTTTGGGTACAGTCCCGAGTCACATGGAGGCAATGAGCGATAGGAGGGGTTTCGTCTCTCCCGGTATTGGGGGTTGATATTGAGCTGTGTTCGATTGGCCGTAACAGGGAAGTCCCTGGCCAGGGCTGATCAGAGATTTGCTGGTAAGTGTTACCAGTAGTTTCTCGACCCGTTACGAGCCTCACATCGGCAAGACTTATCGGGTTATTGGGGTCTGACGTTTACCACCCCTAGACTTGATATGCGACATATCAGACGAAGAGACCGGACTGTATGGTAAGTGTTACTGGTCGGATTCGCAGGAGTGTGAGCGGGCTAGCTCGTCGATCTTCTGATCGCTCAATACCCGGGTGGCCGTTACGTTTAGCAGACCGCTTGCGGCTTGTGGGTGCTTGATATGATCATCATCTGCTACCGGCGTATTGACGAGTCTTTAGAGTCCTACACAGAGGTTTCCTGGCTCAAGCGAAACGAAATAGGAGCGCATATGAGATATGTGCGGAAGCGAGAATAATGCGTGTATGTGATACCGCATTTCATTCTCGCGATAAATGTTTCGATTGGTTATATTCGATATGACCTAGTTATCGAATCATAGATTCGATAAGCCGATACATAGAATACTAGTCGGTCATGTGCGACATGACCGGATCATTGAATCAAGTGTTGATTTAATGATTTAATGTATGATTATATATTTGATATATTACTTTGCATTAACTAGTATTGGTTCACTTTAAACGGATTTTTCTCACTTGATGTGCACATTGTATATGTGATATGTTTTGTGTACACTTGATTGTATCATGTTTGATGATGCATGTTGTTTTGGCTTTGTGTAAAGAATGCAACTATGGTTATGCAAGTGGTTAGGGTTTATATTTTATTCACTTATTATTTTATCCATTTATTATTTATTTAAATGGATTTATGAAAACAAATTGGTTTCATTTTATCATGAAGAATGGTGAAGCTTCATGAAGCTTTGACTAATGATGCCATTTTGTCTCCTAGCTTAACCCTAACCACTCCCACTAACCATGGTCTATTCTCTACACTTGACCATGGTTAGAAGATGATAAGAATTGATTTATTATTCATTTTACATATAACTTATCATAACAATTCTATCATCTTCTTCTTCTTCTTCAAGTGAGAAACCTAGATGCCATTAATGGCAACTTGAGATCTAGTGAGAGAAATCCAAATCTAAAGTGAACCCACCTCCTATTTCTTCACCCTCTACCTCTTGCCAAGTTGTTTTGGGTGTTTTCTTCACAATTTTCACAACTTTGTGAAGTCGGAGCTTGAGCTTGTGCAACCTCGACGTAGATCGTCTTTGACACGAAGCCGACGACCTATTCCGCACGTTTCTCCGATGAAGCCGTCACGAGAGTCCAAGGTTCAAGATGGACAGCGAGAGGACGCCCTCGTGGACCTAAGGAAGTGGGTATCCGGATCTACAAAGGTTGTAGCTTCTCACTTCTAGTTAAGTAGTTAACTAGTTTATAATTTCGCCTACACATCTAGTCTAAGATCCGTAGTCTAGGGTTTCTCGGCACCATTTTTTTAAATTGGCATGTTCGATGCCTTGTGAGACCTCACTAGGGTGCCTAGGAACCTTTCACTGGTATCAAAGCCTTGCTAGAGCCTTAGGCGAAGTCTAGACGGAATTTGAACTCCGATCGAACCGAAACCGAACCCCAAAAATTGCTCTCTGTACTTTTTATAAAATCGTGGATTTTTCAAAATTAAAAATATGCAGAAAACTCAGCAGGGAATTCTAAGAATTACGACGCAAATTTTATTCCATGAACAGTGACAAGCGCGGCGGAACTGCGGCCTAAGCCAGCTTAGGCGGCGGTTCCGCGGCGGCTTGATGACGTCATCCCTATATTTTTGCACAGTAACTCTTATTTAACAGTGCTGAGTTCTCTGGTTGTTTTTAATCTTTTTCCATGAGTTGCATTTTCTGGGGTTGCTTTGGAGCTTCAATAGTTCGATCGGATTATCAAATTTCGTCTTTGTGTATTTCCGGATAATTTATAGAATATGTTAAAAAGTTCGACCGGATATAAATACCCAACTTTTCCCCTGTCGGGAAATTTCCAAGTGTTGGATTTTTCCGTAGTTTAACGACATTCTAAGTAGTGCAAGTAACGCGATGGACCCTCTAGAAGACAACAAACCTTAACTCGAATATGTGACCGTCTTGAACTGCCCTTTGAACCTTCGGGTTTGGGGGAGTACGGCGTGCCACATGTGAGGCGTTGGCTTGACCCTTCTACGGCTGGACCGTTGGTACTGAGGCACGAACTGAATGTTGCTAGACTTATTTCATGTGTTGGACTGTATCGGGAAAACTTGGGTATTCGACTGTTCGATCGGAAAGTTTAACATTTTCTGTTTATCTGGAATGTGATACAATAATTGGAATTCACAAACAGTTATGAGATAACTGAATGAATGTTATAAATTTAGCAGTTTAGTCCCATATGATATTGAAAAGAGTTTTCGATAATGAGACTAAAATGCGGGATTTATATCTGTTAGGCATGTGATGTCTAAGTATTTCATTTGATTAGGCATGCGATGTCTAAAAAGGTTGCGGATTCCAATTGTTGTAGTTTTACACTTTCTTTTCTGTGACCGTAAGTGTAGTATGTTCATATCGCCGGTTTCGTTGCTATACGTCAACGACAATTGGGGTATGCATACTTACTTACGTTGATGACATGTGATGTTATGTGTTGCTGGATATGTTATATTGGATCGTCGTATTCGAATAGCCGGGGGTTTTTATGTGAGATGAGTGTTTTTCATTTTCATTCATGTAAAAACTTGTATGTAATATTCTTTTATTTGGGGCACTTCCACGTAGCGGAAGATGTCACCTTTTGTATATTATTTACTTTTCCGCATTAGGATAGACCCAAGGAGGGGAGCACAAGTAACCGGGTTCTGGGGTCCAGTGGGAGACCAACTCGAGGAGTCGAGTCCGGGTCTCCTAACCCTAGAATTGGCAGGGTTGCTTGCCGCTCTCGTAGGGGTCTAGGGGTGTGGGATTGGCTATTCATCACGACCGTGGAATCCGTGTTTTATACTGGCTCGTATTGAAAACACGGACGTCCTAGTATATCCAATATTTCATATGTTACTTCTGCTGCGATATCTGTGATGGATATAGTATATAGTATATATGATATATTATATAGACGTTACTTATGTTTTACACCCGCGCTAGCCCTGCCCTGCTCTGTCGTTAGTTACCTAACCTAACGGTGCACGAGGGGACATCGAGGCGAATGCGGATGGCATAAGTGTACGTCATATCTATCTGTGATGTTTAGGTATTTAAATGATGGGACTTCATTAATTTGATTAATGAAAGATAAGAAACCTAAGATGTTGTGGAATCGAATTTTAAAATAAAACAGGTAGCTACAGTTCTTGCTTTGCACAGCGGTATATATGATATACCCTGCACCTTATTCGATGAGGAAAGGACCGAGATCCCTTCACCGGGAGTGACTCCTTTAGCAATAACTGGCAGATGCTACACACTCGGTTTGCTTTTGACTGCTTTTGGGTTTTTGCTTTGCACAGTGATATATATGATATATCCCGCACCTCATTCGACGAGGAAAGGGCCGACGATCCCTTCACCGGGAGTGACCCCTTTAGCAAAACTGGAAAAGCCTCAAAATCACTCCATTTTAAAACTTCATTTGATTCTTCAACGATATCAAGTTCATTACGCTGATGGTTTTCAGAAAAACCTGGCGTAGCCCTCCGTCATTTCAGATAAATCTTACTTAGTATTCGTGCTACGTTTATTGACCTCCGTCAAGGCGTAGTGTGCGGTAGCTAACTAGTATTTGTCTGCTTATGCATATGATGCAGATTGGATTAGGGTAGTCGTACGACCTTGTTGACCTCCGTCAAGGGTCGTGCGGGTGGGTTTGATTCAATCAAGAAATGACGGGTTGAACTTGACTTGCACCCTGTGGTTTGTTGACCTCCGTCAAGGTCATAGGATTCTAGGGGCAAAATATTATCGGGAATTTCAAGTGTTGAAATTTGCAATGAGATTGCATACCTTCTATGAGATAGTTGGATCCCGATACCCACTGCGAGTAAGAGTTACTCCTGGAAGAGTTTTACACATTGCAATTAGCTGATCAAGTAGGTGTCTAGAAAGGTGTCAACGGGGTTACGCCTCTGGGGAAACGAGGTTTACATTAATTAGGTTCGTGCGAAAGCACGGGGGACCTCCCTCAAAGTACCGACACTGGCCTGGCTGAAAGATTGTCGAACTTGTAGTGTGTAATTAATCCCGGCTAGTCTTTCCTTTTAGGGTTTGGAGGAAGATTTGATAAAAAGCAGTGGGAGCCATCCTGATTAGATAAGATAATAACCAATCTGATCTTGCACGAGCATACGCTAAAGTGTTTTCTTCTCTCTCTCTCCAGGTAGCGACCATTTCATGCCCTAATGAAGATAATAATATGGATGTATTGACCGAACCCGCATGTTATACTGTGCTGGGGAACGTTGGTTCCGTTCTTTCCTATAAGAGTTATAGGAATGAACAGGATATAGGGGAATACAAGGATTCCCATGCCACCCGAATGAAGAAAGTACATGTTGATGCATTTTCTTCGGGTGTGTTCGTTACTGAGAATTGTTTCTCTATTTGCTCTGCGTACTGGGTATTGGATACCGGGTCAGGATCCCATATATGTAATCAGTTACATGGGCTCAGGAAAGGTAGAGAACTTGGAGAAGGTGATAAAGACATTAGAGTTGGAAATGGTGCAATTGTTGCAGCTAAGACTGTCGGGGAATATCACCTTGTATTACCAACTGGTAATACATTGGTTCTGAACGAATGCTATTACATGCCGAACCTGATATGCAACATTATATCGGTTTCTTTATTAAGTAAAGAGGGATATAATTTTGTATTACAGGACAATGTTATGAACATTTTCCGTAACCAAAAGTTGGTTGGATCAGGCACGTTGTGCAATGGCATTTATGTTCTAAACCAATCAACAGTTCTGAGCATAACAAACACACACAAGAGGAAGAGTTCTGAACTGAACGAATCCTTCTTGTGGCATTGTAGACTGGGTCATATCAATGCGACACGACTGGCTAAGTTGCATAAGGATGGATATTTGAAACCTTTCGAATTTTCATCTTATGACACTTGCCAGTCATGTCTCAAAGGCAAGATGACCAAAGCTCCGTTTACGGGACACGGAGAAAGAGTTACCGAACTCTTGGGACTGATACATAGTGATGTATGCGGTCCCATGTCTACACATGCCAGGGATGGTTCTTCGTACTTCATTACATTCACTGACGATCTCTCTAGATTCGGATATGTGTTCCTGATGAAACACAAATCAGAAGCTTTTGAGAAATTTAGAGAATATAAACAAGAAGTCGAGAACCAAACCGGAAAAAGTATTAAAATCCTTCGATCAGATCGAGGAGGTGAATACTTGAGCAATGAATTCCTGGACTTCCTAAAAGAGAATGGGATTCTCTCTCAGCTAACTCCTCCATATACACCACAGCACAACGGTGTATCGGAGCGGAGAAACCGCACCCTATTAGATATGGTGCGCTCTATGATGAGTGTAGCTGAGTTACCTGTTTCCTTCTGGGGATATGCACTGGAAACAGCAGCATACCTACTGAACAGGGTTCCCACCAAATATGTGCCTACCACACCATATGAGATATGGGAAGGGAAGAGACCATATCTTAATTTTATAAAGATATGGGGTTGCCCGGCCTATGTCAAAAGACAAAAACCGGACAAACTCAAGGCAAGATCTATTTTGTGTAAGTTTGTTGGATATCCAAAACATTCGCGAGGGTATATCTTCTACCACAGTGAGGAACAAAGAGTATTTATTGCTCAACATGCCACCTTTTTAGAAAAGGAATTTCTTGCAAAAGAGATTAGTGGCTCTGAGGTAGAACTGGAAGAGGTTCCAGCTGAACAAAACACAACAGAAGATTTAGTGGAACCAGAGGATTCAGTAGCACCCAATGAACCTCAGCCACTCCGCCGATCTAGTAGGGTTCCTCGCCAACCTGAGAGATACTACGGTTTTCTCATGGATGGTGGGAGCGAGGATTGCATCATGGAGGATGATGACCCAACTAGCTTCGAGCAGGCCATCACGAGTAGGGACTCTGTGAAATGGCTGGATGCTATGCGGTCCGAGATGGAATCCATGTACACCAACAAAGTATGGACTTTGGAAGTTGCTCCTGAAGGGGTAAAACCCATTGGGAGCAAGTGGATCTTCAAGAAGAAACTTGGTGTAGATGGGAAAGTGGAGACTTTCAAAGCTAGACTTGTAGCAAAGGGTTTTCGTCAAAGACCAGGTGTGGACTATGACGAAACCTTTTCTCCAGTGGCTATGCTTAAATCCATCCGAATCATGCTTGCCATTGCTGCCTTTCATGACTACGAAATCTGTCAAATGGATGTTAAGACCGCCTTTCTAAATGGTGATTTAGAAGAGTGCGTGTACATGACTCAGCCAGAGGGCTTCGTAGACAGTGGGAGCAGCGGGAAGGTATGCAAGCTGCTTAAATCCATTTATGGATTAAAGCAAGCATCGCGGAGTTGGAACATCTGCTTTGACGTCGTTATCAAAGAGTTTGATTTCGTCAAAAATCCAGATGAACCTTGTATCTACAAGAAGGTGGCAGAGAGTAAGGTTTTCTTCCTCGTATTGTACGTGGACGACATACTCTTGATAGGAAATGATATTCCTATGCTGCAATCGGTCAAGCTCTTCTTATCACAAAGATTCTCAATGAAAGATCTTGGTGATGCCTCCTGCATATTGGGAATTAGGATCTATAGAGATAGATCCAAACGGATTTTGGGATTGTCCCAATCCAGGTACATTGACACCATACTAAAGAGGTTTAGTATGGAAGAGTCCAAGCGTGGGAACTTGCCCACGATCTCTGGAGTCACTCTCTCCAAAGAGATGTCTCCCAAGGCTGATTTGGAGAGAGCTCGCATGCAAGGGATACCCTATGCTTCGGCAGTAGGCTCTATCATGTATGCGATGCTATATACCAGACCCGATGTAGCATACTCACTAAGTGTAGTGAGCAGGTATCAAGCTGATCCTGGAGAGAGTCACTGGACAGCTGTGAAGAGCATTCTCAAGTACTTGCGAAGGACTAGAGATATGTTCTTGGTGTATGTTAACGGAGAGCTCCAAGTGGAGTCCTTTACCGATTCGAGCTTCCAGAGTGATAAGGACGACTCTAAGTCGCAGTCGGGCTTTGTCTTTACCCTTTACGGAGGGGCGGTTAGCTGGAAGAGTTCCAAGCAGGAAACCGTAGCAGACTCGACGATGGAGGCTGAATACATCGCTGCCAACGATGCTGCCAAAGAGGCTGTCTGGGTCAAGAAGTTCATTACTGAACTTGGAGTGGTTCCATCCATTGAGCGTCCAATACCTTTGTATTGCGATAACAATGGAGCGGTGGCTTTGGCCAAGGAACCCAGGTCCCATCAGCGATCCAGGCATATTCTGAGGCGGTATCACCTGATCCGGGAGATAGTTGATCGCCGGGAGATCGAGGTCAGGAGGGTTGACACGAAGGACAACACTGCGGATCCACTCACGAAGGCCATTCCCCAGATACAGTTTGAGAGACTCTTCGGGATGCTCGGTATGCGATACTACAGCAGCTGGCCCTAGTGTAAGTGGGAGATTGTTAGTTGTATGTATGCCCTAGAGGCCAGTATTGTACAGATGATGTATATTATATTGGATGCTTGGACATATATAGAGATGACTTTCTTGCTCGACATGATAGTATGCTATCTGGTTGCTCTTTATCTTAACATGTACACTAGTCTCTTTATACTGTCTTGTAGTTACATGTTGGTAAAGCCCTTAGGATTTGTACTTGACTACCTGGACTATGATGCAGATCATACTAGTGGGGACATGGTAGTCCATAAGTACATCCTTCAAGGTCCCTAGTCGTGGGTGTATCGAGACGGGGCATCGATATACCAGAGTAGACTAGCGTATATGCTTCTCGACCCATGTGATGGGCGATGGATGATCCCATATCCATAGGTGTTTGACATCAGAGATGGTATACGGGTGCTCAGTGGAGACTGGGTACACTGGACGGACTCGCCGAGAACTCCCAGATGGTATTATACCTCACGTCAGATGGCAGTTCTCAGGTGACACTTGTACAGGTTAGTCTGTAGACCCGAGATCGTCATAGAGTCTTGTGTGATTCCCACTGTGCTTTGATCTCCACCTTACCACGTCTATGAGGGCGTGCAAAACGGTGGTCTTTGGGTACAGTCCTGAGTCACATGGAGGCAATGAGCGATAGGAGGGGTTTCGTCTCTCCCGGTATTGGGGGTTGATGTTGAGCTGTGCTCGATTGGCCGTAACAGGGAAGTCCCTGGCCAGGGCTGATCAGAGAATTGCTGGTAAGTGTTACCAGTAGTTTCTCGACCCGTTACGAGCCTCACATCGGCACGACTTATCGGGTTATTGGGGTCTGACGTTTACCACCCCTAGACTTGATATGCGACATATCAGACGAAGAGACCGGATTGTATGGTAAGTGTTACTGGTCGGATTCGCAGGAGTGTGAGCGGGCTAGCTCGTCGATCTTCTGATCGCTCAATACCCGGGTGGCCGTTACGTTTAGCAGACCGCTTGCGGCTTGTGGGTGCTTGATATGATC
Source organism: Agapanthus africanus (assembly GCA_030015575.1). Lineage (NCBI taxonomy): Eukaryota > Viridiplantae > Streptophyta > Magnoliopsida > Asparagales > Amaryllidaceae > Agapanthus > Agapanthus africanus. Next base: position 650,540,436 of record JASDDO010000019.1, on the reverse strand, counting down.
ATCATCTGCTACCGGCGTATTGACGAGTCTTTAGAGTCCTACACAGAGGTTTCCTGGCTCAAGCGAAACGAAATAGGAGCGCATATGAGATATTTGCGGAAGCGAGAATAATGCGTGTATGTGATACCGCATTTCATTCTCGCGATAAATGTTTCGATTGGTTATATTCGATATGACCTAGTTATCGAATCATAGATTCGATAAGCCGATACATAGAATACTAGTCGGTCATGTGCGACATGACCGAATCATTGAATCAAGTGTTGATTTAATGATTTAATGTATGATTATATATTTGATATATTACTTTGCATTAACTAGTATTGGTTCACTTTAAACGGATTTTTCTCACTTGATGTGCACATTGTATATGTGATATGTTTTGTGTACACTTGATTGTATCATGTTTGATGATGCATGTTGTTTTGGCTTTGTGTAAAGAATGCAACCATGGTTATGCAAGTGGTTAGGGTTTATATTTTATTCACTTATTATTTTATCCATTTATTATTTATTTAAATGGATTTATGAAAACAAATTGGTTTCATTTTATCATGAAGAATGGTGAAGCTTCATGAAGCTTTGACTAATGATGCCATTTTGTCTCCTAGCTTAACCCTAACCACTCCCACTAACCATGGTCTATTCTCTACACTTGACCATGGTTAGAAGATGATAAGAATTGATTTATTATTCATTTTACATATAACTTATCATAACAATTCTATCATCTTCTTCTTCTTCTTCAAGTGAGAAACCTAGATGCCATTAATGGCAACTTGAGATCTAGTGAGAGAAATCCAAATCTAAAGTGAACCCACCTCCTATTTCTTCACCCTCTACCTCTTGCCAAGTTGTTTTGGGTGTTTTCTTCACAAGTTTCACAACTTTGTGAAGTCGGAGCTTGAGCTTGTGCAACCTCGACGTAGATCGTCTTTGACACGAAGCCGACGACCTATTCCGCACGTTTCTCCGATGAAGCCGTCACGAGAGTCCAAGGTTCAAGATGGACAGCGAGAGGACGCCCTCGTGGAGCTAAGGAAGTGGGTATCCGGATCTACAAAGGTTGTAGCTTCTCACTTCTAGTTAAGTAGTTAACTAGTTTATAATTTCGCCTACACATCTAGTCTAAGATCCGTAGTCTAGGGTTTCTCGGCACCATTTTTTTAAATTGGCATGTTCGATGCCTTGTGAGACCTCACTAGGGTGCCTAGGAACCTTTCAATAGCGGGTCGAGAAACTACTAGTAACACTTACCAGCAAATCTCTTATCAGCCCTAGCCAGGGACTTCCCTGATACGGCCAATCGAGCACAGCACAACATCAACTCCCAATACCGGGAGAGACGAAACCCCTCCTATCGCTCATTGCCTCCATGTGACTCGGGACTGTACCCAAAGACCACCGTTTTGCACGCCCTCATGGATGTGGTAAGGTGGAGATCAAAGCACAGTGGGAATCACACAAGACTCTATGACGATCTCGGGTCTACAGACTAACCTGTACAAGTGTCACCTGGGAACTGCCATCTGACGTGAGGTATAATACCATCTGGGAGTTCTCGGCGAGTCCGTCCAGTGTACCCAGTCTCCACTGAGCACCCGTACACCATCTCTGATGTCAAACACCAATGGATATGGGATCATCCATCGCCCATCTCATGGGTCGATAAGCGTATACGCTAGTCTACACTGGTATATCGATGCCCCGTCTCGATACACCCACGACTAGGGACCTTGAAGGATGTACTTATGGACTACCATGTCCCCACTAGTATGATCTGCATCATAGTCCAGGTAGTCAAGTACATATCCTAAGGGCTTTACCAACATGTAACTATAAGACAGTATAAAGAGACAAGTGTACATGTTAAGATAAAGAGCAACCAGATAGCATACTATCATATCGAGCAAGAAAGTCATCTCTATATATGTCCAAGCATCCAATATAATATACATCATCTGCACAATACTGGCCTCTAGGGCATACATACAACTAACAAAAATATCAGATTGCATGGTTAGACTTTAAAACTGGCACTATAAGGGAAATTGACTGTATTTCATAGCATCGCAACATTCTTGCATATCGCAACTTGTGTTTCGAAGTCTGTGCAGGAAAATCCAGAAGAATGATCAAATTTACAAAACAAAGACTGCTAAAAATACGCCAACTCAAGGATGTGGAATCTGGCAATGATCTAAAAGGCATTCAGAGATTCAACATATCAGAAAAACACCAAGAAGACATCAGGAAGCAACAAAAGAAAGTTGAAGCCCTAAGACTCCAACTTGGCCGCGGTTCCGCGGCCGGAGCTGCCTTGAGCCGCGAAACCGCGGCGGCTTGGCCACGTTACCATCCTTTCTCTGTTGCAGTACCTCTACTTCAGTTCCTAAAGCTCTTCAAGACACTGCAATTTCCAGATGTCTCCAGAACATTCTGCCAGATCAGCAAGCCCTAGGGTTTCTAACTAAACACCCCAAGCTTCCACAACAAGCTTCACCTAAACTCCATTAAGAACCTAGAACCTTCTCCCTAACCTCCTAGCTTAAGGTAGAAGCTAAACCCTAACTAACTACTTCTAGAAGCCTCTCCCTATAACAAACTTTTGGAGGGAAATTCAAAATTTAAATCCTAGTCCTAGGATTTGGGAAACCTATAAAAGGGACCCAAGGCTCACTAGTTCAAGGTGGCTCATTGGTTGTTCATTAGTTGTTAAATCCTTGGTTAATCTTGTCATTTGAGGTTGAGTGTTAGTTCTTCATCTTCAACCCAACTCTAGCCACCTCCAAACCCTAACCCTAATCCAAATCAAGAACTCAAATTCAAGATCCTTTGAGTGAAAGCAAAGCAAGTCTTCAACTATCCTTTAGAAGCGAAGCCGGACTTCAACGGAGCACGAGATCCAAGCCGATCCACGACTCAAGGAGCCGAGCGACGCTAGAATCGACGATCAAAGTTCCTTCCTCTTGTAGTTCTTGAGAGTTGTAACTAGTTGTTGATATAATAAAGGTGAAGATTCTTTAAACTTGCTTACATTTCAATTTGAGAATTATGATTCGTATTCAATTCTTGAATGTATTCTTCGTGATGATGCTTGAATAAAACTCCGCTCGTGCAGGAATCGAAACGATTGTAGAATGATGATGTTGACGAATCTTTAAACGTTTTCTTAAGTCTTATAACAATTGTAAATTCTTGAAAATTGAATGATCGATGATCTAGATCGATGTGAAATGCATTCTTGATTCTTTTCGCACAATCTAGAGATCAACAATCGATCATTCGATTTCCTAGAAGCTATCTAGTGAATGTGATTCATCGAAAGGACAAAGGATAGGATGAGGAATCCTAATTCTTCGCAAGATCCTTGATTCTTGATGAATCTACATCGATTTAGCATCAATTTGTTAATGGATAAGAAATCGTAATTTCGAATCTTCTTCACATCTACGATCGAATCGATTCCTAAGAGCTTTACTTCAAATCTTGAAACCTAAATTGATTGGAATTCTATCAATACTTGATTCATGATGTTTATCGTTTTCTTGATTCTTGATTAGAATAATTGATTCTTGAAACTCATCAATATAAATCTTGAATCGTTTTAGCTTTTCTTTTCTATTAAATTTTCGATTCAAACAAAACAAAATACGAACGAATCACACAATCCCTGTGGACGATCCGCACTCACTAATGCGCTACAAACCGACACCGTTATTGATTGCGGTCAAATATTTTTGGTTGTGATTTCATACAAGTTTCTAAATACCGACACAATCGGAAACAATCAATCATTTCCCAAGTTTGGGCGAAACGTTGCAGAGGCCGTATGGTTTTATGGAAGGGTTCGAACATACACATGCACTTGTGCACGTGTCATGTTTCAGACAGATAATACTGGTGGGCTTTGGTTTAAGGCGGATCCAAGTATTATATTGAGTCAGAATATTTTTGTCTCATTATATTCGTATTCGGTCGGAATACGGATACAGGTATGTATATACAAGTGAGGGGTATTCTCGTAATCCGTTACGATATTACTTTAGAAGATGCCTTTCTTTTTGGATTAATCATTTTGGTTTAAATGATTATTGGATTTAGAAAGTGTGACTCATTGTGATGACTCATTGATTCTAGCATGTTCGCTAATGACTCATGGTAATGAGTCATCTAGTGAGTCATTATAGAATTAATGGAGTTTGTTTTGGGTGTAGATATTTTTTAGGGGTTGTGGAGATATTTTGGTAAGATATTTTCCTTAATATTTCATCACAAAACCTCATATATATCATCACCAAAATTAGTGGGCAGCCAAGGTTGATTTTTTGAGACTTGGTTTTTTTGCTCACTTGATTTTCTTGAGCTCACACTCTTCATCTCTTTGCATCTTTTTCAACCTCCACCCTGACACTCTCATGTGATGAGAACCCTAGGGTGTTTGAGACAAAGTTTCACACTCATTCTTTACTTCATCTTGGACATGTCGGTTAGCATACTTCATTTCCGAGTTGCCTCGGTATAGAGGCGGAAGCCCGTATAAAAATTCGTTGACGTGGTGCCATGTAACGTTTTGAAAATCGTTTCGGTAAAATTTCGAAAAATCGGTAAAATAAGGGGTTTTTCCGTAAAAAGTCAAAATATAAATATCTTTATTATGAAATTAAATATACATATTCTAGCTATGTAATTGCTAGTATTTGGTGTTTACTGAGCCACTGGTAAAACTTCTAATTTTCTGAAAAAATTTCCTAAATTAATTATTTTAATATTATTTTAAGCCGTCACTAATACATTTAATTAGGGAAAATTACAAATTGGAATGGGTTGAAACAAATTTTGTGCATCATACCACATTAAACAAAATTTTAACATGTTGTTTTTGAAATGAAATGAAGCTGTCAAATGGATTTAGAAAATATCGAAGAAAAAGGCTTAAATAGTGAAATTAGTGCAAATAGATATTGGGGTATAACATTTATCATTTTTCCCTCACCCACACGCTCTCTCCTCTCCCCAAATCAGCAGCCCAAGTGGCCCCCTCATTTCCCCACTTGTTTTGCCAAAAGAAAAGAAAACAAAACAAAAGAAACAAAGAAAGTTAAATGTGTATTGGACTTTGACTTTTGGGTTGACTTGGACTTTTCTTGAGTTGGCATTCCCTCACCTCACTCACTCACCTCTCCTCCCCAATGTGGCCGACCCTATAGCAGCAGCAGCCCCCCTATTTCCCGTTCTATTTTCTCTTCAAAAATCCATATAAAATGCTTCAAAATCCACAAAAAATCAAGCTAAAATCCAAATCCAATCCTTACCCATTTCTCTTTTTCTTATCTAGCATGGATCTAGGGAACAAGTTGGCATTTTAGAGGCTTTGATTTCCATATTTGATCTCTTGATCATGAGGTACCCCCATGTGGACTTCGAGACGACAAGCAAGCGCGTGGCGACGTCAGCATCGGCGAGCGAAGATCAGGTGAGTAGATTTATATCTACGGGGAGAAGTCGGGTGGATGGCGTATAGCACCCCCGCAAAAAATTATGAGGAATGAGGTGACGTGGTAACGATATACTTTTATGTGTTAATAGGAGATATGAATACCGAATAAGAGAAGCCTTAGGAGCTTATGGGTTTAGGGTTAGCGAGAATTGAAGAAAGGATTTTAGCGGATTTCTTAGTCATGAAACCCTAGAATAAGGATTTGCATACACGCACACATATACACTTGCATATATCATCTTCTTGTGCGTATATGGGAATGTGTATATATGTATATACGCATGGGTATGGGACTATGCATATATACATTCATATACACATGTATGAATGTTGAGGATATTCTATGATATTTGGAGATGAGTCGATGAGTTTGGGCTTTAGGCCACGAGATCGGTGATATGATTTGGATCGTATTACGATATGCGAAATGTGATGATAACGGATCGCTATACGATGTGTTTCATACACACGCATTTATATATATGTTGATGATATTAGTAGTGTACTAGACATAGATCAGTACCCCCTACCCACGATATGTGATTATGTGGATACCCGATGAATAATAAGATAAATGTGATATTGACCCGTACCCAGTTTGGGATGCCGTACGATGGATTTACCCTACGAGCTATATATTGATGATGGATCCGCACTCCTGATTTGAGGATGTCATATCAGATGGTGTATCATATGGGATACTATTAAGGTGGGATCACCGACTATTATATAGACGGATATATATATATATATCGACTCAGGTGTACGACTCAGGTGTAGGTGGTTTCCGTACCCCTTTCAATTGGTTGTTAGTTAGACCTGTAGTTTACCTAGTGTAAGTCCACGTTACCCACCCCGGTGCTTAGGGGGAGGCGGAATAGGTAAAAAACAATTTTCAAACACAAGGTAACATGGACTAAAAGCTTGAGGATCTTTGCCAAACCATTGCTAACAAAACTAGAAGAGGTTCTATATACTATGCTCAAGAGATTATACCTCACGAACCATGTCCTTCGGGTCTTCTCTCCTCTTTCCTCCTCGTCCATTCAAGCTCCAAGGATCGATCCGGATCTTGCTCACCTCCGCGGCCTCCTCGAGTCGAAGACGAACTACCCGAGAGTTTGTGTTCCGAGCTCTACCTTAAGCCGAGGTAACTAGGGCAACAATTATGCTATGCTTGATGTCCTAGGAGGTGTAGAAGAAGAAGATGGATATGTTTGTCAATTTAGATCCTTATTTTCTCAACACATGAGAGCAAAGGAAAAATCTAGAGGAGGAACCATGGGAGCTCTCTTTTGATGAGAGAGAAAGACAAAGAGATAATGATCCATAAAAATTATTATTACTAATCTCTTATCATGATAAATTTTATGGCTACATTGAATTGACCATTATCATCTCAAAATAAAACCAAAATTAAAAAAGAAGACTCTAGATCTCACATGAAAGATCCTAGTCAACAATGGTTAAATTGTCAACAAGGTCAAGTATGGTCAAATGGTCAAAGCAATTAGCCATTAAATAATTATCATAATTAAAGATTAGTAAATAATGTCCCCGCCTCATAATGTTTTTTACCGAACCTACTGTCAAAACCGTAATGAGGCACCTCCTTCTTCTTCGCTCCTCACAACTGTGCATACACACCCGCATCCGCATTCCGTAGAATGCGAATGCACAGAAGACAATACTAATCCATCTATACAATACTAGGATCCGGCTTAAACCAAAGCCCACTAGTATTGTCTGCCCGAACATCATACGCGCACAAGTGTACGTAAGTGATCGTAGCCTTGCCGTAAAACCATACGGCCTCTACACCTTTTGCCCAGTGTAGGGAAACTCTCTATATGGGACTCTAAAGACTCGACACTACGCTGGCAGTGGGTTTAACAACAGACCGCAAGCGACACTAGCTGTACGTAACGGTCCCCAGATAGATGTCGATAAGAAGTCCGATGAGGTTAACCCATCCAAACTCCTACTGAGCCTGAACGTGACAATCTCCGTACAGTCCGGTCTGTTCTTCTATGAGTATCGCATGGAGGTCCTAGGGGGCGGTAAACGTCAGACCCCTAATAGCGGTATAAGTCGTGCCGGAGTGTAGCCCAGAACACCCTGAGAAACTACTGGAAACTGTCACGTCCCAAAGTTTGGCCCGTGACCGGCACTTAACCACGTAACGTCTACAGGCGTAACGCGACTAAGTGAACCGAAAACCCAGAAATCAAACCAGTAAAAGTATAGAGTGTTATAAGTTTAAAATGAAAGCACTTACTAACATGTTAAGAAATCTAAGTAAACAATCACCAAGATAGCAATATACGACGTCGTTGCGAAGATCAAGATCCACAAGTGGGAACATCACAGATAGAATAAACTGCAAGTACAGTCGGCTCACAACAAGCTCGACACCAGAATACAAATAATATACATCACCGTCCTCACACTGTCTCTAAGTCAAATACATACATGGTAGATGGAGAATACTAGATACAACAATATACATAACTGAAAGATAAACAGATACCGCACAAAACCCACCTATCAGCAAAAAGCTAGTACACCAACTATGGGGGTATCTGTGTCAAAAGATGCAAAACGTAGCCTGCCGCGACTACTCCGAAGGGCAGCCTGCAACCACTGTGGCACAACGGGGGTGAGTTGCCAACTCGTGAATAGAGATAACATATAAAGGTAATCGCGAGCATGCACGTACTGCGCTACTCTATCATATGCCAACAGATGATATCAATATGTGATAAGCAGTATGTGTAATAATCATGTAAGTGCTCTATCAGGTAATATAACTACAGGATGGGTACAATAATAAATGCTGAGCATGGGCAATATAACATCTACACGGAATGTCAACGTGGAATATATAATCGGTGTCCATCAATGCACCGAGATCCCCCAAATAGCTCAGCCGCCGGCACTCTCATCGGCCCTCTAATCCTGTAAATCTCTGTGAATCACGAGTGCCCAACATCGGCACCCAAATATCATAAATACTCGTGTCCAGCATCGACACGCAAAACCTCATCCATCGGGCCCCGTCAGTCCGGGTCAGCCCACGGGCTCCGTCTGCGGTATCGGCCCTCGGCCCCGGCAGTACGGATCATCCCGCATCCATCCATCGACTCTGATCAGTATCCTCTGGATAACTGTCAGGTCCAACCAATCACCGGTAGGTAGTAGTCCCTCTGCCAGGCTCACCGTCTACTACACAGCTAAACCGTTCTCGCCCCGGGGTACCATACCGGGTCCACCATGTACCCGTAATCGGCCTCAACCAGCTCCTCGATTCGGGTTCACATATATCACTCTAGCACCGAGAAAATACATGGTGGACGCACCGAAATATCATATCAAGGGAACCGGGTTTTTAAATGATTACATATTGAAATAGCCACGGTTCCCAAATCCAGAAATCACATGTAATCCAAACCAATATGCAAGTCAATGATCCGATGTGATATGTGCATCAAGTATGAATATCATGTCAAGTCACATAAAGATGAGCTACAACATAATGATCCGATGTGATATATGCATCAAGTATGAATATCATGTCAAGTCACATAAAGATGAGCTACAACATAATGATCCGATGTGATATATGCATCAAGTATGAATATCATGTCAAGTCACATAAAGATGAGCTACAACATAATGATCATGGAAATTCTACAGTGTGAGTGTCATGGCAATTACTAACGGTGTGTGTGTAACATGCAGGATAGTGCTCGTGCAACATGAACCGTTAGTAATGTTGCGGTGTTCTATCAATTCTAGTTTATATCCATATAGCAGAGAATGCAGTATTCACTAAATAGTATCCATGAACAGTCAATGTATGTAAATGTAGCTATAAGGTCCTATCAGCCCTGACGTGGAACGCCATGCGGGCGATATCCCCGTAGATGTTAAATCTACTCACCATAGTCTCTCGCTAGGTATAGCCAACAACTTGTTTCCCCCTCTGCGCGGCGTCCTCCGTACTCGCCTGCGAACCTAGAATTACACAATATATCATACATAAGCTTGAAGTCACACAAATACGACATTGAAGCCGAACTAGTAACTCGTGTCGTGAACCAAGCGCGCGTGTGCGCGATACGCTAAAACGTGTGATTACGCGCCTGAAGCCACTCCGACGCGTCGCGATACGCAGAAACCAAAAACCCATACACACGTATCACGCGTGTCGCGAAGATTAAAATACGGGAAAATAGGTATTCACCTACAGATTTTAATACAGAAATGATATTGTAAAACTATATATACCAAAATAACCCACATAGCAGCAGACTCTAGTGACCCAAACCCCAAATCCCAACTCACCCATCTGGCCGCAAATTGCGGCCAGAATGAATATTCCGGGGGCCTGGGTAGGGGGTGGGCTCCCATGTTTGGTGTGTGCACTCTATACACCTACAGTAATATCTAGTTTTGCTCTGAAACATCTCGGGCAGTAGCAGATCCTACAGAGCCTTAAATCAAGTTAAAATCCACACTTTTGCACTAAAATGGAACTTTGTGGTATTTCTGTGCAACCTGAAACAAACCTGGCCTAAAATAGCTCTAATAACACATAATAGAGCTAACCAAACTAACAATACCTTAATCTAACATGTGAATCACAAATATCCTTTAATATCACTAAAAATGCACAAAAATGAGATTTTTGCTAAAGAATACAACAAGTTTAAGGAAAAGGAGTGCTAACATGAGTTAATACCTTCTAAAAATCTTATAAAACACCAAAAGTCCCAGCTCTTCCCTCAGGTGTGCAGATTTGCCTTCAAACACCCCCAAAAAGCCCCTTTTTCTATGGTTTTGTGAAGGAAAAGTGTTGATTTGTGTAGGGTTTTGTTTGGAGATCAAAGGGAAATGAAAAGAAGAAGAATAAATGAAGAAAATGAGAGGGTTTTTCTGCTGGAAGATGCAGAATTCAGAAGTGAGGAGAAGAGAGAGAGAGAGAAGGTCAACAAAAGTCCAATTCCTACCTAACACCCATACCTCATTTTTTTATTAGGATTTGCATTTTTTTTAAAAAGGTTTTAGCTTGATTAAAGTGATGGAAATAAAGTGAACCATGCAAGAAAAGAATTGGCTAACACTTTAAACCTAGGTCTCAAAAATGGCTAAGTGTGCAAGTGTGCACTATAAAGGAAAATTTTCCAATTTGCTAACACGACTAAATATAATTAGTAAACCGGACTTAAATAACTAATAATCCTATGTACACATATATAATAACACGTACAATTACTAATTATCACGAAAAACATTCTAACGGAAATTCAAAATGTTACAATCTAACCCCCTTAAAGAAATTCGGTCCCCGAATTTAAAAATCTAACTATACGCACCTTCAAAAAGATAGGGATACCTCTTCCTCATCTCGCTCTCGGTCTCCCAAGTGACCTCCTTGCCGCTCTGGCCACGCCAAAGTACCTTGATGGACGGTATCTCTTTCGACCTCAATTTCTTCACTTGTCGATCCAAGATCATCACCGGCTGATCTGCATAGGAAAGGTCGTGCTCAAGCTAGATCGTCGGGTGCTAAATCGCATGCGAAGGATCATGAAGATATCTGCGGAGCATCGAAACGTGAAATACGGGGTGCACGTCTGGAAAACTGGGCGGAAGGGCTAATCGATACGCAACCGCACCAACACGCTCGAGAATCTCGAAGGGGCCCATATATCTGGGACTAAGCTTCCCTTTCTTCCCAAACCTCATCACGCCTTTCATTGGTGAGACCCTCAAGAAAACATGATCGCCAACAGAAAACTCAAGTCTGTGCCGACGACGGTCCGCATAAGACCTCTGCATACTCTAGGCTGCTCTCATCCTATCGCGAATCAACTAGATCTTCGCGGTCGTCTCCTCCACAATCTGCGGCCCTAAGATACTACGCTCACTGAGCTCCGTCCAACAGGTGGGCGATCTGCATCTCCTCCCATAAAGAGCCTCAAACGGTGCCATCTGAATGGTCTCCTGGTAGCTGTTGTTGTAGGAGAACTCTACTAAGGGCAAATGATGATCCCAGCTACCTCCGAAGTCTAATACGCATGCTCTGAGCATGCCCTCGAGAGTCTGAATAATCCGCTTTGACTGTCCGTCGGTCTGCGGATGGAATGCTGTGCTGAAACTCAAGCGAGTGCCCAAAACCTCCTGAAGCCTCTGCCATAGCCGGCTGGTAAACTGGGTGCCTCTATCGGACACGATACATGTCGGAACTCCGTGCAGTCGTACAATCTCATCAATGTAAATCTGGGCATACCGAGCAAACCCGAAAGTCGTCTTCACCGGTAAGAAGTGAGCCGCTTTCGTCAAACGATCCACGATCACCCAGATGGAGTCATACCCTCGACTAGTCCTGGGTAGACCCACAATGAAGTCCATAGATATCTGTTCCCATTTCCACTCCGGAATGGGTAACGGCTGTAGCTCTCCCGTGGGGCTCTGGTGCTCAGCCTTGACTTGCTGACAAGTCGGGCATCTCGACACAAAATCTGCGATGTCTCTTTTCATTCCGTCCCACCAGTAAACACCTCTCAAGTCATGGTACATCTTGGTGGAACCGGGATGAACACTATATACCGATCGATGTGCCTCCTCAAGAATCACGCGTCGCAATCCCTCAGCATCTGGTACGCACAGTCTAGTCCCAAATTGTAATATCCCCTGATCATCGATCACGAACTCGAAAAATCTGCCCTGTCCTATCTGTGTCCTGATCTATGAACAGCGGTCATCACTGTGCTGTAGCTCATGTATACGGTCAAGAAACTGTGAGCGTGCACGAACATGCGCAATCTGTCCTCCGATCGGCGAAAACTCGAACTGTACCCGGCTGTCGCATAAGGTCTGCTAATATGCCGACGACTGCTTCTGCACTGCGCTCAAACAAGATAGACTACCCCCGGGCCTCCTGCTCAAAGCATTCGCCACTACATTCGTCCTGCCCGGGTGATACAAGATCTCACAATCGTAGTCCTTCACTAACTCCATCCATCGGCGCTGTCTAAGGTTCAGGTCTCGCTACTGAAATATATACTTTAAGCTCTTGTGGTCAGTGAATATCTGGCACGACTCGCCATACAGATAATGTAGCCAGATCTTAAGTGCAAAGACCACTGCAGCCATCTCCAGATCATGAGTGGGGTAATTCTGTTCATGTTTCTTTAATTACCGCGAAGCATACGCGATCACCCTATCATGCTGCATCAAAATGCACCCTAGCCCCACTCGGGAAGCATCACAGTAGACCACAAATCCGCCTGATCCTGAAGGCAATGATAGAACTGGTGTCGTAGTCAGTAGAGCCCGTAGCTGCTGAAAACTGTGCTCACACTCCTCCGTCCAATCGAAGCGAAATCCCTTCCGGGTCAACCCGGTCAAAGGTGTAGCAATGCGAGAGAAGTCCTGCACGAATTGCCTGTAATAGCCTGCCAGCCCTAGAAAGCTGCAACCCTCCGTCACTGACGTGGGTCTAGGCCAACTCCGAACTGCCTCGATCTTCCTCGGGTCTACACATATACCATCTCGTGTAATCACGTGCCCCAAGAAGTCTACGCTGTCTAGCCAGAAAGCACACTTGGAGAATTTGGCGAAAAGCTGATGCTCCCTCAAGGTCTGCAGTGTAATCCGCAGGTGCTGCTCGTGCTACTCTCTACTCCGAGAATACACCAAGATATCGTCAATGAACACTATGATGAACAGATCAAGATACGGCCGGAAAATACGGTTCATCAAGTCCATAAATGCTGCTGGCGCGTTGGTGAGTCCGAACGACATCACCAAAAACTCATAATGGCCGTAGCGCGTGTGGAAAGCCTTCCTAGAAATGCCTCCTGTCGAACCCGTAGCTGATGGTAGCCTGATCGCAAATCGATCCTCGAAAAGTATCCTGCACCCTGAAGCTGGTCGAACAAATCGTCGATGCATGGCAAAGGATACCTGTTCCGCACTGTCACCCTGTTCAGCTGGCGGTAGTCGATACACAAACGCATACTGCCGTCCTTCTTCTTGACAAACAGGACTGGAGCACCCCAAGGAGAAACACTGGGTCGAATAAGTCCCTTATCCAGCAAATCTTGCAACTGACCCTTCAATTCTCTAAGTTCTGCCGGGGCCATCCGATAAGGCGGTACAGAAATAGGCCCCGCGTCAGGAACCAAATCAATACAGAAAGAAATATCACGCTCGGGCGGTAGCCCAGGAAGCTCGTCAGGGAACACATCAGGGAACTCGCTAACAACCGGAACCTGATCCATCGGAACCTCTGTAGCTCTAGTATCGCAAACATAGGCGAGAAATCCCTGACATCCCTTCCTCAAAAGTTGTCCAGCGCGAAAAGAAGAAATCACACTGTGAGGGGTAACACCACGGTCCCCCAACACAACAACAACCGACTCGCCGGGAAAACAAAATCGAACTGTCTTCTCGTAGCAGTCAACAGAAGCATAGCACGTGGCTAACCAATCCATGCCCAAAAGAACGTCGAAGTCCAACATCTCAAGAAGGATCAAATCGATCGGCAACTCTCTCTCGCCAATACGGACGGTACAGGATCGGAACACGTGCCTAGCAACAAACGACTCTCCCACAGGAGTAGTCACAACAAGCGGCTGGTCAAGCAAACCGGACTCTCTACCCAAACTCGGCACAAAGTGTGTGGATACGTACGAGTGCATGGATCCGGGATCGAATAACACGTGTGCATCAACGAAACATACTGGAAGGATACCTGAGACCACCGCATTGGACGCCTGCGCGTCCTGATGCGTCAAAGCAAAAACTCACGACTGTCCTCCACCTGCAACTAACTGTCCCCTGCCGGCCGCTGGCTGCCCTCTGCCTCGGTCACCTCGTCCTCTATGAACAAATTCTCGGCGCCCATGACCTCTCTGTGCATGCGTCTGATGCGGAGTAACAGTAGGTACTATCGGCAATGCCGTCTGGGGTGGTGAAGGTGGTAATGTGACATGCGGCGCTGCCGCCTCCCTCCGGGGTACCTCAGGACAATCTCGCACACGATGATAAGAACTCCCGCAACGGTAACATCCCGATGATGGTTGCTGACCCTCCTGGGGATAGGAGCTAAACAATCGGCCTCGCCTCGAATCTCTGCCACCTGCAAGGTGCCTGTCAAGACGCCGAAAAGGCCGTCTCTGCACTGACGTATCTGCACGAACTCTCATCGGCTCTGGGACTGCCGAAGTCTCAACAAGGCGCTCCTCAACCAATAATGCTGCATCTACTGCCGCTGCGTAGGTCTCGTAATGCTGCGCGCTGATCGCAAGGAACAGTGGTGTGAGCAAGCCTCGGACAAATCTCTTAACTCGCATCTCCTCGGTAGCCACTAAGTACGGAGCATAAACTGATAGCTCGGTGAACAGGACATCATACTCTGCCACTGACATCTCCGGAGTCAGACGTAAGGACTCGGACCTGCGTGCTCTAGCATCTCTGACGCTCAGCGGAAGAAAACGGGCAAGGAATAGCGCCACGAACTCTATCCAGGTCATAGGAGGAAGACCTGCTGCTCTACCCTTCTCGACTGATTCGCACCACTTCTGCGCAAGACCTTCCAGGCGAAAGCCCGCGAACTCAACCCATCCCGCATCTGCGCATCTAAATGAATGACATATCCGCACCATCCTATCAATGAAAGACTATGGGTCCTCGGCCACATCGGTGCCTGTGAAGACCGGAGGCTTCAGCCTCATAAACTCTGACAGCGATACTGTAATAACCTCTGTAGTCGCAGGTGCAACTGCCTGCACTGTGGGTACCACCGTGGTCTCTGCAACGGGTGGAACTAACTCTGGTCGCTGCGCTCGAAGTGTCTCAACTAGAGATCCCATCATCTGGCGCATCTCCTGCATACTGAATCCCATAGTCTGGCGTATCTCCTGCACACCAGCCCCTAACATAGCAATCTGATCTGTCATGGTAGGAACAGCCTGCTCGGGCACAACCGGTGTACTACCCGGATCAGTCCTCGTATCGGACGAGTCAACTCGAATCTCGGCCCTCGCGGCCGCTCTCTGCGCCCTCGTAGTCTTTGGCGGCATAATGGCTGAAAGGAACAATAGGATTCGATAAGGATACGGAAATTGAATCACAAGAATGCATAGACTCAAGAAGGAATTTAAATCAATAAGTCCTAAGATCGCGTAGGCGGAGTACCGTGTCGTGAGTATGCCGCGGAACATACACACGATACGCTACCCTGCTGCAGCTACCTACTCCATCATACCAGGGTCATCCTACACTCCGAAAGGTAAAACCTACGCTCTAATACCAACTTTGTCACGTCCCAAAGTTTGGCCCGTGACCGGCACTTAACCACGTAATGCCTACAGGCGTAACGCGACTAAGTGAACCGAAAACCCAGAAATCAAACCAGTAAAAGTATAAAGTGTTATAAGTTTAAAATGAAAGCACTTACTAACATGTTAAGAAATCTAAGTAAACAATCACCAAGATAGCAATATACGACGCCGTAACGAAGATCAAGATCCACAAGTGGGAACATCACAGATAGAATAAACTGCAAGTACAGTCGGCTCACAACGAGCTCGACACCAGAATACAAATAATATACATCACCGTCCTCACACTGTCTCTAAGTCAAAAACATACATGGTAGATGGAGAATACTAGATACAACAATATACATAACTGAAAGATAAACAGATACCGCACAAAACCTACCTATCAGCAAAAAGCTAGTACACCAACTATAGGGGTATCTGTGTCAAAAGATGCAAAACGCAGCCTGCCGCGACTACTCCGAAGGGCAATCTGCAAACACTGTGGCACAACGGGGTGAGTTGCCAACTCGTGAATAGAGATAACATATAAAGGTAATCGCGAGCATGCACGTACTGCGCTACTCTATCATATGCCAACAGATGATATCAATATGTGATAAGCAGTATATGCAATAATCATGCAAGTGCTCTACAGGTAATATAACTGCAGGATGAGGTACAATAATAAATGCTGAGCATGGGCAATATAACATCTACACGGAATGTCAACGTGGAATATATAATCGGTGTCCATCAATGCACCCAGATACCCCAAATAGCTCAGGAGCCGACACTCTCATCGGCCCTCTAATCCTGTAAATCTCTGTGAATCACGAGTGCCCAACATCGGCACCCAAATATCATAAATACTCGTGTCCAGCATCGACACATAAAACCTCATCCATCGGGCCCCGTCAGTCCGGGTCAGCCCACGGGCTCCGTCTGCGGTATCGGCCCTCGGCCCCGGCAGTACGGATCATCCCGCATCCATCCATTGACTCTTATCAGTATCCTCCGGATAACTGTCAGGTCCAACCAATCACCAGTAGGTAGTAGGCGCTCTTCCAGGCTCACCGTCTACTATACAGCGAAACCGTTCTTGCCCCGGGGTACCAAACCGGGTCCACCATGTACCCGTAATCGGCCTCAACCAGCTCCTCGATTCGGGTTCACATATATCACTCTAGCACCGAGAAAACACATAGTGGACACACCGAAATATCATATCAAGGGAATCGGGTGTTTAAATGATTACATATTTGAAATAGCCACGGTTGCCAAATCCAGAAATCACATGTAATCCAAACCAATATGTAAGTCAATGATCCGATGTGATATGTGCATCAAGTATGAATATCATGTCAAGTCACATAAAGATGAGCTACAACATAATGATCCGATGTGATATATGCATCAAGTATGAATATCATGTCAAGTCACATAAAGATGAGCTACAACATAATGATCCGATGTGATATATGCATCAAGTATGAATATCATGTTAAGTCACATAAAGATGAGCTACAACATAATGATCATGGAAATTCTACAGTGTGAGTGTCATGGCAATTACTAACGGTGTGTGTGTAACATGCAGGATAGTGCTCGTGCAACATGAACCGTTAGTAATGGTGCGGTGTTCTATCAATTCTAGTTTATATCCATATAGCAGGGAATGCAGTATGCACTAAATAGTAGCCATGAACAGTCAATGTATGTAAATGTAGCTATAAGGTCCTATCAGCCCTGACGTGGAACGCCATGCGGGCGATATCCCCGTAGATGTTAAATCTACTCACCGTAGTCTCTCGCTAGGTATAGCCAACAACTTGTTTCCCCCTCTGCGCGGCGTCCGCCGTACTCGCCTGTGAACCTAGAATTACACAATATATCACACATAAGCTTGAAGTCACACAAACACGACTTTGAAGTCAAACTAGTAACTCGTGTCGTGAACCAAGCGCGCATGTGCGCGATACGATAAAACGTGTGATTACGCGCCCGAAGCCACTCGGACGTGTCGCGATACGCAGAAACCTAAAACCCATACACACGTACCACGCGTGTCGCGAAGATTAAAATACGGGAAAATAGGTATTCACCTAAAGATTTTAATACAGAAATGATATTGTAAAACTATATATACCAAAATAACCCACATAGCAGCAGACTCCAGTGGCCCAAACCCCAAATCCCAACTCACCCATCTGGCCGCAAATTGCGGCCAGAATGAATATTCCGGTGGCCTGGGTAGGGGGTGGGCTCCTAGGTTTGGTGTGTGCACTCTATACCCCCCATACATGCTACAGTAATATCTAGTTTTGCTCTGAAACATCTCGGGTAGTAGCAGATCCTACAGAGCCTTAAATCAAGTTAAAATCCACACTTTTGCACTAAAATGGAACTTTGTGGTATTTCTGTGCAAACTGAAACAAACCTGGCCTAAAATAGCTCTAATAACACATAATAGAGCTAACTAAACTAACAATACCCTAATCTAACATGTGAATCACAAATATCCTTTAATATCACTAAAAATGCACAAAAATGAGATTTTTGCTAAAGAATACAACAAGTTTAAGGAAAAGGAGTGCTAACATGAGTTAATACCTTCTAAAAACCGTATAAAACACCAAAAGTCCCAGCTCTTCCCTCAGGTGTGCAGATTTGCCTTCAAACACCCCAAAAAGCCCCTTTTTCCATGGTTTTGTGAAAGAAAAGTGTTGATTTGTGTAGGGTTTTGTTTGGGGATCAATGGGAAATGAAAAGAAGAAGAAGAAATGAAGAAAATGAGAGGGTTTTTCTGCTGGAAGCTGCAGAATTCAGAAGTGAGGAGAAGAGAGAGAGAGAAGGTCAACAAAAGTCCAATTCCTACCTAACACCCATACCTCATTTTTTTATTAGGATTTGCATTTTTTTAAAAAAGGTTTTAGCTTGATTAAAGTGATGGAAATAAAATGAACCATGCAAGAAAAGAATTGGCTAACACTTTAAACCTAGGTCTCAAAAATGGCTAAGTGTGCAAGTGTACACTACAAAGGAAAATTTTCCAATTTGCTAACACGACTAAATATAATTAGTAAACCCGACTTAAATAACTAATAATCCTATGTACACATGTATAATAACACGTACAATTACTAATTATCACGAAAACATTCTAACGGAAATTCAAAATGTTACAGAAACACTACCAGTAAATCTCGCTTGCCCTGGTCAGGGACTTTGTGTAATGGCTCTCCTAGACAAAGCGCGATATCAACCCCCAATACCGGGAGAGGTGAATCCTGTCTAACCGTCACTGCCTCCAAGTGCTTCGGGACAGCACCCAACTACTACCTGTTTGCACGACTCCTTTGAGCCGTGGTAGGGTATTAATCAAAGAACAGTGGGAACACACTCGAGGCGAAGTGACAGTATCAAGTCAATGGACTAAGCTATACTCATGTCACCTGGGAACTGTTATCTAACGATAGGTATAGTACCAACCAACAGTTCCCGACGAGTCCTGTCCAGTGTACTCGTAACCTAACGAACACCTGCATACTATCTCCAGTACGACGTACTGATGGCTGTGGGACAGACCATCTTCCCTGCTGGGATAAGAAGCGCATACGCTAGCCTACTCCGGAGTATCGATGCCCTGTCTCGATAATCCTCCGACTAGGGACCTGTATAAGGATGTGCTTGTAGACTACCTAGCCCCCACAAGTGTGACTGCCATCACAACGCTGGTAATCAAGCAAAGATCTTAAGGGCTCCACTAATATGTATAAGCGATATGCTAAAAGAAACACATGCACATATTAAAGTAGAAACAAACCAAGTAGCATACTACCATTTTGAGCAAGATTGTCTATACAACTGTGAATATCCCAAGCTTCCATTAAGTAATATAAAAACTAGTATGATACAGTAATGGCCTCTAGGGCATATACACTAACAATCTCCCACTTGCACTAGGGCCATATACTGGCGTATCGAAGACCTATCATCTCGATCAGCCGCTCGAACTGAGTCTGGGGTATGGCCTTCGTGAATGGATCTGCAGTGTTATTCTTTGAATCTACTCTCTTCACCTCGATCTCCCGGCGATCTACGATCTCCCTGATCAGGTGATACCGCCTCAAAATGTGTCTGGACTTCTGATTGGACCTGGGTTCCTTCGCTAAAGCTATAGTGCCGTTGTTCTCACAATACAGCGGTATTGGATCAACAATGGTAGGAACCACCTGAAGCTCCATGAGCAACTTCTTCATCCAGACAGCTTACTTTGCGGCATCGCAAGCAGCTATGTACTCCGCATCCATAGTTGAGTCAGCAACGGTTTCCTGCTTGGAGCTCTTCCAGCAAACCGCCCCTCCATTGAGGGTAAAGACATAACCCGACATGGACTTGGAGTCATCCTTGTCACTCTGGAATTTGGAGTCAGCAAAGGCCTCGATCTGGAGGTATTTTCCACCATACACCAAGAACATCTCCTTAGTCCTTCTCAGGTGCTTGAGAATGTTCTTTACTGTTATCCAGTGTTTCTCCCCTGGGTCCGACTGATTCCGGCTTACAACGCTTAATGCGTATGCTACATCTGGTCTGATACACAACATCGCATACATTATAGAGCCTACCACAGATGCGTAGGGTATAGATGACATGCGAGCCCTTTCCAAATCAGTCTTAGGAGACATATCCTTGGAGAGGGTGATTCCATGACAAGCTGGCAGATTACCGCGCTTAGAATCTTCCATACTGAATTGTTTCAGTATGGTGTCGATGTACCTTGACTGCGAAAGTCCCAACATCCTCTTAGATCTATCACGATAGATCTGGATCCCCAGAATGTAGTTGGCATCGCCCAGGTCCTTCATGGAGAACCTCTGTGACAAGAATCCTTTTACTGGCTGTAGCATAGGAATGTCATTTCCTATTAGGAGAATTTCATCCACGTACAAGACGAGGAATACCACAGTTCTCCCTACAATCTTACTGTAAATGCATAGTTCATCCGGATTTTTGATAAAGTCGAATTCTTTGACAGTATCATCAAAGCAGATGTTCCAACTCCGTGATGCCTGCTTCAGTCCATAGACGGACTTAAGCAACTTGCACACTTTACTGCTGCTCCCACTCTGAATGAAACCCTCCGGCTGATCCATATAGACACACTCTTCCAAGTTTCCATTTAGGAAAGCCGTATTTGCGTCCATCTGCCAGATCTCATAATCGTGGAAGGCAGCAATGGAAAGAAGGATCCGAATGGATTTGAGCATAGCCACTGGAGAAAAGGTCTCGTCATAATCCAAACCAGGTCTTTGACGAAAACCCTTTGCAACAGGTCTAGCTTTATAGGTTTCAACCTGCCCATCTAAACCAATCTTCTTTCTGAAGATCCATTTGCAGCCTACGGGTTTTACCCCTTCTGGAGCAATGTCCAAAGTCCAAACTTTGTTGGTGTAAATGGACTCCATCTCGGTCCGCATTGCATCCAGCCATTTTACTGAGTCACCGCTCTGAATGGATTGCTGGAAGCTAGTAGGCTCATCATTTTCAATGACGCAATCCTCTCGATCCCCGTCTATGAGAAAACCGTAGTATCTCTCGGGCGGATGAGACTGCCTACTACTCCTGTGGAGTGACGCTGGGATGTCCGGTTCTCCTGAAGCTTCTGGTTCTACCAAGATTTCAGTAATAGCTTGTGGTTCTGGAATTTCTTCCAGTTCTACTGCGCTCCCACTTTTTTCTTTTTCTAAAAACTGATATTCCAGAAAGTGGGCATGACGAGAAACAAAAACCTTTTGTTCCTCTGCGTAATAGAAAAGATACCCCCTGGAGTTCTTTGGGTATCCCACAAACTTACACAGTACTGAGCGTGCCTCGAGTTTGTCCGCATGCTGCTTTTTAACAAAAGCTGGACATCCCCATATCTTCAAATATTGAAGATGGGGTTTCTTCCCACACCACATCTGATATGGTGTGGTAGACACAGTCTTGGAGTGAACCTTGTTCAAAAGATATGCAGCTGATTCTAGTGCATAACACCAGAAGGATCGCGGTAACTCAGCCTTACTCATCATGGAACGAACCATATCCAATAGGGTTCGATTCCGCCTTTCCGATATATCGTTGTGTTGTGGTGTGTATGGAGGAGTAAGCTGAGAGAGAATTCCATTCTCTTTTAAGTTTCCCAGAAACTCGGCACTCAAGTATTCACCACCTCGATCAGATCTCAGTGTCCTGATACTTTTGCCTGTTTGTTTTTCAACTTCATTCTTGTATTCCCGAAATTTCTCAAAAGCCTCGGATTTATGCTTCATCAAGAAGACATGTCCATACCTAGAGAAATCATCCGTAAAAGTAATGAAGTATGAATAACCACTTCACGCATGTGTAGACATTGGACCACACACGCCACTGTGTATGAATCCGTATCCCTCTTTATGTAACTTTGTTAACCGTGTCTCATTAATGTGACCCAGTCTACAATGCCATAAGAAAGCCTGATTTAATTCCGGAGTCTTTCTTTTAAGTGTGTTCTGGATATTGAAAACCTGAGCTTGATTTAGTACGTATATTCCGTTTTCTAATGTACCTGACCCAATCAGAACTTGATTTAGGTGGATGTGGACGACATCACTTAGAAAAGTAAAATCATATCCTTCCTTAGAAAGTAAGGATACAGATATGATATTACAAGCCATACTAGGTACATACAAACAGTTACGCAGAATCAATATCTGCCCAGTTGTCAATCCAAGGTGATATTCCCCTACAGATTCAGCATCCACGCTCATTCCGTTGGCAACCCTGAGAGTCATATCACCTATCCTGATAACTCTACGGTTTCTCAGAGCCTGTAATGAATTACAGATGTGAGATCCTGATCTGGTATCCAATACTCAGGAAGTAGGGTTAATTGACATACAGTTTTCATTTACAAACACACCCGAAGACGAAGCCACAACATGCTTCGAATCCTGGCTACTGGCTTTGCTAGCCCTGCAATCCTTCTGCCAATGTTCATTCCCGTAACAATAGGAACGTCCCTCCTTTACTACATCTAGTCCCGAAACTTTTGCCCTTCCCTTTCCTTCTACTTCCCTAGTTTCCTTCAGGCTATAAGTAGAGGGCAGAGACTGTAGAATCAAGTCAGTACTTGACACGTTCTTCAACGTGGTCTTCAGGTCCATGAGCTCATCAAAATAGCTAGTCTCTGTAATGACGTTGTCCCCTACAGATGACCCGAAAGCCAACCTCGCTTTAAGAAATTCGTTCGAGGTCTCATATCTTGCGATACGAGATTGCTCTCCATATAAATCTTTGTTATGGAGGAAGATAGAAACTAAGTCCATCTTCTCGTGCTGCCTCTGGTATGCACCATCAACTGAGGCCAACACGAGGCACTTGGCATTCGCACGGTCTTTTTCCGATGTCTTACGGATATCAATATCCATGACAGGTAATAGGAGTATGAAACATAATATAAGCATGCGATGCGAAGCGAACCACAATAATGAGCGGGAGCTGAATATTAGACGCAACTATAACTAATCTACATTAATCTAATATAAGTCCTACAAATGGTGCCTTTTGAAATAACACGAATCATGGGGTTTTGAAAATAGGGGCTACGGTGATTTTATGAAAAGATACGTCTTTTGAAATATCCGTAGGATCCCTTGGGCTGTCTTTTAAAATACCCACGATTCGTTAGTTTTTGAAATAGGTAAGAATCGAATCTAATCTAACAATTAAACTAAACTAAAGGGCTAAGCTAACAAGCTGGACTACAGGTAAGGAAACCGCCTAACATCTGAGTCGATACATATACATACCTGTATATATATTAGTCGGTGATCCCTCCTCAATAATATCATATCCGATAGCATATCTAAAATCAGACATCCCAAGTCAAGAGTGCGGATCAATCATCAAAATATAGCTCGTACGTAAATCCGTCATACGGCATCCCCAAATCTGGGTACGGGTCAATATCATATTCATCACACTATTCATCTGGTATCCTCTTTATCCAAGATCATAGTCCAGGGTACTGACCTATGTCTAGTACAATACTAATATCATCAATATAGTCATGATCTGACTACTGATCGACAGTCTCGTACAAACCGATATCATCAGCACATATCATCATCAAGGGGTATACATCGCCCAATACGACCTAGTATCAATATCCTAGCATATCACATCTCATATCACGATCACATGTCGACCATTTTATTTATAGCACTATTCACCCGTATCGTCGTTCAAAGACCCGTTATAACATCAGGATGTATCTCAAATACGAATCCTGCCATATCACCGATATCACAAGCTCAACACAAATCTCATCGACTCATCTTAAACCCAAGTATCATCCTCAAATCCGTATGTGAACATATAGTCCCATACCCATGTTAATGCATAACTATATATTCCCGAATAAGCACAAATGAAAGAAGAAAGTAAGCAAGTATGGGTGGTTGTGTGCATGTGTGGTGCGACCACTACTCTAGGGTTTCGCGACACTAAATCATCCAAGAACACCAAATATCCATATTATCATCAATAAACTCAAACAAAATATAATCAATATACATATGTGTGTATACGTATTCGTATACATCACCACGAACTGCGGGGGTGCTATACGCCATCCACCCGACTTCTCCCCGTAGATATAAATCTACTCACCTGGTCCTCGCTCGCCGGTGCCGACGTCGCCACGCGCTTGCTTGTCGTCTCGAATTCCACATGGGTACCTACATATCATAATGCACCGTATCGCATTATAATCCGACTCATGACCAAAACGACACACGAAACCCACATAGGTCAAAACATATGGTTGCTTTCACAAATCAACCAAAAAACCCTCGACGTCGGCGTACAAACGCCACACCATCGAGAAAAACCTAAACACACTCATTTGTACAATCATAAGCACTAATTATAATATAAAATAGCTTAAAATTCATAAAAACCCCAATTTCACTTAAAAAGTCATTTTTCCGAAAATCTAGCAAGCAAAATTAACCGTTTTAGTACAAAACTCGGTGTATAAACGAATCTAGGGGCGACAATATTCACTAAATATCTTAAATAAGTTATAAAAACAATTCCCATAATTTAATCTCATTAAATTCCATAAACCCCAAAATTCTAGTTTACAAAATACCTAAATTTTAACAATTTTATAGCAAAAATGCACAAACTACAATCTAGCTTGGATTTTCATGAACTAAAGTATTAAACCACACTTTAAAATGTTAATAATGCCATGAATACCCTAATTAGATTTTTATCTCCATTATTTAATCAAATTTCAAAAACCTAGTTTGCTTAAAAAACTTGATTTGGACAATTTAAATGCAACAATTTACATAATAGCAAAAAGATTAGGTTTTTCCATGCCCTCACATGCCAAAATACACTTTGTAAACTTAAACAAGTGACAATGACCATATTTGAATTCAAACCCTAACTCATAAATTTTAAATCATGCACTTAAAACCAATTGAAAACCTATTTAAACCTAATTAAACACCTAATTAAGCTAACATGAAACAATTACAACACATTAAGCAAAAGGTTAGAATTTATACCCAAATAATTTGAAGCTCCCACAAGCACACTTAGCCTCCCAAATTGAAATCTAAATCCCTAGATCCATGCTAAAGTAGCCAAGGAAAAATGGGTAGGAAGTGGATTTTGATTTTGGTTTGATTTTGTGTGTTTTTCTTTGGATTTTCTTTGATGGAAACAAAGAGAGGAGAAGAGGGGAAAGGGGCTGTTAGGGGGTTGCAGGTTTCGGCCAGAAGTGTGGGGGATTAGGTGAGCGAGGAGAGAGAGTGAGATGGAGAAAGTTAGATCAAGTCAAAGTCCACTCAAATTCTATCATTTTCTATTCTTTTCTTTTCTGTTCCTTTCTTTTCTTAACTTGAAATTCAAGTGGGGAAATTGATGGGGGCTGCTGAATTCAGCCAAGGGAAGAACTAAATGGTTGTGTATGAGTGTGGGTATGGGTGTGGGGTGATGGAAAATGATAAATACTATACCCCAATCATCCATTTACACTAAAAAAAGCCTTTTTTCTTCAAAAATTTCTAAACTGTTTTGGCAAACGATTTCGTTTCAAAAATCACATGATAAAATTTTGTTTAATGTGTGATGATACACAAAATTTGTTTCAACCCATTCCAGTTTGTAATTTTCCCTAATTAAATGTATTAGTGACGGCTTAAAATAATAATAAAATAATTTTTTTTCAGAAAATTTGAAATTTCACCAGTGGCTCAATAAACACCAAATACTAGCAATTACATAGATAGAATATGTATATTTAATTTTTATAATAAGATATTTGTATTTTGACTTTTTACAGAAAACCCTCTTATTTTACCGATTTTTCCGAAATTTTACCGAAACGATTTTCAAAACGCTACAATAAGTACATCCTTTAATGTTCCTAGTCGTATGTGTATCAAGACAAGGCATCGATATACCAGAGTAGACTAGCGTATACGCTTCTCGACCCATGAGATGGGCGATGGATAATCCCATATCCATTGGTGTTTGACAACAGAGATGGTATACGGGTGCTCCGTAGAGCTGGGTTCACTGGACGGACTCGCCGAGATCTCCCAGATGGTATTATACCTCACGTCAGATGGCAGTTCTCTGGTGACACTTGTGCAGGTTAGTCTGTAGACCCGAGATCGTCATAGAGTCTTGTGTGATTCCCACTGTGCTTTGATTTCCACCTTACCACGTCCATGAGGGCGTGCAAAACGGTGGTTTTTGGGTACAGTCCCGAGTCACATGGAGGCAATGAGCGATAGGAGGGGTTTCGTCTCTCCCGGTATTGGGGGTTGATGTTGCGCTGTGCTCGAATGGCCATAACAGGGAAGTCCCTGGCCAGGGCTGATTTAGAGATTTACTGGTAAGTGTTACCAGTTGTTTCTCGACCCGTTATGAGCCTCACGTCAGCACAACTTATCGGTTATTGGGGTCTGACGATTACCACCCCTAGACTTAATATGCGACATATCAGACGAGGAGACCGGACAGTACGGGAAGTGTTATCGGCAGGCTTTTACAGGAGTTGGAGCGGGCTTGCTTGCTGATCTTCTGATCGCTCAACACCCGGGTAGCCGTTACGTCCAGCTTGTACCGCTAACGGCTTGTTGGTGCTTGATGTGATCATCACCTACTGCCAGCGTATTGATGAGTCTTTAGAGTCCTACATAGAGGTTTTACTGGCTCAGGCAAAACGAAATAGGAGCACATATGTGATATGTGCGGGACCGAGAATAATGCGTGTATGTGATACCGTATTCTATTCTCGCTACTTTTTGTATTTGTCGGTTATATATGATATAGCCGGGTTATCGAATGAAGTGTTGATTCGATAAGTCGATACAATTGATGTTAGTCGGTTATATGAGATATGACCGGATTATTAAGTCAAGTGTTGATTTAATAATTTAGTGTATAATTGTATATTAGATATACTAGTTTACATTAACTAACACTTGTTCATTTAAGGATTTTTCTCACATGTGCACAACATTAATATATATGTGATATATATTAAAAATGTGTTTTCTTTTTGTATCATGGTTGATGATACAGACGACTTGGGTGTATGAGACTTACACCATGCTATTTATTATTGTAACACCTTAGGATATGTTTAGTGAATAATTATATTTAAATAATTGTTTTTAACAAAAAGTTTACCAAATTGTGTTTTTAATATTTTTCCTAATTTAATAAATATTTTTCCAAAATTTTCCTAGGCTTGCACACACATGTGCATGTAAACTAGGGTTTTTAAAATGAGTTTTACCATGATTAATAGCCATGGTGGGTTAATCTTGAGGATTAAGTCTTATGGGTTTTTAAGTGGGTTTAATTAGTTAATTAAAAGCTACTTTAATTTGAATTTGTTTATGAGTGTTGACTTGTGAGAGAGAGAGAGGAGGGCATCATGGCTCAAGCCATGCTTGCCATTAATGAAGAGAGAGAGAGTGAGGGGTTGACATTTGGAGTGATGATTTTTCCCTCTCATTCTTTGTTTCTTTCTCTCAACCTCACACACTCACACTCACACTTACCTCTCAGCTCCAGAACCAAGCAGCAGCAACAGCAACTGAAGCACAGCAGCAACAGCAGGTATTCAGCAGCAGCAACAGCAAGCAATTCAGCAGCAGCAACAGCAGCATCTGCAGCTTCTCCCCTGCACCTCCTTCTTCTTCCTCCAGCTCCCTAGGGTTAAGTATGAGGTATATTTCCTAAACTTATTCCCTAGTTTGCTTGGTTAGTTTAGATTTGCATCGGTTAGTGGTTTTTAGTGCGTTTTAGTGCGATATGAGGTGTTTAGTAGGAATCTTGAGCTAGTGTGGTGTGAATTGGTTTCAGTAGGTTGTTAGTGGGTTGTTGAGACCATATTAACTTAGCTTAACCCTAATTGCACTAAGATACCACCAGTTTTCCAAATTGATGCAAATCCGTCGTTTTTAAGCAAAACTGAGTTTTCTGGAACTGCTTTTGACCCGATGAATTCTGAGTGAAATTGAGAAGACTGCAGTATAGTGGATAGGTGCTGTTACCCCAGATTTAACCCGACCCCCTAACTCCTTCTTGAGGCCGCCAATTAATTCATTCTGGCCGCCAATTGCGGCCAGATGGGTAGGGTTTGGGTTAGGGTTTGGTCCTGTAGGTGTCTGCTGGTGTGTAGAGTGTTGTTATATATATATTTTTATAAGTTTAGTTCTGTAGTAAAATTTGGGACCAAATACCTGTTTTGCCGTTTTTCTAAACCTTCGCGACACGCGTGATACGTGAGTAGGTTTGGGGTTTCTGCGTATCGCGACGCGTCGGGGTAGTTTCAGGCGCGTGATCACACGTTTTAGCGTATCGCGCACACGCACGATTGGTTTGCGACACGGGTTTCTAGTTGGACCGTAATGTTGCGTTTCTGTGAAATTGAGCTTATGTGTGATATATGTTATGTGATTCTAGGTTCGCAGGCCAGTGAGATGGACGCTGCGAAGAAGGGCAAGCAAGTCGTCGGCTACACTTAGCGCGAGACTCGGTGAGTGGATTTCACATCGACGGGGATATCGCCCGCATGGCGTTATGCGTCAGGGCTGATAGGACTTTATTATTATATGTTGCATGTACCCCATAGATTGTCATCGCATATTGCATTCCCTACTACATAGATATATATATGCTTAGAACTGATAGAACACCGCACTGTTACTAACGGTCTATGTTGCACGGGCACTATCTGCATGCTACACACACACCGTTATTAATTACCATGCCACACTCACTGTAGAGCTGCCATGATTATATTGCTGTAGTTTATCTTACATATGATTGGTGGTGATTTCCTGGAAATTGTAAGCCGCATGACATCTTTAAAAACGGAAACTATTTTTAAAAGCGGTTTTCCCCTTATGCTCATACCATGGATTGATTTACATTGTACCTCGCATTGGATTTACTTATTGGTGTTGGATTTCATGCGATTTCTGGTTTTTGAGGACCGTGGAAGTATTTAAGAAAAGATGCACTATTTTGAAAAAACCCGGTACCTCGTGATATGATATTTTGGTGTGTCCACCACGCGTTTTCTCGGTGCTGAGACGTGTGCTTGAAACCCGATTCGAGGAGTGGATGTTCCGTTTGCGGGCTCATGGTGGGCCCGGTATGGTTCCCCTCGGCGAGATGATCGATGGGTTTTGCCGATTGAGCCTGGAGGCGGACGAGTACCTACCGGTGATTGGTTGGACCTGGTAGTTGTCCGGAGGATACTGACCAGAGTCGAGAGATGGATGTGGGATGATCCGTACTGCCGGGGCCGAGGGCCGATACCACAGACGGACCCCGTGGGCCGATCCGGACCGACGGAGCCCGATATACGAGGATTTGCGTGTCGATGCTGGACACGAGTATTTTATGATATTTTGGGTGCCGATGTTGGGCACTCGTGATTTCTCAAAGATATACAGGATTTGAGGGCCGATGGGTGTGCCGGCGCCTGAGTGTATTTGGGATTTGGGTGCAGTCTGAGGCACCGATTATTGCTTTCCATGTTGACATATCCACGTAGATGTTATTTATCCCATGCTCAGTATTGATTACTATATACCTCATCCTGTAGCATTTACCTGATAGAGCACTTGCATTACTATTGCATCCACTGTTTGGCATGCATTGACATCATCTGCTGGCATTAGTAGAGCCGCGCTATATGTGCATGCTCGCGATCACCTTTATATGTTATCTCTATTCACGAGTTGGCAACTCACCCCCGTTGTGCCACAGTAATTGCAGGTTGCCCTTAGGAGTAGTCACGGCTGGCTGTTTACCGCATCTTTTGGCACAGATACCATTTCTGAGGCGGGTTAGCCTTTTTGCTGTTAGGTGGGTTTTGTACGGTATCTGTTATCCTTCAGTTGTATATTGATGTATCTAGTATTCTCCATCTACCTTTCTGTATTGACTTAGAGACAGTTGTGAGGACGATGTGTATGATTTTATACTCTGGTGTCGAGCTCGCATGTGAGCCGACTTTATTTTATGCAGTCTTATCTTTGTGATATTTGTCCTTGCTTTACTGTGTATTCTTCGCTACGGCGTCGTATATCATATTGTGATGCTTATTCATTTCACTTGTTATTTCTGCGACACCTTGCTTTTACCCGACTTACGGGACAAATGTTTAAAAAGGGAAATGTTGCCAAAATTATAAAAATTATAACTCTTGAACTAAAAAGGATTTCTACTAAATAAATGGAAGTTTCTCAGACATGTATGACTGTTTTTACAAAAATGTTTCAATCACTCTTTATTTATTGGTTTTGATTTCTGGGTTCAGCTTACTTAGCCGCGTTACGCCTGTAGACGTTGCGTGGTTAAGTGCCGGTCACGAGTCGAAATTCTCGGGTCGTGACAAAGTTGGTATCAGAGCATAGGTTTTACCTTTGGAGTGTAGGATGACCCTGGTATGATGGAGTAGGTAGCTGCAGCAGGGTAGCGTAGCGTGTGTATGTTCCGCGGCATACTCACGACACGGTACTCCGCCTACGCGACCTTAGGACTTGTTGATTTAAATTCCTCCTTGATTACATGCATTCTTGCGATTCGATTTCCGTGTTCTTATCGAATCCAAATTTTCTTTCAGCCATTATGCCGCCTAAGACTACGAGGGCACAGAGAGCGGCCGCGAGGGTCGAGATTCGTGTTGACTCGTCCGAGACGAGGACTGATCCGGGCAGTGCACCCGTTGTACCCGAGCAGGCTGTTCCTGTCGTGACAGATCAGATCGCCACGCTTGGGGCTGGTATGCAGGAGATGCGCCAGACGGTGGGATCTAGCATGCAGGAGATGCGCCAGATGATAGGATCGCTAGTTGAGACGCTTCGAGCCCAGCGACCAGAGGTAGCTCCACCTGTTCCAGCGACCGCGATGGTACCTACCGCACAGCCAGTTGCCCCTGCAGCCATGGAGGTGATTACAGTATCGCTATCAGAGTTCATAAGGCTGAAGCCTCCGGTCTTCACGGGCACTGATGCAGCTGAGGACCCCTAGTCCTTCATTGACAAGATGGCCCGTATATGCCATTCCCTCAGATGCGCAGATGCGAGATGGGTTGAGTTCGCAAGATTTCGCCTAGAAGGTCTTCCGCAGAAGTGGTGTGATTCAGTTGAGAAAGGCAGAGCAACAGGTCTTCCTCCTATGACCTGGACGGAGTTCGTGACAATATTTCTAGCCCGTTTCCTTCCCCAGAGTGTTAGGGATGCCCGAGCACGCTGATTTGAGTCCTTGCGCCAGACGCCAGGGATGACAGTGGCAGAGTATGACGTGCTGTTTACAGAGCTAGCAGTCTACGCCCCATATTTAGTGGCTACCGAGGAGTTGCGAGTCAGGAGATTTGTTCGAGGCTTGCTTACACCACTGTTCCTCGCGATAAGCGCGCAGCACTACGAGACCTATGAAAGATTCCTAGGCACCCTATAGAGGTCTCACAAGGCATCGAACATGCCATTTTACAAAAATTATGGTGCCGAGAAACCCTAACACGGATCTTAGACTAGAATTCTAGGCGAAAAACTAAACTAGTTAGCAAATTAACTAAAGGTCGGATGCTACAACCTTTGTAGATCCGGATTTCCACCTCCTTAGCTCCACGTGGTCATGCCCTCACTGTCCATCATGAATCCTCGACTCATTCGTCGGCTTCATCGGAAAAACGTGCGGAATAGGTCGTCGGCTTCGTGTCAATGACGATCTACGTCGAGGTTGCACTAGTTCAAGCCCCGACTTCACAAAGTTGTGAAACTTGTGAAGAGAACACCCAAAACAACTTGGCAAGAGGTAGAGGGTGAAGAAATAGGAGATGGGTTCACTTTAGATTTGGAATTCTCTCACTAGAACTCAAGTTGCCATTGATGGCATCTAAGTTTTTCTTTTGAAGATGAAGAAGAAGAAGAGCTAGAATTATGATAAGTCTTTAAAATGAAAAGAAAAATCTATACTTATCATAATTCTAACTAAGGTTAAGTGTAGAGAATCAACCATGGTTATTTGGAGAGTTAGGGTTAAGCTAGTGGACAAGAATGGTTGCATAAAGTCAAAGCTTCATGAAGCTTCAACATAAGGCAAGAATTGCCACCATTCTCATCTTGAATTTATCCACATAAATAAACAAATAAATGAATAAATAAATATGCAAAACCCTAATTACAAAATAACCATGGTTTAATTCTATTCATTTAACCATATGATCAAGTATCATCAAACATGATACAATAAGGTGCATAAAAAATATATCACATATACAATGTGCAAATCAAGTGAGAAAAATCCGTTTAAAGTGAACCTATACTAGTTAATGCAAAGTAATATATCAAATATATAATTATACATTAAATCATTAAATCAACACTTGATTCAATGATCCGGTTATATCGCATACAACCGACTAGTATCTAATGTATCGATTTATCAAATCAATGATTCGATAACTAGGTCATATCGAATATAACCAATCGAAACATGTATCGCGAGAATGAAATACGGTATCACATACACGCATTATTCTCGGTCCCGCACATATCTCATATGCGCTCCTATTTCATTTCGCTTGAACCAGGAAACCTCTGTGTAGGACTCTAAAGACTCGTCAATACGCCGGTAGTAGATGATGATCATATCAAGCACCCACAAGCCGCAAGCGGTCTGCTAAACGTAACGGCCACCCGGGTATTGAGCGATCAGAAGATCGACGAGCTAGCCCGCTCACACTCCTGCGAATCCGACCAGTAACACTTACCGTACAATCCGGTCTCTTCGTCTGATACGTCGCATATCAAGTCTAGGGGTGGTAAACGTCAGACCCCAATAACCCGATAAGTCGTGCCGATGTGAGGCTCGTAACGGGTCGAGAAACTACTGGTAACACTTACCAGTAAATCTCTGATCAGCCCTGGCCAGGGACTTCCCTGTTACGGCCAATCGAGCACAGCACAACATAAACTCCCAATACCGGGAGAGACGAAACCCCTCCTATCGCTCATTGCCTCCATGTGACTCGGGACTGTACCCAAAGACCACCGTTTTGCACACCCTCATGGACGTGGTAAGGTGGAGATCAAAGCACAGTGGGAATCACACAAGACTCTATGACGATCTCGGGTCTACAGACTAACCTGTACAAGTGTCACCTGAGAACTGCCATCTGATGTGAGGTATAATACCATCTGGGAGTTCTCGGCGAGTCCGTCCAGTGTACCCAGTCTCCACTGAGCACCCGTATACCATCTCTGATGTCAAACACCAATGGATATGGGATCATCCATCGCCCATCACATGGGTCGAGAAGCGTATACACTAGTCTACTCTGGTATATCGATGCCCCGTCTCGATATACCCACGACTAGGGACCTTGAAGGATGTACTTATGGACTACCATGTCCCCATTAGTATGATCTGCATCATAGTCCAGGCAGTCAAGTACACATCCTAAGGGCTTTACCAACATGTAACTATAAGACAGTATAAAGAGACTAGTGTACATGTTAAGATAAAGAGTAACCAGATAGCATACTATCATATCGAGCAAGAAAGTCATCTCTATATATGTCCAAGCATCCAATATAATATACATCATCTGTACAATACTGGCCTCTAGGGCATACATACAACTAACAATCTCCCACTTGCACTAAGGCCAGCTGCTGTAGTATCGCATACCGAGCATCCCGAAGAGTCTCTCAAACTGTATCTGGGGAATGGCCTTCGTGAGTGGATCCACCGTGTTGTCCTTCGTGTCAACTCTCCTGACCTCGATCTCCCGGCGATCAACTATCTCCCGGATCAGGTGATACCGCCTCAGAATATGCCTGGATCGCTGATGGGACCTGGGTTCCTTGGCAAAAGCCACCGCTCCATTGTTATCGCAATACAAAGGTATTAGATGCTCAATGGATGGAACCACACCAAGTTCAGTAATGAACTTCTTGATCCAGACAGCCTCTTTGGCAGCATCGTTGGCAGCGATGTTTTCAGCCTCCATCGTCGAGTCTACCACGGTTTCCTGCTTGGAACTCTTCCAGCTAACCGCCCCTCCGTAAAGGGTAAAGACAAAACCCGACTGCGACTTAGAGTCGTCCTTATCACTCTGGAAGCTGGAATAGGTAAAGGACTCCACTTGGAGTTCTCCGTTACCATACACCAAGAACATATCTCTAGTCCTTCGTAAGTACTTGAGAATGCTCTTCACAGCTGTCCAGTGACTCTCTCCAGGATCAGCTTGATACCTGCTCACTACACTTAGTGAGTATGCTACATCGGGTCTGGTACATAGCATCGCATACATGATAGAGCCTACTGCCGAAGCATAGGGTATCCCTTGCATGCGAGCTCTCTCCAAATCAGTCTTGGGAGACATCTCTTTGGAGAGAGTGACTCCAGAGATCGTGGGCAAGTTCCCACGCTTGGACTCTTCCATACTAAACCTCTTTAGTATGGTGTCAATGTACCTGGATTGGGACAATCCCAAAATCCGTTTGGATCTATCTCTATAGATCCTAATTCCCAATATGCAGGAGGCATCACCAAGATCTTTCATCGAGAATCTTTATGATAAGAAGAGCTTGACCGATTGCAGCATAGGAATATCATTTCCTATCAAGAGTATGTCGTCCACGTACAATACGAGGAAGACAACCTTACTCTCTGCCACCTTCTTGTAGATACAAGGTTCATCTGGATTTTTGACGAAATCAAACTCTTTGATAACGACGTCAAAGCAGATGTTCCAACTCCGCGATGCTTGCTTTAATCCATAAATGGATTTAAGCAGCTTGCACAC
Source organism: Agapanthus africanus (assembly GCA_030015575.1). NCBI lineage: Eukaryota > Viridiplantae > Streptophyta > Magnoliopsida > Asparagales > Amaryllidaceae > Agapanthus > Agapanthus africanus. Next base: position 650,505,212 of record JASDDO010000019.1, on the reverse strand, counting down.
CTTCCTGCTGCTCCCACTGTCTACGAAGCCCTCTGGCTGAGTCATGTACACGCACTCTTCTAAATCACCGTTTAGAAAGGCGGTCTTAACATCCATTTGCCAGATTTCGTAATCATGGTAAGCAGCGATGGCAAGCATGATCCGGATGGATTTAAGCATAGCCACTGGAGAAAAGGTCTCGTCATAGTCCACACCTGGTCTTTGACGAAAACCCTTTGCTACAAGTCTAGCTTTGAAAGTCTCCACTTTCCCATCTACACCAAGTTTCTTCTTGAAGATCCACTTGCTCCCAATGGGTTTTACCCCTTCAGGAGCAACGTCCAAAGTCCATACTTTGTTGGTGTACATTGATTCCATCTCAGACCGCATAGCATCCAGCCATTTCACTGAGTCCCCACTCGTGATGGCCTGCTCGAAGCTAGTTGGGTCATCATCCTCCATGATGCAATCCTCACTCCGACCATCAATGAGAAAACCGTAGTATCTCTCAGGTGGACGAGAAACCCTACTAGATCGGCGGAGTGGCTGGGGTTCATCGGCAACTACGGAATCCTCTGGTTCCACCAGATCTTCTGTTGTAGCTTCTGCAGCTGGAACTTCTTCCAGTTCTACCTCATGACCACTAATCTCTTTTTCAAGAAATTCCTTTTCTAAAAAGGTGGCATGCCGAGAAACAAACACTCTTTGTTCCTCAGGGTGGTAGAAGATATACCCTTGAGAATTCTTAGAATATCCTACAAATTTGCATAGAACAGACCGTGCCTCGAGTTTATCCGGATTTTGTCGTTTGACATAGGCTGGACAACCCCATATCTTAACATAGTTAAGACATGGTCTCTTCCCTTTCCATATCTCATATGGAGTGGAAGGCACTGATTTGGTGGGGACCATATTCAGTAGATGTATGGCTGTCTCAAGCGCATACCCCCAGAAGGAAATAGGTAACTCAGCTGTGCTCATCATAGAGCGCACCATATCCAATAGGATGCGATTCCTCCGTTCTGATACACCGTTGTGCTGTGGTGTATATGGAGGAGTCAGCTGAGAGAGAATCCCATTCTCTTTTAGGAAGTCCAGGAATTCTTTGCTCAAGTATTCACCTCCTCGATCAGATCGAAGGATTTTAATACTCTTTCCGGTTTGGTTTTCGACTTCTTGTTTATATTCTCTAAATTTCTCAAAAGCTTCAGACTTGTGTCTTATTAAGTACACATGTCCGTATCTTGAGAGATCGTCAGTGAATGTAATGAAGTACGAAGAACCATCCCTGGCATGTGTAGACATGGGACCACATACATCACTATGTATCAGTCCCAAGAGTTCGGTAACTCTTTCTCCGTGTCCCGTAAACGGAGTTTTGGTCATCTTGCCTTTGAGACATGACTGGCAAGTGTCATAAGATGAAAATTCGAAAGGTTTCAAATATCCATCCTTATGCAACTTAGCCAGTCGTGTCACATTGATGTGACCCAGTCTACAATGCCACAAGAAGGATTCGTTGAGTTCAGAACTCTTCCTCTTGTGTGTGTTTGTTATGCTCAGAACTGTTGATTGATTTAGAACATAAATGCCATTGCATAACGTGCCTGATCCAACCAACTTTTGGTTACGGAAAATGTTCATAACATTATCCTGTAATACAAAATTATATCATTCTTTGCTTAATAAAGAAACCGATATAATGTTGCATATCAGGTTCGGCAAGTAATAGCATTCGTTCAGAACCAATGTATTACCAGTTGGTAATACAAGGTGATATTCCCCGACAGTCTTAGCTGCAACAATTGCACCATTTCCAACTCTGATGTCTTTATCACCTTCCCCAAGTTCTCTACCTTTCCTGAGCCCATGTAACTGATTACATATATGGGATCCTGACCCGGTATCTAATACCCAGGACGTAGAGCAAATGGAGAAACAGTTCTCAGTAACGAACACACCCGAAGAAAATGCATCAACATGTACTTTCTTCATTCGGGTGGCATGGGAATCCTGGTATTCCCCTATATCCTGTTCATTCCTATAACACTTATAAGAAAGAACGGAACCAACGTTCCCCAGCACAGTATAACATGCGGGTTCGGTCAATACATCCATATTATTATCTTCATTAGGGTATGAAATGGTCGCTACCTGGAGAGAGAGAGAAGAAAACACTTTAGCGTATGCTCGTGCAAGATCAGATTGGTTATTATCTTATCTAATCAGGATGGCTCCCACTGCTTTTTATCAAATCTTCCTTCAAACCCTAAAAGGAAAGACTAGCCGGGATTAATCACACACTACAAGTTCGCCAATCTTTCAGCCAGGCCAGTGTCGGTACTTTGAGGGAGGTCCCCCGTGCTTTCGCACGAACCTAATTAATGTAAACCTCGTTTTCCCAGAGGCGTAACCTCGTTAACACCTTTCTAGACACCTACTTGATCGGCTAATTGTAATGTGTAAAACTCTCCCAGGAGTAACTCTTACTCGCAGTGGGTATCGGGATCCAACTATCTCATAGAAGGTATGCAATCTCATTGCAAATTTCAACACTTGAAATTCCCGATAATGCTTTTGCCCCTAGCGTGCTATGACCTTGACGAAAGCCAACAAACCACAGCCCGCTACTCAAGTTCAACCCGTACATTTCTTGACTGAATTAAACCCACCCGCACGACCCTTGACGTAAGCCAACAAAGCCGTACGACTACCCTAATCCAGTCGCATCATATGCAGCAGATAAACAGCACATAGCTACCGCACACTACACCTTGACGAAAGCCAACAAATGTAGCACGAATACTATATGTAACCTATTTGAAATGACGGAGGGCTACGCAGGTTTTTTCTGAAAACCTATTACGTAATGAACTTGATATCGTTGTAGAATCAAATGAAGTTTTGAAATGGAGTGATTTTGAGGCTTTTCTAGTTTTGCTAAAGGAGTCACTCCCGGCGAAGGGATCTCGGTCCTTTCCTCGTCGAATGAGGTGCTGGATATATCATATATATCGCTGTGCAAAGAAAAAACCCAAAAAGCAGTCAAAAGCAAACCGAGTGTGTAGCATCTGCCAGTTATTGCTAAAGGAGTCACTCCCGGTGAAGGGATCTCGGTCCTTTCCTCATCGAATAAGGTGCAGGGTATATCATATATACCGCTGTGCAAAGCAAGAACTGTAGCTACCTGTTTTATTTTAAAATTTGATTCTACAACATCTTAGGTTTCTTATCTTTCATTAATCACATTAATGAAGTCCCATCATTTAAATACCTAAACATCACAGATAGATATGACGTACACTTATGCCATCCGCATTCGCCTCGATGTCCCCTCGTGCACCGTTAGGTTAGGTAACTAACGACAGAGAAGGGCAGGGCTAGCGCGGGTGTAAAACATAAGTAACGTCTATATAATATATCATATATACTATATACTATATCCATCACAGAATCACAACACAGATATCGCAGCAGAATCAACATATGAAATATTGGATATACTAGGACGTCCGTGTTTTCAATACGAGCCAGTGTAAAACACGGATTCCTCGGTCGTGATGAATAGCCAATCCCACACCCTTAGACCTCTACGAGAACGGCAAGCAACCCAGCCAATTCTAGGGTTAGGAGACCCGGACTCGACTCCTCGAGTTGGTCTCCCACTAGACCCCAGAACCCGGTTACTTGTGCTCCCCTCCTTGGGTCTATCCTAATGCGGAAAAGTAAATAATAGACAAAGGGTGACAACTTCCGCTACCTGGAAGTGCCCCAAATAAAAGAATATTACATACAAGTTTTTACATGAATGAAAATGGAAAACACTCATCTCACATAAAACCCCCCGGCTATTCAAACACGACGATCCAATATAACATATCCAGCAACACATAACATCACATGTCATCAACGTAAGTAAGTATGCATACCCCAATTGTCGTTGACGTATAGCAACGAAACCGGCGATATGAACATACTACACTTACGGTCACAGAAAAGAAAGTGTAAAACTACAACAATTGGAATCCGCAACCTCTTTAGACATCACATGCCTAACAGTTACAAACCCCGCATTTTAGTCTCATTATCGAAAACTCTTTTCAATATCATATGGGACTAAATTGCTAGATTTATAACATTCATCCAGTTATCTCATAACTGTTTGTGAATTCCAATTATTGTATCCAATTCCGGATAAATAGAATATATTAAACTTTCCGATCGAACATTCGAACACCCAAGTTTTCCCGACACCGATCAACACATGAAATAGGTTCAAAAACATTCACTTCATGCCTCAGTACCAACGGTCCAGCCGTAGAAGGGTCAAGCCAACGCCTCACATGTGGCACGCCGTACTGCCCCAAACCCGAAGGTTCAAAGGGCAGTTCAAGACGGTCACATAATCGAGTTAAGGTTTGTTGTCTTCTAGAGGGACCATCGCGTTACTTGCACTACTTCGAACGTCTTTTAACCACAGAAAAATCCAACACTTGGAATTTTTCCGGCAGGGGAAAAGTTGGGTATTTTTATCCGGTCAAACATTTTAACATATTCTACAGTTATCTGGAAATCCACTTAGACAAAAATTTGATAACCCGATTGAATAAACGAATCCCTAAAGCAACCCCAAAATACTCTTCTGTGGAGTCACAATAAAAATACCCAGAAAATATAATATACAAATATATGAATTACTGTGAATTAAAAATTAAACAAGGGAACAGTATGGCCGCGGAACCGCCGCGCATGCATAGCTCGTGCCGCGGTTCCGCGGTGGAAAAGTCGAATCAGGCCCTCGTATTTCACAGTATTTCATATAACACCCTGCATGATTTTCTGCATATTTTTAACTGACCAAAATCCAAAATTTCGGAAAATTTCCAGAGAGCACCTTGGAAATTAGGGTTTCGGGACAATCGGGTTTCAAACGTCGTCTAGACTTCGCCTAAGGCTCTAGCTAGGCTCTGATACCAGTGAAAGGTTCCTAGGCACCCTATAGAGGTCTCATAAGGCATCGAACATGCCATTTTACAAAAATTATGGTGCCGAGAAACCCTAACACGGATCTTAGACTAGAATTCTAGGCGAAAAACTAAACTAGTTAGCAAATTAACTAAAGGTCGGAAGCTACAACCTTTGTAGATCCGGATTTCCATCTCCTTAGCTCCACGTGGTCATGCCCTCGCTGTCCATCATGAATCCTCGACTCATTCGTCGGCTTCATCGGAAAAACGTGCGGAATAGGTCGTCGGCTTCGTGTCAAAGACGATCTACGTCGAGGTTGCACTAGTTCAAGCTCCGACTTCACAAAGTTGTGAAACTTGTGAAGAGAACACCCAAAACAACTTGGCAAGAGGTAGAGGGTGAAGAAATAGGAGATGGGTTCACTTTAGATTTGGAATTCTCTCACTAGAACTCAAGTTGCCATTGATGGCATCTAAGTTTTTCTTTTGAAGATGAAGAAGAAGAAGAGCTAGAATTATGATAAGTCTTTAAAATGAAAAGAAAAATCTATACTTATCATAATTCTAACTAAGGTTAAGTGTAGAGAATCAACCATGGTTATTTGGAGAGTTAGGGTTAAGCTAGTGGACAAGAATGGTTGCATAAAGTCAAGGCTTCATGAAGCTTCAACATAAGACAAGAATTGCCACCATTCTCATCTTGAATTTATCCACATAAATAAACAAATAAATGAATAAATAAATATGCAAAACCCTAATTACAAAATAACCATGGTTTAATTCTATTCATTTAACCATATGATCAAGTGTCATCAAACATGATACAATAAGGTGCACAAAAAAAATATATCACATATACATATGCAAATCAAGTGAGAAAAATCCGTTTAAAGTGAACCTATACTAGTTAATGCAAAGTAATATATCAAATATATAATTATACATTAAATCATTAAATCAACACTTGATTCAATGATCCGGTTATATCGCATACAACCGACTAGTATCTAATGTATCGATTTATCGAATCAATGATTCGATAACTAGGTCATATCGAATATAACCAATCGAAACATGTATCGCGAGAATGAAATACGGTATCACATACACGCATTATTCTCGGTCCCACACATATCTCATATGCGCTCCTATTTCGTTTCGCTTGAACCAGGAAACCTCTGTGTTGGACTCTAAAGACTCGTCAATACGCCGGTAGCAGATGATGATCATATCAAGCACCCACAAGCCGCAAGCGGTCTGCTAAACGTAACGGCCACCCGGGTATTGAGCGATCAGAAGATCGACGAGCTAGCCCGCTCACACTCCTGCGAATCCGACCAGTAACACTTACCGTACAGTCCGGTCTCTTCGTCTGATACGTCGCATATCAAGTCTAGGGGGGGTAAACGTCAGACCCCAATAACCCGATAAGTCGTGCCGATGTGAGGCTCGTAACGGGTCGAGAAACTACTGGTAACACTTACCAGTAAATCTCTGATCAGCCCTGGCCAGGGACTTCCCTGTTACGGCCAATCGAGCACAGCACAACATCAACTCCCAATACCGGGAGAGACGAAACTCCTCCTATCGCTCATTGCCTCCATGTGACTCGGGACTGTACCCAAAGACCACCGTTTTGCACGCCCTCATGGACGTGGTAAGGTGGAGATCAAAGCACAGTGGGAATCATACAAGACTCTATGACGATCTCGGATCTACAGACTAACCTGTACAAGTGTCACCTGAGAACTGCCATCTGACGTGAGGTATAATACCATCTGGGAGTTCTCGGCGAGTCCGTCCAGTGTACCCAGTCTCCACTGAGCACCCGTATACCATCTCTGATGTCAAACACCAATGGATATGGGATCATCCATCGCCCATCACATGGGTCGAGAAGCGTATACGCTAGTCTACTCTGGTATATCGATGCCCCGTCTCGATATACCCATGACTAGAGACCTTGAAGGATGTACTTATGGACTACCATGTCCCCATTAGTATGATCTGCATCATAGTCCAGGAAGTCAAGTACACATCCTAAGGGCTTTACCAACATGTAACTATAAGACAGTATAAAGAGACTAGTGTACATGTTAAGATAAAGAGTAACCAGATAGCATACTATCATATCGAGCAAGAAAGTCATCTCTATATATGTCCAAGCATCCAATATAATATACATCATCTGTACAATACTGGCCTCTAGGGCATACATACAACTAACAACCTATGCAGCAGCTGTAGACGCAGCCCTAGTAGTGGAGGAGCACCTTGCTGAGACTTCGGTAGTTCCAGAGCCGAAGAGAGTTCGTACCAGTATTTCCGCAAGGAGGCAGTCCTTCAGACGCCGCGACAGGTATCGTTCTGGTACGAGGAGTAGCAGTGATTCGGGACGGGGCCAGATGTTTAGTTCCTATCCACGAGAGGGTCAGCAGTCACCGCGGGGTTGCTTTAGATGCGGCAGCCTACTTCTTCTCGTTAGAGATTGTCCCAAGACATACCGGAGGGAGGCGGCAGCACCGCATGTTACTTTACCACCTTCACCACCCCAGAGGGCGTTGCCCGTTGTACCTACCGTTGCTCCGCGCCAGACTCACGCACAGAGAGGTCGTGGGCGTGGAGGAGTTGCTCAGAGGGGGCGAGATGACCGAGGCAGAGGGCAGTCAGTCGCAGGTGGTGGACAGGCGCGGGTTTTTGCTTTGACACATCAGGACGCGCAGGCGTCCAATGCAGTGGTTTCAGGTATCCTTCCTGTATGTTCAGTTGATGCACACGTGCTGTTCGATCCCGGATCCACGCACTCGTACGTATCCACACACTTTGTGCCGAGTTTGGGTAGAGAGTCCGGTTTGCTTGATCAGCCGCTTGTGGTGACCACTCCTGTGGGAGAGTCGTTTGTTGCTAGACACGTGTTCCGATCCTGTACCGTCTGTATTGGCGAGAGAGAGTTGCCTGTCGACTTGATCCTTCTGGAGATGTTGGTCTTCGACGTTCTCTTAGGTATGGATTGGTTAGCCACGTGCTATGCTTCTGTGGACTGCCGTGAGAAGACAGTTAGATTCTGCTTTCCCGGCGAGTCGGTTTTTGTTGTGTTGGGGAACCGTGGTGCCGCCCCTCACAGTGTGATTTCTTCTTTTCGCGCTGGACAGCTTTTGTGGAAGGGATGTCAGGGATTTCTCGCCTATGTTTGCGATGCTCGCGCTACCGAGGTTCCATTGGACCAGGTTCCGGTTGTTAGCGAGTTTCCTGATGTGTTCCCTGCTGAGCTTCCAGGGTTACCGCCCGAGCGCGACATTTCTTTCTGTATTGATTTGGTTCCTGGCACGAGGCCTATTTCCATACCGCCTTATCGGATGGCCCCGGCGAAACTTAGAGAATTGAAAGGTCAGTTGCAAGATTTGCTGGACAAGGGACTTATTCGACCCAGTGTTTCTCCTTGGGGTGCTCCAGTCCTGTTCGTTAAGAAGAAGGACGGCAGTTTACGACTATGTATCGACTACCGCCAGCTGAACAGGGTGACAGTGCGGAACAGGTATCCTTTGCCGCGTATCGACGATTTGTTCGACCAGCTTCAGGGGGCAGGGTACTTTTCGAGGGTCGATTTACGATCGGGCTATCATCAGCCGCGGGTTCGACAGGAGGACATTCCCAGGACAGCTTTCCGTACGCGCTACGGCCATTACGAGTTTTTGGTGATGTCGTTCGGACTCACCAATGCGCCAGCAGCCTTCATGGACTTGATGAACCGTATTTTCCGGCCATATTTGGATCTGTTCATCATAGTCTTCATTGACGATATCTTGGTGTATTCCCGGAGTAGTGAGGAGCACGAGCAGCACCTGCGGATTACCTTGCAGACCTTGAGGGAGCACCAGCTTTATGCGAAATTCTCCAAGTGTGCTTTTTGGCTGGACAGCGTGGACTTCTTGGGACATGTGATTTCACGAGACGGTATATGTGTAGATCCAAAGAAGATCGAGGCCGTTCAGCGTTGGCCCAGACCCACATCGGTGACGGAGATTCGCAGCCTTTTGGGGTTGGCCGGTTACTACAGACGTTTTGTGCAGGACTTCTCCCGTATTGCTACACCGTTGACCGGGTTGACCCGGAAGGGAGTTCCTTTCGATTGGACGGAGGAGTGAGAGCACAGTTTCCAGCAGTTACGGACTCGGCTAACGACGGCACCGGTGTTGTCCTTACCTTCCGGATCAGGCGGATTTGTAGTATACTGTGACGCTTCTCTAGTGGGGCTAGGGTGTGTTCTGATGCAGCACGACAGGGTGATCGCGTATGCTTCGCGACAATTGAAGAAACATGAGCAGAACTACCCCACTCATGACTTGGAGATGGCTGCAGTGGTCTTCGCACTTAAGATCTGGCGACATTACCTATACGGCGAGTCGTGCCAGATATTCACGGATCACAAGAGTCTGAAATATATATTCCAGCAGCGGGACCTGAACCTTCGACAGCGCCGATGGATGGAGTTAGTGAAGGATTACGACTGCGACATCTTATATCACCCGGGCAAGGCGAATGTAGTGGCGGATGCTTTAAGCAGGAGGCCCGGGAGTAGTCTATCTTGTTTGAGCGCAGTACAGGAGCAGTCATCAGCAGATTGGCAGATATTATGCGACAGCCGGATACAGTTCGAATTTACGCTGATTGGAGGACAGATAGCGCATGTCCGTGCACGCCCACAATTGATCGATCGTATACGTGAGGCACAGCTCAGTGATGACCGATGTTCAGAGATCATGGCACAGATTGGATAGGGCAGATTTTCCGAGTTCGTGATCGATGATCAGGGGATACTACGATTTGGAGTCAGACTGTGCGTTCCTGATGCTGAGGGACTGAGGCGCGAGATTCTTGAGGAGGCACATCGATCGGTGTACAGCGTCCATCCCGGTTCCACCAAGATGTATCATGATATGAGAGGTGTTTACTGGTGGGACGGAATGAAGAGGGACATCGCAGATTTTGTATTGAGATGCCTGACTTGTCAGCAAGTCAAGGCTGAGCACCAGAGGCCCGCGGGAGAGCTACAGCCGTTACCCATTCCGGAGTGGAAGTGGGAGCAGATTTCGATGGACTTCATTGTGGGACTACCCAGGACTAGTCGGGGCTATGACTCCATCTGGGTGATCGTGGATCGTTTGATGAAAGCGGCTCACTTCCTACCGGTGAAGACGACTTTCGGGTTTACCCAGTATGCCCAGATCTACATTGACGAGATAGTATGACTACACGGAGTCCCGACATGCATTGTGTCCGACAGAGGCACCCAGTTTACCAGTCGACTATGGCAGAGGTTTCAGGAGGCTTTGGGCACTCGCTTGAGTTTCAGCACAGCATTTCATCCACAGACCGATGGACAGTCAGAGCAGACCATTCAGACTCTCGAGGACATGCTCAGAGCTTGTGTATTAGATTTCGGAGGTAGTTGGGATCATCATTTGCCCTTAGTAGAGTTCTCCTACAATAACAGCTACCAGGAGACCATTCAGATGGCACCATTTGAGGCTCTTTATGGGAGGAGATGCAGGTCGCCCACTTGTTGGACAGAGCTCAGTGAGAGCAGTATCTTCGGGCCACAGATCGTTGAGGAGACGACAGCGAAGGTCCAGTTGATTCGCGATAGGATGAGAGCAGCCCAGAGTAGGCAGAGATCTTATGCGGACCGTCGGCGACGCAGACATGAGTTTTCTGTTGGTGATCATGTTTTCTTGAGGGTCGCCCCTATGAAAGGTGTGATGAGGTTTGGGAAGAAGGGGAAACTCAGTCCCAGGTATGTGGGCCCCTTCGAGATCCTCGAGCGTGTTGGTACAGTAGCGTACCGTTTAGCCCTTCCGCCCAGTTTTCCAGACGTGCACCCGGTATTCCACGTTTCGATGCTCCGCAGATATCTTCATGATCCTTCGCATGCGATTCAGCACCCGACGATCCAGCTGGAGCGCGACCTTTCCTATGTAGAACAGCCAGTGATGATCTTGGATCGACAAGTGAAGAAATTGAGATCAAAGGACATTCCATCAGTTAAGGTACTTCGGCGTGGTCAGAACCGTGAGGAGGTCACTTGGGAGACCGAAAGCGAGATGATGAAGACGTATCCCCATCTTTTTGAAGGTACGTGTAGTTAGATTTTTGAAATTCGGGGACGAATTTCTTTAAGGGGGAGAGATTGTAACACCTTAGGATATGTTTAGTGAATAATTATATTTAAATAATGGTTTTTAACAAAAAGTTTACCAAATTGTGTTTTAAATATTTTTCCTAATTTAATAAATATTTTTCCAAAATTTTCCTAGGCTTGCACACACATGTGCATGTAAACTAGGGTTTTTAAAATGAGTTTTACCATGATTAATAGCCATGGTGGGTTAATCTTGAGAATTAAGTCTTATGGGTTTTTAAGTGGGTTTAATTAGTTAATTAAAAGCTACTTTAATTTGAATTTGTTTTTGAGTGTTGACTTGTGAGAGAGAGAGAGGGGGGCATCATGGCTCAAGCCATGCTTGCCATTAATGAAGAGAGAGAGAGTGAGGGGTTGACATTTGGAGTGATGATTTTTCCCTCTCATTCTTTGTTTCTTTCTCTCAACCTCACACACTCACACTCACACTTACCTCTCAGCTCCAGAACCAAGCAGCAGCAACAGCAACTGAAGCACAGCAGCACCAGCAGCAGCAGGTATTCAGCAGCAGCAACAGCAAGCAATTCAGCAGCAGCAACAGCAGCAACTGCAGCTTCTCCCCTGCACCTCCTTCTTCTTCCTCCAGCTCCCTAGGGTTAAGTATGAGGTATATTTCCTAAACTTATTCCCTAGTTTGCTTGGTTAGTTTAGATTTGCATCGGTTAGTGATTTTTAGTGCGTTTTAGTGCGATATGAGGTGTTTAGTAGGAATCTTGAGCTAGTGTGGTGTGAATTGGTTTCAGTAGGTTGTTAGTGGGTTGTTGAGACCATATTAACTAAGCATAACCCCAATTGCACTAAGATACCACCAGTTTTCCAAATTGATGCAAATCCGTCATTTTTAAGCAAAACTGAGTTTTCTGGAACTGCTTTTGACCCGATGAATTCTGAGTGAAATTGAGAAGACTGCAGTATAGTGGATATGTGCTTTTACCCCAGATTTAACCCGACCCCCTAACTCCTTCTTGAGGACGCCAATTAATTCATTCTGGCAGCCAATTGTGGCCAGATGGGTAGGGTTTGGGTTAGGGTTTGGTCCTGTAGGTGTCTGCTGGTGTGTAGAGTGTTGTTATATATATATTTTTGTAAGTTTAGTTCTGTAGTAAAATCTGGGACCAAATACCTGTTTTGCCGTTTTTCTAAACCTTCGCGACACGCGTGATACGTGAGTAGGTTTGGGGTTTCTGCGTATCGCGACGCGTCGGGGTAGTTTCAGGCGCGTGATCACACGTTTTAGCATATCGCGCACACGCGCGATTGGTTTGCGACACGGGTTTCTAGTTGGACCGTAATGTCGCGTTTCTGTGAAATTGAGCTTATGTGTGATATATGTTATGTGATTCTAGGTTCGCAGGCCAGTGAGACGGACGCTGCGAAGAAGGGCAAGCAAGTCGTCGGCTACACTTAGCGAGAGACTCGGTGAGTAGATTTCACATCTACGGGGATATCGCCCGCATGGCGTTATGCGTCAGGGCTGATAGGACTTTATTATTATATGTTGCATGTACCCCATAGATTGTCATCGCATATTGCATTCCCTGCTACATATATATATATATATATATATTCTTAGAACTGATAGAACACCGCACTGTTACTAACGGTCTATGTTGCACGGGCACTATCTGCATGCTACACACACACCGTTAGTAATTGCTATGCCACACTCACTGTAGAGATGCCATGATTATATTGCTGTAGTTTATCTTACATATGATTGGTGGTGATTTCCTGGAAATTGTGAGCCGCATGACATCTTTAAAAACGGAAACTATTTTTAAAAGCGGTTTTCCCCTTATGCTCATACCATGGATTGATTTATATTGTACCTCGCATTGGATTTACTTATTGGTGTTGGATTTCATGCGATTTCTGGTTTTTGAGGACCGTGGAAGTATTTAAGAAAAGATGCACTATTTTGAAAAAACCCAGTACCTCGTGATATGATATTTTGGTGTGTCCACCACGCGTTTTCTCGGTGCTGAGACGTGTGCTTGAAACCCGATTCGAGGAGTGGATGTTCCGTTTGCGGGTTCGTGGTGGGCCCGGTATGGTTCCCCTCGGCGAGATGATCGATGGGTTTTGCCGATTGAGCCTGGAGGCGGGCGAGTACCTACCGGTGATTGGTTGGTCCTGGCAGTTGTCCGGTGGATACTGACCAGAGTCGAGAGATGGATGCGGGATGATCCGTACTGCCGGGGCCGAGGGCCGATACCGCAGACGGACCCCGTGGGCCGATCCGGACTGACGGAGCCCGATATACGAGGATTTGCGTGTCGATACTGGACACGAGTATTTTATGATATTTTGGGTGCCGATGTTGGGCACTCGTGATTTCTCAGAGATATACAGGATTTGAGGGCCGATGGGTGTGCCGGCGCCTGAGTGTATTTGGGATTTGGGTGCAGTCTGAGGCACCGATTATTGCTTTCCATGTTGACATATCCATGTAGATGTTATTTATCCCATGCTCAGTATTGATTACTATATACCTCATCCTGTAGCATTTACCTGATAGAGCACTTGCATTACTATTGCATCAACTGTTTGGCATGCATTGACATCATCTGCTGGCATTAGTAGAGCCGCGCTATATGTGCATGCTCGCGATCACCTTTATATGTTATCTCTATTCACGAGTTGGCAACTCACCCCCGTTGTGCCACAGTATTTGCAGGTTGCCCTTGGGAGTAGTCACGGCTGGCTGTTTACCGCATCTTTTGGCACATATACCATTTCTGAGGCGGGTTAGCCTTTTTGCTGTTAGGTGGGTTTTGTACGGTATCTGTTATCCTTCAGTTGTATATTGATTTATCTAGTATTCTCCATCTACCTTTCTGTATTGACTTAGAGACGGTTGTGAGGACGATGTGTATGATTTTATACTCTGGTGTCGAGCTCGCATGTGAGCCGACTTTATTTTATGCAGTCTTATCTTTGTGATATTTGTCCTTGCTTTACTATGTATTCTTCGCTACGGCGTCGTATATCATATTGTGATGCTTATTCATTTCACTTGTTATTTCTGCGACACCTTGCTTTTACCCGACTTACGGGACAAATGTATAAAAAGGGAAATGTTGCCAAAATTATAAAAATTATAACTCTTGAACTAAAAAGGATTTCTACTAAATAAATGGAAGTTTCTCAGACATGTATGACTGTTTTTACAAAAATGTTTCAATCACTCTTTAATTATTGGTTTTGATTTCTGGGTTCGGCTTACTTAGCCGCGTTACGCCTGTAGACGTTGCGTGGTTAAGTGCCGGTCACGAGTCGAAATTCTCGGGTCATGACAATTATGTTGGGTTTTAATATTTAAACTAATTACAAAATTAGTGGAGGATTAGCAAAATGCATGAAGCTTGTGGAAGCTTGTGGATGCATTGACTAAGTCCACTAAGTTTGTTTTTACTATGGATATTTGTTAACCCAACTATAAGGATTAGCCAAGGTTATGTCTCTACATGAGTTAGTATATGATACTCACTCACCATGGTTAGCTCTCTCACTTGATCATTATCTCTTCTCATTTTATATTCTTCATCTTCTTCCTTGAGCTAAAAAGCTCTTTAAGGTTTGATCCAAAGTGAGAAACATTATGAGAAACTAAATTCTAAAGTGAACCCACTTCCTATTTCTCCATCCTTTACTAGACTAGCACTTTTGTTTAGGGTGTTTGCTTCACTAATTCTCTAGTTAGTGAAGTAGAAGCTTGAGTTGGCATCCCCTCGACGTAGATCATCTTCGGCCTCGAAAACTTCAAGCTAGGACGTTCCTTTGCCTCGCGAAGCCATGCAAGAGTCCGGGAGAACCACGATCGCAGTGTAGGGACTTCAACAAGGAGCTAATGAAGTGAAGGACCGATCTACAAAGGTTGTATTTCGTATTCCCTTAGTCATAGATGCTATTTACTTGCATGTGAAACCCTAATTTTCTAGCAAAGATCTTGTTTAGGGTTGTTAGGCATGGCTAAAATTTTAATCGGGCATGGTTGATACTTTCTTAACCCTTGTTAGAGTGCCTAGTAACCCTACAGTGGTATTAGAGCCTAGCTCGAGCATTAAGCGACGTGTATACGAATTTAAATCTCCGAACGAACTCCGAATTGATGAAATAACCCCCTCTCTGGTCAATTTTTTAAAACTGTGTTTTTTCTGAATTAAAAATGCCTAAAAAAATCAACAGGGAAATATAAGAATTGTAGTGAAAAACGAGAGCATACACTGTACAAACCGCCGCGGAACTGCGGCCTTACCTCGCTTGTGCCGTGGATCCGCGGCAGCACAGAGGAGTTATGCCCTAATTTTTACACTATAATTTCTATTTCTGTGATTTGTATTTTCGGGGTATTTTTAAAATGACTCAAGTGTTGAGTGTTCTGGGGATTATTTTGTATTCGTTGATTCGATCGGAATATTTAATTTTGTTATGTTTTTCGGATATTTAGAAACTATTAAAATGTTCGAACGGATATCATTAACTCATTATTTCCGGGCACGAAAAACTTTCAAGTGTTGAATTTTTTCTTGAGTTTAAATCTTTCGGAAAAACGTGCATGTAACGCGATGGACCCTCTAGAAGACAACAAACCTTAACTCGATTATGTGACCGTCTTGAACTGCCTTTTGAACCTTAGGGTTTGGGGCAGTACGGCGTGCCACATGTGAGGCGTTGGCTTGACACTTCTACGGCTGGACCGTTGCTACTGTGACGTATTCTAGAATTTTTGAACTCCGCTCAAGTGTGGAGCTATTTATGGAAATCTTGGGTATTTGATTATTCGATCGGAAAGTTTAAAACTCTCTATTTATCTGGAATGTGATACAATATGTGGAATTCATATAGTTAGGCATGAAATGCGAAGTATGTGATATTTCGGATTTACGATGTCTAAAGAGAATGTGGATTCCAAATGTTGTAGTTTTACACTTTCTTTTCTGCGACCGTAAGTGTAATATGTGATATCACCAGTTTCGTTGCTATATGTCAACGACAATTGGGAAGCACATATTTACTTACGTTGATGACATGTGATGTTATGTGTTGCTGGATATGTTATATTGGATCGTCGTGTTATGAATAGCCAGAGGTTTTTATGTGAGATGAGGGTTTTTATTTTCATTCATGTAAAATTAAATGTATGTAATATTCTTTTATTGGGGCACTTACGGGATGAGGTTGATGTCACCAATTGTATATTATTTACTTTTCCGCACTAGGATAGACCCAAGGAGGAGAGCACAAGTAACCGGGTTCTAGAGTCCAGTAGGAGACCAACTCGAGGAGTCGAGTCCGGGTCTCCAAACTCTAGAATTGGTAGGGTTGCTTGCCGCTCTCGTAGGGGTCTAGGGGTGTGGGTTTGGCTATTAATCGCGACCGTGGAATCCGTGCTTTATAGAGGCTCAAAATAAAACACGGACGTCATAGTATATCCAATATTTCATATGTTTCTTCTGCTGCGATATCTGTGATGTGTTCATTTGATATGTTGTGATAAATACTGTATATAGTATATATGATATATTATATAGACGTTGCTTATGTTTTACACCCACGCTAGCCCTGCCCCGCTCTGCCGTTAGTTACCTAACCTAACGATGCACGAGGGGACATCGAGGCGAATGCGGATGGCATAAGTGTACGTCGTATTTATCTGAGATGTTTAGGTGACTTAAATGATGGGACTTCATTAATATGATTAATGAAAGAAAAGAAACCTAAAAGATGTTGTAGAATCAAATTTTAAAAAAAAAGGGTAGCTACAGTTTTTGCTTTGCATAGTGATATATATGATATATCCTGCACCTTATTCGATGAGGAAAGAGCCGAGATCCCTTCACCGGGAGTGACCTCTTTAGCAAAACTGGCAGATGCTACAACACTCGGTTTGTTTTAGATTGCTTTTAAAGTTTTGCTTTGCATAGTGATATATATGATATATCCTGCACCTTATTCCATAAGGAAAGAGCCGAGATTCCTTCACCGGGAGTGACCTCTTTAGCAAAACTAATGAAAGCCTCAAAATCACTCCATTTCAAAATTCACTCGATTCTACAACGATATCAAGTTCATTACGCAATAGGTTTTCAGAAAAACCTGTCGTAGCCCTCCATCATTTCAGATAAGTCCTGCTTAGTATTCTTGCTGCGTTTGTTGACCTTGTTAAGGCGCAGTGTGCGGTAGCTGACCAGTATTTATCTGCTTATGCATATGATGCAGATTGGATTAGGGTAGTCATACGGCCTTGTTGACCTTGTCAAGGGTCATGCGAGTGGGTTTAATTCAATCAAGAAATGACGGGTTGAACTTGACTTACGGTCTATGCTTTATTGACCTTGTCAAGGTCATAGATCGTTTGGGTCAAAATATTATCGGGAATTTCAAGTGTTGAATTTTGCAATGAGATTGCATACCTTCTATGAGATAGTTGGATCCCGATACCCACTGCGAGTAAGAGTTACTCCTGGGAGAGTTTTACACAGGATAATTAGCCGATCAAGTAGGTGTCTAGAAAGGTGTCAATGGGGTTACGCCTCAGGAAAAAAGAGGTTTACTTTAATTAGGTCCGTGCGAAAGCACGGTGAACCTCCCTCAAAGTACCGACACTGGCCTGGCTAAAAGATTGGCGAAGTTGTAGGGTGTAATTAAACCTGTCTAGTCTTTCCTTTTAGGGTTTGAAGGAAGATTTGATAAAAACGGTGGGAGCCATCCTGATTAGATAAAATAATAACTAATCTGATCATGCAAGAGCATACGCTAAAGTGTTTTCTTCTCTCTCTCTCTCCAGGTAGCGACCATATCATGCCTTAATAAAGATAATAATATGGATGTATTGACTGAACCCGCATGTTATACTGTGCTGGGGAACGTTGGTTCCGTTTTTTTCTTATAAAAGTTATAAGACTGAAAAGGATATAGGGGAATGCCAGGATTTCCATGCCACCCGAATGAAGAAAGTACATGTTGATGCATTTTCTTCGGGTGTGTTCGTTACAGAGAACTCTTTCTCCATTTGCTCTACGTCCTGGGTATTAGTGTTAGTGTATATGCCCTAGGGGCCATTATTGTATCATACTTGTATGTATATTACTTAATGGAAGCTTGGGATATTCACAGTTGTATATACAGTCTTGCTAAAAATGGTAGTATGCTACTTGGTTTGTGTCTACTTTAATATGTGCATATGTTTCTTGTAAACGTATCACTTATACATATTAGTAGAGCCCATAGGATCTTTGCTTGATTACCAGCGTTGTGATGGCAGTCACACTAGTGGGGGCTGGGTAGTCTATAAGCAACATCCTATACTTGTCCCTAGTCATAGGATTATCAAGACAGGGCATCGATACTCCAGCGTAGACTAGTGTGTACGCTTCTCATCCCAGTTGGGGAGATGGTCTGTCCCACAGCCATCAGTACGTCATACTGGTGATAGTATACATGTGCTCGTTAGGTTACGGGTACACCGGACATGACTCGCAGGGGAACTGATTGGTTGGTATTATACCCATCGTCAGTTAACAGTTCCCAGGTGACATGAGTACAGCATAGGCCGCAGACTTGACACTGCTACTTCGCCTCGAGTGTGTCCCACTGTTCTTAGATTGCTACCCTGCCACGTCTGAAAGGAGTCGTGCAAACAGGTAGCAATTGGGTGCAGTCCTGAGCACTTGGAGGCATTAGCGGTTAGACAGGATTCGTCTCTCCCGATATTGGGAGTAGATATCGCGCTGTGTCAGAGAGCCATTACGCAAAGTCCCTGGCCAGGGCAAGCGAGATTTACTGGTAGGTTCCAGTAGTTTCTTATGGTGTAATGGTTTACGCTCCGACACGACTTACACAGCTATTAATGGACTGACGCTTGCCGCTCCCTAGGCTCAATATGCGATAGTCTTAGAAGAACAGACCGGACTGTACGAAGATTGTCACATCAGGCTCAGTAGGAGTTCGGATGGTTTTCCTCATCGGCCTTCTTATCGACATCTACCTGGGGACCGTTACGTACAGCTAATGCCGCTTGCGGTCTGTGGTTAAACCCACTGCCAGCATAGTGTCGAGTCTTTAGAGTCCCACACACAGAGTTTCCCTGCTCCAGACGAAATGATATAGAGGTCGTATGGTTTTACGACAAGGGTTCGGACGTATACGTGTGTTTACGCACGTACGGCGTTCGGATAGTTTTTACTAGCCGGCTTTGGTTTAAGCCAGATTCTAGTATCAGGTTATTGGATTTATACACTCTAAAGTTTTTCCGTGTTTTCACGGATTGGAGGGGCGTTCTCGTAATTTTCCAGGAAGCTTCTAGAAGCATGATGACTTGGGGGCTAAGGTGGCATTTGCATTAATTGGATTAGTGAATCATGTAGTGATCCATGCAATGAGTTAATGATTCATTTAATGATTTATATGACTCATATGATGAATCACTTAGGGTATTAATGAAACATGATGATAATGCTTTATTTATTATTTACTTAATAATATCATATGTTTCATATATACTCAAATGATTTCATTCATCCAAAGTAATTCACTTTCTCACCTTCTCTCTCCTTAAGCTCTCATTCTTGAAACCCTAACCCTAACCTCTCATGTGTTGAGATCAAGGGTTAGCTAGACTAATGCATCCATAACCTCACTCTATATCCCCTATGTAGCTTAGATTAGCACTTTGAGCAACCTAGTTATCTTAAGTTAGAGATCAAGCTTGGCGTAGGAGCTCTCGGGTGGATCGTCTTTGACTCGAGGAGGCCGTTGAGGTGCCGATGTTCCAAGGAGCCTACGAGGAGTGGAGGACCGTGATGAAGACCCAAAGGACAAGTAAAGTGAGGTATAACTTCGAATCGGAGTAGTTAAACCTTTCGTAGTTTGCTAGTAACGGTTTAGAAACGATTCATGCGCTCAAGTCCATCTTACGAAGCTTTGATAATCGTTTTTCATATATTCCGCCTCCCCGCAAGTTCGTGGGGTGTGTGACATAGACTTACAGTGGTATCAGAACCAACTAAACCATTACTAACTTGTTAGCAACTGATTAGAACTTCGATCATCAGAAAACGCGAATACGAAACCCCGGAAATCCCAAGTTTCTGTTAATTTTAAAAGTGTCTGAAAAAATATTTGACATACCTTAAAATTCACAGCAGGGTTTTGTAAGAATACTGGGAAAATATGAGCCAGTAACTCGGTAAAACGGCCGCGGATCCGCGGCAATAGAGTGCTTTTGCCGCGGATCCGCCGCCGAGTCAACGCCGAGTTGACTCGGATTTGCTCAGTAATTCCTATTTTGTGGTTTTCTGTTTTCCTGTATGTTCTGTTTCTACCCAGGTTGCTTCTTTGCTGGTTTGCTTTTGGGGTAAACACGGAGTATGGTTATCGATCGATGTTCTAAGATATTTGCTAATCGGGTTATTATTTGTAATGTTTAATGTGTTCGTAAACCTCCCCTAACTGCTAGTATGTCAGTTGGCAGGGGTTGCACATTTCTGTAATGTTTACTGTTTGTGTATATGGACTTGATTGGAACGTTGTGATGATTAGCCGGGGTTTGAGATGGGTTTAATATTCATTCATTCGATGTAAATGAAATATGATGTAATATTCTTTTCCGGGGCACATCCAGGTTGCGGTTGTAGCTATCGTTGTATTATTTCTTTTTACTGTTTTTTGCTCTCAGGATAGACCCAAGGCGGGGTATACAAACTACCGGGTACTTTGAAGTGTTTAGTAGCCTACTCACTTTGTTGAGGGAGACCGCTTCACTTCGGGTACTTGGCGGGTAGTTTGCCGTACCCGTAGGGGTCTAGGGTGGGGTAATGGCTATTCATCACAATTGTGTAATCCGTCTTTTATTGCAGGCTCAAAGAAAATGCGGATTGCTAGTAAATCCAATAAAGTTCATCAGTGATCTGGATGCTTATTATTGCGTCTGACGAATGTACTATATCTATATATGATAGCTATTAGACGTCACTTATGTTTTACACCCATGCTAGCCCAGCCCCCGCTCCGTCGTTAGTTAAGTAACATAACGGATGATGACGGGACCCCGTGGCAAATGCGGATGACATAAGAGGACGTGGTATTTTCGTTGTTTTCTGCAATGATAGGATAAATGATGGGACGCATTATTATAGTGCAAAGAAAATAAACCAAAGTTCAATCGTTGGAACAAATTTAAAAGAAACCACTCGGTTATTTTGAAAAGATCAGATTTTTTAATTGCGGAGCTTTAACCACTCCTTTTAAAAAGTATCAGGTTCCTTCGATTATATCAAGTTCACTGCGTTCACGGTTTTGCCAAAACCATTCGTAGCCCTCCGTCATTTCATTTGGGTATTCAGTGGTATTCAAGCTATGTATTTTGGCCCTTAGTCAAGGCATAGTGTTTGGTAGCTGCTGGGGTATTCATTTGTTGCATAGATAGATGTGTTAGTTTGGAACAGTCGTATTATCATTTGGCCAACGTCAGGGATATGTACGGATGGGTTCAAATTAACTAGGACAATGATATGTAGAACTTGACATGTGACTTATGTCATTTTGACCAACGCCAAGGTTATAAGAGCATGGGGCAAAAATCCATATCGGGAATTTCTAAAGAAACTGAAATTTGCAGAGAGAGCATACCATTTTGGAGTTTGATGAATGTTGGTAGGATTCCTTCAACATTATCATACGATGATATTTTGGATCCCAATCCTACTGTGAGTATATACTACTTATCAGGAGATTCGTCACTTAACGATCAATGCTATAAACCAAGTAGGTGCCTAGAAAGGTGTTAGCGGGGCTACGCCGCCAGAGAAAAGAGGTTATTTAATTAAGGAACTTCACGAAAGCGTTGGAAAACCTCCCTCGATGTATCAACACTGACCTGGCTGAACGGTTAAGCAAGAATTGTACGGTGAGAATAGTCCTGGCTAATTCTTCTTTTATGGTTTGAGAAGGGATTCGAGAAACAGTGGGAGCCATCCTGTTTAGATAAAATTAAACCACTCTAAACTTGCAAGAGCATCATGCTAATAGTATTTTCTTCTCTCTCTTAAATTATAGCGACCTTGTGACCACACATAGGTTACATCTAGATAATAAATTGACTGAATCTTACTTTTATGACTGGCAAAGGTCTGTCCAGATGTCCATTGCCAATGACAAGCTAGACCACCCTATTACTACACAAGATCCCGCCGTCCCAGGTCCAGTTTCCACTGTCGCGGATATGGATATCCATCAGACAAGGGAAAAAGATAAAGCGAAAGCTAAGTGCCCCGTGTTAGCTTCAGTTGATGATGTATACCAGAAGCAGCACGAGAAGATGGACTTATTTTCCATCTTTCTCCATAACAAAGATTTATATGGAGAGCAATCTCATATCGCAAGATATGAGACCTCGAACGAATTAATTCAAGCGAGGTTGACTGACGGGTCATCTGTAGGGGACAACGTCCTTACAATGACTAGCTGTATTGAAGAGCTCCAGGACCTAGAGACCGCGTTGGGAAACGAGTCAGTTACTGACTTGATTCTACAGTCTCTGCCTCCTACCCTGAAGAAAACCAGGGAAATAGAAGGAAAGGGAAGGGCAAAAGTTTCGGGACTGGATATAGTAAAAGAGGGACGTTCCTATTGTTACAGGAATGAACATTGGCAGAATGATTGCACGGCTAGCAAAGCCAGTAGCCAGAATTCGAAGCATGTTGTGGCTTCAGCCTCAAGTGTATTTGTTACTGAGAACTGTTTGTCAATTAACTCTACTTCCTGGGTACTAGATACCGGAGCAGGATCTCATATCTGTAATTCAATACATGCTTTGAGAAACCGTAGAGTTATAAAGGTAGGTGATTGGTCTCTCAGAGTTGCAAACGGAATGAGCGTGGACGCTGAATCCGTGGGAGAATATCGCCTAGGTTTGATAAGTGGGCATATATTGATTCTACGTAACTGTTTATATGTACCTAGTATGACTTGTAATATCATATCAGTGTCCTCACTTTCGAGAGAGGGATATGATTTTTTATTCGTAAGCGATGTAGTTAACATCCACCTAAATCAAGTTCAGATTGGGTCAGGAATATTAGATAACGGTATATACGTATTAAGTCAAGCTCAGATTTTCAATGTCCAGAACACACTTAAAAGAAAGTCTCCAGAAATAAATCAGGCTTTCTTATGGCATTGTAGACCAGGTCACATCAGTGAGAGAAGGTTGACTAAGTTAAATAGAGAAGGATATTTGAATCCGTTCGGATATCAATCTTATGCTACTTGTGAATCTTGTCTCAAAGAAAGATGACAAAGATTCCGTTCACTGGACACGGAGTAAGAGCAAGCGAGCTCTTGGGACTCGTACACAGTGACGTGTGCGGTCCAATGTCTACACATGCGCAAGGTGGTTATTCCTACTTCATTACTTTTACGGATGATTTCTCTAGGTATGGATATGTCTTCTTAATGAAGCATAAATCCGAGGCTTTTGAGAAATTCCAAGAATACAAGAATGAAGTAGAAAAACAAACAGGCAAGAGTATAAAGACACTGAGATCTGATCGAGGTGGTGAATACTTAAGTGCCGAGTTCCTGGGTTACTTAAAAGAGAATGGAATTCTCTCTCAGCTTACTCCTCCATACACGCCACAACATAATAGTGTATCAGAAAGGAGGAATCGAACCCTATTGGATATGGTTCATTCCATGATGAATAACGCTGAGTTACCGCGATCATTCTAGGGATATGCGCTAGAATCAGCAGCATATCTTCTGAACAGGGTTCCTACCAAGACAGTGCCTACCACCCCATATCAGATGTGGAGTGGGAAGAAACCCTATCTTCAGTATCTGAAGATTTGGGGATGTCCGGTTTTTGTTAAAAAACAGTATGCGGACAAGCTCGAGGCACGATCAGTACAGTGTAAGTTTGTGGGATATCCCAAGAACTCCAAGGGGGATTTGTTCTATAACGCAGAGGAACAAAAGGTGTTTGTTTCTCGTAATGCCCACTTTTTAGAACAGCAAGTTTTAGAAAAGGATACAGGTGGGAGCAAAATAGAACTGGAAGAAATTCCAGAACCACAAACTACAACTGAAAGTATGGTAGAACCAGTAGTTCAAGAAGAATTGGACATTTCCACACCCCTCCGCAGGAGTAGTAGGCTGTCTCATCCGCCTGAGAGATACTACGGTTTTCTCATAGATGGGGATAGAGAGGATTGTGTCATTGATGAAGATGACCCTACTAGCTTCCAGCAAGCAATTCAGAGCGGTGACTCAGTAAAATGGCTAGATGCAATGCGGACCGAAATGGAGTCCATGTACACTAACAAAGTATGGACTTTGGACATTGCTCCAGATGGGGTAAAACCCATAGGATGCAAATGGATCTTCAAAAAGAAGATTGGTGTAGATAGACAGGTTGAAACCTATAAGGCTAGACTTGTTGCAAAAGGTTTCTGTCAACGAACTGGTTTGGACTATGACGAAACCTTTTCTCCAGTAGCTATGCTTAAATCCATTCGGGTCCTTCTTGCTATTGCTGCCTTCCACGATTATGAAATCTGGCAGATGGACGTAAAGACGGCCTTTCTAAATGGTAATTTAGAAGAGAGCGTCTATATGGATCAGCCAGAAGGATTCATTCAGAGTGGGAGCAGCGGTAAAGTATGCAAGCTGCTTAAGTCCATTTATGGACTAAAGCAGGCATCGCGGAGTTAGAACATCTGTTTTGATGATGCTGTCAAAGAATTTGACTTTATCAAAAATCCAGATGAACCATGCATATACAGTAAGATTGTAGGGAGAGCTGTAGTATTCCTCGTCTTATACGTGGATTATATCAATGGTCATCATATCCTGGCTGGCCTCTATCAGTGGCTCAATCCTCTAGTACCGCTCGGCATGTCTGGGAAATCTCGCAAAAGTGATCAGTCAAATGCTCATGGTGCGAAAACGCAATAAACGAAGCCTCTATATGCAATCGTATGTCTCTGGAATCACGCCCGGTCAGTCCTTGTCCACGACAAGCTCATGCTGACGCAACTCAAACCGTAGCTCACTCTGCCCGTGCAATCGTGGCAGCAAAATCATAACCAATATCGATGAGGATAGATCATAGGAATGAATATAATACTGTGCAAGGAAATGTACATCCTAAGGTTTCTTAAGCGGAGTGGCGTGTCGTAAGTATGCCGAGGAACAAACGTACGGTACATCCCTCTACTCAAGATACCTACTCCATCAACCAAGGGTCATCCTACGCAACGAAAATTCGGGTATAATACCCCCTCGACTAAGTCTAAGTTCCGTAAGGTCAAGCCTAAATTCCGTATATATATAAACGCCCTAGGCTCCATATAGTCAAACTTAGACTCGAACAAAGGTTAACCTAGCGCTCTGATACCAACTTTGTCACGACCCGAAAGAGCACGTAACTGGCCCTTGAACCATATGAAGTCCATAGGACTCCATCTGATCCAAGTAAGCCAAAAGCCCAGAAATCTAAAACCATCTTAAGGAGTAAATAAAGAAAACTAGTTTAAAGGAGTGAAGAAAACATGTGTTGAAATCAAAGTTTTTAAATAACTAAGTCGAATATGAATTTTTAAACTGTATGGTCCTTTCTGAAAATTTCGGCAGAGTTCCCTTTGTAAATGCTGGCCCCGAACGGGGCACAACAAGGACAATATATAAACAATGATAAAAGGCATCCCCAAGCGGGTGTTAGCTCTTCGTCAATTGACGGTCACAACCACGCAAGCAATATAATATACAACGCCGAAAGGCGAGGATCAAAACTCAGAAAGAAACTCAAAATCAACATGAAAACCATAATACTGCTACGCGCGACTCTAAGGTCGAAATAATACATAACTGATTTCTAAGTATGAAACAATATACAAGTTCTGGTTGATGGAATTTCTAGATACAATGAATAATATATGTACAATGGTGATTCTGATGCAAAAGAACCCACCTACCAAAGCAAGTCACCCGTAATAGAAGCAATGTGCCAGAAAAGCCGTAATGAAACCTGTACGGCAAAACCTGCAAGAACTGTGGCACAACGGGGGTGAGTTGACAACTCATGAATAGAAAATATCTACAAGAAGAAATCGTATGTATGACTCATCCCAGGTCAATACGATCAGATATATATAACCTCAATATGAATAAGTCTGAAACATGCTAAACTGGCAATGTAACCTCTATACATAAGTGTAGTGCCAAGTGCTCGTGCCAGTATCTCAGGTAATAGCATATCATAAATATGAGGTATGATCAAATGTAATCAAATATTTATGTATGTGGATCCCGTCCACTCGTCACCCAATGACAATAACCATCATGCATGTAAACATCATAAAGTAGATGCATGGAAAAATGAGGATATAAACCATCTGTGTCCCTCGCGACACATCAAAATCATGGAACCGGAGTGTCCAGCGTCGACACTCGAAAACATCATGAAAGCTGTGCCCAGCATCGGCACGTAAATCCTCATATAACGGGCTCCATCAGTCCGGATCAGCCCACGGGCTCCGTCTGCGGAATAGGCCCTCGGCCCCAGCCGTACGCCCATATCTATCTATCGATTCTGGTCGGTATCCTCCGGATAACCGCCAGGTCCAACCAATCACCGGTAGGTACTCGCCCACCTCCAGGCTCAATCGGCAAAGTCCATCGATCATCTTGCAGAGGGGAACTATACCGGGCCCACCATGTACCCACAATCGGCCTCGTCCACTCCTCGAATCGGGTTTCACATGTCGCTCTTAGCACCGAGGAAAAATATGGTGGACGCACTGAAATATCATATCAAGGGTAACCGGGTTTTTAAAACAATTACATATTCTCTTTTGAAATACCTACGGTTCCCAAATCCAGAAATATCATGGAAACAACATATCTCAATGCGTATAATCAGAAAGCATAATGTATGCGACATGTAAAAGAAATGTAAGCATATCATTATTTCATGCAAGAAACATATACTGAATGCAACAGTACTACAGTGTAGTGACTGTTAGTTATATGTATGCCCTAGAGGCCATTACTGTACATTGGATGTATATTGTAGTGGATGCTGGGACATATATAGGTAGGACTTTCTTGCTCGACATGATAGTACGCTATCTGGTTGCTCTTTATCTTAACATGTATACTTACTGTCTCTCTGTTACATGTTGATAAAGCCCTTAGGATGTGTACTCGACTTCCAGGACTATGATGCAGATCATACTAGTGGGGCCTGAGTAGTCAATGAGTACATCCTTCATTGTTCCTAGTCGTGGGAATATCGAGACGGGGCATCGATATTCCAGAGTAGACTAGCGTATATCTTCTCGACCCATGTGATGGACGATGGATGTTCCCATATCCATTGGTGTTTGACATCGGAGATGGTATGCGAGTGCTCAGTGGAGACTGGGTACACTGAACGGACTCGCCGAGAACTCCCAGATGGTATTATACCTCACGTCAGATGGCAGTTCTCTGGTGACACCGGTACAGCTTAGTCTGTTGACCCGAGATCGTCATAGAGTCTTGTGTGTCTCCCACTGTGCTTTGATTTCCACCCTACCACGGCTCTACTGAGTCGTGCAAACAGGTGGTTTTTGGGTACAGTCCCGATTCACATAGAGGCAATGAGCGATAGGAGGGGATTCGTCTCTCCCGGTATTGGGGGTTGATGTTGCGCTATGCTCGACTGGCCATAACAGGAAATCCCTGGCCAGGGTTGCAGTGACCAACTGGTAAGTGTTATCAGTAGTTTCACACATGTCATGGACTTCACGTCGGCATGACTTATCGAGCTACTGGGGTCTGACGTTTACCACCCCTAGGCGAGATATGCGACATATCAGACGAACAGACCGGACTGTACGGTAAGTGTTACTGGTTGGATTCACAGGAGTGTGAGCGGGCTTGCTCGTCGATCTTCTGATCGCTCAATACCCGGGTGGCCGTTACGTTTAGCAGACCGCTTGCGGTTTGTGGGTGTTTGATATGATCATCATCTGCTACCGGCGTATTGACGAGTCTTTAGAGTCCTACACAGAGGTTTCCTGGCTCAAGCGAAACGAAATAGGAGCGCATATGAGACATGTGCGGGACCGAGAATAATGCGTGTATGTGATACCGTATTCTATTCTCGCGATCAATGTATCGAATGGTTATATGCGATATAACCTAGTTATCGAATCAAGGATTGATTCGATAAGCCGATACATTGGATACTAGCCGGTTATATGCGACATGACCGGATCATTGAATCAAGTGTTGATTTAATGATTTAATGTATAATTATATATTTGATATATTACTTTGCATCAATTAGTATTGGTTCACTTTAAATGGATTTTCTCACTTGATGTGCATATTGTATATGTGATATGTTTTTTGTGCACAAGATTGTATCATGTTTGATGATACATGCAAGCTTGGGTTTGTGTAAAGAATTGACCATGGTTATATGAATGGTTAGGGTTTCATTTTATTTACTTATTCATTTATTTATTCTTTTTGTTTATTTTGGAAAAAGAAAATGATAAAGAGAAAAAGAAATGGTGGCTTAGTTTGTTTTTTGTTGAAGCTTCTTGAAGTTTTGAACAAGTCCACCATTCTTGTCTCTTCTCTAACCCTAACCACTCATCTAACCTTAGTTAAATCTCTACACTAAACCATGGTTGAGATTATGATAAGTATCATATTGTTTTTATTTTAAAAACACTTATGATATATATCCTCTTCTTCTTCTTCATCTTCTTCTTCC
Organism: Agapanthus africanus; assembly: GCA_030015575.1. Classification (NCBI taxonomy): domain Eukaryota; kingdom Viridiplantae; phylum Streptophyta; class Magnoliopsida; order Asparagales; family Amaryllidaceae; genus Agapanthus; species Agapanthus africanus. The sequence goes on along the minus strand of JASDDO010000019.1, from coordinate 650,476,297 downwards.
ATGAAGAAAGCTTGCTACATCAATGGTGATTGATGAAAAAGTGTGAGAAATCCAAATCTAAAGTCTACCCACTTCCTATTTCTTCATCCTCTACCTCTTGCCAAGTAGTATAGGGTGTTTCCTTCACAAGTTTTCTTGACTTGGTGAAGTTGGAGCTTGATCTAGCGATGGCTCGACGTAGATCATCTTCGGCATCGAAGCCGACGACCAAGCCCGTTCATTTCTTCGATGAAGCCGATGCTTGAGTCCGGAATCCTATTTGGACAGCGAGGGGACTTCATCACGGAGCCTAGGAGGTAGAGGACCGGATCTACAAAGGTTGTTGCCCCTTCCCTTTAGCTATATTTTCGTTTACTTGCTTGCATCGCCTAGTTTATCTAGTTAACGATCCGTATTAGGGTTTGTAGGCACCCGTAAAAACTGAATTAGCCATGTTTGATGCCTTGTGAGACTTCAGTAGTGTGCCTAGGAACCCTACCATGGTATCAGAGCCTAGCTAGAGCCTTAGGCGATGCGTAGACGGAGTTAGAAGTCCGATCGACCCGAAACCCCGATTTTAACATGCTCTCTGGACATTTTTGAAATTCGTGGATTTTTGTGAATTAAAAATATGCAGAAAAATCAGCAGGTATTCCTAAGAATTACTGTGAAATTCGAGAGCATGATTCCTCAAGTGTGCGGCGGAACCGCGGCACAAGCATGGCTTGTGCGGCGGTTCCGCGGCCAAGTTATCCCATCATCTGTTTAAATTTTCACAGTAACTCCTAGTTTTTAGTGCTGGTTTTCCTGAGAATATTTTAATATTTATTCCAGAGTTTTATTTTCTGGGTTTTATTGGGAACTCAGTGTATCGATCGGATTGTCTAATTTTGTCAGTATGTTTTTCCGGGTATTTTAGAATATGTTAAAAAGTTCGACCGGATATAAATACCCACTTTTTCCCCTGCCGGGAAATTTCCAATTGTTGGATTTTTCTGTAGTTTAACGACGTTCTAAGTAGTGCAAGTAACGCGATGGACCCTCTAGAAGACAACAAATCTTAACTCGATTATGTGACCGTCTTGAACTGCCCTTTGAACCTTCTGGTTTGGGGCAGTACGGCGTGCCACATGTGAGGCGTTGGCTTGATCCTTCTACGGCTGGACCGTTGGTACTGAGGCACGAACTGAATGCTGTTAGACTTATTTCATGTGTTGAGCCGTATCGGGAAAACTTGGGTGTTCGAATGTTTGATCGGAAAGTTTAACATTTTCTGTTTATCCGGAATGTGATACAATAATTGGAATTCACAAGTAGTTATGAGATAACGGAATGAATGTTATAAACATAGCAGTTTAGTCTCCCTTGATCGGTTGCCTCGGAGTTTTGATGTAATCAAAAGTCCGTTGCAATCACGTAGCGTACGTGGATACTCGCCGGGTAAACTTAATAGACAGCCTCACCCCATAGCCTCGACCAAGTGACTGTAGGAGAACCCCGTCGCCGAAAGCATCCGTTCGGGTGCTCGCGGTAGCGGTGTTCCGCCTTGGTGCACTTCGTCGACGGTATCAGGGGTGCGGCCGTCTACTGAAGTTTGCGACGAGCATTCGATCAGAATGTCGGGAATCCTGTTGAATTGCCCGACTTGGTATTGAAAAGTGTTTTTGATAATGAGACTAAAATGCGGGGTTTATAATTGTTAGGCATGCGATGTCTAAAGAGTTCATTTGGTCAGGCATACGATGTCTGAGGTGGTTGCTGTAAGTGCACGGCGGCGCCCCGGCCGTCAATCCGACGCCGGAATGCGGAAGCGGTGAAAAACTATAATTTTGCGGACTTAGCAAACCGGCACCACCGCGCACTAAACACCCGGATCGTAACCATTAACAAGTCTAAGCTAACTAGAAGATGGGGAAGAGAGATATACCGACAGATCCGAGTCCTCCGGTCTTCTCTCCGTCGTCCCGATCTCCCGCGGAAACTTCGGTGGTCGCCATCTCGCCGGAAGGGCACCACGTGGCCGGATTCTTTTACGGGCTCCCGCCTCTATACCGAGGCAACTCGGGCGCGAAGTTGGCTAGCCGACGCGCCCAAGATTTGCTGCAGAATAATGTAGAAGCTTGTCTCTTTGGGGTTTAAGGGATTGCCATGTATGGAGGAATTTTTTGCAAGAATAATCATGGATGAAAACTTGATGAAGAATGGAGCATCACTAGCAAAATGAGCTCGGCCAACCATTGGAAAAAGGCTCTCTGGAAAAATGAAAATGAAGCCAGCACCTCATTTTTGCTCACTGGAAAATTGGAATGAAGCCAGCACATTGAGCTCTCTAGAAAACTAAAGAGTGAAGTGTGCATTAATTATTCATCCACCAAGATATTTATTCCCACCTCAAGAAAAAATCCTTTATCAAACTTCAACCTCCAGCAATTAATCCAACAACTCATATTCCCCAAAGCACACATATTTTCCTGCACACTCAAGGGAGGGGGGGGGCCCACGAAATTTATGAAAGGAAAAATTCCCTGCACACTCCCTTATGTTTCACTCCAGCACCTTTATATTTTAACACAATGCCATCATATAAATATAAATTAATTCCTCAAAACAATTCCAGCACCCCTATAAATGAGCTCAATGCAATCAATATAAATTAATCCACTCATCTCCATCATTCCAACAGTGGCCGGCCCACTCCAATTTCCATCACAATATCACATCAAAACCCATACCCTCTCAAAGCCAATCATAACCTACAATGGTCAAGCCATCATGGAAAAGAAAGAGTCAAAGGATAGGCTCCATCATGAAACCATCATGATACAAGGAAACATGCAAAGACCCCCTCCACTAAAGCTTATTTGCAACAATGCAAATAAGCCCTCCTCCACCAAACTTCGGCCAATGAACGGAACAAAGGAAATCAGCCGAAACTAAAAGCAAACTGGCAACTCCAGAAAACTGGTCCCGTAATAAATTACAGGAAAACCCCGAAACTGTGCATACACACCCGCATCTGTATTTCGACCGAAATACAAATGCAATGAGACAAAATCTACACTATCTAAAACTAGAATCCGGCTTAAGCCAAAGCCGGCTAATAAAATCCGTCCGATCACGATCCGTGCAATACCGCACGTATCTGATCGCACCCTGCCATATCTCCATACGGCCTCTACAGCGTTTCGCCCGAAAGCTGAGTAACTGAATGTGGGGGACTCTAAAGACTCGTCAACACCTTAGTTGTGGATTTAACCACTAGCACGTTAGAGGTATAAGCCAATACATAACGGGCTACCAGGTATTGACTAAAAGGGATGTCTGTGAGTGAACTCAGCCTGACAACCCTACTGAGCCTGTCAGTGACAATATCCGTACAGTCCGGTCCGTTCGTCTATGAGCATCACATGGCGGGCCTAAGGGGTTGGTAAAAGTCAGACCCCCAAAAGCGGTACAAGTCGTGTCGGAGTGTAGCCCAGAACACCCTGAGATACTACTGGAATACCTACCAGTAAATCTCCTTGCCTTGGCCAAGGACTTCGTGTAATGGCTCTCCTAGACACAGCACGACCTCACCCCCAATACCGGGAGAGACGAACCCCTAAAGATACGCTCACTGCCTCCATGTGGCTCGGGACTGTACCCAACTAAAACCTGTTTGCACGACTCCTTTGAGCCGTGGTAGGGTAGTAATCAAAGTACAGTGGGAACTCACACGAGACAAATGACGATCCCCAGGTCGATGAACTAACCTGCACACATGTCACCAGGGAACTGCCATCTGACGTCTGGTATATGACCAACTAGCATGTTCCCGGCGAGTCCTGTCCGGTGTACTCATAACCCAATGAGCACCTGTATACATCTTAGGTGAACCAACTGACACCAGTGGCTTGTGAGACCGGCCACCGCCCCTTGTCGGGGTCTCGACTGTATACACTAGTCTACTTTGGAGAATCGATGCCCTGTCTCGAAACTCCTACGACTAGGGACCATTTAAGGATGTGCTTATAGACTCCAGCTCTCACTTATATGATCGCCCTCATACTGCTGGCAGTCAAGCAAGAATCCTAGGGGCTCTATCAACGTGTAATAGCGACTTATCAGGTCACCTGAAGCAGTACACGATGATAAAGGCAAACCAGATAGCATACTATCATCTTGAGTAAGACTGTCCTACCGGGATAGGTCCTCCCTCAATCATTGCAATCACGTGCCTGTGATCCAATAATTGACTCTGAGGGCACTATCTCCAACAATCTCCCACTTGCACTCAAGGCTAATTATTGCGATGTCGCATACTCACAGCCCGTGTGATACCGAACACCCAACTCCTCTACTAGTCAGTCTCACAAAGCCTGTTTGCGAAACTCTTGCGTTCAAGGAATAGCCTAAGTGAGTGGATCCGCCTTAATGTTTCTTTCTATGTCTCTCTAAATCTCAAGTTCGCGGAGAAAACCATCTCCCGAAATGAGCAATACTTGTCTTAGAATGTTTGGATGTCTGATGGGACCTAGCTCATAAATGAACTCCAAATCCAAACTTCTTAGACTGTATCGTCAAATGAACTTAATCAGTATCCTGCGCCATGCCTTCCTCAGTATTGCCTTGGACCACCTGTCCAAAATACTGCCCCTCGACAGAGGGAAAACTATAACTCTGACAATCTCCTTGTCGTCCATGTCACCTTGGAAGCCTGGAATGATAACTGTCTCCCGAATAAGGCTGTCGTTATCATATCCCTGTTCTAAAACTGCTTCCGACTGTTTCTCCAGGATTGGATCAAATGTCAACTTATTGCATCTAGTGCAAGAACAACATCTGGTGTGGTACTTGACATTTCATGGTTGACTCAATTGCCTGAGCAAGTGATCTGCCAATCATGCCCGTCCCTCTCCCCTTTAGTCTGTAAGACACCTTTGGAGAGGGTGACTCCATTACCTGCAGGTACACTACCGTGCCAGGAGTCGTCCATCCTAAATACTCTTAGAATGCTGTCAAGTACCCTGATTGGGAAACCACCCAAATCTAGATATAAAACCATAGATCTAGTAACCAGTATGTCTGATATAGAATCCATTTCCTTTGTGGAGAAACAACTGTGTGACGACCAAAGTATAACCGATCGTAGTGCAGGAGTTTCTTTTCCTACTCTGTGTATGTCATCCAAATACCATGACATCACATCCTACTACCTTCTCAACAGATCCATCCCCTATTCTGATGAAGTCAAACTCATGACTGTCACGTCAGAAATAGATGATCTATCTCCGCTACATCTGCTTTAGTCTATAAATAGACATAAGCTCCCTGTCCACCAATGCTTCCGCTGCTCCCACTGACTACGACAACCCTCTGGCGGAGTCATATAGACGTACACTTCTAAAACTAGTTTTAGAACGACGCTATACTCATCCTCCCGCCGGGTCTCGCAGCCTGGAACAACAGCAATGGTAATTGTGGGTAAACACGAACTTCCCTGTCACCGTCCTTGAGGCTACCGGAGTACCTCTCGGGTACCTGAAGTTACCCACCGTATCTGCGAAGTGGCCAATGGAATATCAAATCAGATTCAAATCATGCAACTGTCTCCAGTGCATGTCAACTAAATGGAAGGAGGCCGATCAGCGTTACTCAACTTAGGAATGCTTCCAATTATGAGTAACCTGAAAGAGAAGCAAGTTCTCTTAGTCACTACTACCAACTAAATACCATACACAAGTATCTACATCTTCGATCTCTTTGAAGAATCCCGATACTTGCTACACCTGGTTCTCTACTCTATTCAAATACCTATAACTTCTCAAAATTCGGACCCTGTGTTTCCACGAAACACCTGTCTAAAAACAAGAGAAGTCATAAGTAAACCGAATATAGTACGAGGACCAACCCCTCTGTCCTGATAGACCCTGGACAACATACAATACTCTGTATGAGTCCCCTGAGTCTGATAACTCATTCACTGTGTGTCGTAGGTTGAAAACTGTACTTATGGTTAAGAAGAACTACACCGCTGTTTAATACTCCTTACCTAACCATCCACTGATATAGGTAAATGTCGTAGACATAATTTCAAAAAGTATATCTCACTCTATGAAAATAGACGTACAGATATATCTATTTGAAATTGGTGCATAACAGCGGATATTCAAAACCAAATATTTTGCCGACCGGCAAACAACCCAGGTGACTTCCTCAAATATCACCGATTACAACGAATCCCGATACAATGAGGATGATCACCCAATTCCCAATAACTTACTCCCACTCATCATCTGTAAAACCATACAGATGTGAGAATCATACTTGGTAAATACATGCCCTGGAGCAAGTGTCTAACTGGGAAATCAGTTTTCCTTTAACATTACACAGTGAAACTGAAACATTAAAAATGTTTCGATGGGGTATCCTGGTATTCCTAGTAATGCCTCTTCCATTATCCAGATTCACAACTGTAACCGTATATTTCTTTGCCACCTCTCCAAGTCCCTTCATATGTCTTTAGTCGTTACCTTCTGCACACCCTATAGGCCAAATGGTTTTCTTCCTTCCCTACCGTTCGGCACCAGCCTATGGTTTGGAAGAAGACTATCCAATAAGCATAATGGGTGTACTGTCCCAATCCTAGGAACACTCGCAATGAGAGAGGGTGAAGATAAAAGACAACCGAATAAACCTTCATATTTCTCCTGGACCAGAATCCATCCCCGAACTGGAACAAGTTCCATTCGAGTTCGTATATAACCATACGATGGAGTATCCAAATAAACTGTGGATCTTCGTAGTGATACGGAGTGTCCTGGAGAAATACAAAGGTGATGTGGGAGTGGTAACGAAATATTTGGTTTGGTCGTGGATATCTGTTGCATTTTACTTTGCCCTCTTACTAATCCCTTGCTTTGTCTGAACTTAATACCTTCTGTACACCATCGTTATGCTAATTGGTTTTCTTCATTCCCTACCGGTCGGCACCAGCCTAAGGTTTGGAAGAAGACAATCCAATTTGCGTAATAGGTGTACTACCCCTAAACCAAGGAGTACTCGTAACCTGAGAGAGGGTAAAAGGAAAAGACAACTGAATAATCCTATCTGTTTTCTCCAAAACCGGAAACCATCCGCGAATAAATCTTTCGAGTTCGTATCTAACCATACGATGGTTTTGTCCAATGGAAGTAGACATTCGTAGTAATACGGGGTGTCCTGGAGAAAAGGGTAAAAGTAGGAGCGGCAATGAGGTTAGCAACTCTGACAATCCAAAAGCCGGTGTTAAGAAGGTTCGGTCAACTTGGTCACTGAGTCAAAGTCTTAGGGCCGGGTCAATGGTCGCTGCCAAAGAGAGAGAGAAAAGAAACACTCAGCGTGCACTCTAACCTAGATCAGAATGGTTACCAATTTATCTAATCTGGAAACCTCCCACTGTACCTCAAATTCTCCTCCAAACCTGAAAGAAGAATTAGTCGGGGTCACCCGAGGAGTAAACTAACTCATCAGTGGGAATCGGGATCCAACCATCATCGCATGATAACGTGACGGAATCCGCTCACGGTATCACACTCCAGAAGGTATGCGCATATCTGGCAAGTTTCAGTTCTTTTGAAACTCCCGATGTGATTTTTACCCCATGCTCTTATGACCTTGGCGTGAGGTCAAAATATCATAAGTCACATGTCAAGTTCTGCCCGTCATTATCCAGGTTAATCTGAACCCACCCGTACATACCCTTGACGTAGGCCAAAATAGTAGTACGACTGTCCCAAACCAACGCATCTATCTATGCAACAGATAAATACCCGGCAGCTACCAATCACTATGCCTTGGCGTGAGGTCAAAATACATAGCTTGAATACTACCGAATATTTAACTGAAATGACGGAGGGCTACGAATGGTTTCTGGCGAAAACCTTTAACGTAATGAACTTGATATCGTTGAAGGAACTGATAGCTTTTAAATATATAGTGACGAAAACCTTCGCTAAAGAGGTCACTCCCGGTGAAGGGATCTCGGCTCTTTCCCCGTAGAATGGGGTGCAGGATATTCCAACTGAATACCACGGTGCAAAGCAAAAGTAATCGGCTATAGTGAAGTTAATGCCCTGACGCAAACTTCTGTCCAAGGGGTCACTCCCGGTGAAGGGATCTCGGCCCTTGCCTCGTCGACTGAGGAGCAGGATATTCTAATGAATACCACGATGCAAAACAAAAGTAAACGTCCTTGCAATAACAGCTTTTTTTTTTTTTGAAAAGTGTTCCAACAACATCAGATTAGGTTTGTTTTTAACTTGCATTGATCCGAATCAATGCAGTCCCATCAATTGATCACACCAAAAAGAACGAAAATATACTGATGTACGTATATGCCATCCGCATTCGCCACTGGGTCCCGTCATTACCCGTTAGGTTAGCTAACTAACGACAGAGCGGGGACTGGACTAGCGCGGATGCAAAACATATACAACATCTACTAATATATATACCAATATATTATATTTCGCTCAAGGCGTGAATAAAAAGCAACATCACAGAGAATGAACAGCATCACAGAAACAATACAGATATCTGGGATCCCCGGGTTTCACAGAGCCACTGCTGAAACCCGACGTTCCCCTGGTCGTGTGGATAGCCTGTGCAATGAAATCCTAGACCCCTACGGGCGCGGCAAGTTACCCGCCAAAACCTGAAGCGAGGCAGCCCCCTTCAGCAACGTGAATGGACCACCCAGCACTTCACGGAATCCGGTAACTTGGGCACCCCTCCTGGGTCAACCTGTACCCCCTACGAGTGCGGCGAATAGCCCGCCAATCCTAGAGTGAAGCCCCCTCCGTCTCAATGCCATGAGATGCGGGCTTGTTGCCCTCCAGAACCCGGCTATCCGTGCACCCCTCCGCGGGGCAATCCTAGTACAGAAAGTAAAATATACATACACCGGGTACATCGACCGCAACCAGGTCGTGCCCCAAAATAATAATACAATCAGGCAGTGACGGCAGTCCACATGTCGGACGCTCGCCCCGCAATATCAAATGTACATAATACAACCACAACTGTACTAGCATTGCATCCAGGCTATCCCCCACGACCGATCCGCAACATCACAGCAAAAACAAAACATCAACGTGAAAGTCACGTTCGCAAATCCGTCTAACCGGGCTATAGCAGTTAGACCGGATTTACCGATCAAGTGACATTCACGGTCGCAGATATAATGTAAATACTGTGAAAAATGTGTTTAAAATATCCGATCGATCAAAAATTAACAAGTGGGACCCCAATCAAAACTGTAGCACTCACAGAAAACCTGGGCCCAATTTTAATATTCCAAAACCCCAGAAATTAACCCAGAAAGAAACTGGAAAAATATGATAACATGATGAAGCTACAGTGCGGCGGAAGGGCGGCGGGAAGTGGGTTTTCGCGGCGCTTCCGCGCTCCTGTAGATGAATCACTATATCGTATTTTTGCAGAATTCTTATATCTTTTGGTAGATCACTTTTCCGTCACCTGAAAAATTTTTGGACACCAAAAAATCTTAACAGAAAACTGATGTGAACACAAATTGGGTTTTCGGAATTTTGGGCGATCGGAACTGAAAAACACATCACACAAAGCTAGACTAAGTTAATGGCGAGGCTCTGATACCACTGTAAGTGCACGGCGGCGCCCCGGCCGTCAATCCGACGCCGGAATGCGGAAGCGGTGAAAAACTATAATTTTGCGGACTTAGCAAACCGGCACCACCGCGCACTAAACACCCGGATCGTAACCATTAACAAGTCTAAGCTAACTAGAAGATGGGGAAGAGAGATATACCGACAGATCCGAGTCCTCCGGTCTTCTCTCCGTCGTCCCGATCTCCCGCGGAAACTTCGGTGGTCGCCATCTCGCCGGAAGGGCACCACGTGGCCGGATTCTTTTACGGGCTCCCGCCTCTATACCGAGGCAACTCGGGCGCGAAGTTGGCTAGCCGACGCGCCCAAGATTTGCTGCAGAATAATGTAGAAGCTTGTCTCTTTGGGGTTTAAGGGGTTGCCATGTATGGAGGAATTTTTTGCAAGAATAATCATGGATGAAAACTTGATGAAGAATGGAGCATCACTAGCAAAATGAGCTCGGCCAACCAAAGGAAAAAGGCTCTCTGGAAAAATGAAAATGAAGCCAGCACCTCATTTTTGCTCACTGGAAAATTGGAATGAAGCCAGCACATTGAGCTCTCTAGAAAACTAAAGAGTGAAGTGTGCATTAATTATTCATCCACCAAGATATTTATTCCCACCTCAAGAAAAAATCCTTTATCAAACTTCAACCTCCAGCAATTAATCCAACAACTCATATTCCCCAAAGCACACATATTTTCCTGCACACTCAAGGGAGGGGGGGCCCACGAAATTTATGAAAGGAAAAATTCCCTGCACACTCCCTTATGTTTCACTCCAGCACCTTTATATTTTAACACAATGCCATCATATAAATATAAATTAATTCCTCAAAACAATTCCAGCACCCCTATAAATGAGCTCAATGCAATCAATATAAATTAATCCACTCATCTCCATCATTCCAACAGTGGCCGGCCCACTCCAATTTCCATCACAATATCACATCAAAACCCATACCCTCTCAAAGCCAATCATAACCTACAATGGTCAAGCCATCATGGAAAAGAAAGAGTCAAAGGATAGGCTCCATCATGATACAAGGAAACATGCAAAGACCCCCTCCACTAAAGCTTATTTGCAACAATGCAAATAAGCCCTCCTCCACCAAACTTCGGCCAATGAACGGAACAAAGGAAATCGGCCGAAACTAAAAGCAAACTGGCAACTCCAGAAAACTGGTCCCGTAATAAATTACAGGAAAACCCCGAAACTGTGCATACACACCCGCATCTGTATTTCGACCGAAATATAAATGCAATGAGACAAAATCTACACTATCTAAAACTAGAATCCGGCTTAAGCCAAAGCCGGCTAGTAAAATCCGTCCGATCACGATCCGTGCAATACCGCACGTATCTGATCGCACCCTGCCATATCTCCATACGGCCTCTACAGCGTTTCGCCCGAAAGCTGAGTAACTGAATGTGGGGGACTCTAAAGACTCGTCAACACCTTAGTTGTGGATTTAACCACTAGCACGTTAGAGGTATAAGCCAATACATAACGGGCTACCAGGTATTGACTAAAAGAGATGTCTGTGAGTGAACTCAGCCTGACAACCCTACTGAGCCTGTCAGTGACAATATCCGTACAGTCCGGTCCGTTCGTCTATGAGCATCGCATGGCGGGCCTAAGGGGTTGGTAAAAGTCAGACCCCCAAAAGCGGTACAAGTCGTGTCGGAGTGTAGCCCAGAACACCCTGAGATACTACTGGAATACCTACCAGTAAATCTCCTTGCCTTGGCCAAGGACTTCGTGTAATGGCTCTCCTAGACACAGCACGACCTCACCCCCAATACCGGGAGAGACGAACCCCTAAAGATACGCTCACTGCCTCCATGTGGCTCGGGACTGTACCCAACTAAAACCTGTTTGCACGACTCCTTTGAGCCGTGGTAGGGTAGTAATCAAAGTACAGTGGGAACTCACACGAGACAAATGACGATCCCCAGGTCGATGAACTAACCTGCACACATGTCACCAGGGAACTGCCATCTGACGTCTGGTATATGACCAACTAGCATGTTCCCGGCGAGTCCTGTCCGGTGTACTCATAACCCAATGAGCACCTGTATACATCTTAGGTGAACCAACTGACACCAGTGGCTTGTGAGACCGGCCACCGCCCCTTGTCGGGGTCTCGACTGTATACACTAGTCTACTTTGGAGAATCGATGCCCTGTCTCGAAACTCCTACGACTAGGGACCATTTAAGGATGTGCTTATAGACTCCAGCTCTCACTTATATGATCGCCCTCATACTGCTGGCAGTCAAGCAAGAATCCTAGGGGCTCTATCAACGTGTAATAGCGACTTATCAGGTCACCTGAAGCAGTACACGATGATAAAGGCAAACCAGATAGCATACTATCATCTTGAGTAAGACTGTCCTACCGGGATAGGTCCTCCCTCAATCATTGCAATCACGTGCCTGTGATCCAATAATTGACTCTGAGGGCACTATCTCCAACAGTTGCGGATTCCAACTGTTGTAGTTTTACACTTTCTTTTCTGTGACCGTAAGTGTAATATGTGATATCGCCGGTTTTGTTGCTATATATCAACGACAATTGGGATACGCATGTTTGCTTATGTTGATGACATGTGATGTTATGTGTTGCTGGATATGTTATATTGGATCGTCGTGTTTGAATAGCCGGTGGGTTTTTATGTGAGATGAGTGTTTTTCATTTTCATTCATGTAAGAACTTGTATGTAATATTCTTTTATTGGGGCACTTCCAGGTTGCGGAAGTTGTCACCGTTGATGTATATTATTTACTTTTCCGCATTAGGATAGACCCAAGGAGGGGAGCACAAGTAACCGGGTTCTGGAGTCCAGTGGGAGACCAACTCGAGGAGTCGAGTCCAGGTCTCCTAACCCTAGAATTGGTAGGGTTGCTTGCCGCTCTCGTAGGGGTCTAGGGGTGTGGGATTGGCTATTCATCACGACCGTGGAATCCGTGTTTTATACTGGCTCGTATTGAAAACACGGACGTCCTAGTATATCCAATATTTCATATGATATTTTCTGCTGCGTTATCTGTGATGTGATCATGTGATGTTCTGTGACAGATATTATATATAGTATATATGATATATTATATAGACGTTGCTTATGTTTTACACCCGCGCTAGCCCTGCCTCGCTCTGGCGTTAGTTACCTAACCTAACGGTGCAGACGGGACATCGAAGCGAATGCGGACGGCATAAGCGTACGTTATATTTATCTGTGATGGTTAGGTGGACTTATATGATGGGATATTCATTAATGAGATTAATGAAAGAAAATAAACCTAATTGATGTTGTGGAATCGAATTTCAAAATAAAACAGGTAGCAACAGTTCTTTTTTTGCATCGCGGTGTTCATTATAGAACATCCTGCACCTTATTCGATGAGGAAAGGACCGAGATCCCTTCACCGGGAGTGACTCCTTTAGCAATAACTGGCAGATGCTACAACCCTCAGTTTGTCTTTGATCGCTTCTATAGTTTCCGCTTTGCATAGTGATATATGTGATATATCCCGCACCTCATTCGACGAGGAAAGGGCCGACGATCCCTTCACCGGGAGTGACCCCTTTAGCAAAACTAGAAAAGCCTAAAAAACATTCCATTTAAAAACCATTTGATTCCGCAACGAGATCAAGTTCAAAGCGTTAAAGGTTTTCACAAAAACCATTCGCAACCCTCCGTCATTTTAGGAAGTAGAGTACTTAATATTCGTGCTGTGTTTGTTGACCATAGTCAAGGCACAGTGTACGGTAGCTAAGTGATGTCTTCCTACACCTCATATGATGCGATTAGTTAGGACAGTCGCGTGACTTTGTTGACCTTAGTTAAGGGTCATATGGGTGGGTCTAATTAATCATGAAATGACGGGTAGAACTTGACTAGTACTTATGATTTGTTGACCTTAGTTAAGGTCATAAGTGCTAGGGGTAAAAACCTTTATCGGGAGTTTCAAGTGTTGAAATTTGCAATGAGATTGCATACCTTCTATGTGATAGTTGGATCCCGATACCCACTGCGAGTAATTGTTACTCCTGGGAGAGTTTTGCACTTTACAATTAGCCGATCAAGTAGGTGTCTAGAAAGGTGTCAACGGGGTTACGCCTCTGGGAAAACGAGGTTTACTGTAATTAGGTCCGTGCGAAAGCACAGGAAACCTCCCTCAAAGTACCGACACTGGCCTGGCTGAAAGATTGGCGAACTTGTAGAGTGTAATTAATCCCGGCTAGTCTTTCCTTTTAAGGTTTGAAGGAAGATTTGATAAAAACAGTGGGAGCCATCCTGATTAGATAAAATATATAACCAATCTGATCTTGCAAGAGCGCACGCTGAGTGTTTTCTTCTCTCTCTCTCCAGGTAGCGACCATATCACGCCTTAATCAAGATAATAATATGGATGTATTGACCGAACCCGCTTGTTATACTGAGCTGGGGAACGTTGGTCCCGCTCCAATTTATAATTGTTATAAGACAGAGCAGGAATTAGGGGAATACCAGGATTCCCATGCCGCCCAAACGAAGAAAGTGCATATGATGCATCTCTTTCGGGTATGTTCGTTACAAAGAACTGTTTCTCAGTATCCAATGCATCCTGGGTATATGATACCGGATCTGGATCCCAGATATGTAATCTGTTACATAGGGCTACAAAAAGGTAGAAAAACTGAGAACGGGTGATAAGTTTCATGAGACAGAAAACGGGGCAAGTGTTGCAGCCAAGTCTGTTGGTCACTGTCACCCTGTATTACCAATACATTGATTCTGAGCGAATGTTATTAGATACCGAACCTGATATACAAAATCATATCAGTCTCTTTACAAGTAAAGAAATGATAAAATTTTGTATTGTTGGATAATGTTTTGAACATTTCCTATATCAAAAGTTGATCGGTTGAGGCACGTTATCTAAAAGCATTGTTGTTCTAAATCAAACTACAGTTCCTAGTATACAGAACACACACAAGAGGAAGAGTTCAGAAATGAACGAATCCTTCTTGAGGCATTGTAGACTAGGTCATATCAATGCGATCCGACTGGCTGAAGTTACATTTAGATATATATTTAATCAGTTTGAATTTACATCTTATGAAAACTTGCCGGTCATGTCACAAAGATTAGATGACCATAGCTGTGTTTATTGGAAACAGGGAAAGAGTTAGTAAACTCTTGGGATTGATACATGATGATGTATGTAAGGTCTCCTGTCTACATATTCCAGGACTGGTTCTTTATACTTCACTATATTCTCTGATAATCTCTCAAGATTCAGTCACATGTTCCTGTTGAAATATAGGTCCGAACCTTTTGAGATGTTCACAGAATATAAGCTAGAAGTAGAGAACCAATACAGGTATAAGTATTATGTCCTATAATGAGATCAGGGAGGAGAATCCTTGTGCATGGCATTCCTGGACTATTCTAAAGGAAAACGAGATTCTCTCTCAGCATTACTCCTCCGTATACACCATAGCACGATGGTATATCGGGGCGGAGCAATAGCACCCTATGTGATATGGTGTGCTCTATAATGAGTACTACTGAGTTTCCTATTTCCTTTTGGGAGTTATGCACTTGAGAAGCTGCATACCTATTGGATAGGGTTCAAATCAAATCAGTGGCCTACCACTTCATATTTGATACGATAAGGGAAGAGCCCATCTCTTAAGTTAGTTAAGATTTGGGGTTGTCCAGCCAATGTCTGAAAAGCAAAATCGGGACAAGCTCGAGGCAAGGTCAGTTCTGTAGAACTGGAAAGGTTCCAGCTATACAAAACTACGGCTGATGATTTGACAGAACCAAAGGATTCAATAGTTCCCGACGAACCTCAGCCTCTCCGCCGATCTGGTAGGGTTCCTCATCCGCCTGAGAGATACCTTGGTTTCTCGATGACAGTGGGAGCGAGGAATGCATCATGAGATGATGACCCAACTAGTTTCGAGCTGGCCATCGAGAGTAGGGACTCTGTAAGAATGGCTGGATGCTTAGCGATCTGAGATGGAATCCATGTACACCAGCAAAGTATGGACTTTAGCTGCTATATCTGAAGGGTTAAATCCCCATCAGGAGCAAGTATATCTTGAGAAGATTACTTGGTGTAGATGGAAAAGTTGAGACTTTCAAAGCTAGACTTGTTAAAGGTTTTAGTCATCAACCAGGTGTGGATAATGATGAAACCTTTTCTAGGGACTATGCTTGAGTCCATCCAGATCCTACTTGCCACGGCTACATACCATGACTACGATATCTGGTGGTTGGGTGCCATGACTACTTTTCTAAATGATGTTTTAGAAGAGTGCGTCTATAAGTACACAGCCAGAGGGCCTCGTAGACAGTGGGAGCAGCGGAAACGTGTGCAAGATGCTTTATAGGATAAAGCAGGCATCGCGGAGTTGGAACATCTGTTTTGATGGATTAGTCAAAGAAGTTGACATCATCAAAATGGTAGATGAACCTTGTATAAACAAAAAGGACAGTAGGGAGTATGGTGCTGATCTTCGTATTGTACGTAGACAACATACTCTAGATAGGAAAAGAGTTTCCTATACTACGATCGGTCAATCTCCTATTATCACATGGATTCTCCAAATAGGATAAAGGTGATACCTTCTCGATCCTGGGGAGAATCGCTGGAAAGGTTCCAGAGTGATAAGGACGACTGAATGTCAGTCGCAGGCATTGTCTTTACCCTCAGTAAAGGGACGATATGTTGGAAGATTTCCAAGCTAAATACCGTGACAAACTAGACGATAAAGGCTGGTAACATCGCTATTAAAGATACTACCAAAGAGGCAGTTTGGGTGTATATTGGTTCATAGGATGAACTAGGTTCCTACCATTGTGTGACAATGGAACTGTGGCTTTGGCCTAGGAACCCTGGTCCCATCAGTGACCCAGACATAATCTGAGGAAGCATCACCTGATCATGGAGATAGATGATCTCCGGGGTGATCGAGGTTAGGAGAGTAGACTAAGAGGACAACACGGCGGATCCACTCACGAAGGCTTTTTCCCAGAGAGAGATTTATATGGGATGGTTGAGTATGTGATACTGCAACCACTGCTACAGATGGCCCTAGTGCAAGTGGGAGATTGTTAGTTATATGTATGCCCTAGAGGCCATTACTGTACATTGGATGTATATTGTAGTGGATGCTGGGACATATATAGGTAGGACTTTCTTGCTCGACATGATAGTACGCTATCTGGTTGCTCTTTATCTTAACATGTATACTTACTGTCTCTCTGTTACATGTTGATAAAGCCCTTAGCATGTGTACTCGACTTCCAGGACTATGATGCAGATCATACTAGTGGGGCCTGAGTAGTCAATGAGTACATCCTTCATTGTTCCTAGTCGTGGGAATATCGAGACGGGGCATCGATATTCCAGAGTAGACTAGCGTATATCTTCTCGACCTATGTGATGGGCGATGGATGATCCAATATCCATTGGTGTTTAACATCGGAGATGGTATGCGAGTGCTCAGTAGAGACTGGGTACACTGAACGGACTCGCCGAGAACTCCCCGATGGTATTATACCTCACGTCAGATGGAAGTTCTCTGGTGACACTGGTACAGCTTAGTCTGTTGACCCGAGATCGTCATAGAGTCTTGTGTGTCTCCCACTGTGCTTTGATTTCCACCTACCACGGCTCTACTGAGTCGTGCAAACAGGTGGTTTTTGGGTACAGTCCCGATTCACATGGAGGCAATGAGCGATAGGAGGGGATTCGTCTCTCCCGGTATTGGGGGTTGATGTTGCGCTATGCTCGACTGGCCATAACAGGAAATCCCTGCCCAGGGTTGCAGTGACCTACTGGTAAGTGTTATCAGTAGTTTCACACATGTCATGGACTTCACGTCGGCATGACTTATCGAGCTACTGGGGTCTGACGTTTACCACCCCTAGGCGAGATATGCGACATATCAGACGAACAGACCGGACTGTACGGTAAGTGTTACTGGTTGGATTCACAGGAGTGTGAGCGGGCTTGCTCGTCGATCTTCTGATCGCTCAATACCCGGGTGGCCGTTACGTTTAGCAG
The DNA here is from genome assembly GCA_030015575.1 of Agapanthus africanus. Lineage (NCBI taxonomy): Eukaryota > Viridiplantae > Streptophyta > Magnoliopsida > Asparagales > Amaryllidaceae > Agapanthus > Agapanthus africanus. The sequence continues at coordinate 650,458,606 of JASDDO010000019.1, read as the reverse complement.
ACCGCTTGCGGCTTGTGGGTGTTTGATATGATCATCATCTGCAACCGGCGTATTGATGAGTCTTTAAAGTCCTACACAGAGGTTTCCTGGCTCAAGCGAAACGAAATAGGAGCGCATATGAGACATGTGCGGGACCGAGAATAATGCGTGTATGTGATACCGTATTCTATTCTCGCGATCAATGTATTGAATGGTTATATGCGTTATAACCTAGTTATCGAATCAAGGATTGATTCGATAAGCCGATACATTGGATACTAGCCGGTTATATGCGACATGACCGGATCATTGAATCAAGTGTTGATTTAATGATTTAATGTATAATTATATATTTGATATATTACTTTGCATCAATTAGTATTGGTTCACTTTAAATGGATTTTCTCACTTGATGTGCATATTGTATATGTGATATGTTTTTTGTGCGCAAGATTGTATCATGTTTGATGATACATGCAAGCTTGGGTTTGTGTAAAGAATTGACCATGGTTATATGAATGGTTAGGGTTTCATTTTATTTACTTATTCATTTATTTATTCTTTTTGTTTATTTTGGAAAAAGAAAATGATAAAGAGAAAAAGAAATGGTGGCTTAGTTTGTTTTTTGTTGAAGCTTCTTGAAGTTTTGAACAAGTCCACCATTCTTGTCTCTTCTCTAACCCTAACCACTCATCTAACCTTAGTTAAATCTCTACACTAAACCATGGTTGAGATTATGATAAGTATCATATTGTTTTTATTTTAAAAACACTTATGATATATATCTTCTTCTTCTTCTTCATCTTCTTCTTCCATGAAGAAAGCTTGCTACATCAATGGTGATTGATGAAAAAGTGTGAGAAATCCAAATCTAAAGTCTACCCACTTCCTATTTCTTCATCCTCTACCTCTTGCCAAGTAGTATAGGGTGTTTCCTTCATAAGTTTTCTTGACATGGTGAAGTTGGAGCTTGATCTAGCGATGCCTCGACGTAGATCATCTTCGGTGAAGCCGATGCTTCGACGTACCTCTACCCACTTCCTATTTCTTCGATGAAGTTGGAGCTTGATCTAGCGATGCCTCGACGTACCTCTACCCACTTCCTATTTCTTCGATGAAGCCGATGCTTGAGTCCGGAATCCTATTTGGACAGCGAGGGGACTTCATCACGGAGCCTAGGAGGTGGAGGACCGGATCTACAAAGGTTGTAGCCCCTTCCCTTTAGCTATATTTCCGTTTACTTGCTTGCATCGCCTAGTTTATCTAGTTAACGATCCGTATTAGGGTTTGTAGGCACCCGTAAAAACTGAATTAGCCATGTTTGATGCCTTGTGAGACTTCAGTAGTGTGCCTAGGAACCCTACAGTGACATGGCAATTATCGATGATGAAGTGTGTGAGCCGGCAAACAAGTGTACGTGGAACACACGCATCATCGATAATGGTGCTGGTGTCCTAGCAGCATGACTGTAGTATATCAACAACACAAGCGATGCAATGCAAATAGCATGAATATGCGGAATCAAATAATCAACGCAACAGTAAAGAATCTACCTCAATAAATATATGATGCAGTCTTGACATTTGAAATAAGACGAATCGGCGTTCTTAATAAAATAAAGGCTACGGTGTTTTAAGAAAAGATGCTTCGTTTGAAAATACCCGTAGAATCCCTTTTTTATTATCTTTAAAATATCCCCGATTCGTTAGTTTTGAAATAGGTAAGATTCGGGTCTAGTCTAGTGTCTACTAAGTATTCTACAGACCTAACTAACAAGCTAAATAGGAGGGTTATGGAAACCACCTACATCTGTGTCGGTATATATATAAATATAATTATAATAGTCGGTGATCCCGCCTCAATAGTATCACATACGATACAATATACATCATATAATATCCTCGATTCATGAGCACGGATCTATCATCAATATATGGCTCGTACGTAAATCCGTTGTACGGCAATCCCAAATCTGGGTACGGGTCAATATCACAGTTAGCTCATCAATTATCTGGTATCCTTATCTTCAACTCTCATGATCTGGGATACTGATCTAAGTCTAGTACAATCGATACCATCTAAACAAATATAAGCGGGTATGTAAAACACAGGTCCAAAGGCCCGCTAAAAATATCGTATCGTATCCAAAATACGAATCACATCATATTGCCTATCTCACGGCACCATGCCCAAACTCATCGACTCATCTCCAGTATCATACACTATCCTCATCATCACGATATAAGTATAGCAATAAGCGTGTGTGTATGTGGGTGTAAACCAATGCTAGGGTTCGCAACTAGGAAAATACACTAGTTCACTTCTAACCCTAAATATCCATAGTACACCTAACACATCTATGATCTCCGTGTCACTCAATAAGCTATCATATATAGTATATATAGTATACTAGACATCGAAATGCGGGGGTGCTATACGCCATCCACCCGATTTCCCCCGTAGATATCTACTCACTTGGTCTTCGCTCGCCGAAATCGATGACTCCACGCTTCTTCGCCTCGGAATCCTTGCGAGGGTACCTATAATAATAAACAGTCGCAATACGTATTAGATTCGAGGCAGAAAACCAATACAACGCATAGTGTGCTCATAGGTTGGAACCTATGGCCTAAATATGCAAATCAATCAAACAATCCCTGTTGTCGATGTACGAACACCCAACAACCAAATACAAATCCAAATATCAAGAAAGTGCATTTTAAAATACGGAAAACATAGCTTAAAACACACCAAAATGCTCCCAGATTTTCCCCAGGTGACAATTAGCCAAAACTGCATATAGGAGGGGTCTATTCTAGTGCAAAAGGAGCCATGAACCAAATCCGGAACCCTATTTCCCTGATCTGACCGCAAATTGCGACCAGAATGAATATATCTGCGGCATGGGGTTGGAGTTTGGGGCTCAGGTCTCTATGGTAGCTTCCTAGGTGCCTGCACGACTCCCAGTAATCCCAATCAATTCTAGTGGCCCCGGGTTGCTCCAGATTCCAAAATACCCTCACAAATCACACATTTATCCGATGTCGGGGTTTCTAAATCCGTTTTCCGGATTTAAAGTCTCTGTTTTGGGTCATAATTCAAGCACTAGGGTGTTGGGGTGGCCTCTACTGATCTTAATTTCACAACACAACTCTCAATTTCCCATAACCCTAACTAGGTTTTTCTTAAATCCACCAAAACACATAATATCGGTTCTAAACTAAACATGGGTTATAAGTAATGCATAACTAAGCTAATGATCCAGAAATTACCTTATTTGGCAACTCAAGAAAATTCTTGAGTTGCCTCAAGTAGCCAAAATCCTTGCTTTCTTGGTCCAATGTGTAGATCTTGGGCTTGTGCACACAATTAAAGAAATGGGGGTACGGTTTTGGTGTTGTTTTCATGGTGATTTGGGGCTTGAAAAGGGGAGGGAGAAGAGGGAGCAAGAGCAGCAGCAGCAATGAAGGAGAGGGAGAGAGAAATGTGATGAAGAAATGAGAGGAAAAAGGCTAAGTCAACACCCTCACCTACCCTCTCTCTCACCATACCTATTTTCTTTTCTTTTTCTTATTTCTTTTTCCCCAAATTTCTTCTCACAAGAATAGTAACCCCAAAGTAAAGCCATGGTAGAAATGCAACACAAGTGTAGAAAAAGATATTTGCATGTTTTGCACAAAAATGCCAAAAATCCGATTAGCGATTTTTAATCGCGATTAGCACTAAATTAGTGTCAAACTAATCATAAAAACATAAAAATGGCATAATCCCATAAAATACCCTATTTTAGAATTTTCCATAATTTTTCCAAAATTTTCCCCATTTATTTGTATTTAATTATACCGAAATATTAAAATAGTCATTAAAATAATATTAAATTAAAAAATTCCAAAAATTAACTTTTTATTATTTTGAAATGTTACAGTAGATTTAACATCTACAGGGGAATCGCCTGCATGGCGTTATGCGTCTGGGCTAGAGATGACTTGACTTGTCGCACATTCTATTTCATATTTAGAATTTGCGCATACACCTTATTGCTTAATTAATTGTTGTGCTTAGACTAGTACCCTTAGAACATTGTACATATTATTGACGGCTCTTATTGTACGAGCACTGATTGTATGCCACACACACCGTCAATAATTGCCATATCACGCACAACGCCCGTATAGATATAATATTGTTTGGATAGGGACATTAAGACATTGATTCATATTTTTTTATGAATATGACATATAGCATACCTGTATACCTACATGCTTACACACATGCCTTGACATGCTTACATGCTAGTTACCTGTATACCTATAGAGTATTGTACCATTAGCCATAGGTACATACACACTTCATGACATAGCTACAGGTATACTTTGCACACCTACTTCACTGTCACGACCCGAAATTGGCACGTGACGGCCCTAATACTACGTAACGTCTACAGGCGTAACGTAGTAAAATAAAGCCAAAACCCAGAAATCTAAACCATCAAAAGTAATAAGTGTTGGATATAGTGCCCTCAGAGTCAATTTTTGGATCACAGGCACGTGATTGCAATGATTGAGGGAGGACCTATGCCGGTAGGACAGTCTTACTCGTGATGATAGTATGCTATCTGGTTTATCTTTAGAATCGTGCACTGCTTTAGGTGACCTTACTGGTCACTATTACACGTTGATAGAGCCCATAGGATTCTTGCTTGACTACCAGCAGTATGATGGCGATCATATACATGAGAGTTGGGTAGTTTATAAGCACATCCTTAAAGTGGTCCCTAGTCGTGGGAGTTTCGAGACTGGGCATCGATACTCCATTAGTAGACTAGTGTATACAGTCGAGACCCCGATGAGGGGCGGTGGCCGGTCTCATAAGCCAGTGGTGTCAGTTGGTTCACCAAAGATGTATACAGGTGCTCATTAGGCTATGAGTACACCGGACAGGACTCGCCGGGAACATGCTAGTTAGTATTATACCTGACATCAGATATCAGTTCCCTGGTAACATGTGTACAGGTTAGTTCATCGACCTGAGATCGTCATTTGTCTCGTGTGAGTTCCCACTGTGCTTTGATTACTACCCTACCACGGCTCAAAGAAGTCGTGCAAACAGGTTTTAGTTGGGTACAGTCCAGAGCCATATGGAGGCAGTGAGCGGATCGGCAGGGGTTTCGTCTCTCCCGGTATTGGGGGTGAGATCGCGCTGTGTCTAGGAGAGCCATTACATGAAGTCCTTAGCCAAGGCAGGAGATTTACCGGTAGGTATTCCAGTAGTATCTCAGGGTGTTCTGGGCTACACTCCGACACGACATGTACCGCTTTTGGGGGTCTGACTTTTACCAACCCCTAGGCCCTCCATGCGATGCTCATAGACGAATGGACCGGACTGTACGGATATTGTCACTGCCAGGCTCAATAGGGTGTCAGGATGAGTTCGCTCATCGACCTCCCTTTTGTTGAATACCTGGTAGCCCGTTACGTACAGCTAGTACCACTGACGTGCTAGTGGTTAAATCCATACCCAAAGTATTGACGAGTCTTTAGAGTCCCCCACAAACAGTTTTCAAGTTTCGGGTGAAACGTTGTAGAGGCCGTATAATATATAGCCGGGTCCGATCATATACGTGCAGTAGTGTACGGATCATAATCGGGCGGATCATACTAGTGGGCTTTGGTTTAAGCCGGATTCTAGTATTAGATTTGTTGGATTACTTTAGTCTCATCGCATTCGCATTCAGTCTGAATGCAGATACAGATATGTATATACAGGTGAGGGGTATCCTTGTGATCCGTCACGAGTTTACTTTAAATGTTGCCGTATCTTTTTATTGTTGTAAACATTTGGATTAATGTTTACAAATGAAAATTGTGAGCTAGAAATCATCATGGAGTGCATTTAATATGGCATGTGCAAGAGTAGTGACTCATGGTCTCTTTTATTGTGCATATGTCACATTATGTGATAAATTTGTGTGTTGAAATGAGAGGATGAGAGAGAAGGGCAGCCATGTATATGGTTAGCTCTTGTATTATTTTGTTCTTGCTCTCATTTTTCATTTCACAACACAAAAGAAAGAAATGCTTCTTCTTCTTCTTCTTCCTCTAGCTCACAACCTCCATCAATGGCATCATCTCTAACCTCCATCCATACACTCTCATGTGATGAGATGGATGCTTGAGACAAAGTTATCACAAACATTCTCTACATCGCCTTGGACACGTCGGCTAGCGAACTTCGTGCCCGAGTTGCTTCGGATGAAGCGGGAGCCCGTAAAAAGACTCGATGATATGGTGCCCTTTCTGACGAGGAGATCGAGATTGGAGATGCCGCGAGGAGCTTGGGATGGTGGCCAAAGACCGAAGGACACAAATCGATCGGTATAGCTTTTCCAACCCTTTCTCTAGTTGCTAGTTATAGGTTAATGGTTCGATCCGGGTTTTAAGCATATGATAGCGTCGGTTTCTAGTTTAAGAAAAGTTTTCGTTTCAGCATTTTGGCCTCGTACAGATGGCTGGGGCGCTACCGTAGTCTTACATGGTATCAGAGCCACGCCATTAACCTTTACCAGCTTGCTCTAACGTGTTTAGAACTTCGATCGAACGAAATTTTCCAAAACTGCATTTCCAATCATGAAGTTTCCGTCGAATTTTTATTGTCATCAAAAAATTATTTTGAGTATTGCAGAAAATCAGGCAGGCTTTTCTAAGAAAACTGAAATTTTGTAGGCTGATTTCACTGTAGCGCAGCGGAACCGTGGCCGTACCCACGTTTTGGCCGCGGTTCCGCCGCCGTACTATAGCATCAGTCCACCAAAATTTCCACAGTGGTCTCTGACATGGAAATAGGGTTTCTGGTATTTATTGTTTGGGCCCAGATTTGTTTGAGTACTGGGAATTGTGCTTGGGGCCCACTTCGGGGAAATTTTGTCGATCGAAAATTTAAATATGTTAGTTTACAGTATTTACATTATATCTGTGACCGTGAATGTCATTTGATCGGTAAATCCTGCCTAATTGCTATAGCCCTTTTAGACGGATTTGCGAACGTGACATTCACGTTGATGTTCTGTGTTGTGCTGTGATATTGCGGATTTGTCGTGGTGGATACCTGGTGCAATGGTAGTACAGTTTGGTTGTATTTGTACATTTTTTATTGCGGGACGAGCGTCCGACATGTGGACTGCCGTCACTGCCTATTTGTATATTATTCTTTTGGGGCACGACCGTGCTGAGGTCGATGTACCCGTTTATATTTTTACTTTCTATATTAGGATTACCCCGCGGTGGGGTGAACGGATAGCCGGGTTCTAGAGGACAACGAGCCCGCATCTCATGGCTTTGAGACAGAGGGGGCTTCACTCTAGAATTGGCAGGGTTATTCGCCGCATTCGTAGGGGGTATAGGTTGACCTAAGGAGGGGTACACAAGTTACCGGATTCCGTGAAGTGCTGGGTGGTCCATTCACTTTGCTGAAGGGGGCTGCCTCGCTTCAGGTTTTGGCGGGTAACTTGCCGGTCCGTAGGGGTCTAGGATTTCATTTCACAGGCTATCCACACGACCAGGGGAACGTCGGGTTTCAGTAGCGGCTCTATGAAACCCGGGGATCCCAGATTATCTGTATTGTTCTGTGATACTTATTACATTTCTGTGGTGTTGCATTTTATCACGCCTTGAGCGATTATTATATATTGCTATATATATACTAGTAGATGTTGTATATGTTTTACATCCGCGCTAGTCCAGTCCCCGCTCTGTCGTTAGTTAAGTAACCTAACGGGTGATGACAGGACCCAGTGGCGAATTCGGATGGCATATACGTACATCATATTTTTGTTGTGGTGTGATTAATTGATGGGACTGCATTGATTCGGATCAATACAAGCTAAGCAAACATATTCTTATGTTGTTGGAACATTTTTCAAAAAGCTGTTCTTGCAAGGACGTTTTCTTTTGTTTTGCACAGTGGTATTCGGTTATGAATATCCTGCACCTCAGTCGACGAGGCAAGGGCCGAGATCCCTTCACCGGGAGTGACCCTTTGGACAGAAGTTTGCGTCAGGGTAATAACTTCACTATAGCCGATTGCCTTTTTTCTTTGCATCGTGATATTCAGTTGGAATATCCTGCACCTCATTCTATGGGGAAAGTGCCAAGATCCCTTCACCGGGAGTGACCTCTTTACCAAAGGTTTTCTCCGCTATATTTTTATAAAAAGCTATCCGGTTCCTTCAACGATATCAAGTTCATTACGTTAAAGGTTTTTTTCCAAAATCCATTCATAGCCCTCCGTCATTTCAGACGGGTAGCATTTAGTATTCATGCTATGTTTGTTGGCCAAAGTCAAGGCATAGTGTATGGTAGCTATTTGTTACTTTTCTGTTGCATAGATAGATGCGTTGGTTTAGGACAGTCGTACTGCTTTGTTGGCCAAAGTCAAGGGTAGGTACGGGTGGGTTCAAATTAACCTGGATAATGACGTGTAAAACTTGACATGTGACTTATTATTTGTTGGCCAAAGTCAAGGTCATAAGAGCATGGGGTAAAAATCACATCGGGGGTTTCTAAAGAAACTGAAACTTGCCAGATATGCCCATACCTTCTGGAGTGTGATAACGTGAGTGGATTCCATCAAATTATCATGCGATGATAGTTGGATCCCGATTCCTAGTGTTGAGTTGGTTTAATCCTCGGGTGATCCTGACTAATTCTTCTTTTAGGTTTGGAGGAGAATTTGACGATACAGTGGGTGGTTTCCTGATCAGATAAAGTGATAACCATTCTGGTCTAAGTTAGAGTGCACGCTGAGTGTTTCTTTTCTCTCTCTCTCTTTGGCAGCGACCATGACCCAACCCTTGACTATGACTCAGTGACCAAGATTAACCGAACCTCCTTAAAACACTGGCTTTTGGATTGTCTGAGTTGCATACCTCGTTGCAACTCCTACTTTTACCCTTTTTCTCCAGAACACCCCGTATTACTACGAACATCCACTTCCATTGGATAAAACCATTGTATGGTTATATACGAACTCGACGGAACTTATTCGAGAATGGTTTCTGGTTCTGGAGAAAATGAATAGGACTATTCAGTTATCTTTTCCTTTTACCTTCTCTCAGGTTGCGAGTGCTCCTTGGATTAAGACGGTACACCTATTACGCTTATTGGATAGTCTTCTTCCAAACCATAGGCAGGTGCCGAACGGTGGTGAATGAAGAAAACCAATTAGCCTAACGATGGTGTACAGAAGGTAATAAGTTAAGACAAATAAAGGGATTAGTAAGAGGGCAAAGAAAACTGCGACTGCTATTCACGACCAAACCAAGTATTTCATCGCCACTCCTACTTCACCTTTGTATTTCTCCGGGACACTTTGTATAACTACGAAGATCCACAGTTATTTGGATACTCCATCGTATGGTTATATACGAACTCGAAGGGACTTGTTCCAGTTCGGGGATGGATTCTGGTTCAGGAGAAATAGGAATATGGTTTTATTCAGTTGTCTTTTATCTTCACCTTCTCTCAGGTTACGAGTACTCCTAGTATTAGGAGAGTACACCCATTATGCTTATTGGATAGTCTTCATCCAAATCATAGGCTGGTGCCGAACGGTAGGGAAGGAAGAAAACCATTTGGCCTAAAGGCGGTGTACAGAAGGTAATGACTAAAGACATATAAAGGGATTTGGAGAGATGGCAAAGAAATATACGGTTACCGTTGTGAATATGATAATGGAAGAGGCATTACTAGGAATACCAGGATACCCCTTCGAAACATTTACATATTTCAGTTTCACTGTGTATTGTTAAAAGAAAACTGAATTCCCAATTAGTCCTTGCTCCAGGGTATGTATTTACCAAGTTTGATTCTCACATATGTATGGTTTTACAGATGATGAGTGGGAGTAAGTTATTGGTAATTGGGTGATCATCCTCATTATATCGGGATTCGTTGTAATTGGTGATATTTGAGGAAATCACCTGGGTTGTTTGCCGGACGACAAATATTTGGTTTTGAATATCCGTTGTTATGAACCAATTTCAAATTGATATATCTGTACGTTTATTTTTATAAAGTTAGATATAACTTTTTGAAATTATGTCTATGACATTTACCTATATCAGTGTATGGTTAGGTAAGGAGCATTAAACAGCGGTGTAATTCTTCTTAACCATAAGTACAGTTTTCAACATACGACACACAGGGAATGAGTTACAGGGGACTTATACAGAGTATTGTATGTTGTCCAGTGTCCATTAGGACAGTGGGGTTGGTACTCGTACTATATTCTGTTTACTTGTGACTTCTCTAGTTCTTAGACATGTGTTTCGTAGAAATGCAAGGTCTAAGTTTTGAGAAGTTATAGGTATAAGAGTAAAGTAGAGAACCAGGCATTGCAAGTATCGGGATTCTTCAATGTGATCGAAGATGTATATACTTGTGTATGGTATTCAGTTGATAGTAATGATTAAGAAAACTTGCTTCTCTTTCAGGTTGCTCATAATTGGAAGCACTCCTAAGTTGAGTAATGTTGATCAGCCTCTCTCCATTTAGTTGACATGCACTGGAGACAGCTGCATGATTTGAATCTGGTTCTAATTAAATCAATGCCTCTGTTTCTATATTGGATATAGAATAGTTCATATCTTAACAATGTTAAGGTACGGGGAGTTGTCCGGCTTATGCTTAAAACCAGACTCTAGATAACTCAAGGCACGTTTCTGTAATGGCTGTTTGTGGGTTGACCCGGGCTATGACGAGGGTTGACTTTCTACCATCTGGAAGATCAATACTGATATTGTTCTTGACTCGCCACAGTTTTAGTAAAATGATTTTTTTTTCATAAAACAGTAGTGGGACTATGGTAGAACTCGAAGTGATTCCAGAACCGCAAACGATTACTGAAAATTTGATAAGAACCTAAAGATTCAATCTGGTTTGACATTCTATTGGCCACTCCGCAAATATGGTGGGTAACCTCAGGCACCCGAGAGGTACTCCGGTAGCCTCAAAGACGGTGACAGGGAGGTTCTTGTTTACCCAGACTTGCCATTGATGTTGTTCCAGACTGTGAGACCCGGCTGGAGAATGAGTATAGCGTCGTTCTGAACTGGCTTTAGAAGTGCACGTATATATTATTCTGCCAGAGTGTTGTCGTAGTCAGTGGGAGCAGCGGAAGCATAGTGGACAAGTGGCTTATGTCTATTTATAGACTAAAGAAAATATAGCGGAGATAGATCATCTATTTCTGATGTGATATTCGTAGGTTTGACTTCATCAGAATAGGGGATGGATCTGTTAAGAAGGTAGTAGGGTGTGATGTCGTGGTATTTGGATGACATACACAGAGTAGGTAGTGAAATTCCTATACTACGATCGGTTATACTTTGGTTGTCACACAGTAGTTTCTCCACATAAAGCTTGGATATAATATCAGACATTCTGGTTACTAGATTTATGGTTTTAGATCTAGATTTGGGTAGTTTCCCAATCTGGGTACTTAGACAGCATTCTAAAGGTGTTTTAGAATGGACGACTCCTGGCACGGTAGTGTACCTGCAGGTGATGGAGTCACCCTCTCTAAAGGTGTCTTACAGACTAAAGGGGAGAGGGATGTGCATGATTGGCAGATCACTTGCTTAGGCAATTGAGTTGATCATGAGATGTCAAGTACCACACCAGATGTTGTTTTTGCATGAGATGCAATAAGATGATATTAATCCAATCCTGGAGAAACGTTCGGAAGCAGTTTTAGGACATATGTGGATGTTCTAGGGATCTGATAACGACAGCCTCCTTTGGGAGACGATTATCATTCAAGGCTTCCAAGGTGACCTGGCTGACAGAGTGACTGTCAGAGTTATAGTTTTCCCTCTGATGAGGGGCAGTATTTTGGACAGGTGGTCTAAGCGGATACTGAGGGAGGCATGGCGCAGGATACTGAATAAGTTCAGTTGACGATACAGTCTAGGAAGTTTGGATTTAGAATTCATTTATGAACCAGGTCCCATCAACTATCCAGACGTATTCTAAGACAAGTATTGCTCATTTCGGGAGATGGCTTTCTCCGCGAACTTGAGATAAAGAGAGATATAGAAAGAAACATTAGGGCGGATCCACTCACTGAGGCTATTCCTCGAATGCAATAGTTTCACGAACGGGCTTTGTGAAACTGATTAGTAGAGGAGTTGGGTGTTCGGTATCACATGGGCTGTGAGTATACGACATCGTAATAATTAGACATGAGTGCAAGTGGGAGATTGTTGGATATAGTGCCCTCAGAGTCAATTATTGGATCACAGGCACGTGATTGCAATGATTGAGGGAGGACCTATGCCGGTAGGACAGTCTTACTCGTGATGATAGTATGTTATCTGGTTTATCTTTATCATCGTGCACTTCTTTAGGTGACCTTACAGGTCGCTATTACACGTTGATAGAGCCCATAGGATTCTTGCTTGACTACCAGCAGTATAATGGCGATCATATACGTGAGAGTTGGGTAGTCTATAAGCACATCCTTAAAGTGGTCCCTAGTCGTGGGAGTTTCGAGACTGGGAATCGATACTCCATTAGTAGACTAGTGTATACAGTCGAGACCCCGACGAGGGGCGGTGGCCGGTCCATAAGCCAGTGGAGTCAGTTGGTTCACCTAAGATGTATATAGGTGCTCATTGGGTTATGAGTACACCGGACAGGACTCGCCAGGAACATGCTAGTTGGTATTATACCTGACGTCAGATATCAGTTCCCTGGTGACTTGTGTACAGGTTAGTTCATCAACCTGAGATCGTCATTTATCTCGTGTGAGTTTCCACTGTGCTTTGATTACTACCCTACCACGGCTCAATGGAGTCGTGCAAACAAGTTTTAGTTGGGTACAGTCCCGAGCCACATGGAGGCAGTGAGCGGATCGGCAGGGGTTTTGTCTCTCCCGGTATTGGGGGTGAGATCGCGCTGTGTCTAGGAGAGCCATTACACGAAGTCCTTGGCCAAGGCAGGAGATTTACTGGTAGGTATTCCAGTAGTATCTCAGGGTGTTCTGGGCTACACTCCGACAAGACTTGTATCGCTTTTGGGGGTCTGACTTTTACCAACCCCCTAGGCCCGCCATGCGATGCTCATAGACGAACGGACCAAACTGTACGGATATTGTCACTGACAGGCTCAGTAGGGTGTCAGGATGAGTTCGCTCATCGACCTCCCATTTGTTCAATACCTAGTAGCCCGTTACGTACAGCTGGTACCACTGACTTGCTAGTGGTTAAATCCATAGCCAAAGTATTGAAGAGTCTTTAGAGTCCCACACAGACAGTTTTCAAGTTTCGGACGAAACGTTGTAGTGGCCGTATGATATATGGCAGGGTCCGATCATATACGTGCAGTAGTGCACGGATCATGATCGGGCGGATCAAACTAGTGGACTTTGGTTTAAGCCAGATCCTAGAATTAGATTTGTTGGATTACTTTAGTCTCATCGCATTCTCATTCAGTCGGAATGCAGATGCAGGTATGTATATACAGGTGAGGGGTATTTTTATGATCCGTCACGAGTTTACTTTAAATGTTGCCGTATCTTTTTATTGTTGTAAATTTTTGGATTAATGTTTACGAATCAAAATTGTGAGCTAGAAATCATCATGGAGTGCATTTAATGTGGCATGTGCAAGAGTAGTGACTCATGGTCTCTTTTATTGTGCATATGTCACATTATGTGATAAATTTGTGTGTTGAAATGAGAGGATGAGAGAGAAGGGCAGCCATGTATATGGTTAGCTATTGTATTATTTTGTTCTTGCTCTCATTTTTCATTTCACAACACAAAAGAAAGAAATGCTTCTTCTTCTTCTTCTTCCTCTAGCTCACAACCTCCATCAATGGCATCATCTCTAACCTCCATCCATACACTCTCATATGATGAGAATCAATGGATGCTTGAGACAAAGTTATCACACAAATTCTCTACATCGCCTTGGACACATCGGCTAGCAAACTTCGTGCCCGAGTTGCTTCGGATGAAGCGGGAGCCCATAAAAAGACTCGATGATGTGGTGCCCTTTCCGACGAGGAGATCGAGATCGGAGATGCCGCGAGGAGTTTGGGATGGTTATTAGATAGTGTAACAGTCATGTAAGGTAATCTATAAGGTACTACAAGTACATGAAGTAGTGATATGACAATCGGTATGCAATAATCATGCAATAATGATATGAAAAAGTATATATGCAACAGTCATGAAAGGTACTCTTACAGGTACAACTAACACATGAAGTAAGGCATATAAAAAAAGGTATGCAAATGCAACAGTCATGAAAGGTACACTAACAGGTACTACTAACACATGAAGCAGTGGATAAACAATAAATGTGGAGTATGGAATGAAATATGTCATTTCTACGGAATCTTGACATAATGGTAGGATCAAAATCCATCAAGACAATCCAAATCCCAATTCCTCAAATCAGCCCCCCCCAAAATTGGCTCGCATATCATATAAGTATCACAAATCCTGAATGTACAATATTAAGTAAATCTCATATATCCTGAATGTACAAAATCAGCAAATCTCATATGTATCATGTATTCCATATCAAGTATATCTCAAATGTCCTAAATCCAAGATCAAGTGCATCTCTTATATCCTAGGTATATTTGCATGAATAAATATGATGATGTATATATAAATTGATATCAATACACATATAACAGCGTCCCATTCTACTAATATTGGTGTAAAGGCATATATAACAGCGTCTCATTCCACTGTTATATATACTTCGGAGTAAAATAAATATCATGAAACCAATGTGTCAAGCATCGACACAGAAATGGCGATCTATCAGGTGCTGTCTCTATGACTGGCCCCTTGATAGTTACGTATCATACGCTATCGCGAAAGCTCGAGTGCCTAGCTCTGACCCTCGTCTCTCGATGTATCCATACGCACATGACTCCCGTCGGTATCCCCATGATAACCGCCGAGTCATTGGTAATTTCACCGGAAAGTATGGTTCCCCCACTAACTCATCTCCTCACTGAGATTCTTGCCCCGGGGTACCTCCGGGCCCCACCATGTACCCGCACACGGACCCCTCCTTTCCTCGCGTGGGGTAATATATCAGACCCGATAAATCTCATGGTGGCTGCTGAAATATCATATCAAGGGAAACCGGGTTTTTCAAATAATGCATAATTTCATGAAACTACCACGGTCTCCAAATCCGGAAAATATCATGAAAAATCCATATCTCAATGCGAAAATCTATGAATATAATATACGCATCATAAATCTGAAATGCGAGCATATGAAGGAAAAACCGCTATTTAACTGCAATAAGTTAACATATAAATCATGGGGTTCCTAATTTCTCCAAGTCTATATAACATCAAGTAAAAGTAAACATGTAGCTATAAACAGGTGTATGTGTAAACATAAGATATAGCAAGGTATATGTATGTACCTATGAGTAATGATGTAATATACCCCCTGGGTATAAGTGAAGTATGTGTGCAAGGTATACATGTAGCTATGTCATGAAGTGTGTATGTACCTATCGCTAATGGTACAATACTCTATAGGTATGCAGGTAACTAGCACGTAAGCATGTTAAGGCATATGTGTAAGCATGTAGGTACAGGTATGCTATATATATCATATGTGATAAGAAATATGAATCAATGTCAAAATGTCCCTAACCAAACATTATCATATCTATAAGTTGGTTGTGCATGACATGGTAGTTATTGACGGTGTGTGTGGCATACAATCAGTGCTCGTGCAAGATGAGCCGTCAATAATAGTGCAGTGTCCTAAGGATACTAGTCCAAGCACAATAATTTACTAAGCAGTAGGGTAAATGCGCAATTCTAAATATGACATAGAATATGCGACAAGTTAAGTCATTTCTAGCCTAGACGCATAACGTCATGCGGGCGATTCTCCTGTAGATGTTAAATCTACTCACCAACGCTCCTGGCTAAGTGAAGCCAACCACTCGTTTTCCCCTTGTAGCAGTGTCCGAAGTCCCCGCCTGCGAACCTACCACATCAAACAATAAAGGAAGCATATATTAATAATAGACTCAAAACACGCACACACTACATTTAACCAACGCAACCACACAAAACAT
Source organism: Agapanthus africanus (assembly GCA_030015575.1). Taxonomy (NCBI): domain Eukaryota; kingdom Viridiplantae; phylum Streptophyta; class Magnoliopsida; order Asparagales; family Amaryllidaceae; genus Agapanthus; species Agapanthus africanus. The sequence continues at coordinate 650,442,501 of JASDDO010000019.1, read as the reverse complement.
ACCCTCAAGTGTTCGTAATGTGGCTAACGTGTGTAGCGACACGACGAAAACAACCTAAGAGCAAAAACACACAAAGTGCACGATCCGTGTCGTATAACGTATCGCGCGGACACAAAACACTAGATTATAGGAAAACGATCCCATATTATGCATGCTGTAAATACTAAAAAAGTAAACAGTACCAAATGTTAGTGTATATGCCCTAGAGGCCATTACTGTATCATACTAGATTGTATATTACTTGATGGAAGCTTGGGATATTCACAGTTGTATAGACAATCTTGCTCAAAATGGTAGTACGCTACTTGGTTTGTCTCTACTTCAATATGCGCATGTGTTTCTTTTAGCATATAACTTATATACATATTAGTAGAGCCCTTAGGATCTTTGCTTGATTACCAGTGTTGTGATGGCGCTCACACTCGTGGGGCTGGGTAATCCATAAGCACATCCTTATACAGGTCCCTAGTCGTAGGACTATCGAGACAGGGCATCGATACTCCAGAGTAAACTAGCGTATGCGCTTCTTATCCCAGCGAGGGAGACGGTCTGTCCGACAGCCGTCAGTACGTCGTACTTGAGATAGTATGCGGATGCTCGTTAGGTTACGAGTACACTGGACAGGACTCGTCGGGAACTGTTGGTTGGTATTATACCTATCGTCAGTTATCAGTTCCCAGGTGACATGAATACAGCTTAGTCCGCCGACTTGACACTGTCACTTCGCCTCGAGTGTGTTCCAACTGTACTTAGATTACTACCCTACCACAGCTCAAAGGAGTCGTGTAAACAGGTAGTAGTTGGGTGCAGTCCCGAAGCACTTGGAGGCAGTGACGGTTAGACAGGATTCGTCTATCCCGGTATTAGGGGTTGACATCGCGCTGTGTCCAGGAGAGCCATTACACAAGTAGTCCCTGGCCAGGGCAAGCGAGATATACTGGTAGGTTTCCAGTGTTATCTCAGGGTGTTCTCGGCTACACTCCGACACGACTTGTACCACTATCAGGGGACTTACATTCACCGGCCCCCTAGGCCCGCCATGCGATGTATCAGACGAACAGACCGGACTGTACAGAGATTGTCACATACAGGCTCAATAGGAGTTCGGATGGGTTTACCACATCGGCCTTCTTATCGACATCTACCTGGGGACCGTTACGTACAGCTAGTGCCGCATGCGATCTGTGGTTAATCCCACTGCCAGCGTAGTGTCGAGTCTTTAGAGTCCCACACAGAGAGTTTCCCCGCATTGAGTGAAACGTGTAGAGACCGTATGGTTTTACGGCAGGGCTACGATCACTTACGTGCACTTGTGTACGTATGCTGTTTGGGCAGGCAATACTAGTGGGTTTTGGTTTAAGCCAGATCCTAGTATTGCACAGATGGATTTGATTTGTCTTATGTGTATTCGCATTCTACGGAATGCGGATGCAGGTGTTTATGCACAGTTTTGAGGAGCGATAAAGGAGGAGGTGCCCCATTAGGGTTTTGGCAGTTGGTTCGGCCAAAACCGTAATATGGCACACTCATTAGTGTTTTGACAATTTGTTTGGTCAAAACCATTATGAGCCGGAGACATTATTTACTAATCCTTTTAGTGATAGATTAGTGATGGCTAATTGCATTGACCATTTGACCACTTAGACCTCTCTTGACTTTGTTGACCCGTTGACCGTGTTGACCATTGATCTTCAAGAGAGATCTACACTCTTGTTTCATTTTTTTTAAATATTTTATTATGATAATGGTCAATTCAATGTAGCATCAACTTTATCATGATAGGATTAGTAATGATGGTTTTGGGTGTATTATTGCAACCATGGTTCATTTTCTTGGGTTAATCTTTTTATTATTCTCTTTTCATTCTCTCTCTTGAAGTGAGAAAAAAAGAAACGCTCTCATGGTTGCTAAGTTCTCCTCCTTCTTCCTCCTCTTGATCTCATCTTTTGATCTCATGTGTTGAGAGAAAAAGATCCCACAAAGACAAACACATCCATACATTCCTCTACACATCCTAGGGCTTCTTGACTAGCAATCTCTTTGCCCTAGTTGCCTCGGCTTGAGGTGGAGCTCGGTGTACATCTCTCAGGTGGATCGTCTTCGACTCAAGAAGGCCGCGGAGGTGCCCAAGGTCCGGATCGACGCTTGGAGCTTGGATGGACGAGCGGGACAGCGGAATGAAGACCCGAAGGACCGGTTTCATGAAGTATACTTTCTACAGCATAGTAGTTAAAACCTCTTGTAGTTTACTAGTTTCTAGTTTAGCAAAGATCCGTGCTTTAAGTCCATGTTGCCTTGCGCCAAAATTTTGTTTTTCGTCGTTTCCGCCTCTCCGTATGAACCGGGGTGAGCAACGTGGACTTACAGTGGTATCAGAGCCTAGCTAAACATAAACTAGTAAGTTAGCAAAGTGTTTAGAATATCGATCGGAAAAAAAGAAAAAAAGTCGCAAAACACGGCCGGAAAAACCAAGTTTCCGTCGAGTTTTTATACTGCTCTAAAATTTTTTTAACATACATGAAAATTCGACTCAGGGTTTCTTAAAACCACAGAAGAAAACCGGTCTACTGAACAGACCAAACCGCCGCGGTTCCACGGCAAGAACATGCTTCTTGCTGCGGTTCCGCGGCCGATTTGACTCGGTCGTGGACCGGGTTTCTTGCAGTGTTTTTATTTGGGAGTTTTGGGATTTTTAGTACATGTTGCTTCTGCCCAGATTTTCCAGAGCACAAATTGAATTTTCGGGTGGTTACAAATCCGTATTCTTTGGCTAATGAATATTTTCTATGATGTGATATATGTATTGAACGTCCGCTAATCGCTATACGTCGATTAGTGGGGGTTATACATATCTGTGATCTGTAATGCTTGTTGGTTTGTGGATATGAACTCGTTGGATTGTCGCGGATGAATAGCCGGGAATGGATGTGAGATGAGAATTTCTTTTTCTTTCATTCATTGCAAAATTTGTAAATTGATGTAATATTATTTGTATGGACACACAACCGGGTCGGGGTTGTAGTCGTCATTGTATAATTTCTTTTTACTATTTTTGCTCCTAGGATAGACCCAAGGAGGGGTGCACAAACTACCGGGTATCTCGAAGTGCCGAGTGGCCTACGCACGGTGTTGAGGGAGGTTGCTTCGCTTCGGGTACTTGGCGGGTAGTTTGCCTCACCCGTAGGGGTCTAGGGTAGGGTTTGGCTATTCATCGCGACCGTGTAATCCGTTTTTCGTTGTAGGCTCGAACGAATCGTGGATTCCTAGTATATCCAAAGTGTTCATCTGTGATCTGTAATGGCTATCATTACTATATATCTATATATGATATCTATTTAGGTGTTGCTTATTTTTTGCATCCGCGCTAGTCCAGCCCCTGCTCTGTCGTTAGTTAAGTAACCTAACGGGTGATGACGGGGCCCCGTAGCGAATGCGGATGGCATAAGCGTACACCATATTTTGGTTGTTTTCTGCAATGGTAGGATTAAATGTGTAGGGTTCCTAGGCATCCTAATGAGGTCTCAAAAGGCATCAACCATGCCAATTTCAAATTTAACGGGTGCCGAGAAACCCTAATACGGATCGTTGGCTAGATATATAGGTGAAAAAGAAACTAGTTAACAAAATAACTAAAGGAACGGAAATACAACCTTTGTAGATCCGGTCCTCCACCTCCACGGCTCCGTGATGAAGTCCTCTCCGCTGTCCATATCAAATCCCGGGCTCTAGCGTCGGGTTCATCGGAGAAATGGCGAGCTAGGTCGTCGATGTCCATGCCGAAGATGATCTACGTCGAGGCATCGCTAGATCAAGCTCCAACTTCACCAAGTCTAGAAAACTTGTGAAGGAAACACACTCTACTACTTGGCAAGAGGTAGAGGATGAAGAAATAGGAACTGGGTAGACTTTAGAATTGGATTTCTCACTCATTATCATCAATCACCATTGATGAAGAAAGGTTTTCTTCAATGAAGAAGATGAAGAAGAAGAAGCAAGTATTATGATAAGTTTCATAATAAAAAAGGATAAATGATATCAATACTTATCATAACCTAACCCTAGTTAAGTGTAGAGAATAGACCATGGTTTGCTTAAATGGTTAGGGTTAAGAATGAAGACAAGAATGGTGACTAAGTTAAAGGTTCATGAATCTTCAACAAACAAACAAACAAAGCCACCATTCTTTCTTTATCTTTTCCAAAAAAAACAAATAAATAAATAAATAAATAAATAAATAAGATAATCAAAACCCTAATCATTAACTTAACCATGGTTTAATCTTTACACTTAACCAAGTTAACATGTATCATCAAACATGATACAAACATTTGCACAAAAAATATATCACATATACAACTTGTACAACCAAGTGAGAAAATCCATTTAAAGTGAACCGATACTAGTTAATGCAAAGTAATATATCAAATATATAATTATACATTAAATCATTAAATCAACACTTGATTTAACAATCCGGTCATATCGCATATAACCGACTAGTATCAAATGTATCGGCTTACCGAATCAATCTTCGATTCGATAACTAGGTTATATCGCATACAACCATTCGACACATTGTTCGCGAGAATGAAATACGGTATCACATACACGCATTATTCTCGGTCCCGCACATATCTCATATGCGCTCCTATTTCGTTTCGCTTGAGCCAGGAAACCTCTGTGTAGGACTCTAAAGACTCGTCAATACGCCGGCAGCAGGTGATGATCATATCGAACACCTACAAGCCGCAAGCGATCTGCTAAACGTAACGGCCACCCGGGTATTGAGCGATCAGAAGATCGACGAGCAAGCCCGCTCACACTCCAGTGAATCCAACCAGTAACACTACCGTACAGTCCGGTCTGATCGTCTGATATGTCGCATATCTTGCCTAGGGGTGGTAAACGTCAGACCCCAATAGCTCGATAAGTCGTGTCGATATGAGGTCTATAACAATTCGAGAAACTACTGGTAACACTTACCAGTAAATCTCAGCAACCCTGGCCAGGGATTTCCTGTTATAGCCAATCGAACACAGCGCAACATCTACCCCCTATACCGGGAGAGACGAATCCTCTCCTATCGCTCATTGCCTCCATGTGACTCGGGACTGTACCCAAAAACCACCGTTTTGCATGCCCTCTTGGACGTGGTAAGGTGGAAATCAAAGCACAGTGGGAACCACACAAGACTCTTTGACGATCTCGGGTCAACAGACTACTCTGTACCAGTGTCACCAGAGAACTGCCATCTGACGTGAGGTATAATACCATCTGGGAGTTCCCGGCGAGTCCGTCCAGTGTACCCAGTCTCTACTGAGCACCCGTATATCATCTCTGATGTCAAACACCAATGAATATGGGATCATCCATCGCCCATCTGTATGGGTCGAGAAGGTATACACTAGTCTACTCTGGTATATCGATGCCCCGTCTCGATACACCCACGACTAGGGACTTTGAAGGATGTACTTATGGACTACCATGTCCCCACTAGTATGATCCGCATCATAGTCCAGGTAGTCAAGTACACATCCTAAGGGCTTTACCAACATGTAACAGAGAGACACCCAGTATACACGTTAAGGTAAAGTGTAACCAGATAGCATACTATCATGTCGAGCAAGAAAGTCCTCCCTATATATGTCCCAGCATCCACTACAATATACATCCTATGTACAGTAATGGCCTCTAGGGCATACATATAACTAACAATCTCCCACTTGCACTAGGGCCATCTGTAGCAGTGGTTGTAGTATCTCACACTCAACCATCCCATAAAAGTCTCTCTCTGGGAATAGGCCTTCGTGAGTGGATCCGCCGTGTTGTCCTCTGAGTCTACTCTCCTAACCTCGATCTCCTTGGAGATCATCCATCTCCATGATCAGGTGACACTGCCTAAGAATATATCTAGATCACTGATGGGACCAGCGTTCCTTGGCATAAGCCACAACTCCATTGTCACACAATGGGAGGAACAAAGTTCATCTTATGAACTAATATACACCCAGACAGCCTCTTTGGTAGCATCTTAAGTAGCGATGTATCCTGCCTTTATTATCTAGTATGCCACGGTATCTATCTTGGAACTCTTCCAACATACCGTCCCTTTACTGAGAGTAAAGACAATGCCTGTGACTGACATTCAGTCGTCTTTATCATCCTGGAACCCTTCCAGTGATTCTCCTCAGGATCGATTGATACCATCTTACTACTATTAGTGAGATTCCTGACATCCAATTAGATCTATCTCATAGATCCAAAATCCAGGATTTAGGAGGTATCACTTTGATCCTATATGGAGAATCATTGTGATAAGCGGAGATTGACCGAGCGTAGCATACGAAACTCCTTTCTTATCAAGAGTATGTCATCCACGAACTCTACGAGGATCATCACCATACTCCCTACTACCTTTTTGTTTATACAAGGTTCATCTACCATTTTGATGATGTCAACTTCTTTGACTAATCCATCAAAATAGATGTTCCAACTCCGCGATGCCTGCTTTATCCTATAAAGCATCTTGTACACGTTTCCGCTGCTCCCACTGTCTACGAAGCCCTCTGGCTGTGTACTTATAGACGTTTTCTTCTAAAACATCATTTAGAAAAGCAGTCATGGCACCCAACCGCCAGATATCGTAGTCATGGTATGTAGCCGTGGCAAGTAGGATCTGGATGGACTTAAGCATAGCTACTTGAAAAGGTTTCATCATTATCCACGCCTGGTCGATGATGAAAAGCTTTAACAAGTCTATCTTTAAAAGTCTCAATTTTTCCATCTACACCAAGTAATCTTCTCAAGATATACTTGCTCCTGATGGGGATTTAACCCTTCAGATATTGCAACCAAAGTCCATACTTTGTTGGTGCATAAGGATTCCATCTCAGATCGCTAAGCATCCAGCCATTCTTACAGAGTCTCACTCCTGATGGCCAGCTCGAAACTAGTTGGGTCATCATCTCATGATGCAGTCCTCGCTCCCACTGTCATAGAGAAACCGAAGTATCTCTCAGGTGGGTGAGGAACCCTACTAGATCGGCGGAGAGGCTGAGGTTCGTTGGTAACTATTGAATCATTTGGTTTTACCAAATCATCTGCTGTAGTTTGTATAGCTGGAACCTTTCCAGTTCTACATAACAGACCTTGCCTCGAGCTTGTCCGGATTTTGCTTTTAGACATAGGCCGGACAACCCCAAATCTTAACTAGCTTAAGACATGGGCTCTTCCCATACCATATCTCATATGGAGCGGTAGGCAACTGATTTGATTTGAACCCTATTCAATAGGTATGCAGCTTCTCAAGTGCATAACTCCCAAAAAGGAAATAGGTAACTCAGTAGTACTCATCATAGAGCACACCTTATCATATAGGGTGTGATCGCTCCACCCCGATATACCATCGTGCTATGGTGTATACGGAGGAGTAATGCTGAGAGAGAATCTCATTCTCCTTTAGAAAAGTCCAAGAATTTCGTGCCCAAGTATTTTCCTCCTTGATCTCATCAAAGGACATAATACTTATACCCGTATTTTGGTTCTCTACTTCTAGCTTATATTCTGTGAATATCTCAAAAGGTTCGGACAAATGTTTCAACAGGAACATATGACTGAATCTTGAGAGATTATCAGAGAATATAATGAAGTATAAAGAACCGGTCTTGGCATGTGTAGACCAGGGACCTACATACATCAACATGTATCATCCCAAGAGTTCATTAACTCTTTCTCTGTTTCCAGTAAACAGAGCTATGGTCATCTTATCTTTGTGACATGACGAGCGAGTTTCACAAGATGTAAATTCAAACTGATTTAAATATGCATCTACATGTAACTACAGCCAGTCGGGTCGCATAGATATTGTAAGTGCACGGCGGCGCCCGGGCCGTCAATCCGACGGCCAAATGCGGAAGCGGTGAAAAACTTTAAATTTTGCGGACTTAGCAAACCGGCACCACCGCGCACTAAACACCCGGATCGTAACCATTAACAAGTCTAAGCTAACTAGAAGAAGGGTTAGAGATATACCGACGATCCAAGTCCTCCGGTCTTCTCGTCATGGTCCCGATCTCCTGCGGAAAAGTCCCGTCTCCTCCTTGTCGCCGGAAGTGCACCACATCGCCTACTTTGTTTACGGGCTCCCACCTCAATGCCGAGGCAACTCGGGCACGAAGCCGGCTACTCGACGTGCCCAAGGTTCGCTGTAGAATATGTAGTCCTCAAGTCTCATTTGGGGTTTTGGAGCTTTGCCATTTGGTGGAAGAAAAAGAGAGCTTGGAGAGAGGTGGGGAAAAATGTAGCATACCAAAAATGAGAGTAACATTTTTCCACCCAAAAATGAAATGAATCCCATTCCTCTTTGGAATGGCCGCCCCCCCCCCACTTCACAAGTGTGATTGGAGAGAGAAAGATAAAAGGTCAAGGGGGTGGGTGGAACAATAATGAAAAAGGGAATCATGAAAGAACATGATAACAAACAAAAACCACACACAACCACAACCATCAAGTCCACAAAGTCAATCCATCATGAGAAGGAGAAGTCAATGATGGTGCACATCATGAAAACCATCATGATGCCAAAAGATGCAAAGAACCCCCTCCACAAATGCCTATTTGCAACAATGCAAATAAACCCTCCTCCACCAATCTTCGGCCAATGAACGGAACAAAGGAAATTGGCCGAAACGGAAAGCAAACTGGCAACTCCAGAAAACTGGTCCCGTAATAAATTACGGGAAAACCCCAATACTGTGCATACACACCCGCATCTGTATTTCGACCGAAATACAAATGCAATGAGACAAAGTCTACACTGTACTATACTAGGATCCGGCTTATACCAAAGCCGGCTAGTAATATCCGTTTGATCCTGATCCGTGCAATACCGCACGTATCTGATCGAACTCTGCCATATAACCATACGGCCTATAGTACAAACTGTCCGATCCTGATCCGTGCAATACCGCACGTATCTGATCGGACCTTGCCATATCTCCATACGGCCTCTACAACCTTTCGCCCGAAAGCTGAGTAACTGAATGTGGGGGACTCTAAAGACTCATCAACACCTTGGTTGTGGATTTAACCACTAGCACGTTAGAGGTATTAGCCAATACATAACGGGCTATCAGGTATTGACTAAAAGGGACGTCCGTGAGCGAACTCAGCCTGACACCCTACTGAGCCTGTCAGTGACAATATCCGTGCAGTCCGGTCCGTTCGTCTATGAGTATCGCATGGCGGGCCTAGGGGGTTGGTAAAAGTCAGACCCCCAAAAGCGGTACAAGTCGTGTCGGAGTGTAGCCCAGAACACCCTGAGATACTACTGGAATACCTACCAGTAAATCTCCTTGCCTTGGCCAAGGACTTTGTGTAATGGCTCTCCTAGACACAGCACGACCTCACCCCCAATACCGGGAGAGACGAACCCCTGAAGATACGCTCACTGCCTCCATGTGGCTCGGGACTGTACCCAACTAAAACCTGTTTGCACGACTCCTTTGAGCCGTGGTAGGGTAGTAATCAAAGTACAGTGGGAACTCACACGAGACAAATGACGATCCCCAGGTCGATGAACTAACCTGCACACATGTCACCAGGGAACTGCCATCTGACGTCTGGTATATGACCAACTAGCATGTTCCCGGCGAGTCCTGTCCGGTGTACTCATAACCCAATGAGCACCTGTATACATCTTAGGTGATCCAACTGACACCAGTGGCTTGTGAGACCGGCCACCGCCCCTCGTCGGGGTCTCGACTGTATACACTAGTCTACTATGGAGAATCGATGCCCTGTCTCGAAACTCTCACGACTAGGGACCTTTTAAGGATAAGCTTATAGACCCCAGCTCCCACTTATATGATCGCCCTCATACTGCTGGTGGTCAAGCTAGAATCCTAGGGGCTCTATCAACGTGTAATAGCGACGTGTCAGGTCACCTAAAGCAGTACACGATGATAAAGGTAAACCAGATAGCATACTATCATCTCGAGTAAGACTGTCCTACCGGGATAGGTCCTCCCTCAATCATTACAATCACATACCTGTGACCTAATAATTGACTCTGAGGGCACTACCTCCAACAATCTCCCACTTGCACTCAAGGCTAATTATTGCGATGTCGCATACTCACAGCCCGTGTGATACCGAACATCCAACTCCTCTACTAGTCAGTCTCACAAAGCTCGTTTGCGGAACTATTGCGTTCGAGGAATAGCCTCAGTGAGTGGATCCGCTTAGTTGTTTCTTTCTATGTCTCTCTATATCTCAAGTTCGCGGAGAAACCCATCTCCCAAAATGAGCAATACCTGTCTTAGAATGTGTCTGGATGTCTGATGGGACATAGCTCATAAATGAACTCCAAATCCAAACTTCTTAGACTGTATCGTCAACTGAACTTAATCAGTATCCTGCGCGCCATGCCTCCCTCAGTATTGCCTTGGACCACCTGTCCAAAATACTGCCCCTCATCAGAAGGAAAACTATAACTCTGACAACCTCCTTGTCGTCCATGTCACCATGGAAGCCTGGAATGATAACTGTCTCCTGAATGAGGCTGTCGTTATCATCTCCCTAGAACATCCATTTATGTTCTAAAACTGCTTCCTACGGTTTCTCCAGGATTGGATTAATGTCAACTTATTGCATCTAGTGCAAGAACAACATCTGGTGTGGTACTTGACATCTCATGATTGACTCAATTGCCTGAGCAAGTGATCTGCCAATCATGCACATCCCTCTCCCCTTTAGTCTGTAAGACACCTTTGGAGAGGGTGACTCCATTACCTGCAGGTACACTACCGTGCCAGGAGTCGTCCATCCTAAATACTCTTAGAATGCTGTCAAGTACCCTGATTGGGAAACCACCCAAATCTAGATCTAAGACCATAGATCTAGTAACCAGTATGTCTGATATAATGTCCAAGTCCATGTGGAGAAACCACTGTGTGACGACCAAAGTATAACCAATCGTAGTATAGGAGTTTCCTTTCCTACTTTGTGTATGTCATCCAAATACCAGGATATCACACCCTACTACCTTCTCAACAGATCCATCCCCTATTCTGATGAAGTCAAACCCATGACTGTCACGTCAGAAATAGATGATCTATCTCCGCTACATCTGCTCTAGTCTATAAATAGACATAAGCAACCTGTCCACCAATGCTTCCGCTGCTCCCACTGACTACGACAACCCTCTGGCAGAGTCATATAGACGTACACTTCTAAAACTGGTTTAGAACGACGCTATACTCATCCTCCCGCCGGGTCTCGTAACCTGGAACAACAGCAATGGCAATTGTGGGTAAACAAGAACTTCCCTGTCACCGTCCTTGAGGCTACCGTAGTGCCTCTCGGATGCCTGAAGTTACCCACCTTATCTGCGGAGTGGCCAATGGAATGTCAATCCAGATTGAATCTTTAGGTTCCTTATCAAATCTTCAGTAATCGTTTGTGGTTCTGGAATCACTTCCAGTTCTACCATACTCCCACTACTGTTTTCTGAAAAAATCCATTTTTATTAAAACTGTGGCGAGTCTTAGAACGATATTGCTATCATCCATCCAGATGGTAGAAAATCAACCTGCGTCATAGCCTGGGTCAACCCACAAACAGTCATTACTGAAACGTGCCTTGAGTTGTCCAGTGTCTGGTTTTAATCATAAACCGGACAACTCCCCGTACCTTAACATCGTTAAGATATGAACTGTTCTATATCCAATATAGAAACAGAGGCACTGATTTAATTGAACCAGATTCAAATCATGCAGCTGTCCCCAGCGCATGTCAACTAAATGGAAGGAGGCCGATCAGCGTTACTCAACTTAGGAATGCTTCCAATTATGAGTAACCTGAAAGAGAAGAAAGATCTTTTTATCATTACTATCAACTGAATACCATACACAAGTATCTACATCTTCGATCTCTTTGAAGAATCCCGATACTTGCTATACCTGGTTCTCTACTCTATTCAAATACCTATAACTTCTCAAAATTTGGACCCTGTGTTTCCGCGAAACACCTGTCTAAAAACTAGAGAAGTCATAAGTAAACCGAATATAGTACGAGGACCAAGCCCTCTGTCCTGATGGACCCTGGACAACATACAATCCTTTGTATAAGTCCCTTGAGTCTGATAACTCATTCACTGTGTGTCGTAGGTTGAAAACTGTACTTATGGTTAAGAAGAATTACACCGCTGTTTAATGCTCCTTACCTAACCATCCACTGATATAGGTAAATGTCGTAGACATAATTTCAGAAAGGTATATCTCACTCTATGAAAATAGACGTACAGATATATCAATTTGAAATTGGTGCATAACAGCGGATATTCAAAACCAAATATTTGCCGACCGGCAAACAGCCCAGGTGATTTCCTCAAATATCACCGATTACAACGAATCCCGATATAATGAGGATAATCACCCAATTCCCAATAACTTACTCCCACTCATCATCTGTAAAACCATACAGATGTGAGAATCGTACCTGGTAAATACATACCCTGGAGTAAGTATCTAATCGGGAAATCAGTTTTCCTTTAACATTACACAGTGAAACTGAAACATTGAAATGTTCCGATGGGGTATCCCGGTATTCCTAGTAATGCCTCTTCCAGATTCACGACTGTAACCGTATAGTTCTTTGCCACCTCTCCAAATCCCTTCATGTGTCTTTAGTCTTTACCTTCTGCACACCCTTTTAGGCCAAATGGTTTTCTTCCTTCCCTACCGTTCGGCACCAGCCTATGGTTTGGAAGAAGACTATCCAATAAGCATAATGGGTGTACTGTCCCAATCCTAGGAACACTCGCAATGGGAGAGGGTGAAGATAAAAGACAACCGAATAAACCTTATTCCTATTTCTCCTGAACCAGAATCCATCCCCGAACTGGAACCAGTTCCATTCGAGTTCGTATATAACCATACGATGGAGTATCCAAATAAACTGTGGATCTTCGTAGTGATACGGAGTGTCCTGGAGAAATACAAAGGTGATGTGGGAGTGGTAACGAAATATTTGGTTTGGTCGTGAATATCTGTTGCAATTTACTTTGCCCTCTTACTAATCCCTTGCTTTGTCTGAACTTAATACCTTCGGCACACCATCGTTATGCTAATTGGTTTTCTTCATTCCCTACCAGTCGGCACCAGCCTAAGGTTTGGAAGAAGACAATCCAATTTGCGTAATAGGTGTACTACCCCTAAACCAAGGAGTACTCGTAACCTGAGAGAGGGTAAAAGGAAAAGACAACTGAATAATCCTATCCGTTTTCTCCAGAACCGGAAACCATCCTCGAATAAATTCTTTCGAGTTCGTATCTAACCATACGGTGGTTTTGTCCAATGGAAGTGGACGTTCGTAGTAAAACGGGGTGTCCTGGAGAAAAGGGTAAAAGTAGGAGTGGCAATGAGGTTTGCAACTCTGACAATCCAAAAAGCCAGTGTTTAAGAAGGTTCGGTCAACTTGGTCACTGAGTCAAAGTCTTAGGGTCGGGTCAATGGTCGCTGCCAAAGAGAGAGAGAAAAGAAAACACTCAGCGTGCACTCTAACCTAGATCAGAATGGTCACCAATTTATCTAATCTGGAAACCTCCCACTGTACCTCAAATTCTCCTCCAAACCTGAAAGAAGAATTAGTCGGGGTCACCCGAGGAGTAAACTAACTCATCAGTGGGAATCGGGATCCAACTATCATCGCATGATAACGTGACGGAATCCGCTCACGGTATCACACTCCAGAAGGTATGCGCATATCTGGCAAGTTTCAGTTCTTTTGAAACTCCCGATGTGATTTCTGCCCCATGCTCTTATGACCTTGGCGTGAGGTCAAAATATCATAAGTCACATGTCAAGTTCTGCCCGTCATTATCCAGGTTAATTTGAACCCACCCGTACATACCCTTGACGTAGGCCAAAATAGTAGTACGACTGTCCCAAACCAACGCATCTATCTATGCAACAGATAAATAACCGGCAGCTACCAAACACTATGCCTTGGCGTGAGGTCAAAATACATAGCTTGAATACTACCGAATATTTAACTGAAATGACGGAGGGCTACGAATGGTTTCTGGCGAAAACCTTTAACGTAATGAACTTGATATCGTCGAAGGAACGGATAGCTTTTAAAAATATAGTGACGAAAACCGTTGCTAAAGAGGTCACTCCCTGTGAAGGGATCTCGGCTCTTTCCCCGTAGAATGGGGTGCAGGATATTCCAAATGAATACCGCGATGCAAAGCAAAAGTAATCGGCTATAGTGAAGTTAATGCCCTGACGCAAACTTCTGTCCAAGGGGTCACTCCCGGTGAAGGGATCTCGGCCCTTGCCTCGTCGACTGAGGAGCAGGATATTCCAATGAATACCACGATGCAAAACAAAAGTAAACGTCCTTGCAATAACAGCTTTTTGAAAAGTGTTCCAACAACATCAGATTAGGTTTGTTTTAACTTTCATTGATCCGAATCAATGCAGTCCCATCAATTGATCACACCAAAAAGAACGAAAATATACTGATGTACGTATATGCCATCCGCATTCGCCACTGGGTGCCGTCATTACCCGTTAGGTTAGCTAACTAACGACAGAGCGGGGACTGGACTAGCGCGGATGCAAAACATATACAACATCTACTAATATATATACCAATATATTATATTCGCTCAAGGCGTGAATAGAATGCAACATCACAGAGAATGAACAGCATCACAGAAACAATACAGATATCTGGGATCCCCGGGTTTCACAGAGCCACTACTGAAACCCGACGTTCCCCTGGTCGTGTGGATAGCCTGTGCAATGAAATCCTAGACCCCTACGGGCGCGGCAAGTTACCCGCCAAAACCTGAAGCGAGGCAGCCCCCTTCAGCAACGTGAATGGACCACCCAGCACTTCACGGAATCCGGTAACTTGGGCACCCCTCCTGGGTCAACCTGTACCCCCTACGAGTGCGGCGAATAGCCCGTCAATCCTAGAGTGAAGCCCCCTCCGTCTCAATGCCATGAGATGCGGGCTTGTTGCCCTCTAGAACCCGGCTACCCGTGCACCCCTCCGCGGGGTAATCCTAGTACAGAAAGTAAAATATACATACACCGGGTACATCGACCGCAACCAGGTCGTGCCCCAAAATAATAATACAATCAGGCAGTGACGGCAGTCCACATGTCGGACGCTCGCCCCGCAATATCAAATGTACATAATACAACAGAACTGTACTAGCATTGCATCCAGGCTATCCCCCACGACCGATCCGCAACATCACAGCAAAAACAAAACATCAACGTGAAAGTCACGTTCGCAAATCCGTCTAACCGGGCTATAGCAGTTAGACCGGATTTACCGATCAAGTGACATTCACGGTCGCAGATATAATGTAAATACTGTGAAAAATGTGTTTAAAATTTTCCGATTGACCAAAAATTAACAAGTGGGCCCCAATCAAAACTGTAGCACTCACAGAAAACTTGGGCCCAATTTTAATATTCCAAAACCCCTAGTTACAGCCCATAAGCCCACTGCAAAAAAATTTCCACACGAACCCATACAACTGCGGCGGAAGCGCGGCCAGAAGGGGATTTTGGCCGCCCTTCCGCGGTCGTACGGACGAATTGTGTCAGCAAATTTTTCCAGTGTTCTTATAACTCCCTGCACATCATTCTGAGACCACCTGAAAAATTTTTAGACTCCAAAAAATTTCGACAGAAACTGATGCGAAGGCAATACGGGTTTTGGAACTTTTTGATCGATCGGAAATGCAAACACATTACACAAAGCAAGACTAAGTTAATGGCGAGGCTCTGATACCACTGTAAGTGCACGGCGGCGCCCCGGCCGTCAATCCGACGGCCAAATGCGGAAGCGGTGAAAAACTTTAAATTTTGCGGACTTAGCAAACCGGCACCACCGCGCACTAAACACCCGGATCGTAACCATTAACAAGTCTAAGCTAACTAGAAGAAGGGTTAGAGATATACCGACGATCCAAGTCCTCCGGTCTTCTCGTCATGGTCCCGATCTCCTGCGGAAAAGTCCCGTCTCCTCCTTGTCGCCGGAAGTGCACCACATCGCCTACTTTGTTTACGGGCTCCCACCTCAATGCAGAGGCAACTCGGGCACGAAGCCGGCTACTCGACGTGCCCAAGGTTCGCTGTAGAATATGTAGTCCTCAAGTCTCATTTGGGGTTTTGGAGCTTTGCCATTTGGTGGAAGAAAAAGAGAGCTTGGAGAGAGGTGGGGAAAAATGTAGCATACCAAAAATGAGAGTAACATTTTTCCACCCAAAAATGAAATGAATCCCATTCCTCTTTGGAATGGCCGCCCCCCCCCCTCCCACTTCACAAGTGTGATTGGAGAGAGAAAGAGAAAAGGTCAAGGGGGTGGGTGGAACAATAATGAAAAAGGGAATCATGAAAGAACATGATAACAAACAAAAACCACACACAACCACAACCACCAAGTCCACAAAGTCAATCCATCATGAGAAGGAGAAGTCAATGATGGTGCACATCATGAAAACCATCATGATGCCAAAATATGCAAAGAACCCCCTCCACAAATGCCTATTTGCAACAATGCAAATAAACCCTCCTCCACCAATCTTCGGCCAATGAACGGAACAAAGGAAATTGGCCGAAACGGAAAGCAAACTGGCAACTCCAGAAAACTGGTCCCGTAATAAATTACGGGAAAACCCCAATACTGTGCATACACACCCGCATCTGAATTTCGACCGAAATACAAATGCAATGAGACAAAGTCTACACTGTACTATACTAGGATCCGGCTTATACCAAAGCCGGCTAGTAATATCCGTTTGATCCTGATCCGTGCAATACCGCACGTATCTGATCGAACTCTGCCATATAACCATACGGCCTATAGTACAAACTGTCCGATCCTGATCCGTGCAATACCGCACGTATATGATCGGACCTTGCCATATCTCCATACGGCCTCTACAACCTTTCGCCCGAAAGCTGAGTAACTGAATGTGGGGGACTCTAAAGACTCATCAACACCTTGGTTGTGGATTTAACCACTAGCACGTTAGAGGTATTAGCCAATACATAACGGGCTACCAGGTATTGACTAAAAGGGACGTCCGTGAGCGAACTCAGCCTGACACCCTACTGAGCCTGTCAGTGACAATATCCGTGCAGTCCGGTCCGTTCGTCTATGAGTATCGCATGGCGGGCCTAGGGGGTTGGTAAAAGTCAGACCCCCAAAAGCGGTACAAGTCGTGTCGGAGTGTAGCCCAGAACACCCTGAGATACTATTGGAATACCTACCAGTAAATCTCCTTGCCTTGGCCAAGGACTTTGTGTAATGGCTCTCCTAGACACAGCACGACCTCACCCCCAATACCGGGAGAGACGAACCCCTGAAGATACGCTCACTGCCTCCATGTGGCTCGGGACTGTACCCAACTAAAACCTGTTTGCACGACTCCTTTGAGCCGTGGTAGGGTAGTAATCAAAGTACAGTGGGAACTCACACGAGACAAATGACGATCCCCAGGTCGATGAACTAACCAGCACACATGTCACCAGGGAACTGCCATCTGACGTCTGGTATATGACCAACTAGCATGTTCCCGGCGAGTCCTGTCCGGTGTACTCATAACCCAATGAGCACCTGTATACATCTTAGGTGATCCAACTGACACCAGTGGCTTGTGAGACCGGCCACCGCCCCTCGTCGGGGTCTCGGCTGTATACACTAGTCTACTATGGAGAATCGATGCCCTGTCTCGAAACTCTCACGACTAGGGACCTTTTAAGGATAAGCTTATAGACCCCAGCTCCCATTTATATGATCGCCCTCATACTGCTGGTGGTCAAGCAAGAATCCTAGGGGCTCTATCAACGTGTAATAGCGACGTGTCAGGTCACCTAAAGCAGTACACGATGATAAAGGTAAACCAGATAGCATACTATCATCTCGAGTAAGACTGTCCTACCGGGATAGGTCCTCCCTCAATCATTACAATCACGTACCTGTGACCTAATAATTGACTCTGAGGGCACTACCTCCAACAGATATGACCTAGTCTACAATGCCTCAAGAAGGATTCGTTCATTTCTGAACTTATCCTCTTGTGTGTGTTCCGTATACTAAGAACCATAGTTTGATTTAGAACATTAATGCTTTTAGATAACGTGCCTGAACCGATCAACTTTTGATATAGGAAATGTTCAAAACATTGTCCAACAATACAAAATTTTATCGTTTCTTTACTAATAAAGAGACAGATATGATTTTGCATAACAGGTTCGGTATCTAATAACATTCGTTCAGAATCAATGTATTTGTAATACAGGGTGACAGTGACCAACAGACTTGGCTGCAACACTTGCCCCGTTTTCTGCCTCATGAAACTTATCACCCGTTCTCAGTCCTCTACCTTTCTGTAGCCCTATGTAACAGATTACATATCTGGGATCCTGATCCAGTATCATATACCCAGGATGTAGAGGATACAGAGAAACAGTTCTTTGTAACGAACACACCCGAAGATGATGCATCAGCATGCACTCTCTTCGTTTGGGCGGCATGGGAATTCTGGTAATCCCCAATTTCCTGCTCTGTCTTATAACAATTATAAGTTGGAGCGGGACCAACGTTCCCCAGCTCAGTATGACAAGCGGGTTCGGTTAATATTTCCGTATTATTATCTTGATTAAGGCGTGATATGGTCGCTACCTGGAGAGAGAGAGAAGAAAACACTCAGCGTGCGCTCTGCAAGAATAGATTGGTTATTATTTTATCTAATCAGGATGGCTCCCACTGCTTTTTATCAAATCTTCCTTCAAACCCTAAAAGGAAAGACTAGCCGGGATTAATTACACACTACAAGTTCGCCAATCTTTCAGCCAGGCCAGTGTCGGTACTTTGAGGGAGGTCCCCCATGCTTTCGCACGAACCTAATTAATGTAAACCTCGTTTTCCCAGAGGCGTAACCTCGTTAACACCTTTCTAGACACCTACTTGATCGGCTAATTGTAATGTATAAAACTCTCCCAGGAGTAACTCTTACTCGCAGTGGGTATCGGGATCCAACTATCTCATAGAAGGTATGCATTCTCATTGCAAATTTCAACACTTGAAATTCCCGATAATATTTCGCCCCAAGCGATCTATGACCTTGACTGAGTCAACAAATCATAGACCACAAGTAAAGTTCAACCCGTCATTTCTCGATTGAATTAAACCCACCCGCACGACCCTTGACTGAGTCAACAAGGCCGCACGACTACCCTAATCCAATCGCATTATATGCTTTGCAGATAAACAATAATCAGCTACCGCACACTACGCCTTGACTGAGTCAACAAACGCAGCACGAATACTAACTATTACCTATCTGAAATGACGGAGGTCTACGACAGGTTTTTAAGAAAACCTTTTGCGTAATGAACTTTATATCGTTGTAGGATCGAATGAATTTTGAAATGGAGTGTTTTTGAGGCTTTTCTAGTTTTGCTAAAGGAGTCACTCCCGGTGAAGGGATCGTCGGTCCTTTCCTCGTCGAATGAGGTGCGGGATATATCTTATATATCACTGTGCAAAGAAAAAACTCTTAAAAGCAATCAAAAGACAAACCGAGTGTGTAGCATCTGCCAGTTATTGCTAAAGGAGTCACTCCCGGTGAAGGGATCTCGGTTTTTTCCTCATCGAATAAGGTGCAGGATATATCACATATACCGCTGTGCAAAGCAAGAACTGTAGCTACCTGTTTTATTTTGAAATTCGATTCTGCAACATCTTAGGTTTCTTTTCTTTTCATTAATCACATTAATGAAGTCCCATCATTTAATTACCTAAACATCACAGATAAATACGACGTACACTTATGCCATCCGCATTCGCCTCGATGTCCCCTCGTGCACCGTTAGGTTAGGTGACTAACGGCAGAGCGGGGCAGGGCTAGCGCGGGTGTAAAACATAAGTAACGTCTATATAATATATCATATATACTATATACTTTATCTATCACAGAACATCACATGATCACATCACAGATATCGCAGCAGAAGAATCATATGAAATATTGGATATACTAGGACGTCCGTGTTTTCAATACGAGCCAGTACAAAACACGGATTCCACGGTCGTGATGAATAGCCAAACCCACACCCCTAGACCCCTACGAGAGCGGCAAGCAACCCTACCAATTCTAGAGTTAGGAGACCCGGACTCGACTCCTCGAGTTGGTCTCCCACTGGACTCCAGAACCCGGTTACTTGTGCTCCCCTCCTTGGGTCTATCCTGGTGCGGAAAAGTAAATAATATACAAAAGGTGACATCTTCCGCAACCTGGAAGTGCCCCAATAAAAGAATATTACATACAAGTTTTTACATGAATGAAAATGAAAAACACTCATCTCACATAAAAACCCCGGCTATTCAAACACGACGATCCAATATAACATATCCAGCAACACATAACATCACATGTCATCAACGTAAGTAAACATGCGTATCCCAATTGTCGTTGACATATAGCAACGAAACCGGCGATATCACATATTACACTTACGGTCACAGAAAAGAAAGTGTAAAACTACAACAGTTGGAATCCGCAACCTCCATAGACATCGCATGCCTAATCAAATGAATTTCTTAGACATCGCATGCCTAACAATTATAAACCCCGCATTTTAGTCTCATTATCGAAAACTCTTTTCAATATCAAATCGGGCAATTCAACAAGATTCCCGACATCCTGATCGAATGCTCGTCGCAAACTTCAGTAGGCGGCCGCACCCCCGACGCCGTCGACGAAGTGCACCAAGGCAGAACACCGCTGCCGCGAGCACCCGAACGGATGCTTTCGGTGATGGGGATCTCCTACAGTCACTTGGTCGGGGCTATGGAGTGAGGCTGTCTATTAAGTTTACCCGGCGAGTATCCGCGTACGCTACGTGATTGCGACGGACTTTTGATCACATCAAAACTCCGTGGCAACCGATCAAGTGAGACTAAAGTGCTACGTTTATAACATTTATTCAGTTATCTCATAACTACTTGTGAATTCCAATTATTGTATCACATTCCAGATAAATAGAAAATGTTAAACTTTCCGATCGAACATTCAAACACCCAAGTTTTCCCGATACAGATCAACACATGAAATAAGTCTAACAACATTCAGTTCGTGCCTCAGTACCAACGGTCCAGCCGTAGAAGGGTCAAGCCAACGCCTCACATGTGGCACGCCGTACTGCCCCAAACCCGAAGGTTCAAAGGGCAGTTCGAGACGGTCACATAATCGAGTTAAGGTTTGTTGTCTTCTAGAGGGACCATCGCGTTACTTGCACTACTTAGAACGTCGTTAAACTACGGAAAAATCCAACACTTGGAAATTTCCCGACAGGGGAAAAATTGGGTATTTATATCCGGTCGAACTTTTTAACATATTCTAAAATTTATCCGGAAAGCCACATAGACAAAATCTGATACTCCGATCGAAACACCGAATCCCCAAATCAACCCAGAAAATAAAACTCTGGAATAAATATTAAAATATTCCCAGGAAAACCAGCACTGACAATTATTGATTAAGGTGCAAATTTCGATGAACAATACGACAAAATGGCCGCGGATCCGCCGCACAAGCCATGCTCGTGCCGCGGATCCACGGCGTAATGAGGGAATTAGGTCATCAAAATTCACTGTAACTCTTAGATATCCCTGCTGATTTTTCTGCATATTTTTAATGTTGAAAAATCCCAGATTTTAGAAAAAGGACAGAGAGCATTTTTTGAGTTGGGTTTCGGGTCGATCGGACTTCTAACTCCGTCTAGACTTCGCCTAAGGCTCTAGCTAGGCTCTGATACCACTGTAGGGTTCCTAGGCATCCTAATGAGGTCTCAAAAGGCATCAACCATGCCAATTTCAAATTTAACGGTTGCCGAGAAACCCTAATACGGATCGTTGGCTAGATATATAGGCAAAAAAGAAACTAGTTAACAAAATAACTAAAGGAACGGAAATACAACCTTTGTAGATCCGGTCCTCCACCTCCACGGCTCCGTGATGAAGTCCTCTCCGCTGTCCATATCAAATCCCGGGCTCTAGCGTCGGCTTCATCGGAGAAATGGCGAGCTAGGTCGTCGATGTCCATGCCGAAGATGATCTACGTCGAGGCATCGCTAGATCAAGCTCCAACTTCACCAAGTCTAGAAAACTTGTGAAGGAAACACACTCTACTACTTGGCAAGAGGTAGAGGATGAAGAAATAGGAAGTGGGTAGACTTTAGAATTGGATTTCTCACTCATTTTCATCAATCACCATTGATGAAGAAAGGTTTTCTTCAATGAAGAAGATGAAGAAGAAGAAGCAAGTATTATGATAAGTTTCATAATAAAAAAGGATAAATGATATCAATACTTATCATAACCTAACCCTAGTTAAGTGTAGAGAATAGACCATGGTTTGCTTAAATGGTTAGGGTTAAGAATGAAGACAAGAATGGTGACTAAGTCAAAGGTTCATGAATCTTCAACAAACAAACAAACAAAGCCACCATTCTTTCTTTATCTTTTCCAAAACAAATAAATAAATAAATAAATAAGATAATCAAAACCCTAATCATTAACTTAACCATGGTTTAATCTTTACACTTAACCAAGTTAACATGTATCATCAAACATGATACAAACATTTGCACAAAAAATATATCACATATACAACTTGTACAACCAAGTGAGAAAATCCATTTAAAGTGAACCAATACTAGTTAATGCAAAGTAATATATCAAATATATAATTATACATTAAATCATTAAATCAACACTTGATTTAACGATCCGGTCATATCGCATATAACCGACTAATATCAAATGTATCGGCTTATCGAATCAATCTTCGATTCGATAACTAGGTTATATCGCATACAACCATTCGACACATTGTTCGCGAGAATGAAATACGGTATCACATACACGCATTATTCTCGTTCCCGCACATATCTCATATGCCCTCCTATTTCGTTTCGCTTGAGCCAGGAAACCTCTGTGTAGGACTCTAAAGACTCGTCAATACGCCGGCAGCAGGTGATGATCATATCAAACGCCTACAAGCCGCAAGCGGTCTGCTAAACGTAACGGCCACCCGGGTATTGAGCGATCAGAAGATCGACGAGCAAGCCCGCTCACACTCCAGTGAATCCAACCAGTAACACTACCGTACAGTCCGGTCTGATCGTCTGATATGTCGCATATCTTGCCTAGGGGTGGTAAACATCAGACCCCAATAGCTCGATAAGTCGTGTCGATATGAGGTCTATAACAATTCGAGAAACTACTGGTAACACTTACCAGTAAATCTCAGCAACCCTGGCCAGGGATTTCCTGTTATAGCCAATCGAACACAGCGCAACATCTCCCCCCTATACCGGGAGAGACGAATCCCCTCCTATCGCTCATTGCCTCCATGTGACTCGGGACTGTACCCAAAAACCACCGTTTTGCACGCCCTCTTGGACGTGGTAAGGTGGAAATCAAAGCACAGTGGGAACCACACAAGACTCTATGACGATCTCGGGTCAACAGACTACTCTGTACCAGTGTCACCAGAGAACTGCCATCTGACGTGAGGTATAATACCATCTGGGAGTTCTCGGCGAGTCCTTCCAGTGTACCCAGTCTCTACTGAGCACCCGTATATCATCTCTGATGTCAAACACCAATGGATATAGGATCATCCATCGCCCATCTGTATGGGTCGAGAAGGTATACGCTAGTCTACTCTGGTATATCGATGCCCCGTCTCGATACACCCACGACTAGGGACTTTGAAGGATGTACTTATGGACTACCATGTCCCCACTAGTATGATCCGCATCATAGTCCAGGTAGTCAAGTACACATCCTAAGGGCTTTACCAACATGTAACAGAGAGACACCCAGTATACACGTTAAGGTAAAGTGTAACCAGATAGCATACTATCATGTCGAGCAAGAAAGTCCTCCCTATATATGTCCCAGCATCCACTACAATATACATCCTATGTACAGTAATGGCCTCTAGGGCATACATATAACTAACAAAATGATGGGACGCATTGGAATTAATGCAAGAAAATAAACCTAGTAAAAGTCGTTGGAACACTTTGAAAACCACTCGGTTCTTTTCAAAAACCAGCATTTTAAACGCGGAGCTTGAACCACTCCTTTTAAAAGCTATCTCGTTCCATCGATTATATCAAGTTCACTACGTTCACGGTTTCGCCAAAACCATTCGTAGCCCTCCGTCATTTTGTATGGATATTCAATAGTATTCAAGCTATGTTTGTTGACCTTCGTCAAGGCATAGTGATTGGTAGCTGTTGGGTGTTCATATGTAGCATAGATAGATGCGTTGGTTTGGGACAGTCGTATTACCTTGTTGACCTTCGTCAAGGGTATGTACGGGTGGGTTCAAATTAACCTAGATAATGATGGGTAGAACTTGACATGTGACTTATGATTTGTTGACCTTCATCAAGGTCATAAGAGCATGGGGCAAAAATCCACATCGGGAGTTTCAAAAGTACTGAAATTTGCTAGCGCTGCATACCATTTGGAGTGTGATGATTCTGGTAGGATTCCTTCAGTTTTGTCACGCGATGATATTTGGATCCCGATCCTACTGTGAGTATATGCTACTCCTCGGGAACTTTCTCACTTAACGATCAATGCTACAAACCAAGTAGGTGTCTAGAAAGGTGTTAGCGGGGCTACGCCCATAGGGAAAAGAGGATACTTAATTAAGGAACTTCGTGAAAGCGTTGGAAAACTTCCCTCGAAGTACCGACACTGGCCTGGCTGAACGGTTAAGCAAGTATTGTACGGTGAGATTGATCCTGACTAATTCTTCCTTTATGGTTTGAGGAGGGATTCGAGAGACAGTGGGAGCCATCCTGTTTAGATAAATTAAAAACCAATCTAAACTTGCAAGAGCATCATGCTAAGTGTTTTCTGCTCTCTCTCTTAATTGCAACGACCCAGTGACCGCACCTAGGTTACATCTAGATAATAAAATGACTGAATCTGACTGTTTTGACTGACAAAGGTCTGTCCAGATGTCCATTGCCCATGACAAGCTGGGACACCTCTTGACTGATCCAACCCCTGCCGTCTCAGGTCCAGTTTCCCCTGTCACGGATATTGATATCCGTAGGACATCGGAAGAAGACTGTGCGAAAGCCAAGTGCCTCGTGTTAGCCTCAGTTGATGGTACATACCAGAGGCAGCACGAGAAGATGGACTCAGTTTCTATCTTCCTCCATAACAAAGATTTATATAGAGAGCAATCTCGTATCGCAAGATATGAGACCTCGAACGAATTGTTTCTAGCGAGGTTGGCTATCGGGTCATCTGTAAGGGGCAACGTCCTTACAGAGACCAGCTCTTTTGAGCTCATGGACCTAAAGACCACGTTGAAGAACGGGTCAAATGCTGACTTAGTTCAACAGTCTCTACCTACTACCCTGAAGGAAACCAGGGAAGTAGAAAGAAAGGGAAGGGCAGAAGTTTCGGGACTGGATGTAGTAAAAGAGGGATGTTCCTATTGTAACGGGAATGAACATGGGCAGAAGGATTGCAGGGCTTGCAAAGCTAGTAGCCAGAATTCAAAGCATGTTGTGGCTTCGGCTTCAGGTGTGTTTGTAATAGAGAACTGTATGTCAGTTAACCCTACTTCCTGGGTATTGGATACCGGATCAGGATCTCATATCTGTAATTCGTTACAGGCTCTGAGAAACCGTAGGGTTATCAGGAAAGGTGATATGACTCTCAGGGTTGCTAACGGAATGAGCATGTATGCTGAATCCGTAGGGGAATATCATCTAGGACTGACAACTGGGCCGATATTGATTCTGCGTAACGGTTTTTATGTACCAGGTACGACTTGTAATATCATATCTGTATCCTTAATTTCTAAGGAAGGATATGATTTTACTTTTGTAAGCGATGTAGTTAACATCCACCTAAATCAAGTTCTGATTGGGTCAGGTACATTACAAAATGGAATATACGTATTGAATCAAGCTCAGATCTTCAGTGTCCAGAACACACTTAAAAGAAAGTCTCCGGAAACAAATCAGGCTTTCTTATGGCATTGTAGACTGGGTCACATTAATGAGATACGGTTAACAAAGTTACATAAAGAGGGATAGTTGAATCCGTTCGAGTATCAGTCTTATGCCACTTGTGAATCTTGTCTCATGGGAAAGATGACAAAGACTCCGTTCACTGGACACGGAGAAAGAGCAAGCGAGCTCTTAGGACTCATACACAGTGATGTGTGTGGTCCAATGTCTACACATGCGCAAAGTGGTTATTCATACTTCATTACTTTCACAGATGATTTCTTTAGGTATGGGCATGTCTTCTTGATGAAGCACAAATCCGAGGTCTTTGAAAAATTTCAGGAATACAAGAATGAAGTTGAAAAACAAACAGGCAAAAGTATCAAGACACTAAGATCTGATCGAGGTGGTGAATACTTGAGTGCCGAGTTTCTGGGCTACTTAAAAGAGAATGGAATTCTCTCTCAGCTTACTCCTCCATACACACCACAACACAACGGTGTATCGGAAAGGCGGAATCGAACCCTATTGGATATGGTTCGTTCCATGATGAGTAAGGCTGAGTTGCCGCGATCCTTCTGGGGTTATGCGCTAGAAACAGCTGCATATCTCTTGAACAAGGCTCCAACCAAGACTGTGCCTACCACCCCATATCAGATGTGGAGTGGGAAGAAACCATTTCTCAAGTACCTTAAGACATGGGGATGTCCAGCTTTTGTAAAAAAGCAGCATGCGGACAAGCTCGAGGCACGCTCAGTACTGTGTAAGTTTGTGGGATACCCAAAGAACTCCAAGGGGTATCTTTTCTATTCCGCAGAGGAACAAAAGGTTTTTGTTTCTCAGCATGCCCACTTCTTGGAAACTGAATTTTTAGAAAATCAGATAAGTGGGAGCGCAATAGAACTGGAAGAAATTCCAGAACCATAAGCTATTACTGAAAGCTTGGAAGAACCAGAAGTTTCAAGTGAACCGGAGATCCCAGCGCCACTCCGCAGGAGTAGTAGGCAGTCTCATCCGCCCGAGAGATACTACGGTTTTCTCATAGACAGGGATAGAGAGGATTGCACTATGGATTATGGTGAGCCTACTAGCTTCCAGCAAGCCATTCAGAGCGGTGACTCGGTAAAATGGCTGGATGCAATGCGGGCCGAGATGGAGTCTATGTACACCAACAAAGTTTGGACTTTGGACTTTGCTCCAGAAGGGGTAAAACCCGTAGGCTGCAAATGGATCTTCAGAAAGAATATTGGTGTAGATGGGCAGGTTGAGACCTATAAAGCTAGACTTGTTGAAAAGGGTTTTCGTCAAAGACCTGGTTTGGACTATGACGAGACCTTTTCTCCAGTGGCTATGCTGAAATCCATTCGGATCCTTCTTGCCATTGCTGCCTTCCACGATTATGAAATCTGGCAGATGGACGTAAAGACGGCTTTCCTAAATAGAAATTTGGAAGAGTGCGTCTATATGGATCAGCCAGAGGGATTCATTCAGAGTGGGAGCAGCGGTAGAGTGTGCAAGTTGCTCAAGTCTATTTATGGACTTAAGCAGGCATTGTGGAGTTGGAACATCTGCTTTGATGATACTGTCAAGGAATTCGACTTTATCAAAAACCCAGATGAACCATGCATTTACAGTAAGATTGTAGGGAGAACTGTGGTATTCCTCATCTTGTACGTGGATGACATTCTCCTAATAGGAATTGATATTCCTATGCTACAGTCAGTCAAAGGATTCTTGTCACAGAGGTTCTCCATGAAGGACCTGGGCGATGCCAACTACATTCTGGGGATCCAGATCTATCGTGATAGATCTAAGAGGATGTTAGGACTTTCACAATCAAGGTACATCGACACCATACTGAAAAGATTCAGTATGGAAGATTCCAAGCGCGGTAATTTACCGGCTTGTCACGGGATCACCCTCTCCAAAGAGATGTCTCCTAAGACTGATTTGGAAAGGGATCGCATGTCTATTATACCCTACGCTTCTGCAGTAGGCTCTATAATGTATGCGATGTTGTGTACCAGACCAGATGTAGCATACGCATTGTAAGCCGGTATCAGTCGAACCCAGGGGAGAAACACTGGATAGCGGTAAAGAACATTCTCAAGTACCTGAGAAGGACTAAGGAGATGTTCTTGGTGTATGGCGGAAAAGACCTCCAGCTCGAGGCCTTTGCTGACTCCAGCTTCCAGAGTGACAAGGATGACTCCAAGTCCATGTCGGGTTATGTCTTTACCCTCAATGGAGGGGCGGTTTGCTGGAAGAGTTCCAAGCAGGAGACCGTTGCTGACTCAACTATGGAAGCGGAGTACATAGCTGCTTGCGATGCCGCAAAGGAAGCTGTCTGGATGAAGAAGTTCCTCACGGAGCTTCAGGTGGTTCCTACCATTGTTGATCCAATACCGCTGTATTGCGATAACAACGGCGCTATAGCTTTAGCGAAGGAACCCAGGTCCCATCAGAAGTCCAGACACATTTTGAGGCGGTACCACCTGATCAGGGAGATCGTAGATCGCCGGGAGATCGAGGTGAAGAGAGTAAATACGGAGAACAACACTGTAGATCCACTCACGAAGGCCCTACCCCAGACTCAGTTCGAGCAGCTGATCGAGATGATAGGTCTTCGATACGCCAGTACATGGCCATAGTGCAAGTGGGAGATTGTTAGTGTATATGCCCTAGAGGCCATTACTGTATCATACTAGCTTGTATATTACTTGATAGAAGCTTGGGATATTCACAGTTGTATAGACAATCTTGCTCAAAATGGTAGTATGCTACTTGGTTTGTCTCTACTTCAATATGTGCAAGTGTTTCTTTTAGCATATCGCTTATATACATATTAGTAGAGCCCTTAGAATCTTTGCTTGATTACCAGCGTTATGATGGCGCTCACACTCGTGGGGCTGGGTAATCCATAAGCACATCCTTATATAGGTCCCTAGTCATAGGACTATCGAGACAGGGCATCGATACTCCAGAGTAGACTAGCGTATGCGCTTCTCATCCCAGCGGGGGAGACGGTCTATCCCACAGCCGTCAGTACGTCGTACTTAAAATAGTATGCGGGTGCTCGTTAGGTTACGAGTACACTGGACAGGACTCGTCAGGAACTGTTGGTTGGTATTATACCTATCGTCAGTTATCAGTTCCCAGGTGACATGAGTACAGCTTAGTCCGCCGACTTAACACTGTCACTTCGCCTCGAGTGTGTTCCCACTGTACTTAGATTACTACCCTACCACGGCTCAAAGGAGTCGTGCAAACAGGTAGTAGTTGGGTGCAGTCCCGAAGCACTTGGAGGCAGTGACGGTTAGACAGGATTCGTCTCTCCCGGTATTGGGTGTTGACATCGCGCTGTGTCTGGGAGAGCCATTACACAAGTAGTCCCTGGCCAGGGCAAGCGAGATATACTGGTAGGTTTCTAGTGTTATCTCAGGGTGTTCTGGGCTACACTCCGACACGACTTGTACCGCTATTAGGGGACTGACATTCACCTCCCCCTAGGCCCGCCATGCGATGTATCAGACGAACAGACCGGACTGTACGGAGATTGTCACATACAGGCTCAGTAGGAGTTCGGATGGGTTTACCTCATCGGCTTTCTTATCGACATCTACCTGGGGACCGTTACGTACAGCTAGTGCCGCTTGCGGTCTGTGGTTAAACCCACTGCCAGCGTAGTGTCGAGTCTTTAGAGTCCCACACAGAGAGTTTCCCTGCATTGAGCGAAACATGTAGAGGCCGTATGGTTTTACGGCAGGGCTACGATCACTTATGTGCAGTTGTGTGCGTATGCTGTTCGGGCAGGCAATACTAGTAGGCTTTGGTTTAAGCCAGATCCTAGTATTGCACAGATGGATTTGATTTGTCTTCTGTGCATTCGCATTCTACGGAATGCGGATGCGGGTGTGTATGCACAGTTTTGAGGAGCGATAAAGGAGGAGGTGCCCCATTAGGGTTTTAGCAGTTGGTTCGGCCAAAACCGTAATGTGGCACACTCATTAGTGTTTTGACAATTCATTTGGTCAAAACCATTATGAGCCGGAGACATTATTTACTAATCCTTTTAGTGATAGATTAGTGATGGCTAATTGCGTTGACCATTTGACCACTTAGACCTCTCTTGACTTTGTTGACCCGTTGACCGTGTTGACCATTGACCTTCAAGAGAGATCTACCCTCTTCTTTCATTTTCTTTTTAATTTTTGATTATGATAATGGTCAATTCAATGTAGCATCAACTTTATCATGATAGGATTAGTAATGATGGTTTTGGGTGTATTATTGCAACCATGGTTCATTTTCTTGGGTTAATCTTTTCATTATTCTCTCTTCATTCTCTCTCTTGAAGTGAAAAAAAAAAGGTCTCATGGTTGCTAAGTTCTCCTCCTTCTTCCTCCTCTTGATCTCATGTGTTGAGAGAAAAAGATCCCACAAAGACAAACACATCCATACATCTCCTCTACACATCCTAGGTCTTCTTGACTAGCAATCTCTTTGCCCTAGTTGCCTCGGCTCGAGGTGGAGCTCGATGTACGTCTCTCGGGTGGATTGTCTTCGACTCAAGAAGGCCGCGGAGGTGCCCAAGGTCCGGATCGACGCTTGGAGCTTGGATGGACGAGCAGGACAGCGGAATGAAGACCCAAAGGACCGGTTTCGTGAGGTATATTTTCTACAGCATAGTAGTTAAAACCTCTTGTAGTTTACTAGTTTCTAGTTTAGCAAAGATTCGTGCTTTAAGTCCATGTTGCCTTGCGCCAAAAATTTGTTTCTCGCTGTTTCCGCCTCCCCGTATGAACCGGGGTAAGCAACATGGACTTACACCAAACACCCCTAACCAACAGCAGACAACTACCCATAAAAACCAAACCCCAACACTTCCATCAATAGCCGGCGTCGCCGGAATTTCTCCTTGAGTCGCCGGCTAAGGCCGGTGGGGTGGTGCTCGTGTCTTAGGTGGTGCTCTAGGGTCACTAGTACATCACTAAAATCTTGTTTGGTCAATCACTAAAAATCTCAGATCACAGCAGATCACAGAGACTCAAAAAGGACATTAAAAATACGATATTACACAAATCGATATTTAAAGAGTTCTACGCTACAACCAACGAGCTATACAACATAAAAACTCCTATTTAACAGAGTAGGGTTCATACCTATCAACACTTGCTTCCAAGATCCAAGCTTTCCTAGCTCCAAGTGATCTAGAAGCAAAAACCAAGACTTGATGTATTTTTATGATTTATTTTGGAATTTTGGAGATTTATAAGCTTGGATTGAAGCAAAAGGGAAAGGAAAAGATCAAGAGCAGAATGGGGGAGGAAGAGCTCGGCCAAGAGATGAGGTGGGGGTTTTGTGTGGAATTTCCTAGAAATTTCTAGTGAGAATGCAATAAATGCACACGTAAATGCATTCACTTGCACATTCATGCATCTCCTCGATTCTTTTCTTTTTCCTTAAAATTAATCCTAATACCCAAACAAATATCTAGATATTAACTGAGGGTTTAATTAACTCAAACTTAATGTTGAAAAGATCACTTGAGAGAAATTTCTCAAAATGTGAATACCGTATTAAAGTAATATTAAAATTGGGAAAAATCAAATTGAACCAAAACGTCCCATATACCCCCAAAGCTTGCGCACTATTTTATTTTAGCTAAACTAGGTGCTGGCATGTCTATATGGACGTTTGATCACAGTCAGGTTAAAACAGAAAATACCGACAAATTTACCCTAAAACGGAAAAATTCGCCTAACGATTTCTAAAACGTTACAATCTCCCCCATTATTGAAATTCGTCCCCGAATTTAAAATTCTCACTAAGCGTACCTTCAAAGAAAAGAGTACAAAACTCCTAAATCTCGCTCGCAGCCTCCCAAGTGATCACCTCACAATTCAGCTACGTCCAAGAAAACCCTCCACAGATGGAAAGACCCTTGACCTAAGTTTCTTCACCTGCCGAGCCACTATCACAAATGGCTGCCGGTGAACGAAACGATCGCGTCCAAGTTAAATGGTCTGGTGCTGAATCATGTGAGAAAGGTCATGAAGGTAATTGCAAAGTATCGACACTAGAATACGGGGTGAAAACTCAATAATCTGGGTGGAAGTGCCAAATCAAAGGCAACGAAACTAACTCGCTTTAAGGATCTCAAAAAGACCTACAATCCTGGGATAAGCTCCCCAAAACTCAACACATCATTCATCGAAAAATCCTTATGAATTCATGATCTCCCACTGCCAACTCAAGTCTGCGACCACCATGGTCGGCGTAAGACCTCTGTCCGCACTGGACTACTCTCATCCTGACCTGAACCTACTGAATCATCTCCGAAGTCTCTAGACTAGCTGGGGTCCAAAAATCCTTTTTACGCAGAGTCAAAAAAACAGAATGGCGATCGACACAACCTAACAACAAAACCTAAAGGTTGCCAATTGGAATGTCTCCTGATAACAGCTATCGAAGGAGGACTCAAACAATGGCAAGTGACGATCCTAACAGCCAACAAATACTTAGTACGTACGCACATGCATATCCTCCAGAGTCTGTATAGTCCGCTCAACTGACCATCGTCCCACATACGGAAAGCGGAGCTAAAGCTCAACCAGTACCTAAGGCTTCCTGAAGCTTCTTCCAACTACGGCTAGCGAACAGGGTTCCCCCAATTGGATACGACGCATGAAGAAACTCTGTGCAACACACAAACTTAACAAAGAACAACTGAGCAAACTGAAAATAACGGAAAAAAACA
Organism: Agapanthus africanus; assembly: GCA_030015575.1. Classification (NCBI taxonomy): domain Eukaryota; kingdom Viridiplantae; phylum Streptophyta; class Magnoliopsida; order Asparagales; family Amaryllidaceae; genus Agapanthus; species Agapanthus africanus. Next base: position 650,409,654 of record JASDDO010000019.1, on the reverse strand, counting down.
CCTCAAATGGAGTCATACTATGACTAAACCTGGGTAGACTCCACAACGAAAATTCATGGAGATCTGCTCTCATTCCCTCTCCGGAACGGCTAAAGATTGCAACTCTCCAGCCTGTCTCAAATGCTCAACCTTAGCTCACAACAACACAGACACCTTGAAACGAAATTCGAAACTTCACCTTTTTCATCCTGCCCACCAGTAACTAACTCTCAAGTCACATTACCACTTGGCGGCACTTGGATGAACACAGAAGGCTGACCGATGTGCCACACGAAAACGATTAAGGAAAAGCGGTCGGGCGCGGACATGAGCAAGCTGTCCCCTCAGTAGAGGCGAACCAAGCTGTACTCCACGATCACACAAAACTGTAAATCTGCAGAAGACTGTCTCTGAACTGTGCACCACTGGAACAAGCTAACCCCGGGCCTACGACTCAAGCATCTGCTACCACAATCGCCTTGCTATGGGAAACCAAAGGATCTCACAAACACAACCCTCCACACGTTCCATCCAATGGCACTGTCTCAACAATCAAAACCCGCTGCATGAAGATGTACATTAAGCTCTTGTAGTCCGTGAAAATCTGACATGACTCTCCGCACAAGTAGCGTCCTCGGATCTTCAACGCACGACCACCTAGGCCATCTCCAGATCATGAGTGGGATATCCTACTCATACTTCCTCTAACTGTCGGGAAGCAAAAGCGATAATTCAATAGTTCTACATCAATGAAAAATCGAGCCCCACTCGCGACACATCACAGTTAAACAACAAAGTCACCCGAACCAGAAAACAAGAAAGAACTGGTGTAGTTGTCAACCGAAACCCCAACTGCTGATGACTCCGCACACAAGCCTCATTCCATAGAAAAAGAATCTCCTTCCCGGACAATTCAGTCAACGGTGTAGCGATACACAACAATCCTGTACGAAACGAAGATAAAAACCTGCTAAGCCCAAAATTTGCGGACCTCTGTCCTGGATATAAGTATGGGTCAAAGCTGTATGGCCTCGATCCTCCTCGGGTCCATACGAAAACCGTCTCCCGTAACTACTAGACCTAGGAGTCAACACAACCAAGCCTGAAAGAACACTCTGAGAATTTAGCAAACTTCTGGGCTCTCCCAATGTCTGCAAAACAAATCTCCAAGTGTTGCTCACATTCCTCACGACTCTTGGAATAGACCAGAATGTCATTAATGACACAACAATAAACTGGTCGAGGAACGGCTTGAAGAAATCTGGTTCATCATATCCACGATTGCTACTAGGGCACTCGTGAGTCCAATGACACCACCAAAACACAAAAAGCCCGTAGCACGCACAAAAGCAGTCTCCGGAATGTCATCACTCCGAACCAGCAACAATGATGACCTGATCCCAAACAAACTTAGAAAATGTCTCACACTCGTGAGCCGATCGAAGAAATTGTCAATGCGAGGTAAAAGATACCTATCCGCACCGTAAGCCGGTTCAATTGACGATCAATCAATACGCATCCTCAACTGCCGTCCTTCTTCTTGACGAACAGAAATAGGAGCTCCCTAAAGCGAAACACTCAGACGCACAATCCTCCCAACCAACAACTCTGCAGCTGATCCTTAAGCTCCCTAAGCTTCGCCGGCTCATCTGGAACAACGTCAGAAAACTCTCGCACGAAGGGACCTGGTCCAACAAACCCACTGTGGATCCGGTATCCTGAATGAATGCCAAGAATCCATGACATCCTCTCCTCAAAAGCCGACTAGTGAAAAGGCTGAATTCAAGCTGTGAGAGGCGGCAGAACTGTCCCCCTGCACAACAAGAACTGACTCGCCGGGAAACAAAACCTGGCTGTTTTCTCGTGGCAGTCCACAGACGCCTAGCACATATCTAACTAGCCCGTGCCCAGGAGAACATCAAATCCAACATCTCTAGAGAGATCAAATGACGGATGAATCTCCTAACCGAATGGCACACGACTGAAATACGTGTTGCGCAACAACAGAATCGCTGACAGAAATTAACACAACAAATGGCTGAACCAACTAACACGACTCTCCTCGTCCCAAACCTCAGCTACTCCCGCGACGGTCATGAAAGCTGTCTCGACGACAAGGCCTCTGTCTCTGGGCTGATACACTGGTATGAATCCTCCACGGTTACGGAACTCCCAAAGTCTCTGGAATACGTGTCTCGTCAACTAGGGCTACATCCACTGGTGCTATGTAGGTGACGGAATGCTGTGTACTGATTGCAAAGAAGAACTGGGTAACAGGGGTGAAAACCTCCTGTCGCTGCGCTCGAATGGCCTCAACCAAAGAACTCATCGTCTGGCGCAAGTCCTGCATCTCTGCCACAAGCCTAGCGATACTATCTGTCGAAGGCGGATCCTTCTGTTCCTGTGCAACGAGCGTGCCCTCCTGGTCAGTCTTCGTCCTACCCGAGTCAATTCTAACCTCGGCCCTCGCTGTACCTCTCTGAGTCCCAATAGTCGTCGGCGGCAAAGGCTGTAAATAGAGATAGGATTCGATATGAATACGGAAATCGAATCACAAGGATATGAATCATCAAGGAAGGAATTTTAAATAATTTGTACTTAGGTCAGTTTAGGCGGAGTACCGCATCGTGAGTATGCTGCAGACATACACACACTTCGTTACTCTGTTTAAGCTACCTACTCCATCATACCAAGGTCATCCTACACTCCGAAAGGTAAAACCTAGCGCTCTGATACCAACTTTGTCACGACCCAAAATTGGCACGTGACGACCCTAATACTACGCAACGTCTACAGGCGTAACGCAGTAAAAGAAAGCCAAAACCCAGAAATCTAAACCATCAAAAGTAATAAGAAATGATAGCATTTTCAAAACCGTTGATATCTCAACCCAAATTCTTTAAAAGTCTAACTTATTTCTTTTAAAATTTTGTCAGCACCTCCTTTGTAAAACAAGCCCCCAAAAATGGGTACAACATAAATATAAAGTAATGCATCCCCAACGGGAGAAAATCCACTCCAAAAGGCGGAAAACAACCACCACAACAAATATACGACGCCGTAGCGAAGAAAGAGACGATATAAATAAAACTGCATAAAAACCTCTAAGTCATGAAATAATATACAATATCGTCCTCACATCAAGTTTCTAAGTCATATAAGATAATGGTAGATGGAGAGTATATGATACAACGAATATACAACAAGCTACATTGGATAACCACGAAACCAATCTAAGCAAAACTGCACACTGTCAGGTGAAGCGGTATCCGCAGCAAAGATGATACGATGGATGAAAATAGCCCTGCCTCTGACTATCCTGAGAAACACCTGCAAACACTGTGGCACAACGGGGGTGAGTTGCCAACTCGTGAATAGTAAAATAATACATGCAGGTAATCGCGAGTATGTACGTAAAGCGCGAATCTAACATAAGCATCTAATAGCCATGAATGGTCATATGTAATGCAAGAATCACGAAAAGTACACTAGCAGGTACAATTAATACATGAAACAATAATATGACGATATGTATGTAACAGTCATGTAAGGTAATCTATAAGGTACTACAAGTACATGAAGTAATGATATGACAATCGGTATGCAATAATCATGCAATAATGATATGAAAAAGTATATATGCAACAGTCATGAAATGTACTCTAACAGGTACAACTAACGCATGAAGTAAGGCATATAAATAAAGGTATGTAAATGCAACAGTCATGAAAGGTACACTAATAGGTACTACTAACACATGAAGCAGTGCATAAACAATAAATGTGGAGTATGGAATGAAATATGTCATTTCCACGGAATCCTGATATCGTGGTAGGATCAAAATCCATCAAGACAACCCAAATCCCAATTCCTCAAATCAGCCCTCCCCAAATTGGTTCTCATATCATATAAGTCTCACAAATCCTGAATGTACAATATCAAGTAAATCTCATATATTCTAAATGAACAAAATCAGCAAATCTCATATGTATCATGTATTCCATATCAAGTATATCTCAAATGTCCTAAATCCAAGATCAAGTGCATCTCTTATATCCTAGGTATATTTGCATGAATCAATATGATGATATATATATAAATTGATATCAATACACATATAACAGCGTCCCATTCCACTAATATTGGTGTAAAGGCATATATAACAGCGTCCCATTCCACTGTTATATATACTTAGGAGTAAAAGAAACATCATGAAACCAATGTGTCAAGCATCGACACAGAAATTCTAATCTATCAGGTGATGTCTCCATGCCTCGCCCCCTAATAGGTACGTATCATACGCTATCCCGAAAGCTCGAGTGCCTAGCTCTGACCCTCGCCTCTCGATGTATCCATACGCACATGACTCCCGTCGGTATCCCCAAGATAACCGCCTAGTCATTGGTAATTTCACCGGAAAGTATGGTTCCCCCACTAACTCATCTCCTCACTGAGATTCTTGCCCCGGGGTACCTCCGGGCCCCACCATGTACCCGCACACGGACCCCTCCTTTCCTCGCGGGGGGTAATATATCAGACCCGATAAATCTCATGGTGGCTGCTGAAATATCATATCAAGGGAAACCGGGTTTTTCAAATAATGCATAATTTCATGAAACTACCACGGTCACCAAATCCGGAAAACATCATGAAAAATCCATATCTCGATGCGAAAATCCATGAATATAATATACGTATCATAAATTTGAAATGCGAGAAAAGCCGCTATTTAACTGCAACAAGTTAGCAGATAAATCATGGGGTTCCTAATTTCTCCAAGTCTATATAACATCAAGTAAAAGTAAGCATGTAGCTATAACCAGATATATGTGTAAACATAAGATATAGCAAGGTATATGTATCTACCTATGAGTAATGATGTAATATACCCCCTGGGTATAAGTGAAGTATGTGTGCAAGGTATACCTGTAGCTATGTCATGAAGTGTGTATGTACCTATCGCTAATGGTACAATACTCTATAGGTATACAGGTAACTAGCACGTAAGTATGTCAAGGCATATGTGTAAGCATGTAGGTTCAGGTATGCTATATATATCATATGCGATAAGAAATATGAATCAATGTCACAATGTCCCTAACCAAACATTGTCATATCTATAAGTTGGTTGTGCGTGACATGGCAGTTATTGACGGTGCGTGTGGTATACAATCAATACTCGTGCAACATGAGCCGTCAATAATAGTGCAGTGTCCTAAAGATACTAGTCCAAGCACAACAATTTACTATGCAGTGGGGTAAATACGCAATTCTAAATATGACATAGAATATGCGACAAGTTAAGTCATTTCTAGCCTAGACACATAATGCCATTCGGGCGATTCCCCTGTAGATGTTAAATCTACTCACCAACGCTCCTGGCTAAGTGAAGCCAACCACTCGTTTTCCCCTTGTAGTAGTGTCCGAAGTCCCCGCCTGCGAACCTACCACAACAAAACAATAAAGCAAGCATAAATTAATAATAGACTCAAAACACGCGCACACTACATTTAACCGACGCAACCACACAAAACATACCCTCAAGTCTTCATAATATGGCTAACGTGTGTAGCGACACGACGAAAACAACCTAAGAGCAAAAACACACAAAGTGCACGATCCGTGTCGTATAACGAATCGTGCGGACACATAACACTAGATTATAGGAAAACTATCCCAGATTTTACATACAGTAAATACTAAAAAAGTAAACAGTACCAAACACCCCTATCCAACAGCAGACAACTACCCACCCAAACCCCAACACTTCCCTCAATAGCCGGCGTCGTCGGAATTTCGCCTTGAGTCGCCGGCCAAGGCCGGTGGGGTGGTACTCGTGTCTCAGGTGGTGCTCCAGGGTCACTAGTACATCACTAAAATCTTGTCTGGTCAATCACTAAAAATCTCAGATCACAGCAGATCACAGAGACTCAAAAAGGACATTAAAAATTCGATATTGCACAAATCGATATTTAAAGAGTTCTACGCTACAACCAACGAGCTATACAACATAAAAACTCCTATTTAACAGAGTAGGGATCATACCTATCAACACTTGCTTCCAAGATCCAAGCTTTCTTAGCTCCAAGTGATCAAGAAGCAAAAACCAAGACTTGATATATTTTTATGATTTATTTTGGAATTTTGGAGATTTATAAGCTTGGATTGATGCAAAAAGGAAAGGAAAAGATCAAGAGCATAATGGGGGAGGAAGAGCTCGGCCAAGAGATGAGGTGGGGATTTTGTGTGGAATTTCCTAGAAATTTCTAGTGAGAATGCAATAAATGCACACATAAATGCATTAACATGCACATTCATGCATCTCCTCAATTCTTTTCTTTTTCCTTAAAATTAATCCTAATACCTAAACAAATATCTAGATATTAAGTGAGGGTTTAATTAACTCAAACTTAATGTTGAAAAGATCACTTAAGAGAAATTTCTCAAAATGTGAATACCGTATTAAAATAATATTAAAATTGGGAAAAATCAAATTGAACCAAAACATCCCATATACCCCCAAAGCTTGCGCACTAGCTTTATTTTAGCTAAAGTAGGTGCTGGCAAGTCTATATGGACATTTGATCATAGTCGGGTTAAAACGGAAAATACCGAAAAATTTATCCGAAAACGGAAAAATTCGCATAACGATTTCTAAAACGTTACATTCACTTATACCCAGGGGTATATTGCATCATTACTTATAGGTAGATACATATAACTTGCTATACCTTTATGTTTACACATATATCTTGTTATAGCTATATGTTTACCTTTACTTGATGTTATTTAGAATTGGAGAAAATAGGAACCGCATGATATTTTATATTAACTTGTTGCGGTTAATTAGCGGCTTTCTCTTTATATGCTTTTTTTTACAGTTTTATGTTGCATATATTATATTCATGGATTTTTGCATTGAGATATGGATTTTTCATGATGTTTTCTGGATTTGGGGACCGTGGGAGTTTATGAAATTATGCATTATTTGAAAAACCCGGTTTCCCTAGATATGATATTTCAGCAGCCACCATGAGATTTATCGGTTCGGATATATATATACGCCACGCGAGGAACGGAGGGGTCCGTGTGCGGGTACATGGTGGGGCTCGGAGGTACCCCGGGGCAAGAATCACAGTGAGGAGATGAGTTAGTGGGGGAACCATACTTTCTGGTGACATTACCAATGACTCGGCGGTTATCATGGGGATACCGACGGGTGTCATGTGCGTATGGATGCGTCGAGAGGCGAGCGTCAAAGCTAGGCACTCGAGCTTTCGGGATAGCGTATGATACGTATCTATCAGGGGGCCAGTCTTGGTGATAGCACCTGATAGATCAGCATTTCTGTGTCGATGCATGACACATTGGTTTCATGATATTTCTTTTTACTCCTAAGTATATATAATAGTGGAATGGGACGATGTTATATATCCCTTTACACCAATATTAGTGGAATGGGACGCTAATATATATGTATTGATATCAATTTATATACATCATCATATTTATTCATGCAAATATATTTAGGATATTAGAGATTTATTTGATATTGGATTTGGGATATAGGTGATTCATTTGATATTGGATACTGGATATATATGAGATTGTTGATTTTGTACATTCAGGATATATGAGATTTATTCGATATTGTACATTAACGATTTGTGAGACTTATATGATATGAGAGCTATTTTGGGGGCTGATTTGAGGAAATTGGGATTTGGATTGTCTTGATGGACTTTGATCCTACCACGATGTCAGAATTCCTTGGAAATGACATGTTGCATTCCATACTCCGCATTTATTGTTTATGCACTGTTTCATGTATTAGTAGTATCTGATAAAGTACCTTCCATGACTGTTGCATTTACATACTTTTACTTTATATGCATTGCTTCATGTACTAGTAGTACCTGATAGAGTACCTTTCATGACTATTGCATATATACATTGTCATATCATTGCTTCATATATTAGTTGTACCTGATAGAGTACCTTACATGATTGTTGCATACAGATTGTCATATTACTACTTCATGTATTAGTGATACCTGCTAGTGTACCTTTCATGACTATTGCACACATATGACTTTTGTTGCTATTAGTTGCTTATGTTAGATTCGCGTTGTACGTGCATACTTGCGATTACCTGCTTATGTTATTTACTATTCATGAGTTGGCAACTCACCCCCCGTTGTGCCACAGTGTTTGCAGATTGTTCCACAGAGTAGTCGAGGCAGGCTATTCATCTATCTTATCATCTTTTGCTGCGGATACCGCATCAGCTCACAGTGTGCAGTTTGCATAGGTGGGTTTTGTGGTTATTCGTCGTTGTATTGTATATTCGTTGTATCCTTGTACTCTCCATCTACTATTTTCATGTTGACTTAGAGACTTAGAGAGGACGATATTGTATATTATTTTGTGACTGGGTTGTCTTTTATACAGTTTCCATTTTATCGTCTTTTATTTCTTCGCTACGGCGTCGTATATCTGTTGTGGTGGTTTTTTTCCTCCGTTGGGCGTGGATTTGCTTCCGTTGGGATGCTTTACTTTATATTTATATTGTACCCATTTTTTTGGTTGGTTTTTACAAAGGAGGTGCTGCCGAAATTTTCAAGAAAGTAAATTGGACTTAAAGAATTTATACTTGAGATTTTCAAAAGTTTAAACAATGTTTCTTATCTTTTCTTGTCTTTTAATGGTTTAGATTTCTGGGTTTTGGCTTTCTTTTACTGCGTTACGCCTGTAGACGTTGCGTAGTATTAGGGTCGTCACATGCCAATTTCGGGTCATGAAAAAGTTGGTATAAGAGCGCTAGGTTTTACCTTTCGGAGTGTAGGATGATCTTGGTATGATGGAGTAGGTAACTTAAGCATAGTAACGTAGTGTGTGTATATCCGCGGCATACTCACGATGCGGTACTCCGCCTAAAGCGACCTAAGTACAAATTGCTTGAAATTCCTTCCTTGATGACATATCCTTGTGATTCGATTTCCGTGTTCATATCGAATCATATTTCTATTTATAGCCTTTGTCGCCGATGACTATGGGGATTCAGAGTGATGCAGTGAGGGCCGAGGTCAGGATTGACTCGGGTAGGACGAGGACTGACCAGGATGGCACACTCGTTGCATAGGTGCAGATGGATTCGCCTTCAACAGATAGTATCGCTGGGCTTGTGGCAGAGATGCAGGACAAGCGCCAGACTATGAGTTCATTAGTTGAAGCCGTTCGAGCGCGGCGACAGGACGTTGTCACCCCTATTACCCAGTTGTTCCTTGCAATCAGCATGCAGCATTCCGTCACCTACATAGCACGAGTGGATGCAGCCCCAGTTGACGAGACACGTATTCTAGAGACTTTGAGAGTTCCGGAACAGTGGAGGACTCGTACCAGTGTACTAGCCCAGAGACAGAGGCCTAGTCGTCAAGACAGATTTCGTGATCGTCGTGAGAGTAGCAGAGGTTTAGGACAAGGACAGTCGTTCAGCTCTCATCCCCAGAAGGGTCAGCAGTCACCGCGTGGATGTTTTCGATGCGGGGGCCTTCATCACTTCGTCAGACATTGTTCCTTAGCAACGCGTCAGGCTTATGTGCAGAGAGGTCGTGGTCGCAGAGGATTCGCTCAGAGGGGACAGGTTGGCAGAGAAGGATTTCAGCCAGTTGCGGGTAGGGGGCAGACACAAGAGTTTGCTTCTACTCATCGGGACGTGCGGGTGTCCAATGCAGAGTTTCAGGTATTCTAAATTCGTATGTTCTGTCGATGTACTTGTTTGTTTTACATACATGTGTCGTGGTTAGGATGAGAGTCGGTTAGCTAGATTAGCCATTTGTTGTATTAACTTCTGTCCGCGATTCTTTTATTGCGTGACACGTAATTCAGTCGTGTGCCAATCGGATAGGAGATAGAGATTCGTCCGTCATTTTGATCTTTCTAGAGATGTTGAATTTGACGTTCTCCTGGGCACGAACTGGTTATTTATGTGCTATGCATCTGTGGACTGCCATGAGAAAACAGACAGGGTTTGTTTTCCCGGCGAGTCAGTTCTTGTTGTGTATGGGAGGGCAGTGGTGCCGCCTTACACAGCTTGAATTCAGCCTTTTTCGTGAGTCGGCTTTTGAGGAGAAGATGTCGAGGATTCTTGGCGTTCATTCGTGATACCCGAGCCACAGTGGGTTTGTTGGACCGGCTTTCCTTCGTGCGAGAGTTTTCCGACGTTGTTCCAGATGAGCCGGCGAAGCTTAGGGAGATTAAGGATCAGCTGCAGAGTTGTTTGTTGGGGGGCTTGTGCGTATCAGAGTTTTGCATTTGGGGAGCTCCTATTCTATTCAATCAAGAGAAGGACGGCAGTTAAGGTTGTGTATCGATTGATCGTCAATTTAACCGGCTTACGGTGCGGATAGGTATTCTTTACCTCGCATTGACGATTTCTTCGATCAGCTTCCGAGTGCGAGACATTTTCTAAGTTTGTTTGGGACCAGGTCATCATTGTTGTGGGTTCGGAGTGATGACATTCCGAAGACTGCCTTGTGCGTGCTACGTGCTTTGTGTGTTTTGGTGGTGTCATTGGACTCACCAATGCCCTAGCAGCATTCGTAGAGGTGATGAACCAGATTTCTTTTGGCCGTTCCTCGACCGGTTATTGTTGTGTTTTTGACGACATTCTGGTCTATTCAATGTGTCGTGAGGGACAGGAGTAGCACTTGAGGATTTGTTTTGCAGACATTGGGAGAGCCCCGGCAGTTGCTAGATTCTCGGAGTGTTCCTTCAGGCTTGTTTGTGTTGACTCCTAGGTCTTGTAGTTACGGGAGACAGTTTTCCTCTGGTTCCGAGGAAGATCGAGGCCATACAACTTTGGCCTAGACTTGTGTACGGATGGAGGTCCGCAGATTTTTAGGCTTAGCAGGTTTTTACCGCCGTTTCGTGCAGGATTGCTAGTGTAATGCTGCACCATTGACTGAACTGGCCGGAAGGGAGGTTTCTTTTCTTTGGACTGAGGCATGCGTGCGGAGTTTTTCAACAGTTGAAGACTTGGTTAACAACTGCATCACTTCTTTCTTTGCTTTCTGGTTCGGGTGATTTTGTTGTCTAACTGTAATGTTTCACGAGTGGGGCTCGATTGTGTACTGAGGTGATACTATAGAGTTATCGCTTTTGCTTCCTTACATCTGGAGGAAGTACGAGCAGGATCTCCCACTCATGATCTGGAGATGGTCGCGGTGGTCGTGCGTTGGAGATTTGGAGACACTACTTGTTCGAGAGTCGTGTCAGATTTTCACGGACCACCAGAGGTTAATGTACATCTTCGTGCGTTGGAGATTTGGAGACACTATTTTTGTTTTATTATGCAAATTATTGTATTTTTTTCTTCTAGAAAATTCCACACAACTCCACACAAAACCTAGCATCCTCCTTGGTCGGCCACAATCATTCCCTAGCGGCCCTTCATCATTTTTGCTTCATTTCTGTAACGTTTTAGAAATCGTTATGAGAATTTTTCCGTTTCAGGGTTAAATTGTCGGTATTTTCCGTTTTGACTCGACTGTGTTCAAACGACCATATAGACTTGCCAGCACCTAGTTTAGCTAAAATAAAGCTAGTGCGCAAGCTTTGGAGGGTATATGGGACGTTTTGGTTCAATTTGAATTTTTCCCAATTTTAATGTTATTTTAATGCGGTATTCATATTTTGGGAAATTTCTCTTTTGTGATCTTTTCTTCAATTATTCTTGAGTAACCAAACCCACATAATATCTAGATTCATTGTGTAGACTAGGATTTAAGTGTTAAAGAAAAGAAAGAAAAGAATTGAGGTGCATGCATGTGTGTGTGAATGCATTAACTTTGCATTTAATGTTGGAAATTGCTAGGATATTCCTGACAAAACCCTCCCCTCTTCACTTGGCCGAATCCCTCTCTCTCTCTACTGCTCTTGATCATTTCCTTCTCATTTTTCATCAATCCAAACTCAAAAATCTCCAAAATTTCCAAAGAAATCCCAAAATATACACCAAGTCCTTGTTCTTGCTCTTTGATCACTTGGAAACTAGGAAAGCTTGGATCTTGTGAGCTAAAGTTGATAGGTAAAATCCCTACACTAGTAATTAGGAGTTTTTTTGTTATTTAGCTCGTTGGTTGTAGCGTAGAACCCTTTGTATATCGATTAGTGCAATATCGGGTTTTTAGTGTCTTTTTAGAGCTGTTATATCTGCTGTGTTCTGGAAATTTTAGTGAGTGACCAAACAAAATTATAGAGATGTACTAGTGACGCTGGAGCACCACCTGAGACACGAGGACCACCCCACGGGCCGGGGCCGGCGACCCCTATTGCGAAATCCAGCGACGTCGGCTGTAGGGGAGAGTTGGGTGTTGGGTTTTTTATGGGTAGTTGTCTGCTGTTGGTTAGGGGTGTTTGGTATTGTTTACTTTTTTAGTAATTGCAGTATGTAAAATCTGGGATCGTTAACCAATAATCTAGTGTTTTGAGTCTGCGTGTTACGTGTTGCGACACGATTCGTGATCTTGTGCAGCTGCTATACTTGGGTAGGTTTTGTGGTATCGTTACGCACGTTAGCCACTAGACGGACACTCGCGAGTTACTTTAGTGTTGGTGCATTATTTTGTACGTAGTTTTACATTATATTGGTCGATTTTTGAGATGTTTGCACTATTTCTTGTGTTTGTAGAAATATAGCGTCGCAACCGGGGACTTCGGACGCTGCGAACAAGGGAAAGCAGGTGGTCGGGTTTTCATAGCTCGAGACCATCGGTGAGTAGATTTAACATCTACGGGGAAATTGCCCGCATGGCGCTAAGCGTCGGGGCAAGATATGATATTATATTAGCTGTATGTTTATGTGCTTATATAGAGATGTTGCATGATTCACATTGCATATAGTTACTTGTTGTTCCTGATACTGTATATATTGTACACTGCACTATTATTGACAGTCCATGTTGCACGAGCTCCAATGACATGCTACACACACTGTCGGTAATTGCCATGATACGCACAACACAAATGCTCATTTATATACCTTGCTATTGGTTAGCGACATTGAAACAATTATACTTGTGCGACAGCGCATATGACATATAGCATACCTGTATACATACATGCTTATATATATGCCATACTATACCTACATGCTCGCACATATACTTTGCTATTGTTACATGATCAGTTTTATAACATATATATCGGTGGAATGGGACGCTGTATATATATGTGTTTTGGATTTGGATTTTGGGAACCGCGAGATATATTTAATGACTTGATGCATTTAAATAGCGGATTTTCCCGTGATATGCTCATATTGATGTTTTATGTTGCATATGTTGTTTTACATGGATTTACGCATTTGAGATATGTTTTCGTGCGATATGGGAATTTCAGGTGTCGATGTTAGGCACATATATTCCGAGAGAAATATGGATTTGGAAAGACCGATACGTGGAATCACAAGTGTCAAGGTGGGATACTTGGGTTTCGAGGAACGTATGGATATCAGAAAGACCGATACGTGGAACACAAGTGTCGAAGTGGGATACTTGGGTTTCAAGGAACGTATGGATACAAGTATTTACGTGTCGATGTTAAGCACTGGATTTCATGATATTTTAGAGTGTCGATGTTTGACACTCAAGTTCCATGAGACTTGCAGGATTTGAGGGCCAATCTGAGGGCCGATTTGAGTATTTTGGGATTTGGGTATGGTTGAGTTACACCGTGTTTTTCCATACTTATGATTTGTGCATGAGATTATTTATTATCCCGCATTCAGTACTCAGTTGATATGCATTTATACATGTAGATATAGTACCCGGTGGTGTACCTTGATCATGATAGTCGCATATTTTTATTGTCATACTCATGCTACCAGCTTACATGCTATTGATCATTGTTGTTAGTGCATACTTGCGATTTCAGTATGATGTTATTTACTATTCACGAGTTGGAAACTCACCCTCGTTGTGCCACAGTGTTTTACAGGACTTACACTCAGAGTAGTCGCGGCAGGGCGTCTTATCATCTCTACTTTTGCCGATAGCGCTACGTTAGGCAGTGAGGCCTTTGCTTTTAGGTGGGTTTGCGGTTATCTGCTTGTACATTGTATATCTTTTTGTTGGATCTAGTATTCTCCATCTACCACTGTTGTATATGACTTAGAGACGACTTGTGAGGATTCAGTGTTGTATTATTTTGGTGACTTTGGGTGCCGTGCTCGTGGGAGCCGGTTATGTTGGAAAGTTTACTTCTTATTGCAGTCTTTCCTTTGTTATTTCTTCGCTTCAGCGTCATATACTTGTTGTGGTGATTGTCTCCGTCGTTGGGCGTGATTTTTGCTCCCGTTTGGGATGCTTTATATATTATTTGTGTTGTACCCGTTATCGGGGCTAGTTTTCACAAAGGAGGTGCTGCCGAAATTTTCAAGAAAGAAAACTAGAGTTAGAGATTTTACTTGTGATTTTCAAAGTGTTAAAACTATGTTTTTCTCCGTTGATCCAGATTTGGGTGGTTTAGATTTCTGGGTTTCGACATACTTGTGTTGCGTACGCCTGTAGACGTTACGTAGTTTAAGTGCCGGTTACGGGCCAAATTTTGGGTCGTGACAAAGTTGGTATCAGAGCGTTAGGTTTTACCTTTCGGAGTGTAGGATGACCTCAGTATGATGGAGTAGGTAGCTTAAGCAGAGTGACGTAGCGTGTGTATGTTCCGCGGCATACTTAAGACACGGTTCTCCGCCTAAGTGACCTTAGGACTTATTGATTGATATCCTTCCGTGATGATATACATCTTTGTGATTCGATTCCTGTTTATTTATCGAATCTTGTTTCAATTTCCAGCCTATATGTCGTCGAAGACTATGAGGGCACAGAGAGCGGCCGCGAGGGCCGAGGTCAGAGTTGACTCTACTGAGGCGAGGACTGACCAGGGCGTTACGCCTGTTGTACCGGAGCATATTGCTATGATTGGAGCTGGTATGCAGGATCTGCGCCAGTTAGTGGGGACTTTATTAGAGGTCATCCGAGCGCAAGGACAGGCAGTTGTTCCACCTGTTGCAGGGACCACGATGGTACCTACAGTTCCGGCAGTTGCAGTTACAGCTTCGGAGGTTATTACGGTGTCACTGACAGATTTTATGAGGCTGAGGCCTCCGGTGTTCACTGGCACAGATACTACTGAGGATCCGCAGTCGTTTATCGACCGGATGGCCAGGATTTGTCGTTCGCTCCGATGCTCCGATGAGAGGTGGGTGGAGTTTGCGAGCTTTCGTCTGGAGGGTCTGGCCCAGAAGTGGTGTGAGTCGTTGGAGAGGGGCAGAGCCACGGGTCTTGCTCCTATGACCTAAGCCGAGTTTGTGACGGTATTTCTCGCCCGTTTTCTTCCACCGAGCGTCAGGGATGCACGAACACGTAGATTTGAGTCGTTACGTTAGACTCCGGGGATGACGGTGTCTGAGTATGATGTACTGTTTACCGAGCTATCGGTGTATGCTCCGTACTTGGTGGCGACAGAGGAGATGAGGGTGAAGAGGTTTGTTCGAGGCCTGCTTACCCAGTTGTTCCTAGCCATCAGAATTCAGCATTGCGACATATATGCGGCAGCGGTAGATGCAGCCCTTTTGGTTGAGGAGCGTCTTTCTGAGTCGTCAGTTGCCCCGGAACCGAAGAGGGTTTTTTATTGGTGATCCGGCAGCGAGGCGGGCGTTTAGACGTTGTGACAGTTCCCGTTCAGATAGTGGAGGTTCGGGACGAGGTCATCTTTTTAGCTCTTACCCTCAGGAGGGTCGGCAGTTTGTATCTGGGTGTTACCGGTGCGGGGGTATGGGTCATCGGGTTCGAGATTGTGCTGAGCCTCGTGTGAGTGAGGCAGTTGTACCGCAGGTTACCTTACTACCTTCTCCACCTCAGAGGGCGTTACCCCTTATGCCGGTTGTTGTTCCGCGTCAGACTCTTGTGCAGAGGGGTCGGGGTCGCGGTGGTTTTGTACCGAGAGGGCGGGGTGGTAGAGGCGGAGGTCAGCCGGTTGCCGGTAGAGGGCAGGCTCGGGTGTTTGCTTTGACTCACCAGGACGCTCAGGTGTCCAATGCTGTGGTTTCAGGTACCCTTTCTGTATGTTCTTATGATGCACATGTTCTTTTTGATCCGGGATCTACGTATTCGTATGTTTCTATGCACTTCGTGCCGAGGTTAGGCTAAGAGTCGTGTTGGCGAGATCAGCCGCTGGTCGTGCCTACTCCTATAGGAGAGTCGTTTATTGCACGACACGTGTTCCGGTCGTGAACTGTCCGTTTAGGAGACAGAGTTTTGCCCGTCGACTTGATCCTTCTGGAGATGTTAGACTTCGACGTTCTGCTGGGCATGGACTGGTTAGCTACTTGCTACGCGTCCGTGGACTGCCGCGAGAAGACAGTTAGGTTTTATTTTCCCGGTGATTCTGTGTTTGTTGTGCAAGGGGACCGTGGTGCCGCCCCTCACAGTTTGATTTCTGTTCTGTGCGCTAGTCGGCTTTTGAGGAGGGGATGTCAGGGATTCTTGGCTTTCATTCATGATACTGGAGCCACAGTGGAGTCGTTTGGCCAGGTTTCTACCGTGCGAGAGTTTCCCGATGTCTTTCCCGATGAGTTACCTGGGTTGTCGCTAGAGCGCGATATTGAGTTCTGCATTGATCTGATTCCTGGCACGGAGCCTATTTCTATACCGCCTTATCGGATGGCTCTAGCAGAGCTTAGAGAGCTTAAAGATAAATTGCAAGAGTTGCTTGATTTGGGACTTGTGCGTCCGAGTGTTTCACCGTGGGGAGCTCATGTTCTGTTCGTCATGAAGAAGGATGGCAGTTTGAGGCTATGTATGGATTATCGTCAGTCGAACCGAGTTACGGTGCGGAACAGGTATCCTTTACCCGGCATTGACAATTTATTTGATCAGCTCTAGGGTGCGAGACATTTTTATAAGATTGATTTACGTTCGGGTTATCATCAGTTGCGGGTTCGGAATGATGACATTCAGAAGACTGCTTTTCGTACGCGCTATGGGCACTATGAGTTTTTGGTGATGTCGTTCGGACTCACCAATGCGCCAGTAACGTTCATGGATCTGATGAACCGGATTTTTAGGCCGTTCCTCGACTAGTTTATTATGGTGTTTATTGATGACATACTGGTCTACTCTAGGAGTCATGAGGAGCATGAGCAGCACTTAAAGATTACATTGCAGATTTTGAGAGAGCACCAGTTGTATGCTTGTTAGTGTATATGCCCTAGAGGCCATTACTGTATCATACTAGTTTGTATATTACTTAATGGAAGCTTGGGATATTCACAGTTGTATATACAATCTTGCTCGAAATGGTAGTATGCTACTTGTTTTGTCTCTGCTTTAATATGTGCATGTGTTTCTTTTAGCATATCGCTGATATACATATTAGTAGAGCCCTTAGGATCTTTGCTTGATTACCAGCGTTGTGATGGCGCTCACACTCGTGGGAGCTGGGTGATCTATAAGCACATCCTTATACAGGTCCCTAGTCGTTGGACTATCGAGACAGGGCATCGATACTCCGGAGTAGACTAGCGTATGCGCTTCTCATCGCAGTGTGGGAGACGGTCTGCTCCACAGCCGTCAGTACGTTGTACTTGAGATAGTATGCGGGTGCTCGTTAGGTTACGAGTACATTGGACAGGACTCATCGGGAACTGTTGGTTGGTATTATACTTATCGTCAGTTATCAGTTCCTAGGTGACATGAATACAGCTTAGTCCGCTAACTTGACACTGTCACTTCGCCTCGAGTGTGTTCCCACTGCACTTTGATTTCTACCCTACCACGGCTCAAAGGAGTCGTGCAAACAGGTAGTTTTTGGGTGCATTCCCGAAGCACTTAGTGGCAGTGACGGTTAGACAGGATTCGTCTCTCCCGGTATTGGGGGTTGACATCGCGCTGTGTCCAGAAGAGCCATTACACGAGTAGTCCCTGGCCAGGGCAAGCGAGATATACTGGTAGGTTTCCAGTGTTATCTCAGGGTGTTCTGGGCTACACTCCGACACGACTTGTACCGCTATTAGGGGACTGACGTTCACCGCCCCCATAGGCTCGCCATGCGATGTATCAGACGAACAGACCGGACTGTACAGAGACTGTCACATACAAGCTCAGTAGGAGTTCAGATGGGGTTCACCTCGTCAGTCTTCTTATCGACATCTACCTGGGGACCGTTACGTACAGCTAGTGCCGCTTGCGGTCTGTGGTTAAACCCACTGCCAGCGTAGTGTCGAGTCTTTAGAGTCCCACACAGAGAGCTATTCGCCTTTAGGCAAAATGAGTAGAGGTCGCATGGTTTTGCGACAGGGTTCGTTCACATCCGCGCACTTGTGCACGTTTGCTATCCGGACAATTTATACTAGCGGGCTTTGGTTTAAGCCAGATCCTAGTATAGATTTGGGATTGGTTTTTTCTCTTTGTATTCGTGTTCCTCGGATCACGAATACGGGTGCGTATGCACAGTTGCTTGAGACAGAGGGAGAGGACTTTGATTAGGGTTAATGACTATTGTCATTTTATTAACCCTAATGCTTATGTGTGTATTATGGTTAATTGATATTAGTTTAAATAATTGTGCATGGTTATGGTTGTTGACCATTTGACCTCCTTGACTTGTTGACCTAGGTTGACACTTTGACCATCATCATTTCATTTGGAAGATGCTCTTTGATCCTTGCAAATTGCATTAAAAATGAAATGATAATGGTCATGTCTTGATTAACCATGACAATTATCTAGCTAATTATCTAATTACAATAATTCACACATATATGAGAGAATGCTTCATATTTTCTCTCATTCTATCATTCACTTTCTCTCTCTTGTTCTTCCTCTCCCTCAAGCTCTCCCCTCTCATGTGTTGAGAAACACTTGAGCTTGAGAAAAACCCCTTCTTGATAATCTCTACTCTCATCTAGTGTTTAAGGATTAGCACTTCTTGCACCCTAGTCACTTCTAACTTGGAGTTGAAGCCATAGGTTGAGGCTTTCGGGTGGATCTTTCTTCGACGTGAGAAGACGACAAAGGTGACCTCTTTCCACTACTCCAAGGAGCAAGGAGAGAAGGACATAAAGCCCTAGGTATAACCTTTTTAACACTTAGCTAGTTTCTAGTTAGCTTTAGCTTGTTTTTGTTTAGCAAAGATCCTTCTTTGTCTAGTCCATGTTGCCTAAGTTGATAAAAATTTGATTTTTATTCCGTTTTCCGCCTCCCAGCAAGTACCGGGGTGGGCAACGTGGACATACAGTGGTATCAGAGCCTAACTAAACATAAACTAGCTAGGTAGTGAAAGTGTATGGAAGTTTGATAGGAAAAATCGAAAAACCAAAATATCAAAACCCTAACTTTCTGTTAAATTTTTTCCTGCTCAAAATAAAATTTGTCATACTCCAAAAATCGTCTCAGGGTTTTGTGAAGAAAGCCACCAAATCCGGTCCAGTGACTCGACCAAGGCGCCGCGGTTCCGCGGCAATAGCAAGCTATTGCCGCGCAACCGCGGCCGAGTTGGCTCATCTCTGGGTCGAGTTTGGTGCAGTGTTCTTCTGGCATGGTTTTGGGATTTTTAAGATGGTTTATATGTGCCCAGATTTTCCAGAATAGAAATTTGTTTTTGGGGGCCTATATATCCGTATTTTTATCGAACTTCACTACACTTTGACTATAAGGGTTATATCTGTGATGTTTATACGTATTGAACGTCGGCTAATCGCTATATGTCGATTAGTCGGGGTTATACATATCTGTGATCTGTGTTTGATGATGGTATGTATATATGAATGTGTTAGATTATTGCGGGTGAATAGCCGGGGTGGATGTGAGATGAGTGTTTCTTTTTCTTTCATTCATTGTAACATGTAAATTGATGTAATATTATTTGTATGGCCGCACAACCGGGTCGGGGTTGTAGCCGTTATTGTATAATTCTTTTTACTGTTTTTGCTCCTAGGATAGACCCATAGAGGGGTGCACAAACTACCGGGTATCTCGAAGTGCCGAGTGGCCTACTCACGGTGGTGAAGGAGGTTGCTTCGCTTCGGGTACTTGGCGGGTAGTTTGCCGCACCCATAGGGGTCTTGGGTGGGGTATTGGCTATTCACCGCGACCGTGTAATCCGCTTTTCGTTGCAGGCTCGAACGGATTGCGGATTCCTAGTATATCTAATGTATTCATCTGTGATCTGTAATGTCTATCATTGCTATATATTTATATATGATAACTATTTAGACGTTGCTTATGTTTTACAGCCGCGCTAGCCCAGCCCCCGCTCTGTCGTTAGTTAAGTAACCTAACGGGTGATGACGGGGCCCCGTGGCGAATGCGAATGGCATAAGCGTACGTCATATTTTGGTTGTTTTCTGCAATGGTAGGATTAAATGATGGGACGCATTAAAAGAACTAATGCAAGAAAATAAACTAAGTAAAAGTCGATTGGAACACTTTGAAAACCACTCGGTTCTTTTCAAAACTAAACTTTTAAACGCGAAGCTTGAACCACTCCTTTTAAAAGCTATCTCGTTCCATCGATTATATCAAGTTCACTACGTTCACGGTTTCGCCAAAACCATTCGTAGCCCTCCGTCATTCCACATGAATGGTCAAAAAGTATTCAAGCTATGTATTTTGGCCAAAGTCAAGGCATAGTGATTGGTAGCTATTGGGTATTCATGTGCAGCATAGATAGATGCGTTGGTTTGGGACAGTCGTGCTACCATTTTGGCCAAAGTTAAGGGTAGGTACGGGTGGGTCCAAATTAACCAGGAGAATGACGGGTAGAACTTGACATGTGACTTATGATATTTTGGCCAAAGTCAAGGTCATAAGAGCATGGGGCAAAAATCCACATCGGGAGTTTCATAAGTACTGAAACTTGCTAGCGCTGCATACCATTTGGAGTGTGATAATTCTGGTTAGATTCCTTCGGTTTTATCACGCGATGATATTTGGATCCCGATCCTACTGTGAGTATATGCTACTCCTCGGGAAAACTCTCGCTTAACGATCAATGCTATAAACTTAGTAGGTGTCTAGAAAGGTGTTAGCGGGGCTACGCCCACAGGGAAAAGAGGTTACTTAATTAAGGAACTTCGCGAAAGGGTTGGAAAACCTCCCTCGAAGTACCGACACTGGCCTGGCTGAACGGTTAAGCAAGTATTGTACGGTAAGATTGATCCTGACAAATCCTTTCTTTGCGGTTTGAGAAGGGATTCGAGAGACAGTGGGAGCCATCCAGTTTAGACAAACTAAAAACCACTCTAAACTTGCAAGAGCATCATGCTAAAGTGTTTCTTTTCTCTCTCCTAATTGCAGCGACCATTCAACATGACCGGACTTAAGTTATTAGTAGATAAAAACATATTGACAGGGCCAAACTACAAAGATTGGCTCAGGAATGTCAAGATGGCAATCACTTACGACAAGTTGGGGTATGTCCTTACCACCAAAGCTCCCCATGTCCCAGGTCCCAAAACCAGTGTCGCGGATAGGGAAATCCGTAAGACATGGGAAATAGATTGCGCGAAGGCCAAATGCCTCGTACTTGCCTCGATGGACAACGAACATCAGAGGAGGCACGAGAATATAGACCTAGAGTCCATATTTCTTCATACAAAAGAACTGTATGGAGAGCAGTCTCGTATCGCCAGATACGAAGTGTCGAAGAAGTTGTTTTCGGCAAGGTTGGCCGTCGGATCATCGGTAGCGGAACACGTGCTTAAGATGATTGGCTACATAGAGGAGCTCGCGGACCTTGGGACCACGTTGGAGAATGAACTCTATACTGATTTGATTCTCCAGTCCCTTCCTTCCACTTACGCCCAGTTTATCCTTAACTTCAACATGCAAGGAAAGGAGGTTGAACTTTCCGAACTTCTGAACATGTTGAGGAGTGCTGAAGGCACCCTACAGAAGGGTAGGGAGACATCCACTTTGTTTGTAGGAGGATCTTCCTCTTCTAGGTCCAGGGCGAAAGCCAAGGGCAAGAAGAAGAAAGCCCCCGCCAAACCAAGAGGCGGTGTCAGTAAAGTGGATACGAAGGGAAAAGGAAAAGCAACAAAGGTAGCAGGAAAGCTGGTGGGGAAGGAAGAATGCTTCTATTGTCACAAAAGTGGTCACTGGAAACAGGATTGCAAGTCTTGGAAGGCCAGAACACAGGATTTGAAGCGAGTTGTGGCTTCAGCTTCAGATGTGTATGTTATTGAAAACTGTCTATCAATAAACTCTACATCCTGGGTATTGGATACCGGATCAGGATCTCATATCTGTAATTCTTTGCAGGCGTTGAGAAAGCGTAGAGTTTTGAAGGCAGGTGACATGACCCTCAGAGTTGCAAACGGTGCTAGCATGGATGCTGAGGCCATGGGGGACTATCACCTGGGATTGTCGGATGGACATTTTTTGGTTTTGCGTAGTTGTTATTATGTACCAAATGCAACCTGTAATATCATTTCTGTATCTTTATTATCTAAAGAAGGTTATGAATTTGCATTTGTAAGTGATGTAGTGAACATTCACCTTAATCAAGTTTTGATTGGGTCAGGTACATTGAACAACGGTATATACGTATTAAACCAACCACGGATTTTCAATGTCTAGAATACACACAAAAGAAAGTCTCCAGAAATCAATAAAACTTTCTTATGGCATTGTAGACTGGGTCACATCAATGAGAGAAGATTGACTAAGTTACATGCAGAAGGATATTTGGATCCGTTCGAATATCAATCGTATGCAACTTGTCAATCCTGTCTCAAAGAAAAGATGACAAAGACTCCGTTCACTGGACACGGAGTAAGAGCGAGCGAGCTCTTAGGACTCGTACACAGCGACGTGTGCGGTCCAATGTCTACACATGCGAGAAGCGGTTATTCTTACTTCATTACTTTTACGGATGACTTTTCAAGGTACGGTTATGTCTTCCTAATGAAACATAAATCCGAGGCTTTTGAAAAATTCCAGGAATATAAGAATGAAGTAGAAAAACAAACAGGCAAAAGTATCAAGGCACTGAGATCTGATCGAGGTGGTGAATACTTGAGTGCCGAGTTCCTGGGTTACTTAAAAGAGAATGGAATTCTCTCTCAGCTTACTCCTCCATACACTCCGCAACATAACGGTGTATCGGAGAGACGGAACCGAACCCTATTGGATATGGTACGGTCCATGATGAGTAACGCTGAGTTACCGCGATCGTTCTGGGGATATGCGCTAGAATCAGCTGCATACCTTTTGAACCGAGTTCCAACTAAGACTGCACCTACTACACCATATCAGATGTGGTGTGGGAAGAGACCCTATCTTAATCACATTAAGACATGGGGATGTCCAGCTTTTGTAAAAAAGCAGCATGCGGACAAGCTCGAGGCACGCTCAGTACAGTGCAAGTTTATGGGATATCCAAAGAACTCCAAGGGATATTTCTTCTATTGCGAAGAGGAACAAAAGGTTTTTGTTTCTCGCCATGCCCACTTTCTAGAACACCAGTTCATAGAAAAAGAATTAAGTGGGAGCGCAATAGAACTGGAAGAAATTCCAGAACCACGAGCTATTACTGAAAGCTTAGTAGAACCAGAGGGTTCGAAAGATCAGGACATTCCCACGCCACTCCGCAGGAGTAGTAGGCAGTCTCATCCGTCCGAGAGATACTACGGTTTTCTCATTGATGGGGATAGAGAGGATTGCATCATAGACTGTGATGAGCCTACTAGCTTCCAGCAAGCCATTCAGAGCGTCGACTCGGTAAAATGGCTGGATGCAATGCGGACCGAAATGGAGTCCATGTACACCAACAAAGTATGGACGTTGGACATTGCTCCAGATGGGGTAAAACCCGTAAGATGCAAGTGGATCTTTAAAAGGAAGATTGGTGTAGATGGACAGGTTGAGACCTATAAAGCTAGACTGGTAGCAAAGGGTTTTCGTCAGCGACCTGGTTTGGACTATGACGAAACCTTTTCTCCAGTAGCTATGCTGAAATCCATTCGGATCCTTCTTGCCATTGCTGCCTTCCACGATTATGAAATTTGGCAGATGGACATAAAGACAGCTTTTCTAAATGGACATTTAGAGGAGTGTGTCTATATGGACCAGCCAGAGGGTTTCATTCAGAGTGGGAGCAGCGGAAAGGTGTGCAAGTTGCTTAAGTCCATTTATGGACTAAAGCAGGCATCGCGGAGTTGGAACATCTGTTTTGATGAAACGGTCAAAGAATTTGGCTTTATCAAAAATCCAGATGAACCATGCATCTATTGTAGATTTGTAGCGAGAACTGTAGTATTCCTCGTTTTATACGTGGATGACATTCTCTTAATAGAAAATGACATTCCTATGCTACAATCTGTCAAGGGGTTCTTGTCACACAGGTTCTCCATGAAAGACCTGCGTGATGCCTCATACATTCTGGGTATCCGGATCTACCGTGATAGATCCAAGAGGATATTAGGACTTTCGCAGTCCAGGTACATCGACACCATACTGAAGAGATTCAGTATGGAAGATTCCAAGCGTGGTAATCTACCGGCTTGTCACGTGATCACCCTCTCCAAAGAGATGTCTCCCAAGACTGATTTGGAGAGGGATCGCATGTCTATTATACCCTAAGCTTCTGTGGTAGGCTCTATAATGTATGCGATGTTGTGTACCAGACCGGATGTGGCTTATGCACTGAGTGTGGTAAGCAGGTATCAGTCAAACCCTGGGGAGAAACATTGGATAGCAGTAAAGAACATTCTCAAGTACCTGAGAAGGACCAAGGAGATGTTCTTGGTGTATGGCGGAAAAGACCTCCAGATTGAGGCCTTTGCTGACTCCAGCTTCCAGAGTGACAAGGAGGATTCCAAGTCCATGTCGGGTTTTGTCTTCACCCTCAATGGAGGGGCGGTGTGTTGGAAGTGCTCCAAACAGGAAACCGTTGCTGACTCGACTATGGAAGCGGAATACATCGCTGCATCTGATGCCGCAAAAGAAGCTGTCTGGGTGAGGAAGTTCTTGAAAGAACATCAGGTGGTTCCGTCCATTGTTGACCCAATAACTCTGTATTGCGACAACAACGGGGCTATAGCTTTAACGAAGGAACCCAGGTCCCATCAGAAATCCAGACACATCTTGAGGCGGTATCACCTGATCAGGGTGATCGTGGATCGCCAGGAGATCGAGGTTCGGAGGGTTGCTTCAGAAGATAACACTGCAGATCCATTCACCAAGGCCTTGCCCCAGACTTAGTTCGAGCGGCTGATCGAGATGATAGGTCTTCGATACGCCAGTACATGGCCTTAGTGCAAGTGGGAGATTGTTAGTGTATATGCCCTAGAGGCCATTACTGTATCATACTAGTTTGTATATTACTTAATGGAAGCTTGGGATATTCACAGTTGTATATACAATCTTGCTCGAAATGGTAGTATGCTACTTGGTTTGTCTCTGCTTTAATATGTGCATGTGTTTCTTTTAGCATATCGCTGATATACATATTAGTAGAGCCCATAGGATCTTTGCTTGATTACCAGCGTTGTGATGGCGCTCACACTCGTGGGAGCTGGGTGATCTATAAGCACATCCTTATACAGGTCCCTAGTCGTTGGACTATCGAGACAGGGCATCGATACTCTGGAGTAGACTAGCGTATGCGCTTCTCATCCCAGTGTGGGAGACGGTCTGTCCCACAGCCGTCAGTACGTCGTACTTGAGATAGTATGCGGGTGCTCGTTAGGTTACGAGTACACTGGACAGGACTCGTCGGGAACTGTTGGTTGGTATTATACCTATCGTCAGTTATCAGTTCCCAGGTGACATGAGTACAGCTTAGTCCGCTGACTTGACACTGTCACTTCGCCTCGAGTGTGTTCCCACTGCACTTTGATTACTACCCTACCACGGCTCAAAGGAGTCGTGCAAACAGGTAGTTTTTGGGTGCAGTCCCGAAGCACTTGGAAGCAGTGACGGTTAGACAGGATTCGTCTCTTCCGGTATTGGGGGTTGACATCGCGCTGTGTCCAGGAGAGCCATTACACGAGTAGTCCCTGGCCAGGGCAAGCGAGATATACTGGTAGGTTTCCAGTGTTATCTCAGGGTGTTCTGGGCTACACTCCGACACGACTTGTACCGCTATTAGGGGACTGACGTTCACCGTCCCCCTAGGCCCGCCATGCGATGTATCAGACGAACAGACCGGACTGTACGGAGACTGTCACATACAGGCTCAGTAGGAGTTCAGATAGGGTTCACCTCGTCAGTCTTCTTATCGACATCTACCTGGGGACCGTTACGTACAGCTAGTGCCGCTTGCGGTCTGTGGTTAAACCCACTGCCAGCGTAGTGTCGAGTCTTTAGAGTCCCACACAGAGAGCTATTCGCCTTTAGGCAAAATGAGTAGAGGTCGCATGGTTTTGCGACAGGGTTCGTTCACATCCGCGCACTTGTGCACGTTTTCTATCCGGACAGCTTATACTAGCGGGCTTTGGTTTAAGCCAGATCCTAGTATAGATTTGGGATTGGTTTTTTCTCTTTGTATTCGTGTTCCTCGGATCACGAATACGGGTGCGTATGCACAGTTGCTTGAGACAGAGGGAGAGGACTTTGATTAGGGTTAATGACTACTGTCATTTTATTAACCCTAATGCTTATGTGTGTATTATGGTTAATTGATATTAGTTTAAATAATTGTGCATGGTTATGGTTGTTGACCATTTGACCTCCTTGACTTGTTGACCTAGGTTGACACTTTGACCATCATCATTTCATTTGGAAGATGCTCTTTGATCCTTGCAAATTGCATTAAAAATGAAATGATAATGGTCATGTCTTGATTAACCATGACAATTATCTAGCTAATTATCTAATTACAATAATTCACACATATATGAGAGAATGCTTCATATTTTCTCTCATTCTATCATTCACTTTCTCTCTCTTGTTCTTCCTCTCCCTCAAGCTCTCCCCTCTCATGTGTTGAGAAACACTTGAGCTTGAGAAAAACGCCTTCTTGATAATCTCTACTCTCATCTAGGGTTTAAGGATTAGCACTTCTTGCACCCTAGTCACTTCTAGCTTGGAGTTGAAGCCAAAGGTTGAGGCTTTCGGGTGGATCTTTCTTCGACGTGAGAAGACGACAAAGGTGACCTCTTTCGACTACTCCAAGGAGCAAGGAGAGAAGGACATAAAGCCCTAGGTATAACCTTTCTAACACTTAGCTAGTTTCTAGTTAGCTTTAGCTTGTTTTTGTTTAACAAAGATCCTTCTTTGTCTAGTCCATGTTGCCTAAGTTGATAAAAATTTGATTTTTATTCCGTTTTCCGCCACCCCGCAAGTATCGGGGTGGGCAACGTGGACTTACAATGCTAAATTCTCAAAGTGCGCGTTTTGGCTTGATAGAGTTGACTTCCTGGGTCATGTGGTGACTGGTGATGGTATTCTGGTGGACCCGAGGAAGATCGAGGCTATACGGCTTTGGCCCAGACCTGTATCGGTGACTGAGGTCCGCAGCTTTTTGGGCTTAGCTGGTTATTATCGCCAGTTTGTGCCGGATTTCTCGAGTATCGCTGCACCGCTGACTGGACTGACCCGGAAGGGAGTTCATTTTCTCTGGACTGATGCATGCGAGCAGAGTTTTCAGCAGTTGAAGACTCGATTGACGACAGCACCAGTTCTTTCTTTACCTTCTGGATCGGGCGGCTATGTTGTTTATTGTGCTGCTTCTAGAGTGGGACTCGGCTGTGTTTTGATGCAGCATGATAGAGTGATTGCGTATGCTTCTAGGCAACTGAAGAAGCACGAGCAGAATTACCCCACTCATGATCTTGAGATGGCCGCAGTGGTCTTTGCGTTGAAGATTTAGAGACACTACTTATACGGAGAGTCATGTCAGATCTTCACGGATCACAAGAGCTTGAAGTATATCTTCCAGCAGCGGGATCTGAACCTGAGACAGTGCCGATGGATGGAGATAGTGAAGGATTATGACTGTGAGATCCTTTATCACCCGGGAAAAGTGAATGTGGTAGCTGATGCTTGAGTCGTAGGACCGGGGGTAGCTTGTCCCAGTTGAGCGCAGTTCAGCGTCAGTCGTCTGCAGATTGGCAGCTCTTATGTGATAGTAGAGTGCAGTTCGAGTTTTCTTCCACTAGGGGACAGTTTGCTCATGTCCGCGCCCGTCCACTATGTAGGGTTCCTAGGCACTCTAATGGAGTCTCACAAGTGATCAAACATGCACAAATCAAATTTTACAAGTGCCTATAAACCCTAATACGGATCGTTAACTAGATAAATAGGCGAAGCAAGCAAGTAAACGGAAATATAGCTAAAGGAAAGGGGCTACAACCTTTGTAGATCCGGTCCACCACTTCCTAAGCTCCACGATGATCTCCCTCCTCTGTCCAAATCGAGCCCTTGACTCTAGCATTGGCATCATCGAAGAATGGGCGGGCTTGATCGTCGGTTCGATACCGAAGATGATCTACGTCGAGGCATCACAAGAACAAGCTCCAACTTCACCAAGCCTTGAAAACTTATGAAGGAAACACCCTATACTACTTGGCAAGAGGTAGAGGATGAAGAAATAGGAATTGGGTAGACTTTAGTTTTGGATTTCCCACACTTTTATATCAATCACCATTGATGTAGCAAGCTTTTTTCTCATGTTGAAGAAGAAGAAGATGAAGAAAAAGAATATGATAAGTATTAAGTAAATGATAAATAAATCAATACTTATCATTTACTAACCCTTGGTTAGTTGTAGAGAATGGACCATGGTTAACTTGAATGGTTAGGGTTAAGGATGAGACAAGAATGGTGGACTAATTCAAAGCTTCAAGAATCTTCAACTAGCAAACAAAAATAGCAACCATTCTTTTCTCATCTTTTTCCAAAATAAATAAATAAATAAATAAGAAAAAAGAAAACCCTAATCATAATCTTAACCATGGTCTAATTCTTTACACTAACCCTACCTTGCATGTATCATCAAACATGATACAATCATGTGCACAAAATATATCACATATGCAATGTGCACAAACCAAGTGAGTAAATCCATTTAAAGTGAACCAATACTAGTTAATGCAAAGTAATATATCAAATATATAATTATACATTAAATCATTAAATCAACACTTGATTCAATGATCCGGTCATGTCGCATATAACCGGCTAGTATCCAATGTATCGGCTTATCGAATCAATCCTTGATTCGATAACTAGGTTATATCGCATACAACCATTCGACACATTCATCGCGAGAATGAAATACGGTATCACATACACGCATTATTCTCGGTCCCGCACATATCTCATATGCGCTCCTATTTCGTTTCGCTTGAGCCAGGAAACCTCTGTGTAGGACTCTAAAGACTCGTCAATACGCCGGTAGCGGATGATGATCATATCAAGCACCCACAAGCCGCAAGCGGTCTGCTAAACGTAACGGCCACCCGGGTATTGAGCGATCAGAAGATCGACGAGCAAGCCCGCTCACACTCCTGTGAATCCAACCAGTAACACTTACCGTACAGTCCGGTCTGTTCGTCTGATATGCCGCATATCTCGCCTAGGGGTGGTAAACGTCAGACCCCAATAGCTTGATAAGTCATGCCGACATAGGGTCCATAACATTCGTGAAACTACTGATAACTCTTACCAGTATATCACTGCAACCTTGGCCAGGGATTTCCTGTTATGGCCAGTCGAGCATAGCACAACATCAACCCCCAATACCGGGAGAGACGAATCCTCTCCTATCGCTCATTGCCTCCATGTGAATCGGGACTGTACCCAAAAACCACCTGTTTGCACGACTCAGTAGAGCCGTGGTAGGGTGGAAATCAAAGCACAGTGGGAGACACACAAGACTCTATGACGATCTCGGGTCAACAGACTAAGCTGTACCAGTGTCACCAGAGAACTGCCATCTGACGTGAGGTATAATACCATCTGGGAGTTCTCGGCGAGTCCGTTCAGTGTACCCAGTCTCCACTGAGCACCCGCATACCATCTTCGATGTCAAACACCAATGGATATGGGATCATCCATCGCCCATCGCATGGGTCGAGAAGATATGCGCTAGTCTACTCTGGAATATCGATGCCCCGTCTCGATATTCCCACGACTAGGAACAATGAAGGATGTACTCATTGACTACCCAGGCCCCACTAGTATGATCTGCATCATAGTCCTGGAAGTCGAGTACACATCCTAAGGGCTTTATCAACATGTAATCAGAGAGACAGAAAGTATACATGTTAAGATAAAGAGCAACCAGATAGCGTACTATCATGTCGAGCAAGAAAGTCCTACCTATATATGTCCCAGCATCCACTACAATATACATCCAATGTACAGTAATGGCCTCTAGGGCATACATATAACTAACAATCTCCCACTTGCACTAGGGCCATCTGTAGCAGTGGTCGCAGTATCTAATACTCAACCATCCCATATGAGTCTCTCTCTGGGAAAAGGCCTTCGTGAGTGGATCCGCCGTGTTGTCCTCTGAGTCTTCTCTCCTAACCTCGATCACCCTGGAGATCAACTATCTCCATGATCAGGTGATGCTGCCTCAGAATTTGTCTGGGTCACTGATGGGACCAGGGTTCCAGGGCCGAAGCCACACTTCCATTATCATACAATGGCAGGAACCTAGTTCATCTTATGAACCAATATACACCCAAACTTCCTCTTTGGTAGTATCTTTAATAGCGATGTTACCAGCCTTTATCGTCTAGTTTGTCACGGTATCTAGCTTGGAAATCTTCCAACATACCGTCCCTTTACAGAGGGTAAAGACAGTGCCTGCGACTGACATTCAGTCGTCCTTATCACTCTGGAACCCTTCCAGTGATTCTCTCCAGGATCGATTGATACCATCTCACTACAACTAGTGAGTATCCTAGCATCCAATTAAATCTATCTCATAGATCCAAAGCTTAGGATTTAGTAGGTATCACTTTGATCCTATATGGAAAATCATTGTGATAAGCGGAGATTGATCGAGCGTAGCATAGGAAACTCCTTCCCTAACAAGAGTATGTCATCCACGTACTCTACGAGGATCGTCACCATACTCCCTACTACCTTTTTGTTTATACAAGGTTCATCTACCATTTTGATGATGTCAACTTCTTTGACTAATCCATCAAAACAGATGTTCCAACTCCGCGATGCCTGCTTTATCCTATAAAGCATCTTGCACACGTTTCCGCTGCTCCCACTGTCTACGAGGCCCTCTGGCTGTGTTCTTATAGACGTTCTCTTCTAAATCAATATTTAGAAAAGTAGTGTCACGACCCGCAGGGTACGGAACGTGACTGGCACTTAAGTTTACGAAACGTCTAAAGGCGTCCGTAAAATAAGTAAGCTAAAGCCCAGAAAACAAAACCAATGAAGCAAAAGAGTGAAGAAAACCCAATCATTTGAAAGCAAGTCATCAAATAAGTCATGTAAAACCCCTTTTAAAAACAATACCAATTTTTCCCGAAAATTTCGGCAGAGTCTCCTTTGTAAATACTGACCCCCAAAAATGGGTACAACAAAATATATACATGAATCCAACAAAATAGGGCATCCCCAAGCGGGAGCTAGCTCTTCGCCATAAGGCGGTCACAAATCCCACGCAATGTAAATGACAGCAAGCATAATAATCATAATAAAGCATGAGAAAGCAGCATGTCGGCTCAAGTGAGCTCGACCCCAAAATACAGCATAAAATCCACAAACCTCACAGTCTCATCTATAGGTCAATATACAATAAATCTGATAGAAACAGTAGATGGAGTACACTAGATACAAAGAATATACAAGTGGTACAAAATAATAACATAACCCACCTATGAGCAAATGTCGAGCTCAGGCAAAAGAGGCAAAAGACAAGTGCGCCCGCTGCTACTGAACTGACGGAGCGGACCTGCAAAAGACTGTGGCACAACGGGGGTGAGTTGCCAACTCGTGAGTAATAAATAACATCTACAAAGGCTATCGTATGCATGCACACAAGCATCCTAGCATCTATAATACGGGTATGACTGGATGCACTAGCAGGTATGTATATAACATCAGTGTACTAATATGTATGCAACATGAATATCTGAGGTCTCAATAGGTATATATAGGAAATATTTTATCTCTTTTTGTTTTTGAAACTCTTTTAGAATGCCAGCATAATGTCAATGAATCGACGAAAATCGGTGTCCAGCAACGACACCCACAAGCTGTCTCAAATCTCATAAATCCATGTCATAGTGTCTCTGGCCTCAGCCATCCGGCTGACCCAGCTCAATATCAATATCTCATCCTCTCGCGGCCCCGGTCGGTATCCTCTGGATATCCGCCGTGCCCAATGAAGTCACCGGTAGGTAATCCGTCCCCTGCCAGGCTCATCGTCAACACCACGAGCTTCTTGCCCCGGGGTACCCTTCCGGGCCCACCATGTACCCGAAACGGTTCATCCAACTCCTCGAAACGGGTCTCCAAAAACCACAGCAAACTCATGGTGGACGACACTTACATCACTAGAAAACCGCAATTTACATGTTTTAAAAATATCATAAGTTTGGAAATTTTGCGGCTTTCCCCCGAAATCCAGCAATATCATAAAATCTCAAGAAATCCTCATAAGTGCATATATCAATGATAATGAATGCGTATGATATCAATAATCAAGTTGCGATGTGTGATTAATGTATTAAGCATGAACAAGGAATATGATGAAGTACATGCACATGAATAGCAATCCTACGGTTTCATTTTAAGGAAATAGCACAATTTAAGTATCAATTAGTAAAAGGTTTAAATTAAAGGTTATCTAGTGTGGTGGCATGGCAATTACCAGGGTGTGTGTGTAAACATGAATAGTGCTCGTGCTGCATATAAAAACCTGGTAATGGTGCATGTGTCCTACAATTGAGTTTGCGTATATGGATATAACATATTGATCTAATTGCAGCAATTATCATGCCAGTATTATTATTCTAATGTCACAAGTGATTATCCAATTTACTATTTTCCAGTTTACTAAATCTATCGGGCGACTTGCGCCATCCAAACGATCGTCCCCCATAGATGTTAAATCTACTCACCGGAATCCCTGGCTAGCTGTGTCCAATCACCGCCTTTCCCTTTCGCGCCGCGTCTGACGTTTCCGCGACCGAACCTGGAATTTACATCAGTACCAAATATAAGGTTACATATCAAGAACGACGCAAAACCCCAACGAAACTACTAAAGTTCGCTAGCTAGGTACAACGTGCACAAGGTGCGCGGACACACGCGAAAATCGCAAAAACTGCCGAAAAACGCCGATTTGGTCGCCCGGCAAAACTAAAACCCGACTACCCAAAAACCGCACTCACGCATCCTAAAAGTCGCAGGACAAGCCATTACAATCATCAAGATATCAAAATTAATCCATCACATAATTTATATAAAAATCTAGTAAGCATATACATTCCAAAAATCGGTGCAACAATTGCCGATTTGCGACAAAACGACTACAATCTAGCACAATCGCCCAACCACACTACAAGCAATCTACAAACACTAATTATAACACAACAACAATGATTCCAATCCTATTTTCCATAAACAACCCTTCTTGAATTTATAACTTAGCAAAATCCAATCAATTTCCTCACTTGAAACTTTAAATTAACACAACAAAGCCCACTTAAGAAAATTAACCTCTTAGCTTAGGTTAGCAAAATACTAGATAACAAGTTAGGTTTAATCAATTAAATAATGCTTTCTAAAACTTAATCCACTCACTAATCAAGCTTCACAAACCAATTCCATACAAAAACCCTCTCTTGAAAATCCTAAAAAGCAATTTCACACTTCTAAATTTAATCAAATTAGCATAATTGAAAACTACATCAACAAGATAACTATATGGATTAGTTAATTAACCACTAGATTAACTATAAAACAATCTAATTAAGTATTATGGCTTCAAAACCCTAGCTAAAATTTTCAAGCAAAACCTAAGAAACTAGATTAAACTACACTAAATTAACACTAAACCATCTAACATAAGAACTTAAACAAAAGAATTTAACATGATAGAAATTATACCTCTTGATCTATGGATCAAGCAAGAAAATTTTGCTCCAAATGATGGCCTCAACACCAAGATCCAAGCAAGAATGGCTAAGGATAATGATAGCTTAAGGATTTTGTTTGGATTTTTGAATTAAATCATGGATTTTGATGTATTTTCTTGAAGAAATTGAAGAAAATGAAAAGAAAAGAGAGGAAGAAGAGGGTGTGCAGGATTTTCGGCCAGAGGAGGAATGGGGGAGGGTGTGGGCAAGTGGGGAAAGTCATGGTCAAGTCCACAAAAGTCAATGTATCATACTTTATCCATTATATTTAAATTAAATCCAAAAAAACCCTTAAATCACTCAAGAAAGCAACTAAAGAAAAGAGATCAGAATTTTCTGGTCTCACACAAGGTGGGGCTGTCCTAGGGCTGAGGAAAAAGAGAGAGGGGTTTTACAAAAGAAATTTTATGCAAAAAGGCCCCCTACAACTCAAAAATTGCAAGTTTTAGCTTAAAATTCAATAAATTCGTTTCATAACATAAAAAATTTGTTAAAAATCAAAATAAATTACTAAAAATTCATGTTATCACTAGATTATAATTATCATAATTTTAGAGATTAAAATTAGCCCGGAAAAATTTGTATTTATCGCTTATTTAATGTATTTTCTTACCGGCTTAAAATAATATTAAAAAATTGAAAAATAGGGAAAAAATTTTAAATGACCAAAATTTCATAATTAACTCATTAGCTACTAAAAACAAGTAATTACCTACCCATTTAAGGTATAATTAGCCC
This sequence comes from Agapanthus africanus, assembly GCA_030015575.1. Classification (NCBI taxonomy): domain Eukaryota; kingdom Viridiplantae; phylum Streptophyta; class Magnoliopsida; order Asparagales; family Amaryllidaceae; genus Agapanthus; species Agapanthus africanus. The sequence goes on along the minus strand of JASDDO010000019.1, from coordinate 650,374,811 downwards.
TAAACTGCAAAATATCGAGAAAGACGGTTTTCAGAAAAATACCGAATTTTCACCGAATTTCAGGAAAACACCAAAACGACTTTTCAAGACGCTACAAGTAGTCATGGCACCCAACCACCAGATATCGTAGTCGTGGTATGTAGCCGTGGCAAGTAGGATCTGGATGGATTTAAACATAGTCCCTGGAAAAGGTTTCATCATTATCCGTGTCTGGTCGATGACGAAAACCTTTAACAAGTCTAGCTATGAAAGTCTCAACTTGTCCATCTACACCATGTAATCTTCTCAAGATATACTTGCTCTTGATGGGGATTTAACCCTTCAGATATAGCAACCAAAGTCCATACTTTGTTGGTGTATAAGGATTCCATCTCAGATCACTAAGCATCCAGCCATTCTTACAGAGTCCCTTCTCTCGATGGCCTGCTCGAAACTGGTTGGGTTATCATCTCATGATGCAATCCTCGCTCCCACTGTCATCGAGAAACCGAGGTATCTCTCAGGTGGGTGAGGAACCCTACTAGATCGGCGGAGAGGCTGAGGTTCGTCGGAAACTATTGAATCCTTTGGTTCTGTCAAATCATTAGCAGTTTTGTACAGCTGGAACCTTTCCAGTTCTACAGAACTGATCTTTCCTCGATCTTGTCCGGATTTTGCTTTTGACATAGGCCGGACAATCCCAAATCTTAACTTACTTAAGAGATAGGCTCTTCCCATACCATATCTCATATGGAATGGTAGGCAGTGATTTGATTCGAACCTAATTCAATAGGTATGCAGCTTCTCAAGCGCATAACACCCAAAAAGGAAATAGGTAACTCAGTAATACTCATCACAGAGCACACCATATCTAATATTGTGTGATTGCCCCGCCCTGATACACCGCTGAGCTGTGGTGTATTCAGAGGAGTAATACGGAGAGAGAATCTCATTCTCCTTTAGAATGGTCCAGGAATGCCATGCACAAGTATTCTCCTCCCTGATCTCATCATAGGACATAATACTTATATCCGTATTTTGGTTCTCTACTTCCAATTTATATTCTGTGAATACCTCAAAAGCTTCGGACTTATGTTTCAACAGGAACATACGACTGAATCTTGAGAGATTATCAGAGAATATAATGAAGTATAAAGAACCAGTCCTGGCATGTGTAGACAGGAGACCTTACATACATCATCATGTATCAGTCCCAAGAGTTTACTAACTCTTCCTCTGTTTCTAATAAACAAGGCTATGGTCATCTAATCTTTGTGACATGACTGGCAAGTTTCACAAGATGTAAATTCAAACTGATTCAAATATGCATCTAAATGTAACTTCAGCTAGTCGGGTCGCATTGATATGACCTAGTCTACAATACCTCAAGAAGAATTTGTTCATTTCTGAACTCTTCCTCTTGTGTGTGTTCAGTATACAAGGAACTGTAGTTTGATTTAGAACGTCAATGCTTTTAGATAACGTGCCTGAACCGATCAACTTTTGATATAGGAAATGTTCAAAACATTATCCAACAATACAAAATTATATCATTTCTTTACTAATAAAGAGACTGATATGATTTTGTATATCAGGTTCGGTATCTAATAGCATTTGTTCAGAATCAATGTATTCGTAATACAGGGTGACAGTGACCAACAGACTTGGCTGCAACACTTGCCCCGTTTTCTGCCTCATGAAACTTATCACCCGTTCTCAGTTTTTCTACCTTTTTGTAGCCCTATGTAACAGATTACATATCTGGGAGCCTGATCCGGTATCATATACCCAGGATGCAGAGGATACTGAGAAACAGTTCTTTGTAATGAACACACCCGAAGGAGATGCATCATATGCACTTTCTTCGTTTGGGCGGCATAGGAATTCTGGTATTCCCCAATTTCCTGCTTTGTCTTATAACAATTATAAGTTGGAGAGGGACCAACGTTCCCCATCTCAGAATAACAAGCGGGTTCGTTCAATACATCCATTTTATTATCTTGATTAAGGCGTGATATGGTCGCTACCAGGAGAGAGAGAGAAGAAAACACTCTGCGTGCGCTCTTGCAAGATCAGATTGGTTATATATTTTATCTAATCAGGATGGCTCCCACTGTTTTTATCAAATCTTCCTTCAAACCTTAAAAGGAAAGACTAGCCGGGATTAATTACACTCTACAAGTTCGCCAATCTTTCAGCCAGGCCAGTGTCGGTACTTTGAGGGAGGTTCCCCATGCTTTCGCACGGACCTAATTACAGTAAAACTCGTTTTCCCAGAGGCGTAACCCCGTTGACACCTTTCTAGACACCTACTTGATCGGCTAATTGCAAAGTGCAAAACTCTCCCAGGAGTAACAATTACTCGCAGTGGGTATCGGGATCCAACTATCATATAGAAGGTATGCAATCTCATTGCAAATTTCAACACTTGAAACTCCCGATAAAGGTTTTTACCCCTAGCACCTATGACCTTAACTATGGTCAACAAATCATAAGCACTAGTCAAGTTCTACCCGTCATTTCGTGATTAATTAGACCCACCCACACGACCCTTAACTAAGTTCAACAAAGTCACGCGACTGTCCTAACTAATCGCATCATATGCGGTGTAGGAAGACATCACTTAGCTACCGTACACTGTGCCTTGACTATGGTCAACAAACACAGCACGAATACTAAGTACTCTACTTCCTAAAATGACGGAGGGTTGCGAATGGTTTTTGTGAAAACCTTTAACGCTTTGAACTTGATCTCGTTGCGGAATCAAATGGTTTTTAAATGGAATGTTTTTGAGGCTTTTCTAGTTTTGCTAAAGGGGTCACTCCCGGTGAAGGGATCGTCGGCCCTTTCCTCGTCGAATGAGGTGCGGGATATATATCACTATGCAAAGCGGAAACTATAGAAGCGATCAAATGACAAACCGAGGATTGTAGCATCTGCCAGTTATTGCTAAAGGAGTCACTCCCGGTGAAGGGATCTCGTCCTTTCCTCATCGAATAAGGTGCAGGATGTTCTATAATGAACACCGCGATGCAAAGCAAGAACTGTAGCTACCTGTTTTTATTTTGAAATTCGATTCCACAACATCGATTAGGTTTATTTTCTTTCATTAATCTCATTAATGAATATCCCATCATTTAAGTCCACCTAAACATCACAGATAAATATAACGTACGCTTATGCCATCCGCATTCGCCTCGATGTCCTGTCTGCACCGTTAGGTTAGGTAACTAACGGCAGAGCGGGGCAGGGCTAGCGCGGGTGTAAAACATAAGCAACGTCTATATAATATATCATATATACTGTATATAATATCTGTCACAGAACATCACATGATCTCATCACAGATAAAACACAGCAGAAGAAACATATGAAATATTGGATATACTAGGACGTCCGTGTTTTCAATACGAGCCAGTATAAAACACGGATTCCACGGTCGTGATGAATAGCCAATCCCACACCCGTAGACCCCTACGAGAGCGGCAAGAAACCCTACCAATTCTAGGGTTAGGAGACCCGGACTCGACTCCTCGAGATGGTCTCCCACTGGACCCCAGAACCCGGTTACTTGTGCTCCCCTCCTTGGGTCTATCCTAGTGCAGAAAAGTAAATAATATACAAATGGTGACAACATCCGCAACCTGGAAGTGTCCCAATAAAAGAATATTACATACTAGTTTTTACATGAATGAAAATGAAAAACACTCATCTCACATAAAAACCCCCGGCTATTCAAACACGACGATCCAATATAATATATCCAGCAACACATAATATCACATGTCATCAACGTAAGCAAACATGCGTATCCTAATTGTCGTTGACATATAGCAACGAAACCGGCGATATCACATATTACACTTACGGTCACAGAAAAGAAAGTGTAAAACTACAACAGTTGGAATCCGCAACCACCTCAGACATCGTATGCCTGATCAAATGAATTCTTTAGACATCGCATGCCTAACAATTATAAACCCCGCATTTTAGTCTCATTATCGAAAACAGTTTTCAATATCAAGTCGGGCAATTCAACAGGATTCCCGACATTCTGTTCGAATGCTCGTCGCAAACTTTAGTAGGCGGCCGCACCCCCGACGCCGTCGACAAAGTGCACCAAAGCGGAACACCGCTGCCGCGAGCACCCGAACGGATGCTTTCGGCGACGGGGTTCTCCTACAGTCACTTGGTCGGGGCTATGGAGTGAGGCTGTCTATTAAGTTTACCCGGCGAGTATCCGCGTACGCTACATGATTGCGACGGACTTTTGATCACATCAAAACTCCGTGGCAACCGATCAAGTGAGACTAAACTGCTATGTTTATAATATTCATTCCGTTATCTCATAACTATTTGCGAATTCCAATTATTGTATCACATTCCGGATAAATAGAAAATGCTAAACTTTTCGATCGAACAATCGAACGCCCAAGTTTTCCCGATACGGCTCAACACATGAAATAAGTATAACAACATTCAGTTCGTGCCTCAGTACCAACGGTCCAGCCGTAGAAGGGTCAAGCCAACGCCTCACATGTGGCACGCCGTACTGCCCCAAACCCTAAGGTTCAAAGGGCAGTTCAAGACGGTCACATAATCGAGTTAAGGTTTGTTGTCTTCTAGAGGGTCCATCGCGTTACTTGCACTACTTAGAACGTCGTTAAACTACGGAAAAATCCAACAATTGGAAATTTCCCGGCAGGGGAAAAAGTGGGTATTTATATCCGATCGAATTTTTTAACATATTCTAAAAATACCCGGAAAAGCACACCGACAAAATTAGACAGTCCGATCGAATACACCGAGTCCCCAATACAACTCAGAAAATACAACTCTGGAATAAATATTAAAAATTCCCAGGAAAACCAGAACAGAAAACTGAGAATTACTGTGAAAAATTAAATACACAAAACGACAAAATGGCCGCAGAACCGCCGCACGAGCCATGCTCGTGCCGCGGATCCGCGGCTCATTGATGGAATTAGTCCATTGAAATTCACAGTAACTCTTAGATTATCCTACTGATTTTTCTGAATATTTTTAATCTACAAAAAACCACGTTTTTCAAAAAAGTCCAGAGAGCATTTTTCAATTCGGGTTTTGGGTCGATCGGACTTCTGATTCCGTCGGGACTTCGCCTAAGGCTCTAGCTAGGCTCTGATACCACTGTAGGGTTCCTAGGCACTCTAATGGAGTCTCACAAGTGATCAAACATGCACAAATCAAATTTTACAAGTGCCTATAAACCCTAATACGGATCGTTAACTAGATAAATAGGCGAAGCAAGCAAGTAAACGGAAATATAGCTAAAGGAAAGGGGCTACAACCTTTGTAGATCCGGTCCACCACTTCCTAAGCTCCACGATGATCTCCCTCCGCTGTCCAAATCGAGCCCTTGACTCTAGCATTGGCATCATCGAAGAATGGGCGGGCTTGATCGTCGGTTCGATGCCGAAGATGATCTACATCGAGGCATCACAAGAACAAGCTCCAACTTCACCAAGCCTTGAAAACTTGTGAAGGAAACACCCTATACTACTTGGCAAGAGGTAGAGGATGAAGAAATAGGAATTGGGTAGACTTTAGTTTTGGATTTCCCACACTTTTTCATCAATCACCATTGATGTAGCAAGCTTTTTTCTCATGTTGAAGAAGAAGAAGATGAAGAAAAAGAATATGATAAGTATTAAGTAAATGATAAATAAATCAATACTTATCATTTACTAACCCTTGGTTAGTTGTAGAGAATGGACCATGGTTAACTTGAATGGTTAGGGTTAAGGATGAGACAAGAATGGTGGACTAATTCAAAGCTTCAAGAATCTTCAACTAGCAAACAAAAATAGCAACCATTCTTTTCTCATCTTTTTCCAAAATAAATAAATAAATAAATAAGAAAAAAGAAAACCCTAATCATAATCTTAACCATGGTCTAATTCTTTACACTAACCCTACCTTGCATGTATCATCAAACATGATACAATCATGTGCACAAAATATATCACATATGCAATGTGCGCAAACCAAGTGAGTAAATCCATTTAAAGTGAACCAATACTAGTTAATGAAAAGTAATATATCAAATATATAATTATACATTAAATCATTAAATCAACACTTGATTCAATGATCCGGTCATGTCGCATATAACCGGCTAGTATCCAATGTATCGGCTTATCGAATCAATCCTTGATTCGATAACTAGGTTATATCGCATACAACCATTCGACACATTCATCGCGAGAATGAAATACGGTATCACATACACGCATTATTCTCGGTCCCGCACATATCTCATATGCGCTCCTATTTCGTTTCGCTTGAGCCAGGAAACCTCTGTGTAGGACTCTAAAGACTCGTCAATACGCCGGTAGCGGATGATGATCATATCAAGCACCCACAAGCCGCAAGCGGTCTGCTAAACGTAACGGCCACCCGGGTATTGAGCGATCAGAAGATCGACGAGCAAGCCCGCTCACACTCCTGTGAATCCAACCAGTAACACTTACCGTACAGTCCGGTCTGTTCGTCTGATATGCCGCATATCTCGCCTAGGGGTGGTAAACGTCAGACCCCAATAGCTTGATAAGTCATGCCGACGTAGGGTCCATAACATTCGTGAAACTACTGATAACTCTTACCAGTATATCACTGCAACCCTGGCCAAGGATTTCCTGTTATGGCCAGTCGAGTATAGCACAACATCAACCCCCCAATACCGGGAGAGACGAATCCCCTCCTATCGCTCATTGCCTCCATGTGAATCAGGACTGTATCCAAAAACCACCTGTTTGCACGACTCAGTAGAGCCGTGGTAGGGTGGAAATCAAAGCACAGTGGGAGACACACAAGACTCTATGACGATCTCGGGTCAACAGACTAAGCTGTACCAGTGTCACCAGAGAACTGCCATCTGACGTGAGGTATAATACCATCTGGGAGTTCTCGGCGAGTCCGTTCAGTGTACCCAGTCTCCACTGAGCACCCGCATACCATCTTCGATGTCAAACACCAATGGATATAGGATCATCCATCGCCCATCGCATGGGTCGAGAAGATATGCGCTAGTCTACTCTGGAATATCGATGCCCCGTCTCGATATTCCCACGACTAGGAACAATGAAGGATGTACTCATTGACTACCCAGGCCCCACTAGTATGATCTGCATCATAGTCCTGGAAGTCGAGTACACATCCTAAGGGCTTTATCAACATGTAATCAGAGAGACAGAAAGTATACATGTTAAGATAAAGAGCAACCAGATAGCGTACTATCATGTCGAGCAAGAAAGTCCTACCTATATATGTCCCAGCATCCACTACAATATACATCCAATGTACAGTAATGGCCTCTAGGGCATACATATAACTAACACACTACTACTTGATCTTATCCGTGATGCGCAACCCAGTGATGCCCGTTTGTCTGATATTCTTGAGCTTGTTTAACATGGTACAGTTTCGAAGTTCATGATTGATGACCAGGGTGTGCTACGATACGGGACTCGCTTGTGTGTACCAGATGCTGATAGGTTGAGACGCGAAATCCTAGAGCAAGCACATCAGTCGGCCTTTAGCGTTCATCCAGGTTCCACCAAGATGTACCGTGACTTGAGGGGATTTTACTGGTGGGAAGGGATGAAACGTGATATTTCGGACTTCGTTTCGAGGTGCCTGACTTGTCAGCAAGTCAAGGCTGAGCATCAGACACCGGCTAGAGAGTTGCAGCCTTTACCCGTCCCAGAGTGGAAATGGGAGCAGATTTCCACGGACTTCATTGTGGGTCTACCCAGGACCAGTAGGGGGTATGACTCCATTTGGGTGATTGTCGACTGGTTGACGAAAGCGGCTCACTTCCTTCAAGTGAAGACCACTTTCGGTTATGCTCAGTACGCTCAGCTATATATAGATGAGATTGTGCGTTTGCACGGTGTTCCCACATACATAGTATCTGACAAAGGCACCCAGTTTACTAGCCGTCTTTGGCAGAAGCTTTGGGTACCCGGTTGAGTTTTAGCACCGCTTTTCATCCGCAGACCGATGGTCAGTCGGAGCGGACTATTCAGACTCTGGAGGATATGCTCCGTGCATGTGTGCTAGATTTTGGTGGCAGTTGGGATCTTCACTTGCCGTTGATTGAGTTCTCCTACAACAACAGCTTTCAGGAGACTATTCAGATGGAACATTTTGAGGCTTTATATGGTAGGAAGTGTCTATCGCCAGTCTGTTGGACCGATCTTAGTGAGAGTCTGGTTTTGGGACCCCAGTTAGTTCAGGAGACTACGGAGAAGATCCAGCTGATTTAGGACAGGATGAGAGCAGACCAGTGCAGGCAGAAGTCTTATGCCGACCGTCATCGTCGCAGACTTGAGTTCGCAGTGGGGGATCATGTATTCCTGAGGATTTCTCCGATGAAGGTGGTTGTGCGATTTGGGAAGAGAGGGAAGCTCAGTCCCAGATTTGTAGGTCCTTTCGAGATCCTTGAGCGGGTAGGTTCCGTTGCTTATCGTTTAGCGCTCCCGCCCAGTTTTCCGGATGTTTACCCTGTTTTCCATGTGTCGATGCTTCGTAGATACCTTCATGATCCTTCTCACATGATTCAGCACAAGACCGTTCAGCTTGAGCGCGATCTTTCGTTCACCGAGCAGCCGGTAGTTTTTTTGATCGGCAGGTGAAGAAACTTCGGTCAGGGTCTTGCCGTCTGTGAAGGTTCTATGGCGTAGCCCTACTAGCGAGGAGATCACTTAGGAGGCCGAGAGCGAGATGCGGAAGAAATTCCCTCATCTCTTTAAAAGTACGCTAAGTATTAAATTTTAATTCGGGGACCGAATTTCTATAGGGGGGAGATTGTAACGTTTTAGAAATCGTTATGAGAATTTTTCCGTTTTAGGGGTAAATTGTCGGTATTTTCCGTTTTGACCCGACTGTATTCAAACGACCATATAGACTTGCCAGCATCTAGTTTAGCTAAAATAAAGCTAGTGCGCAAGATTTGGGGGTTTATGGGACGTTTTGGTTCAATTTGAATATTTCCCAATTTTAATGTTATTTTAATGCGGTATTCACATTTTGGGAAATTTATCTTTTGTGATCTTTTCTTCAATTATTCTTGAGTAACCAAACACACATAATATCTAGATTCATTGTGTGGACTAGGATTTAAGTGTTAAAGAAAAGAAAAGAAAAGAATTGAGGTGCATGCATGTGTGTGTGAATGCATTAACTTTGCATTTAATGTTGGAAATTGCTAGGATATTCCTCACAAAACCCTCCCCTCTTCACTTGGCCGAATCCCTCTCTCACTCTACTGCTCTTGATCATTTCCTTCTCATTTTTCTTCAATCCAAACTCAAAAATCTCCAAAATTTCCAAATAAATCCCAAAATATACACCAAGTCCTTGTTCTTGCTCTTTGATCACTTGGAAACTAGGAAAGCTTGGATCTTGTGAGCTAAAGTTGATAGGTAAAATCCCTACACTGATAATTAGGAGTTTTTATATTATTTAGCTCGTTGGTTGTAGCGTAGAACCCTTTGTATATCGATTAGTGCAATATCGGGTTTTTAGTGTCTTTTTAGAGTTGTTATATCTGCTGTGTTCTGGAAATTTTAGTGAGTGACCAAACAAAATTATAGAGATATACTAGTGACCCTGGAGCATCACCTGAGACACGAGGACCACCCCACCGGACGGGGCCGGCGACCCCTATAGCGAAATCCGGCGACGTCAGCTGTTGGGGAAAGTTGGGTGTTGGGTTTTTTGTGGGTAGTTGTCTGCTGTTGGTTAGAGGTGTTTGGTATTGTTTACTTTTTTAGTAATTGCAGTATGCAAAATATGGGATCGTTTACCAATAATGTAGTGTTTTGAGTACGCGTGTTACGTGTTGCGACATGACTCGTGATCTTGTGCAGCTGCTGTACTTGGGTAGGTTTTGTGGAATCGTTACGCACGTTAGCCACTAGACGCACACTAGCGAGTTAGTTTAGTGTTAGTGCGTTATTTAGTACGTAGTTTTACGTTATATTGGTCGATTTCTGAGATGTTTGCACTATTTCTTGTATTTGTGGAAATATAGCGTCGCAAGCGGGGACTTCGGACGCTGCGAACAAGGGGAAGCAGGTAGTAAGATTTTCATAGCTCGAGACCATCGGTGAGTAGATTTAACATCTACGGGAAAATCGCCCGTATGGCGCTAAGCGTCGGGGGTAGATATGATATGATATTAGCCGTACGTTTATGTGCTTAAATAGAGATGTTGCATGATTCACATTGCATATAGTTACTTGTTGTGCCTGATACTGTATATATTACACACTGCACTATTATTGACGGTCCATGTTGCACGAGCACCAATGACATGCTACACACACTGTCGGTAATTGCCATGATACACACAACACAAATGCTCATTTATATACCTTGCTATTGGTTAGCGACATTGAAACAATTATACTTGTGCGACATCGCATATGACATATAGCATACCTGTATACATACATACTTATATATATGCCATACTATACCTACATGCTCGCACATATACTTTGCTATTGTTACACGATCAGTTTTATAACATATTTATCGGTGGAATGGGACGTTGTATATATATGTGTTTTGGATTTGGATTTTGGGAACCGCGAGATATATTTAATGACTTGATGCATTTAAATAGCGGATTTTTCCCGTGATATGCTCATATTGATGTTTTATGTTGCATATGTTATTTTACGTGGATTTACGCATTTGAGATATGTTTTCGTGCGATATGGGAATTTCAGGTGTCGATGTTAGGCACATATATTCCGAGAGAAATATGGATTTGGAAATACCGATACGTGGAATCACAAGTGTCGATGTGAGATACTTGGGTTTCGAGGAACGTATGGATATCAGAAAGACCAATACGTGGAACACAAGTGTCGAAGTGGGATACTTGGGTTTCAAGGAACGTATGGATACGAGTATTTACGTGTCGATGTTAGGCACTGGATTTCATGATATTTTAGAGTGTCGATGTTTGACACTCAGGTTCCATGAGACTTGCAAGATTTGAGGGCCGATCTGAGGGCCGATTTGAGTATTTTGGGATTTGGGTGTGGTTGAGTTACACCGTGTTTTTCCATGCATATGATTTGTGCATGAGATTATTTATTATCCCGCATTCAGTACTCAGTTGATATGCACTTATTCATGTAGATATAGTACCCGGTGGTGTACCTTGATCATGATAGTCGCATATTTTTATTGTCATACTCATGCTACCAGCTTACATGCTATTTATCATTGTTGTTAGTGCATACTTACGATTTCAGTATGATGTTATTTACTATTCACGAGTTGGAAACTCACCCTAGTTGTGCCACAGTGTTTTACAGGACTTACCCTCAGAGTAGTCGCGGCAGGGCGTCTTATCATCTCTACTTTTGCCGATACCGCTACGTTAGGCAGTGAGGCCTTTGCTTTTAAGTGGGTTTGCGGTTATCTGCTTATACATTATATATCTTTTTGTTGGATCTAGTATTCTCTATCTACCACTATTGTATATGACTTAGTGACGACTTGTGAGGATTCAGTGTTTTATTATTTTGGTGATTTTGGGTGCCGTGCTCGTGGGAGCCGGTTATATTGGAAAGTTTACTTCTTATTGCAGTATTTCCTTTGTTATTTCTTCGCTTCGACGTCGTATACTTGTTGTGGTGATTATCTCCGCCGTTGGGTGTGATTTTTGCTCCCGTTTGGGATGCTTTATATATTATCTGTGTTGTACCCGTTTTCGGGGCTAGGTTTCACAAAGGAGGTGCTGCCGAAATTTTCAAGTAAGAAAACTAGAGTCAGAGATTTTACTTATGATTTTCAAAGTGTTAAAACTATGTTTTTTCTCCGTTGATCCAGATTTTGGTGGTTTAGATTTTTGGGTTTCGGCTTACTTAAGTTGCGTATGCCTGTAGACGTTACGTAGTTTGAGTGCCGGTTACGGGCCAAATTTTGGGTCGTGACAATTTCTTCTCACTTTGCTTCAAATAAATAATGAAAAATCCAAATTAATGCAAAGAAATTCAAATAAAATCCAAAACCTTCTTTTTTTTTCACAAAAGTTGCTTGGATCTTCATTCTAGTGAGGATTTTGGAGGCTAAAGTTTGGTTTTATTCTTGATTCAAGTAGTGTTCTTGAAGGTATAAAACCTTAACTCTAATCTCTTTATTGTTGCTTAATACTTTATGCTAGCCTAATTAGATAATAATTTAAGCTTTAATTTCATGTTTCAAAATTCTAGAAATGGTTTTAGAAATTCAAGTTAACGTTAAAACTTGATTTAAGTGTTTAATGTTTTATTGAAGTGTTAATTTGTGATTAGGAAAAGCTTAACCTAGTAGAAAATGTTAATTATTGTTAATGAATACTTTGTTTAATTATGTTATATTGCTTACTAGGTTTTTGTTAAAACTTATTTTGCAAGTGTTAAAAATATAGAATTGGTTTTAATAGCTTAGTTAAGCTATTTTAAGGTGTTTGTAATCGCTCGAAATGTGTTAGCTTGATTCTATTGCGAAATATTGCGATAAGTTGTTTTCTAGGTTTCGGGGTTTTTCCGACATGGGTTCGATTAGTCGTTTCAAGGTATATCTATTATATTCCTCGTATTTTTTTGTGTTGTGTTGCGCAATCAGGACGATCAGAGTCTAGGCATGGTGTTTCGTAGTTTAGCGACCCTGGTTAGTGTTTTTGGCCGATGTCGTGCGCGATAGATGCGCTAAGTGCGCAGTGCATTTTTCAGGACGTTATCCTTGCGTTTCGTTGTCTTTTCGTCGTTTCAGGATATTTAGCTTATGTGAGGTGTTTGTGAAATTTTAGGTTCACAGGCGGTGACTTCGGACGCTGCGACGAAAGAAAAACAGGTGGTAGGCTTCACTTAACCAAGAGCGTTGGTGAGTAGATTTAACATCTACATGGGAATCGCCCGCATGGCGTTATATGTCTGGGCTAGAGATGACTTGACTTGTCGCACATTCTATTTCATATTTAGAATTTGCGCATACACCTTATTGCTTAATTAATTGTTGTGCTTAGACTAATACCCTTAGGACACTGTACATATTATTGACGGCTCTTGTTGCACAAGGACTGATTGTATGCCACACACACCGTCAATAATTGCCATGTCATGCACAACACCCGTATAGATATAATATTGTTTGGATAGGGATATTGAGACATTGATTCATATTTCTTTATGCATATGACATATAGCATACCTGTATACCTACATGCTTACACACATGCCTTGACATACTTACATGCTAGTTACCTGTATACCTATAGAGTATTGTACCATTAGCGATAGGTACATACACACTTCATGACATAAATACAGGTATACCTTGCACACATACTTCACTTATACCCAGGGGTATATTACATCATTACTTATAGGTAGATACATATACATTGCTATACCTTTATGTTTATACATATATCTGGTTATAAGTACATGTTTAGCTTTACTTGATGTTATTTAGAATTAGAGAAAATAAGAACCTCGTGATATTTTATATTAACTTGTTGCGGTTAATTAGCGGCTTTCCCTTTATATGCTTTCATTACAGTTTTATATTCATGGATTTTCGCATTGAGATATGGATTTTTCATGATGTTTTCTGGATTTCGGGACCGTAGGAGTTCATGAAATTATGCATTATTTGAAAAACCCGGTTTCCCTTGATATGATATTTCAGCAGCCACCATGAGATTTATCGGTTCGGATTTATATATACCCTACGTGAGGAACGGAGGGGTCCGTGTGCGGGTACATGGTGGGGCCCGGAGGAACCCCGGGGCAAGAATCTCAGTGAGGAGATGAGTTAGTGGGGGAACCATACTTTCCTGTAACATTACCAATGGCTCGGCAGTTATCATGGGGATACCGACGGGAGTCATGTGCGTATGGATGAGTCGAGAGGCGAGGGTCAGAGCTTGGCACTCGAGCTTTCGGGATAGCATATGATACGTACCTATTAGGGGGCCAGTCTTGGTGACAACACCTGATAGATGAGCGTTTCTGTGTCGATGCTTGACACATTGGTTTCATGATATTTCTTTTTACTCCTAAGTTTATATAACAGTAGAATGAGACGCTGTTCTATATGCCTTTACACCAATATTAGTGGAATGGGACGCTAATATATGTGTATTGATATCAATTTATATACATCATCATATTTATTCATGCAAATATATTTAGGATGTTAGAGATTTATTTGATATTGGATTTGGGATATAGGTGATTCAATTGATATTGGATACAGGATATATATGAGATTGCTGATTTTGTACATTCAGGATATATTAGATTTATTCGATGTTGTATATTAAGGATTTGTGAGACTTATATGATATGAGAGCTAATTTGGGGGCTGATTTGAGGAAATTGGGATTTGGATTGTCTTGATGGACTTTGATCCTACCACGATGTCAGGATTCCGTGGAAATGACATGTTTCATTCCATACTCCACATTTATTGTTTATGCACTGTTTCATGTATTAGTAGTACCTGATAGAGTACCTTCCATGACTGTTGTATTTACATACTTTTACTTTATATGCATTGCTTCATGTACTAGTAGTACCTGATAGAGTACCTTACATGACTGTTGCATATATACATTGTGATATCATAGCTTCATGTATTAGTTGTACCTGATAGAGTACCTTACATGATTGTTGGATACAGATTGCCATATTACTACTTCATGTATTAGTGATACCTGCTAGTGTACCTTTCATGACTATTGCACACATATGACTTTTGTTTCTATTAGTTGCTTATGTTAGATTTGCGTTGTACGTGCATACTTGCGATTACCTGCTTATGTTATTTACTATTCACGAGTTGGCAACTCACCCCCCGTTGTGCCACAGTGTTTGCAGGTTGTTCCACAGAGTAGTCGAGGCAGGCTATTCATCTAGCTTATCATCTTTTGCTGCGGATACCGCATCAGCTCATAGTGTGCAGTTTGCATAGGTGGGTTTTGTGGTTATTCGTCGTTGTATTGTATATTCGTTGTATCCTTGTACTCTCCATCTACTATTTTCATGTTGACTTAGAGACTTAGTGAGGACGATATTGTATATTATTTTGTGACTGAGTTGTCTTTTATACAGTTTCCATTTTATCGTCTTTTATTTCTTCGCTACGGCGTCGTATATCTGTTGTGGTGGTTGTTTTCCTCCGTTGGACGTGGATTTGCTTCCGTTGGGGATGCTTTACTTTATATTTATATTGTACCCATTTTTGTGGTTGGTTTTTACAAAGGAGGTGCTGCCGAAATTTTCAAGAAAGTAAATTGGACTTAAAGAATTTATACTTGAGATTTTCAAAAGTTTAAACAATGTTTCTTATCTTTTCTTGTCTTTTAATGGTTTAGATTTCTGGGTTTTGGCTTTCTTTTACTGCGTTACGCCTGTAGACGTTGTGTAGTATTAGGGTCGTCACATGCCAATTTCGGGTCATGAAAAAGTTGGTATCAGAGCGCTAGGTTTTACCTTTCAGAGTATAGGATGACCTTGGTATGATAGAGTAGGTAGCTTAAGCAGAGTAACATAGTGTGTGTATATCCGCGGCATACTCACGATGCGGTACTCCGCCTAAAGCGACCTAAGTACAAATTGCTTGAAATTCCTTCCTTGATGACATATCCTTGTGATTCGATTTCCGTGTTCATATCGAATCTTATTTCTATTTATAGCCTTTGTCGCCGATGACTATGGGGACTCAGAGTGATGCAGCGAGGGCCGAGGTCAGGATTGACTCGGGTTGGACGAGGACTGACCAGGATGGCACACTCGTTGCACAGGTGCAGATGGATTTACCTTCGACAGATAGTATCGCTAGGGTTGTGGCAGAGATGCAGGATAAGCGCCAGACTATGAGTTCATTGGTTGAGGCCGTTCGAGCGCAGCGACAGAAGGTTGTCACCCTTGTTACCCAGTTGTTCCTTGCAATCAGCATGCAGCATTCCATCACCTACATAGCACCAGTGGATGCAGCCCCAGTTGACGAGACACGTATTCCAGAGACTTTGAGAGTTCCGGAACAGTGGACGACTCATACCGGTGTACCAGCCCAGAGACAGAGGCCTAGTCATCGAGACAGATTTCTTGACCGCTGCGGGAGTAGCAGAGGTTTAGGACGAGGACAGTCGTTCAGCTCTCATCCCCAGGAGGGTCAGTAGTCATCATGTGGATGTTTTCGATGCGGGAGCCTTCATCACTTCGTCAGACATTGTTCCTTAGCACCGCGCCAGGCTTATGTGCAGAGAGGTCGTGGTCGTAGAGAATTCGCTCAGAGGGGACAGGTTGGCAGAGAAGGATTTCAGCCAGTTGCGGGTAGGTTGCAGACATGAGAGTTTGCTTCTAGTCATCGGGACGCGCGGGCGTCCAATGCAGAGTTTCAGGTATTCTAAACTCGTATGTTCTATTGATGTACTTATTTGTTTTACACACATGTGCCGTGGTTGGGACGAGAGTCGGTTAGCTAGATCAGTCGTTTGTTGTGTTAACTTCTGTCAGCGATTCTTTTATCGCGCGACACGTAATTCAGTCGTGTGCAAATCGGATAGGAGATAGAGATTCGTCCGTCGTTTTGATCCTTCTAGAGATGTTGGATTTGACGTTCTGCTGGGCACGGACTGGTTACTTACGTGCTATGCGTCTGTGGACTGCCGTGAGAAAACAGACAGGGTTTGTTTTCCCGGCAAGTCAGTTCTTGTTGTGCATGGGAGGGCAGTGGTGCCGCCTCACACAACTTGAATTCAGCCTTTTTCGCGAGTCGACTTTTGAGGAGAAGATGTCGAGGATTCTTGGCGTTCATTCGTGATACCCGAGCCACAGTGGGTTTGTTGGACCGGCTTTCCTTCGTGCGAAAGTTTTCCGACATTATTCCAGATGAGCCGGCGAAGCTTAGGGAGCTTAAGGATCAGCTGCAGAGTTGTTTGTTGGGGGGCTTATGTGTATGAGTGTTTCGCATTTGGGGAGCTCCTATTCTGTGCGTCAGGAGAAGGACGGCAGTTGAGATTGTGTATCGATTGATCGACAATTTAACTGGCTTACGGTGCAGATAGATATCCTTTACCTCGCATTGACGATTTCTTTGATCAGCATCCGAGTGCGAGACATTTTCTAAGTTTGTTTGGGATCAGGTCATCATTGTTGCGGGTTTGGAGTGATGACATTCCGAAAACTGCCTTGTGCGTGCTATGGGCTTTGTGTGTTTTGGTAGTGTCATTAGACTCACCAATGCCCTAGCAGCATTCGTAGAGGTGATGAACCAGATTTCTTCAGGCCGTTCCTCGACCGGTTATTGTTGTGTTATTGACGACATTCTGGTCTATTCAATGTGTCGTGAGGGACAGGAGTAGCACTTGAGGATTTGTTTTGCAGACATTGGGAGAGCCCCAGCTGTTGCTAGATTCTCGGAGTGTTCCTTCAGGCTTGTTTTTGTTGACTTCTAGGTCTTGTAGTTACGAGAGACGTTTTTCGTATGGTTCCTAGGAAGATCGAGGCCATACAACTTTGGCCCAGACTTGTGTACGGACGGAGGTCCGCAGATTTTTGGGCTTAGCAGGTTTTTACCGCCGTTTCGTGCAGGATTGCTAGTGTAGTGCTGCACCATTGACTGAACTGGCCAGAAGGGAGGTTTCTTTTCTTTAGACTGAGGCATGCGTGCAGAGTTTTTCAGCAGTTGAAGACTTGGTTAACAACTGCATCGGTTCTTTCATTGCTTTCTGTTTCGGGCGACTTTGTTGTCTAACTGTAATGTTTCGCGAGTAGGGCTCGATTGTGTACTGAGGTGACACTATAGAGTTATAGCTTTTGCTTCCCTACATCTGGAGGAAGTACGAGAAGGATATCCCACTCATGATCTGGAGATGGCCGCGGTGGTCGTACGTTAGAGATTTGGAGACACTACTTGTTCGAGAGTCGTGTCAGATTTTCACGGACCACCAGAGCTTAATGTACATCTTCCTGCAGCGGATTTTGATTGTTGAGATAGTCTTCTGCAGATTTACAGTTCTTGTTCGATCGTTGAGTACAGCTTAAGTTCGCCTCTACTGAGGGGACAGCTTGCTCATGTCCGCGCCCGACCACTTTTCCTTAATCGCTTTCGCGAGGCACTGCCCGCCAATGCTCATTCGTCAGAGATACTTGAGCAAACTTGGCTGGGTAATGATTCAGAGTCCTTGATTTGTGACCAAGGTGTGCTACGTATAGGGAGGCGTTTGTGTGCCTGTTGCGGATAGGCAGAGACGCGAAATCCTAGAGCAGGCACATCAGTCAACTTTCGGTGTTCATTCAAGTTCCACCAATTTGTAGCGTGATTTATCAGATAGTTACTGGTGGGCAGGGGTGAAGAGTGAAATTTCGGATTTCGTTTCAGGGTGTCTGTCTTGTTGCGTGCTAAGGTTGAGCATCTGAGACCAGCTGGAGAGTTGCAACCTTGCGTGTTAGATTCGCGTTGTACGTGCATACTTACGATTACCTGCTTATGTTATTTACTATTCATGAGTTGGCAACTCACCCCCCGTTGTACCACAGTGTTTGCAGGTTGTTCCCCAGAGTAGTCGAGGCAGGCTATTCATCTATCTTATCATCTTTTGCTGCCGATACCGCATCAGCTCACAGTGTGCAGTTTGCTTTGGTGGGTTTTGTGGTTATTCGTCGTTGTTTTGTATATTCGTTGGATCCTTGTACTCTCCATCTACTATTTTCATGTTGACTTAGAGACTTGGTTATGACGATATTGTATATTATTTTGTGACTGGGTTGTCTTTTATACAGTTTCCATTTTATCGTCTTTTATTTCTTTGCTACGGCGTCGCATATCTGTTGTGGTGGTTGTTTTCCGCCGTTGGGCGTGGATTTGCTTCCGTTGGGGATGCTTTACTTTATATTTATATTGTACCCATTTTTGGGGTTGGTTTTTACAAAGGAGGTGCTGCCGAAATTTTCAAGAAAGTAAATTGGACTTAAAGAATTTATACTTGAGATTTTCAAAAGTTTAAACAATGTTTCCTATCTTTTCTTGTCTTTTAATAGTTTAGATTTCTGGGTTTTGGCTTTCTTTTACTGCGTTACGTCTGTAGACGTTGCGTAGTATTAGGGCCGTCACGTGGCAATTTCGGGTCGTGGCACTTGCAAGATTTTAGATTGTTCTTTAACTTAAAAAAATCCAACTCTTCCCAAATTTTTTTTAAAAAAAAGGGACGAAACATGTTTTCAACTAGTATACTCCACTTGTATTTTTCATGTTCCATTATCTATGCATTTAAGAAAACTTTTGATTTCATCATACTTTTATTTCAAAACTTCACCTCTTTTATTTTCTTAAAAAGGTTTAGATTGCTGGGCTTCGGCTTACTTAATTTACGTTGAGCCTTTAGACGTTGTGTGATTTAAGTGGCGGTCATGAACAAAATTTCAGGTCGTGACAAAGTTGGTATCAGAGTGCTAGGTTTAACCTTGGTTCGAGTTTAGGTTTGACTATGCAGAGTCTGGGGCGTAATCTATTTCGGAACCTAGGCTTGACCTTACGGAACTTAGACTTGGATAGGGGGTATTAAACCCGAACTTTCGTTTCATAGGTTGACCCTGATTGATGGAGTAGGTAGCTTGAGTAGAATGATGTACCGTACATATGTTGATCAGTCAAAAATATTGCATTCTTAACACATCAATTTCCCTACTCTTTCTAATCATCTAAAGGTGTTTGGTATAAATATACCACATATTAGCAACTCGTCTGCAAAATATCAAATAACATGTGTTATACATTATAAGCGGCATTATGAGGGAAATTATGTGTTTATTACTTCACACATGATTTTTGTATATCTCAACACTTGTCTCAAGATTTTGTGCATAAATTCTTCAGGTCAAAGAACCGGAATCACAAAAGTGCCGATAAAACGCAGCAAGTCAAAGACTTGAGATCTGGCTGCAAATAAGAGATAATTATAAGATTCCAGACATCAGAAAACAACCATAAAGCCAATATCAAAAAAGACAGAGAAATTCACACAGAGATCTCCTCAGGCCGAGTCAGGACGATCCGCCGCGGATCCGCGGCCGATTCGACTCGTCGACGAACTGAAACTTTTCCCGAGGCTTCGTCTCAACTGACAAACTTGTTCAAGACGCTTCAAAGTCCCTAGAAATCTCCAGAAGCATCCCTCCAACTACCTAGCTTCCTATGCAAGCTTCATAACAATCTAGATTCTAGGAGAAGATAAAGGAAGAACTATAAAAGGGGACCTATGGCTTCATTACAAAGGTTGTTGAGTTGTTGAACATTAAACCAATTCACTACACAAGTTGAGTGACACAACTTGTGATCCAAAACCCTAATCCAAATCCAATTCCAAAGCCAAATCAAGATCCATCGAGAAGCGAATCAAGCAAGCCATCAACGATCCTTTATCGCGACGCCGGTCTTCATCAAAAGCAAGTGATCTCTACCGTTCCACGACTCAAGAAGATTGATGCGAAGATAATTTCGGCGGATCTAGTTACCTCCTCAAATCTTGTAATCTTGAATTGAGTGAATGTGTACCTAATCGTCCATTAATAAAGGTGAAAATTGTAAATCTTGCTTTCTTTACATTCTTGCATTATGAAAATTTATCAATTCTTGATTCTTTCATTTTTCATGATATGTAAGTGAAATCTCCACTTGTAGCGGAATCGAGAGAATAGGTAGATGATGATGATGAAATTCTTGAACGATTCTTAAGTCTTATGAGGTTTGTTAACTCTAGGAGAAAGAATCATCGATGACCTAATTTTGAGCGAGATCACTTTCTTGAATATCTTCGCTCCAAATTAGAGATCAATGTTCGGTGATTTTCATTGCTAGAGGCTAGAATTTGAATGATAATCAATGAAAAGACAAGAGACAGTGAAGGAGAAACCCTAGTTTATTCAATAGATCCTTAATCTTTATTGATCGCCATCGATCTAGCTACAATTCCTCAATAGAGAAATTTCGAAATCTTTAGTATTCATAATCACTACTTATTTGATCGATTCCTACAAGCTACTTTACAAATCTTAATAATTCAATTGGTTTGGACATTTTCTTGATCTTTATCAATTCTTGATCCTAGATCTATTTCTTTATGTTTCTTGAAACAAAATCTCACAAATATTGAATCAACTTTCTTGAATTTTCTTTTATATTTTCTTTTCAACTCAACTAAAACAAATTCGAACAAATTCACACAATCTAAGTGGACGATCCGCATTCGCTAACGAAACTTCAATAGACATCGTTAATTGATTGCGGTATAAATTTCTTTGGTTATGATTAAAACTTTTCTATACACACGAAGATGATCAATCAAATGACGCCGTTGCTGGGGATCGTGTGCTAATTTGTTCGTTTTTTTTTTGCAATTTGAGTTGAAAATTTTATTATTCCATCAAAAAAATTTAGATCAAAATCACTTAAGTGCTTAACGATTTGTTGTGAATTGCTGCAAGGGAATCTGGAATCATTGGAGCAAGAGGAAAAATATTCAGATCATCTCAGGAAGTCCAGTGAGGCAACAGGAGCATTTGCACAAAAATTTGTGCAGGGAACTATTCAAAAGACCGCGGAACCGCGGCATTACCCAAGTTTACGCGGCGGATCCACGGTGATCTTGAGGAATCAGACCTCCATTTTTCTCAGGTCTACTTCTTAGTGTCACGACCCGAAATTGGCACGTGACGGCCCTAATATTACGCAACGTCTACAAGCGTAACGTAGTAAAAGAAAGCCAAAACCCAGAAATCTAAACCATTAAAAGATAAAGAAACATTGTTTAAACCATAAAAAAAATCTCAAATATAAATTCTTTTAAGTCCAATTTTCTTTCTTGAAAATTTCGGCAGCACCTCCTTTATAAAAACCAACCCAAAAAATGGGTACAACATAAATATAATGTAAAGCATCCCCAACGGGAGCAAATCCACGTCCAAAGGCGGAAAACAACCACCACAACAAATATACGACGCCGTAGCGAAGAAAAAGAAGACGATAGAAAGGAAACTGTATAAAAGACAACAAATCCACAATTTATACAATATCGTCATCACCAAGTCTCTAAGTAAACAACATAATAGTAGATAGAGAGTACAAGATACAATGAATATACAATACAAATACATATAACCACCAAAACCCACCTGAACAAAACAGCACACTGTGAGCCGATACGGTATCTGTAGCAAAAGATGATAGATGAATAGCCAGCCTCGACTACTCTGGGGAACCCTCTGTAACACATGTGGCACAACGGGGGTGAGTTGCCAACTCGTGAATAGTAAATAATATATGCAGGTAATCGCAGGAATGTACGTACAGCATGAATCTAAGATATGTAATTTACAGTAATAACAGGTCATATGAATGTAGAATAATGGAAAGTACACTAACAAGTACAACCAATATATATAAAGCAATAAAGATATGACACAGTATGCAATAATCATGCAATGAGGATATGAGAATGTAAATGTGCAACACTCATGAAAGGTACACAAACAGGTACTCCTAATACATGAAACAGCGCACAAATAGATAAAGGTGAGGTATGGAGTGAAATATGTCATTTCCACGGAATCCTGACATCATGGTAGGATCACAATCCATCAAGACGAATCAAATCCCAATTCCTCAAATCAGCCCCCAAATTGGCTCTCATATCATCTAAGTATCGCATTCTCCTCAATTTCACAATATTAAGTATATCTAGTATATCCCGAATGTACAACATCAAGTATATCTCACATATATCGAATGTACAACATCAAGTATATATCACATATATCGAATGTACAACATCAAGTGGATCTCACATATCTCGTATGTACCATATCAAGTATATCTCACATATCTCGAATGTACAACAGCAAATGGATCTCACATATCTCGTATGTACCATATCAAGTATATCTCACATATATCTCCAGTATCCAATCTCAAATGAATCTCTTATATCCCGAATCAAATTTCCAGCAAAATTCTAACATCCTAAATATAATGGCATAATAAATATGATGAGGTCAATACACATATATTAGTGTCCCATTCCCCTAATATTGGTGTAAGGGTATATATAACAGCGGCTCAATCCCCTGTTATATATACAAATGAGTAATTGGAAATATCATGAAACCAATGTGCCATGCATCGACACAGAAATGCTGATCCATCAGGTGCTGTCTCCATGACTGGCCCCCCTGATGGGTACGTATCATACGCTATCCCGAGAGCTCGAGTGCCTAGCTCTGACCCTCGCCTCTCGACGTATCCATACGCACATGACTCCCGTCGGTATCCACTCGATAGCCGATGAGTCATTGGTCCTGTCACCGGATGGTATGGTTCCCCTAAGCCTCATCGCCTAGCACCGTGAAATCGTTCTTGCTTCGGGGTAGCCCCGGGCCCCACCATGTACCCACAGACGGTGCCTCCTCACTCCTCGAATCGGGCATATATCATAACCGATAAATCTCATGGTGGCTGCGGAAACATCAATATCAAGGAAACCGGGTCTTTCAAATAATGCATAATTTCATGAACTACCACGGTCCCCAAATCCAGAAAACATAATGAAAAATCAATATAACAATGCGAAAATCCATGAATATAATATGTGCGTCATATCTGAAATGCAAGCATATAAAGGAAAAACCGCTAATTAACTGCATCAAGTTAATACAAATATCATGCAGTTCCTATTTATCCACTTCTAAATAACATCAAGTGAAGGTAAATATGTTGCTAAAACCAGATGTATGTGAAATCAATAAGGTATAGTAAGATAATATGTCTACCTATAAGCAATGATATAGTATATCCCCTGGGTATAAGAACAGTATGTGCAAGGTATACCTGGAGCTATGACAGGGAGTGTGTATGTACCTATCACTAATGGTACAATACTCTATAGGAATACAGGTATGCTAAATACAATATATGATAAGCAGTATGAATCAATATCACAATGTCCCTAACCAAGCAATATAACATCTATAAGTGGTTTGTGTGTGACATGGCAATTATTGACCGTGTGTGTAGTATATAATCAGTGCTCGTGCAACATGAATCGTCAATAATATGTGCAGTGTCCTACTACTACTAGTCCAGGCACAACTACATCTAAGTAATAGGGTAAAGGCGCAATTCTAACAATAACGTAGAATATGCGACAAGTAATAAAATCTCTAGCCCTGACGCATAACGTCATGCGGGCGATTCCCCTGTAGATGTTAAATCTACTCACCAACGCTCAAAGCTACGTGAAGCCTACCACCTGTTTTCCCCTTGTCGTAGCGTCCGAAGTCCCCGCTTGCGAACCTAAAATTTCACAATCACAACACATAAGCAAATATCCTGCATCGACGAAAAGACAACGAAACGCGATGAAAACGGCCGGAAAATTACACTGCGCGCTTAGCGCATCTATCGCGCACGATACCGGCCAAAAACCCTAATCGGGGTCGCTAAACTACAAAACACCATGACTGGACCCCGATCGTCCCGATCGCGCAACACAATACAAGAATTACGAGGAATACAATAGATATAACCTCGTAACGACCAATCGAACCCACGTCGGAAAAATCCCGAAATCTAGTAAGCAACCTATCGCAAAATTCCGCACTAGTTTCAAGCTAATGCATATCTAGCGATAACAAACACCTTAAAATAGCTTAACTAAGCTACCTAAACCATTCCTATATTTTTAACACTCGCTAATTATGTTTTAGCAAAAACCTAGTAAGCTAATTGCATAATTAAACAAAGTGATCATTAACAAAAATTAACATTTTCTACTAGGTTAATATTCTCCAAAACGCAAATTAACACTTCAAAAGAACACTAAACACATAAACAAAATTTAACCCTAACATGAATTTCTTAAACCAAAAATAAATGAATTAATCATAGTATAAAAACTAAACCAAACACATAATTAGCTAACTAAACTAGCTAGAATAAGATTAAAACAAATATAAAAAGATTAAGGTAAGAATTATACCTCCCCTAGAACACAAAATGAAACTTAATCCATCATCTTAGCATCAAAAACCAAGCTTTAATGAAGATCAATGAAGGATTAGTGAAGGAAATGAAGGAAAAATGATTATATTTAAATTTGTATGAATTAAATTGGACTTTTCATGATTTATTTGATGAAAAATGAGTTGAAAATGGGTGGAAATGATGGAGGGCAGCAAGGGGAAGGGAAGGGCTGGCCTAGGGGAGAATGGGGGGATTTTTGGTGAAGTGTGTGGAATTTTCTAGCAAAAGAAAACAATTAATGCACATTTAATGCAAAAATGCCACCTTTTATTCATTTTCTTTTTTTTTTTAAAAATAATTCCCTTTGACCAAAAAAATATCTAGATATTAAAAAAGAAGGTTCTAAAATAATTTTAGTGATGATTCCCAAAAATTTTCATTTTGAAAAATTTTCCCGATTTACGCGCATATTTTACCGGCTAAAATAATATTTTATTTGGGAAAAATTCTATCTGAACCAAAACCTCCCAAATACCCCTAAAGTTCGCGCACAAGCTTTATTTTAGCTTAACTAGGTGCCGGTAAGCTTATACGGACGTTTGATCGAAATCGGGTTAAAACGGGAAAAACCGACAATTTTGCCCTAAAACGGAAAAATTCGCAAAACGATTTCTGAAACGTTACAATCTTCCCCCCTTAAAGTAATTCGGTCCCCGAATTAAAATTCATCTATGCGTACCTTCAAGAAGATGAGTACAAAACTCCCAAATCTCGCTCGCAACCTCCCAAGTGATCACTTCACAAAACGGCTACGTCCAAGAAAAACCCTCCACAGATAGCAAGACCCTTGACCGAAGTTTCCCCACCTACCGAACCATTTACACCAATGGCTGCCAGTGAATGAAAAGATCGAGTCAAAACTAAATGGTCTGATGCTGAATCATGTGGGAAGTCATGAAGGTAATTGCAAAAATCAACACAAAGAATACGGGGTGAATAATCAAAATCTGGGCGGAAGTGCCAAATTAAAGACAACGAACTAACTCGTTTAAAGGATCTCAAAAGGACCTAAAATTCTGGGATAAGCTTCCCAAAACTCAACACGTCATTCATCGGAAAAATCCGTAGGAATACATGATCTCCCCACTGCGAACTCAAGTTTACGACCAACACGGTCGACATAAGACCTCTGTCTGCACTGGGCTACTCATCCTGACCTGAACCAACTGGATTATCTCCGAAGTCTAGAGACTAGCTGAGGTCCCAAAATCCTACTACGCAGAGTCAGAAAACAGATTGGTGATCGACACGACCTAACTAAACCTAAAGCTTGCCAATTGGAGTGTCTCCTGATAACAACTATCGAAGGAGAACCCTAACAATGGCTAGTGACGATCCCCAACTACAGACAACAACTAACACAAACACACAACAAGACAAACACCGTGAAACGAAACCTGAAATTTCTCTTTACATTCCTGTCCACCCGTAACTATCTCACAAGTCACGTCAATGTTGGCGGAACCTGAATGAACATAGAGAATTGACTAATGTGCTTGCTCTAGGATTCCACGTCCCTACCCGATAAAATCAGGTACACAAACGCATTCCTAACTTAGCACACCCTTGTCACAATCAAAGACTCCGAATCATTACCCAGCCGAGTATACTCAAGTATCTTTAACGAACGAGCGTCGGCGGGCAGTGTCACAACCACACAAAATCGAGCCACTCTCGTGAAACAATACAGTTAAATCACAAAGTCGCCCGAACCAAAAGCAAGAACTGATGCAGTTGCTAACCAAATCTCTAACTGCCGAAAACTCCGTACACATGCCTCAGTCCAAAGAAAAGAAACTCCGGTCATTCCAGTCAACGGTGCAGCAATACGCTAATAATACTGCACGAAACGGCGGCAAAAACCTGCTAAGCCCAAATTCAGCGGACCTCTGTCCTGCACACATGTCTGGTCCTAAGCTGTACGGTCACGACCTCCCTCGGAACCATACGAAACCGTCTCCCGTAACTATAAGACCTAGGAGTCAACACAAACAAGCCTGAAGGAACACTCCGAGAACCTAGCAAACAGCTGGGGCTCTACCAATGTCTGCAAAACAAATCCTCAAGTGCAGCTCCTGTTCCTCAAGACACACTAGAAAAGACCAAAATGTCGTCAATAACACAACAAAACTGGTCGAGGAACGGCCTGAAGAAATCTGGTGTATCATATCCACGAATGCTGCTAGGGCATTGGCGAGTCCAAAGACACAACCAAAACACACAAAGCCAAAGCACACACAAGAGCAGTATTCGGAATGCCATCACTCCGAACCCGCAACGACGATGACCTGATCCCAACAACTTAGAAAAATCCCCGCACTCTGGAGCTGATCGAAGAAATCGTCAATGCGAGGTAAATGATACCTATCCGCACCGTAAGCCGGTTCAATTGACGATCCATCAATCCACAACCGCACACTGTCGTCTTTCTCCTTGACGAACAAAAAAATAGGAGCTCCCAAAAGCGAAACACTCGGACACACAAACCTCCCTAACAACAACTCTGTAGCAGATCCTTAAGCTCCCTAAGCTTCGCCAGCTTATCTGGAACGTCGGAAAACTCTTGTACGAAAGGAACCCGGTCTAACAATTCCACTGTGGCTCCGGTATCTCGAATAAACGCCAAGAATCCACGACATCTCCTCCAAAAGCTGACTAGCGAAAAAGGCTGAATTCAAGCTGTGAGAGGCGGCACAACTATCCACCTGCACAACAAGAACTGACTCGCCGGGAAAACAATTTCTGACTGTTTCCACACGGTAGTCCACAGACGCCTAACACGTAGCTAACCAATCCATGCCCAGGAGAACGTCAAATCCAACCTCTCTAGAAAGATCAAGTGACGGATGAATCTCCTAACCGATTGGCATACGACTGAAATACGTGCCGCGCAATAAAAGAATCGCTGACAGAAGTTAACACAACAAACGGCTGATCTAGCTAACACGATCCTCGTCCCAACCACGGCACAAAGTGTGAAAACCAACAAGTACATCAAACGAACATGTGAATAAAGGATACCTGAAAACTCTGCATTGGACGCCTGAGCGTCCCGATCAGTAGAAGCAAACTCCTGTGTCTGCCTCCTACCCGCAGCTGTCAGAACCCTTCCTCTGCCAGACTGACCCCTCAGAGCAAACCTTTCGCGCCCACGACCTCTTAGAACATGACTCTAACGCGGTGCTAAGGAACAGTCCCTGATGAAGTGATGAAGGCTCCCGCATCGAAAACATCCATACGACGGCTGCTGGCCCTCCAAGGGATGAAAGCTGAACGAATGACCTCGTCCTAAGCCTCTGCCACTCCCACGACGGTCACGAAATCTATCTCGATGACTAGGCCTCTGTCCCTGGACTGTAATACCGGTACTGGTCCTCCACTGTCCTGGAACTCGCAAAGTCTCTGGAATACGTGTCTCGTCAACTAGGGCTGCATCCACTGGTGCTATGAAACTGACGGAAAGCTGTGTGCTGAACGCAAGGAACAACTGGGTAACAGGGGTGACAACCTCCTGTCGCTGCGCTCGAATGGTCTCCACCAAAGAACTCATCGTCTGGCGCAAGTCCTGCATCTCTGCCACAAGCCTAGCGATACTATCAGTCGAAGGTGGATCTGTCTGCACCTGTGCAACGAGCGTGCCATCCTGGTCAGTCCTCGCTTTCCCCGAGTCATACTGACCTCGGCCCTCGCTGCACCTCACTGAGTCCCCATAGTCGTCGTCGGCAAAGGCTATAAATAGGAATAGGATTCGATATGAACACGGAAATCGAATCACAAGGATATGAATCATCAAGGATGGAATTTCAAGTAATTGTACTTAGGTCACTTTAGACGGAGTACTGCATCGTGAGTATGCTGCAGACATACACACTACGTTACTCTGCTTAAGCTACCTACTCCATCATATAAAGGTCATCCTACACTCCGTAAGGTAAAAAACTAGCGCTCTGATACCAACTTTGTCACGACCCGAAATTGGCACGTGATGGCCCTAATACTACGCAACGTCTACAGGCATAACGTAGTAAAAGAAAGCCAAAACCCAGAAATCTAAACCATTAAAAGACAAGAAAAGATAAGAAACATTGTTTAAACCATAAAAAAAATCTCAAATATAAATTCTTTAAGTCCAATTTTCTTTCTTGAAAATTTCGGAAGCACCTCCTTTATAAAAACCAACCCTAAAAATGGGTACAACATAAATATAATGTAAAGCATCCCCAACGGGAGCAAATCCACGCCCAAAGGCGGAAAACAACCACCACAACAAATATACGATGTCATAGCGAAGAAAAAGAAAACGGTAGAAAGGAAACTGTATAAAAGACAACAAATCCACAATTTATACAATATCGTCCTCACCAAGTCTCTAAGTCAACAACATAATAGTAGATGGAGAGTACAAGATACAACGAATATACAATACAAATACATATAACCACCAAAACCAACCTGAACAAAACAGCACACTGTGAGCCGATGCGGTATCTGTAGCAAAAGATAATAGATGAATAGCCATCCTCGACTACTCTGGGGAACCCTCTGTAACACCTGTGGCACAACGGGGGTGAGTTGCCTACTCGTGAATAGTAAATAACATATGCAGGTAATCGCAGAAATGTACGTACAACATTAATCTAAGATATGCAATTTACAGTAATAACAGGTTATATGAATGTAGAATAATGGAAAGTACACTAACAAGTACAACCAATATATATAAAGTAATAATGATATGACACAATATGCAATAATCAGGCAATGGGGGGTATAAGAATGTAAATGTGCAACACTCCTGAAAGGTACACTAACAGGTACTCCTAATACATGAAACAGTGCACAAACAGATAAAGGTGAGGTATGCAGTGAAATATGTCATTTCCACGGAATCCTGACATCGTGGTAGGATCACAATCCATCAAGACGAATCAAATCCCAATTCCTCAAATCAGCCCCCAAATTGGCTCTCATATCATCTAAGTATCGCATTCTCCTCAATTTCACAATATTAAGTATATCTTGTATATCCCGAATGTACAACATCAAGTATATCTCACATATATCGAATGTACAACATCAAGTATATATCACATATATCGAATGTACAACATCAAGTATATATCACATATATCGAATGTACAACATCAAGTGGATCTCACATATCTCGTATGTACCATATCAAGTATATCTCACATATCTCGAATGTACAACAGCAAATGGATCTCACATATCTCGTATGTACCATATCAAGTATATCTCACATATATCTCCAGTATCCAATCTCAAATGAATCTCTTATATCCCGAATCAAATCTCCAGCAAAATTCTAACATCCTAAATATAATGGCATAATAAATATGATGAGGTCAATACACATATATTAGCGTCCCATTCCCTAATATTGGTGTAAGGGTATATATAACAGCGGCTCAATCCCCTATTATATATACAAATGAGTAATTGGAAATATCATGAAACTAATGTGCCAAGCGTCGACACAGAAATGCTGATCCATCAGGTGCTGTCTCCATGACTGGCCCCCCTAATGGGTATGTATCATACGCTATCCCGAGAGCTCGAGTGCCTAGCTCTGACCCTCGCCTCTCGACGTATCCATACGCACATGACTTCCGTCGGTATCCACTCGATAGCCAATGAGTCATTGGTCCTGTCACCGGATGGTATGGTTCCCCTAAGCCTCATCGCCTAGCACCGCGAAATCGTTCTTGCTTCAGGGTAACCCCGGGCCCCACCATGTACCCACAGACGGTGCCTCCTCACTACTCGAATCGAGCATATATCAGAACCGATAAATCTCATGGTGGCTGCGGAAACATCAATATCAAGGAAACCGGGTCTTTCAAATAATACATAATTTCATGAACTACCACGGTCCCCAAATCCAGAAAACATCATGAAAAATCCATATAACAATGCGAAAATCCATGAATATAATATGTGCGCCATATCTGAAATGCAAGCATATAAAGAAAAAACCGCTAATTAACTGCATCAAGTTAATACAAATATCATGCGGTTCCTATTTATCCACTTCTAAATAACATCAAGTGAAGGTAAACATGTAACTAAAACCAAATGTATGTGAAATCAATAAGGTATAGCAAGATAATGTGTCTACCTATAAGCAATGATATAGTATACCCCCTGGGTATAAGAACAGTATGTGCAAGGTATACCTGTAGCTATCACAGGGAGTGTGTATGTA
Source organism: Agapanthus africanus (assembly GCA_030015575.1). Classification (NCBI taxonomy): domain Eukaryota; kingdom Viridiplantae; phylum Streptophyta; class Magnoliopsida; order Asparagales; family Amaryllidaceae; genus Agapanthus; species Agapanthus africanus. The sequence goes on along the minus strand of JASDDO010000019.1, from coordinate 650,343,475 downwards.
CCTATCACTAATGGTACAATACTCTATAGGATTACAGGTATGTTAAATGCCATATATGATAAGCAGTATGAATCAATATCACAATGTCCCTAACCAAGCAATATAACATCTATAAGTGGTTTGTGTGTGACATGGCAATTATTGACGGTGTGTGTAGCATATAATCAGTGCTCGTGCAACATGAATCGTCAATAATATGTGCAGTGTCCTACTACTACTAGTCCAGGCACAACTACATCTAAGTAATAGGGTAAAGGCGCAATTCTAATAATAACGTAGAATATACGACAAGTAATAAAATCTCTAGCCCTGACGCATAACGCCATTCGGGCGATTCCCCTGTAGATGTTAAATCTACTCACCAACGCTCCAAGCTAGGTGAAGCCTACCACCTGTTTTCCCCTTGTCGTAGCGTCCGAAGTCCCCGCTTGCGAACCTAAAATTTCACAATCACAACACATAAGCAAATATCCTGCATCGACGAAAAGACAACGAAACGCGATGAAAACGCCCGGAAAATTACACTGCGCGCTTAGCGCATCTATCGCGCACGATACAGGCCAAAAACCCTAATTGGGATCGCTAAACTACAAAACACCATGACTGGACCCCGATCGTCCTGATCGCGCAACACAACACAAGAATTACGAGGAATACAATAGATATAACCTCGTAACGACCAATCGAACCCACGTCGGAAAAATCTCGAAATCTAGTAAGCAACCTATAGCAAAATTCCGCACTAGTTTCAAGCTAATGCATATCTAGCGATAACAAAAACCTTAAAATAGCTTAACTAAGCTACCTAAACCATTCCAATATTTTTAACACCCATTAATTATGTTTTAGCAAAAACCTAGTAAGCTAATTGCATAATTAAACAAAGTGATCATTAACAAAAATTAACATTTTCTACTAGGTTAATCTTCTCCAAAACACAAATTAACACTTCAAAAGAACACTAAACACATAAACAAAATTTAACCCTAACATGAATTTCTTAAACCAAAAATAAATGAATTAATCATAATATAAAAACTAAACTAAACACATAATTAGCTAACTAAACTAGCTAGAATAAGATTAAAGCAAATATAAAAGGATTAAGGTAAGAATTATACCTCCCCAAGAACACAAAATGAAACTTAATCCAACATCTTAGCATCAAAAACCAAGCTTTAATGAAGATCCATGAAGGATTAGTGAAGGAAATGAAGGAAAAATGATTATATTTGAATTTGTATGAATTAAATTGGACTTTTCATGATTTATTTGATGAAAAATGAGTTGAAAATGGGTGGAAATGATGGAGGGAAGCAGGGGGAAGGGAAGGTCCTGCCAAGGGGAGAATGGGGGGATTTTTGGTGAAGTGTGTGGATTTTTCTAGCAAAAGAAAACAATTAATGCACATTTAATGCAAAAATGCCACCTTTTATTCATTTTCTTTTTCTTTTTTAAAAATAATTCCCTTTGACCAAAAAAATATCTAGTTATTAAAAAAGAAGGTTCTAAAATAATTTTAGTGATGATTCCCAAAAATTTTCATTTAGAAAAATTTTCCCGATTTACGCGCATATTTTACCGGCTAAAATAATATTTTATTTGGGAAAAATTCTATCTGAACCAAAACCTCCCAAATACCCCTAAAGTTCGCGCACAAGCTTTATTTTAGTTAAACTAGGTGCCGGTAAGCTTATACGGACGTTTGATCGAAATCGGGTTAAAACGAGAAAACTGACAATTTTGCCCTAAAACGGAAAAATTCGCAAAACGATTTCTGAAACGTTACACTTAGTTTCTTATCTTCTCCCTGCTCTTGTACATTAACTAATTTCTGGAGGATTATTTGCAAAAATTCGCAGCGCCGCAAAAAGAAAAATTGTTGCGTGTTTGATCTTAGTTGTTTGCATATTTTAACTCGGAAATTAAGGGGTAAAAGACCAAATTCAGATTAGGTGAGAATTTCATTACCCTTCTTAAGCCCCGAAAATCATAAACTTGCATCCGCATCACCCTCATTAACTAAAAAATATCTAGACATGACTCTAAGGACCGTCGCGCTCACTTAGGACAGAAGGAGGTCGTGGGTAATCTACTGTTTATCCGCGTTTCTTTTGTGGTGTCAAGGCAAGTGTGTCTAAGGCAAGTGGTTACTTAATTAGGCCCACTACTTATATAGTGGAGAATCTCCCACTCACTTGGCACTTACCTTGCCACGGAAGGGGCAAAGAGGCAGTAGAGGATATATCTTGCGACTTGTCCTCAGGAAGTCTAGGAGCGGTCTAGAGCCTTGACCTAGGTGACTACTAGATTTATGGTTGCTTGTTCATTGTTTGTGTGAATTTTTCAAAAATCCATATTTTTTTTTAAAAAACAAACACCAATTCAAACTTTTCTCTAATTATCACAACGCTGCCACTTGTGCTAAATCATTTAGTGCATGCTCGGCTGGACATGGGATTCTCGTACCCGTCTTGTCCGCGTTCCTCCTATCAACTCCGAAGTCGGTAATTCTACATCTACTTTTTCTTCACCCAGTACCACACCCACTTCGATGGACGGTTCTCCATCGAACTTCTTTAACACTACTCTGCCACCGTCCGCATGTGCGCAGAATCCACCTTGCATATCTATCCAAGAGAGATGTTACCCTATGCGAGGTCCTCTTTCGACCTGTCTCACCATTCCACCAGCCACTGGGGACAACTTTGAAATAAAACCTCAATATATCAATCTTTTATCCAAATACCACGGTCTCGAGTCTGAGGACGCGTACGTCTTTATTACCAAATTTGAAAACGTTTGCGCTATGATGGGTACTTCACAACTTTCTGTGGATGCTATGAGATTATGTCTTCTCCCATTCACTTTGTGCGATATAGTCGAGAAGTGGCTTTATAACATAGCCGCACATTCTATTTCGAACTAGGGAGAATTTGTAACAGCTTTCCTAAAGAAATTCTACCCTAATCATAAGACAGCTCGATTCCGTAGCGAAATAAATCAATTTACCCAGCTTCCAAATGAACCATTCTCGAAGTGTTTTGAATGCTTCACGGATCTGTTAGTTCAATGTCCTCATCACGGAATCTCTAGATGGGATCTGTGCAGAATCATATATGAGGGTATTAATCCTACAACAAAACAGAATCTTGAATCCATGTGTGAAGGCACGTTCATGACTAAATATGATGGTGAAGCCTGGAGATTTTTAGAAGATTTCGCTGAGAAAACATTAAAGTGGGAGAGTGTAAACCAGTCATCGTCTAGGGGTGGCATTCATCAACTTGATGTTTCCATAGGAGTTAGAGCTGAAATGGCAGCAATGCAAAAGAAACTCAAAGCTATGGAACATAAATTTTTAGCAGCCTCCCTAAATCAGAAGTCACTCTCCAAAACTGTCTGTGGATGCTGTTCTGATCCATCTCATCTTACGGAAGAATGTCCTTTAAATTCTCCGTTTCAAGGTCAAGAGCATACCAATGCTGCTTTCCAACAAAGACCTAGAAACGATCCGTATTCTTCCACTTATAATCAGGGTTGGAGGAATCACCCTAACTTTGCTTGGAACCAATCACAAACTCAAAACACGGTTCCAAATCAAAACAATTTCCAAAGGGGTCATCTACCACAACAGCAACCACTACAAATAAGTCAGCACCCCTACCAATCACAAAACTAACAAAATCCGGTCAACACACCTGCACCGTATAATCCTTTGCAGTTGACCGGTACTGATAATTCCTCTTCACTTGAACGGCCTTTTGAAATGTTTATGAAACAGTCCATTCAAATGTCGTCTGAATTTAAGTCTTCCCTCAATAAGATCCAGAAAAACTCTGACTCCCAAAGTGAGAGTATTAAATCGATGGAAGCACAAACTGCAAGATTAAATGCCGATATGAGTGCTAGAGAGAAAGAGAAACTTCCATCTCAACCCCTACCGAATCCTGGGCATTCACAACACTACAATGTGAATGCCATCACAACGTTGAGATCTGAAATAGTGCTGAATAATCAAGTCGGGGAAGAGATTGATAATCATGATGAATTAATCAATAACACCCTGGCTTTCACCACCATTTTTCCTTCCACTTCCACATCCACTTCTACTTCTGACCCTTGTTCGTCTACCCCACCACCTTCTTGCGAGCCTATTCTTCATTTTCCTCAAGGCTCGAACCCTCAGCATAGCTCTTCTAGTCTACCAAAGATGATCCCCACTCCTAGTCTGGGATCAGTTCCACACAGACCACTGTCACGACACGAAATTGGCACGCGACGGCCCTAATACTACGCAACGCCTAAAGACGTAACACAGTAAAAGAAAGCCAAAACCCAGAAATCTAAACCAAATAAAGACAAGAAAAGAATAGCAGTTTTGAAACATTTGAAATCACAACCCAAATTCTTTAAAAAGTTCAACTGGCTTTCTTAAAAATTTTGGCAGCACCCCCTTTATAAAAACTAACCCCGAAACGGGTACAACAACTAAAGATAAATAAAGCATCCCGAAACGGGAGCAAATACACCCCTAAAGGCGGAAAACAATCACCACCACAAATATACGACGCCGTAGCGAAGAAATAAAGACAATAGAGAGAAAGTTCTATAAAGGACAACAAATCCACAATTTATACAATATCGCCCTCACCAAGTCTCTAAGTCAACAACATAAAAGTAGATGGAGAGTACAAGATACAACGAATATACAATACAAATACAGATAACCACCAAAACCCACCTGAACAAAACAGCACACTGTAAGCCGATGCGGTATCTGTAGCAAAAGATGATAGATGGATAGCCAGCCTCGACTACTCTGGGGAACACTCTGTAACACCTGTGGCACAACGGGGGTGAGTTTCCAACTCGTGAATAGTAAATAACATATGCAGGTAATCGCAAGAATGCACGTAAAGCGTGAATCTAAGATATGCAATTAACAACAATAACATGTCATATGAATGCAGAATAATGGAAAGTACTCTAGAAGGTGCAACCAATATATGAAGCAATAATAATATGACAATAGTATGCAATAATCATGCAATAAGGGTGTGAGAATATAAATATGCAACAATCATGAAAGGTACACTAACAGGTACTACTAATACATGAAACAGTGCACAAACAGATAAAGGTGAGGTATGGAGTGAAATACGTCATTGTAAGTGCACGGCGCGCCCCGGCCGTCAATCCGACGCCGGAATGCGGAAGTGGTGGAAAACTTTAATTTTGCGGACTTAGCAAACCGGCACCACCGCGCACTAAACACCCGGATCGTAACTATTAACAAGTCTAAGCTAACTAGAAGATGGGTTAGAGATATACCGACTGATCCGAGTCCTCCGGTCTTCATCTCCACTCCGATCTCCTCGCGGGATCTCCGTCTGTCTCCTCCTTGCCGGAAGGGCACCACATCGCCTGCATCTTTTACGGGCTCCCGCCTCAATACCGAGGCAACTCGGGCACGAAGCTGGCTAGTCGACGTGCCCAAGATTTGCTGTAGAATATGTAGTGAAAAAGTCTCATTTTGGGGTTGTAGGAATTGCCTTTTTGATGGAGGAATGATACAAGAGAAAAAATCCATGGAGTATGCTCTCAAAATGGCTCGGCCAGAAAACTCAGCCCCTGCACCCCATTTTGTGTTCTCTGGAAAAATGAATGAATCAAACTCTCTCTCTCTTTCTTGCTGTTAAAGAAAAAGAGCCCCCTGCACCCTCATTATGTTTTCATTCCTTACTAAATTAATTAATCCACTCCAACTCCAAAAAAGTCACAGCACACTCATATTATTCCATTCCATACAAAAGAAATTAATCCACTCCATACTCCAAAAAAGTCACAGCACATAACAGTGGCCGGCCCATACTTCTTCAAATTAAAATGAAAAGTTATGATGAGAGAACAAAACCCAACACTCCAAAAGCCAATCATAACCAACAATGGTCAAGCCATCATGAAGTGATCAAGTCAAAAAGGTCAAGGTATGGTGCTCATCATGAAAACCATCATGATGAAACAAGATGCAAAGAACCCCCTCCACAAAAGCTTATTTGCAACAATGCAAATAAACCCTCCTCCACCAAACTTCGGCCAATGAACGGAACAATGGAAATCGGCCGAAACGGAAAGCAAACTGGCAATTCCAGAAAACTGGTCCCGTAATAAATCACAGGAAAAACCCCGATACTGTGCATACACACCCGCATCTGTATTTCGACCGAAATACAAAATGCAATGAGACAAAACTACACAATCAAATACTAAGATCCGGCTTAAGCCAAAGCCGGCTAGTAAAAACCGTCCGATCACGATCCGTGCAATACCGCACGTATCTGATCGAACCCTGCCATATCTCCATACGGCATCTACAGCTTTTCGCCCGAAAGCTTGAGTAACTGAAAGTGTGGTGGACTCTAAAAACTCGTCAATACTATGGCTGTGGATTTAACCACCAGCACGTCAGAGGTATAAGCCAATACGTGACGGGCCACCAGCTATTGACCAAAAGGGACGTCGATGAGAGAACTCATCCTGACACCCTACTGAGCCTGTCAGTGACAATATCCGTACAGTCCGGTCCGTTCGTCTATGAGCATCGCATGGCGGGCCTAGGGGGTTGGTAAAAGTCAGACCCCCAAAAGCGGTACAAGTCGTGTCGGAGTGTAGCCCAGAACACCCTGAGATACTACTGGAATACCTACCAGTAAATCTCCTTGCCTTGGCCAAGGACTTTGTGTAATGGCTCTCCTAGACACAGCACGACCTCACCCCCAATACCGGGAGAGACGAACCCCTGAAGATACGCTCACTGCCTCCATGTGGCTCGGGACTGTACCCAACTAAAACCTGTTTGCACGACTCCTTTGAGCCGTGGTAGGGTAGTAATCAAAGTACAGTGGGAACTCACACGAGACAAATGACGATCCCCAGGTCGATGAACTAACCTGTACACATGTCACCAGGGAACTGCTATCTGACGTCAGGTATAAGACCAACTAGCATGTTCCCGGCGAGTACTGTCCGGTGTACTCATAACCCAATGAGCACCTGTATACATCTTAGGTGATCCAACTGACACCAGTGGCTTGTGAGACCGGCCACGGCCCCTCGTCGGGGTCTCGACTGTATACACTAGTCTACTAATGGAGTATCGATGCCCAGTCTCGAAACTCCCACGACTAGGGACCTTTTAAGGATAAGCTTATAGACCCCCAGCTCCCACTTATATGATCGCCCTCATACTGCTGGTGGTCAAGCAAGAATCCTAGGGGCTCTATCAACGTGTAATAGCGACGTGTCAGGTCACCTAAAGCAGTACACGATGATAAAGGTAAACCAGATAGCATACTATCATCTCGAGTAAGACTGTCCTACCGGGATAGGTCCTCCCTCAATCATTACAATCACGTACCTGTGACCTAATAATTGACTCTGAGGGCACTATCTCCAACAATCTCCCACTTGCACTCAAGGCTAATTATTGCGATGTCGCATACTCACAGCCCGTGTGATACCGAACACCCAACTCCTCTACTAGTCAGTCTCACAAAGCTCGTTTGCGAAACTATTGCGTTCGAGGAATAGCCTCAGTGAGTGGATCCGCCTAGTTGTTTCTTTCTATGTCTCTCTATATCTCAAGTTCGCGGAGAAAGCCATCTCCCGAAAAGAGCAATACCTGTCTCAGAATATGTCTGGATGTCTGATGGGACCTAGCTCATAAATGAACTCCAAATCCAAACTTCTTAGACTGTATCGTCAACTGAACTTAATCAGTATCCTGCGCGCCATGCCTCCCTCAGTATTGCCTTGGACCACCTGTCCAAAATACTTCCCCTCATCAGAAGGAAAACTATAACTCTGACAACCTCCTTGTCGTCCATGTCACCTTGGAAGCCTGGAATGATAACTGTCTCCTGAATAAGGCTGTCGTTATCATATCCCTAGAACATCTACTTATGTTCTAAAACTGCTTCCAACCGTTTCTCCAGGATTGGATTAATGTCAACTTATTGCATCTAGTACAAGAACAACATCTGGTGTGGTACTTGACATCTCACGATTGACTCAATTGCCTGAGCAAGTGATCTGCCAATCATGCACGTCCCTCTCCCCTTTAGTCTGTAAGACACCTTTGGAGAGGGTGACTCCATTACCTGCAGGTACACTACCGTGCCAGGAGTCGTCCATCCTAAATACTCTTAGAATGCTGTCAAGTACCCTGATTGGGAAACCACCCAAATCTAGATCTAAAACCATAGATCTAGTAACCAGTATGTCAGATATAAAATCCATTTCCTTTGTGGAGAAACCACTGTGTGACGACCAAAGTATAACCGATTGTAGTGTAGGAGTTTCTTTTCCTACTCTGTGTATATCATCCAAATACCAGGATATCACACCCTACTACCTTCTCAACAGATCCATCCCCTATTCTGATGAAGTCAAACCCATGACTGTCACGTCAGAAATAGATGATCTATCTCCGCTACATCTGCTCTAGTCTATAAATAGACATAAGCAACCTGTCCACCAATGCTTCCGCTGCTCCCACTGACTACGACAACCCTCTGGCAGAGTCATATAGACGTACATTTCTAAAACTGGTTTAGAACGACGCTATACTCATCCTCCCGCCGGGTCTCGTAACCTGGAACAACAGCAATGGCAATTGTGGGTAAACAAGAACTTCCCTGTCACCGTCCTTGAGGCTACCGTAGTGCCTCTCGGGTGCCTGAAGTTACCCACCTTAACTGCGGAGTGGCCAATGGAATGTCAATCCAGATTGAATCTTTAGGTTCCTTATCAAATCTTCAGTAATCGTTTGTGGTTCTGGAATCACTTCCAGTTCTACCATACTCCCACTACTGTTTTCTGAAAAAATCCATTTTTAATAAAACTGTGGCGAGTCTAGAACAATATCGCTATTGTTCATCCAGATGGTAGAAAGTCAACCCTCGTCATAGCCTGGGTCAACCCACAAACAGCCATTACAGAAACGTGCCTTGAGTTGTCCAGTGTCTGGTTTTTATCATAAACCGGACAACTCCCCGTACCTTAACATCGTTAAGATATGAACTGTTCTATATCCAATATAGAAACAGAGGCACTGATTTAATTGAACCAGATTCAAATCATGCAGCTGTCCCCAGCGCATGTCAACTAAATGGAAGGAGGCCGATCAGCGTTACTCAACTTAGGAATACTTCCAATTATGAGTTACCTGAAAGAGAAGCAAGATCTCTTTATCATTACTATCAACTGAATACCATACACAAGTATCTACATCTTCGATCTCTTTGAAGAGTCCCGATACTTGCTATACCTGGTTCTCTACTCTATTCAAATACCATAACTTCTCCAAATTCGGACCCTGTGTTTCCACGAAACACCTGTCTAAAAACTAGAGAAGTCATAAGTAAACCGAATATAGTACGAGGACCAACCCCTTTGTCCTGATGGACCCTGGACAACATACAATACTCTGTATAAGTCCCTTGAGTTTGATAACTCATTCACTGTGTGTCGTAGGTTGAAAACTGTACTTATGGTTAAGAAGAATTACACCGCTGTTTAATGCTCCTTACCTAACCATCCACTGATATAGGTAAATGTCGTAGACATAATTTCAGAAAGGTATATCTCACTCTATGAAAATAGACGTACAGATATATCAATTTGAAATTGGTGCATAACAGCGGATATTCAAAACCAAATATTTGCCGACCGGCAAACAGCCCAGGTGATTTCCTCAAATATCACCGATTACAACGAATCCCGATATAATGAGGATAATCACCCAATTCCCAATAACTTACTCCCACTCATCATCTGTAAAACCATACAGATGTGAGAATCGTACCTGGTAAATACATACCCTGGAGTAAGTATCTAATCGGGAAATCAGTTTTCCTTTAACTGTACACAGTGAACCTGAAACATTGAAATGTTTCGATGGGGTATCCTGGTATTCCTAGTAATGCCTCCACCATTATCCAGATTCACAACTGTAACCGTATAGTTCTTTGCCACCTCTCCAAATCCCTTCATATGTCTTTAGTCTTTACCTTCTGCACACCCTTTTAGGCCAAATGGTTTTCTTCCTTCCCTACCGTTCGGCATCAGCCTATGGTTTGGAAGAAGACTATCCAATAAGCATAATGGATGTACTGTCCCAATCCTAGGAATACTCGCAATGAGAGAGGGTGAAGATAAAAGACAACCGAATAAACCTTATTCCTATTTCTCCTGAACCAGAATCCATCCCCGAACTGGAACCAGTTCCATTCGAGTTCGTATATAACCATACGATGGAGTATCCAAATAAACTGTGGATCTTCGTAGTGATACGGAGTGTCCTGGAGAAATACAAAGGTGATGTGGGAGTGGTAACGAAATATTTGGTTTGGTCGCGAATATCTGTTGCAATTTACTTTGCCCTCTTACTAATCCCTTGCTTTGTCTGAACTTAATACCTTCTGTACACCATCGTTATGCTAATTGGTTTTCTTCATTCCCTACCGGTCGGCACCAGCCTAAGGTTTGAAAGAAGACAATCCAATTTGCGTAATAGGTGTACTACCCCTAAACCAAGGAGTACTCGTAACCTGAGAGAGGGTAAAAGGAAAAGACAACTGAATAATCCTATCCGTTTTCTCCAGAACCGGAAACCATCCTCGAATAAATTCTTTCGAGTTCGTATCTAACCATACGATGGTTTTGTCCAATGGAAGTGGACGTTCGTAGTAAAACGGGGTGTCCTGGAGAAAAGGGTAAAAGTAAGAGTGGCAATGAGGTTTGCAACTCTGACAATCCAAAAGCCAGTGTTTAAGAAGGTTCGTTCAACTTGGTCACTGAGTCATAGTCTTAGGGTCGGGTCAAATGGTCGCTGCCAGAGAGAGAGAGAAAAGAAACACTCAGCGTGCACTCTAACCTAGATCAGAATGGTTACCAATTTATCTAATCTGGAAACCTTCCACTGTACCTCAAATTCTCCTCCAAACCTGAAAGAAGAATTAGTCGGGGTAACCCGAGGAGTAAACTAACTCATCAGTGGAAATCGGGATCCAACTCTCATTGCATGATAACGTGACGGAATCCGCTCACGGTATCACACTCCAGAAGGTATGCGCATATCTGGCAAGTTTCAGTTCTTTTGAAACTCCCGATGTGATTTTGCCCCATGCTCTTATGACCTTGACGAAGGCCAACAAATCATAAGTCACATGTCAAGTTCTACCCGTCATTCTCCAGGTTGATTTGAACCCACCCGCACAAGCCCTTGACGAAGGCCAACAAGGCTATACGACTGTCCCAAACCAACGCATCTATCTATGCTGCAGAAAGGCAACAAGCAGCTACCATACACTATGCCTTGACGAAGGCCAACAAACATAGCATGAATACTACGTGCTACCCGTCTGAAACGACGGAGGGCTACGAATGGTTTCTGGCGAAAACCTTTAACGTAAAGAACTTGATATCGTTGAAGGAACTGATAGCTTTTAAAAATATAGTGACGAAAACCATTGCTAAAGAGGTCACTCCCGGTGAAGGGATCTCGGCTCTTTCCCCGTAGAATGGGGTGCAGGATATTCCAAATGAATACCGCGGTGCAAAGCAAAAGTGATCGGCTATAGTGAAGTTATTGCCCTGACGCAAACTTTTTGTCCAAGGGGTCACTCCCGGTGAAGGGATCTCGGCCCTTGCCTCGTCGACTGAGGAGCAGGATATTCCAACTGAATATCACGATGCAAAACAAAAGTAAACGTTCTTGCAATAACAGCTTTTTGAAAAGTGTTCCAACAACATCAGATTAGGTTTGTTTTTAACTTGCATTGATCCGAATCAATGCAGTCCCATCAATTGATCACACCAAAAAGAACGAAAATATACTGATGTACGTATATGCCATCCGCATTCGCCACTGGGTCCCGTCATTACCCGTTAGGTTAGCTTACTAACGACAGAGCGGGGACTGGACTAGCGCGGATGCAAAACATATACAACATCTACTAATATATGTACCAATATATTATATTTCGCTCAAGGCGTGAAAAGAAATGCAACATCACAGAAATGTACAGCATCACAGAAACAATACAGATATCTGGGATCCCCGGGTTTCACAGAGCCACTACTGAAACCCGACGTTCCCCTGGTCGTGTGGATAGCCTGTGCAATGAAATCCTAGACCCCTACGGGCGCGGCAAGTCACCCGCCAAAACCTGAAGCGAGGCAGCCCCCTTCAGCTCCGTGAATGGACCACCCAGCACTTCACGGAATCCGGTAACTTGGGCACCCCTCCTGGGTCAACCTTTACCCCCTACGAGTGCGGCGAATAGCCCGCCAATCCTAGAGTGAAGCCCCCTCCGTCTCAATGCCATGAGATGCGGGCTTGTTGCCCTCCAGAACCCGGCTATCCGTGCACCCCTCCGCGGGGCAATCCTAGTACAGAAAGTAAAATATACATACAACGGGTACATCGACCGCAACCAGGTCGTGCCCCAAAATAATAATACAAACAGGCAGTGACGGCAGTCCACATGTCGGACGCTCGCCCCGCAATATCAAATGTACATAATACAACAAAACTGAACTAGCATTGCATCCAGGCTATCCCCCACGACCGATCCGCAACATCACAGCATAAACATAGAACATCAACGTGAAGGTCACGTTCGCAAATCCGTCTAACCGGGCTATAGCAGTTAGACTGGATTTACCGATCAAGTGACATTCACGGTCGCAGATATAATGTAAATACTGTGAAAAATGTGTTTAAAATATCCGACCGATCGAATATTAACAAGTGGGCCCCAAAACAATACTGTAGCAGTTACAGAAAATATGGGCCCAATTTTAATGTTCCAGAAACCCAAATTTATCCCCAGAAGCCCACTGTAGAAATTCAACACCCTAATTCCTTTACTCAGCGGCGGAACCGCGGCCACAAGCAGGGATTAGCCGCGGTTCCGCGCTCTATTTGAAAGATTAGTGCGTCGTATTTCTACAGTAGTCTTAGGTCTCTCTGTACAGTACTTTTATACAACCTGAAAAAATTTTGGGGACCAAAAAATTTCAACAGAAAACTGTCGTGGGCAAATACGGGTTTTTGGACATTTCGATCGATCGAAACTGAAAAACACATTACACAAAGCTAGACTAAGTTAATGGGGAGGCTCTGATACCACTGTAAGTGCACGGCGGCACCCCGGCCGTCAATCCGACGCCGGAATGCGGAAGTGGTGGAAAACTTTAATTTTGCGGACTTAGCAAACCGGCACCACCGCGCACTAAACACCCGGATCGTAACCATTAACAAGTCTAAGCTAACTAGAAGATGGGTTAGAGATATACCGACTGATCCGAGTCCTCCGGTCTTCATCTCCACTCCGATCTCCTCGCGGGATCTCCGTCTGTCTCCTCCTTGCCGGAAGGGCACCACATCGCCTGCATCTTTTACGGGCTCCCGCCTCAATACCGAGGCAACTCGGGCACGAAGCTGGCTAGTCGACGTGCCCAAGATTTGCTGTAGAATATGTAGTGAAGAAGTCTCATTTTGGGGTTGTAGGAATTGCCTTTTTGATGGAGGAATGATACAAGAGAAAAAATCCATGGAGTATGCTCTCAAAATGGCTCGGCCAGAAAACTCAGCCCCTGCACCCCATTTTGTGTTCTCTGGAAAAATGAATGAATCAAACTCTCTCTCTCTTTCTTGCTGTTAAAGAAAAAGAGCCCCCTGCACCCTCATTATGTTTTCATTCCTTACTAAATTAATTAATCCACTCCAACTCCAAAAAAGTCACAGCACACTCATATTATTCCATTCCATACAAAAGAAATTAATCCACTCCATACTCCAAAAAAGTCACAGCACATAACAGTGGCCGGCCCATACTTCTTCAAATTAAAATGAAAAGTTATGATGAGAGAACAAAACCCAACACTCCAAAAGCCAATCATAACCAACAATGGTCAAGCCATCATGAAGTGATCAAGTCAAAAAGGTCAAGGTATGGTGCTCATCATGAAAGCCATCATGATGAAACAAGATGCAAAGAACCCCCTCCACAAAAGCTTATTTGCAACAATGCAAATAAACCCTCCTCCACCAAACTTCGGCCAATGAACGGAACAATGGAAATCGGCCGAAACGGAAAGCAAACTGGCAATTCCAGAAAACTGGTCCCGTAATAAATCACAGGAAAAACCCCGATACTGTGCATACACACCCGCATCTGTATTTCGACCGAAATACAAAATGCAATGAGACAAAACTACACAATCAAATACTAAGATCCGGCTTAAGCCAAAGCCGGCTAGTAAAAACCGTCCGATCACGATCCGTGCAATACCGCACGTATCTGATCGAACCCTGCCATATCTCCATACGGCATCTACAGCTTTTCGCCCGAAAGCTTGAGTAACTGAAAGTGTGGTGGACTCTAAAAACTCGTCAATACTATGGCTGTGGATTTAACCACCAGCACGTCAGAGGTATAAGCCAATACGTGACGGGCCACCAGCTATTGACCAAAAGGGACGTCGATGAGAGAACTCATCCTGACACCCTACTGAGCCTGTCAGTGACAATATCCGTACAGTCCGGTCCGTTCGTCTATGAGCATCGCATGGCGGGCCTAGGGGGTTGGTAAAAGTCAGACCCCCAAAAGCGGTACAAGTCGTGTCGGAGTGTAGCCCAGAACACCCTGAGATACTACTGGAATACCTACCAGTAAATCTCCTTGCCTTGGCCAAGGACTTTGTGTAATGGCTCTCCTAGACACAGCACGACCTCACCCCCAATACCGGGAGAGACGAACCCCTGAAGATACGCTCACTGCCTCCATGTGGCTCGGGACTGTACCCAACTAAAACCTGTTTGCACGACTCCTTTGAGCCGTGGTAGGGTAGTAATCAAAGTACAGTGGGAACTCACACGAGACAAATGACGATCCCCAGGTCGATGAACTAACCTGTACACATGTCACCAGGGAACTGCTATCTGACGTCTGGTATAAGACCAACTAGCATGTTCCCGGCGAGTACTGTCCGGTGTACTCATAACCCAATGAACACCTGTATACATCTTAGGTGATCCAACTGACACCAGTGGCTTGTGAGACCGGCCACCGCCCCTCGTCGGGGTCTCGACTGTATACACTAGTCTACTAATGGAGTATCGATGCCCAGTCTCGAAACTCCCACGACTAGGGACCTTTTAAGGATAAGCTTATAGACCCCCAGCTCCCACTTATATGATCGCCCTCATACTGCTGGTGGTCAAGAAAGAATCCTAGGGGCTCTATCAACGTGTAATAGCGACGTGTCAGGTCACCTAAAGCAGTACACGATGATAAAGGTAAACCAGATAGCATACTATCATCTCGAGTAAGACTGTCCTACCGGGATAGGTCCTCCCTCAATCATTACAATCACGTACCTGTGACCTAATAATTGACTCTGAGGGCACTATCTCCAACAGTCATTTCCACGGAATCCTGACATCGTGGTAGGATCACAATCCATCAAGATACTCAAAATCCCAATTCCTCAATCAGCCCCCAATTGGCTCTCATAACATATAAGTCTCATATCTCCTCAATGTACAATATCAAGTATATCTCGCATATCCCGACTGTACAACATCAGGTAGATCTCACATATCTATCCAGTATCCAATCTCAATGAATCACTTATATCCCAAATCAAATCTCAAGTAACATTCTAACATCCTAAATATATTTGCATAAATAAATATGATGGGGTCAATACACATATATTATTGTCCCATTCCACTAATAATGGTGTAAGGGTATATATAACAGCGGCAAAATCCCCTATTATATATATAAGGAGAAATTAGAAATATCATGAAACCAATGTGCCAAGCATCGACACAAAAATACTAATCTATTAGATGCTGCCACCAAGACTAGCATCCTGATAGGTACGTATCGTACGCTATCCCGAAAGCACGAATGCCTAGCTCTGACCCTCGCCTTTCGACGTATCAATACGTACATGACTCGCGTCGGTATCCACATGATAGACGTTGAGTCATAAGTACTGTCACCGGTAGGTACTTGCCCACCTCCAGACTCAATCGGCAAAGTCCATCGATCTTCTTGCCGAGGGGAACCGTACCGGACCCCACCATGTACCCTCATACGGTAGCCACTCCTCGTATGGAGTATATAATCAGAACCGATAAATCTCATGGTGGATGCGCAAATATCATATCAAGGAAACCGGGCCTTTCATATAATGCATAATTTTATGAACTCCCACGGTTCACAAATCCAGAAAATATCATGAAAAATCCATATAACAATGCAAAAATCCATGAATATAATATGTGCGCCATATCTGAAATGCAAGCATATAAAGGAAAAACCGCTAATTAACTGCATCAAGTTAATACAAATATCATGCGGTTCCTATTTATCCACTTCTAAATAACATCAAGTGAAGATAAACATGTAGCTAAAACCATATGTACGTGAAATCAATAAGGTATAGCAAGATAATGTGTCTACCTATAACCAATGATATAGTATACCCCCTGGGTATAAGAATAGTATGTGCAAGGTATACCAGTAGCTATGTTAGGTAGTATGTATGTACCTATCACTAATGGTACAATACTCTATAGGAATACAGGTATGCTAAATGCCATATATGATAATCAGTATGAATCAATGTCACAATATACCTAACCAATATAACATCTATAAGTGGTTTGTGTGTGACATGGAAATTATTGATGGTGTGTGTAGCATACAATCAGTGCTCGTGCAACATGAATCATCAATAATATGTGCAGTGCCCTACTACTACTAGTCCAGGCACAACTACATCTAAGTAATAGAGTAAAGGCGCAATTCTAATAATAACGTAGAATATGCGACAAGTAATAAAATCTCTAGCCCTGACGCATAACGCCATGCGGGCGATTCCCCTGTAGATGTTTAATCTACTCACCGATGGTCTCGAGCTATGAAAATCTGACCACCAGTTTCCCCTTGTCCGCGGCACCCGAATTCCCTGCTTGCGAACCTAAAATTTCATAAATACAACACATAAGCTAAATATCCTATGATGACAAAAAGACAATGAAACGCGATGAAAACGCCCGGAAAAATTACACTGCGCACTTAGCGCATCTATCGCGCACGATACCGGCCAAAAACCCTAATTGGGGTTGCTAAACTACAGAACACCAAGTCTGGACCTCGATCGTCCCGATCGCGCAACACAACACAAGAATTACGAGGAATACAATAGATATAATCTCGCAACGACCAATCGAACCCACGTCGGAAAACCCCCGAAATCTTCTAAGCAACCTATTGCAATATTTCGCACTAGTTTCAAGCTAATGCATATCTAGCGATTTCAAAAACCTTAAAATAGCTTAACTAATCTATCTAAACCATTCCTATATTTTTAACACTCGCTAATTATGTTTTAGCAAAAACCTAGTAAGCTAATTGCATAACTAAACAAAATGTTCATTAGTAAAAATTAATATTTTCTACTAGGTTAATCATCTCCAAAACACAAATTAACACTTCAAATGAACACTAAACACTTAGACAAAATTTAACCCTAACATGAATTTCTTAAACCAAATATAAATGAATTAATCATAATTTAAAAACTAAACTAAACACATAATTAGCTAACTAAATTAACTAGAATAAGATTAAAGCAAATATAAAAGGATTAAGGTAAGAATTATACCTCCCCAAGAACACAAAATGAAACTTAATCCAACATCTTAACATCAAAAACCAAGATTTATTGAAGATCCATGAAGGATTAGTGAAGGAAAAATGGTTTAATTTTTATATAAGAATTTTTGGATGATTTTTTGGAATTCTTTTGTGTTTTTGAGTGAAAAAGAGTGAGAAATGAGCTTGGGAAATGAAATGGCCAGATATGGGGATGAGGCTCGGCCAAGGAGGGGTATTTTTGTGAAGAAATAGCTACGAAAGAGAGTAATAAATGTTAATTAAAGCTATTTGCCACCTTTCACTCTTTTCTTTTCTTTTTTAATCTAAATCCTTTTGCACAAAAGAAAAAATCTAGATATTTGAAAAGAAGCTTCTAAAATAATTCTAGAGACAAAAATAAATTTATTCACAAGAGAATTTTTTTTCCGATTTACGTGCACAATATACCGCTTAAAATAATATTTTATTTGGGAAAAATTCTATCTGAACCAAAACCTCCCAAATACTCCCAAAGTTCACGCACAAGCTTTATTTTAGCTAAAGTAGGTGCCGGCAAGTTTATATGGACGTTTGATCGAAATCGGGTTAAAACAAGAAAAACCGACAATTTTGCCCTAAAACGGGAAAATTCACAAAACGATTTCTAAAACGTTATAATCTCCCCCTTATAAAAATTCGTCCCCGAATTTAAAATTTTTACTAAGCGTGCCTTCAAAAAGAAGAGTACAAAACTCCCAATTCTCGCTCGCAGCCTCCCGAGTGATCATCTCACTATACGGCTACGTCCAAGAAAACTCTCCACAGATAGCACGACCCTTGATCGAAGTTTCTCCACCTGCCGGGCCATTAACACCAATGGCTGCCGGTGAGCGAAAAGATCGCGTCAAAACAAATGGTCTAATGCTGAATCATGTGAAAAAGTCATGAAGGTAATTGCAAAGTATCAACACAAAGAATGCGGGGTGAAAACTCAATAATCTGGACGGAAGTGCCAAATTAAAGGCAACGAACTAACTCGCTTAAAGGATTTCAAAAGGACCTACAATCCAGGGATAAGATTCCAAAAACTCCACACGTCATTTATCGGAAAATCCATAGGAATACATGATCTCTCACTGCAAACTCAGGCCTGCGACCACCCTGGTCGGCATAAGATCTCTGTCCGCACAGGACTGTCATCATCCTGACCTGAACAACTGGATCATCTCCGAAGTCTCTAGACTAGCTGGGGTCCAAAAATCCCACAACGCAGAGTCAGAAAAACAGATTGGTAATCGACACGACCTAACCCCTAAACCTAAAGGTTGCCAATTGGAGTGTCTCCTGATAACAACTATCGAAGGAGAATCCTAACAATAGCGAGTGACGATCCCCAACTACCGACAACAACAACACGAACGCACAAACATATCCTCCAGAGTCGGTATATCCCGCTCTCACAAACCCATCATCCTGCGGATGGAAAGATGGAGCTAAAGCTTAACCAGTACCCAAGGCTTCCTGAAGCTTCTGCCCAAGACGGCAAGCGAACACGGTGCCTTCATTGGATACGACCCTCGAAGGAACTCCGTGCAACGCACAACTTAACAAAGAACAATTGAGCAAACCGAGTAAAACCAGACAACAAGCATCCGAATGGAGTCACACCCTGACTAAACCTGGGTAGACCCATAACGAAATTCGTGGAAATCTGCCCCCATTCCCATTTCGGAAAGGTTAAAGGTTGCAACTCTCCAGCCGGTCTCAGATGCTCAACCCAAAACACACAACAAGACAAACACCTTGAAATGAAACCTGAAATTTCTCTTTACATTCCTGCCCACCCGTAACTATCTCACAAGTCACATCAATGTTGGTGGAACTTGAATGAATACAGAGAATTGACAGATGTGCCAGCTCTAGGATTTCACGTCTCTACCCGATAATATCAGGTACACAAACGCGTCCCTAACTTAGCACACTATTGTCATAAATCAAGGACTCCGAATCATTACCCAGCCGAGTATGCTCAAGTATCTCTAACGAACGAGCGAAAGACAAGTGGTCGGGCGCGGACATGAGCAAACTGTCCCCTCCGTAAAGACGAACTTAAGCTGTACTCAATGATCACATAAGAACTGTAAATCTACGTAGGACTATCACAACAATCAAATCCGCTGTAGGAAGCTGCACATTAAGCCCTGGTAGCCCGTGAAAAATCTGACACGACTCTCAAACCAGTAGTGTCTCCAAATCTCCAACGCAAAACCACCACGGCCATCTCCAGATCATTAGTGGAATATCCTGCTAGTACTTCCTCCAACTGTCGGGAAGCAAAAGCGATAACTCTATAGTGCTACCTCAGCAAACAATCGAGCCCACTCAAGAAACATTACAGTTAAACCACAAAGTCGCCCGAACCAAGAGGAAAGAAAGAACTGATGCAATTGTTAACCGAATCTTCGACTGCCGAAACTCCGCACACATGCCTCAGTCCAAAGAAAGAAACCTCCACTCCGGTCAATTCAGTCGACGGTGCAGCACTACACTAACGATCCTGCACGAAACGGCGGTAGAAACCTGCTAAGCCCAAAATCTGCGGACCTCCTTCCTGCACACAAGTCTGGGCCTAAGCTGTATGGCCACGATCTCCCTCGGAACCATACAAAACCGTCTCCCGTGACTACAAGACCTAGGAGTCAACACAAACAAGCCTGAAGGAACATGCCGAGAATCTAACAAATAGCAGGCACTCTCCCAGCATCTGCATAACAAATCCTCAAGTGCTACTCCTGTCCCTCAAGACACATTAAAATAGACCAGAACGTCGTGAATAACACAACAATAACTGGTCGAGGAACGGCCTGAAGAAATCTGGTTCATCACATCTACTAATGCTGCTAGGGCATTGGTGAGTCCAATGACACACCAAAACACATAAAGCCCATAGCGCACACAAGGCAGCCTTCTGTAGGGTTCCTAGGCACACTAGTGAGGTCTCACAAGGCATCAACCATGCCAATTTCAAAAAATCTAGGTGCCGAGAAACCCTAATACGGATCGTTGGCTAGAAATCTAGGCGAAAAGATAACAAGTTAACACTTAACTACAAGAATACGGAAATACAACCTTTGTAGATCCGGTTCTCCACCACCACGGCTCCGTGAGGAAGTCCTCTCCGCTGTCCAAATTAAAATCCGGGCTCTAGCGTCGGCTTCATCGGAGAAGAAGCGGGCTAGGTCATCGACGACGTGCCGAAGATGATCTACGTCGAGGCATCGCAAGATCAAGCTCCAACTTCACCAAGTCAAGAAAACTTGTGAAGGAAACACACTCTACTACTTGGCAAGAGGTAGAGGATGACAAAATAGGAAGTGGGTTCACTTTAGAATTGGATTTCTCACTCATTTTCATCAATCACCATTGATGAAGTGAAGCTTTCTTCATGAAAGAAGATGAAGAAGAAGAAGAAGATAATATCATCATTATTATAATAAGAATAATAAAATCATTCTTATCATAATCATGAACCATGGTCAAGTGTAGAGAACTAACTAAGGTTTAAGTGAAAGGTTAGGGTTAAGCATGAGACAAAATGGTCACTTTAGTCAAAGCTTCATGAAGCTTCAAAGATAAAACAAAACAAGCAACCATTTTCCCATTTTATTTCCAAAATAAATAAACAAATAAATAATAAAGAAAAGCAAAACCCTAATCATTGACTTAACCATGGTTTAATCTTTACACTTAACCAAGTTAACATGTATCATCAAACATGATACAATCAAGTGCACAAAAGTATATCACATATACAACTTGTGAACATCAAGTGAGAAAATCCATTTAAAGTGAACCGATACTAGTTAATGCAAAGTAATATATCAAATATATAATTATACATTAAATCATTAAATCAACACTTGATTTAACGATCCGGTCATATCACATATAACCGACTAATATCCAATGTATCGGCTTATCGAATCAATCTTCGATTCGATAACTAGGTTATATCGCATACAACCATTCGACACATTGTTCGCGAGAGTATAATACGGTATCACATACACACATTATTCTCGGTCCCGCACATATCTCATATGCCCTCCTTTTTCGTTTCGCTTGAGCTAGGAAACCTCTGTGTAGGACTCTAAAGACTCATCAATACGCCGGCAGCAGGCGATGATCATATCAAACACCCACAAGCCGCAAGCGGTCAGCTAAACGTAACGGCCACCCGGGTATTGAGCGATCTGAAGATCGACGAGCAAGCCCGCTCACACTCCAGTGAATCCAACCAGTAACACTACCGTACAGTCCGGTCTGATCGTCTGATCTGTCGCATATCTCTCCTAGGGGTGGTAAACGTCAGACCCCAATAGCTCGATAAGTCGTGTCGATATGAGGTCTATAACTGTTCGAGAAACTACTGGTAACACTTACCAGTAAATCTCAGCAACCCTGGCCAGGGATTTCCTGTTATAGCCAATCGAACACAGCGCAACATCAACTCCCTATACCGGGAGAGACGAATCCCCTCCTATCGCTCATTGCCTCCATGTGACTCGGGACTGTACCCAAAAACCACCGTTTTGCACGCCCTCTTGGACGTGGTAAGATGGAAAACAAAGCACAGTGGGAACCACACAAGACTCTATGACGATCTCGGGTCAACAGACTACTCTGTACCAGTGTCACCAGAGAACTGCCATCTGACGTGAGGTATAATACCATCTGGGAGTTCTCGGCGAGTCCGTCCAGTGTACCCAGTCTCTACTGAGCACCCGTATATCATCTCTGATGTCAAACACCAATGGATATGGGATCATCCATCGCCCATCTGTATGGGTCGAGAAGGTATACTCTAGTCTACTCTGGTATATCGATGCCCCGTCTCGATACACCCACGACTAGGGACTTTCAAGGATGTACTTATGGACTACCATGTCCCCACTAGTATGATCCGCATCATAGTCCAGGTAGTCAAGTACAGATCCTAAGGGCTTTACCAACATGTAACAGAGAGACAATCAGTGTACACGTTAAGGTAAAGATCAACCAGATAGCATACTATCATGTCGAGCAAGAAAGTCCTCCCTATATATGTCCCAGCATCCACTACAATATACATCCTATGTATAGTAATGGCCTCTAGGGCATACATATAACTAACAATCTCCCACTTGCACTAGGGCCATCTGTAGCAGTGGTTGCAGTATCTCATACTCAACCATCCCATGAAAGTCTCTCTCTGGGAAAAGGCCTTTGTGAGTGGATCCGCCCATGTTGTCCTCTGAGTCTACTCTCCTCACCTCGATCACCTTGGAGATCAATCATCTCCATGATCAGGCGATACTGCCTTAGAATATGTCTGGATCACTGATGGGACAGACGTTCCTTGGCATAAGCCATAACTCCATTGTCACACAATGGTAGGAACTAAGTTCATCTCATGAACCAATATACACCCAGACTGCCTCTTTGGTAGCATCTTAAGTAGCGATGTATCCAGCCTTAATTGTCTAGTATGCCACGGTATCCAGCTTGGAACTCTTCCAACATACCGTCCCTTTACTGAGGGTAAAGACAATGCCTGTGACTGACATTCAGTCGTCTTTATCACCCTGGAACCCTTCCAGTGATTCTTCCCAGGGTCGATTGATACCGTCTCACTACAATTAGTGAGAATCCTAACATCCAATTTAGATCTATCTCATAGATCCAAAACCCAGGATTTAGGAGGTATCACTTTGATCCTATATGGAGAATCATTGTGATAAGCGGAGATTGATCGAGCGTAGCATAAGAAACTCCTTCCTTATCAAGAGTATGTCATCCACGTACTCTACGAGGATCATCACCATACTCCCTACTACCTTTTTGTTTATACAAGGTTCATCTACCATTTTGATGATGTCAAACTGTTTGACTACTACATCAAAACAGATGTTCCAACTCCGCGATACCTGCTTTATCCTATAAAGCATCTTGTACACGTTTCCGCTGCTCCCACTGTCTACGAAGCCCTCTGGCTGTGTACTTATAGACTCTCTCTTCTAAAACATCATTTAAAAAAGCAGTCATGACACCCAACCGCCAGATATCGTAGTCATGGTATGTAGCCGTGGCAAGTAGGATCCGAATGGACTTAAGCATAGCCACTGGAAAAGGTTTCATCATTATCCACGCCTGGTCGATGACGAAAACCTTTAACAAGTCTAGCTTTGAAAGTCTTAACTTTTCCATGTACACCAAGTAATCTTCTCAAGATTTACTTGCTCCTGATGGGGATTTAACCCTTCAGATATAGCAACCAAAGTCCATACTTTGTTGGTGTACATGGATTCCATCTCAGATCACTAAGCATCCAGCCATTCTTATAGAGTCTTACTCCTGATGGCCAGCTCGAAACTAGTTGGGTCATCATCTCATGATGCAATCCTCGCTCCCACTGTCATAGAGAAACCGAAGTATCTCTCAGGTGGGTGAGGAACCCTACTAGATCGGCGGAGAGGTTGAGGTTCGTTGGTAACTATTGAATCCTTTGGTTCTTTCAAATCATCAGCTGCAGTTTGTATAGCTGGAACATTTTCAGTTCTACATAACAGATCTTGCCTCGAGCTTGTCCGGATTTATCTTTTAGACATAGGCCGGACAACCCCAAATCTTAACTAGCTTAAGACATGGGCTCTTCCCTTTCCATATCACATATGAAATGGTAGGCAACTTATTTGATTGGAACCCTATTCAATAGGTATGCAGCTTCTCAAGCGCATAACTCCCAAAAAGGAAAAAGGTAACTCAGTAGTACTCATCATAGAGCACACCTTATCATATAGGGTGTGATTGCTCCGCCCCGATATACCATCGTGCTATGGTGTATTCGGAGGAGTAATGCTGGGAGAGAATCTCATTCTCCTTTAGAATAATCCAGGATTTCCGTGCACAAGTATTCCCCTCCTTGATCTCATCATAGGACATAATACTTATACCCGTATTGGTTCTCTACTTCTAACTTATATTCTGTGAATATCTCAAAAGGTTCGGACTTGTGTTTTCAACAGGAACATATGTCTGAATCTCGAGAGATTATCAGAGAATGTAATGAAGTACAAAGAACCGGTCTTGGCATATGTAGACTGGGGATCTACATACATCAACATGTATCATCCCAAGAGTTCACTAACTCTTTCTCTGTTTCCAATAAACGGAGCTATGGTCATCTTATCTTTGTGACATGACGGGCGAGTTTCACAAGATGTAAATTCAAACTGATTTAAATATGCATCTAAATGTAACTTCAGCTAGTCGGGTCACATTGATATGACCTAGTCTACAATGCCTCAAGAAGGATTCGTTCATTTCTGAACTCTTCCTCTTATGTGTGTTCCGTATACTAAGAACTGTAGTTTGATTTAGAACATTAATGCTTTTAGATAACGTGCCTGAACCGATCAACTTTTGATATAGGAAATGTTCAGAACATTATCCAACAATACAAAATTTTATCATTTCTTTATTAATAAAGAGACTGATATGATTTTGTATATCAGGTTCGGTATCTAATAACATTCGTTCAGAATCAATGTATTTGTAATACAGGGTGACAGTGACCAACAGACTTGGCTGCAACTCTTGCCCCGTTTTCTGCCTCATGAAACTTATCACCCGGTCTCAGTCCTCTACCTTTCTGTAGCCCTATGTAACAGATTACATATCTGGGATCCTGATCTGGTATCACATACCCAGGACGTAGAGGATACAGCGAAACAGTTCTTTGTAACGAACACACCCAAAGATGATGCATCAGCATGCACTCCCTTCGTTTGGGCGGCACGGGAATTCTGGTAATCCCCAATTTCCTGCTCTGTCTTATAACAATTATAAGTTGGAGCGGGACCAACGTTCCCCAGCTCAGTATAACAAGCGGGTTCGGTCAATAATCCGTATTGATATCTTGATTAAGGCGTGATATGGTCGCTACCTGGAGAGAGAGAGAAGAAAACACTCAGCGTGGGCTCTTGCAAGAATAGATTGGTTTTATTTTATCTAATCAGGATGGCTCCCACTGCTTTTTATCAAATCTTCCTTCAAACCCTAAAAGGAAAGACTAGCCGGGATTAATTACACACTACAAGTTCGCCAATCTTTCAGCCAGGCCAGTGTCGGTAATTTGAGGGAGGTCCCCCGTGCTTTCGCACGAACCTAATTAATGTAAACCTCGTTTTCCCAGAGGCGTAACCCCGTTGACACCTTTCTAGACACCTACTTGATCGGCTAATTGTAATATGTAAAACTCTCCAGGAGTAACAATTACTCGCAGCGGGTATCGGGATCCAACTATCTCATAGAAGGTATGCAATCTCATTGCAAATTTCAACACTTGAAATTCCCGATAATATTTTGCCCCTAACCTCCTATGACCTTGACAAAGGCCAACAAACCATAGGATGCTAGTCAAGTTCAACCCGTCATTTCCTGATTGAATTAAACCCACCCGCACGGCCCTTGACAAAGGCCAACAAGGTCGCACGACTACCCTAACTCAATCTGCATCATATGCATAAGCAGATAAGCACCAGTTAGCTACCGCACACTGCGCCTTGACAAAGGCCAACAAACGCAGCACGGATACTAACTACTACTTATCTGAAATGACGGAGGGCTACGACAGGTTTTTCTGAAAACCTATTGCGTAATGAACTTGATATCGTTGTAGAATCAAATGATTTTAAAATGGAGTGCTTTTGAGGCTTTTCTAGTTTTGCTAAAGGAATCACTCCCGGTGAAGGGATCGTCGGTCCTTTCCTCGTCGAATGAGGTGCGGGATATATCATATATATCACTGTGCAAAGCAAAAACACTTAAAAGCAATCAAAAGACAAACCGAAGGTTGTAGCATCTGCCAGTTATCGCTAAAGGAGTCACTCCCGGTGAAGGGATCTCGGTCCTTTCCTCATCGAATAAGGTGCAGGATATATCACATATACCTCTGTGCAAAGCAAGAACTGTAGCTACCTGTTTTATTTTGAAATTCGATTCTACAACATCTTAGGTTTCTTTTATTTCATTAATCACATTAATGATGTCCCATCATTTAAGTACCTAAACATCACAGATAAATACGACGTACACTTATGCCATCCGCATTCGCCTCGATGTCCCCTCGTGCACCGTTAGGTTAGGTAACTAACGGCAGAGCGGGGCAGGGCTAGCGCGGGTGTAAAACATAAGTAACGTCTATATATAATATATCATATATACTATATACCGTATCTATCACAGAACATCACATGATCACATCACAGATATCGCAGCAGAAGAAACATATGAAATATTGGATATACTAGGACGTCCGTGTTTTCAATACGAGCCAGTATAAAACACGAATTCCACGGTCGTGATGAATAGCCAAACCCACACCCCTAGACCCCTACGAGAGCGGCAAGCAACCCTACCAATTCTAGAGTTAGGAGACCCGGACTCGACTCCTCGAGTTGGTCTCCCACTGGACTCCAGAACCCGGTTACTTGTGCTCCCCTCCTTGGGTCTATCCTAGTGCGGAAAAGTAAATAATATACAAACGGTGACATCTTCCGCAACCTGGAAGTGCCCCAATAAAAGAATATTACATACAAGTTTTTACATGAATGAAAATGAAAAACACTCATCTCACATAAAAACCCCCGGCTATTCAAACACGGCGATCCAATATAACATATCCAGCAACACATAACATCACATGTCATCAACGTAAGTAAATATGCGCATCCCAATTGTCGTTGACATATAGCAACGAAACCGGCGATATCACATATTACACTTACGGTCACAGAAAAGAAAGTGTAAAACTACAACAGTTGGAATCCGCAACCACCTCAGACATCGCATGCCTGACCAAATGAATTACTTAGACATCGCATGCCTAATAATTATGAACTCCGCATTTTAGTCTCAAAATCGAAAACACTTTTCAATATAAAGTCGGGTAATTCAACAAGATTCCCGACATCCTGATCGAATGCCCGTCGCCAACTTCAGTAGACGGCTGCACCCCCGATACCGTCGACGAAGTGCACCAAGGCGGAACACCGCTGCCGCGAGCACCCGAACGGATGCTTTCGGCGACGGGGTTCTCCTACAGTCACTTGGTCGGGGCTATGGAGTGAGGCTGTCTATTATGTTTACCCGGCGAGTATCCGCGTACGCTACGTGATTGCGACGGACTTTTGATCACATCAAAATTCCGTGGCAACCGATCAAGTGAGACTAAAGTGCTATGTTTATAACATTCATTCAGTTATCTCATAACTATCTGTGAATTCCAATTGTTGTATCACATTCCAGATAAATAGAAAATGTTAAACTTTCCGATCGAGCATTCAAACACCCAAGTTTTCCCGATACAGATCAACACATGAAATAAGTCTAACAACATTCAGTTCGTGCCTCAGTACCAACGGTCCAGCCGTAGAAGGGTCAAGCCAACGCCTCACATGTGGCACGCCGTACTGCCCCAAACCCGAAGGTTCAAAGGGCAGTTCAAGACGGTCACATAATCGAGTTAAGGTTTGTTGTCTTCTAGAGGTACCATCGCGTTACTTGCACTACTTAGAACGTCGTTAAACTACGGAAAAATCCAACACTAGGAAATTTCCCGACAGGGGAAAAATTGGGTATTTATATCCGGTCGAACTTTTTAACATATTCTAAAATTTATCCGGAAAGCCACATAGACAAAATCTGATATCCCGATCGAAACACCGAATCCCCAAAACAACTGCAGAAAATTCAACTCTTGAATAAAATTTAAAAATTCCCATAAAATCCAGCACTGTGAAAGAGGAATTACTGTGCAAAATAGGAAGGGTGACGTCATCAAACTGCCGCGGAACCGCCGCAGAAGCCAGGCTTTTGCCGCGGTTCCGCCGCACTTTTAATGAATTAGCCCCACGAATTTCACAGTAATTCTAATAGGACCCTGCTGAATTTTTTAGCAATTTCTAATTTGGAAAAATCCACGTTTTTAAGAAAAGGACAGAGTGCATGGAAATTTTGGGTTTTCGGTTCGTTCGGACTTCAAATTCCGTCTAGACTTCGTCTAAGCTTCTAGCTAGGCTCTGATACCACTGTAGGGTTCCTAGGCACACTAGTGAGGTCTCACAAGGCATCAACCATGCCAATTTCAAAAAATCTAGGTGCCGAGAAACCCTAATACGGATCGTTGGCTAGAAATCTAGGCGAAAAGATAACAAGTTAACACTTAACAACAAGAATACGGAAATACAACCTTTGTAGATCCGGTTCTCCACCACCACGGCTCCGTGAGGAAGTCCTCTCCGCTGTCCAAATTAAAATCCGGGCTCTAGCGTCGGCTTCATCGGAGAAGAAGCGGGCTAGGTCATCGACGACGTGCCGAAGATGATCTACGTCGAGGCATCGCTAGATCAAGCTCCGACTTCACCAAGTCAAGAAAACTTGTGAAGGAAACACACTCTACTACTTGGCAAGAGGTAGAGGATGAAGAAATAGGAAGTGGGTTCACTTTAGAATTGGATTTCTCACTCATTTTCATCAATCACCATTGATGAAGTGAAGCTTTCTTCATGAAAGAAGATGAAGAAGAAGAAGAAGATAATATCATCATTATTATAATAAGAATAATAAAATCATTCTTATCATAATCATGAACCATGGTCAAGTGTAGAGAACTAACTAAGGTTTAAGTGAAAGTTTAGGGTTAAGCATGAGACAAAATTGTCACTTTAGTCAAAGCTTCATGAAGCTTCAAAGATAAAACAAAACAAGCAACCATTTTCCCATTTTCTTTCCAAAATAAATAAACAAATAAATAATAAAGAAAAGCAAAACCCTAATCATTGACTTAACCATGGTTTAATCTTTACACTTAACCAAGTTAACATGTATCATCAAACATGATACAATCAAGTGCACAAAAGTATATCACATATACAACTTGTGAACATCAAGTGAGAAAATCCATTTAAAGTGAACCGATACTAGTTAATGCAAAGTAATATATCAAATATATAATTATACATTAAATCATTAAATCAACACTTGATTTAACGATCCGGTCATATCACATATAACCGACTAATATCCAATGTATCGGCTTATCGAATCAATCTTCGATTCGATAACTAGGTTATATCGCATACAACCATTCGACACATTGTTCGCGAGAATAAAATACGGTATCACATACAAGCATTATTCTCGGTCCCGCACATATCTCATATGCGCTCCTATTTCGTTTCGCTTGAGCCAGGAAACCTCTGTGTAGGACTCTAAAGACTCGTCAATACGCCGGCAGCAGGCGATGATCATATCAAACACCCACAAGCCGCAAGCGGTCTGCTAAACGTAACGGCCACCCGGGTATTGAGCGATCTGAAGATCAACGAGCAAGCCCGCTCACACTCCAGTGAATCCAACCAGTAACACTACCGTACAGTCCGGTCTGATCGTCTGATCTGTCGCATATCTCGTCTAGGGGTGGTAAACGTCAGACCCCAATAGCTCGATAAGTCTTGTCGATATGAGGTCTATAACTGTTTGAGAAACTACTGGTAACACTTACCAGTAAATCTCAGCAACCCTGGCCAGGGATTTCCTGTTATAGCCAATCGAACACAGCGCAACATCAACTCCCTATACCGGGAGAGACGAATCCCCTCCTATCGCTCATTGCCTCCATGTGACTCGGGACTGTACCCAAAAACCACCGTTTTGCACGCCCTCTTGGACGTGGTAAGATGGAAATCAAAGCACAGTGGGAACCACACAAGACTCTATGACGATCTCGGGTCAACAGACTACTCTGTACCAGTGTCACCAGAGAACTGCCATCTGACGTGAGGTATAATACCATCTGGGAGTTCTCGGCGAGTCCGTCCAGTGTACCCAGCCTCTACTGAGCACCCGTATATCATCTCTGATGTCAAACACCAATGGATATGGGATCATCCATCGCCCATCTGTATGGGTCGAGAAGGTATACGCTAGTCTACTCTGGTATATCGATGCCCCGTCTCGATACACCCACGACTAGGGACTTTCAAGGATGTACTTATGGACTACCATGTCCCCACTAGTATGATCCGCATCATAGTCCAGGTTGTCAAGTACAGATCCTATGGGCTTTACCAACATGTAACAGAGAGACAATCAATGTAAACGTTAAGATAAAGATCAACCAGATAGCATACTATCATGTCGAGCAAGAAAGTCCTCCCTATATATGTCCCAGCATCCACTACAATATACATCCGATGTATAGTAATGGCCTCTAGGGCATACATATAGCTAACACCTTCGGAATGTCCTCACTCCGAACCTGCAACAATGATGACCTGATCCCAAACAACTTAGAAAATGTCTCGCAGTGTGGAGCTGATCGAAGAAATCGTCAAGACGAGGTAAAGGATACATATCCGCACCGTAAGCCGGTTCAATTGACGATCTATCAATCCACAACCGCAATCTGTCGTCTTTCTCCTTGACGAACAGAAATAGGAGCTTCCAAAAGTGAAACGCTCAGACGCACAAAACTCCCCAACAAACAACTCTGCAGCTGATACTTAAGCTCCCTAAGATTCGCCAGCTCCTCTGGAACATCGTCGGAAAACTCTTGCACGAAAGAAAACCGGTCCAACAACCCTCTGTGGCTACGGTATCACGAATGAACGCCAAGAATCCACGACATCTCCTCAAAAGACGAATAGCGAAAAAGGCTGAATCCAAGCTGTGAGAGGCGGCACAACTATCCACCTGCACAACAAGAAACAATGCACAAACAGATAAAGGTGAGGTATGGAGTGAAATATGTCATTTTCACGGAATCCTAACATCGTGGTAGGATCACAATCCATCAAGATACTCAAAATCCCAATTCCTCAATCAGCCCCCAATTGGCTCTCATAACATATAAGTCTCACATCTCCTCAATGTACAATATCAAGTATATCTCGCATATCCTGACTGTACAACATCAAGTAGATCTCACATATCTATCCAGTATCCAATCTCAATGAATCACTTATATCCCAAATCAAATCTCAAGTAGCATTCTAACATCCTAAATATATTTGCATAAATAAATATGATGGGGTCAATACACATATATTAGCGTCCCATTCCACTAATAATGGTGTAAGAGTATATATAACAGCGGCTAAATCCCCTTTTATATATACAAGGAGTAATTAGAAATATCATGAAACCAATGTGGTAAGTATCGACACAAAAATACTAATCTATCAGATGCTGCCACCAAGACTAGCATCCTGATAGGTATGTATCGTACGCTATCCCGAAAGCACGAATGCCTAGCTCTGACCCTCGCCTTTTGACGTATCAATACATACATGACTCACGTCGGTATCCACATGATAGCCGCTGAGTCATAAGTACTGTCACCGGTAGGTATTTGCCCACCTCCAGGCTCAATCGGAAAAATCCATCGATCATCTTGCCGAGGAGAACCAACCGGGCCCTACTATGTACCCTCATACGGCAGCCACTCCTTATATGGAGTATATAATCAGAACCCATAAATCTCATGGTGGATGCACAAATATCATATCAAGGAAACCGGGCCTTTCATATAATGCATAATTTTATGAATTCCCGCGGTTCCCAAATCCAGAAAATATCATGTAAAATCCTTATAACAATGCGAAAATCCATGAATATAATATGTGCGTCATATCTGAAATGCAAGCATATAAAGAAAAAACCGCTAATTAACTGCATTAAGTTAATACAAATATCATGTGGTTCCTATTTATCCACTTCTAAATAACATCAAGTGAAGGTAATCATGTAGCTAAAACCAGATGTATGTGAAATCAATAAGGTATAGCATGATAATGTGTCTACCTATAAGCAATGATATAGTATACCCCCTGGGTATAAGAACAGTGTGTGCAAGGTATACCAGTAGCTATGTTAGGGAGTGTGTATATACCTATCACTAATGGTACAATACTCTAAAGGAATATAGGTATGCTAAATGCCATAGATGATAAGCAGTATGAATCAATGTCACAATGTCCCTAACTAAGCAATATAACATCTATAAGTGGTTTGTGTGTGGCATGGCAATTATTGACGGTGTGTGTAACATACAATCAGTGCTCGTGCAACATGAATCATCAATAATATATGCAGTGCCCTACTACTACTAGTCCAGGCACAACATCTATGTAATAGGGTAAAGGTGCAATTCTAACAATAACGTAGAATACACGACAAGTAATAAAATCTCTAGCCCTGACGCATAACGCCATGCTGGCGATTCCCCTGTAGATGTTAAATCTACTCACCGATGGTCTCGAGCTATGAAAATCCGACCACCAGTTTCCTCTTGTCCGCGGCACCCGAAGACCCTGCTTGCGAACCTAAAATTTCATAAATACAACACATAAGCTAAATATCCTATGATGACAAAAAGACAATGAAACGCGATAAAAACGCCCGGAAAAATACACTGCGCGCTTAGCGTATCTATCGCGCACGATACCGGCCAAAAACCCTAATTGGGGTCGCTAAACTACAAAACTCCAAGTCTGGACCTCGATCGTCCCGATCGTGCAACACAACATAAGAATTACGAAGAATATAATAGATATAACCTCGCAACGACCAATCGAACCCACGTCGGAAAAACCCCGAAATCTACTAAGCAACCTATTGCAATATTTCGCACTAGTTTCAAGCTAATGCATATCTAACGATTACAAACACCTTAAAATATCTTAACTAATCTATCTAAACCATTCCTATATTTTTAACACTCGCTAATTATGTTTTAGC
Source organism: Agapanthus africanus (assembly GCA_030015575.1). NCBI lineage: Eukaryota > Viridiplantae > Streptophyta > Magnoliopsida > Asparagales > Amaryllidaceae > Agapanthus > Agapanthus africanus. The sequence goes on along the minus strand of JASDDO010000019.1, from coordinate 650,309,909 downwards.
AAAAACCTAGTAAGCTAATTGCATAATTAAACAAAATGTTCATTAGCAAAAATTAACATTTTCTACTTGGTTAATCATCTCCAAAACACAAATTAACACTTCAAATGAACTCTAAACACTTAGACAAAATTTAACCCTAACATGAATTTCTTAAACCAAATATAAATGAATTAATCATAATTTAAAAACTAAACTAAACACATAATTAGCTAACTAAATTAACTAGAATAAGATTAAAGCAAATATAAAAGGATTAAGGTAAGAATTATAACTCCCTAAGAACACAAAATGAAACTTAATCCAACATCTTAGCATCAAAAACCAAGCTTTATTGAAGATCAATGAAGGATTAGTGAAGGAAAAATGGTTTAATTTTTATATATGAATTTTTGGATGAATTTTTGGAATTCTTTTGTGTTTTTGAGTGAAAAAGAGTGAGAAATGAGCTTGGAAAATGAAATGGCTAGATATGGGGATGAGGCTCGGCCAAGGAGGGATGGGGGGTATTTTTGTGAATATTTTGTGAAGAAATAGCTAGGAAAGAGAGTAATAAATGCTAATTAAAGCTATTTGCCACCTTTCACTCTTTTCTTTTCCTTTTTAATCCAAATCCTTTTGCACAAAAGAAAAAATCTAGATATTTGGAAAGAAGCTTCTAAAATAATTCTAGTGACAAAAATAAATTTATTCACAAGAGAATTTTTTTTCCGATTTACGTGCACAAAATACCGCTTAAAATAATATTTTATTTGGGAAAAATTCTATCTGAACCAAAACCTCCCAAATACTCTCAAAGTTCATGCACAAGATTTATTTTAGATAAACTAGGTGCCGGAAAGCTTATACGGACGTTTGATCGAAATCGGGTTAAAACGGGAAAAACCGACAATTTTGCCCTAAAACGGGAAAATTCACAAAACGATTTCTAAAACATTACAATACCTTCTCCAATGTTGGACCCATCTCTTATTGCTAAAGCTCCTTATCCAAATCGGTTAAGAGGAAACAAATCGAGTCCACATATGGAGAAGATTATGGAAATGTTTAAACAGGTTAATATCAACATCACTATCTTAGATGCTATTAAACAAGTCCCCGCTTATGCAAAAATTCTCAAAGACTTGTGCACTAGGAAGAGTAAGACTCAAGTACCCAAAAAGGTTTACATGACTGTTGGGTTACGGCAGTGCCCCGGCCGTCAATCCGAGGCCAAATGAGGTACAAAAATTTTACAAACTGGCGCTACCATAACCAAATACCCGGATCGTACCATTAACAGTTAACTAGCTAACTGCTAAAGTGGTTCAGAAATTATACCGATCGATCCGTGTCCTTCGGCCTTCAATCTCCGTCCCATGCTTGTTGCCGCTGCCCCGACGAAGTTCGCCCTCCGGTCTCGCTTGTTGAAGTGGCACCACATCGAGGAATTTTTATACGGGCTCCCGCTTCAAACCGAAGCAACTCGGACATGAAGTTTCCTAGCCGACATGTCCAAGGGTGATGTAGAGAGAGTGTAGAATATTTTGTTTCAAGACACCCAAGCGATTGGGTGGAGGTGAATTGAAGTTGCCTTAGAATGAAAATTGTAAGCAATAGAGTTTTTGCTTGGAGGGAAAAAGAATGAGCTTGCAAAATCTTGTGCATCTCTTCAATAATTGGGCTCGGCCAGAGATGGGAAATTTTTGCTCTCTGGGGATATTTTTTCTTGCAGTGAGGGGTGAGGTGAGTGTAAGGGGTTTTAATTAAACTTGCAACACAAATTAAAAAAACCCACACCCATCAACAACCGCACACCTCACTCCCCACAACAACAAATATCATCACAAAACAAAAAACATTAATTACACCATGAAATGCCCATCCCTACAGCAGTGACTTCGAAAATGCCCATGCTACCCAATTAATGCACACCAAAGTAAGCCCATTCCAAATAAAATATTCCATCATAAGGAATAGGCAAAAAGACCCATGACAAACAAAAAATTACCATGCAAACTAAATACTCACTTTTCCACATAATCAACATAAACATTAAACTAAATGTTTTAGTCTAGAAAATAAATTTGGCAACTTCAAGAAAACCCCTTAACTGTATATACATGCCCGCATCCGTATTCCGACCGAATATGAATGCAATGAGACAAAAGTCCGTAAACCATACGGCCTTTACAACGTTTCGCCCGAACTTGGGAAACTTTCTGTAGGGGACTCTAATGACTCATCAATACACTGGCAGTGGGTTTAACCACAAGCACATCAGTGGTACTAGCTGTACGTGACGGTTGCCCATGTATTGATCGAAAGGGAAGCTGACGAGCGAACTCATCCAGAAAACCCTACTGAGCCTGACAGTGACAATATCCGTACAGTCCGGTCTATTCGTCTAAGATTATCGCATATCGAGTTTAGGGGGGTGGATAAAGTCAGACCCCTAACAACGCGATAATTTGTGTCGGTATGAATCCCATCACCACCTGAGAAACTACTGATCCGAATAAGTAATTCTCGATTACCTTGGCCAAGGATTTCTGGTGATGGCCACCCGAGCACTGTGCGACATCAACCCCCAATACCGGGAGAGACGAATCCCCGACGATCCGCTTACTGCCTCCATGTGGCTCGGGACTGTATCCAACTAAAACCTGTTTGAATGACTCCTTTGAGCCGTGGTAGGGTAGTAATCAAAGTAGAGTGGGAACTCACACGAGACAAATGACGATCTCAGGTCGACAGACTAACCTGTACACATGTCACCAGGGAACTGCTATCTGACTATAGGTATAAACCAACTAGCAGGTTCCCGGCGAGTCCTTTCCGGTGTACTCATAACCGAATTAGCACTTGTATACATCTTAGGTGAACTAACTGACACCAGTGGCTTGTGAGACCAGCCACTGCCCCTCGTCGGGGTCTCGAACTGTATACACTAGTCTACTATGGAGTATCGATGCCCAGTCTCGAAACTCCCACGACTAGGGACATATTAAGGATGTGCTTATAGACCCCAGCTCCTACGTATATGATCGCCATCATACTGCTGGCTGTCAAGCAATAATCCTATGGGCTCTATCAACATGTACATGATGATAAAGACAAACCAGATAGCATACTATCATCTCGAGTAAGACTGTCCTACCAGTATAGGTCCTCCTTCAATCATTGCAATCATGTACCCGCGATCCAATAATTGACTTCGAGGGCACTATATCCAACAATCTCCCACTTGCACTTAAGGCTAATTAATGCGATGTCGCATACTCACAGCCCGTGTGATATCAAACATCCAACTCCTCTACTAATCAGTTTCACAAAGCTCCTTTGTAAAACTATTGCATTCGAGAAATAGCCTCAGTGAGTGGATCCACCTTGATGTTTCTTTACATGTCTCTCTTAATCTCAAATTTGCGGAGAAAGCCATCTCCCGAAATGAGCAATACCTGTCTTAGAATGTGTCTGGATATCTGATGGGACCCAGTTCATAAATGAACTCCAAATCCAGCAAACTTCTTAGACTGTATCGTCAACTGAATTTAATAAGTATCCTGCGCCACGCCTCCCTCAGTATCCGCTTGGACCACCTGTCAAATACTGCCCCTTTTCAGAGGGAAAACAATAAATCTGATAGTCACTCTGTCGTCCAGGTCACCTTGGAAGCCTGGAATGATAACCGTCTCCCGAAGGATACTGCCGTTATCAAATCCCTAGAACATTTACTTATGTTCTATAAGCTGCTTCCGAACGTTTCTCCAGGATTGGATTAATATATCAACTTATTGCATCTAGTGGAAAAACAACATCTGGTGTGGTACTTGACATCTCATGATTGACTCAATTGCCTAAGAAAGTGATATGCCAATCGTACACACCCCTCTCCTATTTAGTCTGTAAGACACCTTTAGAGAGGGTGACTCTTTTAGAATACTGTCTAAGTACCCAGATTGGGACACTTCCCAAATCTAGATCTAAAACCATATATCTAGTAACCAGAATGCCTAATATAATATCCATATCCTTTGTGGAGAAACCACTGTATGACAACCACAATATAACCGATCGTAGTATAGGGATTTCACTTCCTACAACGTGCATGTCATCCAAATACCAGGACATCACACCCTACTACCTTCTTAACATATCCATCTCCTATTTTGATGAAGTCAAAAAAATCTTATGACTGTCACATCAAAAATTAGATGATCTATCTCCACTATATCTTCTTTAGTCTATAAATAGACATAAGCCACTTGTCCACTATGCTTCCGCTGCTCTCACTGACCACCACAACCCTATGGTAAAGTCATATACACGTACACTTCTAAAGCTAGTTTAGAACGACTCTATACTCATCCTCCTGCCGGGTCTCATAGCCTGGAACAGCAGTAGTGTCAAGTCTGGGTAAACAAGAACCTCCCTGTCATCGTCCTTGAGGCTACTGGAGTACCTCTCGGATGCGTGAGGTTACCCACCATATCTGCAGAGCGGCTAATGGAATGTCAAACATGATTGAATCTTTAGGTCCTATTAAATTTTCAGTAATCGTTTGCGGTTCTAGAATCACTTCCAGTTCTACCATACTCCCACTACTGTTTTCTGACGAAAAAAATCCATTTTACTAAAATTGTGGCGAGTCAAGAACAATATGGTAGAAAGTTAACCTTCGTCAAAGCCCGGGCTAACCCATAAACAGCCATTATTGAAACGTGCCTTGGGTTTATCCGGATTCTGGTTTTAAGCATCAGCCGGACGACTCCCTATACCTTAACATCGTTAAGATATAAATTGATTCTATATATATCTAATATAGAAACAAAGGCACTAATTTAATTGGAACCAGATTCAAATCATGCAGCTGTTTCCAGTGCATGTCAACTAAATGGAGAGAGGCCGATCAGCATTACTCAACTTAGGAGTGCGTCCAATTATGAGTAACCTGAAAGAGAAACAAGTTTCTCAAAACCATTACTATCAACTGAATACCTCATACAAGTATTTATATCTTCTATCACCTTGATGAATCCTGATACTTGCGACACCTGGTTCTCAACTTTATTCTTGTACCTATAACTTCTCAAACTTGGACCTTGTATTTCTACGAAACACTTGTCCAAAACTTGAGAAGTCATAAGTAAACAGAATATAGTACGAGGACCAACCCCTTTGTCCTAATGGACAATGGACAACATACAATACTTTGTACAAGTCCGCTGAGTTGAATAACTCAAACCCTGTGCATCGTAGGTTGAAAACTGTACCCAGGCGATTTCCTCAAATATCACCAATTACAACGAATTCCGATATAATGAGGATGATCACCTAATTCCCAATAACTTACTCCCACTCATCATCTGTAAAACCATACAAATGTGAGAATCAAACCTGGTAAACACATACCCTGGAGCAAGGGTCTAATGGGGAAATCAGTTTTCTATTAACAATGCACAGTGAAACTGAAACATGAAAATGTTTCGAAGGGGTATCCAGGTATTCCTAGTAATGCCTCTTCCATTATCCAAATTCATGATTGTAACCGTGTATTTCTTTGTTATCTCTCCAAATCTCTTTATTTGTCTTTACTCATTTCCTTCTGTACACCATCGTTAGGCTAAATGGTTTTCTTCCTTCCCTACCGTTCGGCACCAGCCTATGGTTTGGAAGAAAACTATCCAATAAGCGTAATAGGTGTACTCTCCTAATCCTAGGAGTACTCGCAACCTGAGAGAAGGTGATGATAAAAGACAATTGAATAAATCTTATTCCTATTTCTCCTGAACCAGAATCCATCCTCGAAAAGGTTCCTTCGAGTTCGTATATAACCATACGATAGATTTATCCAATGGAAGTGGATGTTCGTGGTGATACGAGGTGTTCTGGAGAAATACCATGGTGAAGTAGGAGTGGCGATGAAATATGTGGTTTGGTCGTGAATGATAACAGTCGCAATTTACTTTGCCCTCTTTCTAATCCCTTTATTTTGTCTTACTTATTACCTTCTGTACACCCAACTTAGGCTAATTGGTTTTCTTCATTCCCTACCTTTCGGCACATGCCTATGGTTTGGAAGAAGACTATCCAATAAGCGTAATAGGTGTACCCTCTCCTAATCCTACGAGCCCTCACAGCCTGAGAGAAGGTAAAAAGAAAAGACAACTGAATAGTCATATTCTATCTCTCCAGAACTAGAATCCATCCTCGAAAAAGTTCCTTTGAGTTCGTATATAACCATACGATGGATTTATCCAATGGAATTGGATGTTCGTAATAATACGGGGTGTTCTGGAGAAACTCAAAAGGTAAACGAAGGATTGGCAATGATGTATGCAACTCAGACAATCCAAAATTCAGTGTTTTAAGAAGGTTCGGTTAACTTGGACACTGAGTTATAGTCTAGGGTCGGGTCATGGTCGCAGTCAAAAAGAGAGAGAGAAAGGAAACACTTTCCGTGCACTCTAACCTAGATCAGAATGATTATCACTTTATCTAATCTGGATATCTCCCACTGTATCCTCAAATTCTCCTCCAAACCTGAAAAAAGAATTAGTCAGGATCACCCGAGGAGTAATCCTACTCATCAGAGGAAATCGGGATCCAACTATCATCGCATGATAACTTGATAGAAGCCACTCAAGTCACCACACTCCAGAAGGTATGCGCAAGCCTGGCAAGTTTCCTGTATGTTTGAAACCCCCGATGTGATTTTTACCCCAAGCAGCTTATGACCTTGACGGATGCCAACAAATCATAAGTTGCAAGTCAAGTTCTACCCGTCATTGTCCTGATTAATTTAGACCCACCCGTACTCGCCCTTGACGGATGCCAACAAGGCTGCACGACTGTCCTAGATTAATGCATATCCATGTTACAGAAAAGTAACACATAGCTGCCGCACACTATGCCTTGACGGAAGTCAACAAACAAAGCACGAATACTAGGCGCTGCTTTTCTGAAATGACGGAGGGCTGCGACTGGTTTTTGGCGAAAAATCTTTAACGTAATGAACTTGATATCGTTGAAGGAATCCAAGTGGTTTTATAAATATATATAGTGGCGAAAACTTTTGCTAAAGAGGTCACTCCCGGTGAAGGGATCTCGGCTCTTTCCTCGTCGAATGAGGTGCAGGATATTCCAAACTGAATACCAAGATGCAAAGCAAAAAGTAATCGACTATAGTGAAGTTGTTACGTTGACGCAAACATCTGCCCAAGGGGTCACTCCCGATGAAGGGATCTCGGCCCTTGCCTCGTCGAATGAGGTGCTGGATATTCATAACCGAATACCACTGTGCAAAGCAAAAGCGTACGTCTGTAATGCTAGTTTTTAAAAACTTGGTTCCAACAACATCATATATAGGTTTGTTTTATCCTTGCATTGATCAAAATCAACGCAGTCCCATCAAATAATCACACCAGAAAAGAACGAAAATAAAATGTACGTATATACCATCCGCATTCGCCACTGGGTCCCATCATCACTCGTTAGGTTACTTAACTAACGACAGAGCGGGGACTGGGCTAGCGCGGGTGCAAAACATATACAACATCTACTAGTATATATATATATATATATCAATATATAATAATCGCTCTAGTTATGATAAATGCAACATCACAGAAAAGTAATAAGCGTCACATAACAATACAAATAAGCTGGGAGCCCCGGGGTTCATTGAGCCGCAAGTGAAACCCAACGTTCCCCTAGTCGTGTGGATAGCCTGTGCAATGAAATCATAGACCCCTATGAGCGCGGCAAGTTACCCGCCAAAACCAGAAACAAGACAGCCCCCTTCAGCAATGTGAATGGACCACCCAGCACTTCACGGAATTCGGTAACTTGAGCACCCCTCCTTGGGTCAACCTGTACCCCTATGAGTGTGGCGAACAGCCTGCCAATTCTAGAGTGAAGCCCCCTCCATCTCAACGCTATGAGATGCGGGCCCGTTGCCCTCTAGAAATCGGCTATCCGCGCACCCCACCTCGGGGTAATCCTAGTACAGAAAAGAAAATATATACAACGGGTACATCGACCTCAACCCGGTCGTGCCCCAAAAGAATAATATACAAACAGGCAGTGACGGCAGTCCACATGTCGGACGCTCGCCCCGCAATATCAAATGTACAAATAAAACTAAACTGCACTACTATTGCACCAAGCTATCCACCACGACAAATCCGTAACATCACAGCACAACACAGAACATCAACGTGAATGTCACGTTCGCAAATCCGTCTAAAAGGACTATAGCGATTAGACAAGATTTACCGATCAAATGACATTCACGGTCACAGATAGAAATGTAATGTACTGCTAGCTTTAAACAATATTAAAAAATACCGACTTCGAAATAACCCCCGAATAGCCCCAAACAAACTGATAAAACAATATCCAAAATGGGCTAAACTTGCAATACCACTGAAACAATATTCCAGAGATGAAATGATAATGGGTTGAAGAAAATATGAGTACTAGAATTTTGGCTTGGAGGAAAAAAAACTTGCTGGAAAATTTTTCTTGGGCTCGGCCATCAAAATGGTGCTCTTGGCCTTTTGTGTTGCTTGGGCTTTTAAAAATTGTAATGGTGAGGTAATTAAACCCCAAGCAATACAAAAATCACCCACTACCAATTTGTCCTTACCAAAAAAAAATTCCCAGCACAACCAATTGCCAGCGAAATGCCCAAGCCTAAAAATAAAAATGGCCACGAAATTTGACAGCCACTAATATTCTGCCTCAAATTTCCCGCATCACTAAAAATATCGATGGTATTGTTTTGGGTTGTTTCGGTTTTGATATTTTAACATTGTCTAAACAACTAGTATGCGGTTAATGGGTTGGCTCTGATACCATGTTGGGTTACGGCAGCGTCCCGGCCGTCAATCCGAGGCCAAATGAGGATCAAAAATTTTATGAACTGGCGCTACCACAACCAAAACCCGGATCGTACCATTAACCATTAACTAGCTAACTGCTAAAGTGGTTCTGAAATTATACCGATCGATCCGTGTCATTCGGTCTTTAATCTCCGTCCCATACTTGTTACGGCTGCCCCGACGAAGTTCGCCCTCCGGTCTCGCTTGTTGAAGTGGCACCGCATCGAAGAATCTTTATACGGGCTCCCGCTTCAAACCGAAACAACTCGGACATGAAGTTTCCTAGCCGACATGTCCAAGGGTGAAGTAGAGAGAGTGTAGAATATTTTGTCTCAAGACACTGTTCATATCAGATTTTTGCATTTTCATACCGCCCAATTTTTATCACATTGCATATCCGTAGATACTCTTGAGCCGTGTTTGCTAGTCAATTGCAGGATACAGGTTCTCGGTTCTAAAACGGTGAAATTCATGGAAAACACGACAAAATCCGGGTTCCTGCCAACCACAGATAAAACACGGTCTCCGCTCTTCATCCGTATGTTGCCAAATACCAGTTTAGGAAGACAAAATGGCAAATCGATTGTCACCTTCATGCACAAGGCTCAATGGCAACAACAAGTTCCAAGAAATCTAAGCGGAGCTCGAGGCAATCATGCCAAATCTTGACAAAAAGTCCACCTTTCCCTCAACAGAAATTCTGGAAAAATCGTGGAGCCAAATTGAGAAAATACATATACCAGAATAAAGGAGACAGAAGATCAGGGAAGCCCAAAAAACCAGAAAGCCCAACTCAACCATAAGGCCGCGGATCCGCGGCCAAAGGGGGGTCTAGGCCGCTGATCAGCGGCCGTTTAGGCGCCAAATCTGCAGAACTTTGGGGGGTATTTTGGTCTTTTTGTTTGGGTTCTGGTGGTTGCCCTAGGTTTTCATTTTTTGGCCTATAAATAGCCCAGAACTTTGTGAAGGAAAGGGTCCATTCTTGTATTTTCTTTTTGCTAGGTTTTAGATTACATGTTCTTCTTCTTCTCATCTCTTCTCCATTAAACTTGAGTGAGCTTTGTGAGTGAAGAATGGTGAATAAAGAAGATCATTTTATTATCATGCTTGTCTTACTTTTGCTATAATTGTTGTAATTTTAATTCGTTAAGTAGTTGTTGTTATTTTCTTGTTGTTTCTTTCTTCTCTCTTTTTCGTTATCCTTAATACGACAATGATGCTTACGCTCGATCCTCGCCAAGGTGAGGTCGCAAATAGCTAGTCGTATTCTTCTAATCTCCTTCTTTCTATCTTCCTCTTTTGTTTTGTTTTGTTTTTCCGTATCATGATGTGTGAGTAGTTCATACTTGTTAGGGTAGGATAAGGGAAGTTTGAGAGAAGGAAATCTCTCTCACTCTTTCCTTGCCCAACAGCTTAAATCGACTCCCGTTAATTGAACCGCAATCCGCTCCTTACGGCACCCTATCCTACATGATAGCGGTGATCCCGTAGTGAGACCGGTTGTGGTTGAATTAACCGAAGGTTATGGCTAAGAGCCAAGAACGGACGGACAAGCACCAAAAGGAAGGACTTATGCGTTGGAAAGCCTAGCTTATACTCGCAAGTTCCTTCCTACTCGTGCTAATCCCTATTGTTGCCGATTACCGTAACACCGATATTAAGAGGGGCAACGAAAGATGTGGAGACTCCTAACTCAAACTAATCTAATCCTAACCCTAACAAGCTCTCTTTAAAACATCAACTTAACACTTAGATAACCACAACAAAATCTGAAAAACCGGACTTAACTCGTTAAAGCACATAGAAAAAGACTCCCATCTCCCTGCGGACGACCCGTACTCAACCGGCTAGCTACAAGCGAAACCGTCTTGATTGCGGTATTTTAACTAAAACTTGAACACGCAGAACCTCTAACAATCAAATGGCGCCGTTGCCGGGGAGACGGTAGTTTATTTCCTTGTGTAATTTCGGGTTAATTTGTGAATATAAAAACAACCGAAAAAAAACAAAAAAATACACTTTGTAAAAAAATCATCTTGTTATTTTTGATTAGCTTTTGTGCAAGTGTGCAGGAAAATACAAGGTTCGAGTTCAGTGGCCAAGACGTTGAAAATACGGAGTTCAAGTACAGTGCCAAAGACGTGGGAAGATAGACCCACATTTCGCGGCTACACCGCGAACGGACAAAACGAAGCATCCGGTCTACTGAAAAATCTGGAGCAGTTACAGTGAGTAAACAAAAATTCAGTACATCCAGACAAGAAGAGGAGACCCAGAACAGCACCAGAACCAAAATTGATGGCCCATCTCACCCTTACTGCCGCGGATCCGCGGCAATAGAGGGCTTAGGCCGCGGATCCACGGCCACTTGGTGGCCTCTGGCTTCCAAAATCTTTCTGGTGAGTCTCTCTCTTCTCTCCACTCCTCTGGACTCCAATAAATTGTGTTTTCTGCAGCCTTCTTTGCGCAAATTCTTCTCCCCCTTCCAATAAACTGTTCTTGTGCAGGATTCTTTGCGCCGCAAATAAAAATTGTTTGCAGTTGATTTGTTACTGTTTTGCATTTCTTTAATACGGACTTAAGGGGCTTGAAACCAATCCAGATTGGGTGGGGATTTCATCACCCTTCCCAGGACCCCAAAAATCACTAAAGCATATGCATTGTCCATTGTAAATAAAAAATACTAGACTTCAGCCCTAAGGACTTCGCGCTCATTAGGAGAAGATAAACAGTGTTTAGAACCTCGCTTAACGGTATATTGTTTACGGGGTGTCTAGGAAAGTGTTAAAGGCACAACCGCCGAAAGAGAAAGGGTTATTTAATTAAGGAACTTCGCGAAAGCGTTGGAAAACCTTCCCTTATCTCTGCACTTACCTGGCCTCGTGATCAGTGTATTTTTAAGCCCGTTTCTCGGCACTGTTTAACTTCGACAATCAAGTTCAGGAGCAGGTCTAGTAGACCTAGGTTACCCTAGATCTAGGTGTGATTGTGCATATCTTGTTTGTGATTGCTTAAGCCGTATATCCGTACATATTTCTGTAAAAATCTTTCTAAAAAGGAAAAAAAAAGAAAAAAATCAAAAACTTTTATAAAAACTTGCCCTTTGTCGCCAAATCCATTTTTCACCCACCACCCATCGCCTTTCTCCATTGGCGTTTTCTTACCCTCACCTTCTCCGCTTTGACTATACTAAACTCGTTTAGTGTATGTCCGCTTGGACTCGGGACACTAGCGCCCGTCTAGTCCGCGTTACGTTAGTCGCTACCGACTACGCGATCGACTCCGAAGTCGATACTCCGTCCACTCCTCTTTCACCCCTTCCTTTGCCGGCCAACTCCGACATTGACCGGAATTCTGTTTATACATCTTCACCTTCACCTTCACCAACCTCTTCTTCCGCGATGTCGGGATTTAATCCGAACATCTCTTTGACCACCCCTGGATTGGCTCCACCTCCTACGGAGACCAATATCCCACCACCACCGCCTGTTGTAGCGCCACAGCGAATCGCGCTCCAGGATCGTTTCTATCCCACCCGTTCTGCACTTCCCACCTGCCTTTCTCTTCCTCCGGCCAATGGGGACAACTTTGAAATTAAGCCCCACTTCATCAACATGCTTCCACGTTTTCATGGGCTTGAATCTGAAGATGCCTATATCTTCATCAACAAATTTCAAAACGTCCGTGCCATGATGAAAACCACCCAGCTGTCGGACGATACTATACGTCTACGGGTCATTCCGTTCACTTTATGCGATCTCGCTGAAAAATGGCTGTATAGCACCGCTTCCCACTCAATCACCAGCTGGGACGAGTTTGTTAAAGCGTTTCTAAAAAAATTCTATCCGAATCATAAGACCGCAAGGATTCGAAATGAAATCAACCAATTCTCCCAGCTTCCTTCTGAACCCTTCTGGAAGTGCTTTGACCGATACAAAGACCTTCTTGTTCAGTGTCCTCACCATGGTATAGAGAAATGGCAGCTCTGCTAAACCTTATACTAGGGCCTGAACCCAGCAACGAAGCAGTTGTTGGAAACCATCTGTCAGGGCCACTTCCTATCCAAATCTGACGAGGAAGCGTGGCAGTTCTTTGACGACCTTGCGGAGCAAACGCTACAGTGGGAGAGCACCAGACCGACTTCTTCTTCTTCTACCTCCACTTCTACCGGTCAATCTAGGGTAGGAATCCACCAACTTGACGTCTCTATTGCGATGAAAGCTGAAATGGCTGCTATAACAAGAAAGCTTGAAGCGATAGAGAGCAAATTTTCTGCTCCTGCTCCTGCCCCTGTTCTCCCCCTCCGTACCATCTGTGCTTGTTGTTCCGATCCTTCTCACTTGACCGAAGAGTGTCCTTACAATCCACCCTCGCAAGGACAGGATCAGGTTAATGCTGCCTTCCAGCAAAGACCGAGGAATGATCCATACTCTTCCACCTACAATCCCGGTTGGAGGAACCATCCCAATTTTTCCTGGAATCAGAATCAGAATCAATTCCAGGGCAACAATTTCCAAAGGGCCCCTCCACCGCAACAACAAGCGCAACAACAAACTCAGTATCAGCAGCCCTTCCAACCCCAACCTTTCCAAAATCAGACGAACAACTTTGCACCCAACAATTCTTTTCCACCAAACAACTTTGTTCCGTCAAACAACGATAAGGTTTCCTCGCTCGAACGAAGTCTGGAGGCGTTTGTTAAACAATCGACTCAATCCACCGCCAACATCCAGTCTTCCATTCAATCTTTAGTGCAACACACTGCCGCACACGGGCAAAGCATCAAGACCATCGAGGCCCAGATTGCACAGCTGAACGCGGCCTTGAGCGAGCGAGAAAAGGGGAAGCTCCCGTCCCAGCCACTTCCAAATCCCGGTCACCCACATAATGCACATGTTGCTCTTGAACAACAAAACCATAATGTGAGTGCCGTGACCACACTGAGATCGGGGAGGATGCTGCAAAACAACATTGGCAAACGGATCAACGATGACACCCCGGCCGCTTTTTCTTCTTCTTCTTCTTCTTCTTCTTCTTCGTCTTCTGAGCCTATTCTCCGTTCTTCACAAGGCTCCCCTCCCTCTTCTTCTGCTCTGAACGGACCCACTTCTCACTCCACGAAGACACCTATTCTGGGATCCGTTCCAACTCCACAATCTCCTCCTCCAGCATTAGACTCAACCAATTTTCAAAATGTTCCATTTCCAAACCGGTTGAGGTCTAACAAACAAAATCCACAAATGGAGAAGATTCTGGAGTTATTCAAGCAAGTTAACATTAACATTCCTCTTTTAGATGCTGTCCAACAAGTCCCGTCTTACGCGAAAATCTTAAAGGACTTGTGCACGAAAAAGAGGAAGTTTCAGGTACCCAAGAAAGTTTTCTTGGCTAGTGCTGTGAGTGATGCCCTTACCCAATCTTTACCACAAAAACGGAAGGACCCTGGCTGTCCTACGATTTCAATTACCATTGGGGATAAGAACATCAACCGCGCACTATTAGATCTTGGTGCCAGTGTTAACCTGCTTTCGTATTCAGTATACGAGCAATTAGGCGTCGGAGAGCTGAAACCCACGCACTGCACTCTCCAAATGGCTGACCGATCGATCACCCATCCTAGGGGTGAGCTAGAGGATGTGTTGATAAGAGTCGGGGACTTCATATTCTCCGTTGACTTCATTGTATTAGATACACAGCCTGTAGCTAACCCCCGGAATCAAATTCCGGTGATACTCGGTCGCCCATTTCTCGCAACCTCAAATGCTGTGATCAATTGTCGCAATGGTTCGATGAACCTCTCTTTTGGAAATATGACAATTGAACTCAATATTTTTAGGTTGGGGAATCAGCCCGCCGAACCTAATGCTCATATACTGGACGTCTGCTCGATCCAGGAGATCACCCCAGAAGAGTGTGAATTCGAGGAGTTTCTGTTTGATCACGATAATCTTGACGCCACTAGTGCGTTTCTCTTCGAACCTGCTGCTGTTTCTGCGCCCGACAACGAATACGAGTGTTTCACGTTTTCGAACGATCTTAGCCGCGCACAACCCGAGTTTGAATCCTTCGACTTTCCGGATGAGTTACCTGAACCATCCAACTCGGTTGCCTACACTCGCTTTGAACCTTTGCTGGAGTCCTTTGAGTTCGAGACCTTTGCACCAATCTTGCCTTCCATCGTTTCACCACCAATGCTCGAACTCAAGCCGTTGCCGTCTCACCTTAAGTATGCTTACTTAGGTGAGAACGAGACCCTCCCTGTCATCATCTCGGCTTCTCTAGCTCCCGAGCAAGAGAAAGCCCTTCTCGCGTTCTTGCACAGCAACAGGCAAGCTTTTGGCTGGTCCATGACGAACATCAAGGGGATTAGTCCCCTGATCGTTGAGCATCACATTCATCTGATGGATGATGCCAAACCAGCCCTGGATCTACAAAGACGTCTCAATCCAGTCATGAAAGAGGCTGTGAAGAAGGAGATCGTAAAATGTCTAGATAGTGGTATCATTTACCCTATCTCTGATAGCCAGTGGGTTAGCCCCATCCACGTTGTCCCCAAGAAGTCGGGCATCACGGTCATAACCAACGAGGCGAACGAGTTAATCCCTACTCGCACCCAAACTGGGTGGCGCGTTTGCATTGATTACAGAAAACTCAACGCCGCAATGCGGAAAGACCACTTTCCACTACCTTTCGTTGACCAGATGCTTGAACGATTGGCCGGACATGAGTACTACTGCTTTCTTAATGGCTACTCCGGCTATAATCAAATTCCCATCGCCGAAAAAGACCAGGACAAGACCACTTTCACTTGTCCTTTCGGCACGTTTGCATATCGTCGCATGCCCTTTGGGTTATGCAATGGGCCCGCTACCTTCCAGCGGTGTATGATGGGAATTTTCTCAGACATGCTGGAAAAATTTCTGGAGATTTTCATGGATGACTTCTCCATCTTCGGCGATTCCTTCGACGAGTGTTTGCTGCATCTTGACGCTGTCCTTACCCGATGTAAGGACAAGAATCTCACTTTGAACTGGGAGAAATGCCACTTCATGGTGCGCGAAGGTATTGTCTTAGGACATATCATCTCGCAAAATGGCATAGAGGTTGACAAAGTAAAGATTGAGGTCATTTCCAATCTGCCTCCTCCCCGATGCGCCAGAGATATCCGAGCCTTCCTTGGCCATGCCGGTTTTTATAGACGGTTTATCAAGGATTTTAGCAAGATTGCTAGGCCCTTGACTCTTTTGCTGGCCAAGGATACACCTTTCGACTTCAACTCGAGCTGTGTGACCGCATTCGAGTCACTGAAACGCTCACTCACTTCGGCTCCCATTCTTTCTTCACCTGACTGGACGCACCCATTCGAGATTATGTGCGACGCATCCGACTTTGCCATTGGTGCTGTCCTTGGACAACACATCAACAAAATGCCGCACGTAATCTATTATGCTAGCCGAACCCTGAACGACGCCCAACTCAATTATACAACAACTGAGAAGGAATTCTTAGCTGTTGTATTTGCTTTAGAAAAGTTCAGGCCCTACCTCATCGGCTCTCCAGTCATTGTCTACACTGACCATTCTGCTCTGCGCCCTCTTTTTGCGAAGAAAGATGCAAAATCTCGGTTAATCCGTTGGATCCTCTTGCTTCAAGAGTTTGACCTTGTCATTAAGGACAAACGAGGATGTGAAAACGTGGTTGCCGACCATCTCTCACGACTTCCTTCTTCGCCTTCGCTTCTAATTCCGATCAACGACGTTTTCCCGGATGAACAGCTCTTGACAGTATCGTGCGAACCCTGGTTCGCAGATATTGTGAACTATTTGGCCACAGGATTACTACCGACTGAATGGTCAAGTCAGGACAGACTTCGTTTCTTATCCCAAGTAAAACACTTTTACTGGGACGAACCCTACTTGTTCAAGTACTGTCCCGACCAGATTATTCGTCGGTGTGTCCCTGATGAGGAATTCAAGAGTGTGCTGTCATTTTGCCACGATCAAGCGTGTGGCGGGCATTTTGGGCCCAGAAAGACAGGTGAGAAGATCTTGCAATGTGGTTTCTACTGGCCACAACTCTTCAAAGACACTCATGACTATTGCAAGACTTGCTCCCGGTGCCAACACATGGGCCGGATATCCCGGAGGAACGAGATGCCGCTCCAACCGATCTTGGTTGTGGAGATTTTCGATGTTTGGGGGATAGATTTCATGGGGCCGTTTCCCAGCTCTTTTGGGAACTTGTACATCCTTCTCACTGTTGATTACGTCTCTAAATGGGTCGAGGCTGTGCCCAGCCGGACTAACGACAACAAGGTTGTCGTTAGGTTCCTTAAAGAAAACATTTTCTCCCGGTTTGGGCACCCCCGAGCGATCATTAGCGACAATGGAAGTCATTTCTGCAATAAAACTTTCGAAGCTTTGATGCGGAAATACTCCATTAATCATAAGCTTTCTACGCCCTACCACCCCCAAACCTGCGGGCAGGCCGAAGTTTCAAATCGGCAAATCAAGCAGATACTGGAGAAGACGGTTTCCAAGAACCGTAAGGATTGGTCGCTAAAACTCACTGATGCCCTTTGGGCATTTCGAACCGCTTATAAGACCGACCTTGGCATGTCTCCCTATCGGCTTGTGTACGGAAAAGCCTGCCACCTACCTGTCGAAATAGAGCATCGCGCATTTTGGGCGATAAAGGAGCTGAATCTATCTCTCGAGGATGCGGGCAGCCATCGGAAGCTGCAGTTGAACGAACTAAGCGAGCTTAGGGATGAGGCTTACGATAACGCGGTTGTCGTTAAGAACCGAACGAAGGTGTTTCACGATAAACACCTTTTGCGCAAAACCTTCGTACCTGGTCAACAGGTACTGCTTTACGACACCCGACTTCACTTCCATCCTGGAAAGCTCAGATCTCGCTGGAAAGGGCCGTATTTTGTGCGGAATGTGTATCCGCAGGGCGCTGTGGATTTGGAAAATCCAAAGGACGGTTCACTTTTCAAAGTAAACGGACACCGATGCAAACCGTACCTTAGCGCCGAACCAACAGAGGAGCTCCTGTTCTTACAGGAGCCGGTTTACCCTGCATGATCTTCCTCTTCCTACCTCCAAACTTCGGTTATCCAGCCAAGAACAGTGGACACTGTTCCAAATAAGTTTGGGGGTATGTACAAACCATTTTGTATATATTTGTGTATATTCTTATTCTTTTTTCTTTTCTTTAAAAACAAAAACAAATAAAAATTTGTGTATCGCTAACCGACAATTTTGACCCTTCAAATGATCTCTTCATGCAACGACAGTGAGGACACTGTCCAGTTTAAGTTTGGGGGTACGCTCGGTACGCATTTCTTACCTTCGCATTCATATGTATATTTTGCATCTGCATATTAAAATCCATAAAATCCATAAAAATCTGAAAATTTTCTAAAAAATATAAAAACTTTTCTGTCAAGTTAGCTTGTGGAAGAACTCTGATTCAACATTTCGACGGTTTTGTTTGAAAAAATAAGAATAACTAAATCTTATGTTTAGATTTTGAAAACCTGAAAGATAACCCTCCTTTGAAGTTAACTATAGCTGATATAAGTCTTTACATCACACTACACGTGTCGTGAATTTTGGGAATTGGATGACAAGTCTTTCATGTTAAAACTTTTAAACAGATAGATGATTTTCTGAGGATCAAATAGGTTTGTTCTGAAATAAGTAATGTCAAGAATAGTTTATGAAGTAAAGCGAATATGAAGGAATGTTATTGATGCCGTAATTGGAGCTAAGTATGAAAAATAACCCATCTGAAACTTGATTGGAATGATTACACACCAAACCCACTAAACACGTCTTTTATCCAAAAAATATATATATATTTGAACTGCCAGTTATATCTCCGTTCGTATCAAATCATCTGATTTTCACACCAAACTGTCTTTTGTTTTTGGACCTAGGTAACTTGAGTAATTAAGTCCGCTGGGGTGTTTTTACACCTAATGCCCTAAAACCAACTGGTTTGGGTGCATTGGCCCAAAGCTCGCTAAGAAGCCTAGAAAGTCCAGTTTAAAACAAAGTCAAGCAAGTATTCTCTCCGAGTTAAAATTCCTAACGGTTCTTTGTGTGAGAATAATCTTGATAAAAGACAGGCTTTTATAAAAAAAAATTTAGCGGAGATATGAAGGTTTTATTCTATGATAAAGACTACTGCACGTTCACAGAGGTGTGTATGAAATGAAAACAAGAAAAAGGTGGAGTGAAGAATACGACTTAGTTTCCTGTTAAGAAAGATAGAAATTCTGAAGTTGAAACCTTACTGGAAAATGAAACTTGAAAAATGCTTAACTCTTTATAAACTTATGTGATCCTTTTAAAATTGTTATCTGGGCTTTATTGTGCGACATGATGACTTTATTCGACCTTTCGGGAACTTAACGACACTATTTGCACTGCACGTAAAGACATATAAAATCTGTAGTCAAATAAGAAGCGAGGTGTGAAAAATAAAGGTTCGATAGTCTAGACTTAGGATTGTAGAATTATTATTTTCTGAAACAAAACTTTAGGGTTTGAATCTTAGTTATTTTACAAAAACAACTTGACCGGATTTTATTGGTAGTATCCGCTGAAAACCCTCAGGAGACAACACTCCTCCTACTAGGGACACCTAGAGGTTTAACGGCATGTTGCACATGCTCAGTGCAATCGCGTTCCCAGCGAAAGTGAGGTTAGGAAATTTTTTGTGAATAAATTGGCTTTGCTCGGGACGAGCAAATGATAAGTTTGGGGGTATTTGTTCATATCAGATTTTTGCATTTTCATACCGCCCAATTTTTATCACATTGTATATCCGTAGATACTCTTGAGCCGTGTTTGCTAGTCAATTGCAGGATACAGGTTCTCGGTTCTAAAACGGTGAAATTCATGGAAAACACGACAAAATCCGGGTTCCTGCCAACCACAGATAAAACACGGTCTCCGCTCTTCATCCGTATGTTGCCAAATACCAGTTTAGGAAGACAAAATGGCAAATCGATTGTCACCTTCATGAACAAGGCTCAATGGCAACAACAAGTTCCAAGAAATCTACGCGGAGCTCGAGGCAATCATGCCAAATCTTGACAAAAAGTCCACCTTTCCCTCAACAGAAATTCTGGAAAAATCGTGGAGCCAAATTGAGAAAATACATATACCAGAATAAAGGAGACAGAAGACCAGGGAAGCCCAAAAAACCAGAAAGCCCAACTCAACCATAAGGCCGCGGATCCGCGGCCAAAGGGGGGTCTAGGCCGCGGATCCGCAACCGTTTAGGCGCCAAATCTGCAGAACTTTGGGGGGTATTTTGGTCTTTTTGTTTGGGTTCTGGTGGTTGCCCTAGGTTTTCATTTTTTGGCCTATAAATAGCCCAGAACTTTGTGAAGGAAAGGGTCCATTCTTGTATTTTCTTTTTGCTAGGTTTTAGATTACATGTTCTTCTTCTTCTCATCTCTTCTCCATTAAACTTGAGTGAGCTTTGTGAGTGAAGAATGGTGAATAAAGAAGATCATTTTATTATCATGCTTGTCTTACTTTTGCTATAATTGTTGTAATTTTAATTCGTTAAGTAGTTGTTGTTATTTTCTTGTTGTTTCTTTCTTCTCTCTTTTTCGTTATCCTTAATACGACAATGTTGCTTACGCTCGATCCTCGCCAAGGTGAGGTCGCAAATAGCTAGTCGTATTCTTCTAATCTCCTTCTTTCTATCTTCCTCTTTTGTTTTGTTTTGTTTTTCCGTATCATGATGTGTGAGTAGTTCATACTTGTTAGGGTAGGATAAGGGAAGTTTGAGAGAAGGAAATCTCTCTCACTCTTTCCTTGCCCAACAGCTTAAATCGACTCCCGTTAATTGAACCACAATCCGCTCCTTACGGCACCCTATCCTACATGATAGCGGTGATCCCGTAGTGAGACCGGTTGTGGTTGAATTAACCGGAGGTTATGGCTAAGAGCCAAGAACGGACGGACAAGCACCAAAAGGAAGGACTTATGCGTTGGAAAGCCTAGCTTATACTCGCAAGTTCCTTCCTAGTCGTGCTAATCCCCGTTGTTGCCGATTACCGTAACACCGATATTAAGAGGGGCAACGAAAGATGTAGAGACTCCTAACTCAAACTAACCTAATCCTAACCCTAACAAGCTCCCTTTAAAACATCAACTTAACACTTAGATAACCACAACAAAATCTGAAAAACCGGACTTAACTCGTTAAAGCACATAGAAAAAGACTCCCATCTCCCTGCGGACGACCCGTACTCAACCGGCTAGCTACAAGCGAAACCGTCTTGATTGCGGTATTTTAACTAAAACTTGAACACGCAGAACCTCTAACAATCAGACACCCAAGCAATTGGGTGGAGGTAAATTGAAGTTGCCTTAGAATGAAAATTGTGAGCAATAGAGTTTTTGCTTGGAGGGAAAAAGAATGAGCTTGGAAAATCTTTTTGCATCTCTTCAATAATTGGGCTCGGCCAGAGATGGGAATTTTTTGCTCTCTGGGGATATTTTTTCTTGCAGTGAGGGGTGAGGTGAGTGTAAGGGGTTTTAATTAAACTTGCAACACAAAATAAAAAACACACACCCATCAACAACCGCACACCTAACTCCCCACAACAACAAATATCATCACAAAACAAAGAACATTAATTACACCATGAAATGCCCATCCCTGCAGCAGTGACTTCGAAAATGCCCATGCTACCCATTTAATGCACACCAAAGTAAGCCCATTCCTAATAAAATATTCCATCATAAGGAATAGGAAAAAAGACCCATGACAAACAAAAAATTACCTTGCAAACTAAATACTCACTTTTCCACATAATCAACATAAACATTAAACTAAATGTTTAAGTCTAGAAAATAAATTTGGCAACTTCAAAATGTAATCTTGTAACGGATCACAAGAAAACTCCTTAACTGTATATACACACCCGCATCCGCATTCCGACCGAATACGAATGCAATGAGACAAAAGTATACCTACACAATATAATACTAGGATCCAGCTTAAACCAAAGCCCACTAGTATTATCTGTCCAAACCATGACACATGCACAAGTGCACGTGTATGTTCGAACCCTTCCATAAACCATACGGCCGCTACAACGTTTCACCCGAACTTGGTAAACTTTATGTGGGGGACTCTAATGACTCATCAATACACTGGCAGTGGGTTTAACCACAAGCACGTCAGTGATACTAGCTGTACGTAACGGTTGCCCATGTATTGATCGGAAGGGAAGCAGACGAGCGAACTCATTCAGAAAACCCTACTGAGCCTGACAGTGACAATATCCGTACAATCCGGTCTGTTCGTCTAAGAGTATCGCATATCGAGTCTAAGGGGTGGATAAAGTCAGACCCCTAACATTGCGATAATTCGTGTCGGTATGAAACCCATCACCACCTGAGAAACTATTACCTTGGCCAAGCATTTCTGGTGTTGGCCACCCGTGCACTGTGCGACATCAACCCCAATATCGGGAGAGACGAATCCCCGACGATCCGCTCACTGCCACCATGTGGCTCGGGACTGTACCCAACTAAAACATGTTTGCACGACTCCTTTGAGCCATGGAAGGGTAGTAATCAAAGCACTGTGGGAACTCACACGAGACAAATGACGATCTCAGGTCGACAGACTAACCTGTACACATGTCACCAGGGAACTACTATCTGACTATAGGTATAATACCAACTAGCAGGTTCCCGGTGAGTCCTTTCCGGTGTACTCATAACCGAATGAGCACCTGTATACATCTTAGGTGAACTAACTGAGACCAGTGGCTTGTGAGACCAGCCACCGCCCCTCGTTGGGGTCTCAAACTGTATATACTAGTCTACTCTGGAGTATCGAAACTCCCATGACTAGGGACACATTAAGGATGTGCTTATTGTAAGTCCACGTTGCCCATCCCGGTTCTTACGGGGAGGCAGAAACGGTAAAAAACGATTTTTTGACACAAGGAAACATGGACTAAAAAGATGATCTTTGCTAAACAAAAACCTAGCAAACTAACTACAAGTTTAACTACTTGGTAAGAAGGTTATAACTAGGTCTTGAACTCCTTCTCTTCTTGCTCATTGTAGTGGTTTGAACGGCTCCACCTCGTAGTTTTCTCTTTGTCGAAGAAGGATCCACCTGAAGGCCTCTACCTTGAGCTCCTACCTCAACCTAGAGGTAACTAAAGTGCTTGGCTTGCTAAACCTAGAACTCTAGAGTGAGTAGAGTGGAGTTTTAGTGGTTTTATCTCAATAGCTCATGGTTCTCAACACATGAGACATGAGAGCTTTGAGAGAGAGGAAGAGGATGAGCTTTGGATGAGAGAGAGTGATCAAGTGAGAATGAGATAATAATTTACAACCATGCTCACAAAAGTAAGAACAAGAAGCATGGCAAAATAATCCTTATGAAATGACCATTATCATTTCATGCATTTAATGCATTTTGCAAAGAACAAGAAGCATCATTAAAATGAAATGATGATGGTCACAAGTCCACAATGGTCAACCGGTCAACAAAGTCAACAAGTCAACAAAAGTCAAATGTTCAACTCAACCATGGCACAATAATCCTTAATTAATATTATTAATCATATTTCCCATTCTTATTAGGGTTTAGAAAAGTCAACGGTCAACAACCCTAATGAGAATCCTCTGCCTCTGCCTCTGTCAACAGTGCATACACACCCGCACCCGTGTTCCGAGGAACACGAATACAATGAGATAAAACCAATCCCAAAACATATACTAGGATCTGTCTTAAAACAAAGCCCGCTAGTAATAACTGCTCGGACACCAAACGTGCACAAGTGGGCGGATGTGAACGAACCCCGTCGCAAAACCATTGGACCTCTACTCTGTTTTGCCCGAAGGCGAATAGCCCTCTGTGTGGGACACTAAAGACTCGACACTACGCTGGCAGTGGGTTTAACCATAGGCCGAAAGCGGTAATAGCTGTACGTAACGGTCCTTAGGTAGATGCCGATAAGAAGACTGATGAGGTGAACCCATCTGAACTCCTACTGAGCCTGAATGTGACAATCTCCATACAGTCCGGTCTGTTCGTCTGAGAATATCGCATGGCGGGCCTAGGGGGCGGTAAACGTCAGTCCCCTAATAGCGGTACAAGTCGTGTTGGAGTGTAGCCCAGAACACCCTGAGATAACACTGGAAAATCAACCAGTATATCTCGCTTGCCCTGGCCAGGGACGACTATGTATAATGGCTCTCCTAGACACAGCGCGATATCAACCCCCAATACCGGGAGAGACGAATCCTGTCTAACTGTCACTGCCTCCAAGTGCTTCGGGACTGCACCCAACTGCTACCTGTTTGCATGACTCATTTGAGCCGTGGTAGGGTAGCAATCTAAGAACAGTGGGAACACACTCGAGGCGAAGTGACAGTGTCAAGTCAGCGGACTAAGCTGTACTCATGTCACCTAGGAACTGATAACTGACGATAGGTATAGTACCAACCAATAGTTCCCGACGAGTCCTGTCCATTGTACTCGTAACCTAACGAGCACCCGCATACTATCTTAAGTACGACGTGCTGACGGCTGTGGGACAGACCATCTCCCCTGCTGGGATGAGAAGCGCATACGCTAGTCTACTCCGGAGTATCGATGACCCGTCTCGATAATACAACGAATAGGGACCTGTATAAGGATGTGCTTGTAGATTACCCAGCCCCTACTAGTGTGACTGCCATCACAACGCTGGTAATCAAGCAAACATCCTAAGGGCTCCACTAATGTGTATATGCGATATGCTAAAAGAAACACATGCACACATTAAAATAGAAACAAACCAAGTAGCATACTACCATTTTGAGCAAGATTGTCTATACAACTGTGAATATCCCAAGCTTCCATTAAGTAATATACAAACTAGTATGATACAGTAATGGCCTCTAGGGCATATACACTATCAATCTCCCACTTGCACTAAGGCCATGTACTGGTGTATCGAAGACCTATCATCTCGATCAGCCGCTCGAACTGAGTCTGGGGTATGGCTTTCTGTAACGTTTTAAAAATGATTAAATAAATAATTAAATGAATAAAAGTGTTTAAGTGAATCTTAGGATTTTCGGTAAAGTAAAATGTATTTTTCGTAAAACCAAACCGTGATTGTTTTTCATTATAATTTCAAAAATACCTATTTTAATTATGTAATTACTAGTAAATGGTGTTTATTTAGCCACTTATAAATTTTTAGTTTAATAAAATATTTTTCCTAAATTAATTATTTTAAATATTAACATAAGCTTATTTTTACACTAAATTAGTGTAAATTACAAATTTAAATGGTTTTAATTTGTAAAAATGAACCATGGCATGTTAGAATTTAGTATGTATCATGCAAAATTATTTGCAAATTTTTCCTATTTTCTAGAGCTTTCTTGAGTTGCTATAGTAAAGAAATAAATAAATAAATAAATAAAGCATGAAAAGACTTTTATTGATGTTTCTTCTCTTGAAACTTCTACACACTTTTCCCACTCTCTTCTTTCTCTCCCTCACCTCTCTAGGGCCGGCCACAAACCCCCCATGGCTGCACCCCCCATTTTCCACCTCATTTTTATTCAAAATTCATCAAAAACGCATTAAAAATTCAATTAAAATTCCACAAAATCCTATTTATTCCATACTCTTTATTCCTTGCTCATTTTTATATGAAATTTGGAGATGGAAAGCATACATTTTGGAGGCTCAATTCTTGTTTGGATTTCACATTTTGAAGGTATAATTTTCTTTCTTTTGATTTATTGTTATTAGATGTTCATATTAAGCTTAATTAGATTTAATGAATTAATTCTATGTTCTTTTTTTTAAAATGCAAGCTAGGGTTCTAAATTCAAGTTATGATTTTTAATAATTAATTAGGGTTATAGTAGTTAGTTTAACACTTTTAGTATTAGGAAATCTTGCATGGTTATTGTTTAACAAATTGTTATTCAAAAATTGTTTTAAATTAGGAATTTAGTTAACTAGGTTTTTGCAAAATGTGGTTGTGGTTAATATAAAATTCTAATTTAGGTTGTTATCATTGGATTATAGTTTTAGTGGAAATATTAGCATGTTAATGGAAAGAAAAACTTTGTTTGATTGCTAGTTTCTATGGTTAATTGATAAATTGTGATAAAAATTGCTAATTTTGTAAACTAGATTTTAGAAATTCCTATATAAATGAGATTAAAAATATAATTATGGTTTCATTATATCATTATCATCATGAATTGTGGTTTAAGTCATTAATTTATGCAAAATCATGTTTTGTGGTGGAATTGTGGTATTTTGCTTGAAAAATGTTGAAAATTGTTAAAGGGTGCAAACTAGAAATTTCAAATTTATACAAATATGTGTAATAAAAATATAGTAATAGTTTGTATAGTCTAGTTATGCTATTTAATGAGTTTTATGACCTTTGGTTTCATTTAAATGTCAAGTTTTGATGAAAAACGGTAAATTGGCATTTTCGGGTTTTTCGAAAACGGACGATTTGATCGATTTTAGTGTTTCGATGAATTTGATCATGTTTTACAATATAAGTAATGTGTTTTAAAACTACGAGTTATCTGTTGATGTTTATCTCGATCCATCGGAGTTTGTACGCCGATATCGAGCGATATTTGGTTCTTTTGCATGGACGAGACATAGGTTTTAACCTATGCTTGTTCCTTGTATCGTTTGACTTTTGTATGTGATTCGGTTTACGATGCTATTTATATGTTTGCGTTTAGATACCCTTCAAGTAGACTGCGGGCGATGAAGAGGAGGATGGCGACGGCGTCGTCGGCAGACATGGACCAGGTGAGTAGATGCATATCTACGGGGGGATGTCGGGTGGATGGCGTTTAGCACCCCCGCAACGTAGAATAGGAATAGTACTTATTGACATTAGGAAACAAGATGTGACCCTAGATTCTTAATGAGTAGAACCCTAGTAATGACCCTAGGCTGGACTAGACTGATTTAGGAACACCATATCAGAGGATGGGGTCCTTGGAAGAGGTTCGTAGGTTTCAGATAGAAACACACACGCATACACTGAAACTCGACATGGTGTTTACGTATATGTGTATGTATATATAGGACTAGGTATAGTTATATATATATATACAACACGTACATGGGATTCATTGATTTGATATGATATCTGAGGTGTGATGAAACAGTATAACTGAGCTTGATGCCGTGATTCTTGACTATATAGTCATATTAAAGTGTTAGCGGATCATTAGAGAATGAGATAACGAACATGGATACATAAATTATAATGGGTGGTGATGATATTGAGATACATGGGACTCTAAATAGTACCTGGACTGTAGCTTGTGACTGATCACGATATGGGATACGTATGACTTGATCACGACATCATATAGGTGTGACCTGATGTCGATATCATATAGGTGTGACCTGATGTTGATATCATATAGGTGTGACTTGATGACGATATGATATCAGTATGACTTAATCACAATATGATACATTTGACATGATATTTCTGAGGATAAACTAATGATGCATATTATAAGGGCAATGATATATGATTGATGTAGGCGATTACAGTTTAGCACCTTGATCATGAGATGTGTTGGTGATGACATTATACGAATGATGAGACACCTAGGAGATACTTGACCCGTACCCCGATATTGGGATGCCGTACGATGGATTTTACCGTACGAGGCATAAATATGATGATTGATCCGCACTCTTGATTCGAGGAAGCCGTACTACGTACGTGACGCTATTGAGGCCGGATCGCTGACTATTAGAGATATTGATTCAGACCTAGGTAGACTCTTGTTTCTTAATGACTAGTTTCTTAGGTTTTGTTCCTTAGGAGGTTAGATGGACACTAGGTTAGGTTCGAGTCATATAGTGATAGTGGTAATGGTATATCTAATGAGTGGATAACACACATCCGTCTTTACTTTCACACTGGAATCATAATGATGCATGTTCTTACATATGCTGCTATAATCAGTATAAACCTTATCTGTTAGGACACCAGCACCATTACCGATGATGCGCATATTCCACGCACACTAATTTGCCGGCTCACACACATCATCATCGGTAATTGCTATGTCACGTACACTTTAGATTATATTATCCTTTATTGATAGAATCAGTTAACAACTTGACTGATATAATATTGTGATTACTCTTTAATGTTAGTATAGACATGATATTTATTACTTAGACATTCATGCATTCATATTTTCATGTTATCATGCAGTATTATGGGCATATGCCGACACTTATCATATACTTGGTCATGATTTTGAGATTTGGGTTTCTATGAGATTTCTGGATTTTTGGAGAAAACCGCAAGAATATATAAAAAAAAAAAACTTCTCCCTCTCTCCTCCTCTCTTTTTAAGACATAAGATGCGGTTTTCTCATGATGTATGTGTCGTCCACCATGAGATTTCATGTTTTCTGATGGATTTCGAGACTCGATTCGAGAAGTGGATGAACCGTCTCGGGTACATGGTGGGCCCGGTATGGTACCCCGGGGCAAGAAGATCGAGTTGTAGACGATGAGCCTGGCATGGGAAGGCTACCTACCGGTGATGTCTGGCGCGGTGGATATCCGGAGGATACCGACCGTTGTCGTGAGATTTGATGATATAGGCCGATCCGGACTGACGGAGCCCGAGATATTGAGACTTGAGATTACATGTGTTGTGTCGATGCTTGACACGGATTTCCATGGATTTCATTATTGAGATTTCAGATTCTTATACACATTTTACTATGATAACAGCTAAAGATTTCTTATACATATATATCTGGATTTCAGGATTTGTTACTTTACATTAATGGTGCATGCATTTCTTTTCATATGACATAGTATTATATGAGGCACTGACACGAGCACGGAGTATCTGCACTTACACTTAGTTTTACCCTGCTATTACTAGATGATTGGGATATAATAGTGTATTATTATGACCTAGGATAGCGTCGTGCATTCGATTTCTTTTCGTAGATGTCTTCTACTCGCGAGTTGGCAACTCACCCCCGTTGTGCCAAATTTTATTACAGGTTCGATGTACAGGTTTCCGTGGCAGCTTGTTGGCACATCTTTTCTTCAGGGTGATTTGCACGGTAGGTTGGTTCACTTGTATCCGAACCACCATTCTACTTTTATTCATTCATTTGTATCTAGTAAGCTCCATCAACCATATTTGTATTACTTGATAAGTTTATTGGACCAGTCTTTTATTTCGACCTTAGAGTCGCGCATGTATTATTCTGATCTGGTGGTTTTGTTTTCTTTTGAGTTTTGAGCCTCGCCCTTTGGCGTTGTATATTATTATGCTTGTTGTGGTTGTTTCCGCCTGTTGGCATTGAGTTAGCTCCCGTTTGGGGATGCTTTTTATTGTTGTTATGTATATTATACTTGTTGTACCCATTTGGGGGCCAGTTTTTATAGAGGAGACTCTGCTGAAATTTTTGGGAAAATTTGCTGATGTTTTAAACTTGTTCCTTCATGTTTTCTTTTACTGCTTCTTCTTCTTTTTCATGGTTTAGATTTCTGGGCTTACTTAGGTTACGTGGCGCCTCTAGACGCTTCGTAATCTAAGTGCCGGTCACGTTCCGTACTTTCGGGTCGTGACAAAGTTGGTATCAGAGCGCTAGGTTTAACCTTGTATAAGTCTAGGTGACCCTTGGTTGATGGAGTAGGCAATTTAGGTAGAGTAACGTACAGTGGGTATAGTCCGCGGCATACTTACGATACGCTACTCTGCTTAAGGAGCCTTAGGATGTAAATTGCTTGCACCGTATTTCATTCGTTCCTTTGATCTATTTTCGTCGATATCGGATGGTGGTTTCTGTTACCATGGGCACACTGGCAGAGGGAGCTGCGGCTCGAATGCGATAACCATTAGAGTATTGGTTATTCTTGAAGATTGAAGCATTGCTTAGCGTGCGGACGAAGGGTATTCACATGCCGTCTGGATGAAGTTAAAGGGTTCGAACGATTATCAGAAAACCATTTTCCCAAGTTTAAGGTATTCGGAAGAACATGCAGGTATTTCGATGGACCCTCTAGAAGAATGAAACCCTAACTCGACATAATGACCACGAGAACGCCCTTGAACCTTAGGGTTTACGGCAGTTCCGCGATGCCATTAGTGAGGCTTGGGTTTGCCCTTCTACGGCTGGATCATCGATGCTGGGGTATGTACCAGATATTTTTAAACTGTACTTGAGTGTTGAGATCTCGGGGAATTATGGGATTTTGATGGATCGATCGAAAAGTTTAATGTAGTCCGGATATCAAGTGAAGGGATCGACTATGTAGGAGACTCTAGACATGAGTATTGCCGTTGGTAGCGCAGTCAGCACACCTATGAAAGAACGAGTTCGAAGCAGTCGACATCAGAGGAAAGAGGCGCACATTGACGATAGTGTTTACGATTGTGATTTAGTGATTTGAATTTCATATTTTCGTTGATTGGATTTTTGTATTTTGAGGACTTTGTTCTACGATTGGTATTTCATGTGTGTACCTTTATTCTATCTGTGTTTCATATATCAGTTGTATTGATGTTGTTTAGTACACACCCAGTACACTTGATTTGGGTTTATATATTTTTAGATTTTTGATTTGATTTCATGCATATGGGTTACGCATGATTTTGATAAATGCTTCGACCTAGTCTTTATCTATTTTCGTACTGTGATTTCGATTCTGATATTCGGCGTATGTTTTCGTGCACCATGTACACCTGATTGAGATTCTTGCGCACACTTGGCGCACTTTATGCGATTTTGTGCACACCAGATGTACTAAATCGGGGTTTTGTGCAGATTAGATGCACCTGATATTGAGTCGTGCACACCCGTTGCACTTGACAGATGTTTTGGTGCACACCTGTTGCACTTATTTTGTTTTTGGGTGTAGTTGTGGTATCTGTATTTGGTTTCGATTTCAGTACGCACCGGACGCACATGATATTTTATTGATGTGATTGGGATTGATTTCAGTTTGAGCAGTATGTTTTCATAATCATTACTATTTGATTTAGTAACCAGGCGGGACGTATATGTTAAATAAAAGATATATATATATATATATAGCTATTTTTTTTATAAACGTCCGCCACTTATGCCGTGACACGTGCATCACACGGCAATTTTCAAAAGGGGTTTTTGTATATTTCCTTATCCAGATATTTGGACGGCTTCACTATGATGCGCACTATATATAAGTTATAGATTGATGTATATTATGAGGGTTTTCATATTGCGTTTTGATATTTTATCTTCACCATAACTCCGATGATTGCGTTATGCTTGATGGAGTTGATTTTTGTTATGTATTGATGATTTCGGAGCCCCGACGATTTGAGTGTTTGTTAAGTGTTTTAGTATTTGGAAGGGGAGTTTTAATTTAAATTCGGGGACCGAATTTCTTAAAGGGGGGGGGAAGATTGTAACGTTTTAAAAATGATTAAATAAATAATTAAATGAATAAAAGTGTTTAAGTGAATTTTAGGATTTTCGGTAAAGTAAAATGTATTTTTCGTAAAACCAAACCGTGATTGTTTTTCATTATAATTTCAAAAATACCTATTTTAATTATGTAATTACTAGTAAATGGTGTTTATTTAGCCACTTATAAATTTTTAGTTTAATAAAATATTTTTCCTAAATTAATTATTTTAAATATTAACATAAGCTTATTTTTACACTAAATTAGTGTAAATTACAAATTTAAATGGTTTTAATTTGTAAAAATGAACAATGGCATGTTAGAATTTAGTATGTATCATGCAAAATTATTTGCAAATTTTTCCTATTTTCTAGAGCTTTCTTGAGTTGCTATAGTAAAGAAATAAATAAATAAATAAATAAAGCATGAAAAGACTTTTATTGATGTTTCTTCTCTTGAAACTTCTACACACTTTTCCCACTCTCTTCTTTCTCTCCCTCACCTCTCTAGGGCCGGCCACAAACCCCCCATGGCTGCCCCCCCATTTTCCACCTCATTTTTATTCAAAATTCATCAAAAACACATCAAAAATTCAATTAAAATTCCACAAAATCCTATTTATTCCATACTCTTTATTCCTTGCTCATTTTTATATGAAATTTGGAGATGGAAAGCATACATTTTGGAGGCTCAATTCTTGTTTGGATTTCACATTTTGAAGGTATAATTTTCTTTCTTTTGATTTATTGTTATTAGATGTTCATATTAAGCTTAATTAGATTTAATGAATTAATTCTATGTTCTTTTTTTTAAAAAGCAAGATAGGGTTCTAAATTCAAGTTATGATTTTTAATAATTAATTAGGGTTATAGTAGTTAGTTTAACACTTTTAGTATTAGGAAATCTTGCATGGTTATTGTTTAACAAATTGTTATTCAAAAATTGTTTTAAATTAGGAATTTAGTTAACTAGGTTTTTGCAAAATGTGGTTGTGGTTAATATAAAATTCTAATTTAGGTTGTTATCATTGGATTATAGTTTTAGTGGAAATATTAGCATGTTAATGGAAAGAAAAACTTTGTTTGATTGCTAGTTTCTATGGTTAATTGATAAATTGTGATAAAAATTGCTAATTTTGTAAACTAGATTTTAGAAATTCCTATATAAATGAGATTAAAAATATAATTATGGTTTCATTATATCATTATCATCATGAATTGTGTTTTAAGTCATTAATTTATGCAAAATCATGTTTTGTGGTGGAATTGTGGTATTTTGCTTGAAAAATGTTGAAAATTGTTAAAGGGTGCAAACTAGAAATTTCAAATTTATACAAATATGTGTAATAAAAATATAGTAATAGTTTGTATAGTCTAGTTATGCTATTTAATGAGTTTTATGACCTTTGGTTTCATTTAAATGTCAAGTTTTGATGAAAAACGGTAAATTGGCATTTTCGGGTTTTTCGAAAACGGACGATTTGATCGATTTTAGTGTTTCGATGAATTTGATCATGTTTTACAATATAAGTAATGTGTTTTAAAACTAAGAGTTATCTGTTGATGTTTATCTCGATCCATCGGAGTTTGTACGCCGATATCGAGCGATATTTGGTTCTTTTGCGTGGACGAGACATAGGTTTTAACATATGCTTGTTCCTTGTATCGTTTGACTTTTGTATGTGATTCGGTTTACGATGCTATTTATATGTTTGCGTTTAGGTACCCTTCAAGTGGACTGCGGGCGATGAAGAGGAGGATGGCGACGCCGTCGTCGGCAGATATGGACCAGGTGAGTAGATGCATATCTACGGGGGGATGTCGGGTGGATGGCGTTTAGCACCCCCGCAACGTAGAATATGAATAGTACTTATTGATATTAGGAAACAAGATGTGACCCTAGATTCTTAATGAGTAGGACCCTAGTAATGACCCTAGGCTGGACTAGACTGATTTAGGAAAACCATATCAGAGGATGAGGTCCTTGGAAGAGGTTCGTAGGTTTCAGATAGAAACACACACGCATACACTGAAACTCGACATGGTGTTTACGTATATGTGTATGTATATATAGGACTAGGTATAGTTATATATATATATATATACAACACGTACATGGGATTCATTGATGTGATATGATATCTGAGGTGTGATGAAACAGTATAACTGAGCTTGATGCCGTGATTCTTGACTATATAGTCATATTAAACTGTTAGCGGATCATTAGAGAATGAGATAACGAACATGGATACATAAATTATAATGGGTGGTGATGATATTGAGATACATGGGACTCTAAATAGTACCTGGACTGTAGCTTGTGACTGATCACGATATGGGATACGTATGACTTGATCACGACATCATATAGGTGTGACCTGATGTCGATATCATATAGGTGTGACCTGATGTTGATATCATATAGGTGTGACTTGATGACGATATGATATCAGTATGACTTAATCACAATATGATACATTTGACATGATATTTCTGAGGATAAACTAATGATGCATATTATAAGGGCAATGATATATGATTGATGTAGGCGATTACAGTTTAGCACCTTGATCATGAGATGTGTTGGTGATGACATTATACGAATGATGAGACACCTAGGAGATACTTGACCCGTACCCCGATATTGGGATGCCGTACGATGGATTTTACCGTACGAGGCATAAATATGATGATTGATCCGCACTCTTGATTCGAGGAAGCCGTACTACGTACGTGACGCTATTGAGGCCGGATCGCTGACTATTAGAGATATTGATTCAGACCTAGGTAGACTCTTGTTTCTTAATGACTAGTTTCTTAGGTTTTGTTCCTTAGGAGGTTAGATGGACACTAGGTTAGGTTCGAGTCATATAGTGATAGTGGTAATGGTATATCTAATGAGTGGATAACACACATCCGTCTTTACTTTCACACTGGAATCATAATGATGCATGTTCTTACATATGCTGCTATAATCAGTATAAACCTTATCTGTTAGGACACCAGCACCATTACCGATGATGCGCATATTCCACGCACACTAATTTGCCGGCTCAGACACATCATCATCGGTAATTTCTATGTCACGTACACTTTAGATTATATTATCCTTTATTGATAGAATCAGTTAACAACTTGACTGATATAATATTGTGATTACTCTCTAATGTTAGTATAGACATGATATTTATTACTTAGACATTCATGCATTCATATTTTCATGTTATCATGCAGTATTATGGGCATATGCCGACACTTATCATATACTTGGTCATGATTTTGAGATTTGGGTTTCTATGAGATTTCTGGATTTTTGGAGAAAACCGCAAGAATATATATAAAAAAAAAACTTCTCTCTCTCTCCTCCTCTGTTTTTAAAACATAAGATGCGGTTTTCTCGTGATGTATGTGTCGTCCACCATGAGATTTCATGTTTTCTGATGGATTTCGAGACCCGATTCGAGGAGTGAATGAACCGTCTCGGGTACATGGTGGGCCCGGTATGGTACCCCGGGGCAAGAAGATCGAGTTGTAGACGATGAGTCTGGCAGGGGAAGGCTACCTACCGGTGATGTCTGGCGCGGCGGATATCCGGAGGATACCGACCGTTGTCGTGAGATTTGATGATATGGGCCGATCCGGACTGACGGAACCCGAGATATTGAGACTTGAGATTACATGTGTTGTGTCGATGCTTGACACGGATTTCCATGGATTTCATTGTTGAGATTTCAGATTCTTAAACACATTTTACTATGATAACAGCTAAAGATTTCTTATACATATATATCTGGATTTCAGGATTTGTTACTTTACATTCATGGTGCATGCATTTCTTTTCATATGACATAGTATTATATGAGGCACTGACACGAGCACGGAGTATCTGCACTTACACTTAGTTTTACCCTGCTATTACTAGATGATTGGGATATAATAGTGTATTATTATGACCTAGGATAGCGTCGTGCATTCGATTTCTTTTCGTAGATGTCTTCTACTCACGAGTTGGCAACTCACCCCCGTTGTGCCAAATTTTATTACAGGTTCGATGTACAGGTTTCTGTGGCAGCTTGTTGGCACATCTTTTCTTCAGGGTGATTTGCACGGTAGGTTGGTTCACTTGTATCCGAACCACCATTGTACTTTTATTCATTCATTTGTATCTAGTAAGCTCCATCAACCATATTTGTATTACTTGATAAGTTTATTGGACCAGTCTTTTATTTCGACCTTAGAGTCGCGCATGTATTATTCTGATCTGGTGGTTTTGTTTTCTTTTGAGTTTTGAGCCTCGCCCTTTGGCGTTGTATATTATTATGCTTGTTGTGGTTGTTTCCGCCTGTTGGCGTTGAGTTAGCTCCCGTTTGGGGATGCTTTTTATAGTTGTTATGTATATTATACTTGTTGTACCCGTTTGGGGGCCAGTTTTTATAGAGGAGACTCTGCCGAAATTTTTGGGAAAATTTGCTGATGTTTTAAACTTGTTCCTTCATGTTTTCTTTTACTGCTTCTTCTTCTTTTTCATGGTTTAGATTTCTGGGTTTCGGCTTACTTAGGTTACGTGGCGCCTCTAGACGCTTCGTAATCTAAGTGCCGGTCACGTTCCGTACTTTCGGGTCGTGACACCTTCGTGAATGGATCTGCAGTGTTATTCTCCGAATTTACTCTCTTCACCTCGATCTCCTGGCGATCTACGATCTCCCTGATCAGGTAGTACCGCCTCAAAATGTGCCTGGATTTCTGATGGGACCTGGGTTCCTTCGCTAAAGCAATAGCGCTGTTGTTGTCACAATACAGCAGTATTGGATCAACAATGGTAGGAACCACCTGAAGCTCCGTGAGAAACTTCTTCATCAAGACAGCTTCCTTTGCGGCATCGCAAGCAGCTATGTACTCCGCTTCCATAGTTGAGTCAGCAACGGTCTCCTGCTTGGAACTCTTCCAGCAAACCGCCCCTCCATTGAGGGTAAAGACATAACCTGACATGGACTTGGTGTCACGACCCAAAGTTCGGCCAGTGACCGGCACTTAACCACGCAACGTCTACAGGCATAACATGACTAAGTAAGCCGAACCCAGAAAACAAAACCATGAAAATTTGGAGTGTTAAAACATTTAGAAAACTTTAAGTTGTTTAGTAGAAATCCTTTTTGGTTCAAGTTATTATTTAATAATTTTAACGACATTTCCTTTGCCAAAAATTTGTCCCGGAATAGGGTAAAAGACGAGATATGAGTAAAAGTAACATGTGAAATAAATTGAGCATCTCAATGGGAGAATCACGCCCAACGGTGGAGCAATCTGTAGGGTTACTAGGCACACTAATGAGGTTCTACAAGGCATCGACCATGCCGGATTAAAATTTTGCGGTGCCGAATAACCCCAAACAAGATCGTTAACTTGAGATTAGGCGAAAACTATGCAAGCTAAACTCTTTAACCCTAAGTGAATACGAAATACAACCTTTGTAGATCGGGACTTCACTTCTAAAGCTCCGTGATGTAGTCCCTTCGCTGCGATCATCGGCTCCCGGACTCTCGGACGGCTCCATGAGAAAATTACAACGGGATCGCTTGAAGTGTTCGATGCCGAAGATGATCTACGTCGAGGGAATACGGACTCAAGCTTCTACTTCACTAACCAAAGAATTAGTGAAGCAAACACCCTAAACTAAAGTGCTAGTCTAATAGAGGATGGTGAGATAGGAAATGGGTACACTTTAGAATTTCATTTCTCACTTTGAATCTCTCCCTTTTTCAAACCCTAGAATGAAAGCTCAAGGAGGAAGAAGATGAGATCAAATGAAAATGGATAATGATCAAGAGAGAGAATGGTAACCATGGTGAGTAAGTATCATATACTTAACTCATGTAGGGACATAACCATGGTGAGTTATAGTGGTTAGGTTTATAAAATCCTAAGTAAAACAAAACTAGTGGACTTTGGTCAAAGCACCATAAGCTTCATGAAGCTTCATGCTTATGAACAAATACTCACTAATTTTGTATTTACTTTGAATATTAAAAACCATACCAATATATACATAATGGTGTATGTCTCATACACCCATGACAAGTGTATCAACAACCATGATACAAAAATGTGAACACAAATAAATATATATCACATATATATTAAGTTGTGTACAAGTGAGAAAAATAAATGCTTTAGTGAACCAATGTTAGTCAATGTAAATTAGTATATCCAATATACAATTATACACTAAATTATTAAATCAACACTTGACTTAATAATCCGGTTATATCACATATAACCGACTAACATTCTATGTATCGACTTATCGAATCAACACTTGATTCGATAACTAGGTTATATCGCATACAACCGATCGATACAAACCTCGCGAGAATAGAATACGTTATCACATACACGCATTATTCTCGGTCCCGCACATATCACATATGCGCTCCTATTTCGTTTTGCCTGAGCCAGTACAACCTCTATGTAGGACTCTGAAGGCTCGTCAATACGCCGGCAGTAGGTGATGATCATATCAAGCACCCACAAGCCGTCAGCGGTGCTAGCTGGACGTAACGGCTACCCGGGTATTGAGCGATCAGAAGATCAGCAAGCAAGCCCGCTCCAACTCCTGCAAAAAGCCTGACAGTGACACTACCGTACAGTCCGGTCTCCTCGTCTGATATGTCGCATATCAGTTCTAGGGGTGGTAAACGTCAGACCCCAATAACCGATAAGTCATGCCGATGAGAGGCTCATAACGGGTCGAGAAACTACTGGTAACACTTATCAGTAAATCTCTAAACCAGCCCTGGCCAGGGACTTCCCTGTTATGGCCAATCGAGCATAGCGCAATATCAACCCCCAATACCGGGAGAGACGAAACCCCTCCTATTGCTCATTGCCTCCATGTGACTCGGGACTGTACCCAAAAACCACCGTTTTGCACGCCCTCTTTGATGTGGTAAGGTGGAAATCAAAGCACAGTGGGAATCACACAAGACTCTATGACGATCTCGGGTCTATAGACTAACCTGTACCAGTGTCACCAGAGAACTGCCATCTGACGTAAGGTATAATACCATCTGGGAGTTCTCGGCGAGTCCGTCCAGTGTACCCAGTCTCCACTGAGCACCCGTATATCATCTCTGATGTCAAACAACAATGGATATGGGATCATCCATCGCCCATCTGTATGGGTCGAGAAGGTATACGCTAGTCTACACTGGTATATCGATGCCCCGTCTCGATATACCCACGACTAGGAACTTTGAAGGATGTACTTATGGACTACTATGTCCCCACTAGTATGATCCGCATCATAGTCCAGGTAGTCAAGTACACATCCTAAGGGCTTTACCAACATGTAACAGAGAGACAATCAGTATATAAGTTAAGGTAAAGAGTAACCAGATAGCATACTATCATGTCGAGCAAGAAAGTACTCCTTATATATGTCTAAGCATCCACTACAATATACATCCTATGTATCGTAATGGCCTCTAGGGCATATATATAACTAACAATCTCCCATTTGCACTAAGGCCATCTGATAACAGTGGCTGAAGTATCCCATACTCAACCATCCCATAACTAGTCTCTCTCTGGGAAAAGGCCTTCGTGAGTGGATCCGCCGTGTTGTCCTCTGAGTCTACCCTCCTAACCTCGATCCCCTGGAAATCAACCATCTCCATGATCAGGTGACACTTGCTTTAGAATATGTCTGGATCACTGATGGGACGGGTGTTCCTCGGCATAAGCCACAACTCCATTGTTACACAATGGGAGGAACAAAGTTCATCTCATGAACTAATATACATCCAGACTGCCTCTTTGGTAGCATCTTAAGTAGCGATGTATCCAGCCTTTATCATCTAGTATGCCACGGTATCTAGCTTGGAACTCTTCCAACATACCGTCCCTTTACTGAGGGTAAAGACAATGCCTGTGACTGACATTCAGTCGTCCTTATCACTCTGGAACCTTTCCAGTGATTCTCCCCAGGATCGATTGATACCATCTTACTACAGCTAGTGAGTTTCCTAACATCCAATTAGATCTATCTCATAGATCCAAAACCCAGGATTTAGTAGGTATCACTTTGATCCTATGTGGAGAATCATTGTGATAAGCGGAGATTGACCGAGCGCAGCATAGGAAACTTCTTCCCCATCAAGAGCATGTCATCCACGTACTCTATGAGGATCATTACCATACTCCCTACTACCTTTTCGTTTATACAAGGTTCATCTACCATTTTGATGATGTCAAACTCTTTGACTAACACATCAAAACAGACGTTCCAACTCCGCGATGCCTGCTTTATCACATAAAAAAACTTGCACACGTTTCCGCTGCTCCCACTGTCTACGTGGCTCTCTAGCTGTGTACTTATAGACGCACTCTTCTAAAACATCATTTAGAAAAGCAGTCATGGCACCCAACCGCCAGATATCGTAGTCATGGTATGTAGCCGTGGCAAGTAGGATCTGGATGGACTTAAGCATAGCTACTTAGAAAAGGTTTCATCATAATCCATACCTGGTCAATGATGCAAACTTTTAACAAGTCTAGCTTTGAAAGTCTCAACTTTTCCATGTACACCAAGTAATCTTCTCAAGATATACTTGCTCCTGATGGGGATTTAAACCTTCAGATCAAGCAACCAAAGTCCATACTTTGTTGGTGTATAAGGATTCCATCTCAGATCGATAAGCATCCAGCCATTCTTACAGAGTCCCACTCCAGATGGCCAGCTCGAAACTAGTTGGGTCATCATCTCATGATGCAATCCTCGCTCCCACTGTCATAGAGAAACAGAAGTATCTCTCAGGTGGGTGAGGAACCCTACTAAATCGGCGGAGAGGCTGAGGTTCGTTGGAAACTATTGAATCCTTCGGTTCTACCAAATCATCAGCTGCAGTTTGTATAGCTGGAACTCCTTCCAGTTCTACCTCATGTCCACTAATTTCTTCACAAGAAATTCCCTTTCACAAAGGTGGCATGCTGAGAAACAAAACAGTTTTGTTCCTCGGTTAGGTAAAAAAGATATTCCCTTGCGTATGCTTGGGATATCCAACAAACTTCTGCAGAACTGACTTTGCCTCGAGCTTGTCCGGATTATGCTTTTAGACATAGGATGGACAACCCCAAATCTTAACTGACTTAAGAGATGGGCTCTTCCCTTTCCATATCTCATATGAAATGGTAGGCACCTGATTAGATTTGAACCCTATTCAATAGGTATGCAGCTTCACAAGTGCATAACTCCTAAAAGGAAACAAGTAACTCAGTAGTACTCATCATAGAGCACACCTTATCATATAGGGTGTGATTGCTCCTCCCCGATACACCGACGTGCTGTGGTGTATGTGGAGGAGTAATGCTGAGAGAGAATCTCATTCTCCTTTAGAATAGTCCAGGAATTCCGTGCTCAAGTATTCTCTTCCTTGATCACATCAAAGGACATAATACTTATACCCGTTTTGGTTCTCTACTTCTAACTTATATTCTGTGAATATCTCAAAAGGTTCGGACTTGTGTTTCAACAGGAACATATGTCTGAATCTTGAGAGATTATCAGAGAATGTAATGAAGTACAAAGAACCTGTCTTGGTATGTATAGACAGGGGACCTTCATACATTAACATGTATTAATCCCAAGAGTTCACCAACTCTTTCTCTGTTTCCATTAAACGGAGCTATGGTCATCTTATCTCTGTGACATGACTGGCAAGTTTCACAAGATGTAAATTCAAACTGATTTAAATATGCATCTTAATGTAACTTTAGCTAGTCAGGTCGCATTGATATGACCTAGTCTACAATACCTCAAGAAGGATTCGTTCATTTCTGAACTCTTCCTCTTGTGTGTGTTCTGTATACTAAGAACCGTGGTTTGATTTAGAACTTCAATGCTTTTAGATAACGTGCCTGAACCGATCAACTCTTGATATAGGAAATGTTCAAAACATTATCCAACAATACAAAATTATATCACTTCTTTACTAATAAAGAGACTGATATGATGTTGTATATCAGGTTCGGTATCTAATAATATTCGTTCAGAATCAATGTATTTTAATAATACAGGGTGATAGTGACCAACAGACTTATCTGCAACACTTGCACCGTTTTCTATCTTATGAAACTTATCATCCGTTCTCAGTTCTCTACCTATCTGTAACCCATGTAACAGATTACATATGCGGGATCCTGATTCGGTATCTCATACCCAGGACGTAAAGGATACTGAGAAACAGTTCTCTGTAATGAACACACCCGAAGATGATGCATCAACATGCACTTTCTTCGTTTGGGCGGCACGGGAATTCTGGTAATCCCCTATTTCCTGCTCTGTCTTATAACAATTATAAGTTGGAGCGGGACCAACGTTCCCCAGCTCAGTATAACAACCGGGTTCGGTCAATACATCTGTATTATTATCTTGATTAAGGCGTGATATGGTCTTACCTGGAGAGAGAGAGAAGAAAACACTCTGCGTGCGCTCTTGCAAGATCAGATTGGTTATTATTTTATCTAATCAGGATGGCTCCCACTGTTTTTATCAAATCTTCCTTCAAACCTTAAAAGGAAAGACTAGCCGGGATTAATTACACCCTACAACTTCGCCAATCTTTCAGCCAGGCCAGTGACGGTACTTTGAGGGAGGTTCCCCGTGCTTTCGCACGGACCTAATTAATGTAAACCTCGTTTTCCCAGAGGCGTAACCCCGTTGACACCTTTCTAGACACCTACTTGATCGGCTAATTATAATGTGTAAAACTCTCGCAGGAGAAACAATTACTCGCAGTGGGTATCGGGATCCAACTATCTCATAGAAGGTATGCAATCTCATTGCAAATTTCAACACTTGAAATTCTCGATAATTTTGCCCCTAACCTCCTATGACCTTGACAAAGAACGGAACCAACGTTCCCCTGCTCAGTATAATACGCGAATTCGGTCAATACATCCATATTATTATCTTGATTAAGGCCTGACATGGTCGCTACCTGGAGAGAGAGAGAGAAGAAAACACTTTAGCGTATGCTCTTGCAAGATTAGATTGGTTATTATCTTATCTAATCAAGATGGCTCCCACTGTTTTTATCAATTCTTCCTTCAAACCCTAAAAGGTAAGACTAGCCGGGATTAATTACACCTTACAAGTTCGCCAATCATTCAGCCACGTCAGTGTTGGTACTTTGAGGGAGGTTCCCCGTGCTTTCACACGGACCTAATTAAAATAAACTTCGTTTTCCCAGAGGCTTAACCCCTTTAACACCTTTCTTGACACCTACTTGATCGGCTAATTGTCATGTGTAAAACTCTCCCAGGAGTAACTCTTACTCCAAGTGGGTATCGGGATCCAACTATCTCATAGAAGGTGTGCAATCTCATTGCAAATTTCAACACTTGAAATTCCCGATAATATCTTTTACCCCTAGCGTCTCATGACCTTGACAGAGGCCAAACTACCCATAAGGCGCAAGTCAAGTTCAACCCGTCATTTCCTGATTGAATTAGACCCATCCGCACGACCCTTGACGGAGGCCAAACAACATTGTTCGAATACCCTAATCCAATCCCATCTCATGCTTCAGGTAAGTACTAAATCAGATACCGTACACTACGCCTTGACGGAGGCCAAACTACCGTAGCACGAATACAAAAATAGCACCTATCTGAAATAATGGAGGGCTGCACAGGTTTTTAAGAAAACCTTTTGTGTAATGAACTTGATATCGTTGTAGAAACAAGTGATTTTGAAAAGGAGTGTTTTTGAGGCTTTTCTAGTTTCTCTAAAGAGGTCACTCACGGTGAAGGGATCTCGGCTCTTTCCTCATCGAATAAAGTGCAGGATATTTCATAAATACCGCTGTGCAAAGTAAGAACTATAGAAGCAATCAAAAACTAAACCATAAGTTTATAGCATCTGCCAGTTTTGCTGAAGAGGTCACTCCCGGTGAAGGGATCTCGGCTCTTTCCTTATTGAATAAGGTGCTGGATATTCTACAAGGAATACCGCTATGCAAAGCAAAAACTAGAGCTACCCTTTTTTATAAAATTTGATTCTACAACATCTTTTAGGTTTCTTTTCTTTCCATTAATCTCATTAATGAAATCCCATCATTTAAGCTTCCTAAGCAACACAGAAGAAACGAAAGCTGTAATATTTATATATCATATATATTGTATAAGAGTTCATCTCATGCATATAAAATGATCACATCACAGTATATCAGCAGCAGAAGAATCATATATGAAATATTGGATATACTAGGAATTCCATGTTTTATTTATGCCAGTAAAAACGCGGATTCCACGGTCGTGATGAATAGCCAAACCCACATCCCTAGACCCCTATGGGAGCGGCAAGCAACCGTACCAATTCTAGAGTTAGGAGACCCGACTCGACTCTTCGAGTTGGTCTCCTACTGGACTCTAGAACCCGGTTACTTGTTCTCCCCGCCTTTGGTCCATCCTAATGTGGAAAAGTATACAACAATGGTGACATCATCCTCAACCCGGAAGTGTCCCAATAAAAGAATATTACATACAAATGAATTTTAGATTAATGAAAATAAAAACTCTCATCTCACATAAAACCCCCGGCTATTCAATACACGATGATCCAATATAACATATCACAGCAACACATAACCATCACAGATAACTAG
The DNA here is from genome assembly GCA_030015575.1 of Agapanthus africanus. Classification (NCBI taxonomy): domain Eukaryota; kingdom Viridiplantae; phylum Streptophyta; class Magnoliopsida; order Asparagales; family Amaryllidaceae; genus Agapanthus; species Agapanthus africanus. The sequence continues at coordinate 650,265,886 of JASDDO010000019.1, read as the reverse complement.
GCGAAGTTAGATAATTCGATAGATACAACGAATTCTCAAAAATTCCCAGAGAGCTCAACACTTGAGCACAATTAAAATTAACCAGAGACATACCACAGTACCTACGGACCAACAGCTGAAGGGAAGACCCAAGCCTCTCAAGTGGCGTCGCGGTTCCGCCGCCAAAACAAGGTTTTGGCCGCGGATCCGCGGTCACTTAGACGAGGTAGGGTTTCGTTCTTCAGGTGTGTCCATAGAATTCCATGCATGATTTTCTGAGTATTTTTAACATGGAAAAATTCAACTTTTTGAAAAATTTCTAGAAAAGGGGTCGTTTCGGGGTTTCAGGGTTCGATCGGATTTCTAACTTCGTCTAGACAACTCCTAATCCTCTAGCTTGGTTCTGATACCACTGTAGGGTTAGCTTATCACCTTAGCAAGGTTTTGGCAACCATCAAACATGCTATATTAAAATTTTAGGGGTGCTAAACAAACCAACCAAGTAATCGAACTAGAGAATTAGGGTTAACTTTGCATGTAAACAACTTTACTTCTAAGAGTTTGGGATTACAACCTTTGTAGTCCGTTCCTCCGCTTCATAAGCTCCGTGTTGAGGTACCTTCACTGCGATCATCATGAACCCGGACTCTAGAGAGGCTCCATGAGGTGAATGAGGCATCTTGCTTGAAGTCTTCCTTTTCGAAGATTATCTACCTTGAAGAATCTCAAACCCAAGCTCCCGCTTCTCTAATTAAGTATTAGTGAAGTGAACACCCTAATCTATGTGGCTAGAATAGATGAGGATGATGAAGTAGGAATTTTTCTCTCTTTTGCTTTCAATTTCTCACTTTAAATCATCACAACACAAAAAACTAGAAAGCTTTTTCAGAGGAAGAAGAAGAAAGCTTTTGTGACGAATAATGAATTGTAGTGTGGTTAGAATTGCAACCATGGGTTAAAGATAATATACTTAACCCTTGTATAGACTTAACCATTTGCTATGGTTAGAGTTAGGTCAACAAATATCTTAAGAAAGACAAAAATGGTGGACAAAGTCAAAGAACCCTACAAGCTTCCATCAAAATATCAACCATGGATAATTCCACCATTATTTGTATTTTCTTAATAATAATTATAAACCCTAATCTAACCGTAGCATTGCTCAAGTCTCATAAACCCTAGTTGCAATTTTAACCTAGCACGTTACAATATTATATATCACATATATAATATATAATGTAAGAAAAGAAAATAATACGATTAACATATATCACATATATATATATATATCAATGTATTATCTAAGTGAGAAAAAGAATTAATAAAGCGAGCTTATATTAGTTAATGTAACGTAATATATCTCATATATGATTATATATTAAATTATCAAATCAACACTTGATCCGATAACCCGGCTATATTACATATAACCGGCTAATATAACAAGTACCATTTCATCGAATCAACACTTGATCCGATGACCCGGTTATATCACATATACCCGGCCGATATCACATATAGCGAGAATAGAATACGGTATCTCATATCGTATTAGTCTCGGTCCCGGACATATCGCATATGTACCCCTACTCCGTTTTCCCTGAGCCAGGAAACCTCTGTGTAGGACTCTAAAGAATCGTCAATACGCCGGCAGTAGGTGATGAACATATCAAACACCCATAAGCTGCAAGCGGTCAGCTAAACGTAACAGCCACCCGTGTATTGAACGATCAGAAGAACAACAAGCAAGTCTGTACATTCTCCTGTGAATCCAATCAGTAACACTCCCGTACAGTCCGATCTCTTCGTCTGATATGTTGCATATCTAGTCTAGAGGTGGTAAACGACAGACACCAGTAACCGATAATTCGTGTCGATGTAAGGCTCATAACATGTTGAGATACTACTGATAACACTTACCAGTAGCACTCCAAATCAGCCCTGGCCAGGGACTTCCAGTTATAGCCAATAGAACACAGCACAACATCAACTCCCTATATCGGGAGAGACGAAACCCCTCCTATCGCTCATTGCCTCCATGTGATTTGGGACTGTAACCAAAAGCCACCGTTTTGCACGCCCACTTGGACGTGGTAAGGTGGAAATCAAAGTACAGTAGGAATCACACAAGACTCTATGACGATCTCGGGTCTAAAGACTAACCTGTACCAGTGTCACCAGAGAACTGCTGTCTAACGATAGGTATAATACCATTTAGGGGTTCTCGGCGAGTCCGTTCAGTGTACCCTGTCTCCACTGAGCACCCGTACACCATATTTGATGTCCAACACCAATGGATATGAGATCATCCATCGCCCATCATATGGGTCAAGATGCGTGTACGCTAGTCTACCCTGGAGTATCGATGCCCTGTCTCGATACACCCTCGACTAGGAACAGTTATAGGATGTACTCATGGACTAACCTGGCCCCACTAGTATGTTCTCATCATAGTCCTAGTAGTCGAGTACATATCCTAAGGGCTTTATCAACATGTGAGAGCAAGACAGTAAACTAATACAAGTCAACATATTAAGACAAAGTGAAACCAGATAGCATACTATCATGTCGAGCAAGAAAGTCCTCTCTATATATATCAAAGCATCCATTATAATATACATCATATGTACAACAATGGCCTCTAGGGCATATACATAACTAACACCCAGTCTCCACTGAGCACCCGTATATCATCTCTGATGTCAAACACCAATAGATATGGGATCATCCATCGCCCATCTCATGGGTCGAGATGCGTATACGAGTTTACTATGGTGTATCGATGCCCCGTCTCGATATACCCACGACTAGGAACATTAAAGGATGAACTTATGGGCTACCATGGCCCCACTAGTATGATCTGCATCATAATCCTGGTAGTCAAGTACACATCCTAAGGGCTTTACCAACATGTAACCATAAGACAGTATCAAGAGACAAGTATACATGTTAAGATAAAGAGCAACCAGATAGCATACTATCATGTCGAGCAAGAAAGTCTTCTCTATATATGTCCAAGCGTCCACTATAATATACATCATATGTGCAATAATGGCCTCTAGGGCATATATACAACTAACAATCTCCCACTTGCACTAAGGCCAGCTGCTGTAGTATCGCATACCCAGCATCCGGAAGAGTATCTCGAACTGTGTCTGGGGAATGGCCTTCGTGAGTGGATCCGCAGTGTTATTCTTCGTGTCAACTCCCCTGATCTCGATCTCCCGGCGATCAACTATCTCCCGGATCAGGTGATACCGCCTCAGAATATGCCTGGATCGCTGATGGGACCTGGGTTCCTTGGCCAAAGCCACCGCTCCATTGTTATCGCAATACAAAGGTATTGGATACTCAATGGATGGAACCACTCCAAGTTCAGTTATGAACTTCTTCATCCAGACAGCCTCTTTGGCAGTATCATTGGTAGCGATGTATTCAGCCTCCATCGTCGAGTCTGCCACAGTTTCCTGCTTGGAACTCTTCCAGCATACCGCCTTTCCATTGAGGGTAAATACAAATCCCGAGTGCGACTTAGAGTCGTCCTTATCACTCTGGAAGCTCGAATCGATAAAGGACTCCACTTGGAGTTCTCCGTTACCATACACTAAGAGCATCTCTTTAGTCCTTCTCAAGTACTTGAGAATGCTCTTCACAGCTGTCCAGTGACTCTCTCCAGGATCTGCTTGATACCTACTCACTACACTTAGTGAGTATGCTACATCGGGTTTGGTACATAGCATCGCGTACATGATAGAGCCTACTGCCGAAGAATAGGGTATCCCTTGCATGCGAGCTCTCTCCAAATCAGTCTTGGGAGACATCTCTTTGGAGAGAGTGAGTCCTGAGATCGTGGGTAAAAACCCACGCTTGGATTCTTCCATACTAAACCGCTTTAGTATGGTGTCAATGTACCTGGATTGAGACAATCCCAATATCCGTTTAGATCTATCTCTATGGATCTTAATCCCCAAGATGTTGGAGGCATCCCCTAGATCATTCATTGAGAATCTTTGTGATAAGAAGAGCTTGACCGATTGCAGCATAGGAATGTCATTTTCTATCAACAGTATGTCATCCACATACAATACGAGGAAGACAACCTTACTCTCTGCCACCTTCTTGTATATAAAAGATTCATCTACGTTTTTGAAGAAATCAAACTCTTTGATAACGACATAAAAACAGATGTTCCAACTCCGCGCTGCTTGCTTTAAACCGTAGATGGATTTAAGCAGCTTGCACACCTTTCCGCTGCTCCAACTGTCTACGAAGCCCTCTGGCTGAATCATATACACGCACTCTTCCAAATCACCATTCAAAAAGGCGGTCTTAACATCCATTTGCAAGATTTCGTAGTCATGGTATGCAGCAATGGCAAGCATAGCCACTGGAGAAAAGGTTTCGTCATAATTCACACATGGTCGTTGACGAAAACCCTTTGCAACAAGTCTAGCTTTGAAAGTCTCCACTTTCCCATCTACACCAAGTTTTTTCTTGAAGATCTACTTGCTCCCAATGGGTTTTACCCCTTCAGGAGTATCTTCCAAAGTCCATACTTTGTTGGTGTACATGGATTCCATCTCGGATCGCATTTCATCCAGCCACTTCACAGAGTCCCCACTCGTGATGGCCTGCTCGAAGCTAGTTGGGTCATCATCCTCCATGATTCAATCCTCGTTTCCACCATCAACGAGAAAACCATAGTATCTCTTAGGTGGACGAGGAACCCTACTAGATCGGCGGAGAGGCTGAGGTTCGTTGGGAGCTATCGAATCCTCTGGTTCTACCAAATCATCTGTTGTAGTTTGTCCTGCTGGAACCTCTTCCATTTCTACCTCCGTGCCACTAATTTCCTTTGCAAGAAATTCCTTTTCTAAAAAGGTAGCATGTTGAGCAACAAACACCTTTTGTTCCTCAGGGTGGTAGAAGATATGTCCATGCTAATGCTTAGGATATCCTACAAACTTACACAGAACAGACCTTGCCTCGAGCTTGTCCGTATTTTGCTTTTTAGCATAGGCCGGGCAACCCCATATCTTAACAAAATTAAGATACGGTCTCTTCCCCTCCCATATTTCATATGGACTGGTAGGCACGGATTTGGTTGGAACTCTATTCAATTGGTATATAGCTGTCTCAAGCGCATACCCCCAAATGGAAATAGGTAACTCAGCGATGCTCATCATAGAGCACACCATATCTAATAGGGTGCGATTCCTCCGTTCCGATACACCGTTGTGATATGTTGTATATGGAGGAGTAAGCTGAGAGAGAATCCCATTCTCTTTTAGAGAGTCCAGGAACTCCGTGCTCAAGTATTCACCTCCTCAATCGGATCGAAGGATTTTAATACTTTTACCCGTTTGGTTCTTGACTTCGGACTTATATTCCTTGAATTTCTCAAAAGTTTTAGACTTGTGTTTCAACAGGAACACATGTCCGAATCTTGAGAGATCGTCATTGAATGTAATGAAGTATGAGGAACCATTCCTGGCATGTGTAGATATAGGACCACATACATCACTATGTATCAGTCCCAAGAGCTCACTAGCTCTTTCTGCCTATCCTGTAAATGGAGGTTTGGTCATCTCGCCTTTGAGACATGACTGGAAAGTGTCATCAGATGAAAATTCGAACGGATTCAAATATCCATCCTTATGCAACTTAGCCAGTCGTGTCGCATTGATATGACCCAGTCTACAATGCCACAAAAAGGATTCGTTCATTTCTGAACTCTTCCTCTTGTGTGTGTTTGTTATGCTCAGAACTGTTGATTGATTTAGAACATAAATGCCATTGTACAACGTGCCTGATCCAACCAACTTTTGGTTCAAGAAGATGTTCATAAAATTATCCTGTACTACAAAATTATATCCTTCTTTACTTAATAAAGAAACTGATATAAGATTGCATATCAGGGTCGGAATGTAATAGCATTCGTTCAGAATCAATGTATTACCATGTCACGACCCGAAATGGCACGTGACTGGCACTTGAATCATATGAAGTCTATAGGACCCCATCTAATTCAAGTAAGCCAAAAATCCCAGAAATCTAAACCATTTTAAATAAGAAGTGAAGAAAACATGTTTTAAAACAAGGGTTTTTAAAAAACATAAGCAAAATATGCATTTAAAAAAAATCTCAAGTCTTTTCTGAAAATTTCGGTAGAGTTTCCTTTGTAAAAACTGGCCCCAAAAAGGGTACAACATGCATAATATGAATAAAGGCATCCCCAAGCGGGAGCTAGCTCTTCGTCAATCGACGGTCACAACCACGTAAGCAATATAATATACAACGCCGAAGGGCGAGAATCAAAACTGAAAAGGAAACTCAAATCAACATGAAAACCCATAATAATACAACGCGCGACTCTAAGGTCGAAAGAATATACACTGGTCTTCTAAGTCTAATAAATATACAAGTCTGGTTGATGAAGTTTCTAGGTACAACAATGAAAATAATATACAAGGGTGGTCACGATGCGAGTGAACCCACCTACCAAAGCAATCACCCAGAATGGAAGCAGTGTGCCAGAATGCCGCAATGAAATCTGTACGGCAAAACCTACAAGAACTGTGGCACAACGGGGGTGAGTTTCCAACTCGTGAGTAGAAAACATCACAGAGCAGAAATCGTATGTATGACTCAATCCTAGGTCAAACGATCAGTAATATATATCCTCAATATGATAAACTCTGAAACATGAAAATGTGGCAAAGGTAAACATCTATACCAAGTGTAATACCAAGTGCTCGTATCAGTGCCTCAGGTAGCAACATATCATAAACATGAGGTATCATCAATGAAATCAGTGCCAACTATAGCATGAAGTCTAAGTATATAGATATCATCCAACTATGTAATCAATGCCTATATGCGTGTGGATCTCGTCCACGGGTCAACCAATGACATAAAACATCATACATGTAAATATAATAAATCATATGCATGAAAGTATGAGGATATAAATCAATGTGTGTCCCACACGACACATCAAAATCATGGAACTTAATTGTCTAGCATCGACACTCGAAAATATCATGAAACCTGTGCCCAGCATCGACACGTAAATCCTCATATATCAGGCTCCGTCAGTCTGGATAGGCCCGTATCATCTCTTGACTCCGGTCGGTATCCTCCGGATATCCGCCGAGCCCAAATACTATCACCGGTAGGTAGTAGTCCCTCTGCCAGGCTCACCGTCTGTATACACAGCATCACTTTCTTGCCCCGGGATACCATACCGGGCCCCACCATGTACCTGTACACGGCCCACGACGCTACTCGCATGGGGTATATATATATCAGAACCGATAAAACTCATGGTGGCTACTGAAATATCATATCAAGAGAAACCGGTTTTTTAAAACAGTACATACCTTCTTTTGAAATACCCACGGTTCTCAAATCCAGAAATATCATGGAAACAACATATCTCAATGCGTATAATCGTAAAGCATGATGTATGCAACATATAATAGAATGATATGCATATCCGTAAATCATGCGACATGGAACAATAATATGCACATAATAAGGGTAAACCGCTCTTTTAAATGAATCCGGTTTTTAAAATGTCTCTTGCAGTTCCCGATTTCTCCAAAGTCAAATGCAACATAGTATTAGAGTGCATATGTAACTGTAGCAAGTAAATTGTGCAAGGAGTCATGTCATGATGCATCAATCCTACCGTGTAATGATATGGCAATTACCGATGATGATGTGTGTTAGCCGGCAAGTAAGTATGCGTAGAGCATACGCATCATCGGTAATGGTGCTGGTGTCCTGATAACATGGGTTTAATATAACGATAAACACATTCAAACATGCAATGCGATGCGAAAAGCAAGGATATGCGGGAAATGAATAATAAACACAACAATGAAGAATCTACATCAATATATATATGGCATACAGTTTTGCCATTTGAAATGAGACGAATCGTGGTGTTTAGAAAAATAAGGGCTACGGTGTTTTTAAGAAAAGATGCGTCTTTTGAAAATATCCGTAGAATCCCTTGGCCTGTCTTTAAAATACTCATGATTCGTTAGTTTTGAAATAGGTATGACTCGAGTCTAGTCTAACATCTATAAGTACACTACAGGACTAAACGAACAGTCTAACTGAAAGGGTAAGGGAAAATCACCTAAATCTGAGTCGATATATATATAAATATAATAGTCGGTGATCCCGCATCAATAGTATCACATACGATACAATATTCAATATGGCATCCTTGAGTCAAGTGTGCGGATCTATCATCAATATATAGCTCGTACGTAAATCCGCCGTACGACATCCCAAATCTGGGTACGGGTCAAATATCACATTCATCTCATTATTCATCGGGTATCCATTATCATCATATCTCATGAACTGGGGGTACTGATCTAAGTCTAGTATAAACTGATACCATCTGCATAAATATGCATGTATGAAAATACACGTCTAAAGGCCCGCTAAAATCTCATGTCGTATCTCTTAATACGAATCTAAACATATCACCAATCTCATCGACTCATCTCCAAATATCATCCACTATCCTCATTATCCATGTATAGGTATACGTATATATATCACTAGTCCTATACCTATGTGTGTGGATATATATATACACGTATCCCCATATACGTACAAGTTATAACAATAATGCATGCAAGGGTGTGCGTGCGTTGTGCAAACCTATTCTATGGTTCACGACTAAGAAATCAACTACGACACTATCATCCAAATTCACAACACATATGTAAATATATAACATATCATCAACTACACTACGAACTAAGGGGGTTCTATACGCCATCCACCCGACATCCCCCGTAGATATATATCTACTCACTTTGCTCTTCGCTTGCCGTTGCCGACGTCGCCACGCGTTTGCTTGTCTCGAAGTCCTCGTGGGGGTACCTACACATCAAAACGTATCGTATCATATTAAAAACCAAATCAAAACCAAAACGACATGCTAAAAGCCTATAGGTTAGAACCTACGGACTATGCCATTCAAACCACCAAACAACCCCCGATATCGTCATACAAACGTCAAGTGATCGAGGTAAAACGCAAATACTAAAATACAGAATCGAAAATATGAAAATATAACTCGAATCAAAACATCAACTCATGAAAATAGTCCTAGATTTTACCCTAACTGAAATTAGCCAATTTTGCATATGTGGAAGGTCTAGATTACAGATACTGGAGCTATGAAACAAACACGATCCAAAATGACCCTACCCTGGCCGCAAATTGCGGCCAGGAACAATAAATATGCGGCCTGGAAGTGGGGTTAGCGTCCAGGGTTTTGTGTATAGGTTCTACGTTGCCTGCTTGTGTCTCTGTATTTACTAAATATTTTTCAGGTGTCCCAGGTTATAGGAGATACCAAAATACATCACAATTTCCATAAAATCTGCCGATGTCGGGATTTCTAAGTTTGGGTTTGGGGTTCTATTCTCTGGTTTCAGTCCATTTTACAAACCCTACAAGGGTTTAAGGTCACTATTAAGCCTTAATTTCACCTTTGGATTCATTTCAAAACCCTAAGCTTAACTTGGGACTTTCAAAGTTCGCCAAACTAAATAATATCGATACTAAACAAATATGGATGCTTAAAGAATTGAAATACTATTCTAAAGGTGCAGAAATTACCTCATTTGGCAACTCAAGAAAATTCTTGAGTTGCCCTGTAACATTTTGAAACTTTTAGAAAAATAAATAAATTTAATTAATTAAAAAATAATAGGTTAGTTAAAAAAGTTATTAAAACCAAAAAGGGCATTTTCATAAGTAGTATATGAAACTAAAAAATTTTTGGAATTTCAGTTATAACAATAGTAAATTTCAAGAGTTTTAGTGGATAATTTAGCTTCATTTTAACAAAATGGTGTTTATATAATGACTTAGAAAATGAGGGGTTTTGTGAAAAGTCTATGTAATTGGTTTTTGTGTGAGGTCCTTTTTGCAAAGGTGCTAGGTCATGGTTAGAGTAAGTTGAACCTCACACACACCATAACTCTAAATGAACCTTAAGCTCACACCTCCTTCTTGTATGAAAATACTACCTCCTTTTATTCTTACACCTCCTTCTTCCTCTCATGCCACCTCCATCTCTTAACATGCACCTCATGCTTGCTCTACATGCCTCCTCACCTATTTACTTATGATACCAAGAAATCCTTTAGTAACCCCAACTGAAACACTACACTTTCAGCCCCAAACCAAAAATATTCTAAGTATTCCTACCAAAATAAAGAGAGCAATGAATTCCTTCTTTATGTGTGCACTTATCCAAACTTGTGATACTACAAACCATAGATGTTCCCACATACCATCCTTGAGCTGGTGTTCTCTTGTTAATCATTCAATGGGTATAAACTCAACCCTACAGTTCTTAGTTCAATACTGTTTTTGTGTGGTATCATACTTTGATAGATTAGGCTCTGTTTATGAATCTGCTATAGTTTAAAGGTAAATTAGAAAATCTAAACAGTGCCTTAACCTTGTAAATTGGACCTAGAGTAATCCACAGGAAGACGAACCCCTTACCTCAGAGATGAGCCAGCGACATAAAGGGGATTTCCAAGCTCGCCGATCTGCATAGGGATTTGGGTGTTGAAATATTGAGGGTAGCTCTATTTGTCTATATTATGAGATTTGGTATTGTTTGTTTAAGTTAGTTTATTATTTTAGAAATCAGGGAGCAAACTTTAATTGTGGGGTTAAGATTCTTAGATATGACACGGATATATCGTACCATACGTTCTGTTTTTATATGTCATGATCAGGAAAGGGTTGGATCGGAATAACTTAAGTTCTGTAACTCATAATATCATCACATAGCAGGTTTGGTTTGGGCAGTATCATAAACTAGGATTTTGTGTATCAAGTTCACTGTAAATGAATCTAGAACAACTAGGTATAATCACTAAAAAAAATCCAGCAAGACCAAAAGTATACTGAGATTACTAGGAGACACCATTTCAAATATGAGCCCAAAGCACCCTAGAAAGTCCGGCGGCACATAGCTAAATTCTGGCGACGCCGCCCCCCTTGAGAGTTTGGTGTTGGTTTCTCTCCTGTAACTTTGTTTTGGTATTTTATAAGTCTCTGTATTGTTTATTTTTTCCTAATTATTCATACAGAGAAATATGAAAATATTTTAAAAATGGTTTTACCAAAATTTAGATATTTATGATACGAAGTTTTCGTATTTCGATGTTGCAGCTGAACCGTTAACGTTTATACGTTAACAACAGAATTATGTAGACGTTTTTGGGTTATGTGTGTTGTAGGTTCTAACCTACGGGCGTTTAGCTTGTTATTTTGGTTTTCAATATGATATTTACTTCTATGCGATTTAAATACGAATATAGCTACGATTCGAGGATTTCGAGATAGAGTTAGCGATGTACCAGCGTGGATTCAGCGAGTTCTCAAGTTGGTGAGTAGATTTATATCTACTGGGGAAGTCGGATGGATGGCGTATAGCACCCCCGCAACCATATAAATAGTATTATGATTTTAGTTAGTATAGTAGTTATTCAAGATATTGATATAGTATCGTATTTTATATGTCCTTCATTTGCATAGAGTTCATAAATAGTTTTAAGTAAGACAGGTACATGATGTTGGATCCGTACGATGTGGGTACGATTTGATGAGTTTGTACGAGGGATCATGTCATACTTAAGATGATATGGATATAGCGATATGATGAGTTATAATACAAGGATTTATACGTATTGGAAATGATGAACTTTGTATGCCGAATAACGGCCAAATTATCCTTTGACTCGTGGAGTTAGATTATATTCTGTTTTAGGATGTAATACTAGTATGAGCTATTATCTTTTAAAAAACACGGTTCGTTGTCCTTTAAATAAACTACCAGGATGCGTGCCAGTTTCTAAAACAAACATCTATTTTAAATCTAAGGTAGCTTCCTTATTTCAAACTTAACGTTCCGATCATTTCTAAAGATAATGGTATAGCTCATACTAAGTAATTACAATAAGTACGTTTAGATTACTTTATAGGTTTGCAATATATTAACCATAATATACGTTTCTGCGTTACTCACTCTCTGATAGAACACTGCACAAACACCAATGAGTACTATGCTGCACAAGCACGTGAATATATGTTACACTGCACCGCATTGGTACTGCCATGTCACTGTAGAACCGTGTTGTTATATATGTATTAAAATAATTAGGTTGTTACACCGTAGAACACTTGCACAAATACTAATGATTGCCATATTGCACGAGCACAGACGCATATGATACACTACACATCATTAGTAGTACCATGACACAGTAGAATTGGAATCCATAATTATGTGATATAATTACGTAGTCTTCTCTATTCCTGTTGTAAATTGAAAATATTACTAATATCAATGTTGTATTTTATTCTTTGGATTTTCTGGGTATTTTACTCCTGATGATATATATATCGGTGGTATGGGACACTGTTATATATGTATATATGTAATATATCATCAATACAATCTATGCAGGTTTCTTATTCCTCACTTAATATTTTTATATGATGAGTAAACGTCCACCATGAGATTTGTGCTTTCGGATTTTTATATCCGGATCGAATCGTTGGGTATACGGTTACGGATTTACAGTTTTATCCAGACTGAGTCGGTGGAGATACATTTGGATACATGGTGGACCCAGTCGAGACCGAGGGGCAGGATAGCCGTATTATAGGCGGGGAGCTTAACGAGGTGACTCGATTCCGGAGATAAAAAAATGAACACGGAAGATATCCAGGGGATACTAACCGTAGATAGAAACGAGCACGACAGATATCCAGGGGATACCGACCGGGGTTCGATTGGGCACGACAGATATCTAGGGGATACTGATCGTAGCCAGGGATATCGGGCGGCGATCATCTGTTGAGATGGTGTCGACGGTACCTATATTTACGTGTCGATGATGGACACGAGAGATTTCGGATTTGAGATGTCGATGCTGGACATCTCTCTCTATATATATATATATATGTATATATATATATTGATATGGTTATTATCATGAGGTACACAGTTAGATATTTATTATTGGATTCATCTGGACTGATTCGGGAAAATGGTACCTACATATATTTGTACAGATATTCATAGACAAAAAGGGAATTCCAATATGGATTATAGATTCATGATTTTGACTCATATGACATTGAGGTACTATATTTGGGATTGCATGATGGTTAGAATTGCACCTATGCATATCATATAGTATATCGATATAGATTATGATAGTACTATACTTATGACTTAGGTATCGTCATGCATTTTGATTTCTACCTTTAGATGTACTTTTATTCACTGAGTTGGCAACTCATCCCCGTTGTGCCACAGTTTCTTGCAGGTTTTACCGCTTGGATTATCATCGGCTTGGGCACAGATTCTTTTGGGGATTGAAGGGTAAGTGAGTTATTATTGTTTCATACTCACTCTTGATTATTCATATATTCTTGTATCTAGCGGAAACTCCATCAACTTAGAAGTGGTATATTATGGATTAGAAGCAAGACTTAGAGTATTTGTGTTGTGATGTCGCACTCTTTGGAGTCGATTTCTGATTTAGATTGTTGGTTGCTCCATTGTTTGGACGTGGAGACTAGCTTCCGTTGGGTTGCTATGTTTTTATGTTGTATCGGGTTTTATTAAACTACCAAGGAGGTGATGTTAAGTTTTCAAAACGTCATAAATATTTTTCAACATAGTTAGTTAAATCTAGATGTTATTTTAAATGGATTTTGTTGGATGATCATTTAAACCTCACCTCCAATGTTTTAAGAAAGAGGTTTAGATTCCGGGTTTTGGCTTACTTGAACCACGTCGATGTCTTTAGATGTCACGTGATTTAAGTGCCGGTCACGTGCCACATTTGGGTCGTGACATGCCCCAAGTGTCCAAAATCAAATTTTGCTTGGTTCACCATGCTTGTAGTGAGCTAGTCCATGTTTTTTTTGTGAAAAAGAGATGGTGTTTTGATGAGAGAATGAGGGTGTTTGTGAGGGTTTTGATGAAGAGGGAGATGGGTGCTGCCATGGGGGTGAGAGAGAGAAAGGAGATGAAGGAAACAATGAAGGGAGCAAGTGCCATGACCTAGGTTTGACCCCTCACCCCCTCTCTCTCATGCCCATGCTTCATATAATAATGTTTTCCTTTTTCTTTTCTTTTCTTTTCTATTTTTTTCATTTTATGTCCCAAAATGAAATGATCATGAAGGAAAACCATGATAAAAATGTAACAAGTGTTAAAAATGACATGTGCATGTCATGTCCACAAAACACGCTTAAAGCACGATTAGCGATATTTAATCGCGATTAGCATTAAAATAGAATATAATAAATCATAAAATTTCACAATTTTCTTAAATCCAATAAAACGCCCTCTTTTTAGTAATTTCTATAATTTTCCAAATTTTTCCCAAATTTATCGGTATTTAATTATACCGCCTTATTAAAATATTCAATATAATATTATTTAATTATAAAAATTCCCAAAAATAATATTTTATTTTTCTGAAATGTTACAATCTTCCCCCCTTAAAAAAATTCGGTCCCCGAATTTAAATTTAAACCCTCAAATACTAAAACATTTCAATAAAAGTCCAAGTCGTCGGGGCTCCGAAATCATCAATACATAAAACGCATCGTAGCGCAATGTATGCGCATGAACAATGAGCAGATAACTCAAAATCAAAACTCCGTCAAGCATCCCGCAATCATCGAAGTCATGGTGAAGACATCAATGTCAAAATCCAATACGAAAACTAACATGTAAACATCTGAAGGAAATGATGCCAAACCTTTCATGTTATTGTGTGATGCGTGTATCTCGGCACAATGGCGAGCATCTATTGCAAGAAAATAACTATATATATACTTATCCTTTTTTTAATATGTACGTCCCACCGTTTTTGAAAAAATAATTTAGAAGCGTTTCCTTGTTTTAAACGTTTCGTGTCATATCAGACATGTAGATAAATACTGAGACTATAGCTCCCTTTTTGGAAATCCCTTCGATAACTATCAATGCTTGCAAAAACATATTCAGGTACTGTACTCTGACCAGTCCCGCTCAGTACAAAACAAATAGCAAATATCATAAAAACGTACTGCTCCATAAGGAATCAATCCCAATATGTGCATATGAATGCTATGTGCGTATGGTGCGCACGGAAATCAAAACCCATGAATGTGCCATACATGTGCACAGAAACAAAATCTAAGTGTAATGGGTGTGCACGAAACACCTGTCATAGGCAACGGGTGTGACGGACAGCAATATCAGGTGCATATGATATGCACGAAGAATCTCGATTTAGTGTATCTAGTGTGCACCAAAATCGCATCAAGCGCCCAAGCATGCGCAAGAATCCAAATCAAGTGTATGAAAACAAATATCGAATATCAAAATCGAAATCGAAGGTATACAATAAAGCTCAATCCAAATCAGGTATACCGCGGTATATAATCTCACAACCGTGTGCATCAGCGTGCATAAATCAAATCAAAACACTAAAAGTTCATGGATACTATGCCGAAAGCACAAATCAAATTACGTATATATCATAGATATGAAATCAAGATCAACGTCTCGAATGATATCAAATCGAAGTCAGGTGCAACTGTGGTGCACAAAATCTCAGTCATGCAAATAAATCATCCAAAATACCGAAATTCAAGGTGACGGATACGTGATAGTCGAATCACCAAATCACAAATCATAAATACCGTCGTCGATATGTCCTACTTCAAAGTCGAGAAGGTGTCGGTGCATCCAATGCTAGCAGAGCAAGATATCTACTTGCCTACTGTTCGTGGCCTGTGATCTGGTGCCCTTAGGCTCTCGTCTCTCACTGCAGATTGCTAAGTGCATAGCTCCTCGGCTCAACGGTCAAATATGGAAACGATAATGGAACCAGTCCGTTCTGGTACATCCTCTAAAGATCTCTGGCCAGCCATTATGGTCACTCATAACATGTCTCGTTGATGATACCAAACTCTGGCCTGCTGGGTGTGCGTAATATGACCGCTCCTGGGTCCAAGTCTCCTCGTGTAATATTCCAGAAAGGTCCTGTCGAGGTCTCTCCCAAATCTCGTTCCTTCCGAACTGCCCGGAGGTTATCACCCTTTACTATATCACTTTCTGGTTCTGGAACGGCTGCATACTCATCGCGACTCCTTCAGGAAGATATATCCATATACAACGCCTCTGCATGCGTATCACATCACTGATGTCGGCGGAGTGGAACGTCATCTCATCAAGATCTCGTATGAACCGCTTACTCTACTTTTCTCTAATGTCGACTGCTTCGGACTCGTCTCTTCGTGGCTGCATGGACTGCGCTCCAACGGCTATACTCGTATCTGGAGTCTCCCAAGCAATGTATCCCATCACATGATATCCGAATGACGTCGAACCTTTCGATCGATTCGTCAAAGTTCCATAATCCTCCAAGAGCTCAACATCTTGAGTACAGTTTAATAGTATTCCAGTACATGCCACTGTACCTACGGACCAACCGTAGAAGGGCAAACCCAAGCCTCACAAATGGCACCGGTGAACTGCCGCAAACCCTAAGGTTCAAAGGTGTTCCATGGTCATTACGTCGAGTTAGGGTTTCATTCTTCTAGAGGGTCCATAGCATTACTTGCATTTGTCTCTAAATACTTTAAACTTGAAAAATGGGCTCCTGACATTCGATCGTCTCTATCGACTCCCAACGTATCTGCGTGAAGTTTCTCTAGCTGGAATCAAACAATCTGATGACCTCGCATCGGGGTAGGCAACGTATCACATGTCCTAGTCCTTCCTCCTTAGGTGACTAGCGATCTTCTATCATATCTCTAAGTACAACTCGTGCTGCAGTAGCTCCAATCATCTGGGGTAATATCTCGTCATTCGTAGCAACAGCTGGCTCATTCGTCTGCACGCTGAACAGTGCCTCAATCATCAAGAATAATCTGTGCATTGACGGTCATCACATTATGGCTGGCCTCTAGCAGTAGCCTGATCCTCTGGTGCTGATCTGCACGTCCGAGAAATCTCGTAAAAGCGAACCATCGAACGCTCATGGCGCGAACACAATAAAATGACACCTCTATCGCAATCGTGTGTCCCTGGAATCACGCCCTGGTCAGTCCTCATCCGTGACGAGCTCTTGCGGACGCAACTCTAGCCGTAACTCTCTCTTCTCGTGCAATCGTGGCAGCAAAACCATAACCAATAATTATGAGGATAGATCATAGGAATGAATATAATACTGTGCAAGGAAATATGCATCCTAAGGCTCCTTAAGCGGAGTAGCGTATCGTAAGTATGCCGCGGAACATACACACGATATGTCACTCTACTGAAGTCACCTACTCCATCAACCAAGGTCAATCTACGCGACGAAAGTTCGGGTATAATACCCCCTCGACTAAGTCTAAGTTTCGTAAGGTCAAGCCTAGATTCCGTATATATACAAACGCCCTAGACTCCTCATAGTCAAATATAGACTCGAATCAAGGTTAACCTAGCGCTCTGATACCAACTTTGTCACGACCCGAAATGGCACGTGACTGGCAGTTGAACATATGAAGTCTATAGGACCCCATCTAATTCAAGTAAGCCAAAAATCCCAGAAATCTAAACCATTTTAAATAATAAGTGAAGAAAATATGTTTTAAAACAAGGTGTTTTTAAATAACATAAGCCAAATATGCATTTTTAAAAAAATCTCAAGTCTTTTCTGAAAATTTCGACAGAGTTTCCTTTGTCAAAACTGGCCCCAAAAGGGATACAACATGCATAATATGAATAAAGACATCCCCAAGTGGGAGCTATCTCTTCGTCAATCGACGGTCACAACCACTCAAGCAATATAATATACAATGCCGAAAGGCGAGGATCAAAACTGAAAAGGAAACTCAAATCAACATGAAAATCCATAATAATTGTAACCCTTCGAAAATCGTTTAGGCAGTTTTTCGGTAATTGGCTAATTTTTCGGCTTTTTCCGTAAAAAGTCAAATTAGGTATTTTTCATTGTAGACCAAATTATACAAAATTTAGATAAGATATTACTATAATTTTGTCACTAAAATGTCACTTATAATTTTCTAGTTAAATAAAAAAAATTCGTAATTAATTATTTTTTTATTATTTTAAGCTTTTAAAAATACATTAAATTAGTGATAAATACAAATTTAATTAGGTAAATTTCATAATTAGGAATTTTTATAAACTAAAATA
Organism: Agapanthus africanus; assembly: GCA_030015575.1. NCBI lineage: Eukaryota > Viridiplantae > Streptophyta > Magnoliopsida > Asparagales > Amaryllidaceae > Agapanthus > Agapanthus africanus. Next base: position 650,247,630 of record JASDDO010000019.1, on the reverse strand, counting down.
GAGTGTTAATAAATTGTATCATAACTTTATAAGATTTTAGTTTTAGGGTTTGAAATTTAAGAAAAAAATGACGTAAAAAGGGTTTTTTTGGAAAAAGTTGATGTGAAATGCATTAAATGAGAGCATAAGGGGTTATTTGACCTACAAACTTCTACCAAAAACACACAACATCCCTCCCTTGCTGCTGGCCGAGCCTAGCTGCTGCAAATTCCCTCACTTCTCTCTTCTTTTTGCTTCATTTTGCTATCAAAATCCATTAAAAAATTCACAAATTACTTCTCCAATTCAAAACAAAACCCTAATCCACTCTCTCCTCAAGCCAAATTAGTGCAAAACTTGAAGAAAGGAGGCTTCTTTGGTGGCTTGAGCAAGCTAGGGTTCAAGCTTGTGAGGTGAAGATTCTAATCTATTTGTTAACTTATAGTTTAAATGTGCTAAAATTGAAATTTGAAGTATTAATTTAGTAGTAATTGTTTGTTTAGCAAAAATCAAGAGAGGGATTTGATTTCAAATTAGGGTTTGTAACATGGTTGATGGAGTTAAGTTAGGGTTTGGTTATCTAATTAGTTAGAGTGGTAAATTGTGCGATGTTGCGCTCGCTAGATCGATAAAATTGCGATATTTGCATCGAATCGGTATGCTTTTTTCTTACTAGATTTTTATTAAAATTAGGATGTGATCTAATTGCGTTATATTAGCGATATAATTAGCTTCATATACGACTATTAGTATGCATGAATGCAGGGTTTTGTCTAGCCGGGTTTTAGTTTTGTCGATTTCCCCGAAACGGCGATTTTGGTTCAGATTTAGCGATTTTCGTGTGTTTTCCCGCGCACCGAGTGCACGTTATGTTTAATTCGAGAGCGTCGATATTTGTATATTGTGACTTGCATCGTTTTAGGATATGTAATCTTATTCAAGGTGTTGTGCAAATATAGGATCGGTCGGGGAAACATTGGACACGGCGCGTAAAGGCAAGGCGGTGGTCGGATCGGATTAGCGAGGCATTTAGGTGAGTAGATGTATTCATCTATAGGGGAATCGTCTGGATGGCGCGAGGCGCCCCCTAGTTAGGATTACCCTATTTCTTGCAAGACTTGTATTGCTAGTTAGCTTACCCCTTTATTTACATTGCATACCCTTACAGCTAACCGTATACTAGATTGCATGGACATTCATATACACATATGCGATATCACTTCGTAGGACACGAACACCATTACCATTGGCATCTGTTGCACGCGCACTATTCTTGTGACACACACGCCTTTGGTAATTGCCATGCCACGTGCACTATAGAACCTGTTTAGCTTAGTATCGCCTTGCATCATGCATGATATATGAAATTGCATAGCATGTATATACCTCGCATCGTCATCATACTTACATAGATTTTTAGCCACAATTCACATCGCATACCTTGTTATCATAGACATTTATCATATATAACATGTGGACATTATGATTTTTCTTGAGGATTTCAGTATTGCTGCGATTTCTGGATTTTTGGGGAAAACCGCAAGAATTTAACAAAGGCTTATATTTATCATTTTTTTAAAAACAAAGTAGCGGTTTTCTCGTGATGTATGTGTCGTCCACCATGAGTTTTCATGTTTTCTGTTGGATTTCGAGACCCTATTCGAGGTGTGGATGAACCGTCTCGGGTACATGGTGGGCCTAGTATGGTACCTCGGGGCAAGAAGATCGAGTGGTAGACGATGAGCCTGGCAGGGGAAGACTACCTACCGGTGATGTCTGGCGCGGCGGATATCCGGAGGATACCGACCGTTGTCGTGAGATTTGATGACATGGGCCGATCCGGACTGACGGAGCCCGATATTTGAGACATTGATACAGTGAGACATTGAGACAGATGTGATTTCATATTTGGTGTCGATGCTTGACACGGTTTTCAGATGATTTCTTGATGATATTTAGCTATTATACAGATATTCCTTTTTTTCCTAAAGTTAAGAATGCAGAACTCTTAACATTTAAAACACTTAAAGATTTAGTAATGACATTGCATGCATGTGCATGCATACTAGAGGTATTATATCACATCTGAACATACATGCTGTGACGCATTTGCGTGCATTCTTACGATTGCCTTATTAGATGTTATATTCTACTCACAAGCTGGCAACTCACCCCCGTTGTGCCACAGTGTCTTGCAGGTCGGACCCGTCACCCTTGTAGCGGCGGGCTATCTTATCATCAGCTCCTTTTGCTCAGACTCGTGACATCGCCCGTAGGTGGGTTGCGAGCACACTTTGTTTCTTTTTGCTCTATCATTGTATCTAGTATTCTCCATCTACCACTTTATATTGTATATGCGACCTAGTGATGAGACTGAGAGATTTGTATATTTGTGATTTCTTTTGGGTCGAGCTCACTTGAGTCGGCGTTGTGTTTTCTGATATTTTGCGTTTCTTTTATGCTCTTTTCTTGATATTACTTATATATTGCATGTTGTTGTGATCCGCCTTGGGCGAAGAGCTAGCTCCCGCTTGGGGATGCCATTTATGATTACAGGTTATATATATCTTGTTGTACCCATTTTGGGGGATAGAAAATACAGGGGAGACTCTGCCGAAATTTTCGGGAATTTTTGATGTTTTTAAAAAGGGATTCAATGCAACTTAATTGATTTAAAAATCGTTTTCATGTAAGGTTTTCCTTCACTCTCTTTTGATTTTGTTTTAGATTTTTCTGGGTTTTGGCTGACTTAGGTTACGGTACGTCTTTAGACGTCTCGTAATCTAAGTGCCAGTCACGTTCCGTACTTTCGGGTCGTGACAAAGTTGGTATCAGAGAATAGGTTTTACCTTTCTGAGTGTAGGACGACCTTGGTAGATGGAGTAGGTGACTTAAGCAGAGTGGCGTAGCGTGGGTCTGATCCGCGGCATACTTACGATACGGTACTCCGCCTAAGTGACCTTAGGACATAATTGCTTGTATTTCCTTTCTTGATTCCTTGCATTCCTTGATTCAATTGCAATGCTCTTATCAGTCCTATTTCTTATTCCAGCTTCGATGCCGCCAAAGACTACGAGAGCTCAGCGGGCTGCCGCTAGGGATGAGATTCGAGCGGGCTCATCTGAGGCGAGGATCGAGCGGGAGGATACGCCTACCCCTCAGGGTCATACTAATCCGCCTTATCCAGACCGTATTGCCAGATTAGAGGCCGGCATGCAAGAGTTGCGACAGATGATGGGATCTTTAGTTGAGTCCAGTCGGGCACAGAGATCCGAGGACGTTCCTTCCACCGCACAGACCACGATTGTACCTACTGCACAGATGGTCGCTCCTGCTGCTACTACGGAGACTATCCCTGTTTCACTACAGGAGTTCATGAGATTGAGACCTCCAGCTTTTACCGGTACAGATGCGACAGAGGACCCACAGGAATTTCTTGATAGGATGGCTCGGATTTTCCGTTCGTTAAGGTGTTCTGATGATAGATTGGTGGAGTTTGCGAGCTTTCGTCTGGAGGGTCTTGCCCAGAAATGGTACGATTCAGTAGAGAGAGGCCGAGCTGCAGGTCTGCCTTCTATGACCTGGGATGAGTTTACAGCTGCATTTCTTGCCCGTTTTCTTCCTGAGAGTGTCCGAGATGCTCGAGCCCGTAGTTTTGAGTCTTTGCGCAAGACTCCTGGGATGACGGTGTCGGAGTATGATATACAGTTTACCCAGTTGTCTCGATATGCTCCGTACCTAGTAGACACAGAAGAGAAGAGAATAAAGAGGTTTGTGCGAGGGCTTGATACACAGCTATTCCTTGCCATCGGCACCCAGCACTTTGATACATACGCAGCCGCGATGGATGCAGCCTTACTTTTGGAGGAGCGTATTTCTGAGACTCCGGTCGTTTCTGGGCCGAAGAGGATCCGTACTGATACGCCAGCTCAGCGGCAGATGGGTAGACACCGCGATAGATTATTTCCGGGAGATGGGGGAGGCAGAGGATTGAGACGAGGTCAGTTATTAGGTTCATATCCACAGACCCAGCAGTCGTCTCCAGGATGTTTTCGGTGCGGGAGTCAGTACCACCGTATCAGAGACTGTACCATGGGACGTCAGGGCGCGGCGACAGTCCCGCATGTGACCTTACCACCCTCACCACCTCCTCAGAGAGCTCTACTACCTACTCCTGATGATGCTCCACGCCAGCAAGATGCTTCTAGAAGCCGTGGGCGTGGCGGTCCGGTTCAGAGAGGACGAGGCGACAGAGGCAGAGGCCGAGGCCGAGGTAGAGGCAGAGGACAGCCAGCTATTAGTGGTGGACAGGCCCGAGTGTTCGCGTTGACTCCTCAGGATGCACAGGCATCCAATGCCGTCGTGACAGGTACTCTGCCAGTATGTTCTTTTGATGCACGGGTATTATTTGATCCAGGCTCAACACATTCCTATGTATCCACGTACTTTGCACCGAGGTTGGGCCGAGAGTCTTCTCCGTTAGATCAGCCGCTTGTCGTTATTACCCCGGTAGGCGAGTCTTTTGTTGCCCGTTTTGTGTACCGATCGTGTTCCGTTCGTATCGGGGAGAGAGATTCTTCAGATGATTTGATTCTCCTCGATATCCTAGACTTTGACGTTCTTCTTGGTATGGACTGGCTAGCCACCTGTTATGCATCAGTGGACTGCCGTGAAAAAGCAGTCAGATTCAGTTTTCCTGGTGAGCCGGTACTTGTTATTCAGGGAGATCGTAGCACTACCCTTCCCAGCTTGATTTCTTCTCTTCGCGCTGGCCAGCTCTTAAGGAAAGGGTGTCAGGGATTCTTAGCTTATGTTTGTGATACTAGCTCCACAGAGGTTCCGTTGGACCAAGTCCCTGTTGTGAGAGAGTTTCCTGATGTATTCCCTGACGAGCTGCCTGGTCTGCCACCAGAGCGCGAGATTGAGTTATGTATTGACTTGATCCCCGGCACGGGGCCTATCTCTATACCGCCTTATCGGATGGCCCCGGCGGAGCTGAGATAGCTAAATGATCGGTTACAGGACTTGCTGGACAAAGGGCTTATCCGACCGAGTGTGTCACCTTGGGGTGCTCCCGTCTTGTTTGTTAAGAAGAAGGACGGAAGTATGCATTTATGCATTGATTATCGTCAGCTGAACCGGGTTACTGTGCGGAACAGATATCCCCTACCCCGCATTGACGACTTATTTGATCAGCTCCAGGGTGCAGGGTTCTTCTCGAAGGTTAATTTACGGTCAGGTTATCACCAGTTGCGGGTTCGGAAGGAGGATATTCCGAAGACCGCTTTCCGTACTCGATATGGTCATTATGAGTTCTTGGTGATGTCGTTCGGGCTCACCAATACCCCGGCAGCATTTATGGATTTGATGAACCGTGTATTCAGGCCGTATCTCGATCAGTTCATTATTGTGTTCATTGACGACATCTTGGTTTATTCTCGGAGCCAGGAGGAGCATGAGCAGCACTTACGTATCACATTGCAGACTTTGAGGGAGCATCAGCTGTTCGCCAAATTCTCCAAGTGCGCATTCTGGCTAGACAGTGTCGACTTCTTGGGTCATATGGTGACGAGAGACGGTATTTGTATGGACCCGAAGAAGATCGAGGCAGTTCAGCGTTGGCCTAGACTAGTATCAGTTACAGAGGTTCGCAGTTTTCTAGGTCTGGCCGGCTACTATCGACGTTTTGTCCAGGATTTCTCCCGCATTGCTGCACCATTGACCGGATTGACCCGGAAGGGGGTTCCTTTTGATTGGACCCAGGCATGTGAGGATAGTTTCCAGCAATTGAAGACTCGTCTGACTACTGCACCAGTGTTAGCTTTGCCTTCAGGATCAGGCGGGTTCGTGGTATATTGTGATGCTTCTCGAGTGGGGCTGGGCTGTGTATTGATGCAGCACGACAGAGTTATCGCGTATGCTTCTCGGCAGCTGAGGAAACATGAATAGAACTACCCCAACCATGATTTAGAGATGGCTGCAGTGGTATTTGCACTTAAGATCTGGAGACATTACCTATACGGTGAGTCATGCCAGATATTCACTGACCACAAGAGTTTGAAGTATATCTTCCAGCAGCGAGACCTGAACCTGAGACAGCGCCGTTGGATGGAGTTGGTGAAGGATTATGACTGCGAGATTCTATACCATCCGGGCATGGCGAATGTGGTGGCAGATGCTTTGAGTAGGAGACCCGGAGGTAGCTTATCTTGCTTGAGCGCAGTACTGATGCAGTCGACGGCGGATTGGCAGGTGTTATGTGACAGCAGAGCGCAGTTCGAGTTTACTCCTACAGGGGACAGCTGGCCCATTTTAGAGCACGCCCACAGTTACTTGACCGTATCCGCGAGGCACAGTCCGGCGATGCCCGTATTTTAAAGATTATTGAGCAGATTCGGCAGGGCAGAGTTTCTGAGTTCGTGATTGATGATCAGGGGATACTTCGATTTGGGACTCGACTGTGCGTGCCAGATTCAGAGGGACTGAGGCGTGATATTCTCGAGGAGGCACAAGATCGGTATACAGTGTTCACCGAGGTTCCACCAAGATGTACCGTGATTTGAGAGAGGTTTACTGGTGGGACGGGATGAAGAAGGATGTTACAGACTTGGTGTCGAGATGCCTGACTTGTCAGCAAGTCAAGGCTGAGCACCAGAGGCCAGCCGGCGAGTTACAGCCTTTGCCTATCCCTGAGTAGAAGTGGGAGCAGGTCTCTATGGACTTCATTGTGGGTCTACCCAGGACCAGTCGAGGGTATGACTCTATTTGGGTGATTGTGGATCGACTGACGAAAGCGGCTCATTTCCTGCCAGTGAAGACCACTTATGGATTTTCTCAGTACGCCCAGGTTTATATTGATGAGATAGTGTGACTGCATGGTGTTCCGACTTGCATCGTGTCCGATCGGGGCACCCAGTTTACCAGCCGATTGTGGCAGAAACTCCAGGAAGCATTGGGCACCCGATTGAGTTTTAGCACAGCCTTTCATCCGCAGACTGACGGTCAGTCGGAGCGTGCTATTCAGACTCTTGAGGACATGCTCAGAGCTTGTGTTTTAGATTTTGGTGGTAGCTGGGATCATCATTTGCCTTTGATCGAGTTTTCCTACAATAATAGCTTCCAGGAGACGATTCAGATGGCACCTTTCGAGGCTTTATATGGGAGGAGATGTCGATCGCCTGTATGTTGGACAGAGCCCAGGGAGAGCAGTGTTTTGGGGCCGCAGATTGTACAGGAGACGACCGAGAAGATACAGCTGATTCGGGACAGGATGAGAGCGGCACAGAGCAGGCAGAAATCATATGCTGACAGGCGCCGTCGCCGACTCGAATTCACTGTTTGCGATCATGTTTTCCTGAAGGTCTCTCCGATGAAAGGTGTGATGAGATTTGGGCGGAAAGGGAAGCTGAGTCCTACATATGTTGGTCCTTTCGAGATCCTAGAGCGTGTTGGTCCAGTCGCTTATTGGTTAGCTCTTCCGCCCAGCTTCCCCGATGTTCACCCCGTATTCCATGTCTCGATGCTCCGCAAGTACCTTCATGATCCTTCCCAGGCGATTCAGCACCAAACGATCCAGCTAGAGCGTGATCTTTCTTTCACCGAGCAGCCGGTGGTCATTTTGGATCGGCAGGTGAAGAAATTAAGGTCGAAGGTTATACCGTCCGTCAAGGTCCTTTGGCGTGGCCCGAACAGCGAGGAGGTCACCTGGGAGACTGAGGTCGAGATGAGAAAGAGATATCCCCATCTTTTTGAAGGTACACGTAGTTAAATTCTAAATTCGGGGACCGAATTTCTTTAAGGGGGGAAGATTGTAACCCTTTGAAAATCGTTTAGGCAGTTTTTCGGTAATCGGCTAATTTTTCGGCTTATTCCGTAAAAAGTCAAATTATGTATTTTTCATTGTAGACCTAATTATACAAAATTTAGATAAGATATTACGATAATTTTTCACTAAAATGTCACTTATAATTTTCTAGTTAAATAAAAAAAAATTCGTAATTAATTATTTTTTTATTATTTTAAGCTTTTAAAAATACATTAAATTAGTGATAAATACAAATTTAATTAGGTAAATTTCATAATTAGGAATCTTTATAAACTAAAATAGAGTGTTAATAAATTGTATCATAACTTTATAAGATTTTAGTTTTAGGGTTTGAAATTTATGAAAAAAATGATGTAAAAAGGGTTTTTTTGGAAAAAGTTGATGTGAAATGCATTAAATGAGAACATAAGGGGTTATTTGACCTAGAAACTTCTACAAAAAACCCACAACATCCCTCCCTTGCTGCTGGCCGAGCCTAGCTGCTGCAAATTCTCTCACTTCTCACTTCTTTTTGCTTCATTTTGCTATCAAAATCCATTAAAAAATTCACAAATTACTTCTCCAATTCAAAACAAAACCCTAATCCACTCTCTCCTCAAGCCAAATTAGTGCAAAACTTGAAGAAAGGAGGCTTCTTTGATGGCTTGAGCAAGCTAGGGTTCAAGCTTGTCAGGTGAAGATTCTAATCTATTTGTTAACTTGTAGTTTAAATGTGCTAAAATTGAAATTTGAAGTATTAATTTAGTAGTAATTGTTTGTTTAGCAAAAATCAAGAGAGGGATTTGATTTCAAATTAGGGTTTGTAGCATGGTTGATGGAGCTAAGTTAGGGTTTGGTTATCTAATTAGTTAGAGTGGTAAATTGTGCGATGTTGCGCTCGCTAGATCGATAAAATTGCGATATTTGCATCGAATCGGTATGCTTTTTTCTTACTAGATTTTTTATTAAAATTAGGATGTGATCTAATTGCGTTATATTAACGATATAATTAGCTTCATATACGACTATTAGTATGCGCGAATGCGGGGTTTTGTCCAGCCGGGTTTTAGTTTTGTCGATTTCCCCGAAACGGCGATTTTGGTTAAGATTTAGCGTTTTTCGTGTGTTTTCCCGCGCACCGAGTGCACGTTATGTTTAATTCGAGAGCGTCGATATTTGTATATTATGACTTGCATCGTTTTAGGATATGTAATCTTATGCTTGGTGTTGTGCAAATATAGGATCGGTCGGGGAAACATCGGACACGGCGCGTAAAGGCAAGGCGGTGGTCGGATCGGATTAGCGAGGCATTCAGGTGAGTAGATGTATTCATCTATGGGGGAATCGTCTGGATGGCGCGAGGCGCCCCCTAGTTAGGATTACCCTATTTCTTGCAAGACTTGTATTTCTAGTTAGCTTACCCCTTTATTTACATTGCATACCCTTACAGCTAACCGTATACTAGATTGCATGGACATTCATATACACATATGCGATATCACTTTGTAGGACACGAACACCATTACCATTGGCATCTGTTGCACGCGCACTATTCTTGTGACACACACGCCTTTGGTAATTGCCATGCCACGTGCACTATAGAACCTGTTTAGCTTAGTATCGCCTTGCATCATACATGATATATGAAATTGCATAGCATGTATATACCTCGCATCGTCATCATACTTACATAGATTTTTAGCCACAATTCACATCGCATACCTTGTTATCATAGACATTTATCATATATAACATGTGGACATTATGATTTTCTTGAGGATTTCAGTATTGCTGCGATTTCTGGATTTTTGGGGAAAACCGCAAGAATTTATCAAAAGTTTATATTTATCATTTTTTTTAAAACAAAGTTGCGGTTTTCTCGTGATGTATGTGTCGTCCACCATGAGTTTTCATGTTTTCTGTTGGATTTCGAGACCCCATTCGAGGAGTGGATGACCCGTCTCGGGTACATGGTGGGCCCGGTATGGTACCCAGAGGCAAGAAGATCGAGTTGTAGACGATGAGCCTGGCAGGGAAAGACTACCTACCGGTGATGTCTAGCGCGGCGGATATCCGGAGGATACCGACCGTTGTCGTGAGATTTGATGACATGGGCCGATCCGGACTGACGGAGCCCGATATTTGAGACATTGATATAGTGAGACATTGAGACAGATGTGATTTCATATTTGGTGTCGATGCTTAACACGGTTTTCAGATGATTTCTTGATGATATTTAGCTATTATACAGATATTCCTTTTTTTTCTAAAGTTAAGAATGCAGAACTCTTAACATTTAAAACACTTAAAGATTTAGTAATGACATTGCATACATGTGCATGCATACTAGACGTATTATATCACATCTGAACATACATGCTGTGACACATTTGCGTGCATTCTTACGATTGCCTTATTAGATGTTATATTCTACTCACGAGCTGGCAACTCACCCCCGTTGTGCCACAGTGTCTTGCAGGTCGGACCCGTCACCCTTGTAGCGGCGGGCTATCTTATCATCAGCTCCTTTTGCTCAGACTCGCGACATCGCCCGTAGATGGGTTGCGAGCACACTTTGTTTCTTTTTGCTCTATCATTGTATCTAGTATTCTCCATCTACCACTTTATATTGTATATGCGACCTAGTGATGAGACTGAGAGATTTGTATATTTGTGATTTCTTTTGGGTCGAGCTCACTTGAGTCGGCGTTGTGTTTTCTGATATTTTGCGTTTCTTTTATGCTCTTTTCTTGATATTACTTATATATTGCATGTGGTTGTGATCCGCCTTGGACGAAGAGCTAGCTCCCGCTTGGGGATGCCATTTATGATTACAGGTTATATATATCTTGTTGTACCCATTTTAGGGGATAGAAAATACAGGGGAGACTCTGCCGAAATTTTCGGGAATTTTTGATGTTTTAAAAAAGGGATTCAATGCAACTTAATTGATTTAAAAATCGTTTTCATGTAAGGTTTTCCTTCACTCTCTTTTGATTTTGGTTTAGATTTTTCTGGGTTTTGGCTGACTTAGGTTACGGTACGCCTTTAGACGTCTCGTAATCTAAGTGCCGGTCACGTTCCATACTTTCGGGTCGTGACAATAATACAACATGCGACTCTAAGGTCGAAAGAATATACACTGGTCTTCTAAGTCTAATAAATATACAAGTCTGGTTGATGAAGTTTCTAGATACAACAATGAAAATAATATACAAGGGTGGTCACGATGCGAGTGAACCCACCTACCAAAGCAATCACCCTGAATGGAAGCAGTGTGCCAGAAAGCCGCAATGAAACCTGTACGGCAAAACCTGCAAGAACCATGGCACAACGGAGGTGAGTTTCCAACTCGTGAGTAGAAAATATCACAGAGTAGAAATCTTATGTATGACTCAATCCTAAGTCAAACGATCGGTACTATATATCCTCAATATGATAAAGTCTGAAACATGAAAAGGTGGCAAAGGTAAACATCTATACCAAGTGTAATACCAAGTGCTCGTGTCAGTGCCTCAGGTAGCAACATATCATAAACATGAGTTATCATCAATGAAATCAGTGCCAACTATAGCATGAAGTCTAAGTATGTGGATATCATCCAACTATGTAATCAATGAATGTATGTGTGTGGATCTCGTCCACTGGTCAACCAATGACATAAAACATCATGCATGTAAATATCATAAAGCATATGCATGAAAGTATGAGGATATAAATCAACGTGTGTCCCTCGCAACACATCAAAATCATGGAACCTGAGTGTTTAACATCGAAATTCGAAAACATCATGAAACCTGTGCCCAGCATCGGCATGTAAATCCTCATATACCGGGCTCAGTTAGTCCGGATCGATCCGTATCATCTCTCGACTCCGGTCTGTATCCTCCGGATATCCACCGAGGCCAAATGTTATCACCGGTAGGTAGTAGTCCCTCTGCCAGGCCCACCGTCTGTATACACAGGATCCCTTTCTTGCCATGGGGTACCATACCGAGCTCCACCATGTACCCGCACACGGCCCACGACGCTCCTCGCATGGGGTATATATATATCAGAACCGATAAAACTCATGATGGCTGCTGAAATATCATATCAAGAGAAACTGGGTTTTTTAAAACAGTACATACCTTCTTTTGAAATACCCACGGTTCTCAAATCCAGAAATATCATTGAAACAACATATATCAATGCGTATAATCATAAAGCATGATGTATGCAACATATAATAGAAAGGTATGCATATCCGTAAATCATGCGACATGGAACAGTAATATGCACATAACAAGGGTAAACCGCTCTTTTAAATGAATCCAGTTTTTAAAATGTTTCTTGCGGTTCCCGATTTCTCTAAAGTCAAATGCAACATCGTATAGAGTGCATATGTAACTGTAGCAAGCAAATTGTGCAAGGAGTCGTGTCATGATGCAGCAATCCTACGGTATAGTGACATGGCAGTTACTGATGATGATGTGTGTGAGCCGGCAAGTAAGTGTGCGTGGAGCATACGCATCATCGGTAATGGTGCTGGTGTCCTGATAACATGGGTTTAATATAACGATAAACACATTCAAACATGCAATGCGATGTGAATAGCAAGGATATGCGGGAAATGAATAATAAACATAACAGCGAAGAATTTACATCAATATATATGTCATACAGTTTTTCCATTTGAAATGAGACGAATCATGGTGTTTAGAAAAATAAGGGCTACGTCGTTTTTAAGAAAAGATGCGTCTTTTGAAAATATCCGTAGAATCCCTTGGCTTGTCTTTAAAATACTCACGATTCGTTAGTTTTGAAATAGGTATGACTCGAGTCTAGTCTAACATCTATAAGTAACTACAGCACTAAACGAACAGTCTAACCGAAAGGGTAAGGGAAAACCACCTAAATCTGAGTCGATATATATATAAATATAATAGTCGGTGATCCCGCCTCAATAGTATCACATACGATACAATATAAATATGACATCCTTTGAGTCAAGAGTGCGGATCTATCATCAATATATAGCTTGTACGTAAATCCGTCGTACGGCATCCCAAATCTGGGTACTGGTCAAATATCACATTCATCTCATTATTCATCTAGTATCCATTATCATCATATCTCATGAACTGGGGGTATTGATCTAAGTCTAGTACAAACTGATACCATCTGCATAAATATGCGTGTATGAAAGCACACACCTAAAGGCCCGCTAAAATCTCATGTCGTATCTCATAATACGAATCTAAACATATCACCGATCTCATAGCATCATGCCAAATCTCATCGTCTCATCTCCAAATATCATCCACTATCCTCATTATCCATGTATAGGTATACGTATATATATATGCCTAGTCCCATACCTGTGTGTGTGTACGTATCCCCATATACGCACAAGTAATAACAATAATGCATGCAACGGTGTGCGTGCGTGTGTGCAAACCTATTCTATGGTCCGCGACTAAGAAATGAACCACGACACTATCATCCAAATTCACAACACATATGTTAATATATAACATATCATCAGCTACACTACGAACTGCGGGGGTGCTATACACCATCCATCCGACTTCCCCCGTAGATATATATCTACTCACTTTGCTCTTCGCTTGCCGTTGCCGACGTCATCACGCGCTTGCTTGTCTCGAAGTCCTAGTGGGGGTACCTACACATCATAACGTATCGTATCGCATTAAAAACCAAATCAAAACCAAAACGACACGCTAAAAGCCTATAGGTTAAAACCTACGGACTATGCCTTTCAAACCACCAAACAACCCTCGATATCATCGTACAAACGTCTAGTGATCGAGGTAAAATGCAAATACTAAAATACAGAATCCCAAATACGAAAATATAACCCGAATCAAAACAGCAACTCATGAAAATAGTCCCAGATTTACCCTAACTGAAATTAGCCAATTTTGCATATGTAGATTACAGATAGTGGAGCCATGAAATAAACACGAACCAAAATAACCCTACCCTGGCCGCAAATTGTGGCCAGGAACAATAAATCTGCGGCCTGGAAGTGGGGTTAGGGTCCAGGATTTTGGGTATAGGTTCTAGGTTGCCTGCTTGTGTCTCTGTATTTGCTAAATATTTTTCAGGTGTCCCGGGTGATAGCAGATAGCAAAATACATCACAATTTCCATAAAATCTGCTGATGTCGGGGTTTCTAAGTTTGGGTTTGGGGTTCTATTCTCTGGTTTCAGTCCATTTTCCAAACCCTACAGGGGTTTAAGGTCACTATTAAGCCTCAATTTCTCCTTTGGATTCATTTCAAAACCCTAAGCTTAACTTGGAACTTTCAAAGTTCGCCAAACTACACAATATCGATACTAAACATATATGGATGCTTATGAAATTGAAATACTATTCTAAAGATGCAGAAATTATCTCATTTGGCAACTCAAGAAAATTCTTGAGTTTCTCCAATTGTCCAAAATCAAATTTTGCTTGGTTCACCATGCATCTTATAGTGTGCTAGTGCATGTTTTTTGTGAAAAGAGATGGTGTTTTGATGAGAGAATGAGGGTGTTTGTGAGGGTTTTGATGAAGAGGGAGATGGGTGCTTCCATGGGGGTGAGAGAGAGAAAGGAGATGAAGGAAACAATGAAGGGAGCAAGTGCCATGACCTAGGTTTGACCCCTCACCCTCTCTCTCATGCCCATGCTTCATATAATAATGTTTTTCTTTTTCTTTTCTTTTCTTTTCTATTCTTTTCATTTTAAGTCCCAAAATGAAATGATCATGAAGGAAAACCATGATAAATATATAACAAGTGTTAAAAATGACATGTGCATGTCATGTGCACAAAACACGCTTAAAGCACGATTAGCGATATTTAATCGCGATTAGTATTAAAATAGAATATAATAAATCATAAAATTTCACAATTTGCTTAAATCCAATAAAACGCCATCTTTTTAGTAATTTCTACAATTTTCCAAATTTTTCCCAAATTTATCGGTATTTAATTATACCGCCTTATTAAAATATTCAATATAATATTATTTAATTATAAAAATTCCCAAAAATAATATTTTATTTTTTCGAAATGTTACATACCATTTGGTAATATAAGGTGATATTCGCCAACTGCTTTGGCTGCAACATTTTTCCCATTCCCTACTCTTACGGAATGATCACCCATTCCCAGTTCTCTACCTTTCCTTAGCCCATGTAACATATTATATATGTGGGATCCTGATCCGGTATCTAATACTCAGGACCTAGAGTGAACTGAGAAACAGTTCTCAATAACTAACACACCCGAAAAAGATGCATCATCATGCTTATTCTTCGTTTGGGCGGCGTGGGAATCTGGATATGTCCCTATTCCCTCTTCAGTCTTATAACAATTATAAGAAAGAACGGAACCAATGTTCCCCAGCACAGTATAACATGCTGGTTCGGTCAATACATCCATATTATTATCTTGATTAAGACGTGACATGGTCGGTACCTGGAGAGAGAGAGAGAAGAAAACACTTTTGCGTATGCTCTTGCAAGATCAGATTGGTTATTATTTTATCTAATCCAGATGGCTCCCACTGTTTTTATCAAATCTTCCTTCAAACCCTAAAAGGAAAGACTAGCCGGGATTAATTAAACCCTACAATTTCGCCAATCTTTCAGCCAAGCCAGTGCCGGTACTTTGAGGGAGGTTCCCCGTGCTTTCGCATGGACCTAATTAAAATAAACCTCGTTTTCCCAGAGGCATAACCCCATTGACACCTTTCTAGACACCTAGTTGATCGGTTAATTATCCTGTATAAAACTCTCCCAGAAGTAACCCTTACTCGCAGTGGGTATCGGGATCCAACTATCACATAGAAGGTATGAAATCTTAATGCAAATTTCAACACTTGAAATTCCCGATAATATTTTGTCCCTATCATCCTATGACCTTGAAGGAGGTCAACAAACCATAGGCTGCTAGTCAAGTCCAACCCGTCATTTTTAATTGAATTAAACCCACCCGCACGACCCTTTACGGAGGTCAACAAGTCCGTACGACTACCCTAATCCAATCTGCATCATATGCATAAGCAGATGAATACTAGTCAGCTACCGCATACTACGCCTTGACGGAGGTTAACAAACGTAGGACGAATACTATGTAGGACTTATCTGAAATGACGGAGGGCTACGATAGGTTTTTCAGAAAACCTTTTGCGTAATGAACTTGATATCGTTGTAGAATCGAGTGATTTTGAAAAGGAGTGTTTTTTAGGTTTTTACTAGTTTTGCTAAAGAAGTCATTCGCGGTGAAGGGATCTCGGCTCTTTCCTCATCGAATAACGTGCGGGATATATCACATATATCACTATACAAAGCAAGAAACTCTAAAAGAAATCAAAATACAAACTGAGTGTTGTAGCATCTGCCAGTTATTACTAAAGAGGTCACTCCCGGTGAAGGGATCTCGGCTCTTTCCTTATCGAATAAGGTGCGGGATATATCATATATATCACTATGCAAAGCAATAACTGTAGCTACCCTTTTTGAAAATTTGATTCTACAACAACTTTTAGGTTTCTTTTTCTTTCATTAATAATATTAATGAAGTCCCGTCATTTAAGCTTCCTAAGCATCATAGAAAATGAAACGAAAATACAACGTACGCTTTTGCTATCCGCATTCGCCACAGTGTCCCGTTATGCACCGTTAGGTTACTTAACTAACGGCATACCGGGACGGGACTAACGCGGGTGCAAAACATAAGCAACGTCTAATATATATCTCATATATAATGTATATCCATTCGTCTCAGAATCCACAGTGATCACATCACAGAGCAGCAGAAGAAACATATGAAATATTGGATATACTAGGAGGTCCATGTTTTATTTTGAGCCTGTATAAAACACGGATTCCACGGTCGCGATGAATAGCCAAACCCACATCCGTAGACCACTACGAAAGCGGCAAGCACCCTACCAATTCTAGAGTTAGGAGACCCAGACTCGACTCCTCGAGTTGGTCTCCCACTGGACTCTAGAACCCGGTTACTTGTGCTCCCCTCCTTGGGTCTATCATAATGCAGAAAAGTAAATAATATACATCAACGGTGACATCTTCCTCAACTCGGAAGTGCCCTAATAAAAGAATATTACATACATTGAATTTTACATGAATGAAAATAAAAACTCTCATCTCACATAAAACCCCCGGCTATTCATAACACGACGATCTAATATAACATATACAGCAACACATAACATCATATGTCATCAACGTAAATAAATATGCGTATCCCAATTGTCGTTGACATATAGCAACGAAACCGGAGATACACCACATATTACAATTATGGTCGCAGAAAAAGCTAGACGATGTTAAACATTCCGATCGAATCAACAAACACCCAAAATTACCCAAAAAGCTCAACACTTGAGCATAGTTTAAAATTATTCAGCACATGCCACAGTACCAATGAACCAGCCTTAGAAGGGTCAACCAAGACCTCATATGTGGCACCGCTGAACCACCACAAACCCTAGGGTTTAGTGGCGGTTCTGACGGTCACATAATCGAGTTAAGATTTCGTTCTTCTAGAGTGTCCATCGAATAACTTGCATGATGTTTGAATGCTTTTTAACTACGGAAAAATCCAACGCTTGGAAAATTTTCCGGCAATGGTTAAAGCGGGTATTTGATATCCGATTGAACTTTTTAACACCGTCTAAAGTAACCCGAAAACAGTTAGAATTACGACTATGAAACACTCCGAGTTGCCTTTGCAGTAAGTTAATCATCACATGAAAAAGTAGAAAAATCAAACAACACCTGAAACACCAAAACCCAGAGACCAGAACACAAAAACAATTTGGACCCAGAACACCCCAAAGGGGCCGGCCTGCTCGGAATTTAGGGCTCGGCCAAAAACCGGGCAGTGGTGTCCAAATTTGTTCCGTGTTCTTATATTGTCCTATACAACATTTTGCACTTGTTTGAAAAATTTTTAGAGTTGATATAAAAATCGACAGAAACTGTGGTTTGGTGTTGCAAGTTTCAGAGTAGTTTCATTTTCGTAATCCTACACAATTCGTCTAATTCTCTAGCTAGGCTCTGATACAACTCTAGGGTTCTTATGAACGACAGCAAGATTTCGGGAGGTATCGTCCATGCCATTTTCAAAATTTTGTCGTTTTAAAGAACCCTAAACTAGAATCGATAACTAGAGAATCATACGAAACACAAAGTAAACTACTTTACATCTAAGTGTTTGCGGAATACTATAGGGTTAGCATAGCACCTTAGCTAGGTTTAGGAAGGCATCACACATGCCATATTGAAATTTTTGGGGTGCTAAACAAACCCTAACCAAGATCTTAACTAGAGAATTAGGGTTAACTATGCATGTAAACAACTTTACATCTAAGAGAGAGGGATTACAAATTTTAAAGTCCGTTCCTTCGCTTCATAAGCTCCAAGTAGTAGTCCCTTTGCCGTGATCCATGATCTCCCGGACTCAAGGCTCCACAAGTCGAATGATCCATTCTTGCTCGAAGTCTTCCTTTTCGAAGATAATCTACCTTGAAGAATCTCAAGATCAAGCTTTTACTTCTCTAATCAAGTATTAGTGAAGTGAACACCCTAATCTAAGTGGCTAGAATAGATGAGGATGATGAAGTAGGAAGTTTGCTCTCTTTTGTTTTCATTTTCTCACTTTAAATCATCACAAGTCAAAAAGCTAGAAAGCTTTTTCAAGAAGGAAGAAGAAGAAGAAAGCTTTTGTGATGAATAATGAATTATATTGTTGTGCTTACAAATCCAACCTTGAGTTAAGAATGAAGGCTTAACCCTTGTAGAGAATAATCTAGGGTAAAGGGTTTGGGTTGGGTTAAGAAATATCTACACAAAATATCTAAGCTAAAAACAAAAGAAAGCTTCATGAAGCTTCATGAAAAAGCTAACCCAAATCAAACCCTAACTTGTTTTAATTGTTAGTTATATGTATGCCCTAGAGGCCATTACTGTACATTGGATGTATATTGTAGTGGATGCTGGGACATATATAGGTAGGACTTTCTTGCTCGACATGATAGTACGCTATCTGGTTGCACGTTATCTTAACATGTATACTTTCTGTCTCTCTGATTACATGTTGATAAAGCCCTTGGGATGTGTACTCGACTTCCAGGACTATGATGCAGATCATACTAGTGGGGCCTGGGTAGTCCATGAGTACATCCTTGAAATGTTCCTAGTCGAGGGAATATCGAGACGGGGCATCGATATTCCAGAGTAGACTAGCGCATATCTTCTCGACCCATGCGATGGGCGATGGATGATCCTATATCCATTGGTGTTTGACATCGAAGATGGTATGCGGGTGCTCAGTGGAGACTGGGTACACTGAACGGACTCGCCGAGAACTCCCAGATGGTATTATAACTCACGTCAGATGGCAGTTCTCTGGTGACACTGGTACAGCTTAGTCTGTTGACCCGAGATCGTCATAGAGTCTTGTGTGTCTCCCACTGTGCTTTGATTTCCACCCTACCACGGCTCTACTGAGTTGTGCAAACAGGTGGTTTTTGGGTACAGTACCGATTCACATGGAGGCAATGAGCGATAGGAGGGGATTCGTCTCTCCCGGTATTGGGGGTTGATGTTGTGCTATGCTCGACTGGCCATAACAGGAAATCCCTGGCCAGGGTTGCAGTGATATACTGGTAAGTGTTATCAGTAGTTTCACGAATGTTATGGACCCTACGTCAGCATGACTTATCGAGCTATTGGGGTCTGACGTTTACCACCCCTAGGCGAGATATGCAACATATCAGACGAACAGACCGGACCGTACGGTAAGTGTTGCTGGTTGGATTCGCAGGAGTGTGAGCGGGCTTGCTCGTCGATCTTCTGATCGCTCAATACCCGGGTGGCCGTTACGTTTAGCAGACCGCTTGCGGCTTGTGGGTGTTTGATATGATCATCATCTGCTGCCGGCGTATTGACGAGTCTTTAGAGTCCTACACAGAGGTTTCCTAGCTCAAGCGAAACGAAATAGGAGCGCATATGAGATATGTGCGGGACCGAGAATAATGCGTGTATGTGATACCGTATTCCATTCTCGCGATGAATGTGTCGAATGGTTGTATGCGATATAACCTAGTTATCGAATCAAGGATTGATTCGATAAGCCGATACATTGGATACTAGCCGGTTATATGCGATATAACCGGATCATTGAATCAAGTGTTGATTTAATGATTTAATGTATAATTATATATTTGATATATTACTTTGCATTAACTAGTAATGGTTCACTTTAAATGGATTAACTCACTTGGTTTGTGCACATTGTATATGTGATATATTTTGTGCACATGATTGTATCATGTTTGATGATACATGCAAGCTTAGGTTAGTGTAGAGAATTAAACAATGGTTAAGTTAGTGGTTAGGGTTTACTTTTATCTCATTCATTTATCTATTTATTTCTTTTTGGAAAAGATAAAGAGAATGGTGGACTTTTTTTGTTGTTTTGTGGAAAATTCATGAAATGTTGAAATCTTCACCATTCTTGTTCTTTTCCTAAACCTAACCACTAACCCTAACCAAGGTTTATTCTCTACACCTAACTATGGTTACTATCATGATAAGTATCATTTTATTTGATAATTATTATCTTATCATATATCATCTTCTTCTTTCTTCATCTTCTTCTTCAATGAAGAAAGCTTGCTACTCCAATGGCAAGTCATGAAATCTAGTGAGAAATCCAAAACTAAAGTTTACCCACTTCCTATTTCTTCATCCTCTACCTCTTGCCAAGTAGTATAGGGTGTTTCCTTCACAAGTTTTTCCGACTTGGTGAAGTTGGAGCTTGTTCTAGCGATGCCTCGACGTAGATCATCTTCGGCATCGAACCGACGATCAAGCCCGCCCATTCTTCGATGATGCCGACGCTAGAGCCCAAGACATGATTTGGACAGCGAGGAGACTTCATTGCTGAACCGTGGAGGTGGTGGACCGGATCTACAAAGGTTGTATGTCCGTTCCCTTAGTTAAAATGTTAACTAGTTCGCTTGTTTCGCCTAAATATCTAGTAAACGATCCGTAGTCGGGTTTGTAGGCTCCCGTAAAATTTGATTTGTGCATGTTTGATCACTTGTGAGACTTCACTAGAGTGTCTAGGAACCCTACAGTGGTATCAGAGCCAGGTTAGAGCCTTAGGCGAAGTCCCGACGGAGTTAGAAGTCCGATCGACCCAAAACCCGACTTTGAAATTGCTCTATGGACTTTTCTGTAAAATATGGATTTTTCGAAATTAAAAATATTCAGAAAACTCAGCAGACATATCTAAGAAACACTGTAAAATTCGTGGTCCTGATTCCACAAAAGTAGCGTGGATCCGCGGCCCTACAGTAGGCACATGCGGCGGATCCGCGGCGCTTTTGTCTCTTTGTGCATCAAATTTTGCACAGTAGTTCTTAGCTTTCTGTGCTGGTTTTTCTGGGGATTTTTAATATTTTATTCCAGAGTTGTATTTTCTGAGTTGTATTGGGGACTCGGTGTATTCGATCGGACTGTCTAATTTTGTCGGTGTGCTTTTCCGGGTATTTTTAGAATATGTTAAAAAAGGTTCGACCGGATATAAATACCCACTTTTTCCCCTGCCGGGAAATTTCCAATTGTTGGATTTTTTCCGTAGTTTAACGACGTTCGAAGTAGTGCAAGTAACGCGATGGACCCTCTAGAAGACAACAAACCTTAACTCGATTATGTGACCGTCTTGAACTGCCTTTTGAACCTTCGGGTTTAGGGCAGTACGGCATGCCACATGTGAGGCGTTGGCTTGACCCTTCTACGGCTGGACCGTTGCTACTGAGGCACGAACTGAATGTTGTTAGACTTATTTCATGTGTTGAGTAGTATCGGGAAAACTTGGGTGTTCGATTGTTCGATTGAAAAGTTTAGCATTTTCTATTTATCCGGAATGTGATACAATAATTGGAATTCGCAAATTGTTATGAGATAACGGAATGAATATTATAAACATAGCAGTTTAGTCTTACTTTATCGGTTGCCACGGAATTTTGATATGATCAAAAGTCCGTCGCAATCACGTAGCGTACGCGGATACTCGCCGGGTAAACTTAATAGACAGCCTCACTCCATAGCCCCGACCAAGTGACTGTAGGAGAACCCCGTCGCCGAAAGCATCCGTTCGGATGCTCGCGGTAGCGGTGTTCCTCCTTGGTGCACTTCGTCGACGGTATTAGGGGTGCGGCCGTCTACTGAAGTTTGCGACGAGCATTCGATCAGAATGTCGGGAATCCTGTTGAATTGCCCGACTTGATATTGAAAAGAGTTTTCGATAATGAGACTAAAATGCGGGGTTTATAATTGTTAGGCATGCGATGTCTAAGTATTTCATTTGGTCAGGCATGCGATGTCTGAGGAGGTTGCGGATTCCAACTGTTGTAGTTTTACATTTTCTTTTCTATGACCGTAAGTGTAATATGTGATATCGCCGGTTTCGTTGCTATATGTCAACGACAATTGGGATGCGCATATTTACTTACGTTGATGACATGTGATGTTATGTGTTGCTGGATATGTTATATTGGATCGTCGTGTTTGAATAGCCGGGGTTTTTTATGTGAGATGAATGTTTTTCATTTTCATTCATGTAAAAACTTGTATGTAATATTCTTTTATTGGGGCGCTTCCAGGTTGCGGAAGTTGTCACCGTTGTTGTATATTATTTACTTTTCTGCACTAGGATAGACCCAAGGAGGGGAGCACAAGTAACCGGGTTCTGGGGTCCAGTGGGAGACCAACTCGAGGAGTCGAGTCCGGGTCTCCTAACCCTAGAATTGGTAGGGTTGCTTGCCGCTCTCGTAGGGGTCTTGGGGTGTGGGATTGGCTATTCATCACGACCGTGGAATCCGTGTTTTATACTGGCTCATATTGAAAACACGGACGTCCTAGTATATCCAATATTTCATATGTTTCTTCTGCTGTGTTTTATCTGTGATGTGATCATGCGATGTTCTGTGACAGGTATTATATATAGTATATATGATATATTATATAGACGTTGCTTATGTTTTACACCCGCGCTAGCCCTGCCTCGCTCTGGCGTTAGTTACCTAACCTAACGGTGCAGACGGGACATCGAGGCGAATGCGGATGGCATAAGCGTACGTTATATTTATCTGTGATGGTTAGGTGGACTTAAATGATGGGATATTCATTAATGAGATTAATGAAAGAAAATAAACCTAACTGATGTTGTGGAATCGAATTTCAAAATAAAAACAGGTAGCTACAGTTCTTGCTTTGCATCGCGGTGTTCATTATAGAACATCCTACACCTCATTCGATGAGGAAAGGACCGAGATCCCTTCACCGGGAGTGACTCCTTTAGCAATAACTGGCAGATGCTACAACTCTCGGTTTGTCTTTGATCGCTTCTATAGTTTCCGCTTTGCACAGTGATATATATGATATATCCCGCACCTCATTCGACGAGGAAAGGGCCGACGATCCCTTCACCGGGAGTGACCCCTTTAGCAAAACTAGAAAAGCCTCAAAAACATTCCATTTAAAAACCATTTGATTCCGCAACGAGATCAAGTTCAAAGCGTTAAAGGTTTTCATAAAAACCAGTCGCAACCCTCCGTCATTTTAGGAAGTAGAGTACTTAGTATTCGTGCTGTGTTTGTTGACCATAGTCAAGGCACAGTGTACGGTAGCTAAGTGATGTCTTCCTACACCGCATATGATGCGATTAGTTAGGACAGTCGCGTGACTTTGTTGACCTTAGTTAAGGGTCATGTGGGTGGGTCTAATTAATCACGAAATGACGGGTAGAACTTGACTAGTACTTATGATTTGTTGACCATAGTTAAGGTCATAGGTGCTAGGGGTAAAAACCTTTATCGGGAGTTTCAAGTGTTGAAACTTGCAATGAGATTGCATACCTTCTATGTGATAGTTGGATCCCGATACCCACTGCGAGTAATTGTTACTCCTGGGAGAGTTTTGCACTTTGCAATTAGCCGATCAAGTAGGTGTCTAGAAAGGTGTCAACGGGGTTACGCCTCTGGGAAAACGAGGTTTACAGTAATTAGGTCCGTGCGAAAGCACGGGGAACCTCCCTCAAAGTACCGACACTGGCCTGGCTGAAAGATTGGCGAACTTGTAGAGTGTAATTAATCCCGGCTAGTCTTTCCTTTTAGGGTTTGAAGGAAGATTTGATAAAAACAGTGGGAGCCATCCTGATTAGATAAAATATATAACCAATCTGATCTTGCAAGAGCGCACGCAGAGTGTTTTCTTCTCTCTCTCTCCTGGTAGCGACCATATCACGCCTTAATCAAGATAATAAAATGGATGTATTGACCGAACCCGCTTGTTTTACTGAGCTGGGGAACGTTGGTCCCGCTCCAACTTATAATTGTTATAAGACAGAGCAGGAAATTGGGGAATACCAGAATTCCTATGCCGCCCAAACGAAGAAAGTGCATATGATGCATCTCCTTCGGGTGTGTTCATTACAAAAAACTGTTTCTCAGTATCCTCTGCGTCCTGGGTATATGATACCGGATCATGATCCCAGATATGTAATCTGTTACATAGGGCTACAAAAAGGTAGAAAAACTGAGAACGGGTGATAAGTTTCATGAGACAGAAAACGGGGCAAGTGTTGCAGCCAAGTCTGTTGGTCACTGTCACCCTGTATTACGAATACATTGATTCTGAACAAATGCTATTAGATACCGAACCTGATATACAAAATCATATCAGTCTCTTTATTGGTAAAGAAAGGATATAATTTTGTATTGATGGATAATGTTTTGAACATTTCCTATATCAAAAGTTGATCGGTTCAGGCACGTTATCTAAAAGCATTGACGTTCTAAATCAAACTACAGTTCCTCATATACAGAACACACACAAGAGGAAGAGTTCAGAAATGAACGAATTCTTCTTGAGGTATTGTAGACTAGGTCATATCGATGCGACCCGACTAGCTGAAGTTACATTTAGATGCATATTTAAATCAGTTTGAATTTACATCTTGTGAAACTTGCCAGTCGTGTCACAAAGATATAATGACACCAGCTCTGTTTACTGGAAACAGAGAAAGAGTTAGTAAACTCTTGGGACTGATACATGATGATGTATGTAAGGTCTCCTGTCTGCACATGCCAGGACCGGTTCTTTTTACTTCATTATATTCTCTGATAATCTCTCAAGATTCAGTCATATGTTCCTGTTGAAACATAAGTCCGAACCTTTTGAGGTATTCACAGAATATAAGTTAGAAGTAGAGAACCAATAACCGGGTATAAGTATTATGTCCTATGATGAGATCAGGGAGGAGAATACTTGTGCATGGAATCCTTGGACAATTCTAAAGGAAAATGAGATTCTCTCTCCGTACTACTCCTCTGAATACAACACAGCACAATGGTGTATCAGGGCGGAGCAATTGCACAATATTAGATATGGTGTGCTCTATGATGAGTATTACTGAGTTACCTATTTCCGTTTGGGGTTATGCACTTGAGAAGCTGCATACCTATTGAATTAGGTTTGAATCAAATCAGTGCCTACCACTCCATATGAGATATGGTATGGGAAGAACCCATCTCTTAAGCGAGTTAAGATTTGGGGTTGTCCGGCCTATGTCAAAAGCAAAATCCGGACAAGATCGAGGCAGGATCAGTTCTGTAGAACTGGAACGGTTCCAGCTATACAAAACTGCAGTTGATGATTTGACAGAACCATAAGATTCTATAGTTCCCGACGAACCTCAGCCTCTCCGCCGATCTAGTAGGGTTCCTCATCCGCCTGGGAGATACCTCGGTTTCTCGATGACAGTGGGAGCAAGGATTGCATCATGAGATGATGACCCAACTAGTTTCGAGCAGGCCATCGAGAGTAGGGACTCTGTAAGAATGGCTGGATGCTTAGCGATCTGAGATGGAATCCATGTACACCAGCAAAGTATGGACTTTAGCTGCTATATCTGAAGGGTTAAATCCCCATCAGGAGCAAGTATATCTTGAGAAGATTACTTGGTGTAGATGGAAAAGTTGAGACTTTCAAAGCTAGACTTGTTAAAGGTTTTCGTCATCGACCAGGCGTGGATAATGATGAAACCTTTTTCCAGTAGCTATGCATAAGTCTATCCAGATCCTACTTACCACGGCTACATACCATGACTACGATATCTGGCGGTTGGGTGCCATGACTGCTTTTCTAAATACTGATTTAGAAGAGAACGTCTATAAGAACATAGCCAGAGGTCTTCGTAAACAGTGGGAGCAGCGGAAACGTGTGCAAGTTGCTTTACATAATGAAGCAGGCATCGCGGAGTTGGAACGTCTGTTTTGATGTGAAAGTCAAAGTGTTTGACTTCATCAAAATGGTAGACGAACCTTGTATATACAAAAGGGTAGTAGAGAGTAAGGTGGTCATCTTCGTATTGTACGAAGACAACATACTCTTGATAGGAAGAGAGTTTCCTATACTACGATCGATCAATCTCCTATTATCACAAGGATTCTCCAAATAGGATCAAAGTGATACCTCCTAAATCCTGAGTTTTCATCTATGAGATAGATGTAATTAGATGCTAGGATTCTCACTAGATGTAGTGAGATGGTATCAATCGATCCTGGGGAGAATCACTGGAAGTGTTCCAGGGTGATAAAGACGACTGAATGTCAGTCACAGGCATTCTCTTTACCCTCAGTAAAGGGACGGTATGTTGGAAAAGTTCCAAGCTAGATACCGTGGCGAACTAGACGATAAAGGCTGGTAACATCGCTATTGAAGATACTACCAAAGAGGAAGTTTGGGTGTATATTGGTTCATAAGATGAACTAGGTTCCTGCCATTGTATGACAATGGAAGTGTGGCTTTGGCCCTAGAACCCTGGTCCCATCAGTGACCTAGACAAATTCTGAGGCAGCATCACCTGATCATGGAGATAGTTGATCTCCAGGTTGATCGAGGTTAGGAGAGTAGACTCAGAGGACAACACGGCGGATCCACTCACGAAGGCCTTTTTCCCAAAGAGAGACTTTTAGGGGATGGTTGAGTATGTGATACTGCAACCACTGCTACAGATGGCCCTAGTGCAAGTGGGAGATTGTTAGTTATATGTATGCCCTAGAGGCCATTACTGTACATTGGATGTATATTGTAGTGGATGCTGGGACATATATAGGTAGGACTTTCTTGCTCGACATGATAGTACGCTATCTGGTTGCACTTTATCTTAACATGTATACTTTCTGTCTCTCTGATTACATGTTGATAAAGCCCTTGGGATGTGTACTCGACTTCCAGGACTATGATGCAGATCATACTAGTGGGGCCTGGGTAGTCCATGAGTACATCCTTGAAATGTTCCTAGTCGAGGGAATATCGAGACGGGGCATCGATATTCCAGAGTAGACTAGCGCATATCTTCTCGACCCATGCGATGGGCGATGGATGATCCCATATCCATTGGTGTTTGACATCGAAGATGGTATGCGGGTGCTCAGTGGAGACTGGGTACACTGAACGGACTCGCCGAGAACTCCCAGATGGTATTATACCTCACGTCAGATGGCAGTTCTCTGGTGACACTGGTACAGCTTAGTCTGTTGACCTGAGATCGTCATAGAGTCTTGTGTGTCTCCCACTATGCTTTGATTTCCACCCTACCACGGCTCTACTGAGTTGTGCAAACAGGTGGTTTTTGGGTACAGTCCCGATTCACATGGAGGCAATGAGCGATAGGAGGGGATTCGTCTCTCCCGGTATTGGGGGTTGATGTTGTGCTATGCTCGACTGGCCATAACAGGAAATCCCTGGCCAGGGTTGCAGTGATATACTGGTAAGTGTTATCAGTAGTTTCACGAATGTTATGGACCCTACGTCGGCATGACTTATCGAGCTATTGGGGTCTGACGTTTACCACCCCTAGGCGAGATATGCGACATATCAGACGAACAGACCGGACCGTACGGTAAGTGTTACTGGTTGGATTTGCAGGAGTGTGAGCGGGCTTGCTCGTCGATCTTCTGATCGCTCAATACCCGGGTGGCCGTTACGTTTAGCAGACCGCTTGCGGCTTGTGGGTGTTTGATATGATCATCATCTGCTGCCGGCGTATTGACGAGTCTTTAGAGTCCTACGCAGAGGTTTCCTAGCTCAAGCGAAACGAAATAGGAGCGCATATGAGATATGTGCGGGACCGAGAATAATGCGTGTATGTGATACCGTATTTCATTCTCGCGATGAATGTGTCGAATGGTTGTATGCGATATAACCTAGTTATCGAATCAAGGATTGATTCGATAAGCCGATACATTGGATACTAGCCGGTTATATGCGATATAGCCGGATCATTGAATCAAGTGTTGATTTAATGATTTAATGTATAATTATATATTTGATATATTACTTTGCATTAACTAGTAATTGTTCACTTTAAATGGATTAACTCACTTGGTTTGTGCACATTGTATATGTGATATATTTTGTGCACATGATTGTATCATGTTTGATGATACATGCAAGCTTAGGTTAGTGTAGAGAATTAAAAAATGGTTAAGTTAGTGGTTAGGGTTTACTTTTATCTCATTCATTTATCTTTTGATTTATCTATTTATTTCTTTTTGGAAAAGATAAAGAGAATGGTGGACTTTTTTTGTTGTTTTGTGGAAAATTCATGAAATGTTGAAATCTTCACCATTCTTGTTCTTTTCCTAAACCTAACCACTAACCCTAACCAAGGTTTATTCTCTACACCTAACTATGGTTACTATCATGATAAGTATCATTTTATTTGATAATTATTATCTTATCATATATCATCTTCTTCTTTCTTCATCTTCTTCTTCAATGAAGAAAGCTTGCTACTCCAATGGCAAGTCATGAAATCTAGTGAGAAATCCAAAACTAAAGTTTACCCACTTCCTATTTCTTCATCCTCTACCTCTTGCCAAGTAGTATAGGGTGTTTCCTTCACAAGTTTTTCTGACTTGGTGAAGTTGGAGCTTGTTCTAGCGATGCCTCGACGTAGATCATCTTCGGCATCGAACCGACGATCAAGCCCGCCCATTCTTCGATGATGCCGACGCTAGAGCCCAAGACAAGATTTGGACAGCGAGGAGACTTCATTGCGGAGCCGTGGAGGTGGTGGACCGGATCTACAAAGGTTGTATGTCCGTTCCCTTAGTTAAAATGTTAACTAGTTCGCTTGTTTCGCCTAAATATCTAGTAAACGATCCGTAGTCGGGTTTGTAGGCACCCGTAAAATTTGATTTGTGCATGTTTGATCACTTGTGAGACTTCACTAGAGTGTCTAGGAACCCTACATTAATCTCCACAAAGCATGTTGTATTTGTAACCCTAACTTGTTATAATATTTTATATCACATATATAATATATTTTGCAACAAAAGAAAATAATACAATTAACATATATCGCATATATATCAATGTATTATCCGGTGAGAAAATGAATCAATAAAGCGAGCTTATGTTAGTTAACGTAATGTAATATATCACACATATAATTATACATTAAATTATCGATTCAACACTTGATCCGACAATCCGGCATATAGCATATAACCGACTAATATAACATGCACCGATTAATCGAATCAACACTTGATCCGATGACCCGACTGTAAGTCCACGTTGCGACCCCCGGTTCTTACGGGGAGGCGGAAACGGTATAAAATCAAAATTTTAACGCAAGAGGCAACATGGACTAAGCAAGGTCGGGATCTTTACCTAAACTAAAACTAGCATACTAAGCTAAAGATATTTAGCTACTCGGATGAAGATGGTTATACCTAAACTTGAACTCCTTCTCTTCAAGCTCCGATGGTGGTTCGATGGCTCCTTCTCGTTGTCTCCGTACGCCGAAGATAGATCCACTTGAAAGCTCCAACCTTTAGCTCCTTCTTCGTTCTTTAAAGAAACTAGTTCACTTGGTTTGCTAAACCTTGTGAACTAGAATGAGTAGAGAGGAAATAGAATGGGATTTTATCTATGGTTCTTGATTCTCAACTCATGAGACAAGAGAACCATAGATCAAGAGAGGGAGCAAGAGGTTGAGGGTGAGAGCAAGAGGAGAGCTCAAGAACAAGAGAGAGAATGAGCAAGAAAGAATGAGCAACTCTTTTGTCTTTCACCCTCTCATAATCCAAAGTGATCATAACTCATCATATCAAAAAAGTCTTATGTGATGGTTAGAAGCAACCATAAGCTTATCATGTCATGCACTCATTTTACTCAAATGA
This sequence comes from Agapanthus africanus, assembly GCA_030015575.1. Taxonomy (NCBI): domain Eukaryota; kingdom Viridiplantae; phylum Streptophyta; class Magnoliopsida; order Asparagales; family Amaryllidaceae; genus Agapanthus; species Agapanthus africanus. Next base: position 650,217,561 of record JASDDO010000019.1, on the reverse strand, counting down.
GCAAGCAAGAAAAAGTCTTTGGCATGAAATGATAACCATGGTTATCATGATGGTCAACTAGTCAAACCTAGTCAACCGGTCAACAAGTCAACAAAAGTCAACAAGTCACCAAAGTCAACAAGTCAACAAAAGTCAACAAGTCAACAACCATATCACCATAATACTTAATTAATATAATAGTTAATCACATATCATATTCTCATTAGGGTTGAGCAAAAAGTCAAAAAGTCAACGGTCAACTGTCAACAACCCTAATGAGAATCCGCTGTCTGTGCCTCCCTGTCAACTGTGCATACACACCCGCATCCGCGTTCCGAGGAACACGAATGCAAACTGGATAAATCCAATCCCATAAGGTACACTAGGATCTGGCTTAAACCAAAGCCCGCTAGTGTAAACTGTCCGGACACTGTACGTGCACAAGTGCACGGATGTGACCGAACCCTGTCGCAAAACCATGCGACCTGTCGCAATACCATGCGACCTCTACTCTTTTGCCTAAAGGCGAAAAGCTTTCAGTGTGGGACTCTAAAGACTCGACACTACGCTGGCAGTGGGTTTAACCACAGACCGCAAGCGGCACTAGCTGTGCGTAACGGTCCCCAGGTAATGCCGACAAGAAGACCGACGAAGCGAAACCCATCTGAACTCCTACTGAGCCTGAGTGTGACATTCTCCGTACAGTCCGGTCTGTTCGTCTGATACATCGCATGGCGGGCCTAGGGGGCGGTAAACGTCAGTCCCCCAATAGCGGTACAAGTCGTGCCGGAGTGAAGCCCAATACACCCTGAGATAACACTGGAAACCTACCAGTATATCTCGTTTGCCCTGGCCAGGGACTACTCGTGTAATGGCTCTCCTAGACACAGCGCGATGTCCACCCCCAATACCGGGAGAGACGAATCCTGTCTAACCGTCACTGCCTCCAAGTGCTTCGGGACTGCACCCAACCACCACCTGTTTGCACGACTCCTTTGAGCCATGGTAGGGTAGTGATCAAAGTACAGTGGGAACACACCCGAGGCGAAGTGACAGTGTCAAGTCAGCGGACTAAGCTGTACTCATGTCACCTGGGAACTGATAACTGACGATAGGTATAATACCAACTAGTCAGTTCCCGACGAGTCCTGTCCAGTGTACCCGTAACCTAACGAGCACCCGCATACTATCCCAAGTACGACGTACTGACGGCTGTGGGACAGACCGTCTCCCACACCCGGATGAGAAGCGCATGCGCTGGTCTACTCCGGAGTATCGATGCCCTGTCTCGATAGTCCTGCGACCAGGGACCTGCATAAGGATGTGCTTATAGATTACCCAGCCCCACTAGTGTGACGGCCATCACATCGCTGGTAATCAAGCAAAGATCCTAAGGGCTCTACTAATGTGTATAGGCGATATACAAAAATAAACACATGTACACATTGAAGTAGAAACAAACCAAGTAGCATACTACTATTTTGAGCAAGATTGTACATACAAGGTGAATATCCCAAGCATCCATTAAGTAATATACAAACTAGTATGATACAGTAATGGCCTCTAGGGCATATACACTAACAATCTCCCACTTGCACTAAGGCCATGTACTGGCGTATCGAAGACCTATCATCTCGATCAGCCGCTCGAACTGAGTCTGGGGCAGGGCCTTGGTGAATGGATCTGCAGTGTTATCTTCTGAAGCGACTCTCCGAACCTCGATCTCCTGGCGATCTACGATCTCCCTGATCAGGTGATACCGCCTCAAGATGTGCCTGGATCTCTGATGGGACCTGGGTTCCTTCGCTAAAGCTATAGCCCCGTTGTTGTCGCAATACAGAGGTATTGGATCAACAATGGACGGAACCACCTGAAGTTCTTTCAGGAACTTCCTCATCCAGACAGCTTCTTTTGCGGCATCAGATGCAGCGATGTATTCCGCTTCCATCGTCGAGTCTGCAACGGTTTCTTGTTTGGAACTCTTCCAACACACCGCCCCTCCATTGAGGGTAAAGACAAAACCCGACATGGACTTGGAATCATCCTTGTCACTCTGGAAGCTGGAGTCAGCAAAGGCCTCGATCTGGAGGTCTTTTCCGCCATACACCAAGAACATCTCCTTAGTCCTTCTCAGGTACTTGAGAATGTTCTTTACCGCTATCCAGTGTTTCTCCCCTGGGTTAGACTGATACCGGCTTACCACACTCAGTGCATAAGCTACATCCGGTCTGGTACACAACATCGCATACATTATAGAGCCTACCGCAGAAGCGTAGGGTATAATAGACATGCGATCCCTCTCCAAATCAGTCTTGGGAGACATCTCTTTAGAGAGGGTGATCCCGTGACAAGCCGGCAGGTTACCGCGCTTGGAATCTTCCATACTGAATCTTTTCAGCACGGTGTCGATGTACCTGGACTGAGAAAGTCCTAATATCCTCTTGGATCTGTCACGGTAGATCCGGATACCCAGAATGTATGAGGCATCACCCAGGTCGTTCATGGAGAACCTGTGTGACAAGAACCCCTTGACAGATTGTAGCATAGGAATGTCATTTCCTATTAAGAGAATGTCATCCACGTATAAAACGAGGAATACTACAGTTCTCGCTACAAATCTACTATAGATGCATGGTTCATCTGGATTTTTGATAAAGCCAAATTCTTTGACCGTCTCATCAAAGCAGATGTTCCAACTCCGCGATGCCTGCTTTAGTCCATAGATGGACTTAAGCAACTTGCACACCTTTCCGCTGCTCCCACTCTAAATGAAACCCTCTGGCTGGTCCATATAGACACACTCCTCTAAATTTCCATTTAGAAAAGCTGTTTTTACGTCCATTTGCCAGATCTCATAATCGTGGAAGGCAGCAATGGCAAGAAGGATCCGAATGGATTTCAGCATGGCTACTGGAGAAAAGGTTTCGTCGTAGTCCAAGCCAGGTCTTTGACGAAAACCCTTTGCTACCAGCCTAGCTTTATAGGTCTCAACCTGTCCATCTACACCAATCTTCCTTTTGAAGATCCACTTGCATCCTACGGGTTTTACCCCGTCTGGAGCAATGTCCAACGTCCATACCTTGTTGGTGTACATGGACTCCATTTCGGTCCGCATTGCATCCAGCCATTTCACTGAGTCAACGCTCTGAACGGCCTGCTGGAAGCTAGTAGGCTCATCATAATCTATGATGCAATCCTCTCTATCCCCGTCTATGAGAAAACCGTAGTATCTCTCGGGCGGATGAGACTGCCTACTACTCCTGCGGAGTGGCGCAGGAATGTCCTGTTCTGTTGAACCCTCTGGTTCCACTAAGCTTTCAGTAACAGTCTGTGGTTCTGGAACTTCTTCCAGTTCTATTGTGCTCCCACTTATCTGGGTTTCCAAAAACTCAGTTTCCAAGAAGCGGGCATGCTGAGAAACAAAAACCTTTTGTTCTTCAGCGGAATAGAAAAAATACCCCCTGGAGTTCCTTGGGTATCCCACAAACTTACACTGTACTGAACGTGCCTCAAGATTGTCCGCATGCTGCTTTTTTACAAAAGCTGGACATCCCCATACCTTGAGATACTTTAGACAGGGTTTCTTCCCAGTCCACATCTCATATGGGGTGGTAGGCACAGTCTTGGTGGGAGGCTTGTTCAAGAGATACGCAGCTGCTTCTAGTGCATATCCCCAGAATGATCGCGGTAACTCAGCGTTACTCATCATGGACCGAACCATATCCAATAGGGTTCGGTTCCGTCTCTCCGATACACCATTATGTTGCGGAGTGTATGGAGGAGTAAGCTGAGAGAGAATACCATTCTCTTTTAAGTAATTCAGGAATTCGGCACTTAAGTATTCTCCACCTCGATCCGATCTTAGAATCTTAATACTTTTGCCGGTCTGTTTCTCTACTTCATTCTTATACTCCTGGAATTTTCCAAAGGCCTCGGACTTATGTTTCATTAAGAAGACATAACCGTACCTTGAGAAGTCATCCGTAAAAGTAATGAAGTAAGAATGTCCGCTTCGGGCATGTGTAGACATTGGACCGCACACGTCACTGTGTACAAGTCCCAAGAGCTCGCTCGCTCTTACTCCTTGTCCAGTAAACGGAGTCTTTGTCATCTTTCCTTTGAGACAAGATTGACAAGTGGCATACGATTGATATTCGAACGCATTCAAATATCCTTCTGTATGTAACTTAGTCAACCTTCTCTCATTGATGTGACCCAATCTACAATGCCATAAGAAAGTCTGATTTAGTTCTGGAGACTTTCTTTTGTGTGTATTCTGGACGTTGAAAATCTGTGGTTGGTTTAACACGTATATACCATTACTCAATGTACCTGACCCAATCAAAACTTGATTAAGGTGAATGTTTACAACATTACTTACAAACGCAAATTCATAACCTTCTTTAGAAACTAAAGATACAGAAATGATATTACAAGTTGCGTTGGGTACAAAAAAGCAATTACGCAAAACCAAAACATGTCCATCTGACATTCCCAGGTGATAGTCCCCCACGGCTTTAGCATCCATGCTAGCTCCGTTTGCAACTCTGAGGGTCATGTCACCTGCCTTCAAAACCCTACGGTTTCTCAACGCCTGCAAAGAATTACAGATATGAGATCCTGATCCGGTATCCAATACCCAGGAAGTAGAGTTTATTGAAAGACAGTTTTCAATAACATACACACCTGAAGCTGAAGCTGCAACCTGCTTCAATTCCTGTGTTCTGGCCTTCCAGGCCCTGCAATCATTCTTCCAGTGTCCTTTCTTATGACAATAGAAGCATTCTTCCTTATCCACAAGCTTCCCCGCTATCTTTGTTGCTTTACCTTTTCCCTTCGTATCCACTTTACTAACACCGCCCCTTGGTTTGGCGGGGGCCTTCTTCTTCTTTCCCTTGGCTTTCGCCTTGGACCTAGAAGAAGATGATCCTCCTACAAACAAAGTGGATGTATCCCTACCTTTCTGTAGGGTGCCCTCTGCGCTCCTCAGCATGTTGAGGAGCTCTGATAGTTCAACCTCTTTTTCTTGTAGGTTGAAGTTCAGTATAAACTGGGCGTAAGTGGAAGGAAGGGACTGGAGAACTATATCCGTATATAGCTCACTCTCCAATATGATCCCTAGGTCAGCGAGCTCCTCAATGTAGCCGATCATCTTTAGCACGTGCTCGGCTACTGATGATCCGACGGCCATTCTTGTCGAGAATAACTTTTTCGACGCTTCGTATCTTGCGATACGTGATTGCTCTCCATACAGTTCTTTTGTATGGAGCAATATGGATTCCATGTCCATATTCTCATGCCTCCTCTGATGTTCGTTGTCCATCGAGGCAAGCAGGAGGCACTTGGCCTTCGCGCTATCAATCTCCCAAGTCTTGCGGATTTCCTTATCCGCGACACTGGAAGTTGGACCAGGGACAGGGGGAGCTTTGGTGGTAAGAAGATACCCCAGCTTGTCATAAGTGATTGCTATCTTGACATTCCTGAGCCAATCTTTGTAGTTTGGCCCTGTCAGTTTGTTTTTATCTAGGAGTAACTTAAGTCCAGTCATGTTGATTGGTCGCTGCAATTAGGAGAGAGAAGAAGAAACACTCAGCATGATGCTCTTGCAAGTTTAGAGTGGTTTTTAGTTTGTCTAAACAGGATGGCTCCCACTGTTTCTCGAATCCCTCCTCAAACCATAAAGGAAGAATTAGTCAGGATCAATCCCACCGTACAATACTTGCTTAACCGTTCAGCCAGGCCGGTGTCGGTACTTCGAGGGAGGTTTTCCAACGCTTTCGCGAAGTTCCTTAATTAGAGAACCTCTTTTCCCTGGGGGCGTAGCCCCGCTAACACCTTTCTAGGCACCTACTAGGTTTATAGCATTGATCGTTAAGTGAGAAATTTCCCGAGGAGTAGCATATACTCACAGTAGGATCGGGATCCAAATATCATCGCGTGACGAAACTGAAGGAATCCTACCAGAATCATCACACTCCAAATGGTATGCAAATCTAGCAAGTTTCAGTACTTATGAAACTCCCGATGTGGATTTTTGCCCCATGCTCTTATGACCTTGACGAAGGTCAACAAATCATAAGTCACATGTCAAGTTCTGCCCGTCATTATCCAGGTTAATTTGAATCCACCCGTATATACCCTTGACGAAGGTCAACAAGGTAATGCGAATGTCCCAAACCAACGCATCTATCTATGCTACATATGAATACCCAATAGCTACCAATCACTATGCCTTGACGAAGGTCAACAAACACAGCTTGAATACTATTGAATATTCATACGAAACGACGGAGGGCTACGAATGGTTTTGGCAAAACCGTGAACGTAGTGAACTTGATTTGGTCGATGGAACGAGATAGCTTTTAAAAGGAGTGGCTCAAGCTCCGCATTTAAAAGTTGGTTTTGAAAAGAACCGAGTGGTTTTTCGAAAGTGTTCCAACGACTTTAACTTGGTTTATTATCTTGCATTAGTTCTTTTAATGCGTGATATTCTTGCATTAGTTCTTTTAATGCGTCCCATCATTTAATCCTACCATTGCAGAAAACAACCAAAATATGACGTACGCTTATGCCATTCGCATTCGCCACGGGGCCCCGTCATTACCCGTTAGGTTACTTAACTAACGACAGAGCGGGGGCTGGGCTAGCGCGTCTGTAAAACATAAGCAACGCCTAAATAATATCATATATAGATATACTGCAATGATAAACATTTCAGATCACAGATAAATACATTGGATATACTAGGAATCTGTAATTTGTACGAGCCTGTAACAAAAACAGATTACACGGTCGCGGTGAATAGCCAATACCCCACCCAAGACCCCTACGGGTGCGGCAAAATACCCGCCAAGTACCCGAAGCGTAGCAACCTCCCTCATCTCCATGAGTAGGCCACTCGACACTTCGGCATACCCGGTAGTTTGTGCACCCCTCCATGGGTCTATCCTAGGAGCAAAAACAGTAAAAAGAAATTATACAATGACGGCTACAACCCCGACCCGGTTGTGCGGCCATACAAATAATTATTACATCAATTTACAAATTTACATGAATTGCAAGAAAAGAAAACTCTCGTCTCACAACCCCCGGCTATTCACCCGCGACAATCCAACATATTTATATACACATTCCAGCACATTACAGATCATGTATAACCCCGACTAATCGACTTATAGCGATTAGCCGACGTTCAATACATGCAAACATCACAGATATAACCATCATAGTCAAAGTGCAGTGAAGTTCGGAAAAATACGGAATTATAGGACCCCAAAAGGAAATTTCTTTTCTGGAAAATCTGGGCACATATAATATATTCCAAAAATCCCAAAACCAACACAGACACACACTGCACGAAAAACGATGCATAGAAGACGACAAAGCGCGGCGCTTCCGCGGCGGATGCCTAGCTCACGCGGCAGAAGGGCGGCGGTTTGGACGAATTACTGTATCGTTTTTCTTGGGTGTTCACACAAAACCCTGAGCCGAATTTAGGAGTATAAAGTTTTTCATTTTGACCAGAAAAAATTTCAACAGAAACTCAGATTTTGTAAAAGTTTGGTTTTTGGATTTTTCCGGTTCCGAACTTCGTTACACTTCACTACCAAGCTAGTTTAAGTTTAGTTAGGCTCTGATACCACTGTAAGTCCACGTTGCGACCCCCGGTTCTTACGGGGAGGCGGAAACGGTATAAAATCAAAATTTTAACGCAAGAGGCAACATGGACTAAGCAAGGTCGGGATCTTTACCTAAACTAAAACTAGCATACTAAGCTAAAGATATTTAGCTACTCGGATGAAGATGGTTATACCTAAACTTGAACTCCTTCTCCTCAAGCTCCGATGGTGGTTCGATGGCTCCTTCTCGTTGTCTCCGTACGCCGAAGATAGATCCACTTGAAAGCTCCAACCTTTAGCTCCTTCTTCGTTCTTTGAAGAAACTAGTTCACTTGGTTTGCTAAACCTAGTGAACTAGAATGAGTAGAGAGGAAATAGAATGGGATTTTATCTATGGTTCTTGATTCTCAACTCATGAGACAAGAGAACCATAGATCAAGAGAGGGAGCAAGAGGTTGAGGGTGAGAGCAAGAGGAGAGCTCAAGAACAAGAGAGAGAATGAGCAAGAAAGAATGAGCAACTCTTTTGTCTTTCACCCTCTCATAATCCAAAGTGATCATAACTCATCATATCAAAAAAGTCTTATGTGATGGTTAGAAGCAACCATAAGCTTATCATGTCATGCACTCATTTTACTCAAATGAGCAAGCAAGAAAAAGTCTTTGGCATGAAATGATAACCATAGTTATCATGATGGTCAACTAGTCAAACCTAGTCAACCGGTCAACAAGTCAACAAAAGTCAACAAGTCACCAAAGTCAATAAGTCAACAAGTCAACAACCATATCACCATAATACTTAATTAATATAATAGTTAATCACATATCATATTCTCATTAGGGTTGAGCAAAAAGTCAAAAAGTCAACGGTCAACTGTCAACAACCCTAATGAGAATCCGCTGTCTGTGCCTCCCTGTCAACTGTGCATACACACCCGCATCCGCGTTCCGAGGAACACGAATGCAAACTGGATAAATCCAATCCCATAAGGTACACTAGGATCTGGCTTAAACCAAAGCCCGCTAGTGTAAACTGTCCGGACACTGTACGTGCACAAGTGCACGGATGTGACCGAACCCTGTCGCAAAACCATGCGACCTGTCGCAATACCATGCGACCTCTACTCTTTTGCCTAAAGGCGAAAAGCTTTCAGTGTGGGACTCTAAAGACTCGACACTACGCTGGCAGTGGGTTTAACCACAGACCGCAAGCGGCACTAGCTGTGCGTAACGGTCCCCAGGTAATGCCGACAAGAAGACCGACGAGGCGAAACCCATCTGAACTCCTACTGAGCCTGAGTGTGACATTCTCCGTACAGTCCGGTCTGTTCGTCTGATACATCGCATGGCGGGCCTAGGGGGCGGTAAACGTCAGTCCCCCAATAGCGGTACAAGTCGTGCCGGAGTGAAGCCCAATACACCCTGAGATAACACAGGAAACCTACCAGTATATCTCGTTTGCCCTGGCCAGGGACTACTCGTGTAATGGCTCTCCTAGACACAGCGCGATGTCAACCCCCAATACCGGGAGAGACGAATCCTGTCTAACCGTCACTGCCTCCAAGTGCTTCGGGACTGCACCCAACCACCACCTGTTTGCACGACTCCTTTGAGCCGTGGTAAGGTAGTGATCAAAGTACAGTGGGAACACACCCGAGGCGAAGTGACAGTGTCAAGTCAGCGGACTAAGCTGTACTCATGTCACCTGGGAACTGATAACTGACGATAGGTATAATACCAACTAGTCAGTTCCCGACGAGTCCTGTCCAGTGTACCCGTAACCTAACGAGCACCCGCATACTATCCCAAGTACGACGTACTGACGGCTGTGGGACAGACCGTCTCCCACACTGGGATGAGAAGCGCATGCGCTGGTCTACTCCGGAGTATCGATGCCCTGTCTCGATAGTCCTGCGACCAGGGACCTGCATAAGGATGTGCTTATAGATTACCCAGCCCCACTAGTGTGACGGCCATCACATCGCTGGTAATCAAGCAAAGATCCTAAGGGCTCTACTAATGTGTATAGGCGATATATAAAAATAAACACATGTACACATTGAAGTAGAAACAAACCAAGTAGCATACTACTATTTTGAGCAAGATTGTACATACAAGGTGAATATCCCAAGCATCCATTAAGTAATATACAAACTAGTATGATACAGTAATGGCCTCTAGGGCATATACACTAACACCGACTATATCACATATACCCGACCGATATCATATATCGCGAGAATAGAATACGGTATCTCATATCGTATTATTCTCGGTCCCGCACATATCACATATATGCTCCTACTCCGTTTTTTCCTGAGATAGGAAACCTCTGTGTAGGACTCTAAAGAATCATCAATACGCCGGCAGTAGGTGATGATCATATCAAACACCCACAAGCTGCAAGTGGTCAGCTAAATGTAACAGCAACCCAGGTATTGAGCGATCAGAAGATCAACAAGCAAGACTGTACATTCTCCTGTGAATCCAATCGGTAACACTCCCGTACAGTCCGGTCTCTTCGTCTGATATGTTGCATATCTAGTCTAGGAGTGGTAAACGTCAGACCCCAGTAACCGATAAGTCGTGTCGATGTAAGTCTCATAACGGGTCGAGAAACTACCGATAACACTTACCAGTAAATCTCCATATCATCCCTGTCCAGGGACTTCCAGTTATAGCCAATCGAACACAGGACAACATCAACTCGCTATACCGGGAGAGACGAAACCCCTCCTATCACTCATTGCCTCCATGTAATTCAGGACTGTACCCAAAAGCCACCATTTTGCACGCCCTCTTGGACGTGGTAAGGTGGAAATCAAAGCACAGTGGGAATCACACAAGACTTTATGACGATCTCGGGTCTACAGACTAACCTGTACCAGTGTCACCGGAGAACTGCTATCTGACGATAGGTATAATACCATCCAGGATTTCTCGGCGAGTCCGTTCAGTGTACCCAGTCTCCACTGAGCACCCGTACACCATCTTTGAGGTCCAACACCAATGGATATGGGATCATCCATCGCCCATCATATGGGTCAAGATGCGTGTACGCTGGTTTACTCTAGAGTATTGATGCCCTGTCTCGATACACGCTCGAGTAGGAACAGTTATAGGATGTACTCGTTGACTAACCTAGCCCCACTTGTATGATCTCATCATAGTCCCAGTAGTCGAGTACATATCTTAGGGGTTTATCAACACATGATCACAAAACATTATTCGTTAACATGTTAAGATAAAGTGAAAACAGATAGCATACTTTCATATCGAGCAAAAAAGTCCTCTATATATATATCCAAGCATCCATTATAATATACATCACATGTACAACAATGGCCTCTAGGGCATACATATAACTAACAATCTCCCACTTGCACTAAGGCCAGCTGTTGTAGTATCTCATACCCAACATCCCGAAGAGTCTCTCAAATTGTATATGAGGAATGACCTTTGTGAGTGGATCCGCAGTGTTGTCCTTCGTATCAACTCTCCTGACCCCGATCTCCCGGCGATCAACTATCTCCCGGATCAGGTGATACCGCCTTAGAATATGATTGGACTTTTGATGGGACCTGGGTTCCTTGGACAAAGCCACAGCTCCATTGTTATCACAATACAGAGGTATTGGATACTAAATGGATGGAACCACACCAAGTTCAGTGATGAACTTCTTTATCCAGATAGCCTCTTCGGCAGCATCATTGGCAGCGATGTATTTATCCTCCATCTTCGAGTCTGCCACGGTTTCCTATTTGGAACTCTTCCAACAAACCGCCCCTCCATTTAGGGTAAAGACAAATCCCGAGTGCGACTTTGAGTCATCCTTATCACTCTGGAAGCTCGAATCGGTAAAGGACTCTACCTGGAGTTCTCCGTTACCATACACCAAGAACAACTCTTTAGTCCTTCTCAAGTACTTGAGTATGTTCTTCACAGCTGTCCAGTGATTCTCTCCAGGATCTTCTTGATACCTACTCAATACACTCAGTGAGTATGCTACATCGGGTCTGGTACATAACATCGCGTACATGATAGAGCCTACTGCCGAAGCATAGGGTATCCCTTGCATGCGAGTTCTTTCCAAATTAGTCTTGGGAGACATCTCTTTGGAGAGAGTGAGTCCAGAGATCGTGGGTAAATTCCTACGCTTGGATTCTTTCATACTAAACCTCTTTAGTATGGTATCAATGTACGTGGATTGGGACAATCCCAGTATCCTTCTAGATCTATCTCTATAGATCTTAATTCCTAAAATGCAGGAGGCATCACCTAGATATTTCATTGAGAATCTATGTGATAAGAAGAGCTTGACCGAGTGCAGCATAGGAATATCATTTCCTATCAAGAGTATGTCATCCACGTACAATACGAGGAAGACAACCTTACTCTCTGCCACTTTTTTGTATATACAAGGTTCATCTATATTTTTAATGAAGTCAAACTCTTTGACTACAACATCAAAACAGATGTTCCAACTCCACGATGCCTGCTTTAACCCGTAGATGGATTTAAGCTGCTTGCACACCTTTCCGCTGCTCCCACTGTCTACGAAGCCCTCTGGCTGAGTCATGTACACGCACTCCTCTAAATCACCATTTAGAAAGGCGGTCTTAACATCCATTTGCCAGATTTCGTAGTCATGGTATGAAGCAATGGCAAGTAAGATCCGGATGGACTTAAGCATAGCCACTGGAGAAAAGGTTTCGTCATAATCCACACCTGGTCCTTGACGAAAACCCTTTACAACAAGTCTAGCTTTGTAAGTCTCAACTTTTCCATCTACACCAAGTTTCTTCTTAAAGATCCATTTGCTCCTAATGGGTTTTATCCCTTCAGGAGCAACTTCCAAAGTCCATACTTTGTTGGTGTACATGGATTCCATCTCAGATCGCATTGCATCCAGCCATTTCATAGAGTCACCACTCGTGATGGCCTGCTCGAAACTAGTCCGGTCATCATCTTCCATGATGCAATCCTCCCTCCCACCATCGATGAAAAAACCGTAGTATCTCTTAGGTGGATGAGGAACCCTACTAGATTGGCGGAGCGGCTGAGGTTCGTTGGGAACCACTGAATCCTCTGGTTCCAATAAATCATCAGTCGTAGTTTGTGCTGCTGGAACTTCTTCTAGCTCTACCTCTTCGCCACTAATTTCGTTTACAAGAAATTCCTTTTCTAAAAAGGTGGCATATTGAGAAACAAACACCTTTTGTTCCTCACCGTGGTAGAAGATATATCCATAGGAATCTTTTGGATATGTTGGAGATAGTGCCCTCAGAGTCAATTATTGGATCACAGGCACGTGATTGCAATGATTAAGGGAGGACCTATACCGGTGGGACAATCTTACTCAAGATGATAGTATGCTATCTGGTTTATCTTTATCATCGTGTACTGTTTTAGGTGACCTTACAGGTCGCTATTACACGTTGATAGAGCCCCTAGGATTCTTGTTTGACTACCAGCAGTATGAGGGCGATCATATACGTGGGAGCTGGGGTCTATAAGCACATCCTTAAAAGGTCCCTAGTCGTGGAAGTTTCGAGACAGGGTATCGATACTCCAGAGTAGACTAGTGTATACAGTCGAGACCCCAACGAGGGGCGGTGGCCGGTCTCACAAGCCACTGGTGTCAGTTGGTTCACCTAAGATGTATACAGGTGCTCATTAGGTTATGAGTACACCGGACAGGACTCACCGGGAACATACTAGTTGGTCTTATACCTGACATCAGATAGCAGTTCTTTGGTGACATGTGTACAGGTTAGTTCATCGACCTGAGATCGTCATTTGTCTCGTTTGAGTTCCCACTGTACTTTGATTACTACCCAACCACGCTCAAAGGAGTTGTGCAAACAGGTTTTAGTTGGGTACAGTCCTGAGCCATATAGAGGTAGTGAGCGAATCTTCAGGGGTTCGTCTCTCCCGGTATTGGGGGTGAGGTCGCGTTGTGTCTAAGAGAGCCATTACACGAAGTCCTTGGCCAAGGCAGGAGATTTATTGGTAGGTATTCCAGTAATATCTCAGGGTGTTCTGGACTACACTCCGACACGACTTGTACCGCTTTTGGGGGTCTGACTTTTACCAACCCCCTAGGCCCGCCATGCGATGCTTATAGACGAACGGACCGGACTGTACGGATATTGTCACTGACAGGCTCAGTAGGGTGTCAGGATGAGTTCGCTCATCGACGTCCCTTTTGGTCAATACCTGGTAGCCCGTTACGTATGGATAATACCTCTGACGTGCTAGTAGTTAAATCCACAGCCAAAGTATTGACGAGTCTTTAGAGGACCCCACAGACCGTTTTCTCAAGTTTCGGGCGAAACGCTGTAGAGGTCGTATGGAGATATGGCAGGGTTCGATCATATACGTGCGGTATTGCACGGATCATGATCGGACGGATAATACTAGCGGGCTTTAGTTTAAGCCGGATCCTAGTATTTTACAGTGTAGATTTTGTCTCATTGCATTTGTATTCAGTGGGAATACAAATGTGGGTATGTATATACAGTCGCGGGGTTTTCCTGTAATTTATTACGGGATCAGTTTTCTGAAGTTGCCAGTTTGCATTCCGTTTCGGCCAGTTTTCCTTTGTTCTTTCACGGCCGGACTTTTATGATGGAGGGGCTAATTTGCAAATGTGCAAATTAGTTTTGTGGAGGGGGTTATTTGTATATGTGGCTTCATGATGGTTCTTTGCATCATGAGAATCCTTTTTCAACACTTGGTTTGCATTAATGGTGATGGGGTTTGATTAGGATTTGATAGGATTTTGATGTGAGATAATTTGATCATTATCTTCACATATTGGTATATGCCTTTTCTCTCTCTCCTTATTCTTGATCAAGGGGCCGACCACACAAAAGAGAGGGAGGGGTTCATTTTCTTGATGTGGGAAATTCTTCTTCTCATTTGATTTTACACCAATGTTCCAAAAGCTCATCTCCTCTTGTTCATTATTATCTTCTCCATCAAATGACAACTTCATAACCCCATTGAGATAAAGCTACTACACTTAGCCTACAACATTTCTTGGGCACGTCGGCTTGCCAACTTCGTGCGCGAGTTGCCTCGGTCCAGAGGTGGGAGCCCGTAAAAGAACCCGGCGATGTGGTGCCCGTTCCGACGAGGAGATGAAGACCGGAGGTTCCGCGAGGAGATCGGAGTGGAGGCCGAAGACCGAAGGACACGGATCACTCGGTATAGCTTCCTTCCCATTTTCTATTTTGTTAGAGTTAGGTTAATGGCCCGATCCGGGATTTTTGTGCGCGGTGGTGCCGGTTTCTAAGTTCTAGAAAAGTTTCGTTTCCGCATTCCGGCGTCGGATTGACCGCCGGGGCGCCGCCGTGCGCTTACAGGATATCCCACAAACTTACATAGACCTAATCTTGCCTCGAGCTTGTCCGGATTTTTCTTTTTAACATAGTCCGGACAACCCCATATCTTAACTCGTTTAAGAGATGGTCTCTTCCCATTCCAAATCTCATATGGAGTGGTAGGCACTGATTTAGTTGGAACTCTATTCAATAGGTATGCGGCCGTCTCCAGCGCATAACCCCAAAAGGAAATAGGTAACTCAGCGGTGCTCATCAAAGAGTTCACCTTATCCAATAGGGTGCGATTCCCCCACTCCGATATGCCGTTGTGCTGTGGGGTATAGGGAGGAGTAAGCTGTGAGAGAATCCTATTCTCTTTTAGATAATCCCGGAACTCATTGCTCAAGTATTCTCCTTCTCAATCAGATCGAAGGATTTTAATACTTTTACCCGTTTGGTTCTCTACTTCGTTCTTATATTCTCTGAATTTCTCAAAAGCTTCAGACTTGTGTTTCAACAGGAACACATGTCCGTATCTTGAGAGATCGTCAGTGAATGTAATGAAGTACGAAGAACCATTCCTGGCATGTGTAGACATGGGACCGCATACATCACTATGTATCCGTCCCAACAGTTCTGTAACTCTTTCTTCGTGTCCACTAAACGGAGTTTTGGTCATTTTGCCTTTGAGACATGAATGGCAAGTTTCATAAGATGATAATTCGAACGGATTCAAATATCCATCCTTATGCAACTTAGCTAGTCGTGTCGCATTGATATGACCTAGTCTACAATGCCACAAGAAGGATTCGTTCATTTCTGAAATTTTCTCTTGTGTGTGTTTTGTACATTAAGGACTGTAGTTTGATTGAGAACGTATATGCCATTAAATAACGAACCTGATCCAATCAACTTTTGATTTAGGAATATGTTCATAACATTATCCTGTACTACAAGATTACATCCTTCTTTACTCAATAAAGAAACTGATATAATATTGCATATCATGCTCGGAATGTAATAGCATTCGTTCAGAATCAATGTATTACCATTTGGCAACACAAGGTGATATTCGCCAACAGCTTTGGCTGCAACATTTGCACCATTCCCAACCCTTACGGAATGATCACCCTCTCCCAGTTCCCTACCTTTTCGTAGCCCATGTAACATATTACATATATGGGATCCTGATCCGGTATCTAATACCCAGGACGTAGAGCGAACTGAGAAATAGTTCTCGATAACTAACACACCTGAAGAAGATGCATCAACATGCTTATTCTTTGTTTGGGCGGTGTGTGAATTCTGGTATTCCCCTATTTCATGTTCAGTCTTATAACAATTATAAGAAAGAACGGAACCAATGTTCCCCTGCTCAGTATAATAAGCTGGTTCGGTCAATACATCCATATTATTATCTTGATTAAGGTCTGACATGGTCGCTACCGGGAGAGAGAGAGAAGAAAACACTTTAGCGTGCGCTTTTGCAAGATTATATTGGTTATTATCTTATCTAATCAGGATGGCTCCCACTGTTTTAATCAAATCTTCCTTCAAACCCTAAAAGGTAAGATTAGCCGGGATTAATTACACCTTACTAGTTCGTCAATCTTTCAGCCAGATCAGTGTTGGTACTTTGAGGGAGGTTCCCCGTGCTTTCGCACGGACCTAATTAAAATAAACCTCGTTTTCCTAGAGGAATAACCCCGTTAACACCTTTCTAGACAACTACTTGATTGGCTAATTGTCCTGTGTAAAACTCTCCCAGGAGTAACTCTTACTCGCAGTAGGTATCGGGATCCAACTATATGATAGAAGGTATGCAATCTCATTGCAAATTTCAACACTTTGAAATTACCGATAATGCTTTTATCCCTAGTGACTTATGACCTTAACTATGGTCAATAAACCATAAGCACTAGTCAAGTTCTATCTGTCATTTCTTGATTAATTTAGACCCACCCATATGACCCTTAACTATGGTCAACAAAGTCATATGACTGTCCTAATTAATCACATCATATGTTATATAGCAAAACATCACTCAGCTACCGTACACTGCGCCTTAAGTATGGTCAACAAACGCAGCACGAATACTAAGTACTCTATTTCTTAAAATGACGGAGGGTTACGCAGGTTTTTCAGAAAACCATATGCGTAATGAACTTGATATCGTTGTAGAAACAAGTGATTTTGAAAAGGAGTGTTTTTTAGGCATTTCTAGTTTTGCTAAAGAGGTCACTCCCGGTGAAGGGATCTCGTCTCTTTCCTCATCGAATAAGGTGCAGGATATTTCATAAATACCGCTGCACAAAGCAAGAACTATAGAAGCAATCAAAAACTAAACCGTGAGTTTGTAGCATCTGCCAGTTTTGCTAAAGAGGTCACTCCCGGTGAAGGGATCTCGGCTCTTTCCTAATCGAATAAGGTGCAGGGTATATCATATATACCACTGTGCAAAGCAAAACTGTAGCTACCCTTTTTATAAAGTTTTGATTCTACAACATCTTTTAGGTTTCTTTTCTTTTATTAATCTCATTAATAAATCCCATCATTTAAGCTTCCTAAGTGTAAGGTTACTAGGCACTCTCACAAGGGTCTATAAGGCATCAACCATGCCCGATTTAAAATTTAGACGTGCCGAACAACCCTAACCAAGATTTTTAAACTAGAGATTAGGCGAAACAAAGCATGTTAAACACTTTAACCTCTAAGAGATAGGGATTACAACCTTTGTAGTCCGTTCCTTCACTTCTAAAGCTCCGTGTTGTGGTCCCTTCGCTGCGATCATCAAGTTCTCGAACTCTAGAGAGGCTCCACGAAGAGAAAGATGCATGCTTGCTTCCGATCTTCGATAACTAAGATGATCTACCTTGAAGTTTCTTTAACACAAGCTCTCACTCACTAAATGAAGTGAACACCCTAATCTAATTGGCAGGAATAGATTAGGATGATGAAGTAAGAATTTAGTTCTCATTTGTTTTCGATTTCTCACTCATTTTCATCACCTTCGAAAAAGCTTGAAATCTTTTCAAGCAAGAAGAAGAAGAAGAAGATCCAAATCCTTTTGTGATGAATAATGAAAAGTGTGTGAGGTTAGAAATGCAACCATGGGTTAAGAATGAAGTCTTAACCCATGTAGAGAGTTAACTATGGTGAAGGGTTGGGTTGGGTTAAGCAAATATCTACACAAAATATCCAAAGTCAAAGTCAAAGCTTCAAGAAGCTTCTTGAAAGCTTCAAGAAGCTTCTTGAAAGCTTCAAGAAGCTTCTTGAAAGCTTCATGCAAGCTTAACCCTAATCCAAACCATAACCACATTTAATCTCTATAAAACATATTACATTGATAACCATAACATGTTACAATATTATATATCACATATACAATATTTATTGTAACAAAATAAAATAATACAATTAACATATATCGCATATATATCAATGTATTACCCGAGTGAGAAAAAGAATCCTTTAGTGAGCATATATTAGTTAATGTAATTTAATATATCAAATATATAATTATACATTAAATTATCGAATCAACATCTTGATCCGATAATCCGGCTATTTCATAAATAACCGACTAATATAATCTGTATCAGTTCATCGAATCAACATTTGATCCGATGACCCGGCTATATCACATAAACTCGGTCGATATCTCATATCGCGAGAATCTAATACGGTATCACATACACGTATTGTTCTCGGTCCCGCACATATCACATATGTGCTCCTACTCCGTTTTGCATGAGCCAGGAAACCTCTGTGTAGGACTCTAAAGAATCGTCAATACGCCGGCAGTAGGTGATGATCATATCAAACACCCACAAGCTGCAAGCGGTCAGCTAAACGTAATAGCCACCCAGGTATTAAGCAATCAGAAGATCAACGAGCAAGCCTGCTCACACTCCTGCGAATCCAATCAGTAACACTTACCGCACAGTCCGGTCTGTTCGTCTGATATGTCGCATATCTCGCCTAGGAGTGGTAAACGTCAGACCCCAGTAGCTTGATAAGTCATGTCGATTTGAGGTCTATAACAGTTTGAGAAACTAATGAAAACACTTACCAGTAAATCTCAGCAACCCTGGCCAGAGATTTCCAGTTATAGCCAATCGAACACAGCGCAACATCAACTCCCTATACCGGGAGAGACGAATCCCCTCTTATCACTCATTGCCTCCATGTGATTCGGGACTGTACCCAAAAGCCACCTTTTTGTACGCCATCTTGGACGTGGTATGATGGAAATCAAAGCATAGTGGGAATCACACAAGACTCTATGACGATCTCGGGTCTACAAACTAACCTGTACCAGTGTTACCAGAGAACTGCCATCTGACGTGTGGTGTAATACCATCTGGGAGTTCTCGGCGAGTCCGTCCAGTGTACCTAGTCTCCACTGAGCACCCATACACCATCCTTGATGTCAAACACCGATGGATATGGGATCATCCATCGTCCATCATATGGGTCAAGATGCGTATACACTAGTCTACTCTGGTGTATCGATGCCCTGTCTCGATACACCCTCGACTAGGAACAGTTATAGGATGTACTCGTCGACTACCGTGGCCCCACTAGTATGATCTCATCATAGTCCCATCAGTCGAGTACATATCCTAAGGGCTTTATCAACATGTAACATAGAGATAATCAGAGTACATGTTAAGATAAAGTACAACCAGATAGTATACTATCATGTCGAGCAAGAAAGTCCTCCTTATATATGTCCAAGCATCTATTACAATATACATCATATGTACAGTAATGGCCTCTAGGGCATACATATAACTAACAATCTCCCACTTGCGCTAGGGCCATCTGTTGTGGTATCGCATACCCAACAATCAGCTGTGGTTGAAGTATCTCATACTTAACCATCCCATAATAGTCTCTACTGGGAAATAGGCCTTTGTGAGTGGATCCATGCTGTTGTCCTCTGTGTCTACTCTCCTAACCTAGATCTCCCTAGAGATCAACCATCTCCATGATCAGGTGATACTGCCTAAGAATTATATCTGGATTTCTGATCGGACGGGGGTTCCTTGGCATAAGCCACAACTCCATTGTCACACAATGGCAGGAACGAAGTTCATCTCATGAACTTATATATATCCAGATTGCCTCTTTGGTAGTATCCTTGGTAACGATGTATCTTGCCTTTAATCGTCTAGTATGTCACGGTATCTAGCTTGGAACTCTTCCAACATACCGTCCCTCCACCGAGGGTAAAGACAATGCCTGCGACTGACATTCGGTCGTCCTTATCACCTTGGAACTTTTCCAGCGATTCTCCCCAGGATCGATTGATACCATCTCACTACACCTAGTAAGAATCCTAACATCCATTTAGATCTATCTCATAGATATAAAACCTAGGATTTAGGAGGTATCACTTGATCCTATTGTTGGAGATAGTGCCCTCAGAGTCAATTATTGGATCACAGGCACGTGATTGCAATGATTGAGGGAGGACATGTCCCAGTAGGACAGTCTTACTCAAGATGATAGTATGCTATCTGGTTTATCTTTATCATCATGTACTGCTTTAGGTGACCTTACGAGTCTCTATTACACGTTGATAGAGCCCCTAGGATTCTTGCTTGACTACCAGCAGTATGAGGGCGATCATATACGTGAGAGCTGGAGTCTATAAGCACATCCTTAAAAGGTCCCTAGTCGTGGGAGTTTCGAGACAGGGCATCGATACTCTGGAGTAGACTAGTGTATACAGTCGAGACCCCGACGAGGGGCGGTGGCTGGTCTCACAAGCCACTGGTGTCAGTTGGTTCACTTAAGATGCATACATGTGCTCATTGGGTTATGAGTACACCGGACAGGACTCGCCGAGAACTTGCTAGTTGGTATTATACCTGACGTCAGATAGCAGTGTAACACCCTAGGATGGGATTAGTGGCTAATTATATTTTAATATGTGATTTTAATAAAAAGTTTACCAAATTGTTTTTCAAATAATTTTTCCAATTTAATAATTATTTTTCTAGAATTTTACCAACTTGCACAAACTTGTGCATGTAAACTAGGATTAAAATTTGGGTTATACCATGTTTCACAACCATGGTGGATTAAACCCCCTTGTTAAGACAAAAGATTTTAATTAAGGTTATGTTTTGTTTAAAAATGGAAAAGGGATTTAAAATGTATTTGGTTGACTTGAGAGAGGTGCATCATGGCAAGCCCATGCTTGCAATTAATGTGGAGAGAGAGAGAGAATGGGGGTTTGACTCTCTTGTGTATCATTTCTTTGGTTGCATTACACCCTCTCATATCTCACTTACTCTCTCACACTCTCACACACACACACACCATCAGCTGCAGCCCCAGCAGAACAAGCAGCAGCTGAAGCAAGAATATCAGCTTCAGCCCCTGCAACAGCAGCACCCAGCAACAGCAGCAGCTCCTTGCAGCAGCAGCAACTCCTGTAGCAGTAGCCCCGGCACCACATCAACAACCCCAACAACAGCAACATCAGCAAAAACAACACAAACAACTGTTAGTGTATATGCCCTAGAGGCCATTACTGTATCATACTAGTTTGTATATTACTTAATGGAAGCTTGGGATATTCACCTTGTATAAACAATCTTGCTCAATATAGTAGTATGCTACTTGGTTTGTTTCTACTTCAATGTGTACATGTGTTTATTTTGCGATATCACCTATACGCATTAGTGGAGCCCTTAGGATCTTTGCTAGATTACCAGCGTTGTGATGGCAGTCACACTAGTGGGGGCTGGGTAATCTATAAGCACATCCTTATACAGGTCCCTAGTCGCAGTACTATCGAGACAGGGCATCGATACTCCGGAATAGACTAGCGTATGCGCTTCTCATCCCAGTGTGGGAGATGGTCTGTCCCACAGCCATCAGTACGTCGTACTGGAGATAGTATACGGGTGCTCGTTAGGTTACGAGTACACCGGACAGGACTCGTCGGGAACTGACCAGTTGGTATTATACCTATCGTCAGTTATCAGTTTCCAGGTGACATGAGTACAGCATAGTCCGCTGACTTGACACTGGCACTTCGCTTCGAGTGTGTTCCCACTTCA
The DNA here is from genome assembly GCA_030015575.1 of Agapanthus africanus. NCBI lineage: Eukaryota > Viridiplantae > Streptophyta > Magnoliopsida > Asparagales > Amaryllidaceae > Agapanthus > Agapanthus africanus. The sequence continues at coordinate 650,195,557 of JASDDO010000019.1, read as the reverse complement.
CTTTAATCACTACCCTACCACGCCTCAAAGGAGTCGTGCAAACAGGTAGTAGTTGGGTGCAGTCCCGAAGCACTTGGAGGCAGTGACGGTTAGACAGGATTCGTCTCTCCCGGTATTGGGGGTTGACATCGCGCTGTGTCTAGGAGAGCCATTACACGAGTAGTCCCTGGCCAGGGCAAGCGAGATATACTGGTAGGCTTCCAGTGTTATCTCAGGGTGTTTTGGGCTTCACTCCGACACGACTTGTACCGCTATTAGGGGACTGACGTTTACCGCCCCCTAGTCCCGCCATGCGATGTATCAGACGAACAGACCGGACTGTACGGAGAATGTCACATTCAGACTCAGTAGGAGTTCAGATGGGTATTGCCTCGTCAGTCTTCTTGTCGGCATCTACCTGGGGACCGTTACGCACAGCTAGTGCCGCTTGCGGTCTGTGGTTAAACCCACTGCCAGCGTAGTGTCGAGTCTTTAGAGTCCCACACAGAGGGTATTCGCCTCTGGGCAAAACAGAGTAGAGGTCGCATGGTCTTGCGACAGGGTTCGTTCTCATCCGCGCACTTGTGCACGTTTGGAGTCCGGACGGATATTACTAGTAGGCTCTGGTTTGAGTCAGATACTGGTATATGTTTTGGGGTTGCTTTTATCTCTCAGTATTCTTGTTCCTCGGAACGAGAATGCAGGTGTGTATGCACAGTTGTTTGAGGCGGAGGAAGAGGTTTTTCATTAGGGTTTCGGAACGGGTGCGTATGCACAGTTGACAGTCGTCTTTTTCCAAACCCTAATGGAATTATGAAATATCAATTAATAATAGTAATTAAATGAAATTATGTCATGGTTTGTTTTGTTGACTTGTTGACCATAGTTGACTTGTTGACCATGGTTGAATGTTTGACCATCATCATTACTTTACAAGGATGCTCCTTGATTCTAGCTTACATTCATTTAATGAAGTTATGATAGTGGTCATTCCAAAACAACCATCAACTATTCTCATTTGAATTATTATTATTATTTAGATAATTCTTTTTCTTTTTGATATGGTTGCAAAAGGAAAAAGTGAGCTCATTCTATCATAACCATTCTCTCTCCTCACTTCATCTTCTTCTTCCTCAAGCTCAAGGAGAATCCTTCTCATGTGTTGAGAATCCCTCTCCTTGAAAAGAAAACACCCCTTAGACACTCTCTACTCACTCTAGGATCAAAGGTTTAGCAATCCGAAGATTCCAGTTCTCTCAAAGTTCGAGAAAGAGCCCGAAGGTCGAACCCTCAGGTGGATCCATCTTTGACGGAAGAAGGCAACGAGGAAAGCACCATCAACCTCTACAAAAGTTTGAAGAAGAAGGAGTTCAAGTTTAGGTATAACCATCTTTCTGAGTAGCTAACTCTCTTTAGCTAGTTTGCTAGTTTTAGTTTAGGAAAAGATCCCGACTTTTTAGTCCATGTTGCCCCATGCGCTAAAAATTTGATTTTTATACCGTTTCCGCCTCCCCGTAAGAACCGGGGGTCGCAACGTGGACTTACAGTGGTATCAGAGCCTAACTAAACTTAAACTAGCTTGGTAGCGAAGTGTATGGAAGTTCGAAACCGAAAAATCACAAAACCGGAAATTCTAAAACCCTAAGTTTCTGTTGATTTTTTTTCTGCTCTAAAAGTAAAACCTTTTACTCCTAAAATCGGCTCAGGGTTTTGTGAGAACACCCAAGAAAAACGATCCCATGAAACCTTCAAACCGCCGCGGATCCGCGGCCTCAGCTATTCTCGTCGCCGCGGATCCGCCGCCGTTTGGGCTCTTCATGTGATCGTGTTTTGTGCAGTGTTCTTCTGGTAGGGTTTTGGGATTTTTCAAATATGTTATATGTGCCCAGATTTTCCAGAAAAGAAATTTACTTTTGGGGTCCTATAAATCCGTATTTTTTTTCGAACTTCGCTATACTTTGGCTATATTGGTTATATCTGTGATGTTTGTATGTATTAAACGTCGGCTAATCGCTATAAGTCGATTAGTCGGGGTTATACATCTCTGTGATCTGCGTTTGATATTGGAATGTGTATATGAATGTGTTGGACTGTCGCGGGTGAATAGCCGGGGTGGATGTGAGATGAGCTTTTGTTTTTCTTTCATTCATTTGTAAAATGTAAATTGATGTAATAATATTATTTGTATGGCCGCACAACCGGGTCGGGGTTGTAGCCGTCATTGTATAATTCTTTTTACTGTTTTTGCTCCTAGGATAGACCCATGGAGGGGTGCACAAACTACCGGGTACTTGGCGGGTAGTTTGCCGCACCCGTAGGGGTCTTGGGTGGGGTATTTGCTATTCACTGCGACCGTGTAATCCGCTTTTCGTTGCAGGCTCGAACGGATTGCGGATTGCTAGTATATCCAATGTATTCATCTGTGATCTGTAACGTCTATCATTGCTTTATATTTAGGCGTTGCTTATGTTTTACAGCCGCGCTAGCCCAGCCCCCGCTCTGTCGTTAGTTAAGTAACCTAACGGGTGATGACGGGACCCCGTGGCGAATGCGAATGGCATAAGCGTACGTCATATTTTGGTTGTTTTCTGCAATGGTAGGATTAAATGATGGGACGCATTAAAAGAACTAATGCAAGAATATCACGCATTAAAAGAACTAATGCAAGATAATAAACCAAGTTAAAGTCGTTGGAACACTTTCGAAAAACCACTCGGTTCTTTTTAAAACTAACTTTTAAATGCGGAGCTTGAGCCACTCCTTCTAAAAGCTATCTCGTTCCATCGATTATATCAAGTTCACTACGTTCACGGTTTTACCAAAACCATTCGTAGCCCTCCGTCGTTTCACATAAATAGTCAATAGTATTCAAGCTATGTATTTTGGCCAAAGTCAAGGCATAGTGATTGGTAGCTATTGGGTATTCATGTGTAGCATAGATAGATGCGTTGATTTGGGACAGTCGTACTGCCATTTTGGCCAAAGTCAAGGGTAGGCACGGATGGATCCAAATCAACCTGGATAGTGACGGGCAGAACTTGACATGTGACTTATGATATTTTGGCCAAAGTCAAGGTCATAAGAGCATGGGGCAAAAATCCACATCGGGAGTTTCATAAGTACTGAAACTTGCTAGATTTGCATACCATTTGGAGTGTGATGATTCTGGTAGGATTCCTTCAGTTTCGTCAGGCGATGATATTTGGATCCCGATCCTACTGTGAGTATATGCTACTCCTCGGGAAATTTCTCACTAAACGATCAATGCTATAAACCTAGTAGGTGCCTAGAAAGGTGTTAGCGGGGCTACGCCCCCAGGGAAAAGAGGTTCTTAAATTAAGGAACTTCGCGAAAGCGTTGGAAAACCTCCCTCGAAGTACCGACACTAGCCTGGCTGAACGGTTAAGCAAGTATTGTGCGGTGGGATTGATCCCGGCTAATTCTTCCTTTGTGGTTTGAGGAGGGATTCGAGAGACAGTGGGAGCCATCCTGTTTAGACAAATTAAAAACCATTCTAAACTTGCAAGAGCATCATGCTAAAGTGTTTCTTCTCTCCCCCCTGCAGCGACCAAATTGAAATGACTGGACTTAAGTTACTTCTAGATAAAAACATACTGACAGGGCCAAACTACAAAGATTGGCTCAGGAATGTCAAAATGGCAATCACTTACGACAAGCTGGGGTATCTTCTTACCACCAAAGCTCCCCCCGTACCAGGTCCCACCTCCAGCGTCGCGGATAAGGAAATCCGTAAGACTTGGGAAATTGATTGCGCGAAGGCCAGGTGCCTCGTGCTTGCCTCTATGGACATGGAACATCAGAGGAGGCACGAGAATATGGACTTGGAATCCATATTTCTTCATACAAAAGAACTGTATGGAGAGCAGTCTCGTATCGCAAGATACGAAGTGTCGAAGAAGTTATTTTCGGCAAAGTTGGCCGTCGGATCATCGGTAGCGGACCACGTGCTTAAGATGATTGGCTACATTGAGGAGCTCGCAGAACTTGGGACCACGTTGGAGAGTGAGCTCTATACGGACTTAGTTCTCCAGTCCCTTCCTTCCACTTACGCCCAGTTCATACTGAATTTCAACTTGCAAGAAAAGGAAGTTGAACTTTCAGAACTCCTCAACATGCTGAGGAGTGCAGAGGGCACCCTACAGAAAAGTAGGGAAACATCCACTTTGTTTGTAGGAGGATCTTCTTCTTCTAGGTCCAAGGCGAAAGCCAAGGGAAAGAAGAGGAAAGCCCCCGCCAAACCAAGGGGCGGTGTTAGTAAAGTGGATACGAAGGGAAAAGCAAAGGCAACAAAGATAGCGGGGAAGCTTGTGGGTAAAGAGGATTGCTTCTATTGTCACAAGAGTGGACACTGGAAGAAAGATTGCAGGGCTTGGAAAGCCAGGACACAGGAATTGAAGCAGGTTGCGGCTTCAGCTTCAGGTGTGTATGTTATTGAAAACTGTCTTTCTATAAACTCTACTTCCTGGGTATTGGATACCGGATCAAGATATCATATCTGTAATTCTTTGCAGGCGTTGAGAAACCGTAGGGTTTTGAAGGCAGGTGACATGACCCTCAGAGTTGCGAACGGAGCTAGCATGGATGCTAAAGCCGTGGGGGACTATCACCTGGGAATGTCAGATGGGCATGTTTTGGTTTTGCGTAATTGCTTTTTCGTACCCAACGCAACTTGTAATATCATTTCTGTATCTTTGGTTTCTAAAGAAGGTTATGAATTTGCGTTTGTAAGTAATGTTGTAAACATTCACCTTAATCAAGTTCTGATTGGGTCAGGTACACTGAGCAATGGTATATACGTATTAAACCAACCACAGATTTTCAATGTCCAGAATACACACAAAAGAAAGTCTACAGATATCAATCAGACTTTCTTATGGCATTGTAGACTGGGTCACATCAATGAGAGAAGGTTGACTAAGTTACATACAGAAGGATATTTGGATCCGTTCGAATATCAATCATATGCCACTTGTCAATCCTGTCTCAAAGGAAAGATGACAAAGACTCCGTTCACTGGACACGGAGTAAGAGCGAGCGAGCTCTTGGGACTCGTACACAGCGACGTGTGCGGTCCAATGTCTACACATGCGGGAAGCGGTCATTCTTACTTCATTACTTTTACGGATGATTTTTCAAGGTACGGTTATGTCTTCTTAATGAAACATAAGTCCGAAGCTTTTGAAAAATTCCAGGAATATAAGAATGAAGTAGAAAAACAAACCGGCAAAGGTATCAAGATTCTAAGATCGGATCGAGGTGGAGAATACTTAAGTGCCGAGTTCCTGAATTATTTAAAAGAGAACGGGAGTCTCTCTCAGCTTACTCCTCCATACACTCCGCAACACAACGGTGTATCGGAGAGACGGAACCGAACCCTATTGGATATGGTACGGTCCATGATGAGTAACGCTGAGTTACCGCGGTCTTTCTGGGGGTATGCACTAGAATCAGCTGCGTACCTTTTGAACCGAGTTCCTACTAAGACTGTGCCTACTACACCATATGAGATGTGGTGTGGGAAGAGGCCCCATCTCAGTCACATTAAGACTTGGGGAAGTCCAGCTTTTATTAAAAAACAGCATGCGGACAAGCTCGAGGCGCGCTCAGTACTGTGTAAGTTTGTGGGATATCTAAAGAATTCCAAGGGATATCTCTTCTACTACGAAGAGGAACAAAAAGTTCTTGTTTCTCGTCATGCCCACTTTCTAGAACACCAGTTCTTAGAAAAAGAATTAAGTGGGAACGCAGTAGAACTGGAAGAAATTCCAGAACCACAGACTATTACTGAAAGCTTAGTGGAACCAGAGGGTTCAAATGAACAGGACATTCCTACGCCGCTCCGCAGGAGTAGTAGGCAGTCTCATCCGTCCGAGAGATACTACGGTTTTTTCATAGACGGGGATAGAGAGGATTGCATCATAGATTATGATGAGCCTACTAGCTTCCAGCAGGCCGTTCAGAGCGTTGACTCGGTAAAATGGCTGGATGCAATGCGGACCGAAATGGAGTCCATGTACACCAACAAAGTATGGACGTTTGACATTGCTCCAGACGGGGTAAAACCCGTAGGATGCAAGTGGATCTTCAAAAGGAAGATTGGTGAAGATGGACAGGTTGAGACCTATAAAGCTAGACTTGTAGCAAAGGGTTTCCGTCAAAGACCTGGCTTGGACTATGACGAAACCTTTTCTCCAGTGGCTATGCTGAAATCCATTCGGATCCTTCTTGCCATTGCTGCCTTCCACGATTATTAGATTTGGCAGATGGACGTAAAAACCACTTTTCTAAATGGAAATTTAGAGGAGTGTGTCTATATGGATCAGCCAGAGGGTTTCATTCAGAGTGGGAGCAGCGGAAAGGTGTGCAAGTTGCTTAAGTCCATCTAAGGACTAAAGCAGGCATCGCGGAGTTGGAACATCTGTTTTGATGAGACGGTCAAGGAATTTGGCTTTATCAAAAATCCAGATGAACCATGCATCTATAGTAGATTTGTAGCGAGAACTGTAGTATTCCTTGTTTTATACGTGGATGACATTCTCTTAATAGGAAATGACATTCCTATGCTACAATCTGTCAAGGGTTTCTTGTCACACAGGTTCTCCATGAAAGACCTGGGTGATGCCTCTTACATCCTGGGGATCCGGATCCATCGTGATAGATCCAAGAGGATATTAGGACTTTCACAGTCCAGGTACATCGACACCGTACTGAAAAGATTCAGTATGGAAGATTCCAAGCGCGGTAACCTACCGGCTTGTCACGGGATCACCCTCTCTAAAGAGATGTCTCCCAAGACTGATTTGGAGAGGGATCGCATGTCTATTATACCCTACGCTTCTGCGGTAGGCTCTATAATGTATGCGATGTTGTGTACCAGACCGGATGTAGCTTATGCACTGAGTGTAGTAAGCCGGTATCAGTCAAACCCTGGGGAGAAACACTGGATAGCGGTAAAGAACATTCTCAAGTACCTGAGAAGGACTAAGGAGATGTTCTTGGTATATGGCGGAAAGGACCTCCAGATCGAGGCCTTTGCTGACTCCAGCTTCCAGAGTGACAAGGATGATTCCAAGTCCATGTCGGGTTTTGTCTTTACCCTCAATGGAGGGGCGGTGTGTTGGAAGAGTTCCAAACAGGAAACCGTTGCAGACTCGACGATGGAAGCGGAATACATCGCTGCATCTGATGCTGCAAAAGAAGCTGTCTGGATGAGGAAGTTCTTGAAAGAACTTCAGGTGGTTCCGTCCATTGTTGACCCAATACCTCTGTATTGCGACAACAACGGGGCTATAGCTTTAGCGAAGGAACCCAGGTCCCATCAGAGATCCAGGCACATCTTGAGGCGGTATCACCTGATCAGGGAGATCTTGGATCGCAAGGAGATCGAGGTTCGGAAGGTTGCTTCAAAAGAAAACACTGCAGATCCATTCACCAAGGCCCTACCCCAGACTCAGTTCGAGCGGCTGATCGAGATGATAGGTCTTCGATACGCCAGTACATGGCCTTAGTGCAAGTGGGAGATTGTTAGTGTATATGCCCTAGAGGCCATTACTGTATCATACTAGTTTGTATATTACTTAATGGAAGCTTGGGATATTCACCTTGTATAAACAATCTTGCTCAATATAGTAGTATGCTACTTGGTTTGTTTCTACTTCAATGTGTAGATGTGTTTATTTTGCGATATCACCTATACGCATTAGTGGAGCCCTTAGGATCTTTGCTTGATTACCAGCGTTGTGATGGCAGTCACACTAGTGGGGGCTGGGTAATCTATAAGCACATCCTTATACAGGTCCCTAGTCGCAGGACTATCGAGACAGGGCATCGATACTCCGGAGTAGACTAGCGTATGCGCTTCTCATCCCAGTGTGGGAGATGGTCTGTCCCACAGCCATCAGTACGTCGTACTGGAGATAGTATACGGGTGCTCGTTAGGTTACGAGTACTCCGGACAGGACTCGTCGGGAACTGACCAGTTGGTATTATACCTATCGTCAGTTATCAGTTCCCAGGTGACATGAGTACAGCTTAGTCCGCTGACTTGACACTGGCACTTCGCCTCGAGTGTGTTCCTACTGCACTTTGATCACTACCCTACCACGCCTCAAAGGAGTCGTGCAAATAGGTAGTAGTTGGGTGCAGTCCCGAAGCACTTGGAGGCAGTGACGGTTAGACAGGATTCGTCTCTCCCGGTATTGGGGGTTGACATCGCGCTGTGTCTAGGAGAGCCATTACACGAGTAGTCACTGGCCAGGGCAAGCGAGATATACTGGTTGGCTTCCAGTGTTATCTCAGGGTGTTTTGGGCTTCACTCCGACACGACTTGTACCGCTATTAGGGGACTGACGTTTACCGCCCCCTAGGCCCGCCATGCGATGTATCAGACGAACAGACCGGACTGTACGGAGAATGTCACATTCAGACTCAGTAGGAGTTCAGATGGGTGTTGCCTCGTCAGTCTTCTTGTCGGCATCTACCTGGGGACCGTTACGCACAGCTAGTGCCGCTTGCGGTCTGTGGTTAAACCCACTGCCAGCGTAGTGTCGAGTCTTTAGAGTCCCACACAGAGGGTATTCGCCTCTGGGCAAAACAGAGTAGAGGTCGCATGGTCTTGCGACAGGGTTCGTTCTCATCCGCGCACTTGTGCACGTTTGGAGTCCGGACGGATATTACTAGTAGGCTCTGGTTTGAGTCAGATACTGGTATATGTTTTGGGGTTGCTTTTATCTCTCAGTATTCTTGTTCCTCGGAACGAGAATGCAGGTGTGTATGCACAGTTGTTTGAGGCGGAGGAAGAGGTTTTTCATTAGGGTTTCGGAACGGGTGCGTATGCACAGTTGACAGTCGTCTTTTTCCAAACCCTAATGGAATTATGAAATATCAATTAATAATAGTAATTAAATGAAATTATGTCATGGTTGGTTTTGTTGACTTGTTGACCATGGTTGACTTGTTGACCATGGTTGAATGTTTGACCATCATCATTACTTTGCAAGGATGCTCCTTGATTCTAGCTTACATTCATTTAATGAAGTTATGTTAGTGGTCATTCCAAAACAACCATCAACTATTCTCATTTGAATTATTATTATTATTTAGATAATTCTTTTTCTTTTTGATATGGTTGCAAAAGGAAAAAGAGAGCTCATTCTATCATAACCATTCTCTCTCCTCACTTCATCTTCTTCTTCCTCAAGCTCAAGGAGAATCCTTCTCATGTGTTGAGAATCCCTCTCCTTGAAAAGAAAACACCCCTTAGACACTCTCTACTCACTCTAGGATCAAAGGTTTAGCAATCCGAAGATTCTAGTTCTCTCAAAGTTCGAGAAAGAGCCCGAAGGTCGAACCCTCAGGTGGATCCATCTTTGACGGAAGAAGGCAACGAGGAAAGCACCATCAACCTCTACAAAAGTTAGAAGAAGAAGAAGTTCAAGTTTAGGTATAACCATCTTTCCGAGTAGCTAACTCTCTTTAGCTTGTTTGCTCGTTTTAGTTTTGGAAAAGATCCCGACTTTGTTAGTCCATGTTGCCCCATGCGCTAAAAATTTGATTTTTATACCGTTTCCGCCTCCCCGTAAGAACCAGGGGTCGCAACGTGGACTTACAACAACAACAATAAGCAGCAGCATCAGCAGTAGCAGTAACAACAGCAACACCTTCTGGAGCAGAAACAGTTTCTGTAGCAGCTCCTTCTTCTCCTCTTCTTCTCCTGACCCAGTCCCGTAGGGTCAAGTGAGGTATAACTCTGAGCTCCACTTGCATGTATGCTAGACTTGTGCATTGGTTTAGTTATTTTAGTGAGAATTGGTAGTTGTTATCGCTAGATTTGGTGTTTTTAGCGATATTTGTGGTGATTAGTGTGAACTTTGCTTAGGCAAGGTTAGTTTTGGTTAGACTAAGTTAGTTAGGTGCTATTGAAGCCAAGAAAACCTAGGTAACCCCAGATTACACCAAAATACCCTGAATTTTCATGTTTGTGCAAAATGTGACTTTTAAGCAAAAATTTAGCTTTCTGATATCTGCTGTTACCCTGGTGACTCCAGAATTAAATTGAGTGGACCCCAGCCTACTAGTGACACCCTGACCCACCACCAGAGCCCGACCCCACCAGCCAACCTTAAGGCCGCCGAAATAATCAATCTGGCCGCAAATTGAGGCCAGAGCAGGGAGATAGGGTCTAGGGTTTTTAGGGTGGGTATCTGCTATGCTTTGTAGGTCCAGGGTATATATAGTTTTGTAATATTATAACTTGGGTAGAATCTGGGACGATATATCATTTTCTGGTGTTTTTTTGTTTGCGCGATACGCGCGATACGCGAGTGGGTTTTGTGATTCAGTGTATCGCGGCGTGTCGGGCTGAGTCGTAGACGCGTGCACACACGTTTTAGCGTATCGCACACACGCGCGTTGATTCGCGACGCGAGTCTCACGTTTTGTTTCAATATCGCGTTTTGGTGAGATTCTTGCTTATATAATTGGATTCCGTGTGTAAATTCCAGGTTCACAGGCGGGCAAGTCAGACGTCGCCAGGAAAGGGAAGCAGGTGGTCGGCTATACTTAGCACGCGACCAGGTGAGTAGATTTAACATCTACGGGAAAATCGCCCGTATGGCGTTAAGCGTCAGGGCGTAATAGGAATTGTAGTCATGAGTGTCCATATAGATATACTGGTAGTATAGAACACTGCACTGTCACTAATGGTCCAAGTTGCACGAGCACGTTTTATATGCTACACACACACCGTTAGGGATTGCCATGCCACTCACAACGTAGGATTGTTATAAACCGCATATTATATTGATTCTGCCTATTTAATGTTGACGTGATTTACCGCAAACATCATACAGATTCATACTTGTGCCATATACCTTACACATATTCATACTCGGGCGCATATGTATTATAGGTCTACATTAGTGCACATATACATTGCTATATTCACTTTCCGTACTTATCCATTCGCACACCCATACCTTTACCACATTCATATATTGCATACATGGATGATATTGACTTGATTTAAAACTAAGGGACCGCAAACGATATTTTCAAAACTGGACCTTTTAGAAGAGCGGTTTTCCCTTTCCTTAACTTGTAGTGTCATACGACACATTGCATGGATCTACGCATTTGATTTGATTTCTGTGATTTTTGGATTTGGGAACCGAAGTACTATTTTAAGAAAATACGCACTGTTTGAAAACCCGGTTTCCCTTGATATGATATTTTAGTGCGTCCACCATGAGTTTTCTCGGTTCTAGAGAGCTTGTGTGAGTATACCCGATTCGAGGAGAGGTAGGCACCGATTGCGGGTACATGGTGGACCCGGTACGGTACCCCGGGGCGAGAAGACTCGTATTGTTAGACGGTGAGCCCGGCGGAGGGACTACTACCTGTTAGAGATAGTGCCCTCAGAGTCGATTATTAGGTCACAGGCACGTGATTGCAATGATTGAGGGAGGACCTATCCCGGTAGGACAGTCTTACTCGAGATGATAGTATGCTATCTGGTTTACCTTTATCATCGTGTACTGCTTTAGGTGACATGACATGTCGCTATTGCACGTTGATAGAGCCCCTAGGATTCTTGCTTGACTACCGGCAGTATGAGGGCGATCATATACGTGGGAGCTGGTAGTCTATAAGCACATCCTTAAAAGGTCCCTAGTCGTGGGAGTTTCGAGATAGGGCATCGATACTCCAGAGTAGACTAGTGTATACAGTCGAGACCCCGACGAGGGGCGGTGGCCGGTCTCACAAGCCACTGGTGTCAGTTGGTTCACCTAAGATGTATACAGGTGCTCATTGGGTTATGAGTACACCGGACAGGACTCGCCGGGAACATGCTAGCTGGTCTTATACCTGACGTCAGATAGCAGTTCCCAGGTGACATGTGTACAGGTTAGTTCATCGACCTGGGGATCGTCATTTGTCTCGTGTGAGTTCCCACTGTACTTTGATTACTACCCTACCACGGCTCAAAGGAGTCGTGCAAACAGGTTTTAGTTGGGTACAGTACCGAGCCACATGGAGGCAGTGACCGGATCTTCAGGGGTTCGTCTCTCCCGGTATTGGGGGTGAGGTCGCGCTGTGTCTAGGAGAGCCATTACACGAAGTCCTTGGCCAAGGCAGGAGATTTACTGGTAGGTATTCCAATAGTATCTCAGGGTGTTCTGGGCTACACTCCGACACGACTTGTACCGCTTTTGGGGGTCTGACTTTTACCCACCCCCTAGGCCCGACATGCGATGCTCATAGACGAACGGACCGGACTGTACGGATATTGTCACAGACAGGCTCAGTAGGACATTAGGATGAGTTCGCTCATCGACGTCCCTTTTAGTCAATAGCTGGTGGCCCGTCACGTATTGGCTTATACCTCTGACGTGCTAGTGGTTAAATCCACAGCCATAGTATTGACGAGTTTTTAGAGTCCACCACACTTTCAGTTACTCAAGCTTTCGGGCGAAACGCTGTAGAGGCCGTATGGAGATATGGCAGGGTCCGATCAGATACGTGCGGTATTGCACGGATCAGGATCGGACGGTTTGTACTAGTGGCCGTATGGTTATATGGCAGCGTTCGATCAGATACGTGCGGTATTGCACGGATCAGGATCGGACGGATATTACTAGCCGGCTTTGGTTTAAGCCGGATCCTAGTATAGTACAGTGTAGGTTTTGTCTCATTGCATTTGTATCCGGACGGAATACAGATGCGGGTGTGTATGCACAGTATTGGGGTTTTCCTGTAATTTATTACGGGACCAGTTTTCTGGAGTTGCCAGTTTGCATTCCGTTCCGGCCGGTTTTCCTTTGTTCTTTCCCGGCCGGACTTTTCCGATGGAGGGTGTTATTTGCAAGTTTGCAAATAACACATTGTGGAGGATTTATTTGCACGATGATTTATTATGATAAGCATCTTTGCTTTTCAACCATGATGGTGCATTTATTGTGAAGAGAAAGGATTTGATTTGGATGTGAGTTTTGTGATCATTATGTTTGTTTGTGGTCACCCTTGCTTTTCTCCTACAATCACCTCCCTTCATGCTTGATTTAATCCCTCCACCCTTCTCATTTTCATCAAGGGGCCGGCCACAATTTCTTGAGGGGAGATGAGAAAAATGAGAGAGATTCATTTTTGTGTATAGCATTCTTCATCTCATTCCATTTGCTAGAAAATTGAAAGCACCAATTTTCTTTAGACCATTCCTCCGTCTATGGCAACCAACCCCAAAGAGACATACTCTACACTACATTCTACAGCTAATCTTGGGCTCGTCGACTTGCCAGCTTCGTGCCCGAGTTACCTCGGTATTGAGGCGGGAGCCCGTAAAAGAAGCAGGCGATGTGGTGCCCTTCCGGCAAGGAGGCGACGACCGGAGTTTCCGCGGGAGATCGGGACGACGACGAGAAGACCGGAGGACTCGGATCACTCGGTATATCTCTTCCCTATCTTGTTAGTTAGCTAGATCTAGTTTAATGGCCCGATCCGGAGTCTAGTGCGCGGTGGTGCCGGTTTGCAAAGTCCGCAAAAATTAAAGTTTATCACCGTTTCCGCATTTGGCCGTCGGATTGACGGCCGGGGCGCCGCCGTGGACTTACAGTGGTATCAGAGCCTCTCCATTAACTTCGTCTAGCTTCGTTTGATGTGTTTTTCAGTTCCGATCGACCAAAATTCCAAAAACCGTATTTTTCCTTCACATCAGTTTCTGTTGAAATTTTTTGAAGTCTAAAAATTTTTCAGGTGGTCTCAGAATGATGTGCAGGGAGTTCTAAGAACTCTGGGAAAAAACGAGACAATGAACCCTCACCTCGAGCGCGGAACCGCGGCAGGAACCCCCTTGTTGCCACGGTTCAGCCGCAGGTTGATGGGATCATTGCTTCGTAATTCTCCAGTGGGCTTCTGGGCTGCTATTAGGGGTTTTGGAATATTAAAGTTGGGCCAATTATTTCTGTGAGTGCTACAGTTTTCTTTGGGGCCCACTTGTTAATTGTTTGATCAATCGGAAAATTTTAAACACATTTTTCACAGTATTTACATTATATCTGCGACCGTGAATGTCACTCGATCGGTAAATCCAGTCTAACTGCTATAGCCCGGTTAGACGGATTTGCGAACATGACTTTCACGTTGATGTTCTATGTTTATGCTGTGATGTTGCGGATCGGTCGTAGGGGATAGCCTGGATGCAATGCTAGTACAGTGCTGTTGTATTATGTACATTTGATATTGCGGGGCGAGCGTCCGACATGTGGACTGCCGTCACTGCCTGTTTGTATTATTCTTTTGGGGCACGACCTGGTTGCGGTCGATGTACCCGGTGTATGTATATTTTACATTCTGTACTAGGATTACCCCGCGGAGGGGTGCACGGATAGCCGGGTTCTGGAAGGCAACAAGCCCGCATCTCATGGCATTGAGACGGAGGGGGCTTCACTCTAGGATTGGCGGGCTATTCACCGCACTCGTAGGGGGTACAGGTTGACCCAGGAGGGGTGCCCAAGTTGCCGGATTCCGTGGAGTGCTGGGTGGTCCATTCACGGAGCTGAAGGGGGCTGCCTCGCTTCAGGTTTTGGCGGGTGACTTGCCGCGCCCGTAGGGGTCTAGGATTTCATTGCACAGGCTATCCACACGACCAAGGGAACGTCGGGTTTCAGTAGTGGCTCTGTGAAACCCGGGGATCCCAGATATCTGTATTGTTCTGTGATGCTGTACATTTCTGTGATGTTGCATTTTATTCACGCCTTGAGCGAAATACTATATATTGGTATATATATTAGTAGATGTTGTATATGTTTTTCATCCGCGCTAGTCCAGTCCCCGCTCTGCCGTTAGTTAGCTAACCTAACGGGTGATGACGGGACCCAGTGGCGAATGCGGATGGCATATACGTACGTCAGTATATTTTCGTTCTTTGTGGTGTGATCAATTGATGGGACTGCATTGATTCGGATCAATGCAAGTTAAAACAAACCTATTCTGATGTTGTTGGAACACTTTTCAAAAAGCTGTTATTGCAAGGACGTTCTCTTTTGTTTTGCATCGTGGTATTCATTTGGAATATCCTGCTCCTCAGTCGACGAGGCAAGGGCCGAGATCCCTTCACCGGGAGTGACCCCTTGGACAGAAGTTTGCGTCAGGGCATTAACTTCACTATAGCCGATTACTTTTGCTTTGCACCGTGGTATTCATTTGGAATATCCTGCACCTCATTCTACGGGGAAAGAGCCGAGATCCCTTCACCGGGAGTGACCTCTTTAGTAAAGGTTTTCGTCACTATATTTTCTAAAAAGCTATCCGTTCCTTCAACGATATCAAGTTCATTACGTTAAAGGTTTTCGCCAGAAACCATTCGTAGCCCTCCGTCGTTTCATATGGGTAGTCAATAGTATTCAAGCTGTGTTTGTTGGCCTTAGTCAAGGCACAGTGTTTGGTAGCTATTGGATATTCATATGCTGCATAGATAGATGCGTTGATTTGGGACAGTCGTATAGCCTTGTTGGCCCTAGTCAAGGGCTTGTACGGGTGGGTTCAAATCAACCTGGACAATGACGGGTAGAACTTGACATGTGACTTATGATTTGTTGGCCTTAGTCAAGGTTATAAGAGCATGGGGTAGAAATCACATCGGGAGTTTCAAAAGAACTGAAACTTGCCAGATATGCGCATACCTTCTGGAGTGTGATACCGTGAGCGGATTCCGTCACGTTATCATGCGATGATAGTTGGATCCTGATTCCCACTGATGAGTTGGTTTACTCCTCGGGTGACCCCGACTAATTCTTCTTTCAGGTTTGGAGGAGAATTTGAGATACAGTGGGAGGTTTCCAGATTAGAAAAAGTGATAACCATTCTGATCTACGTTAGAGTGCACGCTGAGTGTTTCTTTTCTCTCTCTCTCTGGCAGCGACCATTGACCCGACCCTAGACTATGACTCAGTGACCAAGTTGACCGAACCTACTTAACACTGGCTTTTGGATTATCAGAGTTGCAGACCTCATTGCCACTCCTACTTTTACCCTTTTCTCCGGGACACCCCGTATTACTACGAACGTCCACTTCCATTGGACAAAACCATCGTATGGTTATATACGAACTCGAAGGACTTCGAGGATGGTTTCCGGTTCTGGAGAAAACGGATAGGACTATTCAGTTGTCTTTTCTTTTCACCTTCTCTCAGGCTGCGAGTACTCCTTGGTTTAGGAGTAGTACACCTATTACGCAAATTGGATAGTCTTCTTCCAAACCATAGGCTGGTGCCGACCGGTAGGGAATGAAGAAAACCAGTTAGCCTAAACGGTGTACAGAAGGCATTAAGTTCAGACAAAGCAAGGGATTAGTAAGAGGGCAAAGTAAATTGTGACTGCGATTCACGACCAAACCAAGTATTTCTTCGCCAGTCCTAAATCACCTTTGTATTTCTCCAGGACACTCCGTATTACTACGAAGATCCCAGTTTATTGGATAATCCATCGTATGGTTATATACGAACTCGAAAGGAACTTGTTCCAGTTCGGGGATGGATCCTGGTTCAGGAGAAATAGGAATAACGTACATTCAGGTGTCTTTTATCTTCACCTTCTCTCGTGATGCGAGTGCTCCTAGGATTAGGACAGTACACCCTTTATGCTTTTTGGATAGTCTTCTTCCAAACCATAGGCTGGTGCCGAACGGTAGGGAAGGAAGAAAACCAATTGGCCTAAAGGGGTGTGCAGAAGGTGATGACTAAAGACATATAAAGGGATTTGGAGAGGTGGCAAAGAATTATACGGTTGTAGTTGTGAATCTGGATAATGGTAGATGCATTACTAGGAATACCAGGATACCCCATCGAAACATTTCAATGTTTCAGTTCACTGTGTACTGTTAAAAGAAAACTGATTTCCCGATTAGATACTCACTCCAGGGTATGTATTTACCAGGTATGATTCTCACATCTGTATGGTTTTACAGATGATGAGTGGGAGTAAGTTATTGGGAATTGGGTGATCATCCTCATTATATCGGGATTCGTTGTAATCGGTGATATTTGAGGAGATCACCTGGGCTGTTTGCCGGTCGGCAAATATTTGGTTTTGAATATCCTCTGTTGTGCACCAATTTCAAATTGATATATCTGTACGTCTATTTTCATAGAGTGAAATATACCTTTTGATATTATGTCGATGACATTTACCTATATCAGTGGATGGTTAGGTAACGAGCATTAAACAGCGGTGTAATTCTTCTTAATCATAAGTACAGTTTTCAACCTACGACACACAGTGAAAGAGTTGTTAGACTCAGCGGACTTATACAGAGTATTGTATGTTGTCCAGTGTCCATTAGGACAGAGGGGTTGGTCCTCATACTATATTCTGTTTACTTTTAACTTCTCTAGTTCTTAGACATGTATTTCGTAGAAACACAGGGTCCAAGTTTTGAGGAGTTATAGGTATTTGAATAGAGTAGAGAACCAGGTGTAGCAAGTATCGTGATTCTTCAAAGTGATCGAAGATGTAGATACTTGTGTGTGGTATTCAGTTGATAGTAATGATAAAGAGAAATTGCTTCTCTTTCAGGTTACTCATAATTGGAAGCATTCCTAAGTTGAGTAACGTTGATCAGCCTCTTTCCATTTAGTTGACATGCACTGGAGACAGCTGCATGATTTGAATCTGGTTCAATTAAATCAGTGCCTCTGGTTCTATTTTGGATATAGTACAGTTCATATCTTAACATTGTTAAGGTACGGGGAGTTGTCCGGCTTATGATTAAAACCAGACTCTGGATAACTCAAGGCACGTTTCTGTAATGGCTGTTTGTGGGTTGACCCAGGCTATGACGAGGGTTGACTTTCTACCATCTGGGAGATCAATAGTAATATTGTTCTAGACTCGCCACAGTTTTAATAAAAATGGATTTTTCAAAAACAGTAGTGGGAGTATGGTAGAACTGGAAGTGATTCCAGAACCGCAAACGATTACTGAAGATTTGATAAGGAACCTAAAGATTCAATCTGATTTGACATTCCATTGGCCACTCCGCAAATAAGGTGGGTAACTTCAAGCACCCGAGAGGTACTCCGGTAGTCTCAAGGACGGTGACAGGGAGTTCTTGTTTACCCACACTTGCCATTGTTGTTGTTCCAGACTGCGAGACCCGGCAGAAGGATGAGTATAGCGTCGTTCTAAACTAGCTTTAGAAGTGCACGTCTATATGACTCTGCCAGAGGGTTGTCGTAGTCAGTGGGAGCAGCGGAAGCATTGGTAGACATCACGCTTATGTCTATTTATAGACTAAAGCAGATATAGCGGAGATAGATCATCTTTTTCTGATGTAACAGTCATAGGTTTGACTTCATCAGAATAGGGGATGGATCTGTTGAAAAGGTAGTAGGGTGTGATATCCTGGTATTTGGATGACATACACATAATAGGAAGTGACATTCCTATACTACGATCGGTTATACTTTGGTCGTCACACGATGTTTTCTCCACAAGGGACTTGGACATTTTATCAGACATACTGGTTACTAGATCTATGGTTTTAGATCTAGATTTGGGTGGTTTTCCAATCAGGGTACTTCGACAACATTCTAAGAGTATTTAGAATGGACGACTCCTGGCACGGTAGTGTACCTGCAGGTGATGGAGTCACCCTCTCTAAGGGTGTCTTATAGACTAAAGTAGAGAGGGATATGCATGATTGGCAGATCACTTGCTTAGGCAATTGAGTCAATCATGAGATGTCAAGTACCACACCAGATGTTGTTCTTGCACTAGATGCAATAAGTTGACATTGATCCAATCCTGGAGAAACAGTCGGAAGCAGTTTTAGAACATAAGTGGATGTTCTAGGGATATGATAACGACAGCCTCTTTTGGGAGACAGTTATCATTCCAGGCTTTCAAGGTGACATGGACGACAGGGTGATCGTCAGAGTTGTAGTTTTCCTTCTGACGAGGGGCAGTATTTTGGACAGGTGGTCCAAGGAAATACTGAGGGTGGCATGGCGCAGGATACTGATTAAGTTCAGTTGACGATACAGTCTAAGAAGTTTGGATTTGGAGTTCATTTATGAGCTCGGTCCCATCAGACATCCAGACACTCTAAGACAGGTATTGCTCATTTCGGGAGATGGTTTTCTCCGCGAACTTGAGATATAGAGAGAGACATGGAAAGAAACATCAGAGCGGATCCACTCGCTGAGGCTATTCCTCGAACGCACTAGTTTCGCAAACAGGCTTTGTGCGACTGACTAGTAGAGGAGCTGGGTGTTCGGTATCACACGGGCTGTGAGTATGCGACATCGCAATAATTAGCCTTGAGTGCAAGTGGGAGATTGTTGGAGATAGTGCCCTCAGAGTCGATTATTGGGTCACAGGCACGTGATTGCAATGATTGAGGGAGGACCTATCCCGGTAGGACAGTCTTACTCGAGATGATAGTATGCTATCTGGTTTACCTTTATCATCGTGTACTGCTTTAGGTGACATGACATGTCGCTATTGCACGTTGATAGAGCCCCTAGGATTCTTGCTTGACTACCGGCAGTATGAGGGCGATCATATACGTGGGAGCTGGTAGTCTATAAGCACATCCTTAAAAGGTCCCTAGTCGTGGGAGTTTCGAGATAGGGCATCGATACTCCAGAGTAGACTAGTGTATACAGTCGAGACCCCGACGAGGGGCGGTGGCCGGTCTCACAACCCACTGGTGTCAGTTGGTTCACCTAAGATGTATACAGGTGCTCATTGGGTTATGAGTACACCGGACAGGACTCACCGGGAACATGCTAGTTGGTCTTATACCTGACGTCAGATAGCAGTTCCCAGGTGACATGTGTACAGGTTAGTTCATCGACCTGGGGATCGTCATTTGTCTCTTGTGAGTTCCTACTGTACTTTGATTACTACCCTACCACGGCTCAAAGGAGTCGTGCAAACAGGTTTTAGTTGGGTACAGTCCCGAGCCACATGGAGGCAGTGAGCGGATCTTCAGGGGTTCGTCTCTCCCGGTATTGGGGGTGAGGTCGCGCTGTGTCTAGGAGAGCCATTACACGAAGTCCTTGGCCAAGGCAGGAGATTTACTGGTAGGTATTCCAGTAGTATCTCAGGGTGTTCTGGGCTACACTCCGACACGACTTGTACCGCTTTTGGGGGTCTGACTTTTACCCACCCCCTAGGCCCGACATGCGATGCTCATAGACGAACGGACCGGACTGTACGGATATTGTCACTGACAGGTTCAGTAGGACGTCAGGATGAGTTCGCTCATCGACGTCCCTTTTAGTCAATAGCTGGTGGCCCGTCACGTATTGGATTATACCTCTGACGTGCTAGTGGTTAAATCCACAGCCATAGTATTGACGAGTTTTTAGAGTCCACCACACTTTCAGTTACTCAAGCTTTCGGGCGAAACGCTGTAGAGGCCGTATGGAGATATGGCAGGGTCCGATCAGATACGTGCGGTATTGCACGGATCAGGATCGGACGGTTTGTACTAGTGGCCGTATGGTTATATGGCAGCGTTCGATCAGATACGTGCGGTATTGCACGGATCAGGATCGGACGGATATTACTAGCCGGCTTTGGTTTAAGCCGGATCCTAGTATAGTACAGTGTAGATTTTGTCTCATTGCATTTGTATCCGGACGGAATACAGATGCGGGTGTGTATGCACAGTATTGGGGTTTTCCTGTAATTAATTACGGGACCAGTTTTCTGGAGTTGCCAGTTTGCATTCCGTTCCGGCCGGTTTTCCTTTGTTCTTTCCCGGCCGGACTTTTCCGATGGAGGGTGTTATTTGCAAGTTTGCAAATAACACATTGTGGAGGATTTATTTGCAAGATGATTTATTATGATAAGCATCTTTGCTTTTCAACCATGATGGTGCATTTATTGTGAAGAGAAAGGATTTGATTTGGATGTGAGTTTTGTGATCATTATGTTTGTTTGTGGTCACCCTTGCTTTTCTCCTACAATCACCTCCCTTCATGCTTGATTTAATCCCTCCACCCTTCTCATTTTCATCAAGGGGCCGGCCACAATTTCTTGAGGGGAGATGAGAAAAATGAGAGAGATTCATTTTTGTGTATAGCATTCTTCATCTCATTCTATTTGCTAGAAAATTGAAAGCACCAATTTTCTTTAGACCATTCCTCCGTCTATGGCAACCAACCCCAAAGAGATATACTCTACACTACATTCTACAGCTAATCTTGGGCTCGTCGACTTGCCAGCTTCGTGCCCGAGTTGCCTCGGTATTGAGGCGGGAGCCCGTAAAAGAAGCAGGCGATGTGGTGCCCTTCCGGCAAGGAGGCGACGACCGGAGTTTCCGCGGGAGATCGGGACGACAACGAGAAGACCGGAGGACTCGGATCACTCGGTATATCTCTTCCCTATCTTGTTAGTTAGCTAGATCTAGTTTAATGGCCCGATCCGGAGTCTAGTGCGCGGTGGTGCCGGTTTGCAAAGTCCGCAAAAATTAAAGTTTATCACCGTTTCCGTATTTGGCCGTCGGATTGACGGCCGGGGCGCCGCCGTGCACTTACACTACCTACCGGTGATTGGTTGGACCTGGCGGTTATCCGGAGGATACTGACCAGAGTAGCTTGATGGATACGGGACGACACGTACTGCCGGGGCCGAGGGCCGATTCCGTAGACGGAGCCCGTGGGCAGATCCGATGGACGGACGCCCCATGTTGGAGGATTTGCGTGTCGATGCTGGACACGGCTGACTTTATGATATTTTGAGTGCCGGTGATGGGCACTCCCGGTTTATGAGATTACAGGATTTTGAGGACCGAGGTGGATGACGACGTTTGGGTTGTACTGGATTTTGCTGCATTGATAGACACCAGTTATTCTTTTCCACGTTGATATTGTAGGGTTCCTAGGCACTCTCAAGAGGTCTCACAAGGCATCAACCATGCCAATTTTAAATTTTATGAGTGCCGAGAAACCCTAATACGGATCGTCAACTAGAATTTTAGGCGAATAGATAAGCTAGTTAACATCTTAACTAAAAGTGAGAAGCTACAACCTTTGTAGATCCGGTTATCCACTTCCTTAGCTCCACGTAGACGTCCTCTCGCTGTCCAAGTCGGATCTCGTACTCTAGCATCGGCTTCATCGGAGAAATGAACGGACTAGTCGTCGGCCACGATGCCGAAGATGATCTACGTCGAGGTTACACAAGATCAAGCTCCAACTTCACCAAGTTGTGAAACTTGTGAAGAAAACACCCTATACTACTTGGCAAGAGGTAGAGGGTGAAGAAATAGGAGGTGGGTTCACTTTAGAATTGGATTTCTCACTCTTTTTCTCAAGGTGCCATTGATGGTGGCAAGTTTTCTTTCTTGATGAAGAAGATGAAGAAGAAGATAGATTATGATAAGTGTTATGAAAAAGAATAATAAAAATAATACTTATCATCTTCTAACCATGGTCAAGTGTAGAGAGTTAACTATAGTTTAGATGAGTGGTTAGGGTTTGGAGAAGAAGACAAAGTGGTCACTTGGTCAAAACTTCATGAAGCTTCAACAAGCTTCATGATAAAAGAAACCATTTTGTTTTCAATTATCTATTTCTCCAAAAAGAAAAGATAAATAATTAAGTGAAAATATAAAACCCTAACCATTCACTAAACATGGTTTAAGTCTTTACACAAATCCAAGTGTATATGTATCATCAAACATGATACAATCAAGTGCACAAAAGTATATCACATATACAACTTGTGAACATCAAGTGAGAAAATCCATTTAAAGTGAACCAATACTAGTTAATGCAAAGTAATATATCAAATATATAATTATACATTAAATCATTAAATCAACACTTGATTCAATGATCCGGTCATGTCGCACATAACCGACTAGTATCCAATGTATCGATTTATCGAATCAACGATTCGATAACTAGGTTATATCGCATACAACCAATCGAAACATTCATCGCGAGAATGAAATACGGTATCACATACTCGCATTATTCTCGGTCCCGCACATATCTCATATGCGCTCCTATTTCGTTTCGCTTGAGCCAGGAAACCCCTGTGTAGGACTCTAAAGACTCGTCAATACGCCGGTAGCAGATGATGATCATATCAAGCACCCACAAGCCGCAAGCGGTCTGCTAAACGTAACGGCCACCCGGGTATTGAGCGATCAGAAGATCGACGAGCCAGCCCGCTCACACTCCTGTGAATCCAACCAGTAACACTTACCGTATAGTCCGGTCTGTTCGTCTGATATGTCGCATATCAAGTCTGGGGGTGGTAAACGTCAGACCCCAATAACCGATAAGTCGTGCCGATGTGAGACTCATAACGGGTCGAGAAACTACTGGTAACACTTACCAGCAAATCTCTGATTCGCCCTGGCCAGGGACTTCCCTGTTACGGCCAATCGAGCACAGCGCAACATCAACCCCCAATACCGGGAGAGACGAAACCCCTCCTATCGCTCATTGCCTCCATGTGACTCGGGACTGTACCCAAAAACCACCGTTTTGCACGCCCTCATGGACGTGGTAAGGTGGAGATCAAAGCACAGTGGGAATCACACAAGACTCTATGACGATCTCGGGTCTACAGACTAACCTGCACAAGTGTCACCTGAGAACTGCCATCTGACGTGAGGTATAATACCATCTGGGAGTTCTCGGCGAGTCCGTCCAGTGTACCCAGTCTCCACTGAGCACCCGTATACCATCTCTGATGTCAAACACCAATGGATATGGGATCATCCATCGCCCATCTCATGGGTCGAGAAGCGTATACGCTAGTCTACACTGGTATATCGATGCCCCGTCTCGATACACCCAAGACTAGGGACCTTGAAGGATGTACCTATGGACTACCATGTCCCCACTAGTATGATCTGCATCATAGTCCAGGTAGTCAAGTACACATCCTAAGGGCTTTACCAACATGTAACTATAAGACAGTTTAAAGAGACAAGTGTACATGTTAAGATAAAGAGCAACCAGATAGCATACTATCATATCGAGCAAGAAAGTCATCTCTATATATGTCCAAGCATCCAATATAATATACATCATCTGTACAATACTGGCCTCTAGGGCATACATACAACTAACAGATATTCCGTGTTGATATTATTCTTTTCCATACTCAGCATTCAGTACTTGACATCTCATCCTGTAGCTAGTATACCTTGTAGAGTACACATGCTTGCATATTATTGCATACCCTACTCATTTTATACATAGGGTTGTTAGATGCATCGCCATGCCTGATTATCACATATCTTGCTCCTCACATAGAGATGATTATTAGATAGTACTTGTTGCATGATATTGAGCATCCAGTTCATTATATAGATGTTTATTAGTTGGCATAGTTTAGAGTATCGCAGCACGTGCATACTCGCGATTACCTTTATATGTTATCTTCTATTCACGAGTTGGCAACTCACCCCCATTGTGCCACAGTGCTTGCAGGTTGCCCTTTGGTGTAGTCGTGGCTGGCTGTTTACCGCATCTTTTGGCACAGATACCATTTCCGAGGCGTGTTAGCCCTTTTTCTATTAGGTGGGTTTTGTACGGTATCTGTTTATCTTTCAGTTGTACATTGATGTATCTAGTACTCTCCATCTACCTTCCCGTATTGACTTAGAGACAGTTGTGAGGACGATGTATATGATTTGTAATCTGGTGTCGAGCTCGCATGTGAGCCGACTTTATTTTATGCAGTCTTACCTTTTATGATATTTGTCTTTGTCTTACTGCTTATTCTTCGCTATGGCGTCGTATACCATATTGTGATGCTCTATTCATTTCGCATGTTATTTCTATTACACCTTGCCTTTACCCGACTTGCGGGACAAATGTTTATAAATGAAATGTTGCCAAAATTATTCAAAAAAAAAATAACTTTTAAACTTAAAAGGGATTTCTACTAAATTAATTAAGGTTTCTTAGACAATTATAACTGTTTTTATAAAAATGTTTTAAACACTCTATATTTAATGGTTTTGATTTCTGGGTCTCGGCTTACTTAGTCGCGTTACGCCTGTAGATGTTACGTGGCTAAGTGCCGGTCACGGGACAAATTATCGGGTCGTGACAAAGTTGGTATCAGAGCGTAGGTTTTACCTTCGGAGTGTAGGATGACCCTGGTATGATGGAGTAGGTAGCTGCAGCAGAGTGGCGTAGCGTGCGTATGTTCCGCGGCATACTCACGACACGGTACTCCGCCTAAGCGACCTTAGGACTTATTGGTTGAAAATTCCTTCATTTTTACTTGCCTTCTTGCGATTCGATT
Source organism: Agapanthus africanus (assembly GCA_030015575.1). Lineage (NCBI taxonomy): Eukaryota > Viridiplantae > Streptophyta > Magnoliopsida > Asparagales > Amaryllidaceae > Agapanthus > Agapanthus africanus. The sequence continues at coordinate 650,170,276 of JASDDO010000019.1, read as the reverse complement.
TCTGTATCCTTATCGAATCCTACTTTCCTTTTCAGCCACTATGCCGCCGAAGACTACTTGGGCGTAGAGAGCGGCCGCGAGGGAAGAGATTCGTGTTAACTCGTCCGAGACGAGGACTGATCCGGGCAGTGCACCCATCGTACTCGAGCAGACTGTTCCTCCCATGATAGATCAGATCGCCACGTTAGGGGCTGGTATGCAGGAGATGCGCCAGACAGTGGGATCCAGCATGCAGGAGATGCGCCAGATGATAGGATCGCTAGTTGAGACGCTTCGAGCGCAGCGACCAGAGGCAGCTCCACCAGTCACAGGGACCGCGATGGTACCGACCGTACAGCCAGTTGCCCCTGCAGTGACAGAGGTGATTACAGTATCGCTATCAGAGTTCACGAGACTGAAGCCCCCGGTCTTCACAGGCACAGATGCAGCCGAGGACCCGCAGTCTTTTATTGATAGGATGGCCCGGTTATGCCGTTCCCTCCAATGCGCAGATGCGAGATGGGTCGAGTTCGCGAGCTTTCTCCTGGAAGGTCTTGCACAGAAATGGTGCGAATCAGTTGAGAAGGGCAGAGCAGCAGGTCTTCCTCCTATGACCTGGACGGAGTTCGTGACGGTGTTCCTGGCCCGCTTCCTTCCCCAGAGTGTTAGGGATGCCCGAGCTCGCAGATTCGAGTCCTTGCGCCAGACGCCAGAGATGACAGTGGCAGAGTACGATGTGCTATTCACCGAGCTATCGGTTTATGCTCCGTACCTAGTAGCTACTGAGGAGATGCGAGTCAAGAGATTTGTCCGAGGCTTGCTTAACCCGCTATTCCTTGCGATCAGCTCCCAGCATTATGAGACTTACGCCGCAGCGGTAGATGCAGCCCTATTGGTCGAAGTGCGCCCTGCCGAGACTTCGGTAGTTCCAGGGCTGAAGAGGGTTCATACTGACACAGCAGCCCAGAGACATCCATTCAGACGCCGTGATAGACGAGGTACCGGTGGCAGAGATTCAGGGCGATGTCAGATGTTTAGCTCATACCCCCAGGAGGGTCAGCAGTCGTCCCGTGGATGTTTTGGATGTGGTAGTCCTCATCATCACGTCAGAGATTGTACCGAGACACGTCAGAGGGAGCCAGCCGTACCGCATGTCACACTTCCACCTTCTCCACCCCAGAGGGCGTTGCCCATTGTACCCACAGTTACTCCACGTCAGACGCAGGCACCGAGAGGCCAGGGTCGCGGAGGGTTTGTTCCTAGAGGGTGAGGCGGTCGAGGCAGGGGACAGCCAGCTACCGGCAAAGTACAGCCAGCTGCTAGTAGGGGACCGCCAGTTGCAGGTGGAGGACAGGCACGAGTTTTCGCTTTGACACATCAGGACGCGCTGGCGTCCAATGCGGTGGTCTCAGATATATTATCAGTATGTTCTGTTGATGCACACGTGTTGTTCGATCCCGGATCCACGCACTCGTACGTATCTACACACTTCGTGCCGAGTTTGGGTAGAGAGTCCGGTCTGCTTGATCAGCCGCTTGTTGTGACCACTCCCGTAGGAGAGTCGTTTGTTGCTAGGCACGTGTTCCGATCCTGCATCGTCCGTATTGGCGATAGAGATCTGCCAGTCGATTTAATCCTTCTTGAGATGTTGGATTTCGATGTTCTTTTGGGCATGGATTGGTTAGCCACGTGCTATGCGTCTGTGGACTGCCGCGAGAAGACAGTGAGGTTCTGTTTTCCCGGTGAGTCGGCCCTTGTCGTGCAGGGTGACAGTGGTGCCACTCCTCACCTTTTGATTTCTTCTCTTCGCGCTGGACAGCTTTTGAGGAAGGGATGTCAGGGATTCCTAGCCTATGTTTGTGACACTAGAGCCACAGATGTTCCGTTGGAGCAGGTTCCGATTGTGTGTGAGTTCCCTGATGTGTTCCCTGACGAGCTTCCTGGGCTACCGCCTGAGCGCGACATTGCCTTTTGTATTGATTTGATTCCCGGCTCGGGGCCTATTTCTATACCGCCTTATCGGATGGCCCCGACGGAGCTTAGTGAGTTGAAGAGTCAGTTGCAAGATTTGCTGGACAAGAGACTTATTCGACCCAGTGTTTCTCCTTAGGGTGCTCCAGTTCTGTTCGTCAAGAAGAAGGACGGAAGCTTTCGTTTGTGTATAGACTACCGGCAGCTGAACCGGGTGACCGTGCGGAACAGATATCCTTTGCCACGTGTCGACGATTTGTTCGACCAGCTTCAGGGGGCAGGATATTTTTCGAGGATCGATTTACGATCGGGCTATCATCAGCTGCGAGTTAGACAGGAGGACATTCTGAAGACAGCTTTCCGTACACGCTATGGCCATTATGAGTTTTTGGTGATGTCGTTCGGGCTCACCAACGCGCCAGCAGCCTTTATGGACTTGATGAACCGTATATTCCAGCCATATCTCGACTTGTTTATCATCGTATTCATTGACGATATATTGGTGTATTCCCGGAGCAGAGAGGAGCACGAGCAGCACCTGCGGATTACACTGCAGACCTTGAGGGAGCACCAGCTTTATGCAAAATTCTCCAAGTGCGCTTTTTGGCTCGACGGTGTAGACTTCTTGGGTCACGTAATTACGCGGGATGGTATATGTGTGGACCCAAGGAAGAATGAAGCCGTTCAGAGTTGGCCCAGACCTACATCCGTTACTGAGATACGCAGTTTTCTAGGATTGGCCGGTTACTACAGGCGATTCGTACAGGATTTTTCCCGTATTGCTGCACCCTTGACCGGATTGACCCGGAAGGGAGTTCCCTTCGATTGGACAGAGGATTGTGAGCACAGTTTCCGGTAGCTACGGACTTGTTTGACTACGGCGCCAGTATTATCGTTGCCTTCAGGATCAGGCGGATTTGCAGTTTATTGTGACGCTTCACGAGTGGGGCTAGGGTGTGTATTGATGCAGCATGGCAGGGTAATCGCTTATGCTTCCCGGCAATTGAAGAAACATGAACAAAACTACCCCACTCACGATTTAGAGATGGCTGCAGTGGTCTTTGCACTTAAAATCTGGCGACATTACTTATACGGCGAGTCGTGCCAGATATTCACTGATCACAAGAGCCTCAAGTACATATTTCAGCAGCGAGACCTGAATCTCCGACAGCGCCGATGGATGGAATTAGTGAAGGACTACGACTGCGAGATCTTATATCACCCGGGCAAGGCTAACGTAGTAGCAGATGCTTTGAGTAGGAGGCCCGGGGATAGTCTAGCGTGTTTGAGTGCAGTACAGAGGCAGTCATCGGCAGATTGGCAGATATTATGCGATGGCCGAGTGCAGTTCGAGTTCACGCAGATCGGGGGACAGCTTGCGCATGTTCGTGCACGCCCACAGTTGCTTGACCGTATATATGAGGCACAGCGCAGGGATGACCGTTGTTCAAAGATCATGACACAGATTGGACAGGGCAGATTCTCCGAGTTTGTGATTGATGATCAGGGGATATTACGATTTGGGTCTAGACTGTGCGTACCAGATGCTGAGGGATTGCGGCGCGATATTCTTGAGGAGGCACATCGATCGGTGTACAGTGTCCATCCCGGTTCCACCAAGATGTACCATGATATGAAAGAGACCTACTGGTGGGACGGAATGAAGAGGGACATCGCAGAGTTCGTATCGAGGTGCCTGACTTGTCAGCAAGTCAAGGCCGAGCACCAGAGGCCCGCAGGAGAGCTACAGCCATTACCCATTCCGGAGTGGAAATGGGAACAGATTTCGATGGATTTCGTGGTGGGCCTACCCAGGACTAGGCGGGGGTATGACTCCATTTGGGTGGTCGTGGATCATCTGACGAAAGCGGCTCACTTCCTGCCAGTGAAGACGACTTTCGGATTTGCGCAGTACGCCCAGATTTATATCGATGAGATTGTACGACTACATAGGGTCCCGACCTGTATTGTGTCCGACCGAGGCACCCAGTTTACCAGCAGATTATGGCATAGACTTCAGGAGGCTTTGGGCACGCGCTTGAGTTTCAGCACGGCATTCCATCCGCAGACCGACGGACAGTCAGAGCGGACCATTCAGACTCTCGAGGACATGCTCCGAGCTTGCGTTTTAGACTTTGGTGGTAGCTGGGATCATCATCTACCCTTGATAGAGTTCTCCTACAACAATAGCTTCCAGGATACGATTCAGATGGCACCTTTCGAGGCTTTGTATGGGAGGAGATGTAGATCGCCTGTCTGTTGGACAGAGCTCAGCGAGGGCACTATTTTGGGGCCACAGATCGTACAGGAGACGACTGAGAAGATACAGCTGATTCGAGACAGGATGAGGACAGCTCAGAGCAGGCAGAGATCGTATGCTGACAGGCGCCGCCGCAGACTAGAGTTCGCAGTTGGCGATCATGTGTTTTTGAGGGTCTCTCCGATGAAGGGAGTAATGAGGTTTGGACGGAAGGGGAAGCTTAGCCCCAGATTCATAGGTCCCTTCAAGATCCTCGAGCGTGTGGGCGCAGTAGCTTATCGTTTGGCTCTTCCACCCGACTTCCCAGATGTTCACCCCGTTTTCCACGTGTCGATGCTTCGCAGATACCTGCATGACCCTTCGCACTTGATTCAGCATCAGGCCGTTCAGCTCGAGCGCGATCTTATGTTCACCGAACAGCCAGTCATGATCTTGGACCGGCAGGTGAAGAAACTTAGATCGAAGGTCTTGCCATCAGTAAAGGTGCTTTGGCGCAGCCCGAATGGTGATGAAATCACTTGGGAGGCCGAGGGGGAGATGCGGAAGAAGTTCCCTCATCTCTTTGAGGGTATGCGTTGCTTTATATTTTAAATTCGGGGACGAATTTCTTTAAGGGGGGAAGATTGTAACACCCTAGGATGGGATTAGTGGCTAATTATATTTTAATATGTGATTTTAATAAAAGTTTACCAAATTGTTTTTCAAATAATTTTTCCAATTTAATAATTATTTTTCTAGAATTTTACCAACTTGCACAAACTTGTGCATGTAAACTAGGATTAAAATTTGGGTTATACCATGTTTCACAACCATGGTGGATTAAACCCCCATGTTAAGACAAAAGATTTTAATTAAGGTTATGTTTTGTTTAAAAATGGAAAAGGGATTTAAAATGTATTTGGTTGACTTGAGAGAGGTGCATCATGGCAAGCCCATGCTTGCAATTAATGTGGAGAGAGAGAGAGAGAGAATGGGGGTTTGACTCTCTTGTGTATCATTTCTTTGGTTGCATTACACCCTCTCATATATCACTTACTCTCTCACACTCTCACACACACACACACCATCAGCTGCAGCCCCAGCAGAACAAGCAGCAGCTGAAGCAAGAATATCAGCTTCAGCCCCTGCAACAGCAGCACCCAGCAACAGCAGCAGCTCCTTGCAGCAGCAGCAACCCCTGTAGCAGCAGCCCCAGCACCACATCAACAACCCCAACAACAGCAACATCAGCAAAAACAACACAAACAACAACAATAAGCAGCAACATCAGCAGTAGCAGTAACAACAGCAATAGCTTCTGGAGCAGAAACAGTTTCTGTAGCAGCTCCTTCTTCTCCTCTTTTTCTCCTGACCCAGTCCCGTAGGGTCAAGTGAGGTATAACTCTGAGCTCCACTTGCATGTATGCTAGACTTGTGCATTGGTTTAGTTATTTTAGTGAGAATTGGTAGTTGTTATCGCTAGATTTGGTGTTTTTAGCGATATTTGTGGTGATTAGTGTGAACTTTGCTTAGGCAAGGTTAGTTTTGGTTAGACTAAGTTAGTTAGGTGCTATTGAAGCCAAGAAAACCTAGGTAACCCCTGATTACACCAAAATACCCTGAATTTTCATGTTTGTGCAAAATGTGACTTTTAAGCAAAAATTTAGCTTTCTGATATCTGCTGTTACCCTGGTGACTCCAGAATTAAATTGAGTGGACCCCAGCCTACTAGTGACACCCTAACCCCACCACCAGAGCCCGACCCCACCAGCCAACCTTAAGGCCGCCGAAATAATCAATCTGGCCGCAAATTGCGGCCAGAGCAGGGAGATAGGGTCTAGGGTTTTTAGGGTGGGTATCTGCTATGCTTTGTAGGTCCAGGGTATATATAGTTTTGTAATATTATAACTTGGGTAGAATCTGGGACGATATATCATTTTCTGGTGTTTTTTTGTTTGCGCGATACGCGAGTGGGTTTTGTGATTCAGTGTATCGCTGCGTGTCGGGCTGAGTCGTAGACGCGTGCACACACGTTTCAGCGTATCGCACACACGCGCGTTGATTCGCGACGCGAGTCTCATGTTTTGTTTCAATATCGCGTTTTGGCGAGATTCTTGCTTATATAATTGGATTCCGTGTGTAAATTCCAGGTTCACAGGCGGGCACGTCAGACGTCGCCAGGAAAGGGAAGCAGGTGGTCGGCTATACTTAGCACGCGACCAGATGAGTAGATTTAACATCTACGGGGAAATCGCCCGTATGGCGTTAAGCGTCAGGGCGTAATAGGAATTGTAGTCATGAGTGTCCATATAGATATACTGGTAGTATAGAACACTGCACTGTCACTAACGGTCCAAGTTGCACGAGCACGTTTTATATGCTACACTCACACCGTTAGTGATTGCCATGCCACTCACAACGTAGGATTGTTATAAACCGCACATTATATTGATTCTGCCTATTTAATGTTGACGTGATTTACCGCATACATCATACAGATTCATACTTGTGCCATATACCTTACACATATTCATACTCGGGCGCATATGTATTATAGGTCTACATTAGTGCACATATACATTGCTATATTCACTTTGCGTACTTATCCATTCGCACACCCATACCTTTACCACATTCATATATTGCATACATGGATGATATTGACTTGATTTAAAACTAAGGGACCGCAAACGATATTTTCAAAACTGGACCTTTTAGAAGAGCGGTTTTCCTTTTCCTTAACTTGTAGTGTCATACGACACATTGCATGGATCTACGCATTTGATTTGATTTCTGTGATTTTTGGATTTGGGAACCGGTGTACTATTTTAAGAAAATACGCACTGTTTGAAAACCCGGTTTCCCTTGATATGATATTTTAGTGCGTCCACCATGAGTTTTCTCGGTTCTAGAGAGCTTGTGTTAGTATACCTGATTCGAGGAGAGGTAGGCACCGATTGCGGGTACATGGTGGACCCGGTACGGTACCCCGGGGCGAGAAGACTCGTATTGTTAGACGGTGAGCCCGGAGGAGGGACTACTACCTACCGGTGATTGGTTGGACCTGGCGGTTATCCGGAGGATACTGACCAGAGTAGCTTGATGGATACGGGACGACACGTACTGCCGGGGCCGAGGGCCGATTCCGCAGACGGAGCCCGTGGGCAGATCCGATGGACGGACGCCCCATGTTGGAGGATTTGCGTGTCGATGCTGGACACGGCTGACTTTATGATATTTTGAGTGCCGGTGATGGGCACTCCCGGTTTATGAGATTACAGGATTTTGAGGACCGAGGTGGATGACGACGTTTGGGTTGTACTGGATTTTGCTGCATTGATAGACACCAGTTATTCTTTTCCACGTTGATATTCCGTGTTGATATTATTCTTTTCCATACTCAGCATTCAGTACTTGACATCTCATCCTGTAGCTAGTATACCATGTAGAGTACACATGCTTGCATATTATTGCATACCCTGCTCATTTTATACATAGGGTTGTTAGATGCATCGCCATGCCTGATTATCACATATCTTGCTCCTCACATAGAGATGATTATTAGATAGTACTTGTTGCATGATATTGAGCATCCAGTTCATTATATAGATGTTTATTAGTTGGCATAGTTTAGAGTATCGCAGCACGTGCATACTCGCGATTACCTTTATATGTTATCTTCTATTCACGAGTTGGCAACTCACCTCCGTTGTTCCACAGTGCTTGCAGGTTGCCCTTTGGTGTAGTCGCGGCTGGCTGTTTACCGCATCTTTTGGCACAGATACCATTTCCGAGGCGTGTTAGCCCTTTTGCTATTAGGTGGGTTTTGTACAGTATCTGTTTATCTTTCAGTTGTACATTGATGTATCTAGTACTCTCCATCTACCTTCCCGTATTGACTTAGAGACAGTTGTGAGGACGATGTATATGATTTGTAATCTGGTGTCGAGCTCGCATGTGAGCCGACTTTATTTTATGCAGTCTTACCTTTTATGATATTTGTCTTTGTCTTACTGCTTATTCTTCGCTATGGCGTTGTATACCATATTGTGATGCTCTATTCATTTCGCATGTTATTTCTATTACACCTTGCCTTTACCCGACTTGCGGGACAAATGTTTATAAAGGAAATGTTGCCAAAATTATTCAAAAAAAAATAACTTTTAAACTTAAAAGGGATTTCTACTAAATTAATTAAGGTTTCCTAGACAATTATAACTGTTTTTACAAAAATGTTTTAAACACTCTATATTTAATGGTTTTGATTTCTGGGTCTCGGCTTACTTAGTCGCGTTACGCCTGTAGACGTTACGTGGCTAAGTGCCGGTCACAGGCCAAATTATCGGGTCGTGACAAGCAGTTCCCTGGTGACATGTGTACAGGTCAGTTCATCGACCTGAGATCGTCATTTGTCTCGTGTGAGTTCCCAATGTGCTTTGATTACTACCCTACCACGCTCAAAGGAGACGTGCAAATAGGTTTTTGTTGGGTACAGTCCCGAGCCACATGGAGGCAGTGAGCGGATCTGCAGGGGTTCGTCTCTCCCGGTATTGGGGGTGAAGTCGCGCTGTGTCTAGGAGAGCCAGTACATGAAAAGTCCTTGGCCAAGGCAGGAGATTTACTGGTAGGTATTCCAGTAGTATCTCAGAGTGTTCTGGGCTACACTCCGACACGACTTGTACCGCTTTTGGGGGTCTAACTTTTACCAACCCCCTAGGCCCGCCTGTTAGTGTATATGCCATAGGGGCCATTATTGTATCATAATAGATTGTATATTACTTAATGGAAGCTTAGGATATTCACAGTTATATATATATACAGTCTTGCTAAAAATGGTAGTATGCTACTTGGTTTGTGTCTACTTTAATATGTGCATATGTTTCTTGTAACGTATCTCTTATACATATTAGTAGAGCCCATAGGATCTTTGCTTGATTACCTGCGTCGTGATGGCAGTCACACTAGTGGGGGCTGGGTAGTCTGTAAGCAACATCCTATACAGGTCCCTGGTCGTTGGATTATCGAGATAGGGCATCGATATTCCGGAGTAGACTAAGTGTGTGCGCTTCTCATCCCAGTTGGGGAAATGGTCTGTCCCACGGCCATTAGTACGTCGTACTGGAGATAGTATGCAGGTGCCTGTTAGGTTACGGGTACACCGGACAGGACTCGCCGGGGAACTGATTGGTTGGTATTATACCCATCGTCAGTTAACAGTTCCCAGGTGACATGAGTACAGCATAGTCCGCAGACTTGACACTGCTACTTCGCCTCGAGTGTGTCCCACAGTTCTTAGATTGCTACCCTACCACGGCTCAAAGGAGTCATGCAAACAGGTAGTAGTTGGTGGCAGTCCCGAGCACTTGGAAGCAGTGGCGGTTAGATAGGATTCGTCTCTCCCGGTATTGGGAGTTGTATCGCACTGTGTCAGAGAGCCATTACGCAAAGTCCCTGGCCAGGGCAAGCGAGATATACCGGTAGGTTCCAGTAGCTTCTCAGGGTGTAATGGGCTTCGCTCCGACACGACTTTTACAGCTATTAGGGGACTGACGCTTGCCGCCCCCTAGGCTTGATATGCGATAGTCTTAGACGAACAGACCGGACTTTACGAAGATTGTCACTTCAGGCTCAGTGGGAGTTCGGATGATTTTCCTCATCGGCCTTCTTATCGACATCTACCTGGGGACCGTTACGTACAGCTAGTGCCGCTTGCGGTCTGTGGTTAAACTCACTGCCAGCGTAGTGTCGAGTCTTTAGAGTCCCACACAGAGAGTTTCCCTACTCCAGGCGAAACGATATAGAGGTCGTATGGTTTTACGACAAGGGTTCGGACGCATACGTGTGTTTACGCACGTACGACATCCGGACAGTTTTTACTAGTCGGCTTTGGTTTAAGCCAGTTACTAGTATCCGGTTATTGGATTTATACAGTCTAAAGTTTTTCCGTGTTTTCACGGATAGGAGGGGCGTTCTCGTAATTGCGCGAGAAGCTTCTAGAAGATGGTGACTAAGGAGGTTTAGGTGGCATATACATTGAATGAGATTAGTGAGTCATATGGATGATTCATCCATGTCATTAATGCTTCATAATTGCTTAATGACTCATGGAGATGAATCACCATAAGATATTTATCAAGCATGGTTGTAAATCATTTTTATTTCTTTTCTTGAAAAACAATAATGCTTGATATATATTATGATAGCTCATTTTTCTCATTTCATTATCATGTTCATTATCATGTTCATCTTCTCTCTCCTCAAGCTCTCTCTCTCTTCAAACCCTAATCCTCCCCTCTCATGTGTTGAGCACAAGCGTTAGCTAGACTAATACATCCATAACCTCACTCTATATCACCTAGTTAGCTTAGATTAGCGATTTGAGCAAACTAGTTATCTCAAGTTTGAGATTAAGCTTGGCGTAGGAACTTTCGGGTGGATCGTCTTTGATTCGAGGAGGTCGTTGAGGTGCCGATGTTCCAAGGAGCCTACGAGGAGTGGAGGACAGCGATGAAGACCCGAAGGACATGGTTCTTGAGGTATAATCACTTCATATAGTAGTTTAGAACTTCTATGATTGTTGTTAGTTATCGTTTAGCTTCGATTCATGCGGTTAGTCGATGTTTAAGCAACGAACAAGATCGTTTTTCATATTTCCGCCTCCCCGCAAGTCGTGGGGTGTTGCACATCGACTTACAGTGGTATCAAAGCCTCTCTAAACAATAAATAACTCACTTGCAAAATTGTATGAATTTCGAACGGAAAAAACAAACCGGAAAACCCCGATATCATGTGTTTTCTGTCGATTTTTAAATGAGGTCCAAAAATTTTTAGGGACCTTCAGAAAGCCCTAAATGATAGTATTAGAACACCTAAGAAAACTGGGCTCATGAATCGTCTAAAGCGCCACGGAACCGCGGCAGATCCCACCGATCCGCCGTGATTCCGCCGCCGAGTTGCCGATTCATCAGCCCAATTTTCCTGTGTGGGTTCTCTGTGATATTTGGTATTTTCTGGAATTTTTTAATTTTTGCTCAGGGTTCAGATTTACAGAGAAGTATTGGAGCAAAATTAAATGTGTTTAATCCATCGAAATTATACGGTGTTTGCTTGTTGGATTATATCTGTGTTTGTATAATGTGTTCGTAAACCTCCCCTGACTGCTAGTATGTCGGTTGGCAGGGGGTTGCACATTTCTGTAATGGATTTTATCTGTTTGTGTATATAAAATGTGTTGGACTGTTGTGATGTATAGCCGGGGTTATGTGATGGGTTATTATTTAATTCATTTGATGTAAATGTAATTTGTTGTAATATTATTTTGCGGGGCACATCCAGGTTGCGGTTGTAGCCACCGTTGTTTTATTTCATTTTACTGTTTTTTGCTCCTAGGACAGACCCAATGTGGGGTGCACAAACTGCCGAGCGGGTAGTTTGCCGTACCCGTAGGGGTCTTGGGTGGGGTAATGGCTATTCATCACAACTGTGTAATCCGTCTTTTGTTGCAGGCTCAAAACAAACACGGATTGCTTGCAAATCCAATAAAGTTCATCCGTGATCTGGAATGAATATTATTGCGTCTGACGAATGTACAATATCTATATATGATAGCTATTTAGACGTCACTTATGTTTTACACCCGCGCTAGCCCAGCCCCCGCTCTGTCGTTAGTTAAGTAACCTAACGGGTGATGACGGGACCCCGTGGTGAATGCGGATGGCATAAGAGGACGTTGTATTTTCGTTGTTTTCTGCAATGATAGGTTAATGATGGGACGCATTATTATAATGCAAAGAAAATAAACCAAAGTTTAATCGTTGGAACAAATTTAAAAGAAACCACTCGGTTATTTTAAAAGGATCAAATTTTTTAATTGTGGAGCTTTAACCACTCCTTTTAAAAAGTATCAGGTTCCTTCGATTATATCAAGTTCACTACGTTCACGGTTTTGCCAAAACCATTCGTAGCCCTTCGTCATTTCTTATGGATGGTCAGAAGTATTCAAGCTATGTTTGTTGGCCCTTAGTCAAGGCATAGTGTTTGGTAGCTGCTGGGGTATTCATTTGTTGCATAGATAGATGCGTTGGTTTGGGACAGTCGTATTACTTTGTTGGCCCTTAGTCAAGAGTATGTACGGGTGGGTTCAAATTAACCTGGACAATGACGGGTAGAACTTGACATGTGACTTATGATTTGTTGGCCCTTAGTCAAGGTCATAAGAGCATGGGGCAAAAAAAATCCACATCGGGAATTTCTAAAGAAACTGAAATTTGCAGAGAGATGCATTCCATTTTGGAGTTTGATGAATGTTGGTAGGATTCCTTCAACATTATCATACGATGATATTTTGGATCCCGATCCTACTGTGAGTACAAGCTACTTATCAGGAGATTCGTCACTTAACGATCAATGCTATAAACCAAGTAGGTGTCTAGAAAGGTGTCAGCGGGGTTACGCCCCCAGAGAAAAGAGGTTATTTAATTAAGGAACTTCGCGAAAGCGTTGGAAAACCTCCCTCGAAGTATCGACACTGGCCTGGTTGAACGGTTAAGTAAGTATTGTACGGTGAGAATTGTCCTGGCTAATTCTTCTTTTATGGTTTGTAGAGGGATTCGAGAAACAGTAGGAGCCATCCTGTTTAGATAAAATAAAAACCAATCTAAACTTGCAACAGCATCATGCTAAAATGTTTTCTTCTCTCTCTCTTAAATTGCACCGACCTTGTGACCACACATAGGTTACATCTAAATAACAAATTGACTGAATCTGACTTATATGACTGGCAAAGGTCTGTCCAGATGTCCATTGGCTATGACAAGCTGGACCACCCTATTACAACTCCAGATCCCGCAGTCTCAGGTCCAGTTTCCACTGTCACGGATATGGATATCCGTCAGACAAGGGAAAAAGATAAAGCGAAAGCTAAGTGCTTCGTGTTAGCTTCAGTTGATGGTGTATACCAGAAGCAGCACGAGAAGATGGACTTAGTTTCCATCTTTCTCCATAATAATAAAGATTTATATGGAGAGCAATCTCATATCACTATATATGAAACCTCGAACGAATTAATTCAAGCGAGGTTAGCTGACGGGTCATCTGTAAGGGACAACGTCCTTACAATGACTGGCTGTATTGATGAGCTCCAGGACCTGGAGGCCACGTTGGGAAACGAGTCAAGCACTGACTTGATTCTACATTCTCTGCCCTCTACCCTGAGGGAAACCAGGGAAGGAGAAGGAAAGAGAAAGGCAAAAGTTTCGGGACTGGATATATTAAAAGAGGGACGTTCCTATTGTTGTGGGATTGGGCATTGGCAGAATGATTGCAGGGCTTTAGAAGCCAGTAGCCAGGATACGAAGCATGTTGCGGCTTCGACTTCGGGTGTGTTTATGATAGAGAACTGTATGTCAGTTAATCCTACTTCCTGGGTATTGGATACCGGATCAGGAACTCACATCTGTAATTCATTACAGGCTCTGAGAAATCGTAGGGTTATCGGGATAGGTGATATGACCCTCACAGTTGCTAACGGAATGAGCATGGATGCTGAATCCATAGGAGAATATCATCTTGGAATGACAACTGGGCAGATATTGATTCTGCGTAACTGTTTTTATATACCAAGTACGACTTGTAATATCATATCTGTACCCTTACTTTCTTAGGAAGGATATGATTTTGCTTTTACAAGAGATGTGGTTCACATCCACCTAAATCAAGATTTGATTGGGTCAGGTACATTAGAAAATGGAATATACGTATTAAATCAAGCTCAGATTTTCAGTGTCCAGAACACACTTAAAAGAAAGTCTCCAGAATTAAATCAGGCTTTCTTATGGCATTGTAGACTAGGTCACATCAATGAGAGGAGGTTGACTAAGTTACATAGAGACGGATATTTGAATCCGTTCGAATATCAATCTTATGCTACTTGTGAATCTTGTCTCATGGGAAAGATGACAAAGACTCCGTTTACTAGACACGGAGTAAGAGCGAGCGAGCTCTTAGGACTCATACACAGTGACGTATGCGGTCCAATGTCTACACATGCGCGAGGTGGTTATTCCTACTTCATTACTTTTACGGATGATTTCTCTAGGTATGGATATGTCTTCTTAATGAAGCATAAATCCGAGGCTTTTGAGAAATTCCAAGAATACAAGAATGAAGTGGAAAAACAAACAGGCAAGAGTATAAAGACACTGAGATCTGATCGAGGTGGTGAATACTTAAGTGCCAAGTTCCTGGGTTACTTAAAAGAGAATGGAATTCTCTCTCAGCTTACTCCTCCATACACACCACAACACAATAGTGTATCAGAAAGGAGGAATCGAACCCTATTGGATATGGTTCGTTCCATGATGAGTAAGGCTGAGTTACCACGATCATTCTGGGGATATGCACTAGAATCAGCTGCATATCTTTTGAACCAGGTTCCTACCAAAACTGTGCCTACCACACCATATCAGATATGGAGTGGGAAGAAACCCTGTCTAAAACATTTTAAGACATAGGGATGTCCAGCTTTTGTAAAAAAGCAGCATGCGGACAAGCTCGAGGCACGCTCAGTAAAGTGTAAGTTTGTAGGATATCCAAAGAACTCAAAAAGGATATTATTTCTATTACGCAGAGGAACAAAAGGTTTTTGTTTCTCGTCATGCCTGCTTCTTAGAAACTGAATTTTTAGAAAATCAAAAGAGTGGGAGCGCAATAGAAGAAATTCCAGATCCACAAGCTATTACTGAAACCTTGGTAGAACAAGAAAGTTCAGGTGAACAGGACATCCCGACGCCACTCCGCAGGAGTAGTAGGCAATCTCATCCGCCCGAGAGATACTACGGTTTTCTCGTAGACGGAGATAGAGAGGATTGCACTATTGATTATGATGAGCCTACTAGCTTCCAGCTGTTAGTTATATGTATGCCCTAGAGGCCATTACTGTACATATGATGTATATTGTAGTGGATGCTGGGACATGTATAGGGAGGACTTTCTTGCTCGACATGATAGTATGCTATATGGTTGAACTTTACCTTAACGTGTATACTGATTGTCTCTCTGTTACATGTTGGTAAAGCCCTTAGGATGTGTTCTTGACTACCTGGACTATGATGCGGATCATACTAGTGGGGACATGGTAGTCCATAAGTACATCCTTCAAAATCCCTAGTCGAGGGTGTATCGATATACCAGAGTAGACTAGCGTGTACCTTCTCGTCCCATACAGATGGGCGATGGATGATCCCATATCCATCGGTGTTTGACATCAGAGACGATATACGGGTGCTCAGTAGAGACTGGGTACACTGGACGGACTCGCCGAGAACTCCCAGATGGTATTATACCTCACGTCAGATGGCAGTTCTCTGGTGACACTGGTACATAGTAGTCTGTTGACCCGAGATCGTCATAGATTCTTGTGTGGTTCCCACTGTGCTTTGATTTCCTTCTTACCACGTCCAAGAGGGCGTGCAAAATGGTGGTTTTTGGGTACAGTCCCGAGTCACATGGAGGCAATGAGCGATAGGAAGGGATTCGTCTCTCCCGGTATAGGGAGTTGATGTTGCGCTGTGTTCGATTGGCTATAACAGGAAATCCCTGGCCAGGGTTGCTGAGATTTACTGGTAAGTGTTACCAGTAGTTTCTCGAATTGTTATAGACCTCATATCGACACGACTTATTGAGCTATTGGGGTCTGACGTTTACCACCCCTAGGCGAGATATGCGACATATCATACGATCAGACCGGACTGTACGGTAGTGTTACTGGTCGGATTCATAGGAGTATGAGCGGGCTTGCTCGTCGATCTTCTGATCGCTCAATACCCGGGTGGCCGTTACGTTTAGCAGACCGCTTGCGGCTTGTGGATGTTTGATATGATCATCATCTGCTGCCGGCGTATTGACGAGTCTTTAGAGTCCTACACAGAGGTTTCCTGGCTCAAGCGAAACGAAATAGGAGCGCATATGAGATATGTGCGGGACCGAGAACAATACCAGTATGTGATACTGTATTCGATTCTCGCGATGTGACATTGATCGGTTATATGCGATATAGCCGAGTTATCGGATCAAGTGTTGATTCGATAAGTTGTTACTGATGATACCAGTCGGTTATGTGCGACATGACCGGATCATTGAATCAAGTGTTGATTTAATGATTTAATGCATAATTATATATTTGATATATTACTTTGCATTAACTAGTATCGGTTCACTTTAAATGGATTTTCTCACTCGGATTGTACACATTGTATATGTGATATACTTTTGTGCACTTGTTTGTATCATGTTTGATGATACATGTTATGCTAGGGTTTTTGTGTAAAGATCAAACCATGGTTACATGATTATGGTTAGGGTTTTGTTTTATTCACTTATTTATTTATTTATTGATTTTTGGAAAATAAAAGGCAAGAGAAAAGAATGGTGGCTATTTTTGTTTTATGTTGAAGCTTCTTGAAACTTTGATCAAGTCAACCATTCTTATCTCATCCTTAACCCTAACCATTCCCACTAACCCTAGTTGAATCTCTACACTTTACCATGGTTATCTTTATGATAAGAATTATTATTCTTTTCTTTTCTAATCATTCTTATCATAAGATTCTTCTTCTTCTTCCTTGAACTCAAGAAGAAAAAGCTTTCTTCATCAATGGTGAATTGAGCAAACAAGTGAGAAATCCAATTCTAAAGTCTACCCACTTCCTATTTCTTTATCCTCTACCTCTTGCCAAGTAGTAGAGTGTGTTTCCTTCACAAGTCATCATGGTTTGGTGAAGGTGGAGCTTGATCTAGCGATGCCTCGACGTAGATCATCTTCGGCACGTCGTCGATGACCTAGCCCGCTTCTTCTCCGATGAAGCCGACGCAAGAGCCCGGATTTCGGATTTGTACAGCGGAGATGACTTCTTCATGGAGCTATGGAGGTGGACAAACGGATCTACAAAGGTTGTATTTCCGATTCTCATAGTTAAGTGTTAACTAGTTAGCTTTTTCGCCTAGTTTTCTAGCAAACGATCCGTAGTCGGGTCTCTCGGCACCCGTAAAATTTTATATTGGCATGTTCGATGCCTTTAGATACCTCACTAGGGTGCCTAGGAACCCTACAATGCTATCAGAGCCTAGCTAGAGCCTTAGGCGAAGTCTAGACGGATTTTGAAGTCCGATCGAACCAAAACACGACCCCAAAATTGCTCTCTGTCCAGATTTTAAAAACGTGGATTTTTCCAAATTAAAAATCGCTAAAAAATTCTGCAGGGAAAAATAAGAATTACGATGCAAAAATTGAGAAGTGAACAGTAAAACTTGCGGCGGAACCGCGGCATAAGCCCTGCTTATGCGGCGGTTCCGCGGTCCCATGATGACGTCAGCTCCTCATTTCTGCACAGTAATTCCTGATAAATTATGCTGAGTTTTCTGGGAATTTTTAAAATTTTTTCAAGAGTTGAATTTTCTGGAGTTGTTTTGGGGATTCGGTGTTTCGATCGGGGTATCAAATTTTGTCTGTGTGGATTTCCGGATAAATTTTAGAATATGTTAAAAAGTTCGACCGGATATAAATACCCAATTTTTCCCCTGTCGGGAAATTTCCAAGTGTTGGATTTTTCCGTAGTTTAACGATGTTCTAAGTAGTGCAAGTAACGCGATGGTCACTCTAGAAGACAACAAACCTTAACTCGATTATGTGACCGTCTTGAACTGCCCTTTGAACCTTCGGGTTTGGGGCAGTACGGCGTGCCACATGTAAGGCGTTGGCTTGACCCTTCTACGGCTGGACCGTTGGTACTGAGGCACGAACGGAATGTTGTTAGACTTGTTTCATGTGTTGATCTGTATCGGGAAAACTTGGGTGTTCGATTGTTCGATCGGAAAGTTTAACATTTTCTGTTTATCTGGAATGGGATACAATAATTGGAATTCACAATAGTTATGAGATAACTAAATGAGTGTTATAAACATAGCAGTTTAGTCTCACTTGATCGGTTGCCACGGAATTTTGATGTGATCAAAAGTCCGTCGCAATCACGTAGCGTACGCGGATATTCGCCGGGTAAACTTAATAGACAGCTTCGCTCTATAGCCCCGACCAAGTGACTGTAGGAGAACCCCGTCGCCGAAAGCATCCGTTCGGGTGCTCGCGGCAGCGGTATTCCTCCTTGGTGCACTTCGTCGACGGTATCGGGGGTGCAGCCGCCTACTAAAGTTTGCGACGAGCATTCGATCAGGATATCGGGAATCTTGTTGAATTGCCCGACCAGATATTGAAAAGTGTTTTCAATGATGAGACTAAAATGCGGCGTTTATAATTGTTAGGCATGCGATGTCTAAGTAATTCATTTGGTCAGGCATGCGATGTCTGAGGTGGTTGCGGATTCCAACTGTTGTAGTTTTACACTTTCTTTTCTGTGACCGTAAGTGTAATATGTGATATCGCCGATTTCGTTGCTATATGTCAACGACAATTGGGATGCGCATATTTACTTACGTTGATGACATGTGATGTTATGTGTTGCTGGATATGTTATATTGGATCGTCGTGTTTGAATAGCCGGGGGTTTTTATGTGAGATGAGTGTTTTTCATTTTCATTCATGTAAAAACTTGTATGTAATATTCTTTTATTTGGGGCACTTCCAGGTTGCGGAAGTTGTCACCGTTTGTATATTATTTACTTTTCCGCACTAGGATAGACCCAAGGAGGGGAGCATAAGTAACCGGGTTCTGGAGTCCAGTGGGAGACCAACTCGAGGAGTCGAGTCCGGGTCTCCTAACTCTAGAATTGGTAGGGTTGCTTGCCGCTCTCGTAGGGGTCTAGGGGTGTGGGTTTGGCTATTCATCACGACCGTGGAATCCGTGTTTTATACTGGCTCGTATTGAAAACACGGACGTCCTAGTATATCCAATATTTCATATGATTCTTCTGCTGCGATATCTGTGATGTGATCATGTGATGTTCTGTGACAGGTATTATATATTGTATATATGATATATTATATAGACGTTACTTATGTTTTACCCCCGCGCTAGCCCTGCCCCGCTCTGTCGTTAGTTACCTAACCTAACGGTGCACGATGGGACATCGAGGCGAATGCGGATGGCATAAGTGTACGTCGTATTTATCTGTGATGTTTAGGTACTTTAAATGATGGGACTTCATTAATGTGATTAATGAAAGAAATGAAACCTAAGATGTTGTAGAATAGAATTTCAAAATAAAACAGGTAGCTACAGTTCTTGCTTTGCACAGCGGTATATGCGATATATCCTGCACCTTATTCGATGAGGAAAGGACCGAGATCCCTTCACCGGGAGTGACTCCTCTAGCAATTACTGGCAGATGCTACACCCCTCGGTTTGTCTTTTGATTGCTTTTAAGTGTTTTTGCTTTGCACAGTGATATATATGATATATCCAGCACCTCATTCGACGAGGAAAGGACCGACGATCCCTTCACTGGGAGTGACTCCTTTAGCAAAACTAGAAAAGCCTCAAAAGCACTCCATTTTAAAATCATTTGATTCTACAACGATATCAAGTTCATTACGCAATAGGTTTTCAGAAAAACCTGTCGTAGCCCTCCGTAATTTCAGATAAGTGCTGTTTAGTATTCGTGCTGCGTTTGTTGGCCTCCGTCAAGGCGCAGTGTGCGGTAGCTAACCAGTATTTATCTGTTTATGCATATGATGCAGATTGAGTTAGGGTAGTCGTGCGACCTTGTTGGCCTCCGTCAAGGGTCGTGCGGGTGGGTTTGATTCGATCAAGAAATGACGGGTTGAACTTGACTAGTAGCCTATGGTTTGTTGGCCTCTGTCAAGGTCATAGGGTGCTAGGGGCAAAAGATTATCGGGAATTTCAAGTGTTGAAATTTGCAATGAGATTGCATACCTTCTATGAGATAGTTGGATCCCGATACCCGCTGCGAGTAAGAGTTACTCCTGGGAGAGTTTTACACATTACAATTAGCCGATCAAGTAGGTGTCTAGAAAGGTGTTAACGAGGTTACGCCTCTGGGAAAACGAGGTTTACATTAATTAGGTTCGTGCGAAAGCACGGGGGACCTCCCTCAAAGTACCGACACTGGCCTGGCTGAAAGATTGGCGAACTTGTAGTGTGTAATTAATCCCGGCTAGTCTTTCCTTTTAGGGTTTGAAGGAAGATTTGATAAAAAGCAGTGGGAGCCATCCTGATTAGATAAAATAATAACCAATCTATTCTTGCAAGAGCGCACGCTGAGTGTTTTCTTCTCTCTCTCTCCTGGTAGCGACCATATCACGCCTTAATCAAGATAATAATACGAATATTTGACCGAACCCGCTTGTTATACTGAGCCGGAGAACGTTGGTCCCGCTCCAACTTATAATTGCTATAAGACAGAGCAGGAAATTGGGGAATACCAGAATTCCCGTGCCGCCCAAACGAAGAGAGTGCATATGATGCATCATCTTCGGGTGTGTACATTATACAGAACTGTTTCTCAGTATTCTTTACGTCCTGGGTATATGATACCGGATCAGGATCCCAAATATGTAATATGTTACATGGGCTACAGATAGGCAAAGAACTGAGAACGGGTGATAAGTTTCATGAGGCAGAAAACGGGGCAAGTGTTGCAGCCAAGTCTGTTGGTCACTGTCACCCTGTATTACCAATACATTGATTCTGAACGAATGTTATTAGATACCGAACCTGATATACAAAATCATATCACTCTCTTTGTTAGAAAAGAAAGGATATAATTTTGTATCAAAAGTTGATCGGTTCGGGCATGTTATCTAAAAGCATTGATGTTCTAAATCAAACTACAGTTCTTAGTATATGGAACACACACAAGAGGAAGAGT
The DNA here is from genome assembly GCA_030015575.1 of Agapanthus africanus. NCBI lineage: Eukaryota > Viridiplantae > Streptophyta > Magnoliopsida > Asparagales > Amaryllidaceae > Agapanthus > Agapanthus africanus. Next base: position 650,149,248 of record JASDDO010000019.1, on the reverse strand, counting down.
TCAGAAATGAACGGATCCTTCTTGAGGTGTTGTAGACTGGGTCAGATCAATGCGACCCGACTGGCTAGAGTTACATAAAGATGTATATTTAAATTAGTTTGAACTTACATCTTGTGAAACTCGCCAGTCATGTCACAAACATAAGATGACCATAGCTCCGTTTACTGGAAACAGAGAAAGAGTTAGTGAACTCTTGGGATGATACATGTTGATGTATGTAGGTCCCCTGTCTACACATGCCAGGACTGGTTGTTTATGCTTCATTACATTCTCTGATGATCTTTCGAGATTCAGACCTATGTTCCTGTTGAAACACAAGTCCGAACCTTTTGAGATATTCACATAATATAAGCGAGAAGTAGAGAACCAGAATACAGGTATAAGTATTATGTCCTATGATGTGATCAAGGAGGAGAATACTTGAGCACGAAAATCCTGGACTATTCTAAAGGAGAATGAGATTCTCTCTCGGCATTACTCCTCCGTATACACCATGGCACGATGGTATATCGGGGCGGAGCAATCACACCCTATATGATATGGTGTGCTCTATGATGAGTATTACTGAGTCACCTATTTCCTTTTAAGGGGTTATGCACTTGAGAAGCTGCATACCTATTGAATAGGGTTCGAATCAAATCAGTTGCCTACCACTTCATATATGATATGGAAAGGGAAGAGCCCATATCTTAAGTTAGTTAAGATTTGGGGTTGACCGGGCTATGTTTAAAAGCAAAATCCGGACAAACTCGAGGCAAGATCTGTTATAATGGAAAGGTTCCAGCTATACAAATTACAGCAGATGATTTGAAAGAACCAAAGGATTCAATAGTCACCAACGAACCTCAGCCTCTCCGCCGATCTAGTGAGGTTCCTCACCCGCCTGAGAGATACTTCGGTTACTCTATGACAGTGGGAGCGAGGATTACATCATGAGATGATGACCCAACTAGTTTCGAGATGGCCATCAGGAGTAAGACTCTGTAAGAATGGATGGATGCTTAGTGATCTGAGATGGAATCCATGTACACCAACAAAGTATGGACTTTAGTTGCAATATCTGAAGGGTTAAATCCCCATCAGGAGCAAGTATATCTTGAGAAGGTTACTTGGTGTACATGGAAGAGTTGAGACTTTCAAAGCTAGACTTGTTAAAGGTCTACATCATTGACCAGGTATGGATGATGATGAAACCTTTTCTAAGTAGCTATGCTTAAGTCCATCCAGATCCTACTTGCCACGGCTACATACCATAACTACGATATCTGGCGGTTGGGTGTCTTGACTGCTTTTCTAAATAATGATTTGGAAGAGAGCGTCTATAAGTACACAGCCAGAGGGCTTCGTAGACAGTGGGAGCAGCGGAAACGTGTGCAAGATGCTTTATAGGATAAAGCAGGCATCGCGGAGTTGGAACGTCTGTTTTGATGTGTTAGTCAAAGAAGTTGACATCATCAAAATGGTAGATGAACCTTGTATAAACAAGAAGGTAGTAGGGAGTATGGTGACGATCCTCGTAGAGTACGTGGATGACATACTCTTGATAGGGAAGTAGTTTCCTATGCTACGCTCGATCAATCTCCGATTATCACAAAGATTCTCCGTATAGGATCAAACTGATACCTACTAAATCCTGGGTTTTGGATCCATGAGATAGATCTAATTGGATGTTAGCATACTCACTAGCTGTAGTGAGATGGTATCGATCGATCCTGGGGAGAATCACTGGAAGTGTTCCAGAGTGATAATGACGACTGAATGTCAGTCGCAGGCATTGTCTTTACCCTCAGTAAAGGGGCGGTATGTTGGAAGAGTTCCAAGCCAGATACCGTGACATACTAGACGATAAAGGCACGATATATCGCTACTTATGATGCTACCAAAGAGGCTGTTTGGATGTATAGTGGTTCATGAAATGAACTACGTTCCTACCATTGTGAGACAATGGAGTTGTGGCTTATGCCAAGGAACGCCGTCCCATCAGTGATCCAGACATATTCTAAGGCAGTGTCACCTGATCATGGAGATGGTTGATCTCCAGGGAGATCGAGGTTAGGAGAGAAGACTCAGAGGACAACACAGCGGATCCACTCACAAAGGCCTGTTCCCAGAGAGAGACTTTTATGGGATGGTTGAGTATGAGATACTACAACCACTGCTACATATGGCCCTAGTGCAAGTGGGAGATTGTTAGTTATATGTATGCCCTAGAGGCCATTACTGTACATATGATGTATATTGTAGTGGATGCTGGGACATGTATAGGGAGGACTTTCTTGCTCGACATGATAGTATGCTATCTGGTTGAACTTTACCTTAACGTGTATACTGATTGTCTCTCTGTTACATGTTGGTAAAGCCCTTAGGATGTGTGCTTGACTACCTGGACTATGATGCGGATCATACTAGTGGGGACATGGTAGTCCATAAGTACATCCTTCAAAATCCCTAGTCGAGGATGTATCGAGATGGGGCATCGATATACCAGAGTAGACTAGCGTGTACCTTCTCGACCCATACAGATGGGCGATGGATGATCCCATATCCATCGGTGTTTGACATCAGAGACGATATACGGGTGCTCAGTAGAGACTGGGTACACTGGACGGACTCGCCAAGAACTCCCAGATGGTATTATACCTCACGTCAGATGGCAGTTCTCTGGTGACACTGGTACAGAGTAGTCTGTTGACCCGAGATCGTCATAGAGTCTTGTGTGGTTCCCACTGTGCTTTGATTTCCATTTTACCACGTCCAAGAGGGCGTGCAAAACGGTGGTTTTTGGGTACAGTCCCGAGTCACATGGAGGCAATGAGCGATAGGAGGGGATTCGTCTCTCCCGGTATAGGGAGTTGATGTTGCACTGTGTTCGATTGGCTATAACAGGAAATCCCTGGCCAGGGTTGCTGAGATTTACTGGTAAGTGTTACCAGTAGTTTCTCGAATTGTTATAGACCTCATATCGACACGACTTATTGAGCTATTGGGGTCTGACGTTTACCACCCCTAGGCGAGATATGCGACATATCAGACGATCAGACCGGACTGTACGGTAGTGTTACTGGTCGGATTCACAGGAGTATGAGCGGGCTTGCTCGTCGATCTTCTGATCGCTCAATACCCGGATGGCCGTTACGTTTAGCAGACCGCTTGCGGCTTGTGGATGTTTGATATGATCATCATCTGCTGCCGGCGTATTGACGAGTCTTTAGAGTCCTACACAGAGGTTTCCTGGCTCAAGCGAAACGAAATAGGAGCGCATATGAGATATGTGCGGGACCGAGAACAATACCAGTATGTGATACTGTATTCGATTCTCGCGATGTGACATTGATCGGTTATATGCGATATAGCCGAGTTATCGGATCAAGTGTTGATTCGATAAGTTGTTACTGATGATACCAGTCGGTTATGTGCGACATGACCGGATCATTGAATCAAGTGTTGATTTAATGATTTAATGCATAATTATATATTTGATATATTACTTTGCATTAACTAGTATCGGTTCACTTTAAATGGATTTTCTCACTCGGATTGTACACATTGTATATGTGATATACTTTTGTGCACTTGTTTGTATCATGTTTGATGATACATGTTATGCTAGGGTTTTTGTGTAAAGATCAAACCATGGTTACATGATTATGGTTATGGTTTTGTTTTATTCACTTATTTATTTATTTATTGATTTTTGGAAAATAAAAGGCAAGAGAAAAGAATGGTGGCTATTTTTGTTTTATGTTGAAGCTTCTTGAAACTTTGATCAAGTCAACCATTCTTATCTCATCCTTAACCCTAACCATTCCCACTAACCCTAGTTGAATCTCTACACTTTACCATGGTTATCTTTATGATAAGAATTATTATTCTTTTCTTTTCTAATCATTCTTATCATAAGATTCTTCTTCTTCTTCCTTGAACTCAAGAAGAAAAAGCTTTCTTCATCAATGGTGAATTGAGCAAACAAGTGAGAAATCCAATTCTAAAGTCTACCCACTTCCTATTTCTTCATCCTCTACCTCTTGCTAAGTAGTAGAGTGTGTTTCCTTCACAAGTCATCATGGTTTGGTGAAGGTGGAGCTTGATCTAGCGATGCCTCGACGTAGATCATCTTCGGCACGTCGTCGATGACCTAGCCCGCTTCTTCTCCGATGAAGCCGACGCAAGAGCCCGGATTTCGGATTTGTACAGCGGAGATGACTTCTTCATGGAGCTATGGAGGTGGACAAACGGATCTACAAAGGTTGTATTTCCGATTCTCATAGTTAAGTGTTAACTAGTTAGCTTTTTCGCCTAGTTTTCTAGCAAACGATCCGTAGTCGGGTCTCTCGGCACCCGTAAAATTTTATATTGGCATGTTCGATGCCTTTAGAGACCTCACTAGGGTGCCTAGGAACCCTACACCAGCAAGCCATTCAGAGCGGTGACTCGGTAAAATGGATAGATGCAATGCGGACCGAAATGTAGTCCATGTACACCAACAAAGTATGGACTTTGGACATTGCTCCAGATAGGGTAAAACCCGTAGGATGCAAATGGATCTTCAAAAAGAAGATTGGTGTAGATAGACAGGTTGAAACCAATAAGGCTAGACTTGTTGCAAAGGGTTTCCGTCAAAGACCTGGTTTGGACTATGACGAAACCTTTTCTCCAGTGGCTATGCTTAAATCTATTCGGGTCCTTCTTACTATTGCTGCCTTCCACGATTATGAAATCTGGCAGATGGACGTAAAGACGCCCTTTCTAAATGGAAAATTGGAAGAAATCGTCTATATGGATCAGCCAGAAGGATTCATTCAGAGTGGGAGCAGCGGTAAAGTATGCAAGTTGCTTAAGTCCATTTATGGACTAAAGCAGGCATCATGGAGTTGGAACATCTGTTTTGATGATGCTGTCAAAGAATTTGACTTTATCAAAAATCCAGATGAACCATGCATATACAGTAAGATTGTAGGGAGAGCTGTAGTATTCCTCGTCTTGTACGTGGATGACATTCTCCTAATAGGAAATGATATTCCTATGTTACAGTCAGTCAAAAGATTCTTGTCACATAAATTCTCCATGAAAGACCTGGGAGATGCCACCTACATTCTGGGAATCCGGATCTATCGTGATAGATCAAAGAGGATATTGGGACTTTCGCAGTCCAGGTACATAGACACCATAGTAAAGAGATTCAGTATGGATGATTCTAAGCGCGGTAACCTACCGGCTTGTCATGGAATCACCCACTCCAAAGAGATGTCTCCCAAGACTGATTTGGAAAGGGATCGCATGTCGATTATACCCTGCGCTTCTGCGGTAGGCTCTATAATGTATGCGATGTTATGTACCAGACCAGATGTAGCATACGCACTAAGCGTTGTAAGCCGGTATCAGGCAAACCCAGGGGAGAAGTACTGGATAGCAGTAAAGAACATTCTCAAGTACCTGAGAAGGACTAAGGCGATGTTCTTGGTGTAAGGCGGAAAAGACCTTCAGATGGAGGCCTTTGCCGACTCCGGCTTCCAGAGTGACAAAGATGACTCCAAGTCCATGTCGGGTTATGTCTTTACCCTCAATGGAGGGGCGGTCTGTTGGAAGAGTTCCAAACAGGAGACCATTGCTGACTCAACGATGGAAGCAGAGTACATAGCTGCTTGCGATGCCGCAAAAGAAGCAGTCTAGATGAAGAAGTTCCTCACTGAACTTCAGGTGGTTCCTACCAGTGTTGGTCCAATACCTCTGTATTGTGACAACAACGGTGCTATAGCTTTAGCGAAGGAACCCAGGTCCCATCAGAAGTCTAGACACATCTTAAGGCGGTATCACCTGATCAGGGAGATCGTAGATCGCCGGGAGATCGAGGTGAACAGAGTAGAGACGGAGAATAACATTGCTGATCCATTCACAAAGGCCCTTCCTCATACGCAGTTCGAGAGGCTATTCGAGATGATAGGTCTACGATATGCCAGCTCATGGCCCTAGTGCAAGTGGGAGATTGTTAGTGTATATGCCCTAGGGGCCATTATTGTATCATACTAGATTGTATATTACTTAATGGAAGCTTGGGATATTCACAGTTATATATATACAGTCTTGCTAAAAATGGTAATATGCTACTTGGTTTGTGTCTACTTTATTATGTGCATATGTTTCTTGTAACGTATCACTTATACATATTAGTAGAGCCCATAGGATCTTTGCTTGATTACCAGCGTCGTGATGGCAGTCACACTAGTGGGGGCTGGATAGTCTGTAAGCAACATCCTATACAGGTCCCTGGTCGTTGGATTATCGAGATAGGGCATCAATATTCCGGAGTAGACTAAGTGTGTACGCTTCTCATCCCAGTTGGGGAAATGGTCTGTCCCACAGCCATTAGTACGTCGTACTGGAGATAGTATGCAGGTGCCCGTTAGGTTACGGGTACACCGGATAGGACTCGCCGGGGAACTGATTGGTTGGTATAATACCCATCGTCAGTTAACAGTTCCCAGGTGACATGAGTACAGCATAGTCCGCAGACTTGACACTGCTACTTCGCCTCAGGTGTGTCCCACTGTTCTTAGATTGCTACCCTACCACGGCTCAAAGGAGTCATGCAAACAGGTAGCAGTTGGGTGCAGTCCCGAGCACTTGGAGGCAGTGGCGGTTAGATAGGATTCGTCTCTCCCGGTATTGGGAGTTGGTATCGCACTGTGTCAAAGAGCCATTACGCAAAGTCCCTGGCCAGAGCAAGCGAGATATACTGGTAGGTTCCAGTACCTTCTCAGGGTGTAATGGGCTTCGCTCCGACACGACTTATACAGCTATTAGGGGACTGACGCTTGCCGCCCCTAGGCTTGATATGCGATAGTCTTAGACGAACATATCGGACTGTACGAAGATTGTCACTTCAGGCTCAGTGGGAATTCGGATGATTTTCCTCATCGGCCTTCTTATCGACATCTACCAGGGGACCGTTACGTACAGCTAGTGCCGCTTGCGGTCTGTGGTTAAACCCACTGCCAGCGTAGTGTCGAGTCTTTAGAGTCCCACACACAGAGTTTCCCTACTCCAGGAGAAACGATATAGAGGTCGTATGTGTCACGACCCGCAGGGTACGGACGTGACTGGCACTTAAGTTTATGAAGCGTCTCAAGGCGTCCGTAAAATAAGTAAGCCAAAGCCCAGAACCAAAATCAAATAAGCAGAAGAGTGAAGAAAACCCAATCAATTGAAAGCGAGTTTATCAAATAAGTCATATAAAACCCTTTTTTTTTAAAAACAATATCAATTTTTCCGAAAATTTCGGCAGAGTCTCCTTTGTAAATACTGGCCCCCAAAATGGGTACAACAAGAATATATATAAATCCAACAAAATAGGGCATCCCCAAGCGGGAGCTAGCTCTTCGCCACAAGGCGGTCACAAATCCCACGCAATATAAAGTAACAACATGCGAAATAATCATAATGAAGCATAAGAAAAACAGCATGTCGACTCAAGTGAGCTCGACCCCAAAATACAGCATAAAAGTCCACAAACCTCACGGTCTCATCTCCAGGTCAATATACAATAATACTGGTAGATACAGTAGATGGAGTACACTAGATACAAGAATATACAAGGTGGTACAAAAATAATGATATAACCCACCTAAGAGCAAAGCCTCGAGTCCAGGCAAAAGAAACAAGAGCGCCCGCCGATACTGTACTGACGGAGCGGACCTGCAAAAGGTTATGGCACAACGGGGGTGAGTTGCCAACTCGTGAGTAATAAATAACATCTACACAGGCTATCGTATGCATGCACACAAGCATCCTAGCATCTAAATACAGGTAAAGCAGGACATAATGGCAAGTATGTATGCAATATAAATATACTAGCAGGTATGAATGCAATGCGAGTCAACTCGTGATCTGAATGTGTAAGTATAAGAAATCATGATTTTCCCTTTAAGAATCTCTTTTGAAATACCAGCACAATACCAATAGAATCAACAAGAACCTGTGTCCAGCAACGACACCTCAAAACCATCACAAATCTCATATATCCATGTCATAGTATCTCTGGCCTCAGCCATCCGGCTGACCCAGCTCAATATCAAAATCTCATCATCTCGCGGCCACGGTCGGTATCCTCTGGATATCCGCCGTGCCAAACAGTCACCGGTAGGTAATCCGTCCCCTGCCAGGCTCAACGTCAACACCACATTCATCTTGCCCCGGGGTACCATAACGGGCCCACCATGTACCCGTGACGGTTCCTCCACTCCTCGACACGGATCTCGAAAACCACAGCAAACTCATGGTGGACGACACTTACATCACTAGAAAACCGCAATTTACATATTTTAAAAATATAATAAGTTTAGAAATTTTGCGGCTTTCCCCCGAAATCCAGAAATATCATAAAATCCCAAGAAATCCTCATAAGTGCATATGTCAATGATAATGAATGCATATGGTATCAATAATCAAGTTGCGAAGTGTGATTAATAGATTAGGCATGAACAAATAATATGATGAAGCACATGCACATGAATAGCAATCCTACGATTTCATTTTAAGGAATTAAAGCAATAGCGCGAGTTTAAGTATCAAATATAGTAAAAGGTTTCAATTTAAAGGTTATCTAGTATGGTGGCATGGCAATTACCAGGGTGTGTGTGTGAGCATGAATAGTGCCCGTGCTGCATATAAAAACCCTGGCAATGGTGCAGGTGTCCTATAAAATGGGTTCGCATATGTATGTCAATATAAGGCATGGATGCAGCAAATAATCATATAAGTATTACACCCCTAATTACTAACATCACTAAGAATCTTTTAAGTTACTAAAACTATCGGGAGGCTTGCGCCATCCAACGATAGTCCCCCGTAGATGTTATATCTACTCACCGGAATCCCTAGCTAGTCACGTCCAATCACCGCTTTCCCCTTTCGTGCCGCGTCTGACGTCTCCGCGACCGAACCTGGAATTTACATCAATACCAAACATAAGGTTACATACAAGAACGACGCAAAACCCAAGCGAAAATACTAACGTTCACAAGCTAGGTACAACGTGCACAAAGTGCGCGGAACACACGCTAAAATCTATAAAAATGTCGATTTGGTCGCCCGGAAGAACTAAAACCCGATTACTCAAAAATCCGCACTCACACATCCTAAATGTCATAGGATATGCCAACAATATAATCTAGATATCGTAATTAATTCTTCACAATAATAAAATAAAAACCTAGTAAGCTAGAAGTTTGCAAATTTGGTGCAAACATCGACAATTTGCGACAAAGTTCACACATTATCACACAAATATCCAAATTAAACCATTAGAAAGCCACTACAATTAAATTAACCCCTTAACCATGCATCAAAACCCACATTCCATACACAAACCTTTTCTTGATTTTGGTAATTAGCAAAGCAAAAAAAATTTCACACAAGTTAACTTAGATTAGCAATACATCAAGCTACTTAAGCAAAATAACCATTTAGGTTGGTTAAGTAAACCACTAGATTAATTAACTAGATTTAATTAACTAAAACATGGTTTCAAGAAACCCTAATTAACTCAACCATTAACTTTAAACAAAACTAGAATGAAAATAGCACAAAATTAACACTAAAACAATTTAATTAAAGGATTCTAACCATAAGAAATTAAAAGAGTAGAAATTATACCTCAAACCTATGGATCTAGCAAGAAGAAATTTGCCTCAATGATGGCCTCCTAGCACCATGATTCTAAGCAAGAGAGGTGAAGGAAAAAGGGATGAAGGATGGAGTTTAAATTGTGAGGTTTAAATTTGGAATTTTTGAAGCAACTTAATGAATTTTTTGTAGAAAATGAAAAGAACCAAGAGATGAAGGGGGGCTGCTGGAATTCGGCCAGAAATGAGGGAGAGGGGATGGTGTGGGGTGTGGAAAAAAAGTCTTGGTCAACTCCTACCAACCACAAAAGACCATACCTAATTAACAATTCATAATCCTTTAAAAAAAACCCATTTCTACACAAGAATAAAGTCAAAGAGCATGGCATTTTTTTTCTGGACCTGATGATGGTGGGGCTGGCCTAGGGCTGAGGGAAGAGAGAGAGGGGTTTTACAAAAGAAATTTTATGCAAAAAGACCCCCTACAAGTAAAAAATTGCAAGTTTAAGCTTAAATTCAATAAATTTCGTTTCCTATAATAAAAATTAGTTAAAAATCAAAATAAAATACTAAAAATTTATGTTACAACTAGATTTTAATTAACATAATTTTAAAGATTAAAATTAGCCCAGAAAGATTTGTATTTATCGCTAATTTAATGTATTTTCTTACTGGCTTAAAATAATATTAAAAAATTTAAAAATAGGGAAATTTTTTTAAATGACCAAAATTTAATAAGTAACTCATTAGCTACTAAAAACAAGCAATTAGCTATCCATTTTAGGTATAACTAGTCCTAAATTGCAAAATAACAAAAAGGACGGTTTTCGGAAAAATACCGAATTTTCACCGATTTTCAGGAAAACTCCAAAACGACTTTTCAAGACGCTACAATCTTCCCCCCTTAAGGAAATTCTGTCCCCGAATTTAAAAATATAACTACGCGTACCTCCAAAGAGATGGGGATATTTCTTCCTCATCTCGCCCTCGGTCTCCCAGGTAACCTCCTCGCTGCTCGGGCTACGCCAAAGGACCTTGACGGTTAGTATAATCTTCGATCTCAACTTCTTCACCAGCCGATCCAGGATAGCCACCGGCTGCTCTGCAAAAGAAAGGTCGCGCTCTAGCTGGACTGTCGGGTGCTGAATCGCATGCGAATGGTCGTGAAGGTACTTGCGGAGCATCGAAACATGGAAGACGGGGTGAACATCGGGAAAGCTGGGTGGAAGGGCCAAACGATATGCAACAGCGCCGACACGCTCGAGGATCTCGAAGGGACCTACGAATATAGGGCTAAGCTTTCCCTTTCGCCCAAAACGCATCACGCCCTTCATCGGAGAGACCCTCAGAAAAACATGATCGCCAACTGCGAACTCTAACCTGCGTCGGCGCCTGTCTGCATAGGATTTCTGTCTGCTCTGAGCTTCCCTCATCCGGTCTCGAATTAACTGTATCTTCGCTGTCGTCTCCTCAACAAGCTGCGGCCCCAAAATACTGCTCTCGCTGAGCTCTGTCCAACAGACGGGCGATCTGCATCTCCTCCCATACAATGCCTCAAAAGGTGCCATCTGAATAGTATCCTGGAAGCTGTTGTTGTAGGAGAACTCCACTAACGGTAAATGACGATCCCAGCTACCGCCGAAGTCTAAAACGCACGCTCTGAGCATGTCCTCGAGAGTCTGAATGGTCCGCTCTAACTGTCCGTCGGTCTGCGGATGAAACGCTGTGCTGAAGCTCAAACGAGTGCCCAAAGCCTCCTGAAGTCTCTGCCAAAGCCGGCTGGTGAACTGGGTGCCTCGATCTGACACGATACAAGTCGGTACGCCATGCAACCGCACGATCTCGTCGATGTAAAGATGGGCATACTGAGCGAAGCTGAAAGTCGTCTTCACTGGCAGGAAGTGATCCGCTTTCGTCAATCGATCTACGATCACCCAGATGGAGTCATACCCTCGACTGGTCCTGGGTAGACCCACAACGAAATCCATCGAAATCTGCTCCTATTTCCACTCCGGAATGGGTAACGGCTGTAGCTCTCCTGCGGGCCTCTGGTGCTCGGCCTTGACTTGCTGACAAGTCAGGCATCTCGATACAAACTCCGCAATGTCCCTCTTCATCCCGTCCCACCAGTAGGTCTCTCTCATATCATGGTACATCTTGGTGGAACCGGGGTGGACACTATACACTGATCGGTGTGCCTCCTCAAGAATGTCGCGCCGCAATCCATCAGCATCTGGTACGCACAGTCTAGATCCATAACGTAAAATCCCCTGATCGTCAATCACGAACTCGGAAAATATGCCCTGTCCCATCTGTGCCATGATCTCTGAGCAACGGTCGTCACTGCGCTGTGCCTCATATATACGGTCAAGCAACTGTGGGCGTGCACAAACATGCGCGAGCTGTCCCCCTGTCTGAGTGAACTCGAACTCAACTCGGCTGTCGCATAACATCTGCCAATCTGCTGACGATTGCCTCTGCACTGCGCACAAAAAGGATAGACTACCCCCGGGCCTCCTACTCAACGCATCTGCCACCACATTCGCCTTGCCTGGGTGATATAGGATCTCGCAGTCGTAGTCTTTCACTAACTCCATCCAACGACGCTGTCTGAGGTTCAGGTCTCGCTGCTGAAATATGTACTTTAAGCTCTTGTGATCAGTGAATATCTGACACGACTCGCCGTATAGGTAATGTCACCAAATCTTCAGTGCAAAGACCACTACAGCCATCTCCAAATCGTGAGTGGGGTAGTTCTATTCATGCTTCTTCAGCTGCCGAGAAGCATAAGCGATCACCCGGCCATGCTGCATCAATACGCATCCTAATCCCACTCGCGAAGCATCACAGTAGACCACAAATCCGCCTGATCCCGAAGGCAAAGATAATACCGGCGCCGTAGTCAAACAAGTCCGTAGCTGCTGAAAACTGCGCTTGCACTCCTCTGTCCAAACAAATGGAACTCCCTTCCGGGTCAAACCGGTCAAAGGTGTAGATATACGGGAGAAGTCTTGAACAAAACGCCTGTAGTAGCCCGCCAGGCCTAGAAAACTACGGATCTCAGTAACCGATGTAGGTCGGGGCCACTGCTGAACAGCCTCAATCTTCTTTGGGTCCACATATATGCCGTCTCTCGTAACCACGTGACCCAAGAATCCGATGCTGTCCAGCCAGAATGCACACTTGGAGAACTTTGCGAACAGCTGGTGCTCCCTCAGAGTCTGTAACGTAATCCGTAAGTGCTGCTCGTGCTCCTCTCTGCTCCGGGAGTACACCAAGATATCGTCGATAAACACGATGATGAACAAGTCAAGATACGGCCTGAATGTACGGTTCATCAAATCCATGAATATTGCTGGGGCGTTGGTGAGTCCGAACGACATCACCAGAAACTCGTAGTGGCCGTAGCGCGTGCAGAAAGCTGTCCTCGGTATATCTTCCTGTCGAACTCGCAGCTGATGGTATCCTGATCACAAGTCGATCCTCGAAAAATACCCCGCACCGTGAAGATGGTCGAACAAATCATCAATGCGTGGCAACGGATATCTGTTCCGAACGGTAACTTTGTTCAGCTGGCGGTAGTCGATACATAAGCGCAAACTTCCGTCCTTCTTCTTGACAAACAGGACCGGAGCACCCCACGGAGAAACACTAGGTCGAATAAGCCCCTTATCTAATAATTCCTGCAACTGATCCTTCAGCTCTCGAAGCTCTGCCGGGGCCATCCGATAAGGCGGTACAGAAATAGGCCCCGAGCCGGGAATCAATCAATGCAGAACTCAACATCGCGCTCAAGCGGTAGCCCAGGTAGCTCATCAGGGAACTCACAAACAACCGGGACCCGGTCCAACGGAACCTCTGCAGCTCGAGTTTCACAAACATACGCTAAGAATCCTTGACATCCCTTCCGCAAGAGCTGACCAGCGCGAAGAGACGAAATCAAGCTGGGAAGGGTGACGCTGCGGTCTCCCTGAATAACAAGGACTGGCTCTCCCGGAAAGCTAAATATGACTGCCTTCTCACGGCAGTCCACCGAAGCATAACAAGTGGCTAGCCAATCCATGCCCAGAAGCACATCAAAGTCCAACATATCGAGGAGAATCAAATCAACTGATGAATCCCTCTCCCCGATACGAACGGAACACAATCGAAATACAAAACGAGCGATAAACGACTCGCCTACCAGGGTATTAACAACAAGCGGATGATCTAACGATGACGACACACGGCCCAACATCGGTGCAAAGTGTGTAGAGACGTACGAATGTGTGGAACCTGGGTCAAATAATACCCGTGCGTCGAAAGAGCAAACTGGCAAGGTACCTGTCACAACGGCATTGGAAGCCTGCGCATCCTGCGTTGTCAAAGTAAATACTCGGGCCTGTCCTCCACCGATAGCGGGCTGACCTCGACCTCGGCCTCCTCGTCCTCTCTGAACAGGACCGCCGCGTCCACGGCCTCTGGGTGCACCTAACTGGCGTGAAACATCTCCAGTGGTAGGAAGTAGAGATCTCTGAGGAGGGGTGGTGATAGTGGTAAGGTAACATGTGGCATTGTCGCCGCTCCCTGTCGTCTCACCGGACAATCTCTGACAAGATGGTGTGGACGCCCGCACCCAAAACAACCTGGCGACGACTGCTGTCCCTGGGGATAAGAACCATATAACTGTCCCCGACCAAATCCTCTGCCAGGCCTATCTCTCGGAAAAAATCTGGCGCGCTGCCTCTGAGACGGTACATCGGTGCGAATCCTCTTCGGCCCAGAAACGGCCGAAGTCTGTGATATGCGTGCCTCCATCCGCAATGCCGCATCCATAGCAGCTGAATAAGTGTCGTAGTGCTGGGCGCCAATGGCAAGATACAGCTGGGCATCAAGTCCCTGTACGAACCTCTTCACCATCTTCTCTTCGGTATCCAGCAAATACTGAGCATATCGGGATAACTGTGTAAACTGGATGTCATACTCAGACACCGTCATCCCAGGTGTCTTGACTAAGGCCTCGAAGCTATGAGCTCTGGCGTCACGAACGCTCTCTGGGAGGAAACGAGCTAGAAAGACCACTGTAAACTCGGCCCAAGTCATAGGCGGTAGACCTGCAGCTAGACCTCTCAAGACTGACTCCCACCATGTCTGTGCGAGACCCTCTAGTCGGAAACTCGCAAGCTCTACCCATCGATCATCCGAACATCTCAGCGAACGGCAGATCCTGCCTAAACTGTCAAGGAACATCTGGGGGTCCTCCGCTGCCTCGGTGCCGGTGAATACTGGAGGTCTCAGCCTCATGAAATCCTGTAGCGAAACCGGAATGGCCACGGTGGTAGTAGTAGGAGCAGGTATCATGGTCGTCTGTGATGTAGTAGGTACGTCATCCGGCCTCGGTGTACGACTGGCTGCAACTAGGGATCCTACATCTGACGTAGCTCCTGCATACTCCCCATCATCTGTCGCAACTCCTCCATACCAGTCTCAAGCCTACCCATACGGCCTGGGTAAGGTGGATCGGTCTGTCCCTGCGGCGTAGGCATACCACCCTGCTCAGTCCTAGTCTCGGACGAGCCAGCTCGAATCTCGTCTCGGGCGGCAGCCCTCTGTGCCCTCGTAGCCTTCGGCGGCATAGTGGCTGTTACAGTAAAACGGATAATAAGAACAGTGCAATAGGATCATAGGATACACGGAATTGAAGAAGGAATTTTCAAGCAAGTATATCCTAAAGTCACTTAGGCGGAGTACCGTATCGCAAGTATGCCGCGGACATACACACGCTACGTTACCCTACTTAAGTCACTACTCCATCTACCAAGGGTCATCCTACACTCAAAAAGGTAAAACCTATCGCTTTGATACCAACTTTGTCACGACCCGCAGGGTACGGACGTGACTGGCACTTAAGTTTACGAAGCGTCTCAAGGCGTCCGTAAAATAAGTAAGCCAAAGCCCAGAACCAAAACCAAATAAGCAGAAGAGTGAAGAAAACCCAATCAATTGAAAGCGAGTTTATCAAATAAGTCATATAAAACCCTTTTTTTTTAAAAACAATATCAATTTTTCCGAAAATTTCGGCAGAGTCTCCTTTGTAAATACTGGCCCCCAAAATGGGTACAACAAGAATATATATAAATCCAACAAAATAAGGCATCCCCAAGCGGGAGCTAGCTCTTCGCCACAAGGCGGTCACAAATCCCACGCAATATAAAGCAACAACATGTGAAATAATCATAATGAAGCATAAGAAAAACAGCATGTCGACTCAAGTGAGCTCGACACCAAAATACAGCATAAAAGTCCACAAACCTCACAGTCTCATCTCTAGGTCAATATACAATAATACTGGTAGATACAGTAGATGGAGTACACTAGATACAAGAATATACAAGGTGGTACAAAAATAATGATATAACCCACCTAAGAGCAAAGCCTCGAGTCCAGGCAAAAGAAACAAGAGCGCCCGCCGCTACTGTACTGACGGAGCGGACCTGCAAAAGGCTATGACACAACGGTGGTGAGTTGCCAACTCGTGAGTAATAAATAACATCTACACAGGCTATCGTATGCATGCACACAAGCATCCTAGCATCTAAATACAGGTAAGGCAGGACATAATGGCAAGTATGTATGCAATATAAATATACTAGCAGGTATGAATGCAATGCGAGTCAACTCGTGATCTGAATGTGTAAGTATAAGAAATCATGTTTTTCCCTTTAAGAATCTCTTTTGAAATACCAGCACAATACCAATAGAATCAACAAGAACCTGTGTCCAGCAACGACACCTCAAAACCATCACAAATCTCATATATCCATGTCATAGTATCTCTGGCCTCAGCCATCCGGCTGACCCAGCTCAATATCAAAATCTCATCATCTCGCGGCCACGGTCGGTATCCTCTGGATATCCGCCGTGCCAAACAGTCACCGGTAGGTAATCCGTCCCCTGCCAGGCTCAACGTCAACACCACATTCATCTTGCCCCGGGGTAGCATACCGGGCCCACCATGTACCCGTGACGGTTCCTCCACTCCTCGACACGGATCTCGAAAACCACAGCAAACTCATGGTGGACGACACTTACATCACTAGAAAACCGCAATTTACATATTTTAAAAATATAATAAGTTTAGAAATTTTGCGGCTTTCCCCCGAAATCCAGAAATATCATAAAATCCCAAGAAATCCTCATAAGTGCATATGTCAATGATAATGAATGCATATGGTATCAATAATCAAGTTGCGATGTGTGATTAATAGATTAGGCATGAAAAAATAATATGATGAAGCACATGCACATGAATAGCAATCCTACGATTTCATTTTAAGGAATTAAAGCAATAGCGCGAGTTTAAGTATCAATTATAGTAAAAGGTTTCAATTTAAAGGTTATCTAGTGTGGTGGCATGGCAATTACCAGGGTGTGTGTGTAAGCATGAATAGTGCCCGTGCTGCATATAAAAACCCTGGCAATGGTGCAGGTGTCCTATAAAATGGGTTCGCATATGTATGTCAATATAAGGCATGGATGCAGCAAATAATCATATAAGTATTACACCCCTAATTACTAACATCACTAAGAATCTTTTAAGTTACTAAAACTATCGGGCGGCTTGCGCCATCCAACGATAGTCCCCCGTAGATGTTACATCTACTCACCGGAATCCCTAGCTAGTCACGTCCAATCACCGCTTTCCCTTTTCGTGCCGCGTCTGACGTCTCCGCGACCGAACCTGGAATTTACATCAATACCAAACATAAGGTTACATACAAGAACGAAGCAAAACCCAAGCGAAAATACTAACGTTCACAAGCTAGGTACAACGTGCACAAAGTGCGCGGAACACACGCGACAATCTACAAAAATGTCGATTTGGTCGCCCGGAAGAACTAAAACCCGATTACTCAAAAATCCGCACTCACACATCCTAAATGTCATAGGATATGCCAACAATATAATCTAGATATCGCAATTAATTCGTCACAATAATAAAATAAAAACCTAGTAAGCTAGAAGTTTGCAAATTTGGTGCAAACATCGACAATTTGCGACAAAGTGCACACATTATCACACAAATATCCAAATTAAACCATTAGAAAGCCACTACAATTAAATTAACCCCTTAACCATGCATCAAAACCCACATTCCATACACAAACCTTTTCTTGATTTTGGTAATTAGCAAAGCAAAGAAAATTTCACACAAGTTAACTTAGATTAGCAATACATCAAGCCACTTAAGCAAAGTAACCATATAGGTTGGTTAAGTAAACCACTAGATTAATTAACTAGATTTAATTAACTAAAACATGGTTTCAAGAAACCCTAATTAACTCAACCATTAACTTTAAACAAAACTAGAATGAAAATAGCACTAAATTAACACTAAAACAATTTAATTAAAGGATTCTAACCATAAGAAATTAAAAGAGTAGAAATTATACCTCAAACCTATGGATCTAGCAAGAAGAAATTTGCCTCAATGATGGCCTCCTAGCACCATGATTCCAAGCAAGAGAGGTGAAGGAAAAAGGGATGAAGGATGGAGTTTAAATTGTGAGGTTTAAATTTGGAATTTTTGAAGCAACATAATGAATTTTTTGAAGAAAATGAAAAGAACCAAGAGATGAAGGGGGGGCTGCTGGAATTCGGCCAGAAATGAGGGAGAGGGGATGGTGTGGGGTGTGGAAAAAAAGTCTTGGTCAACTCCTACCAACCACAAAAGACCATACCCAATTAACAATTCATAATCCTTTAAAAAAAAACCCATTTCTACACAAGAATAAAGTCAAAGAGCATGGCATTTTTTTTCTGGACCTGATGATGGTGGGGCTGGCCTAGGGCTGAGGGAAGAGAGAGAGGGGTTTTACAAAAGAAATTTTATGCAAAAAGACCCCCCTACAAGTCAAAAATTGCAAGTTTAAGCTTAAATAAAATAAATTTCGTTTCCTATAATAAAAATTAGTTAAAAATCAAAATAAAATAATAAAAATTTATGTTACAACTAGATTTTAATTAATATAATTTTAAAGATTAAAATTAGCCCAGAAAAATTTGTATTTATCGCTAATTTAATGTATTTTCTTACCGGCTTAAAATAATATTAAAAAATTGAAAAATAGGGAAAAATTTTTAAATGACCAAAATTTAATAAGTAACTCATTAGCTACTAAAAACAAGCAATTAGCTATCCATTTTAGGTATAACTAGTCCTAAACTGCAAAATAACAAAAAGGACGGTTTTCGGAAAAATACCGAATTTTCACCGATTTTCAGGAAAACTCCAAAACGACTTTTCAAGACGCTACAGTATGGTTTTACGACAAGGGTTCGGATGCATACGTGTGTTTACGTACGTACGACATCCGGACAGTTTTTACTAGTCAGGTTTGGTTTATGCCAGTTACTAGTATCCGGTTATTGGATTTATACAGTCTAAAGTTTTTCCATGTTTTCACGGATAGGAGGGGCGTTCTCGTAATTGCGCGAGAAGCTTCTACAAGATGGTGACTAAGGAGGTTTAGGTGGCATATACATTGAATGAGATTAGTGAGTCATATGGATGATTCATCCATGTCATTAATGCTTCATAATTGCTTAATGACTCATGGAGATGAATCACCATAAGATATTTATCAAGCATGGTTGTAAATCATTTTTATTTTCTTTTCTTGAAAAACAATAATGCTTGATATATATTATGATAGCTCATTTTTCTCATTTCATTTTCATGTTCATCTTCTCTCTCCTCAAGCTCTCTCTCTTCAAACCCTAATCCTCCCCTCTCATGTGTTGAGTACAAAGGTTAGCTAAACTAATACATCCATAACCTCACTCTATATCACCTAGTTAGCTTAGATTAGCGATTTGAGCAAACTAGTTATCTCAAGTTTGAGATTAAGCTTGGCGTAGGAACTTTCGGGTGGATCGTCTTTGATTCGAGGAGGTCGTTGAGGTGCCGATGTTCCAAGGAGCCTACGAGGAGTGGAGGACAGCGATGAAGACCCGAAGGACATGGTTCTTGAGGTATAATCACTTCACATAGTAGTTTAGAACTTCTATGATTGTTCTAAGTTATCGTTTAGCTTCGATTCATCCGGTTAGTCGATGTTTAAGCAAAGAAGAAGATCGTTTTTCATATTTCCGCCTCCCCGCAAGTCGTGGGGTGTTGCACATCGACTTACACCGCCATGCGATGCTCATAGACGAACGGACCGGACTGTACAGATATTCACTGACAGGCTCAGTAGGGTGTCAGGATGAGTTCGCTCATCGACGTCCCTTTTGGTCAATAGCTGGTGGCCCGTCACGTATGGCTAATACCTCTGACGTGTTAGTGGTTAAATCCACAGCCATAGTATTGATAAGTCTTTAAAGTCCACCACACACATTTACTCAGGTTTCGGGCGAAACTTTGTAGAGGCCCTATGGAGATATGGCAGGGTTCGATCAGATACGTGCGGTATTGCACGGATCGTGATCGGACGGTTTTTATTAGCCGGCTTTGGTTTAAGCCGGAACCTAGTATTAGACAGTGTAGATTTTGTCTCTTTGCATTTGTGTTCAGAGGGAATACAAATGCGGGCATGTATATGCAGTCGCGGGGTTTTCCTGTAATTTATTACGGGATCAGTTTTCTGAAGTTGCCAGTTAGCATTCCGTTACGGCCAGTTTTCATTTGTTCCTTCCCGGCCGGACTTTTCCGATGGAGGGGTAATTTGCAATTGTGCAAATTACTTATTGTGGAGGGGGTTTCTTGCAAATGTGTGGCTTCATGATGGTTCTTGTCATGATGAGATTCCTTTTCCATCTCATCCTTTGCATTTATGGTGATTGTTTAGTGAAGGGATTTGGATTGGAAATGGTGTGACTTTAATATAGCATTATCTTTTCTTTTCTCCTCTTGTAATATTCCATTCTTTTTGCCTTCACCATGAGGAGAGGGGCCGGCCACATCCTAGGAGAAAGAGAGAGGAATTCATTTTTGTGGGAGAAATATTAGGCATCTCATTTCATTCATGCAAAAAGAGAGTCCCTTCTCCAAAGTTCATTCTCCATTATTCTCTTCTCCTCTACATCCATGGCAACAACATAAACCCCAAAGAGACATGGATTCTACACTACATCTACAGCAAATCTTGGATGCGTCGGCTGGCCAACTTCGCGCCCGAGTTGCCTCGGTCCAGAGGTGGGAGCCCGTAAAAGTATTTGGCTACGTGGTGCCCTTTCCGACGAGGAAGTGACGGACGGAGATTCCGCGGGAGATCGGAGTAGAGACGAAGACCGAAGGACACGGATCACTTGGTATATCTCTTCACCCATCTTTTACTTTGCTAGTAGCTAGGTTAATGGCCCGATCCGGGTTTTTGTGCGCTGTGGTGCCGGTTTGCTAGTTTGCAAAGTTTTTCGTTTCCGCCTTTCCGGCGTCGGATCGACGGCCGGGGCGCCGCCGTGCACTTACACCTATATGGAGAATCCTTGTGATAAGCGGAGATTGTCCGAGCGTAGCAAAGGAAACTCCTTCCCTATCAAGAATATGTCATCCACGTACTCTATGAGGATCACCACCATACTCTCTACTACCTTTTTGTATATACAAGGTTCATCTACCATTTTGATATAGTCAAACTCTTTGACTACTTCATCAAAACAGACGTTCCAACTCTGCGATGCCTGATTTATCACATAAAACATCTTGCTCACGTTTCTGCTGCTCCCTCTGTTTACGAAGCCCTCTGGCTGTGTACTTATAGACGCTCTCTTCCAAATAAATATTTAGAAAAGCAGTCATGACACCCAATCGCCAGATATCGTAGTCATGGTATGTAGCCGTGGCAAGTAGGATCTGGATGGACTTTAAGCATAGCTTTGAATGTCTCAACTTTTCCATGTACACCAAGTAATCTTCTCAAGATATACTTTCTCCTGATTGGGATTTAACCCTTCAGATAAAGCAACCAAAGTCCATACTTTGTTGGTGTATAAGGATACCATCTCAGATCGCTAAGCATCCAGCCATTCTCACAGAGTCCCACTCCTTATGGCCTGCTCGAAACTAGTTGGGTCATCATCTCATGATGCAATCCTCGCTCCCACTGTCATAGAGAAAACCGAAGTATCTCTCAAGCGGGTAAGGAACCCTACTAGATCGGCGGAGAGGCCAAGGTTCGTTAAAAACTATTGAATCCTTTGGTTCTACCAAGTCATCAGTTGCAGTTTGTATAGCTGGAACTCTTTCCAGTTCTACCTCATGACCACTAATTTCTTCACAAGAAATTCCCTTTCAAAAATGTGGCATGCTGAGAAACAAAACATCTTTTGTTTCTCGGTTTGGTAGAAGATATTCCCTTGCGAATGCTTGGGATATCCAACAAACTTCCACAGAACTGACTTTGCCTCGAGCTTGTCCGGATTATGCTTTTAGACATAGGCTGGACAACTCCAAATCTTAACATACTTAAGATATGGGCTCTTCCCATTCCATATCACATATGAAGTTGTAGGCAACTGATTTGATTGGAACCCTATTCAATAGGTATGCAGCTTCACAAGTGCATAACTCCCTAAAGGAAATAGGAAACTCAGTAGTACTCATCATAGAGCGCACCATATCAAATAGGGTGTGATTGCTCCGCCCCGATACACCGACGTGTTGTGGTGTATACGGAGGAGTAATGCTGAGAGAGAATCTCATTCTCCTTTAGAATAGTCCAGGAATCCCGTGCTCAAGTATTCTCCTCCTTGATCTCATCAAAGGACATAATACTTATACCCGTTTTTGGTTGTCTACTTCTAACTTATATTCTGAGATTATCTCAAAAGTTTCGGACTTGTGTTTCAACAGGAATATATGTCTGAATCTTGAGAGATCATCAGTGAATGTAATGAAGTACAAAGAACCGGTCCTGGCATGTGTAGACAGGGGAGCTTCATACATCAGCATGTATCAATCCCAAGAGTTCACTAACTCTTTCTCTGTTTCCAATAAACGGAGCTGTGGTCATCTTATCTTTGTGACATGACTGGCAAGTTTTACAAGATGTAAATCCAAACTAATTTAAATATGCATCTTTATGTAACTTCAGCTAGTCGGGTCGCATTGATATGACCTAGTCTACAATGCCTCAAGAAGGATTCGTTCATTTCTGAACTCTTCCTCTTGTGTGTGTTCTGTATATTAAGAACTGTAGTTTGATTTGGAACGTCTATGCTTTTAGATAACGTGCCTGAACCAATCAACTCTTGATAGAGGAAATTTTCAAAACATTATCCAAGAATACAAAATTATATCCTTTCTTTACTTATAAAGAGACTGATATGATGTTGTATATCAGGTTCGGTATCTAATAACATTCGTTCAGAATCAATGTATTCTGGTAATACAGGGTGATAACTACCAACAGACTTGGCTGCAACACTTGCACCGTTTCTATCTCATGAAACTTATCACCCGTTCTCAGTTCTCTACATATCTGTAGCCCATGTAACATATTATATATCTAGGATCCTGATCCGGTATCACATACCCAGGATGTAGAGAATTCTGAGAAAAAATTCTTGGTAATGAACATACCCGAAGAAGATGCATCAACAAGTAATTTCTTCGTTTGGGCGGCACGGGAATTCTGACAATCCCCAAATTCCTGCTCTGTCTTATAACATTTATAAGTTGGAGCAGGACCAACGTTCCCTAGCACAGTATAACAAGCGGGTTCGGTCAATACATCCGTATTATTATCTTGATTAAGGCGTGACATAGTCGCAACCAGGAGAGAGAGAGAAGAAAACACTCAGCGTGTGCTTTTACAAGATTAGATTGGTTATCAATTTATCTAATCAGGATGGCTCCCACTGTTTTAGTCAAATCTTCCTTCAAACCCTAAAAGGAAAGACTGGCCAGGATTAATTACACTCTACAAGTTCGCCAATCTTTCAGCTAGGCCAGTGCTGGTACTTTGAGGGTGGTTCCCCGCGCTTTCGCACGGACCTAATTAAAATAAACCTCGTCTTCCTAAGGGCGTAACCCCGTTAACACCTTTCTAGACACCTACTTGATTGGCTAATTGTAATGTGTAAAACTCTCCCAGGAGTAAATCTTACTCGCAGCGAGTATCGGGATCCAACTATCTCATAGAAGGTATGCAATCTCATTGCAAATTTTAGCTCTTGAAATTCCCAATAATATTTTACCCCTAGCAGCTATATGACCTAAACATGGTCAACAAATCATAAGTGCTAGTCAAGTTCAACCCATCATTTCCCGATTGAATTAAACCCACTCGCACGACACTTAACATGGTCAACAAAATCGCACGACTACCCTAATCCAATCGCATCATATGCTTATACAGATAAGCACTAATCAACTACCGCACACTACGCCTTAACATGGTCAACAAACGTAGCACGAATACTAACTAGTACTTATCTGAAATGACGGAGGGCTATGACAGGTTTTAAGAAAACCCTTTGCGTAATGAACTTGATATCGTTGTAGAATCGAGTGATTTTAATAGGAATGTTTTTGAGGCCTTTTCTAGTTTTGCTTAAGAGGTCACACCCAGTGAAGGGATCGTCGGCTCTTTCCTCATCGAATAAGGTGCAGGATATTTCACAAATATCACTATGCAAAGAAAGAACTATAGAAACAATCAAAAGAAAAACCGAGTTTGTAGCATCTGCTAGTTTCGCTAAAGAGGCCACTCCCGGTAAAGGGATCTCGACTCTTTCCTTATCGAATAAGGTGCTGGATGTTCTACAAGGAACACCGCTATGCAAAACAAGAACTAGAGCTACCAGTTTTTAAACAAGTTTCTACAACATCTTTAGGTTTCTTTTAGTTTCATTAATCTCATTAATGAAGTCCCATTTTATTATGCTTCACATGCATCACTTTTGAAACGAAATCTGCAATATAACATATATCTCATATATATAATGTAAACATTCGTCTCACGCAGTAATATGATCTCATCACAGAACATTGCAGCAGAAGAACACATATGAAATATTGGATATACTAGGACGTCCGTGTTTTAATACGAGCCTGCATAAAACACAAATTCTACAGTCGCGATAAATAGCCAAACCCACATCCCTATACTCCTAGGAGAGCGGCAAGCAACACTGCCAATTCTGGGGTTAGGAGACCCGGTCTCGACTCCTCGAGATGGTCTCCCACTGGACCCAAGAACCCGGTTACTTGTGCTCCCCGCCTTGGGTCTACCTAATGCGGAAAAGTAAATAATATACAATGGTGACATCATCCTCAGCCCGGAAGTTCCCCAATAAAAGAATTTTATATACAAATGAATTTTACATGAATGAAAATAAAAACCCTCATCTCACATAAAACCCCCGGCTATTCAACACACGATGATCCAATATAACATATCACAGCAACATATAATATGACATATCATCAACGTAAGCAAGTATGCGTATCCCGATTGTCGTTGATGTATAGCAACGAAGCCGGCGACACACTACATACTACGCTTACGGTCGGAGAAAAGAAAGTGTAAAACTACAACAGTTGGAATCCACAACCTCCTTAGACATCTCATGCCTAACCAAATGAATTCTTTAGACATCGCATGCCTAACAATTATAAACCCCGCATTTTAGTCTCATTATCGAAAACTCTTTTCAATATCAAGTCGGGCAATTCAACAAGATTCCCGACATGCTGATCGAATGCTCATGGCAAACTTTAGTAGACGGCCGCATCCCCGGATGCCGTCGACGAAGTGTACTAAGGCGGAACACTGCTGCCGCGAGCACCCCAACGGATGCTTTTGGCGACGGGGTTCTCCTACAGTCACTTGGTCGAGGCTATGGGGCATGGCTATCTATTAAGTTTACCCGGCGAGTATCCGCGTACGGTACGTGATTACGACGGACTTTTGATCGCATCAAAATCCCGTGGCAACCAATCATCTGAGACTAAACTGCTAGATTTATAACATTCAAATTAGTTATCTCATAACTACTTATGGATTCCACATATTGTATCACATTCCAGATAAAAAGGCAATGTTAAACTTTCCGATCGAATAAACAAACACCCAAGATTTCCCTAATAGTTCTCAACAGTTGAAATTAGTTTAAAAACATCCATCACATGCCACAGTACCAATGGTCCAGCCATAGAAGGGTCAAGCCAACGCCTCACATGTGGCAACATGCTACTGCCCCAAACCCTAAGGTTTAGAGGTGGTTCAGACGGTCACATAATCGAGTTAAGGTTTGTGTTCTTCTAGAGGGTCCACCGCGTTACTTGCACGACTTAGAACGTTCTTAAACTACGGAAAAATCTAACACATGGAAATTTTCCGGAAGGGGAAAAAGTGAGTTATTGATATCCGTTCGAACTTTTTAACACGTTCTAAAATTACCACGAAAAAATTAAACGAAGTTAAACTTTCGGATCGAATCAACGAGTTCCCAATACAACCTAGAAAACTCAACACTTGAGTATAATTAAAAAAATCTGAGAAGCATCAGGAAGTACATACGGATGTTACTGTGAAGAATGAAAACCATAATAACACTGTTTGGCCGTGGAACCGCCGCTCAAGCCATAGTACGGCCGCGGTTCCGCGGCGCTTTAATAGTATTCGTGGCTAGTTTTACAAAGTAATTCTTGTATTTCCCTGCTTAATTTTCTGAGTAATTTTAATATGAAAAATGTCAACTTTTGAAAAAATTCCCAGAAACTAGGTTTTATCGGGTATTCGGAGTTCGATCGGGCTTTAAACTTCGCCTAGACTTTGCCTAAAGATCTAGCTTAGCTCTGATACTACTGTAGGGTTACTAGGCACTCTCATAAGGGTCTACAAGGCATCAACCATGCCCGATTTAAAATTTAGACGTGCCGAACAACCCTAACCAAGATCCTTAAACTAGAGATTAAGCGAAACAAAGCATGTTAAACACTTTAACATCTAAAATATAGGGATTACAACCCTTGTAGTCCATTCCTTCACTTCTAAATCTCCGTGTTGTGGTCCCTTCGCTGCGATCATCAAGTTCCCGAACTCTAGAGAGGCTCCACGAAAGGAAAGATGCAAGTTTGCTTCCGATCTTCGATAACTAAGATGATCTACCTTGAAGTTTCTTTAACACAAGCTCTCGCTCACTAAATGAAGTGAACACCCTAATCTAATTGGCAAGAATAGATTAGGATGATGAAGTAGGAATTTAGTTCTCATTTGTTTTCGATTTCTCACTCATTTTCATCACCTTTGAAAAAGCTAGAAAGCTTTTCAAGCAAGAAGAAGAAGAAGAAGATCAAAATCCTTTTGTGATGAATAATGAAAAGTGTGTGAGGTTAGAAATGCAACCATGGGTTAAGAATGAAGTCTTAACCCATGTAGAGAGTTAACTATGGTGAAGGGTTAGGTTGGGTTAAGCAAATATCTACACAAAATATCCAAAGTAAAAGTCAAAACTTCAAGAAGCTTCTTGAAAGCTTCATGCAAGCTTAACCCTAATCCAAAACTTAACCACATTTAATCTTCATAAAACAAGTTGCATTTATAACAATAACATGTTACAATATTATATATCACATATACAATATTTATTATAACAAAATAAAATAATACAATTAACATATATCGCATATATATCAATGTATTACCCTAGTGAGAAAAAGAATCTTTTAGTGAGCTTATATTAGTTAATGTAATTTAATATATCAAATATATAATTATACATTAAATTATCGAATCAACACTTGATCCGATAATCCGGCTATTTCACAAATAACCGACTAATATAATCTGTATCGGTTCATCGAATCAACACTTGATCCGATGACCCGGCTATATCATATATACCCGGCCGATATCTCATATCGCGAGAATCTAGTACGGTATCACATACACATATTGTTCTCGGTCTCGCACATATCACATATGTGCTCCTACTCCGTTTTGCCTGAGCCAGGAAACCTCTGTGTAGGACTCTAAAGAATCGTCAATACGCCGGCGGTAGGTGATGATCATATCAAACACCCACAAGCTGCAAGCGGTCAGCTAAACTTAACAGCCACCCAGGTATTGAGCAATCAGAAGATCAACAAGCAAGCCTGTACATTCCTCCGTGAATCCAACCAGTAACACTCCCGTACAGTCCGGTCTCTTCGTCTGATATGTCGCATATCTCACCTAGGGGTGGTAAACGTCAGACCCCAGTAGCTTGATAAATCGTGTCGATATGAGGTCTATAACAGTTCGAGAAACTACTGATAACACTTACCAGTAAATCTCAGCAACCCTGGCCAGGGATTTCCAGTTATAGCCAATCGAACACAGCGCAACATCAACTCCATTTACCGGGAGAGACGAATCCCCTCCTATCGCTCATTGCCTCCATGTGATTCGGGACTGTACCCAAAAGCCACCTTTTTGCACGCCTTCTTGGACGTGGTATGATGGAAATCAAAGCACGGTGGGAATCACACAAGACTCTATGACGATCTCGGGTCTACAGACTAACCTGTGCCAGTGTCACCAGAGAACTGCAATATGACGTGAGGTATAATACCATCTGGGAGTTCTCGGCGAGTCCGTCCTGTGTACCTAGTCTCCACTGAGCACCCGTACACCATCCTTGATGTCAAACACCGATGGATATGGGATCATCCATCGCCCATCATATGGGTCAAGATGTGTATACGCTAGTCTACTCTGGTGTATCGATGCCCTGTCTCGATACACCCTCGACTAGGAACAGTTATAGGATATACTCGTCGACTACCGTGGCCCCACTAGTATGATCTCATCATAGTCCCATCAGTCGAGTACATATCCTAAGGGCTTTATCAACATGTAACATAGAGACAATCAGAGTACATGTTAAGATAAAGTACAACCAGAAAGCATACTATTATGTCGAGCAAGAAAGTCCTCCCTATATATGTCCAAGCATCCATTACAATATACATCATATGTACAGTAATGGCCTCTAGGGCATACATATAACTAACACTAAGCATCACAGAAGAAACGAAAGTAACAATATGTATATATCAACATATAGTATAAGCATTTGTCTCAGGAAGTAATATGATCTCATCACAGAACATTGCAGCAGAAGTCAACATATGAAATATTGGATATACTAGGATATCCATGTTTTATTTTGAGCCTATATAAAACACGGATTCCACAGTCGCGATGAATAGCCAAACCCACATCCCTAGACCCCTACGAGAGCGGCAAGTAACCCTACTAATTCTAGGGTTAGGAGGCCCGGTCTCAACTCCTCGAGATGGCCTCCCATTGGACCCTAGAACCCGGTTACTTGTGCTCTCCGCCTTGGGTCAATCCTAATGCAGAAAAGTAAATAATATACAATGGTGACATCAACCTCAACCCGGAAGTGCCCCAATAAAAGAATATTACATACAGATGAATTTTACATGAATGAAAAAGAAAACTCCCATCTCACATAAACCCCCGGCTATTCAATACACAACGATCCAATATAACATATCACGACAACACATAAACATCACAGATAAGTAAGCGAAGTTAGATAATTCGACAGACACAACTAATTCCCAAAATACCCCAGTAAGCTCAACACTTGAGCAGAAAATAAAAAAATTTCCAGTAGCATGCCTCAGCACCTATGGACCGTCACTGAAGTACCCATCCCAAGCCTCCACAGTGGCGCCGCGGAACCGCCGCCAAAACCAGGTTTTGGCCGCGGTTATGCGGTCACTGTAACGAGTTAGGGATCCTTTCTTCAGGTGGGTCCATAAAATTCCCTGCATGATTTTCAGAGTTTTTTTAATATGAAAAATTTCAACTTTTGAAAAAATTTCCAGCAAGAGAGAGGGATTACAACCTTTGTAGTCTGTTCCTTCGCTTCATAAGCTCCGAGTAGTAGTCCCTTTGCCGCGATCCATGATCTCCCGGACTCAAGAGTGTTAGTGATATGTATGCCATAGAAGCCATTACTGTACATGCGATGTATATTGTAGTGGATGCTTGGACATATATATGGAGGACTTTCTTGCTCAACATGATAGTATGCTGTCTGGTTGCTCTTTATCTTAACATGTACTCTGATTGTCTCTATGTTACATGTTGATAAAGCCCTTAGGATGAGTACTTGACTACCAGGACTATGATGCAGATCATACTAGTGGGGACAGTGTAGTCGCTAAGTACGTCCTTCAAATGTTCCTAGTCGTAGGTGTATCGAGACAGGGCATCGATATACCAGAGTAGACTAGCGTATGCTTCTTGACCCATGTAGATGGGCGATGGATGATCCCATATCCATTGGTGTTTGACATCAGAAACAGTATACGGGTGCTCAGTGGAGACTGGGTACAGTGGACGGACTCGCCGAGAAGTCCTAGATGGTATTATACATCACGTCAGATGGCAGTTCTCTGGTGACACTGGTACAGGTTAGTCTGTAGACCCGAGATCGTCATGTGATTCCCACTGTACTTTGATTTCCACCTAACCACGTCCAAGAGGGCATGCAAAACGGTGGCTTTTGGGTATAGTCCCGAATCACATGGAGGCAATGGGCGATAGGATGGGTTTCGTCTCTCCCGTTATAGGGAGTTGATGTTGCGCCGTGTTCGATTGGCAATAACTCGAAATCCCTGGCCAGGGTTGCTGAGATTTATTGGTAAGTGTTATCAGTAGTTTCTCGAACAGTTATAGACCTCATATCGACACGACTTATCGGTTACTGGGGTCTGACGTTTACCACCCCTAGACTGGATATGCGACATATCAGACGAAAAGACCGGACTGTACGGTAGTGTTACTGATTGGATTCGCAGGAGAATGTACAGGCTTGCTTGTTGATCTTCTGATTACTCAATACACGGGTGGCTGTTACGTTTAGCTGACCGCTTGCAGCTTGTGGGTGCTTTGATATGAACATCACCTACTGCCGGCATATTGACGATTCTTTAGAGTCCTACACAGAGGTTTCCTGGCTCAGGCAAAACGGTGTAGGAGCACATATGTGATGTGTGCGGGACCGATAATAATACAATATGAGATACATTATTCTATTCTCGCGATATATGATATCGGCCGGGTATATGTGATATAGCCGGGTCATCGGATCAAGTGTTGATTCGATGAATTGGTACATATTATATTAGTCGGTTATATGCAATATAGTCGGATTGTCGGATCAAGTGTTGATTCGATAATTTAATTTATAATTATATATGTGATATATTACATTACGTTAACCAATATATGCTCGCTTTATTGATTCATTTTCTCATCGGATAATACATTAATATATATGCGATATATGTTAATTGTATTATTTTCTTTTGTTGCAAAATATATTGTATTTGTGATATATAATATTGTAACAAGTTATGATTACAAATACAACATGATTTATGGAGATTAAACAAGTTATGGTTTGATTTGGGTTAGCATTTGGGTTAGCTTTTTCTTGTAGCTTCTAGAAGCTTTATTTTGTTTTAAGGTTAGATATTTTGTATTGATATTTTGTGTAGATATTTCTTAACCCAACCCAAACCCTTTACCCTAGTTAATTCTCTACAAGGGTTAAGCCTTCATTCTTAACCCATGGTTGGTTTTGTAACCATAACAAGTTTTCATTATTCATCACAAATAGATTTCTTCTTCTTCTTCCTCTTGAAAAGCTTTCTAGCTTTTGGGTTTGTGATGATTTTGAGTGAGAAATTGAAAACAAAAGAGAGCAAAATTCCTACTTCATCATCCTCATCTATTCTAGCCACTTATATTAGGGTGTTCACTTCACTAATACTTGATTAGAGAAGTAAAAGCTTGATCTTTAGATTCTTCAAGGTAGATCATCTTTGAAAAGAAAGACTTCAAGCAAGAATGGATCATTCGACTTGTGGAGCCTCTCTTGAGTCCGGCAGCTCATGGATCGCGGCAAAGGGACTACTACTCGGAGCTTATGAAGCGAAGGAACAGACTATAAAGGTTGTAATCTCTAACTCTTAGAAGTAAAGTTGTTTACTTGTAATGTTTAACCTAATTCTCTTGTTAAGATCTTGATTAGGGTTTGTTTAGCACCCCAAAATTTTTATAGTAGCATGATTGATGCTTGCCAAAACCTTCACAAGGTGCTATACTAACCCTACAAAGAGAGTCTCCACAAGTCGAATGATCCATTCTTGCTCGAAGTCTTCCTTTTCGAAGATAATCTACCTTGAAGAATCTCAAGATCAAGCTTTTACTTCTCTAATCAAGTATTAGTGAAGTGAACACCCTAATCTAAGTGGGTTGAATAGATGAGGATGATGAAGTGGGAATTTTGCTCTCTTTTGTTTTCATTTTCTCACTTTAAATCATCACAAGTCAAAAAGCTAGAAAGCTTTTTCAAGGAAGAAAAAGAAGAAGAAAGCTTTTGTGATGAATAATGAATTATATTGTTGTGGTTACAAATCCAACCTTGAGTTAAGAATGAAGGCTTAACCCTTGTAAAGAATAAACTAGGGGGAAGGGTCTGGGTTGGGTTAAGAAATATCTACACAAAATATCAACACAAAATATCTAAGCTAAAAACAAAAGAAAATTTCATGAAGCTTCATGAAAAAGGTAACCCAAATGCTAACCCAAATCAAACCCTAACTTGTTTTAATCTCCACAAAACATGTTGTATTTGTAACCCTAACTTGTTACAATATTATATATCACATATATAATATATTTTGCAACAAAAGAAAATAATACAATTAACATATATCGCATATATATCAATGTATTATCCGGTGAGAAAATGAATCAATAAAGCGAGCTTATATTAGTTAACGTAATGTAATATATCACATTTATAATTATACATTAAATTATCGAATCAACACTTGATCCGACTATCCGGCCATATAGAATATAACCGACTAATATAACATGTACCGATTCATCGAATCAACACTTGATCCGATGACCCGGCTATATCACATATACCCGACCGATATCATATATCGCGAGAATACAATACGGTATCTCATATCGTATTATTCTCGGTCCCGCACATATCGCATATGTGCTTCTACTCCGTTTTTCCTGAGCTAGGAAACTTCGGTGTATGACTCTAAAGAATCGTCAATACGCCGGCAGTAGGTGATGATCATATCAAACACCCAAAAGCTGCAAGCGGTCAACTAAACGTAACATCCACCCAGTTATTGAGCGATCAGAAGATCAACAAGCAAGCATGTACATTCTCCTGTGAATCCAATCAATAACACTCCCGTACAGTCCGGTCTCTTCGTCTGATATGTTGCATATCTAGTCTAGGGGTGGTAAACGTCAGACCCAAGTAACCGATAAGTCGTGTCGATGTAAGGCTCATAACGGGTCGAGAAACTACTGATAACACTTACCAGTATATCTCCAAATCAGCCCTGGCCAGGGACTTCCAGTTATAGGCAATCGAACACAGCACAACATCAACTTCCTATACCGGGAGAGACGAAACCCCTCCTATCGCTCATTGCTTCCATGTGATTTGGGACTGTACCCAAAAGCTACCGTTTTGCACGCCCTCTTGGACGTGGTAAGGTGGAAATCAAAGCACATTGGGAATCACACAAGACTCTATGACGATCTCGGGTCTACAGACTAACCTGTACCAGTGTCACCGGAGAACTGCTATCTGACGATAGGTATAATACCATCCAGGAGTTCTCGGCGAGTCCGTTCAGTGTACCCAGTCTCCACTGAGCACCCGTACACCATCTTTGATGTCCAACACCAATGGATATGGGATCATCCATCGCTCATCATATGGGTCAAGATGCGTGTACGCTAGTCTACTCTGGAGCATCGATGCCCTGTCTCGATACACCCTTAACTAGGAACACTTATAGGATGTACTCGTTGACTACCCTGGCCCTACTAGTATGATCTCATCATAGTCCTAGTATTCGAGTACATATCCTAGGTTCTTTATCAACACGTGATCATAAAACAGTATTCGTTAACATGTTAAGATAAAGTGAAAACAGATAGCATACTATCATATCGAGCAAGAAAGTCCTCTCTATATATATCCAAGCATCCATTATAATATACATCACATGTACAACAATGGCCTCTAGGGCATACATATAACTAACAAATACATCCTTTGTAGACCGGTCCTTCACTTCTAAAGCTCCGAGTTGAAGTCCCTTCGCTGCGATCCAAGTCCCGAACTCTTACATGGCTTCTCAAGTTGAAAAGAACGATCTTGCTTGAAGTGTTCGAGGCCGAAGATGATCTATGTCGAGGAGACACTAACTCAAGCTACTATTTCATTAATGAGAGATTAGTGAAGCAAACACCCTATACTAAAGTGCTAATCTATTAGAAGATGATGAAGTAGGAAGTGGGCTCACTTTAGTTTTATTTTTCTCACAATATTTTCTCTCTTTAGAAAACCCTAGCAAGCTTTTTCTCAAGGAAGAAGAAGATGATCTCAAGAGATGAGAATGAACTAATGAGGTGAGAGAAAGAACCATGGGTGAGTTTGTATTATATACTAACTCATGTAGAGACATAACCATGGCTAAATTATAATGGTTAGGTTAATAAATATCTTAAGTAAAACAAAACTAGTGGACTAAGTCAATGCATACACAAGCTTCATGACGCTTCATGCATGTGACTAATTATGCACTAATTTGGATTTACTATAAATATTTAAAACCTAACATTATAATTAGTATGGTGTAAGTCTCATACACCCATGTAGTGTGTATCAACAACCATGATACAAAATAAAACACAATTAATATATATCACATATATATTAAGTGTGCACATGTGAGAATAATAAATACTCAAGTGAGCTAATATTAGTTAATGTAAATTAGTATATCAAATATACAATTATACACTAAATTATCAAATCAACACTTGATTTAATAATCCGGCTATATCACATACAACCGACTAATATTAAATGCACCAACTCATCGAATCAACACTTGATTCGATAACCCGGCTATATCACATATAACCGTCCGATACAAATATCGCGAGAATAGAATACGATATCACATACTCGCATTATTCTCGTCCCGCACATATCATATATGTGCTCCTACTACATTTTTCCTAAGCCAGTAAAACCTCTATGTTGGACTCTAAAGACTTGTCAGTAAGCCAGCAGTAGGTGATGATCACATCAAGCACCCACAAGGCGTAAGCGGTACTCGCTTGATGTAACGGCTACCCGGGTATTAAACGATCAGAAGATCAACAAGCAAGCCCGCTCTAGCTCCCGCAAAATCCTGACAGTAACACTACCATACAGTCCGGTCTCCTCGTCTGATATGTTGCATATCCAGTCTAGGGGGGGTAAACGTCAGATCCCAATAATCGATAAGTCATGCCGATATGAGGCTCATAACGTGTCGAGAAACTACTGATAACTCTTACCAGTAAATCTCTAAATCAGCCCGGGCCAGGGACTTCCCTGTTATGGCCAATCGAGCACAGCGCGACATCAACCCCCAATACCGGGAGAGACGAAACCCTTCCTATCGCTCATTGCCTCCATGTGACTCGGGACTGTACCCAAAAACCACCATTTTGCACGTCCTCTTGAATATGGTAAGGTGGAAATCAAAGCACAGTAGGAATCAAACAAGACTCTATGACGATCTCGGGTCAACAGACTAACCTATACCAGTGTCACCAGAAAACTGCTATCTGACATGAGGTATAATACCATCTAGGAGTTCTCGACAAGTTCGTCCAGTGTACCTAGTCTCCACTGAGCACCCGTATATCATCTCTGATGTCAAACACCAATAGATATAGGATCATCAATCGCCCATCTCATGGGTCGAGATGCATATACGCTAGTCTACTCTGGTGTATTGATGCCCCATCTCGATATACCCACAACTAGGAACATTAAATGATGAACATATGGACTACCACTACCCCACTAGTATGATCTGCATCATAATCCTGGTAGTTAAGTACACATCCTAAGGGCTTTACCAACATGTAACCATAAGACAGTATCAAGAGACAAGTATACATGTTAAGATAAAGAGCAACCGGATAGCATATTATCATGTCGACCAAGAAAGTCCTATCTATATATGTCCAAGCATCCACTATAATATACATCATATGTGCAATAATAGCCTCTAGGGCATACATACAACTAACAGGAATTATATGGAGAGCAATCTCGTATCGCAAGATACGAGACCGCGAAGAAGCTATTTCAGGCGAGGTTGGCTGTCAGGTCATCTGTAGGGGAACACGTCCTTAAGATGATCATCTACATTGAGGAGCTCGCGGACCTTGGGACCACATTAGAGAACGAGCTGTATATAGAATTAATTTTCTAGTCCCTTCCTTCCACCTACGCCCAGTTTATCTTGAATTTTAATATTTAAGGTAAAGAAGTTGAACTTCCGGAACTCCTCAAAATGTTGAGGAGTGCTGAGGGCACCCTGAAGAAATCCATGGAAACATCCGCTCTATTTGTTGGTGGAGCTTCTTCTTCTAGATCTAAGGCGAAAGCCAAAGGAAAGAAGAAGAAGGCCCCCACCAAGCCGAGAGGCGGTGTTGGTAAGGTGGAAGCAAAGGACAAGGAAAAAGTGGCAGGGTCAACAGTAGGGAAGGAAGAATGCTTCTACTGTCATAAAAATGGCCACTGGAAGAAAGATTGCAGGGCTTGGAGAGCCAGGAACCAGGACCCGATGCAAGTTGTGGCTTCAGCTTCAGGTGTGTTTGTAGTTGAAAACCGTCTGTCAATCAACTCTACTTCCTGGGTATTGGATACCGATTCAGGATCTCATATCTGTAATTCTTTGCAGGCACTGAGAAGCCATAGAGTTCTGAAGACCGGTGATATGACCCTCATGGTTGCTAACGGAGCGAGCGTGGATGCTGTGTCCGTAGGGGAATATCACTTAGGATTGACTAGTGGACATATTTTGGTTTTGCGCAATTGTTTTTATGTACCTAGTTTGACTTGTAATATCATTTATGTATCTTTGTTATCAAAAGAAGGTTATGATTTTATATTTGTAAGCGATGTTGTAAACATCCACCTTAATCATGGTCTGATTGGGTCGGGTACACTAAACAACGGTATATACGTATTAAACCAACTACAAATTTTCAATGTGCAGAACACACATAAAAGAAAGACTCCAGAATTAAATCAAGCTTTCTTATGGCATTGTAGACTGGGTCACATCAACGAAACAAGGTTGACCAAATTACATAAAGAAGGATATTTGGATCCGTTCGAATATCAAACTTATGCAACTCGTCAATCATATTTCAAAGGAAAGATGACAAAAACTCAATTCACTGGACACGGAGTAAGAGCGAGGGAGCTCTTGGGACTCATACACAGCGACATGTATGGTCCAATGTCTACACATGCATGAAGTGGTTATTCCTATTTCATTACTTTTACGGATGATTTCTCTAGGTATGGACATGTCTTCTTGATGAAACATAAATCCGAGGCCTTTGAGAAATTCCGAGAATATAAGAATGAAGTGGAAAAAAAACCCGGCAAAAGTATCAAGACACTGAGATCTGATAGAGGTGGTGAATACTTGAGTGCCGAGTTCCTGGATTACCTAAAAGAGAATGGAATTCTCTCTCGGCATACTCCTCCATACACGCCACAACACATCGGTATATCGGAGAGACAGAACCGAACCTTATTGGATATGGTACGTTCCATGATGAGTAACGCTGAGTTACCGTGATCATTCTGGGCTATGCAATAGAATCATCTGCATATCTTTTGAACAAGGTTCTTACCAAGACTGTGCCTACCACACCATATCAGATGTGGAGTGGGAAGAAACCCTATCTTCAGTATCTGAAGATATGGGGACATCCAGCTTTTGTCAAAAAGCAGCATGCGGACAAACTCGAGGCACGCTCAGTACTGTGTAAGTTTGTGGGATACCTAAAGAACTCTAGGGGGTATCTTTTCTATTACGCAGAGGAACAAAAGGTTTTTGTTTCTCGTCATGCCCACTTTTTGGAACATCAATTTTTAGAAAAAGAAACTAGTGGGAGGGCAATAGAACTGGAAGAAATTCCAGAACCACAAGCTATTACTGAGAGCTTGGTGGAACCAGAAGTTTCAAAAGAACAGGACATTCCTGCGCCACTCCGCAGGAGTAGTAGGCTGTCTCATCCGCCCGAGAGATACTACGGTTTTCTTGTAGACGATGATAGAGAGGATTGCATCATTGATAATGATGAGCCAACTAACTTCCAGCAAGCTAATAAGAGCACAGACTCGGTAAAATGGCTGGTTGGAATGTTGACCGAGATGGAGTCCATGTACACCAACAAAGTGTGGACTTTGGACATTGCTCCAGAAGGGGTAAAACACGTAGGCTGCAAATGTTAGTTATATGTATGCCCTAGAGGCCATTACTGTACATACGTTGTATATTGTAATGGATGCTTGGACATATATCGGGAGGACTTTCTTGCTCGACATGATAGTATGCTATCTGGTTACACTTTATCTTAACATGTACTCTGATTGTCTCTATGTCACATGTTGATAAAGCCCTTAGGATGAGTACTTGACTAGCAGGACTATGATGCAGATCATACTAGTGGGGACAGTGTAGTCGCCAAGTACATCTTTCAAATGTTCCTAGTCGTGGGAGTGCCGAGACAGGGCATCGATACTCCAGAGTATACTAGCGTATGCGCTTCTTGACCCATATGATGGGCGATGGATGATCCCATATCCATTGGTGCTTGACATCAGAGAAGGTATACGGGTGCTCAGTGGAGACTGGGTACACTGGACGGACTCGCCGAGAACTCCCAGATGGTATTATACCTCACGTCAAATGGCAGTTCTCTGGTGACACTGGTACAGGTTAGTCTGTAGACCCCAGATCGTCATAGAGTCTTGTGTGATTCCCACTGTGCTTTGATTTCTATCATACCACATCCAAGAGGGCGTGCAAAAAGGTGGCTTTTGGGTACAGTCCCGAATCACATAGAGGCAATGAGCGATAGGAGGGGTTTCGTCTCTCCCGGATAGGGAGTTGATGTTGCGCTGTGTTCGATTGGCTATAACTGGAAATCCCTGGACAGGGTTGCTGAGATTTACTGGTAAATGTTATCAGTAGTTTCTCGAACTGTTATGGACCTCATATCGACATGACTTCTCAAGCTACTGGGTCTGACGTTTACCACCCCTAGGCGAGATATGCGATATATCAGACGAAGAAACCGGACTATACGGGAGTGTTACTGGTTGGATTCACGGGAGAAAGTACAGGCTTGCTTGTTGATCTTCTGATCACTCAATACCTGGGTGGCTGTTACATTTAGCTGACCGCTTGCAGCTTGTGGGTGTTTGATATGATCATCACCTACTGCCGGCGTATTGACGATTCTTTAGAGTCCTACACAGAGGTTTCCTGGCTCAGGCAAAATAGAGTAGGGGCATATATGTGATATGTGCGGGGCCGAGAACAATACATGTATTTGATACCGTATTAGATTCTCGCGATATGTGATATCGGCCGGGTATATGTGATATAGCCGGGTCATCGGATCAAGTGTTGATTCGATGAACTGATACAGATTATATTAGTCGGTTATTTGTGAAATAGCCGGATTATCGGATCAAGTGTTGATTCGATAATTTAATCTATAATTATATATTTGATATATTAAATTATATTAACTAATATAAGATCACTTAAAAATTCTTTTTCTCACTCGGGTAATACATTGATATATATATGATATATGTTAATTGTATTATTTTATTTTGTTAAAATAAATATTGTATATGTGATATATTATATTGTAACATGTTATAGTTATAAATGCAACATGATTTGTGGAGTTTAAATATGGTTAGGGTTTGGATTAGGGTTAAGCTTTCATGAAGCTTTCAAGAAGCTTATTGAAGCTTTGACTTTGACCTTGATATTTTGTGATATTTTGCAAAGATATTTCTTTAACCCAACCCAACCCTTTAACCATAGTTAAATCTCTACATAGGTTAAGTCTTCTTACTTAACCCATGGTTGCATTTCTAACCTCACACTTGATTCATTATTCATCACAAAAGACTTGATCATCTTCTTCCTTCTTCTTTTGATGAAAAGTTTTCTAGCTTTTTCATGTGTGATGAAAATGAGTGAGAAATTGAAAACAAATGAGAGCTAAATTCCTACTTCATCATCCTCATCTATTCTAGCTGCTTAGATTAGGGTGTTTGCTTTGCTAATACTTGATTAGCAAAGCAAGAGCTTGGGTTTGAGTTTTTTCCAGGTAGATCATCTTTGTTATTGAAGATCAGAAGCAAGATTACATCTTTCTCTTCTTGGAGCCTCTCTAGAGTCCGGGAACTCAATGATCGCAGTGAACGGACCTCAACACGGAGCTTTAGAAGTGAAGGAACGGACTACAAAGGTTGTAATCCCTAACTCATAGATGTAAAGTTGTTTACATGCTTTGTTTCGCCTGATCTCTAGTCTAAGATCTTGGTTAGGGTTGTTCGACACATGAAAATTTTGATTTTGGCATGGTTGATGTCTTGTAGAACCTTGTGATAGTACCTAGTAACCCTACAAAGGTATCAGAGACAAGCTAGAGCTTTAGGCGAAGTCTAGACGAAATTTAAAATCCGATCGAACCCCGAAACGTCGATGTATACCCCTTCTCTGGAAATTTTTTAAAATGTTGATTTTTTATGTATTAAAAATACTCAGAAATATAAGCAGGTAAATATAAGAATTACTGTGAAGTACGAGCCCATAACTCCCTCAAGGGAGCGCGGAACCGCGGCCAAACCATGGGTTTGGCGGCGGTTCTGCGGCCACCCTTGGGAGTTAGGGGCCAATGCTTCTGGGGTGTATTCTTGTTCAATTTTGCATGCTTCTGAGAATTTTTAATTCTACTCTAGTGTTGAGTTATCTGGAGATCTTTTGTATTCGTTGATTCGATCGGAAAGTTTAACTTCGTTTAAGTTTTTCCGGGTAATTTAGAAAGTGTTAAAAAGTTTGAACGGATATCAATAACTCACTTTTTCTCCTGCCGGAAAATTTCCAAGTGTTGGATTTTTTCCTTAATTAAAGAACATTCATAGTCGTGCAAATAACGCGGTGGACCCTCTAGAAGAACACAAACCTTAACTCGATTATTTGACCGTCTGAACCGCCTCTAAACCTTAGGGTTTAGGGCAGTACGGCGTTGCCATATGTGAGGCGTTGGTTTGACCCTTCTACGGCTGAACCATTGGTATTGTGGCATGTTATGGATACTTTTTGAACTATGCTCAAGTGTTGAGCTATTTGGGAAATCTTGGGTGTTTGTTTATTCGATCGGAAAGTTTAACATTGTCTATTTATCTGGAATGTGTTACAATATTTTGAATCCACAAGTAGTTATGAGATAACTAATTTGAATGTTATAAATCTAGCAGTTTAGTCTCAGATGATCGGTTGCCGCAGGATTTTGATGCGATCAAAAGTCCTTCGCAATCACGTAGCGTACGCGGATACTCGCCGGGTAAACTTAATAGATAGCCACGCCCCAAAGCCCTGACCAAGTGACTGTAGGAGAACCCCGTCGCCAAAAGCATCTGTTCGGGTACTCACGGCAGCGGTGTTCCACCATAGTGCACTTCGTCGATGGCATCGGGGGTGCGGCCGTCTACTAAAGTTTCCGACGAGCATTCGATCAGGATGTCGGGAATCTTGTTGAATTGCCCGACTTGATATTGAAAAGAGTTTTCGATATTGAGACTAAAATGCGGGGTTTATAATTGTTAGGCATGCAATGTCTAAGGAATTCATTTGGTTAGGCATGCGATGTCTAAGGAGGTTGCGGATTCCAACTGTTGTAGTTTTACACATTCTTTTCTGTGACCGTAAGTGTAATATGTCGTGTATCGCCGGTTTTGTTGCTATACATCAACGACAATTGGGGTACGCATATTTACTTACATTGATAATATGAGATATTATGTGTTGTTGTGATATGTTATATTGGATCGCCGTGTTCTGAATAGCCGGGGTTTTTATGTGAGATGAGAGTTTTTCTTTTTCATTCATATAAAATTCATTGTATGTAATATTCTTTTATTGGGGCACTTCCGGGCTGAGGATGATGTCACCATTGTATATTATTTACTTTTCCGCATTAGGTAGACCCAAGGTGGGGAGCACAAGTAACCGGGTTCCAGGATCCAGAGGGAGGCCATCTCGAGGAGTCGAGACCGGGTCTCCTAACCCTAGAATTGGCAGGGTTACTTGCCGCTCTCGTAGGGGTCTAGGGATGTGGGTTTGGATATTCATCACGACCGTGGAATCCGTGTTTTATACAGGCTCGTATTAAAAAATGGACCTCCTAGTATATCCAATACTTCATATATATTCTTCTGCTGCAATGTTCTGTGATTAGATCATATTAATGACTGAGACAAATTTTATATTATATATATGAGATATATGTTATATTGCAGATTTCGTTTCAAATGTGATTCTTGTGAAGCATAATAAAATGGGACTTCATTAATGAGATTAATGAAATAAAAGAAACCTAAAGATGTTGTAGAAACTTGTTTAAAAACTGGTAGCTCTAGTTCTTGCTTTGCATAGCGGTATTCCTTATAGAATATCCAGCACCTTATTCGATAAGGAAAGAGCCGAGATCCCTTCACCGGGAGTGACCTCTTTAGCGAAACTAGCAGATGCTACAAACTCGGTTTGTATTTTGATTGTTTTTATAGTTCTTGCTTTGCACCGTGGTATTTGTGAAATATCCTGCACCTTATTCGATAAGGAAAGAGCCGAGATCCCTTCACCGGGAGTGTCCACTTTAGCAAAACTAGTAAAAGCCTTAAAAACACTCCATTCAAAATTCACTCGATTCTATGACGATATCAAGTTCATTACGCAAAGGGTTTTCTTAAAAACCTGTCGTAGCCCTCCATCATTTCAGATAAGTAGTATTTAGTATTCGTGCTGCGTTTGTTGGCCTCTGTCAAGGCGTAGTGTGCGGTAGCTGATTTCTGCTTATCTGTATAAGCATATGATGTGATTGAGTTAGGGTAGTCGTGCGACCTTGTTGTCCTTTGTCAAGGGTCGTGCGGGTAGGTTTAATTCAATCAGGAAATGACGGGTTGAACTTGACTAGCATCCTATGGTTTGTTGGCCTTTGTCAAGGTCTTAAGAGGTTAGGGGTAAAATATTATTGGGAATTTCAAGTGTTGAAATTTGCAATGAGATTGCATACCTTCTATGAGATAGTTAGATCACGATACCCACTGCGAGTAAGAGTTACTCCTGGGATAGTTTTACACATTACAATTAGCCGATCAAGTAGGTGTCTAGAAAGGTGTCAACGGGGTTACGCCCCTGGGAAAATGAGGTTTATTTTAATTAGGTCCGTGCGAAAGCACGGGGAACCTCCCATAAAGTACCGGCACTGGCCTGGCTGAAAGATTGGCGAACTTGTAGAGTGTGATTAATCCCGGCTAGTATTTCCTTTTAGGGTTTGAAGGAAGATTTGACTAAAACAGTGGAAGCCATCCTCATTAGATAAATTGATAACCAATCTAATCTTGTAAAACCGAACGCTGAGTGTTTTCTTCTATCTCTCTCCAGGTAGCGACCATGTCACGCCTTAATCAAGATAATAATACGGATGTATTGACCGGACCCGCTTGTTATACTGCACTAGGGAACGTTGGTCCCGCTCAAACTTATAATTGTTATAAGACAGAGCAGGAAATAGGGGATTACCAGAATTCCCGTACCGCCCAAACGAAGAAAGTGCATGTTGATGCATCGTCTTCGAGTATGTTCATTACCGAGAACTGTTTCAGAGTATCCTTTACGTCCTGGGTATGAGATACCTGATCAGGAGCCCGCAAATGTAATTTGTTTCATGGGCTACAGATAGGTAGAGAACTGAGAACGGGTGATAAGTTTCAAGAGTTGGAAATGATGCAAGTGTTGCAGCCAAGTCTGTTGGCAATTATCACCCTGTATTACCAGAATACATTGATTCTGAACGAATGTTATTAGATACCGAACCTGATATACAACATCATATCAATCTCTTTATTAGTAAAGAAGGATATAATTTTATATTGTTGGATAATGTTTTGAACATTTCTTATATCAAGAGTTGATCGGTTCAGGCACGTTATCTAAAAGCATAGACGTTCTAAATCAAACTACAGTTCTTAACATACAGAACACACACAAGAGTAAGAGTTCAGAAATGAACAAATCCTTCTTGAGGCATTGTAGACTAGGTCATATCAATGCGACCCGACTAGCTGAAGTTACATAAAGATGCATATTTAAATTAGTTTGGATTTACATCTTGTAAAACTTGCCAGTCATGTTACAAAGATAACATGGCCACAACTCCGTTTATTGGAAACAGAGATAGAGTTAGTGAACTCTTGGGATTGATACATGCTGATGTATGAAGGTCCCCTGTCTACACATGCCAAGACCGGTTCTTTATACTTCATTACATTCACTG
Organism: Agapanthus africanus; assembly: GCA_030015575.1. NCBI lineage: Eukaryota > Viridiplantae > Streptophyta > Magnoliopsida > Asparagales > Amaryllidaceae > Agapanthus > Agapanthus africanus. Next base: position 650,105,114 of record JASDDO010000019.1, on the reverse strand, counting down.
ATTATCTTTCAAGATTCAGATACATGTTACTGTTGAAACACAAGTCCGAAACTTTTGAGATAATCACAGAATATAAGTTAGAAGTAGAGAACCAAAAACGGGTATAAGTATTATGTCCTTTGATGATATCAAGGAGGAAAATACTTGAGCACGGAATTCCTGGACTATTCTAAAGGAGAATGAGATTCTTTCTCAGCATTACTCCTCCGTATACACCACAGCACGTCGGTGTATCGGGGCGGAGCAATCGCACCCTATGAGATGTGGTGTGCTCTATGATGAGTACTACTGAGTAGCCTATTTTCTTTTAGGGTTATGCACTTGAGAAGTTGAATACCTATTGAATAGGGTTCCAACCAAATCAGATGCCTTCCACTCCATATGTGATATGGTATGGGAAGAGCCCATCTCTTTAGGATGTTAAGATTTGGGGTTGTCCGGCCTATGTTAAAAGAAAAATCCGGACAAGCTCGAGGCAAAGTCATTTCTGTGGAAGTTTGTTGGATATCCCAAGCATTAACATGGGAATATCTTCTACCACACCGAGGAACAAAAGATGTTTTATTTCTCGGCATACCACTTTTTGATAAAAAAAAAAGGGAATTTCTTGTGAAGAAATTAGTGGTCATGAGGTAGAACTGGAAGGAGTTCCAGCTATACAAACTGCAGCTGATGATTTGGTAAACCCGGAGGATTCAATAGTTTCCAAGGAACCTCAGCCTCTCCGCCGATCTGGTAGGGTTCCTCATCCACCTGAGAGATTCTTCGGTTTCTCTATGACAGTGGGAGCAAGGATTGCATCATGAGATGATGACCCAACTAGTTTCGAGCAGGCCATCAGGAGTGAGGACTCTGTGAGAATGGCTGGATGCTTAGCGATCTGAGATGGAATCCTTATACACCAACAAAGTATGGACTTTGGTTGCTTTATCTGAAAGGGTTAAATCCCCATCAGGAGCAAGTATATCTTGAGAAGATTACTTGGTGTACATGGAAAAGTTGAGACTTTCAAAGCTATGCTTAAGTCCATCCAGATCCTGCTTGCCACGGCTACATACCATGACTACGATATCTGGCGATTGGGTATCATGACTGCTTTTCTAAATATTGATTTGGAAGAGAGCGCCTATAAGTACACAGCCATAAGGCTTCGTAGACAGTGGGAGCAGCGGAAACGTGTGCAAGATGTTTTATGTGATAAATCAGGCATCGCGGAGTTGGAACGTCTTTTTTGATGTGCTAGTCAAAGAGTTTGACTTCATCAAAATGGTAGATGAACCAAGTATATACAAAAAAGGTAGTAGGGAGTATGGTGGCGATCCTCGTATAGTACGTGGATGACATACTCTTGATAGGGAAGTAGTTTCTTATGCTACGCTCGGTCAATCTCCTTTTATCACAAAGATTCTCTATAGGATCAAGCTGATACCTCCTAAATCCTGGGTTATGGATCTATGAGATAGATCTAATTGGATGTTAGGATTCTCACTAGTTGTAGTGAGATATTATCAATCGATCCTGGGGAGAATCACTGGAATGGTTTCAGGGTGATAAGGACGACTGAATGTCAGTCGCAGGTATTGTCTTTACCCTCAGTGGATGGACGGTATGTTGGAAGAGTTCCAAGCTAGATTCCGTGACATACTAGACGATTAAAAGCAAGATACATCGTTACCAAGGATGTTGCGCCACGGCAGCGCCCCGGCCGTCTATCCGAAGCCAAAATGCGGAATCAAAATTTTTTCTTAACTTTAAACCGGCGCTACCGCGGACAATATACCCGGATCGTAACCATTAACCTAATGCTAGCTAACAAGAGATGGGAAGAGAGTTATACCGAGTGATCCGTGTCTTCCGGTCTTCTCGTCGTCGTCCCGATCTCCCGCGGAATCTCCGGTCTTCATCTCCGCGCCGGAAAGGGCACCATGTAGCCGGATTCTTTTACGGGCTCCCACCTCTGGACCGAGGCAACTCGGGCGCGAAGTTGGCTAGCCGACGTGTCTAAGGGTGATGTAGGTATAGTGTAGAATGGTTGTCTCTTGGGGTGAAGTTGCCATGTATGTGGAGGAATGAAGATAAGGAAAAATGGTGCTTTCATTTTTCCTAGCAAGAAATGAGATGAAGGAAAATATGCCACATACAAAATGAAACTCTCTCTCATTCCTTCTCCAAATGTGGCCGGCCCCTTCTTACCATGAAATGGTGGAGGGAATGAATCAATAACAAGAAGGGAGGTGATGGTAGTAAAAGCAAAAGGGGTGACCATATCAAAAAGGCAATGATAACAATGTCATTTCCATTCAAATCAACTCTAATCCATTCTAATCAAAGGATAAGATGCAAATGGAATCAATGATTAAAGAACCATCATGATGCCACAAATTGCAAGAAACCCCTCCACAAATGTTATTTGCAAACTTGCAAATAACCCCCTCCATCGGAAAAGTCCGGCAGGGAAAGAACAAAGGAAAACTGCCGGAACGGAATGCAAACTAACAACTACAGAAAACTGATCCCGTAATAAATTAAAGGAAAACCCCGCTACTGCATATACATGCCCGCATTTGTATTCCCACTGAACACAAATGCAAAGAGACAAAATCTACACTGTCTAATACTAGGATCCGGCTTAAACCAAAGCCGGCTAGTAAAATCCGTCCGATCACGATCCGTGCAATACCGCACGTATCTGATCGAACCCTGCCATATCACCATACGGCCTCTACAGCGTTTCGCCCGAAACTTGAGTAACTGAGTGTGTGGTGGACTCTAAAGACTCGTCAATACTATGGCTGTGGATTTAACCACTAGAACGTCAGAGGTATTAACCATACGTGACGGGCCACCAGCTATTGACCAAAAGGGACGTCAATGAGCGAACTCATCCTGACACCCTACTGAGCCTGTCAGTGACAATATCCGTACAGTCCGGTCCATTCGTCTATGAGTATCGCATGGCGGGCCTAGGGGGTTGGTAAAAGTCAGACCCCCAAAAGCGGTACAAGTCGTGTCGGAGTGTAGCCCAGAACACCCTGAGATACTACTGGTATACCTACCAGTAAATCTCCTGCCTCGGCCGGGGGCTTTGTGTAATGGCTCTCCTAGACACAGCGTGACCTTACCCCCAATACCGGGAGAGACGAACCCCTGCAGATCTGCTCACTGCCTCCATGTGGCTCGGGACTGTACCCAACTAAAACCTGTTTGCACGACTCCTTTGAGCCGTGGTAGGGTAGTAATTAAAGCACAGTGGGAACTCACACGAGACAAATGACGATCTCAGGTCGATGAACTAACCTGTACACATGTCACCAGGGAACTGCTATCTGACATCTGGTATAATCCCAACTAGCAGGTTCCCGGCGAGTCCTGTCCGGTATACTCATAACCCAATGAGCACCTGTATACATCTTAGGTGAACCAACATTACTCATCATGCTGAGTGTTTCTTCTCTCTCTCCTCTTTGCAGCGACAAATCGACATGACTGGACTTAAGTTACTTCTAGATAAAAACATACCGACAGGGCCAAACTACAAAGATTGGCTCAGGAATGTCAAGATGGCAAGCACTTAAGACAAGCTGGGGTATCTTCTTACCACCAAAGCTCCCCCTGTCCCAGGTCCCAAAACCAGCATCGCGGATAAGGAAATCCGTAAGACCTGGGAATTAGACTGCGCGAAAGCCAAGTGCCTCGTGCTTGCCTCTATGGACATTGAACATCAGAGGAGGCACGAGAATATGGACCTGGAATCCATATTTCTTCATACAAAAGAACTGTATGGAGAGCAATCTCGTATCGCAAGATACGAAGTGTCGAAGAAGTTATTTTCGGCAAGATTGGCCGTCGGATCATCGGTAGCGGAACACGTGCTTAAGATGATTGGCTACATTGAGGAGCTCGCGGACCTTCGGACCACGTTGGAGAATGAGCTCTATACGGACTTGATTCTCCAGTCCCTTCCTTCCACTTACGCCCAGTTCATACTGAACTTCAACTTACAAGAAACGGAAGTTGAACTTTCAGAACTCCTCAACATGCTGAGGAGTGCAGAGGGCACCCTACAGAAAGGTAGGGAAACATCCACTTTGATTGTAGGAGGATCTTCTTCTTCTAGGTCCAAGGCGAAAGCCAAGGGAAAGAAGAAGAAAGCCCCCGCCAAACTAAGGGGCGGTGTTAGTAAAGTGGATACGAAGGGAAAGGCAAAAGCAACAAAGAAAGTGGGAAAGCTTGTGGATAAGGAAGAATGCTTCTATTGTCATAAGAAAGGACACTGGAAGAATGATTGTAGGGCTTGGAAAGCCAGGACACAGGAATTGAAGCAGGTTGCAGCTTCAGCTTCAGGTGTGTATGTTATTGAAAACTGTATTTCAATAAACTCTACTTCCTGGGTATTGGATACCGGATCAGGATCTCATATCTGTAATTCTTTGCAGGCGTTGAGAAACCGTAGGGTTTTGAAGGCAGGTGACATGACCCTCAAAGTTGCAAACGGAGCTAGCATGGATGCTAAGGCCGTAGGGGACTATCACCTGGGAATGTCAGATGGACATGTTTTGGTTTTGCGTAATTGCTTTTTTGTACCCAACGCAACTTGTAATATCATTTCTGTATCTTTGGTTTCTAAAGAAAGTTATGAATTTGCGTTTGTAAGTAATGTTATAAACATTCACCTTAATCAAGTTCTGATTGGGTCAGGTACATTAAGCAATGGTATATACGTATTAAACCAACCACAGATTTTCAATGTCCAGAATACACACAAAAGAAAGTCTCCGGAAATAAATCAGACTTTCTAGTGGCATTGTAGACTGGGTCACATCAATGAGAGAAGGTTGACGAAGTTACATACAGAAGGATATTTGAATCCGTTCGAATATCAATCGTATGCCACTTGTCAATCCTGTCTCAAAGGAAAGATGACAAAGACTCCGTTCACTGGACATGGAGTAAGAGCGAGCGAGCTCTTGGGACTCATACACAGCGACGTGTGCGGTCCAATGTCTACACATGCGCGAAGCGGTTTTTCTTACTTCATTACTTTTACGGATGATTTTTCAAGATTCGGACATGTCTTCTTAATGAAACATAAGTCCGAAGCCTTTGGAAAATTCCAGGAATATAAGAATGAAGTAGAAAAACAAACCGGCAAAAGTATCAAGGTCCTAAGATCGGATCGAGGTGGTGAATACTTGAGTGCCGAGTTCCTGGACTATTTAAAAGAGAACGGAATTCTCTCTCAGCTTACTCCTCCATACACTCCGCAACATAACGGTGTATCGGAGAGACGGAACCGAACCCTATTGGATATGGTATGGTCCATGATGAGTAACGCTGAGTTACCGCGATCATTCTGGGGATATGCGCTAGAATCAGCTGCATACCTTTTGAACCGAGTTCCGACTAAGACTGTGCCTACCACACCATATGAGTTATGGAGTGGAAAGAAACCCTATCTTCAATATCTGAAGATCTGGGGATGTCCAGTTTTTGTCAAAAAGAAGCATGCGGACAAACTCGAGGCACGCTCAGTACTGTGCAAGTTTGTGGGATACCCAAAGAACACCATGGGGTATTTTTTCTACCACGCAGAGGAATAAAAAGTCCTTGTTTCTCGTAATGCCCACTTTTTAGAACACCAGTTCTTGGAAAAGGAAATTAGTGGGAGCGCAGTAGAACTGGAAGAAATTCCAGAACCACAGACTATTACTGAAAGCTTAACGGAACCAGAGGGTTCAAAAGAATAGGACATTCCTATGCCGCTCCGCAGGAGCAGTAGGCAGTCTCATCCGCCCGAGAGATATTACGGTTTTCTCATAGACGGGGATAGAGAGGATTGCATCATAGATTATGATGAGCCTACTAGCTTCCAGCAGGCCGTTCAGAGCATTGACTCAGTAAAATGGCTGGATGCAATGCGGACCGAAATGGAGTCCATGTACACCAACAAAGTATGGACGTTGGACATTGCTCCAGACGGGGTAAAACCCGTAGGATGCAAGTGGATCGTCAAAAGGAAGATTGGTGTAGATGGACAGGTTGAGACCTATAAAGCTAGACTTGTTGCAAAGGGTTTCCGTCAAAGACCTGGCTTGGACTATGACGAAACCTTTTCTCCAGTGGCTATGCTGAAATCCATTCAGATCCTTCTTGCCATTGCTGCCTTCCACGATTATGAGATCTGGCAAATGGACGTAAAGACCGCTTTTCTAAATGGAAATTTAGAGGAGTGTGTCTATATGGACCAACCAGAGGGTTTCATTCAGAGTGGGAGCAGCGGAAAGGTGTGCAAGTTGCTTAAGTCCATCTATGGACTAAAGCAGGCATCGCGGAGTTGGAACATCTGTTTTGATGAGACGGTCAAGGAATTTGGCTTTATCAAAAATCCAGATGAACCATACATCTATAGTAGATTTGTAGCGAGAACTGTAGTATTCCTCGTTTTGTACGTGGATGACATTCTCTTATTAGGAAATGACATTCCTATGCTACAATCTGTCAAGGGGTTCTTGTCACACAGGTTCTCCATGAAAGACCTGGGTGATGCCTCATACATCCTGGGGATCCGGATCCATCGTGATAGATCCAAGAGGATATTAGGACTTTCACAGTCCAGGTACATCGACACCATACTGAAAAGATTCAGTATGGAAGATTCCAAGCACGGTAACCTACCGGCTTGTCACGGGATCACCCTCTCTAAAGAGATGTCTCCCAAGACTGATTTGGAGAGGGATCGCATGTCTATTATACCCTACGCTTCTGCGGTAGGCTCTATAATGTATGCGATGTTGTGTACCAGACCGGATGTAGCTTATGCACTGATTGTAGTAAGCCGGTATCAGTCAAATCCCGGGGAGAAATACTGGATAGCGGTAAACAACATTCTCAAGTACCTAAGAAGGACTAAGGAGATGTTCTTGGTGTATGGCGGAAAAGACCTCCAGATCGAGGCCTTTGCTGACTCCAGCTTCCAGAGTGACAAGGATGATTCCAAGTCCATGTCGGGTTTTGTCTTTACCCTCAATGGAGGGGCGGTGTGTTGGAAGAGTTCCAAACAGGAAACCGTTGCAGACTCGACGATGGAAGCGGAATACATCGCTGCATCTGATGCCGCAAAAGAAGCTGTCTGGATGAGGAAGTTCTTGAAAGAACATCAGGTGGTTCCATCCATTGTTGATCCAATACCTCTGTATTGCGACAACAACGGGGCTATAGCTTTAACGAAGGACCCCAGGTCCCATCAGAGATCCAGACACATCTTAATGCGGTATCACCTGATCAGGGAGATCGTGGATCGCCAGGAGATCGAGGTTTGGAGGGTTGCTTCGAAAGATAACACTGCAGATCCATTCACCAAGGCCTTGCCCCAGACTCAGTTCGAGCGGCTGATCGAGTTGATAGGTCTTAAATACGCCAGTACATGGCCTTAGTGCAAGTGGGAGATTGTTAGTGTATATGCCCTAGAGGCCATTACTGTATCATAATAGTTTGTATATTACTTAATGGAAGCTTGCGATATTCACCTTGTATATACAATCTTGCTCAAAATAGTAGTATGCTACTTGGTTTGTTTCTACTTTAATGTGTACTTGTGTTTATTTTATATCACCTATACACATTAGCGGAGCCCTTAGGATCTTTGCTTGATTACCAGCGTTGTGATGGTAGTCACACTAGTGGGGCTGGGTAATCTATAAGCACATCCTTATGCAGGTCCCAAGTCGCAGGACTATCGAGACAGGGCATCGATACTCCGGAGTAGACTAGCGCATGCGCTTCTCGTCCCAGTATGGGAGACGGTCTGTCCCACAGCCGTTAGTACGTCGTACTGGAGATAGTATGCGGGTGCTCGTTAGGTTACGAGTACACTGGACAGGACTCGTCGGAAACTGACCGGTTGGTATTATACCTATCGTCAGTTATCAGTTCCCAGGTGACATGAGTACAGCTTAGTCCGCTGACTTGACACTGTCACTTCGCCTCGAGTGTGTTCCCACTGTACTTTGATTACTACCCTACCACGGCTCAAAGGAGTCGTGCAAACAGGTAGTAGTTGGGTGCAGTCCCGAAGCACTTGGAGGCAGTGACGGTTAGACAGGATTCGTCTCACCCGGTATTGGGGGTTGACATCGCGCTGTGTCTTGGAGAGCCATTACACGAGTAGTCCCTGGCCAGGGCAAGCGAGATATACTGGTAGGCTTCCAGTGTTATCTCAGGGTGTATTGGGCTTCACTCTGACACGACTTGTACCGCTATTAAGGGACTGACGTTTACCGCCCTTAGGCCCGCCATGCGATGTATCAGACGAACAGACCGTACTGTACGGAGATTGTCATATTCAGGCTCAGTAGGAGTTCAGATGGGTTTCACCTCGTCAGTCTTCTTGTCGGCATCTACCTGGGGACCGTTACGCACAGCTAGTGCCGCTTGTGGTCTGTGGTTAAACCCACTGCCAGTGTAGTGTCGAGTCTTTAGAGTCCCACACAGGAAGCTATTCGCCTTTAGGCAAAAGAGTAGAGGTCGTATGGTTTTGCGACAGGTCGCATGGTTTTGCGACAGGGTTCAGTCACATCCGTGCACTTGTGCACGTTTAGTGTCCGGACAGTTTACACTAGCGGGCTTTGGTTTAAGCCAGATCCTAGTGTAAATATTGGGATTGGTTTTATCCAGTTTGTATTCGTGTTCCTCGGAACGCGAATGCGGGTGTGTATGCACAATTGACGGAGAGACAGAGGCAGAGGATTCTCATTAGGGTTGTTGACCGTTGACTGTTGACTATTGACTTTTTGCTCAACCCTAATGAGAATATGATATGTAATTAACAATAATATTAATTAAGTATTGTGGTGACATGGTTGTTGAGGGGTTGACTTTGTTGACCTGTTGACTTTGTTGACCGGTTGACTAGGTTGGACTAGTTGACCATCATGATGACAATGGCTATCATTTCATGGCAAAGACTTTTTACTTGCTTGTTCTCTTGTGCAATATGAGTGCATGAAATGATATAGCCATTTTGACGTAAACCATTTACACAATACTTGATTACTATTTTTGTGATGATGGTTTTGGATTATGAGAGCCAAGAGAGAAAAGTCTTTCTCATTCTATCATTTTCATTCTCTCTCTTGTGTTCTTGAGCTCTCATCTTCTTCCTCTTGCTCTCCCTCTCTTTAGTCTATGGTTCACTTGTCTCATGTGTTGAGAACCAAGAACCATAGAGAAAATCCCAACACACTCTCCTCTACTCATTCTAGTTCACAAGGTTTAGCAAACCGAGTGAACTAGTTTCTTCAAAGACCGAAGAAGAAGCCAAAGGTAGAAGCTTTCAGGTGGATCGATCTTCGGCGCAAGGAGACGACGGGGTGAAGCCGATCCGGACAACCATCGAGGCTTGAAGACGAAGGAGTTCAAGAAAGAAAGGTATAACCCCCTAACCGAGTAGTTAACAACTCCTAGTTAGGTTGTTAGTTAGATATTTAACAAAGATCCGGTTTTGAGTCCATGTTACCACCTCTAGAAAATTGTTTTTCACCAAATTCCGCATGCCCGAAAGTACCGGGAGAGGTAGCATGGACTTACAGTGGTATCAGAGACTAGTTAAACTTTATCTAACATGTTAGCATAGTAGCTAGAAATTCGATCGGAGAAAAAGTCCCGAAATAAACCCGAAAATTCAAAGTTGCTGTCGATTTTTAAAGTTCTGTAAAATTGATGAATTTCATCTTAAAAATCGGCTCAGGGTTTTTATTAAACACCCACGAAATTTGGTCCCACGAACCGGTCAAAGCGCCGCGGAAACGCGGCGGGAGCACGCTCCCGCCGCGGTTCCGCGGCCGAGTTGACTCGGCCGAGGTCCAAATTTTTTGCAGTGTTATTCTGGGGTTGTTTTGGGATTTTTGGAATATGTATTTTCTGCCCAGATTTTCCAGAACGAAAATTTTGTGTTTGGGGCCTGAAAATCCGTATTTTTGATCAAACTTCTAAAAGACTTAAGCTGACGGGTTTTTCTGTGATTTGATATTTGTATTGAACGTCTACTAATCGCTATATGTCGATTAGTGGGGGTTATACAAATCTGTGATCTGTAATGTTATTGGAATGTGTATATGAATTCATTGGATTGTCGCGGGTGAATAGCCGGGGGGTTGTGAGACGAGAGTTTTCTTTTCTTTCAATTCATGTAAATTTGTAAATTGATGTAATAATTATTTGTATGGCCGCACAACCGGGTCGGGGTTGTAGCCGTCATTGCATAATTTCTTTTTACTGTTTTTGCTCCTAGGATAAACCCATGGAGGGGGTGCACAAACTACCGGGTATGCCGAAGTGCCGAGTGGCCTACTCACAGAGTTGAGGGAGGTTGCTTCGCTTCGGGTACTTGGCGGGTAGTTTGCCGCACCCGTAGGGGTCTTGGGTGGGGTATTGGCAATTCACCGCGACCATGTAATCTGCTTTTCGTTACAGGCTCGTACGAATTGCGGATTCCTAGTATATACAATGTGTTCATCTGTGATCTGAAATGTCTATCATTGAAATATATCTATATATGATATTATTTAGGCGTTGCTTATGTTTTACAGCCGCGCTAGCCCAGCCCCCGCTCTGTCGTTAGTTAAGTGACCTAACGGGTAATGACGGGGCCCCGTGGCGAATGCGAATGGCATAAGCGTACGTCATATTTTGGTTGTTTTCTGCAATGGTAGGATTAAATGATGGGACGCATTAAAAGAACTAATGCAAGAATATCACGCATTAAAAGAACTAATGCAAGAAAATAAACCAAGATTAAAGTCGTTGGAACACTTTCGGAAAACCACTCGGTTCTTTTCAAAAACAACTTTTAAATGCGGAGCTTGAGCCACTCCTTTTAAAAGCTATCTCGTTCCATCGATTATATCAAGTTCACTACGTTCACGGTTTTGCCAAAACCATTCGTAGCCCTCCATCATTTCAGTTAAAAATTCGGTAGTATTCAAGCTATGTATTTTGACCTCATGCCAAGGCATACTGATTGATAGCTGAAGGATATTTATCTGTTGCATAGATAGAATGCGTTGGTTTGGGACAGCCATGCTACCATTTTGGCCTACGTCAAGGGTAGATACGTGTGGGTTCAAATTAACCTGGATAATGATGGGAAGAACTTGACATATGACTTATGACATTTTGACCTCACGCCAAGGTCATAAGAGCAAGGGGCAAAAATCCACATCGGGAGTTTCAAAAGAACTGAAACTTGCTAGTGTTGCATACCATTTGGAGTGTGATGATTCTGGTAGGATTCCTTCAGTTTTGTCATGCGATGATATTTGGATCCCGATCCTACTGTGAGTATATGCTACTCCTCGGGAAATTTCTCACTTAACGATCAATGCTATAAACCAAGTAGGTGTCTAGAAAGGTGTTAGCGGGGCAACGCCCCCAGGGAAAAGAGGTTATTTAATTAAGGAACATCGCGAAAGCGTTGGAAAACCTCCCTCGAAGTACCGACACCAGCCTGGCCGAACGGTTAAGCAAGTATTGTACGGTGAGATTGATCCTGACTAATTCTTCCTTTTTGGTTTGAGGAGGGATTCGAGAAACAGTGGGAGCCATCCTGTTTAGACAAACTAAAAACCACTCTAAACTTGCAAGAGCATCAAGCTGAGTGTTTCTTCTCTCTCCTAATTGCAGCGACCAATCGACATGACTGGACTTAAGTTACTTCTAGATAAAAACATACTGACAGGGCCAAACTACAAAGATTAGCTCAGGAATGTCAAGTTGGCAATCACTTACGACAAGCTGAGGTATCTTCTTACCACTAAAGCTCCCCCTGTCCCAGGTCCCAAAACCAGCGTCGCGGATAAGGAAATCCGTAAGACCTGGGAATTAAACTGCGCGAAGGCCAAGTGCCTCATGCTTGCCTCTATGGACAATGAACATCAGAGGAGGCACGAGAATATGGACCTGGAATCCATATTTCTTCATACAAAAGAACTGTATGGAGAGCAATCTCGTATCGCAAGATACGAAGTGTCGAAGAAGTTATTTTCGGCAAGATTGGCCGTCGGATCATCGGTAGCGGAACACGTGCTTAAGATGATTGGCTACATTGAGGAGCTCACGGACCTTGGGGCCACGTTGGAGAATGAGCTCTATACGGACTTGATTCTCCAGTCCCTTCCTTCCACTTACGCCCAGTTCATACTGAACTTCAACTTACAAGAAATGGAAGTTGAACTTTCAGAACTCCTCAACATGCTGAGGAGCGCAGAGGGCACCCTACAGAAAGGTAGGGAAACATCCACTTTGTTTGTAGGAGGATCTTCTTCTTCTAGGTCCAAGGCGAAAGCCAAGGGAAAGAAGAAGAAAGCCCCCGCCAAACCAAGGGGCGGTGTTAGTAAAGTGGATACGAAGGGAAAGGCAAAAGCAACAAAGAAAGAGGGAAATCTTGTGGATAAGGAAGAATGCTTCTATTGTCATAAGAAAGGACACTGGAAGAATGATTGCAGGGCTTGGAAAGCCAGGACACAGGAATTGAAGCAGGTTGCAGCTTCAGCTTCAGGTGTGTATGTTATTGAAAACTGTCTTTCAATAAACTCTACTTCCTGGGTATTGGATACCGGATCAGGATCTCATATCTGGAATTCTTTGCAGGCGTTGAGAAACCGTAGGGTTTTGAAGGCAGGTGACATGACCCTCAAAGTTGCAAACGGAGCTAGCATGGATGCTAAGGCCGTGGGGGACTATCACCTGGGAATGTCAGATGGACATGTTTTGGTTTTGCGTAATTGCTTTTTTGTACCCAACGCAACTTGTAATATCATTTCTGTATCTTTGGTTTCTAAAGAAGGTTATGAATTTGCGTTTGTAAGTAATGTTGTAAACATTCTCCTTAATCAAGTTCTGATTGGGTCAGGTACATTAAGCAATGGTATATACGTATTAAACCAACCACAGATTTTCAATGTCCAGAATACACAGAAAAGAAAGTCTCCGGAAATAAATCAGACTTTCTTGTGGCATTGTAGACTGGGTCACATCAATGAGAGAAGGTTGACGAAGTTACATACAGAAGGATATTTGAATCCGTTCGAATATCAATCGTATGCCACTTGTCAATCCTGTCTCAAAGGAAAGATGACAAAGACTCCGTTCACTGGACATGGAGTAAGAGCGAGCGAGCTCTTGGGACTCATACACAGCGACGTGTGCGGTCCAATGTCTACACATGCGCGAAGCGGTTTTTCTTACTTCATTACTTTTACGGATGATTTTTCAAGATTCGGACATGTCTTCTTAATGAAACATAAGTCCGAAGCCTTTGGAAAATTCCGGGAATATAAGAATGAAGTAGAAAAACAAACCGGCAAAAGTACCAAGGTCCTAAGATCGGATCGAGGTGGTGAATACTTGAGTGCCGAGTTCCTGGACTATTTAAAAGAGAACGGAATTCTCTCTCAGCTTACTCCTCCATACACTCCGCAACATAACGGTGTATCGGAGAGACGGAACCGAACCCTATTGGATATGGTACGGTCCATGATGAGTAACGCTGAGTTACCGCGATCATTCTGGGGATATGCGCTAGAATCAGCTGCATACCTTTTGAACCGAGTTCCGACTAAGACTGTGCCTACCACACCATATGAGTTATGGAGTGGAAAGAAACCCTATATTCAATATCTGAAGATCTGGGGATGTCCAGCTTTTGTCAAAAAGCAGCATGCGGACAAACTCGAGGCACGCTCAGTACTGTGCAAGTTTGTGGGATACCCAAAGAACACCAGGGGGTATCTTTTCTACCACGCAGAGGAACAAAAAGTCTTTGTTTCTCGTAATGCCCACTTTCTAGAACACCAGTTCTTGGAAAAGGAAATTAGTGGGAGCGCAGTAGAACTGGAAGAAATTCCAGAACCACAGACTTTTGCTGAAAGCTTAATGGAACCAGAGGGTTCAAAAGAACAGGACATTCCTACGCCGCTCCGCAGGAGCAGTAGGCAGTCTCATTCGCCCGAGAGATACTACGGTTTTCTCATAGACGGGGATAGAGAGGATTGCATCATAGGTTATGATGAGCCTACTAGCTTCCAGCAGGCCGTTCAGAGCATTGACTCAGTAAAATGGCTGGATGCAATGCGGACCGAAATGGAGTCCATGTACACCAACAAAGTATGGACGTTGGACAATGCTCCAGACGGGGTAAAACCCGTAGGATGCAAGTGGATCTTCAAAAGGATGATTGGTGTAGATGGACAGGTTGAGACCTATAAAGCTAGACTTGTTGCAAAGGGTTTCCGTCAAAGACCTGGCTTGGACTATGACGAAACTTTTTCTCCAGTGGCTATGCTGAAATCCATTCGGATCCTTCTTGCCATTGCTGCCTTCCACGATTATGAGATCTGGCAAATGGACGTAAAGACCGCTTTTCTAAATGGAAATTTAGAGGAGTGTGTCTATATGGACCAGCCAGAGGGTTTCATTCAGAGTGGGAGCAGCGGAAAGGTGTGCAAGTTGCTTAAGTCCATCTATGGACTAAAGCAGGCGTCGCGGAGTTGGAACATCTGCTTTGATGAGACGGTCAAAGAATTTGGCTTTATCAAAAATCCAGATGAACCATGCATCTATAGTTGATTTGTAGCGAGAACTGTAGTATTCCTCGTTTTGTACGTGGATGACATTCTCTTAATAGGAAATGACATTCCTATGCTACAATCTGTCAAGGGGTTCTTGTCACACAGGTTCTCCATGAAAGACCTGGGTGATGCCTCATACATCCTGGGGATCCGGATCCATCGTGATTGATCCAAGAGGATATTAGGACTTTCACAGTCCAGGTACATCGACACCATACTGAAAAGATTCAGTATGGAAGAATCCAAGTGCGGTAACCTACCGGCTTGTCACGGGATCACCCTCTCTAAAGAGATGTCTCCCAAGACTGATTTGGAGAGGGATCGCATGTCTATTATACCCTACGCTTCTGCGGTAGGCTCTATAATGTATGCGATGTTGTGTACCAGACCGGATGTAGCTTATGCACTGAGAGTAGTAAGCCGGTATCAGTCAAACCCCGGGGAGAAACACTGGATAGAGGTAAACAACATTCTCAAGTACCTAAGAAGGACTAAGGAGATGTTCTTGGTGTATGGCGGAAAAGACCTCCAGATCGAGGCCTTTGCTGACTCCAGCTTCCAGAGTGACAAGGATGATTCCAAGTCCATGTCGGGTTTTGTCTTTACCCTCAATGGAGGGGCGGTGTGTTGGAAGAGTTCCAAACAGGAAACCGTTGCAGACTCGACGATGGAAGCGGAATACATCGCTGCATCTGATGCCGCAAAAGAAGCTGTCTGGATGAGGAAGTTCTTGAAATAACTTCAGGTGGTTCCGTCCATTGTTGATCCAATACCTCTGTATTGCAACAACAACGGGGCTATAGCTTTAGCGAAGGAACCCAGGTCCCATCAGAGATCCAGACACATCTTAAGGCGGTATCACCTGATCAGGGAGATCGTGGATCGCCAGGAGATCGAGGTTCGGAAGGTTGCTTCAGAAGATAACACTGCAGATCCATTCACCAAAGCCTTTCCCCAGACTCAGTTCGAGCGGCTGATCGAGATGATAGGTCTTCGATACGCCAGTACATGGCCTTAGTGCAAGTGGGAGATTGTTAGTGTATATGCCCTAGAGGCCATTACTGTATCATACTAGTTTGTATATTACTTAATGGAAGCTTGGGATATTCACCTTGTATATACAATCTTGCTCAAAATAGTAGTATGCTACTTGGTTTATTTCTACTTCAATGTGTACTTGTGTTTATTTTATATCACCTATACACATTAGTGGAGCCCTTAGGATCTTTGCTTGATTACCAGCGTTGTGATGGCAGTCACAATAGTGGGGCTGGGTAATCTAAAGCACATCCTTATGCAGGTCCCTAGTCGCAGGACTATCGAGACAGGGCATCGATACTCCGGAGTAGACTAGCGCATGCGCTTCTCGTCCCAGTGTGGGAGACGGTCTGTCCCACAGCCGTTAGTACGTCGTACTGGAGATAGTATGCGGGTGCTCGTTAGGTTACGAGTACACTGGACAGGACTCGTCGGGAACTGACCGGTTGGTATTATACCTATCGTCAGTTATCAGTTCCCAGGTGACATGAGTACAGCTTAGTCCGCTGACTTGACACTGTCACTTCGCCTCGAGTGTGTTCCCACTGTACTTTGATTACTACCCTACCACGGCTCAAAGGAGTCGTGCAAACAGGTAGTAGTTGGGTGCAGTCCTGAAGCACTTGGAGGCAGTGACGGTTAGACAGAATTCGACTCTCCCGGTATTGGGTGTTGACATCGCGCTGTGTCTAGGAGAGCCATTACACTAGTAGTCCCTGGCCAGGGCAAGCGAGATATACTGGTAGGCTTCCAGTGTTATCTCAGGGTGTATTGGGCTTCACTCCGACACGACTTGTACCGCTATTAGGGGACTGACTTTTACCGCCCCCCTAGACCCGCCATGCGATGTATCAGACGAACAGACCGGACTGTACGGAGATTGTCACATTCAGGCTCAGTAGGAGTTCAGATGGGTTTCACCTCGTCAGTCTTCTTGTCGGCATCTACCTGGGGACCGTTACGCACAGCTAGTGCCGCTTGCGGTCTGTGGTTAAACCCACTGCCAGCGTAGTGTCGAGTCTTTAGAGTCCCACACAGAAAGCTATTCGCCTTTAGGAAAAAGAGTAGAGGTCGCATGGTTTTGCGACAGGTCGCATGGTTTTGCGACAGGGTTCAGTCACATCCGTGCACTTGTGCACGTTTAGTGTCCGGACAGTTTACACTAGCGGGCTTTGGTTTAAGCCAGATCCAAGTGTAAATATTGGGATTGGTTTTATCCAGTTTGTATTCGTGTTCCTCGGAACGCGAATGCGGGTGTGTATGCACAGTTGACGGAGAGACAGTGGCAGAGGATTCTCATTAGGGTTGTTGACCGTTGACTGTTGACTATTGACTTTTTGCTCAACCCTAATGAGAATATGATATGTAATTAACAATAATATTAATTAAGTATTGTGGTGACATGGTTGTTGAGGGGTTGACTTTGTTGACTTGTTGACTTTGTTGACCGGTTGACTAGGTTGGACTAGTTGACCATCATGATGACAATGGCTATCATTTCATGGCAAAGACTTTTTACTTGCTTGTTCTCTTGTGCAATATGAGTGCATGAAATGATATAGCCATTTTGACTTAAACCATTTACACAAAACTTGATTACTATTTTTGTGATGATGGATTTGGATTATGAGAGCCAAGAGAGAAAAGTCTATCTCATTCTATCATTTTCATTCTCTCTCTTGTGTTCTTGAGCTCTCATCTTCTTCCTCTTGATCTCCCTCTCTTTAGTCTATGGTTCACTTGTCTTATGTGTTGAGAACCAAGAACCATAGAGAAAATCCCAACACACTCTCCTCTACTCATTCTAGTTCACAAGGTTTAGCAAACCGAGTGAACTAGTTTCTTCAAAGACCGAAGAAGAAACCAAAGGTAGAAGCTTTCAGGTGGATCGATCTTCGGCGCAAGGAGACGACGGGATGAAGCCGATCCGGACAACCATCGAAGCTTGAAGACGAAGGAGTTCAAGAAAGAAAGGTATAACCCCCTAACCGAGTAGTTAACAATTCCTAGTTAGGTTGTTAGTTAGATGTTTAACAAAGATCCGGTTTTGAGTCCATGTTACCACCTCTAGAAAATTGTTTTTCACCAAATTCCGCATGCCCGAAAGTACCGGGAGAGGTAGCATGGACTTACACATCTTAGGTGAACCAACTGACACCAGTGGCTTGTGAGACCGGCCACCGCCCCTCGTCGGGGTCTCGACTGTATACACTAGTGTACTAATGGAGTATCGATGCCCAGTCTCGAAACTCCCACGACTAGGGACCATTTAAGGATGTGCTTATAGACTACCAGCTCCCACGTATATGATCGCCATCATACTGCTGGCCGTCAAGCAAGAATCCTAGAGGCTCTATCAACGTGTAATAGCGACCTCTCAGGTCACCTAAAGCAGTACACGATGATAAAGATAAACCAGATAGCATACTATCATCTTGAGTAAGACTGTCCTACTGGGACAGGACCTCCCTCAATCATTGCAATCACGTGCCTGTGATCCAATAATTGACTCTAAGGGCACTATCTCCAAGAATCTCCCACTTGCACTCAAGGCTAATTATTGCGATGTCGCATACTCACAGCCCGTGTGATACCGAACACCCAACTCCTCTACTAGTCAGTCTCACAAATCTCGTTTGCGAAACTATTGCGTTCGAGGAATAGCCTTAGTGAGTGGATCCGCTGTGATGTTTCTTTCTATGTCTCTCTATATCTCAAGTTCGCGGAGAAAACCATCTCCCGAAACGAGCAATACCTGTCTTGGAATGTCTGGATGTCTGATGGGACCTAGTTCATAAATGAACTCCAAATCCAAACTTCTTAGACTGTATCGTCAACTGAACTTAATCAGTATCCTGCGCCATACCTCCCTCAGTATCCGCCTAGACCACCTGTCCAAAATACTGCCCCTCGTCAGAGGGAAAACTATAACTCTGACAGCCACTCTGCTATCCAGGTTACCTTGGAAGCCTGGAATGATAACTGTCTCCCGAAGGAGAAAACTGCTATCATATCCCTAGAACATCAACTTATGTTCTAAAACTGCTTCCGACTGTTTCTCCAGGATTGGATCAATATCAACTTATTGCACCTACCACAAGAACAACATCTGGTGTGGTACTTGACATCTCATGATTGACTCAACTGCCTAAGCAAGTGATCTGTCAATCATGCGTATCCCTCTCCCCTTTAGTTTGTAAGACACCTTTAGAGAGGGTGACTCCATTACCTGCAGGTATACTACCGTGCCAGGAGTCGTCCATTCTAATTACTCATAGAATGCTGTTAAGGTACCCATATTAGGAAACCACTCAAATCTAGATCTAAAACCATAGATCTAGTAACCAGAATGTCTGATATAAAATCCAAGTCCTGTGTGGAGAAACCACTGTGTGGCAACCAAAGTATAACCGATAGTAGTATAGGAATATCACTTCCTACTCTGTGTATATCATCCAAATTCCAGGACATCATACTCTACTACCTCCTTAACAGATCCATCCCATATTCTGATGAAGTCAAAACTATGACTTCACATCAGAAATAGATGATCTATCTCCGCTATATCTGCTTTAGTCTATAAATAGACATAAGCCACCTGTCCACCAATGCTTCCGCTGCTCCCGCTGACTACGACAACCCTCTGGCAGAGTCATATAGACGTACACTTCTAAAGCTAGTTTAGAACGACGCTATACTCATCCTCCTGCCGGGTCTCACAGTCTGGAACAACAGCAATGGCAAGTCTGGGCAAACAAGAACCTCCCTGCCACCGTCCTTGAGCATACCAAAGTACCTCTCGGGTGCCTGAGGTTACCCACCATATCTGCGGAGTGGCTAATGGAATGTCAAACCAGGTTGAATCTTTAGGTTCCTATCAAATTTTCAGTAATCGTTTGCGGTTCTGGAATCACTTCCAGTTCTACCATACTCCCACTACTGTTTTCTGAAAAAATCAATTTTTATTAAAACTGTGGCGAGTCTAGAACAATATCACTATTGATCTTCCAGATGGTAAAAAATTAACCCTCGTCATAGCCCGGGTCAACCCACAAACAGCTATTACAGAAACTTGCCTTGAGTCATCCAGAGTCTGGTTTTAAGCATAAGCTGGACGACTCCCCGTATCTTAACAATGTCAAGAAATGAACTGTTCTATATCCAATACAGAAACAGAGGCACTGATTTAATTGAACCAGATTCAAATCATGCAGCTGTCTCCAGTGCATGTCAACTAAATAGAAGGAGGCCGATCAGAGTTACTCAACTTAGGAGTGCTTCCAATTATGAGTAACCTGAAAGAGAAGCAAGTTCTCTTAATCATTACTATCAACTGAGTACCATACACAAGTATCTACATCTTCGATCACCTTGAAGAATCCCGATACTTGCAACTCCTGATTCTCCACTTTATTCATACACCTATAACTTCTCAAAACTTAGACCCTATGTTTCTACGAAACACCTATCTAAGAACTAGAGAAGTCATAAGTAAACCGAATATAGTACGAGGACCAACCCCTCTGTCCTAATGGATACTGGACAATATACAATACTCTGTATAAGTCCTCTGAGTCTAGTCACTCATTCACTGTGTGTCGTAGGTTGAAAACTGTACTTATGGTTATGAAGAATTACACCTCTGTTCAATGCTCCTTACCTAACCATCCACTGATACAGGTAAATGTCAAAGACATAATTTCAAAAAGGTACATCTCACTCTATAAAAATAGACGTACGGATATATCAATTTGAAATTGGTGCATAACAACGGATATTCAAAACCAAATATTTGCCGTCCGGCAAACAACCCAGGTGACTTCCTTAAATATCGCCAATTACAACGAATTCCGATATAATGAGGACGATCACCTTGTTAGTGTATATGCCCTAGAGGCCATTACTGTATCATACTAGTTTGTATATTACTTAATGGATGCTTGGGATATTCACCTTGTATATACAATCTTACTCAAAATAGTAGTATGCTACTTGGTTTGTCTCTACTTCAATGTGTACTTGTGTTTATTTTACTATATCACTTATACGCATTAGTGGAGCCCTTAGGATCTTTGCTTGATTACCAGCGTTGTGATGGCAGTCACACTAGTGGGGGCTGGGTAATCTATAAGCACATCCTTATACAGGTCCCTAGTCGCAGGACTATCGAGACAGGGCATCGATACTCCGGAGTAGACTAGCGTATGCGCTTCTCATCCCAGTGTGGGAGATGGTCTGTCCCACAGCCATCAGTACGTCGTACTGGAGATAGTATACGGGTGCTCGTTGGGTTACGAGTACACTGGACAGGACTCGTCGGGAACTGATAGGTTGGTATTATACCTATCGTCAGTCATCAGTTCCCAGGTGACATGAGTACAGCTTAGTCCGCTGACTTGACACTGGCACTTCGCCTCAGGTGTGTTCCCACTGCACTTTGATCACTACCCTACCACGGCTCAAAGGAGTCGTGCAAACAGGTGGTGGTTGGGTGCAGTCCCGAAGCACTTGGAGGCAGTGACGGTTAGACAGGATTCGTCTCTCCCGGTATTGGGGGTTGACATCGCGCTGTGTCTAGGAGAGCCATTACACGAGTAGTCCCTGGCCAGGGCAAACGAGATATACTGGTAGGTTTCCAGTGTTATCTCAGGGTGTTTTGGGCTTCGCTCCGGCACGACTTGTACCGCTATTTGGGGACTGACGTTTACCGCCCCCTAGGCCCGCCATGCGATGTATCAGACGAACAGACCGGACTGTACGGAGACTGTCACATTCAGACTCAGTAGGAGTACCGATGGGGTTTCACCTCGTCAGCCTTCTTGTCGACATCTACCTGGGGACCGTTACGCACAGCTAGTGCCGCTTGCGGTCTGTGGTTAAACCCACTGCCAGCGTAGTGTCGAGTCTTTAGAGTCCCACACAGAGGGTATTCGCCTCTGGGCAAAACAGAGTAGAGGTCGCATGGTTTTGCGACAGGGTTCGTTCTCATCCGCGCACTTGTGCACGTTTGGAGTCCGGACGGGTATTACCAGTGGGCTCTGGTTTGAGCCGGATACTGGTATAGTATTTGGGGTTGCTTTTATCTCTTTGTATTCGTGTTCGTCGGAACAAGAATACAGGTGTGTATGCACAGTTCTTTTTGAGGAGGAGGAAGATGATTTTTCATTAGGGTTTCGGAACGGGTGCGTACGCACAGTTGACAGTTGTATTTTTCCAAACCCTAATGGATCTGTGTTATATCATTTAATAATATATAATAAAATGAAATTGTGTCATGGTTAGTTTTTGTTGACTTGTTGACCATGGTTGACTTGTTGACCATGGTTGAACATTTGACTACCATCATTACAAATGCAAGATGCTTTTTCATTCTTGCTTTTTCATTTAATGTTTGTAATGATATTAGTCATTCCTAAACTTTCCATCAAACCTTTTTCATTTTGATTATTGTTATTATTTGATTATTCTTTTTCTTTTGTTATGGTTGCAAAAAGGAAAAGAGAAGCTCATTCTATCATTCTCACTCTCTCTCTTCACTTCATCTCCTTCTTCCTCTAGTCAAGAGAAACCTTCTCATGAGTTGAGAATCCTTCTCTTGAAAAACAAAAGCAAACCCTAGACACTCTCTACTCACTCTAGGATCAAGGGTCTAGCAAGCCGGCGATTCTAGTTCACTCCAAGTACGAGAAAGAGCCCAAAGGTCGAGCCTTCGAGGTGGATCCATCTTCGACGGAAGAAGGCGACAAAGGAGAACCATCAACCTCTACAAAGTTTGAAGACGAAGGAGTTCAAGTCTAGGTATAACCATCTCCATCCGAGTAGCTAACTCTCTTTAGCTAAGTTTGCTAGTTTTAGTTTAGGTAACGATCCCGACCATAGTTTAGTCCATGTTGCCTCTTGCGTTAAAATTTTGATTTTATACCGTTTCCGTCTCCCCGTAAGAACCGGGGGTCGCAACGTGGACTTACAGTGGTATCAGAGCCTAACTAAACTTAAACTAGCTAGGTAGTAAAGTGTAACGAAGTTCGGAACCGAAAAAAAATCACAAAACCGGAAAACTACAAAAACTGAGTTTCTGTTGAAATTTTTTCTGGTCAAAATGAAAAACTTTATACTCCTAAATTCGTCTCAGGGTTTTGTTAGAACACCCATGAAAAACGATTCACCAATTCGTCTAAACCGCCGCGCTTCCGCCGCGTGACCCTTCTTGGCCGCCGCGGAAGCGCCGCGGTTTGTTGTCTTTAGTGCGTCGTTTTTCGTGCAGTGTGTGTCTGTGTTGGTTTTGGGATTTTTGAGATATATTATATGTGCCCAGATTTTACAGAAAAGAAATTTCCTTTTGGGGTCCTATAATTCCGTATTTTTTCCGAACTTCATTGCACTTTGACTATGATGGTTATATCTGTGATGTTTGCATGTATTGAACGTCGGCTAATCGCTATAAGTCGATTAGTCGGGGTTATACATGATCTGTAATGTGCTGGAATGTGTATATAAATATGTTGGATTGTCGCGGGTGAATAGCCGGGGGTTGTGAGACGAGAGTTTACTTTTCTTGCAATTCATGTAAATTTGTAAATTGATGTAATAATTATTTGTTTGGCCGCACAACCGGGTCGGGGTTGTAGCCGTCATTGTATAATTTCTTTTTACTGTTTTTGCTCCTAGGATAGACCCGTGGAAGGGTGCACAAACTACCGGGTATGCCGAAGTGTCGAGTGGCCTACTCATGGAGATGAGGGAGGTTGCTACGCTTCGGGTACTTGGCGGGTAGTTTGCCGTACCCGTAGGGGTCTTGGGTGGGGTATTGGCTATTCACCGCGACCGTGTTATCTGTTTTTGTTACAGGCTCGTACAAATTACAGATTACTAGTATATCCAATGTATTTATCTGTGATCTGAAATGTTTATCATTGCAGTATATCTATATAAGATATTATTTAGGCGTTGCTTATGTTTTACAGACGCGCTAGCCCAGCCCCCGCTCTGTCGTTAGTTAAGTAACCTAACGGGTAATGACGGGGCCCAGTGGCGAATGCGAATGGCATAAGCGTACGTCATATTTTGGTTGTTTTCTGCAATGGTAGGATTAAATGATGGGACGCATTAAAAGTACTAATGCAAGAATATCACGCATTAAAAGAACTAATGCAAGATAATAAACCAAGTTAAAGTCGTTGGAACACTTTCGAAAACCCACTCGGTTCTTTTCAAAAATAACTTTTAAATGCGGAGCTTGAGCCACTCCTTCTAAAAGCTATCTCGTTCCATCGATTAAATCAAGTTCACTACGTTCACGGTTTCGCCAAAACCATTCGTAGCCCTCCGTCGCTTCGCATGAATAGGCAATAGTATTCAAGCTATGTATTTTGGCCAAAGTCAAGGCATAGTGATTGGTAGCTATTGGGTGTTCATGTGTAGCATAGATAGATGCGTTGGTTTTGGACAGTCGTGCTGCCATTTTGGCCAAAGTCAAGGGTAGGTACGGATGGATCCAAATTAACCTGGATAGTGACGGGCAGAACTTGACATGTGACTTATGATATTTTGGCCAAAGTCAAGGTCATAAGAGCATGGGGCAAAAATCCACATCGGGAGTTTCATAAGTACTGAAACTTGCTAGATTTGCATACCATTTGGAGTGTGGTGATTCTGGTAGGATTCCTTCAGTTTCGTCACGCGATGATATTTGGATCCCGATCCTACTGTGAGTATATGCTACTCCTCGGGAAATTTCTCACTAAACGATCAATGCTATAAACCTAGTAGGTGCCTAGAAAGGTGTTAGCGGGGTTACGCCCCCAGGGAAAAGAGGTTATTTAATTAAGGAACTTCGCGAAAGCGTTGGAAAACCTCCCTCGAAGTACCGACACTGGCCTGGCTGAACGGTTAAGCAAGTATTGTACGGTGGGATTGATCCCGACTAATTCTTCCTTTATGGTTTGAGGAGGGATTCGAGAAACAGTGGGAGCCATCCTGTTTAGACAAACTAAAAACCACTCTAAACTTGCAAGAGCATCATGCTGAGTGTTTCTTCTTCTCTCTCCTAATTGCAGCGACCAATCAACATGACTGGACTTAAGTTACTCCTAGATAAAAACAAGCTGACAGGGCCAAACTACAAAGATTGGCTCAGGAATGTCAAGATAGCAATCACTTATGACAAGCTGGGGTATCTTCTTACCACCAAAGCTCCCCCTGTCCCTGGTCCAACTTCTAGTGTCGCGGATAAGGAAATCCGCAAGACTTGGGAGATTGATAGCGCGAAGGCCAAATGCCTCCTGCTTGCCTCGATGGACAACGAACATCAGAGGAGGCATGAGAATATGGACATGGAGTCCATATTGCTCCATACAAAAGAACTGTATGGAGAGCAATCACGTATCGCAAGATACGAAGCGTCGAAAAAGTTATTCTCGACAAGAATGGCCGTCGGATCATCAGTAGCCGAGCATGTGCTAAAGATGATCGGCTACATTGAGCAGCTCGCTGACCTAGGGATCACATTGGAGAGTGAGCTATATACGGATATAGTTCTCCAGTCCCTTCCTTCCACTTACGCCCAGTTTATAATGAACTTCAACCTACAAGAAAAGGAGGTTGAACTTTCAGAGCTCCTCAACCTGCTGAGGAGCGCAGAGGGCACCCTACAGAAAGGTAGGGAAACATCCACTTTGTTTGTAGGAGGATCATCTTCTTCTAGGTCCAAGGCGAAAGCCAAGGGAAAGAAGAAGAAGGCCCCCGCCAAACCAAGGGGCGGTGTTGGTAAAGTGGATACGAAGGGAAAAGGTAAAGCAACAAAGATAATGGGGAAGCTTGTGGATAAGGAAGAATGCTTCTTTTGTCATAAGAAAGGACACTGGAAGAATGATTGCAGGGCCTGGAAGGCCAGAACACAGGAATTGAAGCAGGTTGCAGCTTCAGCTTCAGGTGTGTATGTTATTGAAAACTGTCTTTCAATAAACTCTACTTCCTGGGTATTGGATACCGGATCAGGATCTCATATCTGTAATTCTTTGCAGGCGTTGAGAAACCGTAGGGATTTGAAGGCAGGTGACATGACCCTCAGAGTTGCGAACGGAGCTAGCATGGATGCTAAAGCCGTGGGGGACTATCACCTGGGAATGTCAGATGGACATGTTTTGGTTTTGCGTAATTGCTTTTTTGTACCCAACGCAACTTGTAATATCATTTCTGTATCTTTAGTTTCTAAAGAAGGTTATGAATTTGCGTTTGTAAGTAATGTTGTAAACATTCACCTTAATCAAGTATTGATTGGGTCAGGTACTCTGAGTAATGGTATATACGTGTTAAACCAACCACAGATTTTTAATGTCCAGAATACACACAAAAGAAAGTCTCCAGAAATAAATCAGACTTTCTTATGGCATTGTAGATTGGGTCACATCAATGAGAGAAGGTTGACGAAGTTACATACAGAAGGGTATTTGAATGCGTTCGAATATCAGTCGTATGCCACTTGTCAATCCTGTCTCAAGGGAAAGATGACAAAGACTCCGTTTACTGGACATGGAGTAAGAGCGAGCGAGCTCTTGGGACTCGTACACAGTGACGTGTGCGGTCCAATGTCTACACATGCCCGAAGCGGACATTCTTACTTCATTACTTTTACGGATGACTTCTCAAGGTACGGTTATGTCTTCTTAATGAAACATAAGTCCGAGGCCTTTGGAAAATTCCAGGAGTATAAGAATGAAGTAGAGAAACAGACCGGCAAAAGTATTAAGATTCTAAGATCGGATCGAGGTGGAGAATACTTAAGTGCCGAGTTCCTGGACTATTTAAAAGAGAACGGAATTCTCTCTCAGCTTACTCCTCCTTACACCCCGCAACACAACGGTGTATCGGAGAGACGGAACCGCACCCTATTGGATATGGTGCGGTCCATGATGAGTAACGCTGAGTTGCCGCGATCATTCTGGGGATATGCGCTAGAATCAGCCGCATACCTTTTGAACCGAGTTCCCACTAAGACTGTGCCTACTACGCCATTTGAGATGTGGTGTGGGAAGAGACCCCATCTTAATCACATTAAGATATGGGGAAGTCCAGCTTTTGTCAAAAAGCAGCATGCGGACAAGCTCGAGGCACGCTCAGTACTGTGCAAGTTTGTGGGATATCCAAAGAATTCCAAGGGATATTTCTTCTACTGTGAAGAGGAACAAAAAGTTCTTGTCTCTCGTCATGCCCACTTTCTAGAACACCAGTTCATAGAAAAGGAAATAAGTGGGAGCGCAGTAGAACTGGAAGAAATTCCAGAACCACGGACTATTACTGAAAGTTTAGTGGAACCAGAGGGTTCGGAAGAACAGGACATTCCTACGCCGCTCCGCAGGAGTAGTAGGCAGTCTCATCCGCCCGAGAGATACTACGGTTTTCTCGTAGACGGGGATAGAGAGGATTGCATCATAGATTATGATGAGCCTACTAGCTTCCAGCAGGCCGTTCAGAGCGTTGACTCAGTGAAATGGCTGGATGCAATGCGGACCGAAATGGAGTCCATGTACACCAACAAAGTATGGACGTTGGACATTGCTCCAGACGGGGTAAAACCCGTAGGATGCAAGTGGATCTTCAAAAGGAAGATTGGTGTAGATGGACAGGTTGAGACCTATAAAGCTAGGCTAGTAGCAAAGGGTTTTCGTCAAAGACCTGGCTTGGACTACGACAAAACCTTTTCTCCAGTAGCCATGCTGAAATCCATTCGGATCCTTCTTGCCATTGCTGCCTTCCACGATTATGAGATCTGGCAAATGGACGTAAAGACAGCTTTTCTAAATGGAAATTTAGAGGAGTGTGTCTATATGGACCAGCCAGAGGGTTTCATTCAGAGTGGGAGCAGCGGAAAGGTGTGCAAGTTGCTTAAGTCCATCTATGGACTAAAGCAGGCATCGCGGAGTTGGAACATCTGTTTTGATGAGACGGTCAAGGAATTTGGCTTTATCAAAAATCCAGATGAACCATGCATCTATAGTAGATTTGTAGCGAGAACTGTAGTATTCCTCGTTTTATACGTGGATGACATTCTCTTAATAGGAAATGACATTCCTATGCTACAATCTGTCAAGGGGTTCTTGTCACAAAGGTTCTCCATGAAAGACCTGGGTGATGCCTCATACATCCTGGGGATCCGGATCCATCGTGATAGATCCAAGAGGATATTGGGACTTTCTCAGTCCAGGTACATCGACACCATAGTGAAAAGATTCGCTATGGAAGATTCCAAGCGCGGTAACCTACCGGCTTGTCACGGGATCACCCTCTCTAAAGAGATGTCTCCCAAGACTGATTTGGAGAGGGATCGCATGTCTGTTATACCCTACGCTTCTGCGGTAGGCTCTATAATGTATGCGATGTTGTGTACCAGACCGGATGTAGCTTATGCACTGAGCGTGGTAAGCCGGTATCAGTCTAACCCTGGGGAGAAACACTGGATAGCAGTAAAGAACATTCTCAAGTACCTGAGAAGGACTAAGGAGATTTTCTTGGTGTACGGCGGAAAAGACCTCCAGATCGAGGCCTTTGCTGACTCCAGCTTCCAGAGTGACAAGGATGATTCCAAGTCCATGTCGGGTTTTGTCTTTACCCTCAATGGAGGGGCGGTGTGTTGGAAGAGTTCCAAACAGGAAACCGTTGCAGACTCGACGATGGAAGCGGAATACATCGCTGCATCTGATGCCGCAAAAGAAGCTGTCTGGATGAGGAAGTTCTTGAAAGAACTTCAGGTGGTTCCGTCCATTGTTGACCCAATACCTCTGTATTGCGACAACAACGGGGCTATAGCTTTAGCGAAGGAACCCAGGTCCCATCAGAGATCCAGGCACATCTTGAGGCGGTATCACCTGATCAGGGAGATCGTGGATCGCAAGGAGATCGAGGTTCGGAGAGTCGCTTCAGAAGACAACACTGCAGATCCATTCACCAAGGCCTTGCCCCAGACTCAGTTCGAGCGGCTGATCGAGATGATAGGTCTTCGATACGCCAGTACATGGCCTTAGTGCAAGTGGGAGATTGTTAGTGTATATGCCCTAGAGGCCATTACTGTATCATACTAGTTTGTATATTACTTAATGGATGCTTGGGATATTCACCTTGTATATACAATCTTGCTCAAAATAGTAGTATGCTACTTGGTTTGTCTCTACTTCAATGTGTACTTGTGTTTATTTTACTATATCACTTATACGCATTAGTGGAGCCCTTAGGATCTTTGCTTGATTACCAGCGTTGTGATGGCAGTCACACTAGTGGGGGCTGGGTAATCTATAAGCACATCCTTATACAGGTCCCTAGTCGTAGGACTATCGAGACAGGGCATCGATACTCCGGAGTAGACTAGCGTATGCGCTTCTCATCCCAGTGTGGGAGATGGTCTGTCCCACAGCCATCAGTACGTCGTACTGGAGATAGTATACGGGTGCTCGTTGGATTACGAGTACACTGGACAGGACTCGTCGGGAACTGATAGGTTGGTATTATACCTATCGTCAGTCATCAGTTCCCAGGTGACATGAGTACAGCTTAGTCCGCTGACTTGACACTGGCACTTCGCCTCAGGTGTGTTCCCACTGCACTTTGATCACTACCCTACCACGGCTCAAAGGAGTCGTGCAAACAGGTGGTGGTTGGGTGCAGTCCCGAAGCACTTGGAGGCAGTGACGGTTAGACAGGATTCGTCTCTCCCGGTATTGGGGGTTGACATCGCGCTGTGTCTAGGAGAGCCATTACACGAGTAGTCCCTGGCCAGGGCAAACGAGATATACTGGTAGGTTTCCAGTGTTATCTCAGGGTGTTTTGGGCTTCGCTCCGGCACGACTTGTACCGCTATTTGGGGACTGACGTTTACCGCCCCCTAGGCCCGCCATGCGATGTATCAGACGAACAGACCAGACTGTACGGAGACTGTCACATTCAGACTCAGTAGGAGTACCGATGGGGTTTCACCTCGTCAGCCTTCTTGTCGACATCTACCTGGGGACCGTTACGCACAGCTAGTGCCGCTTGCGGTCTGTGGTTAAACCCACTGCCAGCGTAGTGTCGAGTCTTTAGAGTCCCACACAGAGGGTATTCGCCTCTGGGCAAAACAGAGTAGAGGTCGCATGGTTTTGCGATAGGGTTCGTTCTCATCCGCGCACTTGTGCACGTTTGGAGTCCGGACGGGTATTACCAGTGGGCTCTGGTTTGAGCCGGATACTGGTATAGTATTTGGGGTTGCTTTTATCTCTTTGTATTCGTGTTCGTCGGAACAAGAATACAGGTGTGTATGCACAGTTCTTTTTGAGGAGGAGGAAGATGATTTTTCATTAGGGTTTCGGAACGGGTGCGTACGCACAGTTGACAGTTGTATTTTTCCAAACCCTAATGGATCTGTGTTATATCATTTAATAATATATAATAAAATGAAATTGTGTCATGGTTAGTTTTTGTTGACTTGTTGACCATGGTTGACTTGTTGACCATGGTTGAACATTTGACTACCATCATTACAAATGCAAGATGCTTTTTCATTCTTGCTTTTTCATTTAATGTTTGTAATGATATTAGTCATTCCTAAACTTTCCATCAAACCTTTTTCATTTTGATTATTGTTATTATTTGATTATTCTTTTTCTTTTGTTATGGTTGCAAAAAGGAAAAGAGAAGCTCATTCTATCATTCTCACTCTCTCTCTTCACTTCATCTCCTTCTTCCTCTAGTCAAGAGAAACCTTCTCATGAGTTGAGAATCCTTCTCTTGAAAAACAAAAGCAAACCCTAGACACTCTCTACTCACTCTAGGATCAAGGGTCTAGCAAGCCGGCGATTCTAGTTCACTCCAAGTACGAGAAAGAGCCCAAAGGTCGAGCCTTCGAGGTGGATCCATCTTCGACGGAAGAAGGCGACAAAGGAGAACCATCAACCTCTACAAAGTTTGAAGACGAAGGAGTTCAAGTCTAGGTATAACCATCTCCATCCGAGTAGCTAACTCTCTTTAGCTAAGTTTGCTAGTTTTAGTTTAGGTAACGATCCCGACCATAGTTTAGTCCATGTTGCCTCTTGCGTTAAAATTTTGATTTTATACCGTTTCCGTCTCCCCGTAAGAACCGGGGGTCGCAACGTGGACTTACACACCTAATTCCCAATAACTTACTCACACTCATCATCTGTAAAACAATACAGATGTGAGAATCAAACCTGGTAAATACATACCCTGGAGCAAGTGTCTAATTGGGAAATCAGTTTTCTTTTAACAGTACACAGTGAAACTGAAACATTGAAATGTTTCGATGGGGTATCCTGGTATTCTTAGTAATGCCTCTTCCATTATCCAGATTCACAACTGTAACCGTGTAATTCTTTGCCATCTTTCCAAATCTCTTTATATGTCTTTAGTCATTACCTTCTGCACACTCCTTTAGGCCAAATGGTTTTCTTATTTCCCTACCATTCGGCACTAGCCTATGGTTTGGAAGAAGACTATCCAATAAGCATAATGGGTGTACTGTCCTAATCCTAGGAGCACTCGCAATGCGAGAGAAGGTGAAGATAAAAGACAACCGAATAAACCTTATTCCTATTTCTCCTGAACCAGAATCCATCCCCGAACTGGAACAAGTTCCTTTCGAGTTCGTATATAACCATACGATGGAATATCCAATAAACTGTTGATCTTCGTAGTGATACGGAGTGTCCTGGAGAAATACCAAGGTGATTTAGGATTGGCGAAGAAATACTTGGTTTGGTCGTGAATAGCAGTCGCAATTTACTTTGCCCTCTTACTAATCCCTTTCTTTGTCTAAACTTAATACCTTCTGTACACCATCGTTATGCTAATTGGTTTTCTTCATTCCCCACCGTTCGGCACCAGCCTAAGGTTTGGAAGAAGACTATCCAATTTGCATAATAGGTGTACTATGTCCTAAACCAAGGAGTACTCGCAACCTGAGAGAAGGTAAAAGGAAAAGACAACTGAATAGTCCTACTCGTTTTCTCCAGAACCGAAAACCATCCTCGAATTCCTTCGAGTTCGTATATAACCATACAATGGTTTTGTCCAATGGAAGTTGACGTTCGTAGTAATACGGGGTGTCCTGGAGAAAAGGGTAAAAGTAGGAGTGGGAAAGAGGTTTGCAACTCTGACAATCTAAATGCCAGTCTTGTAAGAAGGTTCGGTTAATCTTGGTCACTGAGTCATAGTCTGGGGTCGGGTCAATGGTCGCTGCCAAAGAGAGACAGAAAAGAAACACTCAGCGTGCACTCTAGCGTAGATCAGAATGGTTACCACTTTATCTAATCTGGAAACCTCCCACTGTAACGTCAAATTCTTCCCCAAACCTGAAAGAAGAATTAGCCGGGATCACCCGAGGAGTAAACCAACTCATCAGTGGGAATCGGGATCCAACCATCATCGCATGATAACTTGATGGAATCCACTCAAGTCATCACACTCCAGATGGTATGCGCATGCCTGGCAAGTTTCAGTTTCTTTAGAAACTCCCGATGTGATTTTTACCCCTAGGACCCAAGTGACCTTGACTGAGCCAACATATCAAAGGATCCTAGTCAAGTTCAACCCGTCATTATCTTGATTGCATTAGACCCACCCGCACGAGTCCTTGATTGAGCCAAAATGACTGTACGACTGTCCTAACCAATCACATATCCATAAGACAGAAAAGCATTACAGAGCTACCAAACATTACGCCTCGGCTGAGCACGACATACGTAGCACGAATACTAAGCAATACTAATCTGAAATGACGGAGGGCTACGGCCGGTTTTTGGCGAAAAACCTTTAACGTAATGAACTTGATATCGTTGAAAGAACCGGATAACTTTTTATAAAAAATATAGTGACGAAAACCTTTGCTAAAGAGGTCACTCCCGGTGAAGGGATCTCGGCTCTTTCCCCGTAGAATGAGGTGCAGGATATTCCAACTGAATACCACGATGCAAAGCAAAAGGAAATCGGCTATAGTGAAGTTATTGCCCTGACGCAAACTTTTGTCCAAGGGGTCACTCCCGGTGAAGGGATCTCGGCCCTTGCCTCGTCGACTGAGGAGCAGGATATTCCAACTGAATACCACTGTGCAAAACAAAAGAGAACGCCCTTGCAATAACAGCTTTTTGAAAAGTGTTCCAACAACATCAGAATAGGTTTGTTTATCTTGCATTGTTCCGAATCAACGCAGTCCCATCAATTGATCACACCACAAAAGAACGAAAATAATGATGTACGTATATGCCATACGCATTCGCCACTGGGTCCCGTCATCACCCGTTAGGTTACTTAACTAACGACAGAGCGGGGACTGGACTAGCGCGGATGCAAAACATATACAACATCTACTAGTATATATATCAATATATAATATTTCGCTCAAGGCGTGATAAAATGCAACATCACAGAAATGTAGAGCATCACAGAACAATACAGATATCTGGGATCCCCGGGTTTCATAGAGCCGCTACTGAAACCCGACGTTCCCCTGGTCGTGTGGATAGCATGTGCAATGAAAATCCTAGACCCCTACGGGCGCTGCAAGTCACCCGCCAAAACCTGAAGCGAGGCAGCCCCCTTCAGCAACGTGAATGGACCATCCAGCACTTCACGAAATCCGGTAACTTGGTCACCCCTCCTGGGTCAACCTATACCCCCTACGAGTGCGGCGAATAGCCCGCCAATTCTAGAGTAAAGCCCCCTCCGTCTCAATGCCATGAGATGCGGGCCCATTGCCCTCTAGAACCCGGCTATCCGTGCACCCCTCCGCGGGGTAATCCTAGTATAGAAAGTAAAATATACATACAACGGGTACATCGACCTCGACCTGGTCGTGCCCCAAAAGAATAATACAAACAGGCAGTGACGGCAGTCCACATGTCGGACGCTCACCCCGCAATATCAAATGTACAAATATAAACAAAACTGTACTACCACTGCAACCAGGCTATCCCCACGACCGATCCGCAACATCACGGCATAAACACAGAACATCAACGTGAATGTCACGTTCGCAAATCCGTCTAACTGGGCTATAGCAGTTAGACAGGATTTACCGATCAAGTGACATTCACGGTTGCAGATATAATGTAAATATTGTGAACTAATGTGTTTAAACTTTTCGATCGATCAAATTTATAGAAGTGGGCCCCAAGTATTACTGTAGCACTTAAAGAGAGTCTAGGCCAAAAAAGAATATTCCAAAAACCCCATTTTCAACCCAGGAGCACACTGAAAAAATTTGGTCCAATGAATAGTAAAAATGGCCGTGGAACCGCGGGAAATACGTGGTTTTGGCCGCGGTTCCACGGTGGAATAGTGAGATCACGCGACCAAATTTTCACAGAATGCTTAGAATTCCCTGCACATGTCACTGCAATGTACTGAAAAAATTTTGGAGCCAAAAAAATTTCGACAGAAAACTGTGCAAATGAAAATGGGTTTTCGGAAAATCCGTTCGATCGAACTTGTAAACACGTTAGAGCAAGCTAGACTAGGTTAATGGCGTGGCTCTGATACCATGTTGCGCCACGGCAGCGCCCCGGCCGTCTATCCGAGACAAAAATGCGGAATCAAAATTTTTTCTTAACTTTAAACCGGCGCTACCGCGGACAATATACCCGGATCGTAACCATTAACCTAATGCTAGCTAACAAGAGATGGGAAGAGAGTTATACTGAGTGATCCGTGTCCTCCGGTCTTCTCGTCGTCGTCCCGATCTCCCACGGAATCTCCGGTCTTCATCTCCTCGCCGGAAAGGGCACCACGTAGCCGGATTCTTTTACGGGCTCCCACCTCTGGACCGAGGCAACTCGGGCGCGAAGTTGGCTAGCCGACGCGTCCAAGGGTGCTGTAGGTATAGTGTAGAATGGTTGTCTCTTGGGGTGAAGTTGCCATGGATGTGGAGGAATGAAGATAAGGAAAAATGGTGCTTTCATTTTTCCTAGCAAGAAATGAGATGAAGGAAAATATGCCACATACAAAATGAAACTCTCTCTCATTCCTTCTCCAAATGTGGCCGGCCCCTTCTTACCATGAAATGGTGGAGGGAATGAATCAATAACAAGAAGGGAGGTGATGGTAGTAAAAGCAAAAGGGGTGACCATATCAAAAAGGCAATGATAACAATGTCATTTCCATTCAAATCAACTCTAATCCATTCTAATCAAAGGATAAGATGCAAATGGAATCTAATGATTAAAGAACCATCATGATGCCACAAATTGCAAGAAACCCCTCCACAAATGTTATTTGCAAACTTGCAAATAACCCCCTCCATCGGAAAAGTCCGGCCGGGAAAGAACAAAGGAAAACTGGCCGAAACGAAATGCAAACTGGCAACTACAGAAAACTGATCCCGTAATAAATTACAGGAAAACCCCGCTACTGCATATACATGCCCGCATTTGTATTCCCACTGAACAAAAATGCAAAGAGACAAAATCTACACTGTCTAATACTAGTATCCGGCTTAAACCAAAGCCGGCTAGTAAAATCCGTCCGATCACGATCCATGCAATACCGCACGTATCTGATCGAACCCTGCCATATCTCCATACGGCCTCTACAGCGTTTCGCCCGAAACATGAGTAACTGAGTGTGTGGTGGACTCTAAAGACGCGTCAATAATATGGCTGTGGATTTAACCACTAGCACGTCAGAGGTATTAGCCATACGTGACGGGCCACCAGCTATTGACCAAAAGGGACGTCGATGAGCGAACTCATCCTGACACCCTACTGAGCCTGTCAGTGACAATATCCGTACAGTCCGGTCCGTTCGTCTATAAGTATCGCATGGCAGGCCTAGGGGGTTGGTAAAAGTCAGACCTCCAAAAGCGGTACAAGTCGTGTCGGAGTGTAGCACAGAACACCCTGATATACTACTGGAATACCTACCAGTAAATCTCCTGTTAGTGTATATGCCCTAGAGGCCATTACTGTATCATACTAGTTTGTATATTACTTAATGGATGCTTGGGATATTCACCTTGTATATACAATCTTGCTCAAAATAGTAGTATGCTACTTGGTTTGTTTCTACTTCAATGTGTACATGTGTTTATATTTTGTATATCGCCTATACACATTAGTGGAGCCCTTAGGATCTTTGCTTGATTACCAGCGATGTGATGGCCGTCACACTAGTGGGGCTGGGTAATCTATAAGCACATCCTTATGCAGGTCCCTGGTCGCAGGACTATCGAGACAGGGCATCGATACTCCGGAGTAGACCAGCGCATGCGCTTCTCATCCCAGTGTGGGAGACGGTCTGTCCCACAGCCGTCAGTACGTCGTACTTGAGATAGTATGCGGGTGCTCGTTAGGTTACGGGTACACTGGACAGGACTCGTCGGGAACTGACTAGTTGGTATTATACCTATCGTCAGTTATCAGTTCCCAGGTGACATGAGTATAGCTTAGTCTGCTGACTTGACACTGTCACTCCGCCTCGAGTGTGTTCCCACTGTACTTTGATCACTACCCTACCACGGCTCAAAGGAGTCATGCAAACAGGTAGTGGTTGGGTGCAGTCCCGAAGCACTTGGAGGCAGTGACGGTTAGACAGGATTCGTCTCTCCTGGTATTGGGGGTTGACATCGCGCTGTGTCTAGGAGAGCCATTACACGAGTAGTCCCTGGCCAGGGCAAACGAGATATACTGGTAGGTTTCCAGTGTTATCTCAGGGTGTTTTGGGCTTCGCTCCGGCAGGACTTGTACCGCTATTGGGGGACTGACGTTTACCGCCCCCTAGGCCCGCCATGCGATGTATCAGACGAACAGACCGGACTGTACGGAGAATGTCACACTCAGGCTCAGTATGAGTTCAGATGGGTTTCGCCTCGTCGGTCTTCTTGTCGGCATTACCTGGGGACCGTTACGCACAGCTAGTGCCGCTTGCGGTCTGTGGTTAAACCCACTGCCAGCGTAGTGTCGAGTCTTTAGAGTCCCACACAGAAAGCTTTTCGCCTTTAGGCAAAAGAGTAGAGGTCGCATGGTATTGCGACAGGTCGCATGGTTTTGCGACAGGGTTCGGTCACATCCGTGCACTTGTGCGCGTACAGTGTCCGGACAATTTACACTAGCGGGCTTTGGTTTAAGCCAGATCCTAGTGTCCCTTATGGGATTGGATTTATCCAGTTTGCATTCGTGTTCCTCGGAACGCGGATGCGGGTGTGTATGCACAGTTGACAGGGAGACAGAGGCAGTGGATTCTCATAAGGGTTGTTGACAGTTGACCGTTGACTATTTGACTTTTTGCTCAACCCTAATGAGAATATGATATGTGATTAACTATTATACTAATTAAGTATTATGGTGATATGGTTGTTGACTTTGTTGACTTGTTGACTTTTGTTGACTTGTTGACTTTGTTGACTTGTTGACTTTTGTTGACTTGTTGACCGGTTGACTAGGCTTGACTAGTTGACCATCATGATAACCATAGCCATCATTTCATGGCAAAGACTTTTGTTTACTTGCTCATTTGTGTAAAATGAGTGCATGAAATGATACGGTTATGGTTGCTTCAAACCATCACATAAGACTTTTTTTTGATATGATGAGTTATGATCACTTTGGATTATGAGAGGGTGAAAGACAAAAGAGAGCCTCATTCTTTCTTGCTCATTCTCTCTCTTGTTCTTGAGCTCTCCTCTTGCTCTCACCCTCAACCTCTTCCTCCCTCTCTTGATTCTATGGTTCTCTTGTCTCATGAGTTGAGAATCAAGAACCATAGATAAAATCCCATTCTATTTCTTTTCTACTCATTCTAGTTCACTAGGTTTAGCAAACCAAGTGAACTAGTTTCTTCAAAGAACGAAGAAGGAGCTAAAGGTTGGAGCTTTCAGGTGGATCTATCTTCGGCGTACGGAGACGACGAGGAGAAGCCATCGGACCACCATCGGAGCTTTGAAGACGAAGGAGTTCAAGACAAGCAAGGTATAAACCCCTAACCGAGTAGCTAGAAACTCTTAGTTAGGTGTTAGATAGATGTTTAACCAAGATCCGGGTTATAGGTCCATGTTACCACCTCCGTAAAAATTGTTTTTTACCAAATTCCGCTTTCCCGAAAGTACCGGGAGAGGTAGCATGGACTTACAGTGGTATCAGAGCCTAGTTAAACTCTATCTAGCATGTTAGCAAGTAACTAGAAGATCGATCAACGAAAAAGTCCCGAAACAAACCCCAAAAATTTGCAGTTTCTGTCGATTTTTCCACTGTTCAAAAGTTGATTATTTTAACACCTAAAATCGGCTCAGGCTTTTCTGTGAGCACCCACCAAAAATTGTCCAACGTTCGAGTCAAAGGGCCGCGGAAACGCGGCGGGAGCACGCTCCCGCCGCGGATCCGCGGCCGAGTCGACTCGGCCGAGGTAAATTTTTGGTGCAGTGTTTTTATGGGGGTATTTTGGGATTTTTAGCATATATATTTTCAACCCAGATTTTCCAGAACGAAAATTTTATTTTGGGGTCCCGAAAATCCATATTTTTGATCGAACTTCTAAAAGACTTAAGCTAACGGGTTTTCTGTAATGTGATATTTGTATTGAACGTCTACTAATCGCTATATGTCGATTAGTGGGGGTTATACAATTCTGTGATCTGTAATGTGCTGGAATGTGTATATGAATATGTTGGATTATCGCGGGTGAATAGCCGGGGGTTGTGAGACGAGAGTTTTCTTTTCTTTCAATTCATGTAAATTTGTAAATTGATGTAATAATTATTTGTATGGCCGCACAACCGGGTCGGGGTTGTAGCCGTCATTGTATAATTTCTTTTTACTGTTTTTGCTCCTAGGATAGACCCATGGATGGGGTGCACAAACTACCGGGTATGCCGAAGTGTCGAGTGGCCTACTCATGGAGATGAGGGAGGTTACTACGCTTCGGGTACTTGGCGGGTAGTTTGCCGCACCCGTAGGGGTCTTGGGT
The DNA here is from genome assembly GCA_030015575.1 of Agapanthus africanus. Lineage (NCBI taxonomy): Eukaryota > Viridiplantae > Streptophyta > Magnoliopsida > Asparagales > Amaryllidaceae > Agapanthus > Agapanthus africanus. The sequence goes on along the minus strand of JASDDO010000019.1, from coordinate 650,066,517 downwards.
GGGGTTTTGGCTATTCACCGCGACCGTGTAATTTGTCTTTCGTTACAGGCTCGTACGAATTACAGATTCCTAGTATATCCAATGTATTCATCTGTGATCTGAAATGTTTATCATTGCAGTATATCTATATATGATATTATTTAGGCGTTGCTTATGTTTTACAGACGCGCTAGCCCAGCCCCCGCTCTGTCGTTAGTTAAGTAACCTAACGGGTAATGACGGGGCCCCGTGGCGAATGCGAATGGCATAAGCGTACGTCATATTTTGGTTGTTTTCTGCAATGGTAGGATTAAATGATGGGACGCATTAAAAGAACTAATGCAAGAATATCACGCATTAAAAGAACTAATGCAAGATAATAAACCAAGTTAAAGTCGTTGGAACACTTTCGAAAAACCACTCGGTTCTTTTCAAAACAAACTTTTAAAATACGGAGTTAGAGCCACTCCATTTAAAAGCTATCTCGTTCCATCGACCAAATCAAGTTCACTACGTTCACGGTTTTGCCAAAACCATCCGTAGCCCTCCATCATTTCAGTTAAATATTCAGTAGTATTCAAGCTATGTATTTTGACCTCACGCCAAGGCATAGTGATTGGTAGCTGCCGGATATTTATCTGTTGTATAGATAGAATGCGTTGGTTTGAGAAAGTCGTACTGCCATTTTGGCCTACGTCAAGGGTATGTACGGGTGGGTTCAAATTAACCTGGATAATGATGGGACGAACTTGACATGTGACTTATGACATTTTGACCTCACGCCAAGGTCATAAGAGCATGGGGCAAAAATCCACATCGGGAGTTTCATAAGTACTGAAACTTGCTAGATTTGCATACCATTTGGAGTGTGATGATTCTGGTAGAATTCCTTCAGTTTCGTCATGCAATGATATTTGGATCCCGATCCTACTGTGAGTATATGCTACTCCTCGGGAAATTTCTCACTTAACGATCAATGCTATAAACCTAGTAGGTGCATAGAAAGGTGTTAGCGGGGCTACGCCCCCAGGGAAAAGAGGTTCTTTAATTAAGGAACTTCGCGAAAGCGTTGGAAAACCTCCCTCGAAGTACCGACACCGGCCTGGCTGAACGGTTAAGCAAGTATTGTGCGGTGGGATTGATCCCGGCTAATTCTTCCTTTATGGTTTGAGGAGGGATTCGAGAAACAGTGGGAGCCATCCTGTTTAGACAAACTAAAAACCACTATAAACTTGCAAGAGCATCATGCTGAGTGTTTCTTCTTCTCTCTCCTAATTGCAGCGACCTAATCGACATGACTGGACTTAAGTTACTCCTAGATAAAAACAAACTGACAGGGCCAAACTACAAAGATTGGCTCAGGAATGTCAAGATAGCAATCACTTACGACAAGCTGGGGTATCTTCTTACCACCAAAGCTCCCCCTGTCCCTGGTCCAACTTCCAGCGTCGCGGATAAGGAAATCCGCAAGACTTGGGAGATTGATAGCGCGAAGGCCAAATGCCTCCTGCTTGCCTCGATGGACAACGAACATCAGAGGAGGCACGAGAATATGGACATGGAATCCATATTGCTTCATACAAAAGAACTGTATGGAGAGCAATCTCGTATCGCAAGATACGAAGCGTCGAAAAAGTTATTTTCGACAAGAATGGCCGTCGGATCATCAGTAGCCGAGCACGTGCTAAAGATGATCGGCTTCATTGAGGAGCTCGCTGACCTAGGGATCACATTGGAGAGTGAGCTATATACGGATATAGTTCTCCAGTCCCTTCCTTCCACTTATGCCCAGTTTATACTGAACTTCAACTTACAAGAAAAAGAGGTTGAACTTTCAGAGCTCCTCAACATGCTGAGGAGCGCAGAGGGCACCCTGCAGAAAGGTAGGGATACATCCACTTTGTTTGTAGGAGGATCATCTTCTTCTAGGTCCAAGGCGAAAGCCAGGGGAAAGAAGAAGAAGGCCCCCGCCAAACCAAGGGGCGGTGTTAGTAAAGTGGATACGAAGGGAAAAGGTAAAGCAACAAAGATAGCGGGGAAGCTTGTGGATAAGGAAGAATGCTTCTATTGTCATAAGAAAGGACACTGGAAGAATGATTGCAGGGCCTGGAAGGCCAGAACACAGGAATTGAAGCAGGTTGCAGCTTCAGCTTCAGGTGTGTATGTTATTGAAAACTGTCTTTCAATAAACTCTACTTCCTGGGTATTGGATACCGGATCAGGATCTCATATCTGTAATTCTTTGCAGGCGTTGAGAAACCGTAGGGTTTTGAAGGCAGGTGACATGACCCTCAGAGTTGCGAACGGAGCTAGCATGGATGCTAAAGCCGTGGGGGACTATCACCTGGGAATGTCAGATGGACATGTTTTGGTTTTACGTAATTGCTTTTTTGTACCCAACGCAACTTGTAATATCATTTCTGTATCTTTAGTTTCTAAAGAAGGTTATGAATTTGCGTTTGTAAGTAATGTTGTAAACATTTACCTTAATCAAGTTTTGATTGGGTCAGGTACATTGAGTAATGGTATATACGTGTTAAATCAACCACAGATTTTTAATGTCCAGAATACACACAAAAGAAAGTCTCCAGAAATAAATCAGACTTTCTTATGGCATTGTAGATTGGGTCACATCAATGAGAGAAGGTTGACGAAGTTACATACAGAAGGGTATTTGAATGCGTTCGAATATCAGTCGTATGCCACTTGTCAATCCTGTCTCAAAGGAAAGATGACAAAGACTCCGTTTACTGGACATGGAGTAAGAGCGAGCGAGCTCTTGGGACTCGTACACAGTGACGTGTGCGGTCCAATGTCTACACATGCCCGAATCGGACATTCTTACTTCATTACTTTTACGGATGACTTCTCAAGGTACGGTTATGTCTTCTTAATGAAACATAAGTCCGAAGCCTTTGGAAAATTCCAGGAGTATAAGAATGAAGTAGAGAAACAGACCGGCAAAAGTATTAAGATTCTAAGATCGGATCGAGGTGGAGAATACTTAAGTGCCGAGTTCCTGGACTATTTAAAAGAGAACGGAATTCTCTCTCAGCTTACTCCTCCATACACCCCGCAACATAACGGTGTATCGGAGAGACGGAACCGCACCCTATTGGATATGGTGCGGTCCATGATGAGTAACGCTGAGTTACCGCGATCATTCTGGGGATATGCGCTAGAATCAGCAGCATCCTTTTGAACCGAGTTCCGACTAAGACTGTGCCCACCACCCCATATGAAATGTGGAGTGGGAAGAAACCCTATCTTCAATATCTGAAGATCTGGGGATGTCCAGCTTTTGTCAAAAAGCAGCATACGGACAAACTCGAGGCACGCTCAGTACTGTGCAAGTTTGTGGGATACCCAAAGAACACTAGGGGGTATCTTTTCTACTACGCAGAGGAACAAAAGTCCTTGTTTCTCGTAATGCCCACTTTCTAGAACACCAGTTCTTGGAAAAGGAAAATAGTGGGAGCGCAGTGGAACTGGAAGAAATTCCAGAACCACAGAAAAGTTAGTGAAAAGTTAGTGGAACCAGAGGGTTCAACAGAACAGGACATTCCTACGCCGCTCCGCAGGAGTAGTAGGCAGTCTCATCCGCCCGAGAGATACTGCGGTTTTCTCATAGACGGGGATAGAGAGGATTGCATCATAGATTATGATGAGCCTACTAGCTTCCAGCAGGCCGTTCAGAGCGTTGACTCAGTGAAATGGCTGGATGCAATGCGGACCGAAATGGAGTCCATGTACACCAACAAGGTATGGACGTTGGACATTGCTCCAGACGGGGTAAAACCCGTAGGATGCAAGTGGATATTCAAAAGGAAGATTGGTGTAGATGGGCAGGTTGAGACCTATAAAGCTAGGCTGGTAGCAAAGGGTTTCCGTCAAAGACCTGGCTTGGACTATGACGAAACCTTTTCTCCAGTAGCTATGCTGAAATCCATTCGGATCCTTCTTGCCATTGCTGCCTTCCACGATTATGAGATCTGGCAAATGGACGTAAAGACCGCTTTTCTAAATGGAAATTTAGAGGAGTGTGTCTATATGGACCAGCCAGAGGGTTTCATTCAGAGTGGGAGCAGCGGAAAGGTGTGCAAGTTGCTTAAGTCCATCTATGGACTAAAGCAGGCGTCGCGGAGTTGGAACATCTGCTTTGATGAGACGGTCAAAGAATTTGGCTTTATCAAAAATCCAGATGAACCATGCATCTATAGTTGATTTGTAGCGAGAACTGTAGTATTCCTCGTTTTATACGTGGATGACATTCTCTTAATAGGAAATGACATTCCTATGCTACAATCTGTCAAGGGGTTCTTGTCACACAGGTTCTCCATGAAAGACCTGGGTGATGCCTCATACATTCTGGGTATCCGGATCTACCGTGACAGATCCAAGAGGATATTAGGAATTTCACAGTCCAGGTATATCGACACTATACTGAAGAGATTCAGTATGGAAGATTCCAAGAACGGTAACCTACCGGCTTGTCACGGGATCACCCTCTCTAAAGAGATGTCTCCCAAGACTGATTTGGAGAGGGATCGCATGTCTATTATACCCTACGCTTCTGCGGTAGGCTCTATAATGTATGCGATGTTGTGTACCAGACCGGATGTAGCTTATGCACTGAGTGTGGTAAACCGGTATCAGTCAAACCCTGGGGAGAAACACTGGATAGCGGTAAAGAACATTCTCAAGTACCTGAGAAGGACTAAGGAGATGTTCTTTGTGTATGGCGGAAAAGACCTCCAGATCGAGGCCTTTGCTGACTCCAGCTTCCAGAGTGACAAGGATGATTCCAAGTCCATGTCGGGTTTTGTCTTTACCCTCAATGGAGGGGCGGTGTGTTGGAAGAGTTCCAAACAGGAAACCGTTGCAGACTTGACGATGGAAGCGGAATACATCGCTGCATCTGATGCCGCAAAAGAAGCTGTCTGGATGAGGAAGTTCTTGAAAGAACTTCAGGTGGTTCCGTCCATTGTTGATCCAATACCTCTGTATTGCGACAACAACGGGGCTATAGCTTTAGCGAAGGAACCCATGTCCCATCAGAGATCCAGGCACATCTTGAGGCGGTATCACCTGATCAGGGAGATCGTGGATCGCCAGGAGATCGAGGTTCGGAGAGTCGCTTCAGAAGATAACACTGCAGATCCATTCACCAAGGCCCTACCCCAGACTCAGTTCGAGCGGCTGATCGAGATGATAGGCCTTCGATACGCCAGTACATGGCCTTAGTGCAAGTGGGAGATTGTTAGTGTATATGCCCTAGAGGCCATTACTGTATCATACTAGTTTGTATATTACTTAATGGATGCTTGGGATATTCACCTTGTATATACAATCTTGCTCAAAATAGTAGTATGCTACTTGGTTTGTTTCTACTTCAATGTGTACATGTGTTTATATTTTGTATATCGCCTATACACATTAGTGGAGCCCTTAGGATCTTTGCTTGATTACCAGCGATGTGATGGCCGTCACACTAGTGGGGCTGGGTAATCTATAAGCACATCCTTATGCAGGTCCCTGGTCGCAGGACTATCGAGACAGGGCATCGATACTCCGGAGTAGACCAGCGCATGCGCTTCTCATCCCAGTGTGGGAGACGGTCTGTCCCACAGCCGTCAGTACGTCGTACTTGAGATAGTATGCGGGTGCTCGTTAGGTTACGGGTACACTGGACAGGACTCGTCGGGAACTGACTAGTTGGTATTATACCTATCGTCAGTTATCAGTTCCCAGGTGACATGAGTACAGCTTAGTCTGCTGACTTGACACTGTCACCCCGCCTCGAGTGTGTTCCCACTGTACTTTGATCACTACCTTACCACGGCTCAAAGGAGTCGTGCAAACAGGTAGTTGTTAGGTGCAGTCCCGAAGCACTTGGAGGCAGTGACGGTTAGACAGGATTCGTCTCTCCCGGTATTGGGGGTTGACATCGCGCTGTGTCTAGGAGAGCCATTACACGAGTAGTCCCTGGCCAGGGCAAACGAGATATACTGGTAGGTTTCCAGTGTTATCTCAGGGTGTTTTGGGCTTCGCTCCGGCACGACTTGTACCGCTATTGGGGGACTGACGTTTATCGCCCCCTAGGCCCGCCATGCGATGTATCAGACGAACTGACCGGACTGTACGGAGAATGTCACACTCTGGCTCAGTAGGAGTTCAGATGGGTTTCGCCTCGTCGGTCTTCTTGTCGGCATTACCTGGGGACCGTTACGCACAGCTAGTGCCGCTTGCGGTCTGTGGTTAAACCCACTGCCAGCATAGTGTCGAGTCTTTAGAGTCCCACACAGAAAGCTTTTCGCCTTTAGGAAAAAGAGTAGAGGTCGCATGGTATTGCGGCAGGTCGCATGGTTTTGCGACAGGGTTCGGTCACATCCGTGCACTTGTGCGCGTACAGCGTCCGGACAGTTTACACTAGCGGGCTTTGGTTTAAGCCAGATCCTAGTGTACCTTATGGGATTGGATTTATCCAGTTTGCATTCGTGTTCCTCGGAACGCGGATGCGGGTGTGTATGCACAGTTGACAGGGAGACAGAGGCAGTGGATTCTTACTAGGGTTGTTGACAGTTGACCGTTGACTATTTGACTTTTTGCTCAACCCTAATGAGAATATGATATGTGATTAACTATTATACTAATTAAGTATTATGGTGATATGGTTGTTGACTTTGTTGACTTGTTGACTTTTGTTGACTTGTTGACTTTGTTGACTTGTTGACTTTTGTTGACTTGTTGACCGGTTGACTAGGCTTGACTAGTTGACCATCATGATAACCATAGCCATCATTTCATGGCAAAGACTTTTGTTTACTTGCTCATTTGTGTAAAATGAGTGAAATGATATGGTTATGGTTGCTTCAAACCATCACATAAGACTTTTTTTTGATATGATGAGTTATGATCACTTTGGATTATGAGAGGGTGAAAGACAAAAGAGAGCCTCATTCTTTCTTGCTCATTCTCTCTCTTGTTCTTGAGCTCTCCTCTTGCTCTCACCCTCAACCTCTTCCTCCCTCTCTTGATTCTATGGTTCTCTTGTCTCATGAGTTGAGAATCAAGAACCATAGATAAAATCCCATTCTATTTCTTCTCTACTCATTCTAGTTCACTAGGTTTAGCAAACCAAGTGAACTAGTTTCATCAAAGAACGAAGAAGGAGCTAAAGGTTGGAGCTTTTAGGTGGATCTATCTTCGGCGTACGGAGACGACGAGGAGAAGCCATCGGACCACCATCGGAGCTTTGAAGACGAAGGAGTTCAAGACAAGCAAGGTATAAACCCCTAACCGAGTAGCTAGAAACTCTTAGTTAGGTGTTAGATAGATGTTTAACCAAGATCCGGGTTATAGGTTCATGTTACCACCTCCGTAAAAATTGTTTTTTACCAAATTCCGCTTTCCCGAAAGTACCGGGAGAGGTAGCATGGACTTACATCTCCTACCTCGGCCGAGGGCTTTGTGTAATGGCTCTCCTAGACACAGCGCGACCTCACCCCCAATACCGGGAGAGATGAACACCTGCAGATCCGCTCATTGCCTCCATGTGGCTCGGGACTGTACCCAACTAAAACCTATTTGCACGACTCCTTTGAGCCGTGATAGGATAGTAATCAAAGCACAGTGGGAACTCACACGATACAAATGACGATCTCAGGTCGATGAACTAACCTGTACATATGTCACCAGGGAACTGCTATCTGACATCTGGTATAATCCCAACTAGCAGGTGTTGGAGATAGTGCCCTCAGAGTCAATTATTGGATCACAGGCACGTGATTGCAATGATTGAGGGAGGACCTATCCCGGTAGAACAGTCTTACTCGAGATGATAGTATGCTATCTGGTTTACCTTTATCATCGTGTACTGCTTCAGGTGACCTGACAGGTCGCTATTGCACGTTGATAGAGCCCCTAGGATTCTTGCTTGACTGCCAGCAGTATGAGGGCAATCATATAAGTGAGAGCTGGAGTCTATAAGCACATCCTTAAATGGTCCCTAGTCGTGGGAGTTTCGAGACAGGGCATCGATTCTCTAGAGTAGACTAGTGTATACAGTCGAGACCCCGACGAGGGGCGGTGGCCGGTCTCACAAGCCACTGGTGTCAGTTGGTTCACCTAAGATGTATACAAGTGCTCATTAGGTTATGAGTACACCAGACAGGACTCGCCGGGAACATGCTAGTTGGTCTTATACCTGACGTCACATAGCAGTTCCCAGGTGACATGTGTACAGGTTAGTTCATTGACCTGGGGATCGTCATTTGTCTCGTGTGAGTTTCCACTGTGCTTTGATTACTACCCTACCACGGCTCAAAGGAGTCGTGCAAACAGGTTTTAGTTGGGTACAGTCCCGAGCCACATGGAGGCAGTGAGCGGATCTTCAGGGGTTCGTCTCTCCCGGTATTGGGGGTGAGGTCGCGCTGTGTCTAGGAGAGCCATTACACGAAGTCCTTGGCCAAGGCAGGAGATTTACTGGTAGGTATTCCAGTAGTATCTCAGGGTGTTCTGGGCTACACTCCGACACGACTTGTACCGCTTTTGGGGGTCTGACTTTTACCAACCCCCTAGGCCCGACATGCGATGCTCATAGACGAACGGACCGGACTGTACGGATATTGTCACTAACAGGCTCAGTAGGGTGTCAGGATGAGTTCGCTCATCGACGTCCCTTTTGGTCAATAGCTGGTGGCCCGTTACGTATTGGCTTATACCTCTGACGTGCTAGTGGTTAAATCCACAGCCATAGTATTGACGAGTCTTTAGAGTCCACCACACATTCAGTTACTCAGCTTTCGGGCGAAACGCTGTAGAGGCCGTATGGAGATATGGCAGGGTCCGATCAGATACGTGCGGTATTGCACGGATCAGGATCGGACGGTTTGTACTAGAGGCCGTATAGATATATGGCAGGGTTCCATCAGATACGTGCGGTATTGCACGGATCAGGATCGGACGGATATTACTAGCCGGCTTTGGTTTAAGCCGAATCCTAGTATAGTACAGTGTAGATTTTGTCTCATTGCATTTGTATCCGGTCGGAATACAGATGCGGGTGTGTATGCACAGTATCGGGGTTTTCCTGTAATTTATTACGGGACCAGTTTTCTGGAGTTGCCAGTTTGCATTCCGTTCCGGCCGGTTTTCCTTTGTTCTTTCCCGGCCGGACTTTTCCGATAGAGGGGGTTATTTGCAAGTTTGCAAATAACACATAGTGGAGGGGTTTCTTGCAAATGCTTTGATTATGATGGCATCTTTTCTTTTCCACCATCACTTGCATTAAATGAGATTTGAAAGGTTAAGGTTTGGATGTAAGTTTGTTATGATGTTGTTTGGATATGGTCACCTCTTCTATTCTCCTACACTCACCTCCCTTTGTATTATGTTTCATTCCCTCCACCATTTCCAAATGAGAATGGCCGGCCACATTTTTGGATGAGGGGAGAGGAAAAATGAGAGGTTCATTTTTGTGAGAAGAAAAAATTCCTATCTCATTTTTCTTGCTACAAAACATTCTAGCTCCACTTGATAAGTTGATTTTCCATCCTATCCCTCCATCACCATGGCAACTAAACCCCAAGTGAGACATAGCCTATACACATTCTACAGCAAATCTTGGGCACGTCGACTTGCCAGCTTCGTGCCCGAGTTGCCTCGGTATTGAGGCGGGAGCCCGTAAAAGATGCAGACGATGTGGTGCCCTTCCGGCAAGGATGCGACGACCGGAGTTTCCGCAGGAGATCGGGACGACGACGAGAAGACCGGAGGACTCGGATCACTCGGTATATCTCTTCCCTATCTTGTTACTTTGCTAGATCTAGTTTAATGGCTCGATCCGGGGTTTAGTGCGCGGTGGTGCCGGTTTGCTAATTTCGCAAAATTAAAGTTTATCACCGCTTCCGCATTTGGCCGTCGGATTGACGGCCGGGGCGCCTCCGTGCACTTACATTGGTATCAGAGCCTTGCCATTAACTTCGTCTAGCTTTGTTTGATGTGTTTGCATTTCCGATCGACCAAAATTCCAAAAACTCGCGTTTTTCCTCACATCAGTTTTCTGTCGAAATTTTTTGAACTCCAAAAATTTTTCAGGTTGTAAAAAACTAATGTACTGGAAATTCTAAGACTACTGGAAAAATTCGACACAGTCAGTCGACCACTGAAGCGCGGAACCGCGGCCAAACCCCCCTTGGGCCGCGGTTCCGCCGCACATTGGTGTCGTCACTGCATCATTTTTTTTCCAGTGGGCTTCTCGGCTAATTTTAGGGGTTTTAGAATATTAATATTAGGCCCAGATTTTCTATGAGTGCTACAGTATTGCTTGGGGGCCCACTTGTTAATTTTTGATCGATCGGATATTTTAAACACATTATTTCACAGTATTTACATTATATTTGCGACCGTGAATGTCACTCGATCGGTAAATCCAGTCTAACTGCTATAGCCCGGTTAGACGGATTTGCGAACGTGATTTTCACGTTGATGTTTTGTGATTTTGCTGTGATGTTGCGGATCGGTCGTGGGGATTGCCTGGATGCAATACTAGTACTGTTTCTGTTGTATTATGTACATTTGATATTGCGTGGCGAGCGTCCGACATGTGGACTGCCGTCACTGCCTGTTTGTATTATTCTTTTGGGGCACGGCCAGGTTGCGGTCGATGTACCCGTTGTATGTATATTTTACTTTCTGTTCTAGGGTTACCCCACGGAGGGGTGCACGGATAGCCGGGTTCTAGAAGGCAACAAGCCCGCATCTCATGGCATTGGGACGGAAGGGGCTTCACTCCAGGATTGGCGGGCTATTCGCCGCACTCGTAGGGGGTACAGGTTGACCCAGGAGGGGTGCCTAAGTTACCGGATTCCGTGAAGTGCTGGGTGGTCCATTCACGGTACTGAAGGGGGCTGCCTCGCTTCAGGTTTTGGCGGGTAACTTGCCGCGCCCGTAGGGGTCTAGGATTTCATTGCACAGGCTATCCACACGACCAGGGGAACGTCGGGTTTCAGTAGTGGCTCTGTGAAACCCGGGGATCCCAGATATCTGTATTGTTCTGTGATGCTGTACATTTCTGTGATGTTGCATTTTATCACGCCTTGAGCGAAATATAATATATTGGTATATATATTAGTAGATGTTGTATATGTTTTTCATCCGCGCTAGTCCAGTCCCCGCTCTGCCGTTAGTTAGCTAACCTAACGGGTGATGACGGGACCCAGTGGCGAATGCGGATGGCATATACGTACCTCAGTATATTTTCGTTCTTTGTGGTGTGATCATTTGATGGGACTGCGTTGATTCGGATCAATGCAAGTTAAAACAAACCTTTTCTGATGTTGTTGGAACACTTTTCAAAAAGCTGTTATTGCAAGGACGTTCACTTTTGTTTTGCATCGTGGTATTCATTTGGAATATCCTGCTCCTCAGTCGACGAGGCAAGGGCCGAGATCCCTTCACCGGGAGTGACCCCTTGGACAGAAGTTTGCGTCAGGGCATTAACTTCACTATAGCCGATTACTTTTGCTTTGCATCGTGGTATTCAGTTGGAATATCCTGCACCTCATTCTACGGGGAAAGAGCCGAGATCCCTTCACCGGGAGTGACCTCTTTAGTAAAGGTTTTCGTCACTATATTTTCTAAAAAGCTATCCGTTCCTTCAACGATATCAAGTTCATTACGTTAAAGGTTTTCGCCAGAAACCATTCGTAGCCCTCCGTCGTTTCATATGGGTAGTCAATAGTATTCAAGCTGTGTTTGTTGGCCAAAGTCAAGGCACAGTGTTTGGTAGCTGTTGGTTTTTCATATGCAGCATAGATAGATGTGTTGGTTTGGAACAGTCGTACTGCCTTGTTGGCCAAAGTCAAGGGTAGGTACGGGTGGATTCAAATTAACCTGGAGAATGACGGGTAGAACTTGACATGTGACTTATGATTTGTTGGCCAAAGTCAAGGTCATAAGAGCATGGGGTAAAAATCACATCGGGAGTTTCAAAAGAACTGAAACTTGCAAGATATGCGCATACCTTCTGGAGTGTTATAGCGTGAGCGGATTCCGTCACGTTATCATGCGATGATAGTTGGATCCCGATTCCCACTGATGAGTTGGTTTACTCCTCGGGTGACCCCGACTAATTCTTATTTCAGGTTTGGAGAAGAATTTGAGGTACAGTGGGAGGTTTCCAGATTAGATAAATTGGTAACCATTCTGATCTAGGTTTGAATGCACGCTGAGTGTTTCTTTTCTCTCTCTCTCTGGCAGCGACCATTGACCCGACCCTAGACTATGACTCAGTGACCAAGTTGACCGAATCTTCTTAACACTGGTTTTTGGATTGTTAGAGTTGCAGACCTCATTGCCACTCCTACTTTTACCCTTTTCTCCAAGACACCCCGTATTACTACGAACGTCCACTTCCATTGGACAAAACCATCATATGGTTAGATACGAACTCGAAGGAATTCGAGGATGGTTTCCGGTTCTGGAGAAAACGGATAGGATTATTCAGTTGTCTTTTCCCTTTTACCTTCTCTCAAGTTGTGAGTAATCCTTGGTTTAGGAGATAGTACACCTATTTTGCAAATTGGATAGTCTTCTTCCAAACCTTAGGCTGGTGCCGACCGGTAGGGAATGAAGAAAACCAATTAGCCTAAACGGTGTGCAGAATGTATTAAGATTAAGACAAAGCAAGGGATTAGTAAGAGGGCAAAGTAAATTGCGACTGATATTCACGACCAAACCAAGTATTTCATTACCACTCCCACTTCACCTTTCTATTTCTCCAGGACACTCCGTATCACTACGAAGATCCACAGTTTATTGGATAATCCATCGTATGGTTATATACGAACTCGAAAGGAACTTGTTCCAGTTCGGGGATGGATTCTGGTCCAGGAGAAATAGGAATAAGGTTTATTCGGTTGTCTTTTATCTTCACCTTCTCTCGCATTGCGACTGCTCCTAGGACTAGGACAGTACACCCATTATGCTTATTGGATAGTCTTCTTCCAAACCATAGGCTGGTGCCGAACGGTAGGGAAGGAAGAAAACCATTTGGCCTAAGGGGTGTGCAGAAGGTAATGACTAAAGACATATAAAGGGATTTGGAGAGGTGGCAAAGAATTATACGGTTATAGTTGTGAATCTAGATAATGGTAGAGGCATTACTAGGAATACCAGGATACCCCATCGAAACATTTCAATGTTTCAGTTCAACTGTGTACTGTTAAAAGAAAAACTGATTTCCCGATTCGACACTTGCTCCAGGGTATGTATTTACCAGTTATGATTCTCACATCTGTATGGTTTTTTAGATGATGAGTGGGAGTAAGCTATTGGGAATAGGGTGATCATCCTCATTATATCGGGATTCGTTGTAATCGGTGATATTTGAGGAGATCATCTGGGCTGTTTGCCGGTCGGCAAATATTTGGTTTTGAATATCCGCTGTTGTGCACCAATTTCAAATTGATATATCTGTACGTCTATTTTCATTGAGTGAGATATACCTTTTGATATTATGTCGATGACATTTACTTATATCAGTGGATGGTTAGGTAAGGAGCATTAAACAGCGGTGTAATTCTTCTTAACCATAAGTACAGTTTTTAACCTACGACACACAGTGAAAGAGTTGTTAGACTCAGCGGACTTATACAGAGTATTGTATGTTGTCCAGTGTCCATTAGGACAGAGGGGTTGGTCCTCATACTATATTCTGTTTACTTTTAACTTCTCTAGTTCTTAGACATGTGTTTCGTAGAAACACAGGGTCTAAGTTTTGAGGAGTTATAGGTATTTGAATAGAGTAGAGAACCAGGTATAGCAAGTATCGGGATTCTTCAAAGTGATCGAAGATGTAGATACTTGTGTATGGTATTCAGTTGATAGTAATGATAAAGAGAAATTGCTTCTCTTTCAGGTTATTCATAATTGGAAGCATTCCTAAGTTCAGTAACGCTGATCGGCCTCCTTCCATTTAGTTGACATGCACTGGAGATAGCTGCATGATTTGAATCTGGTTCAATTAATTCAGTGCCTCTGGTTCTATATTGGATATAGAATAGTTCATATCTTAACGTTGTTAAGGTACGGGGAGTTGTCCGGCTTATGATTAAAACCAGACACTGGACAGCTCAAGGCACGTTTCTGTAATGGCTGTTTGTGGGTTGACCCAGGCTATGACGAGGGTTAACTTTCTACCATCTGGCAGATCAATAGAAATATTGTTCTGGACTCGCCACAGTTTTATTAAAAATGGATTTTTCAAAAACAGTAGTGGGAGTATGGTAGAACTGGAAGTGATTCCAGAACTGCAAACGATTACTGAAGATTTGATAAGGAAACTAAAGATTCAATCTGATTTGACATTCCATTGGCCACCCCGCAGATAAGGTGGGTAACTTCAGGCACCCGAGAGGTACTCCGGTAGCCTCAAGGACGGTGACAGGAAAGTTCTTGTTTACCCACACTTGCCATTGTTGTTGTTCCAGGCTGCGAGACCCGGCAGGAGGATGAGTATAGCGTCGTTCTAAACTAGCTTTAGAAGTGCACGTCTATATGACTCTGCCAGAGGGTTGTCGTAGTCTGTGGGAGCAGCGGAAGCATTGGTGGACATCAGGCTTATGTCTATTTATAGACTAAAGCAGATATAGCGGAGATAGATCATCTATTTCTGATGTGACAGTCATGGGTTTGACGTCATCAGAATAGGGGATGGATCTGTTGAGAAGGTAGTAGGGTGTGATATCCGGGTTTTGGATGACATACACAAAGTAGGAAGTGACATTCCTATACTACGATCGGTTATACTTTGGTCGTTACACAGTGGTTTCTCCACAAAGGACTTGGTCATTATATCAGACATACTGGTTACTAGATCTATGGTTTTAGATCTAGATTTGGGTGGTTTCCCAATCAGGGTACTTTGACAGCATTCTAAGAGTATTTAGAATGGACGACTCCTGGCACGGTAGTGTACCTACAGGTGATGGAGTCACCCTCTCTAAAGGTGTCTTATAGACTAAAGTAGAGAGGGATGTGCACGATTGGAAGATCACTTGCTTAGGCAATTGAGTAAATCATGAGATGTCAAGTACCACACCAGATGTTGTTCTTGTACTAGATGCAATAAGTTGATATTGATCCAATCCTGGAGGAACAGTAGGAAGCAGTTATAGAACATAAGTAAATGTTCTAGGGATATGATAACGACAGCCTCATTTGGGAGACAATTATCATTCCAGGCTTCCAAGGTGACATGGACGACAAGGAGGTTGTCAGAGTTATATTTTTCCTTCTGACGAGGGGCAGTATTTTGGACAGGTGGTCCAAGGCAATACTGAGGGTGGCATGGCGCAGGATACTGATTAAGTTCAGTTGTCGATACAGTCTAAGAAGTTTGGATTTGGAGTTCATTTATGAGCTAGGTCCCATCAGACATCCAGACATTCTAAGACAGGTATTGCTCATTTCGGGAGATGGCTTTCTCCGCGAACTTGAGATATAGAGAGAGACATAGAAAGATACATCGAGGCGGATCCACTCACTGAGGCTATTCCTCAAACGCAAGAGTTTCGCAAACAGGCTTTATGAAACTGACTAGTAGAGGAGTTGGGTGTTCGGTATCACACGGGCTGTGAGTATGCGACATCGCAATAATTAGCCTTGAGTGCTAGTGGGAGATTGTTGGAGATAGTGCCCTCAGAGTCAATTATTGGATCACAGGCACGTGATTGCAATGATTGAGGGAGGACCTATCCCGGTAGAACAGTCTTACTCGAGATGATAGTATGCTATCTGGTTTACCTTTATCATCGTGTACTGCTTCAGGTGACCTGACAGGTCGCTATTGCACGTTGATAGAGCCCCTAGGATTCTTGCTTGACTGCCAGCAGTATGAGGGCGATCATATAAGTGAGAGCTGGAGTCTATAAGCACATCCTTAAATGGTCCCTAGTCGTGGGAGTTTCGAGACAGGGCATCGATTCTCCAGAGTAGACTAGTGTATACAGTCGAGACCCCGACGAGGGGCGGTGGCCGGTCTCATAAGCCACTGGTGTCAGTTGGTTCACCTAAGATGTATACAGGTGCTCATTAGGTTATGAGTACACCGGACAGGACTCGCCGGGAACATGCTAGTTGGTCTTATACCTGACGTCAGATATAAGTTCCCAGGTGACATGTGTACAGGTTAGTTCATTGACCTGGGGATCGTCATTTGTCTCGTGTGAGTTCCCACTGTGCTTTGATTACTACCCTACCACGGCTCACAGGAGTCGTGCAAACAGGTTTTAGTTGGGTACAGTCCCGAGCCACATGGAGGCAGTGAGCGGATCTTCAGGGGTTCGTCTCTCCCGGTATTGGGGGTGAGGTCGCGCTGTGTCTAGGAGAGCCATTACACGAAGTCCTTGGCCAAGGCAGGAGATTTACTGGTAGGTATTCCAGTAGTATCTCAGGGTGTTCTAGGCTACACTCCGACACGACTTGTACCGCTTTTGGGGGTCTGACTTTTACCAACTCCTTAGGCCCGACATGCGATGCTCATAGACGAACGGACCGGACTGTACGGATATTGTCACTGACAGGCTCAGTAGGGTGTCAGGATGAGTTCGCTCATCGACGTCCCTTTTGGTCAATAGCTGGTGGCCCGTTACGTATTGGCTTATACCTCTGACGTGCTAGTGGTTAAATCCACAGCCATAGTATTGACGAGTCTTTAGAGTCCACCACACATTCAGTTACTCAGCTTTCGGGCGAAACGCTGTAGAGGCCGTATGGAGATATGGCAGGGTCCGATCAGATACGTGCGGTATTGCACGGATCAGGATCAGACGGTTTTTACTAGAGGCCGTATAGATATATGGCAGGGTTCGATCAGATACGTGCGGTATTGCACGGATCAGGATCGGACGGATATTACTAGCCGGCTTTGGTTTAAGCCGGATCCTAGTATAGTACAGTGTAGATTTTGTCTCATTGCATTTGTATCCGGTCGGAATACAGATGCGGGTGTGTATGCACAGTATCGGGGTTTTCCTGTAATTTATTACGGGACCAGTTTTCTGGAATTGCCAGTTTGCATTCCGTTCCGGCCGGTTTTCCTTTGTTCTTTCCCGGCCGGACTTTTCCGATGGAGGGGGTTATTTGCAAGTTTGCAAATAACACATAGTGGAGGGGTCTCTTGCAAATGCTTTGATTATGATGGCATCTTTTCTTTTCCACCATCACTTGCATTAAATGAGATTTGAAAGGTTAAGGTTTGGATGTAAGTTTGTTATGATGTTGTTTGGATATGGTCACCTCTTCTATTCTCCTACACTCACCTCCCTTTGTATTATGTTTCATTCCCTCCACCATTTCCAAATGAGAATGGCCGGCCATATTTTTGGATGAGGGGAGAGGAAAAATGAGAGGTTCATTTTTGTAAGAAGAAAAAATTCCTATCTCATTTTTCTTGCTACAAAACATTCTAGCTCCACTTGATAAGTTGATTTTCCATCCTATCCCTCCATCACCATGGCAACTAAAACCCAAGTGAGACATAGCCTATACACATTCTACAGCAAATCTTGGGCACGTCGACTTGCCAGCTTCGTGCCCGAGTTGCCTCGGTATTGAGGCGGGAGCCCGTAAAAGATGCAGACGATGTGGTGCCCTTCCGGCAAGGATGCGACGACCGGAGTTTCCGCAGGAGATCGGGACGACGATGAGAAGACCGGAGGACTCGGATCACTCGGTATATCTCTTCCCTATCTTGTTACTTTGCTAGATCTAGTTTAATGGCCCGATCCGGGGTTTAGTGCGCGGTGGTGCCGGTTTGCTAAGTTGGCAAAATTAAAGTTTATCACCGCTTCCGCATTTGGCCGTCGGATTGACGGCCGGGGCGCCGCCGTGCACTTACAGCAGGTTCCCGGCGTGTCCTGTCCGGTGTACTCATAACCCAATGAGCACCTGTATACATCTTAGGGGAACCAACTGACACCAGTGGCTTGTGAGACCGGCCACCGCCCCTCGTCGGGGTCTCGACTGTATACACTAGTCTACTAATGGAGTATCGATGCCCAGTCTCAAAACTCCCACGACTAGGGACCATTTAAGGATGTGTTTATAGATTACCAGCTCCCACGTATATGATCGCCATCATACTGCTGGCCGTCAAGCAAGAATCCTAGGGGCTCTATCAACGTGTAATAGCGACCTCTCAGGTCACCTAAAGCAGTACACGATGATAAAGATAAACCAGATAGCATACTATCATCTTGAGTAAGACTGTCCTACTGGGATAGGACCTCCCTCAATCATTGCAATCACGTGCCTGTGATCCAATAATTGACTCTGAGGGCACTATCTCCAACAAGATGCTACCAAAGAGGCAGTCTGGATATAAAAATAAGTTCATGAGATGAACTTCGTTCCTACCATTGTGTGACAATGGAGTTGTGGCTTATGCCTTGGAACGACCGTCCCATTAGAGATCCAGACATATTCTTAGACAGTATCGCCTGATCATAGAGATGGTTGATCTCCAGGGAGATCGAGGTTAGGAGAGTAGACACAGAGGACAACAGCGCGGATCCACTCACAAAGGCCTATTTCCCAGTAGAGACTTTTATGGGATGGTTGAGTATGAGATACTTCAACCACAGCTTATTGTTGGGTATGAGATACTACAACAGCTGTCCCTAGTGCAAGTGGGAGATTGTTAGTTATATGTATGCCCTAGATTCCATTTCTGTACATACGTTGTATATTGTAGTGGATGCTTGGACATATATAGGGAGGACTTTCTTGCTCGACATGATAGTATGCTATCTGGTTACACTTTATCTTAACATGTACTCTGATTGTCTCTATGTCACATGTTGATAAAGCCCTTAGGATGAGTACTTGACTACCAGGACTATGATGCAGATCATACTAGTGGGGACAGTGTAGTCTCCAAGTACATCATTCAAATGTTCCTAGTCGTGGGAGTGCCGAGACAGGGCATCGATACTCCAGAGTATACTAGCGTATGCGTTTCTTGACCCATATGATGGGCGATGGATGATCCCATATCCATTGGTGTTTGACATCAGAGAAGGTATACGGGTGCACAGTGGAGACTGGGTACACTGGACGGACTCACCGAGAACTCTCAGATGGTATTATACCTCACGTCAGATGGCAGTTCTCTCGTGACACTGGTACAGGTTAGTCTGTAGACCCGAGATCGTCATAGAGTCTTGTGTGATTCCCACTGTGCTTTGATTTCCATCATACCACATCCAAGAAGGCGTGCAAAAAGGTGGCTTTTGGGTACAGTCCCGAATCACATGGAGGCAAAGAGCGATAGGAGGGGTTTCGTCTCTCCCGGTATAGGGAGTTGATGTTGCACTGTGTTCGATTGGCTATAACTGGAAATCCCTGGCCACGGTTGCTGAGATATACTGGTAAGTGTTATCAGTAGTTTCTCGAACTATTATGGACCTCATATCGACACGACTTATCAAGCTACTGGTGTCTGACGTTTACCGCCCCTAGGCGAGATATGCGACATATCAGACGAAGAGACCGGACTGTACGGGAGTGTTACTGGTTGGATTCATGGGAGAAAGTACAGGCTTGTTTGTTGATCTTCTAATCGCTCAATACCTGGGTGGATGTTACATTTAGCTGACCGCTTGCAGCTTGTGGGTATTTGATATGATCATCACCTACTGCCGGCGTATTGACGATTCTTTAGAGTCCTACACAGAGGTTTCCTGGCTCAGGAAAAACAGAGTAGAAGCACATATGTGATATGTGCGGGGCCGAGAACAATACGTGTATGTGATACCGTATTAGATTATCGCGATATGTGATACCGGCCGGGTATATGTGATATAGCCGGGTCATTGGATCAAGTGTTGATTCGATGAACTGATACTGATTATATTAGTCGGTTATTTGTGAAATAGCCAGATTATCGGATCAAGTGTTGATTCGATAATTTAATGTATAATTATATATTTGATATATTAAATTAAATTAACTAATATAAGCTCACTTAAAAATTCTTTTTCTCACTCGGGTAATACATTGATATATATGTGATATATGTTAATTGTATTATTTTATTTTGTTACAATAAATATTGTATATGTGATATATAATATTGTAACATGTTATGGTCATAAATTCAACATGATTTATGGATTTTAAATAAGGTTAGGGTTTGGATTAGGGTTAAGCTTTCATGAAGCTTTCAAGAAGCTTCTTGAAGCTTTGACTTTGACCTTAATATTTTGTGATATTTTGCAAAGATATTTCTTTAACCCAACCCAACCCTTTAAGCATAGTTAAATCTCTACATGGGTTAATTCTTCTTACTTAACCCATGGTTGCATTTCTAACCTCACACTTGATTCATTATTCATCACAAAAGATGTCACGTCCCACTTCCCAAAATACGGAATACGAGGGGTTGACAAGGCCAGCAATGCTCCTACGGTCAAGGAAATGTCCTTCCGTAGTCACACTTCAGTTTCTAGCTCTACGTGGTAATCAGTAAATAATGCGCAGGTAATGAGAAATGCAGTAACTGAAACAAAACAAAAACAAAGGACTGACCTGATGGAGGTAAAAAGAGTATACTCTGGATAGCTGATCAAGATGTCCGCGATGTACGTCTGGTCCTGGTCCAGGATAGATCCACTCCTCACTCTGAGCATGCATACTCAGGTCGTTAGAGTTATACAATAGCAATATATATATAAAGATGCAAGTGACAACCCGAACGGTGATAATAGATATATAACAATAAATCAAGACGGTACCGATATGAACATAGATTAACCAATGAAGTGTCTAATAGATCAGGTGAACAGTAAAATAGTAAAATAGTATGCCAGGTATGTCAACACAGTAAGTAATGTATATCAATGCCATTATCCCTATCAGTCTTTAAGTCTCACTGTACAGGTCACTAAGCCTATCGTCAGTCCAAATGTGAGAGTCAACCACTCGCGAGTGTCCTCCACCCAAGGGTAGGACCCTAGGGCAAGGGACCACGGGCCCAAAATATAACTCACAGTAATAATCATGTACCCTGTAAATCTCCATATATCTCCATATATATAAGACGGCATGGGACTCCCGAGATTCTGTTGAACTCACACTCAAACTACCTCACACCCCGTGGTCTATATCAAACGCCAACCATAACCACAAATACCGGTCGGTCCATGACAAGTCTACGCGAGAACTGGAGACAGGATCTCCATCAAGCACGTCCCGACTAATACCCAAGATAAATGGCAGTGTCTGGAGCCTTATCTGTGACACCCATGCAAGACCTTCCATAAGTGCCCCATACCACTTATATTCACACTTACACGCGTCCCACAGACGTCGACAATGCAATAGAATAATAGGGTTCACTGATTGTGTACAAGTACGTGTCACTTTCACTTATCCATTCATGCACGAACACTAACGTACTTGCCACAATCACCACTAATACCTAACACTGGGTAATGCACATGATCACTAGGTTACCAATGCAATAACATATACATATGACGTGATAAGAAAACAGTAAGTAAGAAAGGATTAAGATATCATATGTCGGTATCCTACCACTTGCACAATTTATCATAAATAATATATGCCAAAATTTAGCGAAGCAATGAGCAGGGGATAAGTAGTATATTTGATTATCTACACAGAAAATTTGGTTTCACGTCAATCGGGTTTCAGGATAACTAGATATGGACATTTCATTTTAAGCGTTCACTGCTGGAAATCCGGTTTCAAAGTCGGAAGTCCGTTTCGCAACACATTTTAATCCCAGTTGGGACCAGAATTTAGCAACGCTATAGTTGAATGAAATATAGGGTTTTCAATAAGGTTTTCAACGCAATAGGAATATTATCAATCGCGTCTGTACGCCAGGAGTTATACACTGTTCAATACTAGTATGTCAATTCTGATTCTGTTGGGACTGTTATACGTCCCGATCTTTTAAATTACAGATTAAATAGCAAACGACGATGAAACAGAATGAAACCACTTTTGTTATCTAGCTAACAGTTTCAACTTTAATAATATGCCGAGTTCCGCAATATACGAGTTCAGGAAACAAGGTGGTACACATTACGGGACAGCACACAGTAACCAGAGTCGCTCTGGACTGCAGTCCAGAGCCGCACTCCGATCCAATTATCGTCACAATTTCAGTACAGAAACCATTAGAAACTTGCATTGGGTTATAGTTCGTCGAGACGGCTTTGATTTAAGCCCTCAAACACATCATTTCAGTATGTACACAATTTATGGTGATTTTAACGGTTTTCAGGTAAGGGAAAGTTCCAGTTTTACAGGTATATTTGGAGGTAATCGTTTTAGTCATTAACAGTCGTATTTTCCAGTGAAGTTTGTACACAGTATTCATCACTACATGGGCCAGCATAGACAATCCAATTCCGTCAAATTAGATGAATAATTTCATTGGGATCATGCATCGAACATGTATAGCACATAATCTATTGGAAATTGTAAACTTGTAATCTATACGATTTAAGTTTGTAACGCAAATAGATTAGCATGTAGCAAGTAAAAATACTTGCCTGGAAATGTTTTGGGCGATGTACGACAGCGGCAACGTCATGAATGCGCGACGAACGGCACGACTAGGGTTCGCGGTTTCGGCTCGAGCTTGGATCTTGGACTCGATGTCTCGGTGGGTGCGACGGACACTGTGGCTCCAGCAGGGAGGAGAGGCGCTGAGAGGGGGAGAAAGAGAGAGATTTAGAGAGACAGGGAATTAGAGAGAGATAGAGTGAGATAGAGAGAGATTCACAGAGAGAGGGGGTGAGAAAGAGAGAGAGACAGAGAGATTGAGAGAGAGGGAAACAGAGAGAGAGAAAGAGAGAGTAACAGAGAGAGAGAAGTGTAGAGAGAGGGGGGAAACAGAGAGAGAGAGATAGGGAGAGAAAGAGAGAATTAGAGAGAAACAGAGAGATGTAGGGAGAGGGAGATGAGGTGATGAGGGAGGAGGTCGGGTGAGGGAGCTGAAGTGGGGAAGAAGGTGAGGAGGTGCTCGGTCGATGGAGGATGTTGGCGATGTGGAGGAGGTCGTGTTGGTGCTCAGGCGGTGTCCAGCGGCGAGGGGATGCCGGCGTTGATGGATGCAGTGGGTTGGGTGTGCAGGGGTGCTCGACAGGGGTACTTAGTTGATGGAGTGGAGTGGTGAGGGTTGCTGTTGGTGGAGGAGGAGTGAGCAAGGGGGAGTATGAGGAGGTGGGGTCGTCGGCGGCGACGTCGTCGGCGGCGGCGACGTCGTCGTCGGTGTTGAGACGGAGGAAGTGGATTTCGTGGTGGGTTAAAAGAGAGGAGGAGGTTTGAGAGAGTGAGGAATAAGGGGAGACGAGAGGAGAACATTGAGGGGATCGCGAGGGTGTGCGCGTCGTAGGGTTAACGGCACATGAGCGCGGGCGTGGGCGTGGGGTAAGGCGAAGAAAGTGGATCGGGGGAGAAGGAGCCGTTGAGGAAGAAGAGGGGAGAAGGCGGGTCGAGTTGTGAAGGAGCGGGCACGGGTTTAAGGAGGCTGGGCCGGGTAGGGGAGTATGGGACTGGGCCGGGCCGGGCCGGAGAAATGTTTAGGCTGAAGAAATAAAATGGGGAATTTGGGAATGGGCTGGGGGTTATTTAAGGGGAAATGGGCTGGGGATTAAAAGATAAAATGTGAGAGAAGAGGGGAATGGGCTGGGAAGGAATTTTAGGGTTAATTGGGAAGGGAAAAAAAGATGGGCCGGAAAAATAGAGGTTTATATAAATGGAAAAAGAGATGGGGAAATTGGGATTAGGGTTTGTGAAAAAGGAGAGGGAAAAATAAAATGGATTGGGAGTTTAAAATATATAAATTTGTTTATAAATATAAATAAATAAATTTGTAATTACATTTTTTTTTATAAAAAAATTCGAATATTGGTGTATAAAAGAACTGGGTATTACATCATACCACCCTTACAGAAATTTCGTCCTCGAAATTTAAAATAACGATAAACTACAAAATAACAAGCTAAAGGCTACCACATCGAACTCTAACACTTAGTGATTTACTTAAAACGGGTGGATGAAATTTTGAAGGTCTATATATGTAAGAACAACATACCAAAATGGATAGGTCTAAATAAGTATAAGGTAGAAACAAGTATAAGGGCAAACTACATGTATACGAGAATAAAAACAACAATAACGAACAATAATATTCGAGGCGTGCTCGATAAAATCGAAACCCAAATATGTGCACATATAAGTATATCAAAAGTAGCACAGCAGAAATAATAATAAGTATAAGGCATAGTCATAATGAAACAGTGAAGGACTTGTCGGTGGTTTAAAACATTTTTAGAATAACGTATCAATCAAACCATTTTAACATAGCTTAGAAAACTACATGGTGAAAATAAGAAGCATAGCATCAAAATAATATGTGTAAAACATATGTTCGCGCTACCAAAAATGAGAAGAATAGTAGTGTACTTAAAATACATAAACGGAGTAGTCAATAACACGCACTCTTCGATAAATACAAAATAATGAAAACTAAATTTTCGAATAATGATGTCCCTAAATATAGTTAAGGTAACAGGGAAAAGCACAAAAATGAATAGGGCTAGCTAGGGTAGGAATTACAATAGAGTGTGGCTCATTCAAAAGATTGGAGTGTGACGGCTTTAGACTGAAGGTCAAAGAGATTGGGGTCGGGTCAGCACAGGAAGTAAGGGTGAGCAGCAAGAGACTACAAGGGGAAAATGTATGGGGAGGATAACGGTCAATACATCATGTGAATCAAAAAAATTCGAAGGGTCAGCTAACTCGGAAATTTTACTATCAATTTCCCCTCCCAGAAGGATCTCAAACGAGGCATAGACGAAGGATGAAGGGTGGCCCATTCCAAAGATCAGGGTGCGGTACTGGTTAATCTATGTGAGGGTCAAAACAGCATAAAGTACAGGGGTGGACACTCACGGGTCTCAGGAGGAAATAACGGTATAGGGGAAAAGTCAAAGAATCAAGTGAACCAGTAATCAAAAGATTTGCGAACTCAGAAAGTTTATTTCATTTTAGAAAATTCGAAACAAAGCACTCTCGAAAAGTAACAGATTGCCCTAAACTATACATAGGTTTATTTGGCCAGAGAAGACTACAGCTAAAAATCCTGTCAGTCACGGTTGTGGAGGTTCAGCAGGTTGCGGTAGGCTCGAGCACTCAGGTAGGGGCGTCCATTCCCATAGCGCCTCGCAGGGGCCGCCATTGGGAGTTCTCCCGCTACAGGGTCTTGTTCTTCCGGTCCTTCTTCCTCGGCTAGAGCTTCTTCATCGAGGTCTGCTTCCAAGTGATTCTCTTCTTCTGGATCCTCTCCCATGGGATTTTCCTCCACTGGATTTTCTTCTATCGGGTCTTCCTCGGGATCTTCCTCTATCAGGTTCTCTTCAGGGTCTCCTTCCTTCTCGTCGGAATCACCTTTCATGTCAACCTCTGGGGCGGCGGCTCCTTCGTCCTCGGAATCGATGTTTCCGAAAATGACCTGGGGTCCGTTGACCCCATCGTCAGAACTCACCAGCATGCGATCTAAGGAAACACATGACTGTGCATCCTCATCTAGATGCGGCGCTGCTCCAGGGTGGGCCATGGCCTGAAAAGAAAGAGTCATGATTAGATAGTGGAACATATTGAGAAAATAACCCAGGATACAGAGTACAAGAAAATATGCGGTTGGCAAGGACGGAAAAATCAAAATAAGAAAATGCTGCTGTAATGAATAGTATAAATAAGGGGAAAGCTAGAGAATGATACATACATCATGACTCAAAGTTTTATTTCATTCAACTAAAAGTTCGACGGATACAAGATTTCAAACGAAAGGAAATTTTTACAAAAGTGGTAACAACATTATTATTGAAAGCATAAAACATAATAACTCTTCTTTGATTTCTGGACCGCTGCAATCTCGTCACACGGGTTGAATCCTAAGCTGGGTCCGCACTATCCTTGAAGCTCGAACTACGAAATATCCATCAATTAGTAGGAGTGGGGAGTGTGGGCGAACTGCCTTCTTGTAGCTCCTTCATATTAGGGAAACCGTTGATAAGATGTTCGTTGGGTCCGCAAATCAGGCATTTCCCTTAGGCGTGGCGATAATCCCTCTGAAGATGTCCTGGCCTCCTGCAGTACCCACAGCATTGGGTCTTCTGCTGCTTCTGTCTCGGGGGAACAAATGGGCGCTTCATCTTCTTCTCTTTTCCTCGTCTAACAGGGATCACTTTATGATTGGAGACTCCCGCTGGTGCCTGGTTCACCTGCCTTCTCAGTCCTTCAGCTAACAAGTCGTTTATTCGCTCTTGGGCTTCCTTCAGACCTTGCAGTACACTCAGAATCTCAACGGTCTGATTCTGGGGAGTGGAGATAGAGGAAGAGTCGTTGGAAGACATGATCCTGAAACAATAATTTATTTTGAGGGTGATATAGGGCACAAGCTATAAGAATCAAGACATAATATGGATTGAGCAAGGAATCAAGAACATCGGATGTGATGAAATTCATTACAAATGGAAATCAACTATAGGGCTCTAAGTCACTTAAACCGAGTACAGTATTGTAACTATGAGGTAGTTCACAATTACAACCACGTAACTCTGCCAAGTCACCCGAAACCCTAGCGGATGGATAGCAGAATACACATTGTGAATAAGGATTAAGAATAACAAGTTTACAATCTAGACCGAGGGATGTCTTAAATTGTCAAGCTCTACACGGAAAACTGCAATCCCAATCGAAGCAGAAACTGGCTTTGATACCAACAAAACCATGTCACGCCCCGCTTCCTAAAATACGGAATACGAGGGGTTGACAAGGCCAGCAATGCTCCTACGGTCAAGGAAATGTCCTGCCGTAGTCACACTTCGGCTTCTAGCTTTACGTGGTAATCAGTAAACAATGCGTAGGTAATGAGAAATGCAGTAACTGAAACAAAACAAATAAAAAGAACTGACCTGATGGAGGTAAAAAGAGTATACTCTGGATAGCTGATCAAGATGTCCGCGATGTACGTTTGGTCCTGGTCCAGGCTAGATCCACTCCTCACTCTGAGCATGCATACTCAGGTCGTCAGAGCGACACAATAGCAATATATATATAAAGATGCAAGTGGAAACCCGAATAGTGATAATAGATATATGACAGTAAATCAAGACGGTACCGATATGAACATAGAGTAACCAATGAAGTGTCTAATAGATCAGGTGAACAATAAAGCAGAAAAATAGTATGCTAGGTATGTCAACACAGTAAGTAATGTATATCAATGCCATTATCCCTATCAGTCTCTAAGTCTCACTGTACAGGTCACTAAGCCTACCGTCAGTCCAAGTGTGAGAGTCAACCACTCGCGAGTGTCCTCTACCCAAGGGTAGGACCCAAGGGCAAGGGACCACGGGCCCAAAATATAACTCACGGTAATAATCATGTACCCTGTAAATCTCCATATATCTCCATATATATAAGCCGACATGGGACTCCCGAGATTCTGTTGAACTCACACTCAAACTACCCCATACCCCGTGGTCTACATCAAACGCCAACCATAACCACAAATACCGGTCGGTCCATGACAAGTCTGCGCGAGAACTGGAGACAGGATCTCCATCAAGCACGTCCCGACTAATACCCAAGATAAATAGCAATGTCTGGTGTCTTATCTGTGACACTGTAGGGTTCCTAGGCACTCTTATGAGGGTTCATAAGGCATCAAACATGCCCGAATAAAATTTTAGACGTGCCGAACAACCCAAAGCAAGGATCTTTGCTAGATTATTAGGGCTTAACATGCAAGTAAACATCTTTACTACTAAGAGTAAGGGATTACAACATTTGTAGTCCGCTCCTTCGCTTCACAAACTCCGAGTAGGTGTCCCTTCACCGCGATCCACGATCTCCCGGACTCAAGAGAGGCTCCACGACTCGAACGATCCATGATAGCTTGTCGTATTCCTTTTCTCCGATGATCTACGTCGAAGTTGCAATAGCTCAAGCTCTCTCACTCTAATGAGGTGAACACCCTAATCTAATGGGCTAGATTAGATAAGGATGATGGAGTAGTATTTATGCTTTCTTTTTATATCATTTTCTCACAAGAAATCATCACAAAAGAAATCATAAGTGAGCTCTCTCAAAAACTCAAAAGAGAAGAAGATGAAGAATAATAAGATAATTCCTTTTGTGATGAATAGTAGATAAGAATATATAATTGATATGGAACCATGGTCAAGGATGATAGGCTTAACCTTTGTAGAGAATAAACTAGAGCTAGGGTTTGGTTAGGTTAAGGATAAGTATCAACCAGAATATCTTAACCAAGACAAAAGGAAATCCTTCTAGAATAATCAAGAAGGAGATAACCCTAATCAAACCCTAATCTCTTTTTATCATCCCTAAACATGTTTCATAATAAATCATATCATGTCACAATAATATATATCACATATATATTATATATTTGCAACAAAAGAAAATAATACATTTAACATATATCGCATATATATCAATGTATTAATCCGGTGAGAAAATGAAATAATAAAGCGAGCCAATATTAGATAATGTAATATAATATATCATATATATCATTATACATTAAATCATCGAATCAACACTTGATCCGACGATCCGGCTATATCGAATATAACCGACTAATATATCATGTACCGATTCATCGAATCAACACTTGATCCGATGTCCCGGTTCATTTCTAAATATCGCGAGAATATAATACGGTATCTCATATCGCATTATCCTCGGTCCTGCACATATCACATATGTGCCTCTACTCCGTTTTACCTGAGCCAAGAAACCTCTGTGTAGGACTCTAAAGAATCGTCAATACGCCGGTAGCAGGTGATCATCATATCAAACACCCACAAGTTGCAAGCGGTCAGCTAAACGTAACAGCCACCCAGGTATTGAGCGATCAGAAGATCAACAACCTAGCCTGTCCGTTCTCCTGTGAATCTAATCAGTAACACTCCCGTACAGTCCGGTCTGTTCGTCTGATATGTCGCATATCAAGTCTAGGGATTGTATACGTCAGACCCCAGTAACCGATAAGTCGTGTCGAAGTGAGGCTCATAACAGGTCGAGAAACTACTGGTAACACTTACCAGTATATCTCTATATCAGTCCTAGCCAGGGACTTCCGGTTATAGCCAATCGAACACAGCACAACATCAACTCTCTATACCGGGAGAGACGAATCCCCTCCTATCGCTCATTGCCTCCATGTGATTCGGGACTGTACCCAAAAGCCACCGTTTTGCACGCCCTCTTGGACGTGGTAAGGTGGAAATCAAAGCACAG
Source organism: Agapanthus africanus (assembly GCA_030015575.1). Classification (NCBI taxonomy): domain Eukaryota; kingdom Viridiplantae; phylum Streptophyta; class Magnoliopsida; order Asparagales; family Amaryllidaceae; genus Agapanthus; species Agapanthus africanus. The sequence goes on along the minus strand of JASDDO010000019.1, from coordinate 650,037,162 downwards.
TGGGAATCACACAGGACTCTATGACGATCTCGGGTCTACAGACTACCCTGTACCAGTGTCACCGGAGAACTGTCATCTGACGTGTGGTATATCACCATCTGGGAGTTCTCGGCGAGTCCGTCCAGTGTACCCAGTCTCCACTGAGCACCCGTACACCATCTCTGATGTCAAACACCGATGGATATGGGATCATCCATCGCCCATCACATGGGTCAAGATGCGTATACGCTAGTCTACTCTGGTGTATCGATGCCCTGTCTCGATATACCCTCGACTAGGAACAGTTATAGGATGTACTCATCAACTACCGTGGCCCCACTAGTATGATCTCATCATAATCCCAGTAGTCGAGTACAGATCCTAAGGGCTTTATCAACATGTGAGAGAAAGACAGTAAACCAATACAAGTCAACATGTTAAGATAAAGTGAAACCAAATAGCATACTATCATGACGAGCAAGAAAGTCCTCTCTGTATATATCCAACCATCCATCATAATATACATCATATGTACAACAATGGCCTCTAGGGCATAAACATAACTAACAATCTCCCACTTGCACTAAGGCCAGCTGCTGTAGTATCTCATACCTAGCATCCCGAATAATCTCTCAAACTGTATCTGGGGAATGGCCTTCGTGAGTGGATCCGCAGTGTTATCCTTCGTATCTACACTCCTGACCTCAATCTCCCGGCGATCAACTATCTCCCTGATCAGGTGATACCGCCTCAGAATATGTCTGGACTTCTGATGGGATCTGGGTTCCTTGGCCAAAGCCACAGCTCCATTGTTATCACAATATAAAGGTATTGGATGCTCAATAGATGGAACCACACCAAGTTCACTAATGAACTTCTTAACCCAGAGAGCCTCTTTGGCACCATCGTTGGCAGCGATGTATTCAGCCTCCATCGTCGAGTCTGCAACGGTATCCTGTTTGGAACTCTTCCAACATACCGCCCCTCCATTGAGGGTAAAGACAAATCCCGAGTGCGACTTAGAGTCGTCCTTATCACTTTGGAAGCTGGAATCGGTAAAGGACTCCACCCGGAGTTCTCCGTTACAATACACCAAGAACATGTCTCTAGTCCTTCGCAAGTACTTGAGAATGTTCTTCACAGCTGTCCAGTGACTCTCTCCAGGATCTTCTTGATACCGACTCACTACACTTAGTGAGTATGCTACATCGGGTCTGGTACATAGCATCGCGTACATGATAGAGCCTACTGCCGAAGCATAGGGTATCCCTTGCATGCGAGATCTTTCCAAATCAGTCTTGGGAGACATCTCTTTGGAGAGAGTGAGTCCAGAGATCGTGGGTTGGTTCCCACGCTTGGATTCTTCCATACTAAACCTCTTTAGTATGGTGTCAATGTACCTGGATTGGGACAATCCCAATATCCGTTTGGATCTCTCTATAGATCATTATTCCCAATATGCAGATGGCATCACCTAGATCTTTCATTGAGAATCTTTGTGATAAGAAGAGCTTGACTGATTACAGCATAGGAATATCATTTCCTATCAAGAGTATGTCGTCCACGTTCAATATGAGGAAGACAACCTTACTCTCTGCTACCTTTTTATAGATACAAGGTTCATCTATGTTTTTGATGAAGTCAAACTCTTTGACTACAACATCAAAACAGATGTTCCAACTCCGCGATGCTTGCTTCAACCCATAAATGGATTTAAGCAGTTTGCATACCTTTCCGTTGCTCCCACTATCTACGAAGCCCTCTGGCTGAGTCATGTACACGCACTCTTCTAAATCACCAATTAGAAAGGCGGTCTTAACATCCATTTGCCAGATTTCGTAGTCATGGTATGCTGCAATGGCACGTAAGATCCGAATAGACTTAAGCATAGCCACTGGAGAAAAGGTTTCGTCATAATCCATACCTGGTCATTGACGAAAACCCTTTGCTACAAGTCTAGCTTTGAAACTCTCAACTTTTCCATCTAAACCAAATTTCTTTTTAAAAATCCACTTGCTCCCAATGGGTTTTACCCCTTCAGGAGCATTTTCTAATGTCCATACTTTATTGGTGTACATGGATTCCATCTCAGATCGCATTGCATCCAGCCATTTCACAGAGTCACCACTCGTGATGGCCTGCTCGAAACTAGTCGGGTCATCATCTTCCATGATGCAATCCTCGCTTCCACCATCAATGAGAAAACCGTAGTATCTCTCAGGTGGACGAGAAACCCTACTAGATCGGCGGAGAGGCTGGGGTTCGTCGGGTACTACTGAATCTTCTGGTTCCAATAAATCATCAGTTGTAGTTTGTGGTGCTGGAATCTCTTCCAGCTCTACCTCTTTGCCACTAATTTCTTTTGCAAGAAATTCCTTTTCCAAAAAGGCGGCATTTTGAGCAACAAACACTTTTTGTTCCTCAGCGTGGTAGAAAAAATATCCTTGAGAATTCTTTGGATATCCCACAAATTTCCAAAGAACTGATCGTGCCTCGAGTTTGTCCGGATTTAGTCTTTTGACATAGGCCGGACAACCCCATATCTTAACTCGTTTAAAATATGGTCTCTTCCCACTCCATATCTCATATGGTGTAGTAGGTACAGATTTAGACGGAACTAGATTCAATATGTATATGGCTGTCTCAAGCGCATACCCCCAGAAGGAAATAGGTAACTCAGCTTCGCTCATCATAGATCACACCATATCTAATAGGGTCCGATTCCTCCGTTCCGATACACCGTTATGCTGTGGTGTATAAGGAGGAGTAAGCTGAGAGAGAATCCCATTCTCTTTTAGATAATCCAGAAAATCATTGCTTAAGTATTCTCCTCCTCGATCAGATCGAAAGATCTTAATAGTTTTGCCCGTTTGGTTCTCTACTTCGTGCTTATATTCTCTGAATTTCTTAAAAGCTTCGGACTTGTGTTTCAACAGGAACACATGCCCGTATCTAGAGAGATCGTCAGTGAATGTAATGAAGTAGGAAGAACCGTTCCTGGCGTGTGTAGACATGGGACCGCATACATCACTATGTACCAGTCCTAAGAGTTCCGTAACTCTTTCTCCGTGTCCACTAAATGGAGCTTTGGTCATTTTTCCTTTGAGACATGAATGGCAAGTATCATAAGATGAAAATTCGAATGAATTCTAATATCCATTTTTATGTAACTTAGCTAGCCGTGTCTCATTAATATGGCCAAGTCTACAATGCCACAAGAAGTATTCGTTCATTTCTGAAATTTTCCTCTTGTGTGTGTTTTGTATATTAAGAACTGTATTTTGATTTAGAATGAATATGCCATTATGTAACGAGCCTGATGCAATCAACTTTTGATCTAGGAATATGTTCATAACATTATCTTTTACTACAAAATTATATCCTTCTTTACTTAATAAAGAAACTGATATAATGTTGCACATCATGTTCGGTATATAATAGCACTCATTTAGAATCAGTGTATTACGACTTGGCAATACTAGATGATATTCGCCAACTGCTTTGGCTACAATACTTGCATCGTTCCCTACTTGAATGGAATGATCACATTTTCCCAGTTCTCTACCTTTACGTAGCCCATGTAACAATTTACATATGTGGGATCCTGATCCGGTATCTAATACCCAGGACGTAGGGTGAACTGAGAAACAGTTCTTAATAACTAACACACCTGAAGAAGATGCATCAACATGCATGTTCTTTTGGGCGGCGTGAGAATCCAGATATTCTCATGTTTCCTGTTCAGTCTTATAACTCTTATAAGAAAGAATGGGTCCAACGTTCCCCTGCTCAGTATAATAAGCGGGTTCACTCAATACATCCATATTATTATCTTGATTATGGCCTGACATGGTCGCTACCTGGAGAGAGAGAGAAGAAAACACTTTAGCATATGCTCTTGCAAGATTAGATTGGTTATTATCTTATCTAATCAGGATGTCTCCCACTGTTTTTATCAAATCTACCTTCAAACCCTAAAAGTAAGATTAGCCGGGATTAATTACACCCTACAATTTCGTCAATCTTTCAGCCAGATCAGTGTCGGTACTTGAGGGAGGTTCCCCGTGCTTTCGCACGGACCTAATTAAAGTAAAACTCATTTTCCCAGAGGCGTAACCCCGTTAACACTTTTCTAGACACCTACTTGATCGGCTAATTGTCCTGTGTAAAACTCTCCCAGGAGTAACTCTTACTCGCAGTGGGTATCGGGATCCAACTATCTCATAGGAGGTATGCAATCTCATTGCAAATTTCAACACTTGAAATTCCGGATAATATTTTTCCCCTAGCGATCTATGACCTTGACTAAGTTAACTGTAGGGTTCCTAGGCACACCCATGAGGTTCTACAAGTGATCAAACATGGCCAATTCAAAAAATTTCTATGTGCCAAGTGACCCTAAGCAAGATCGTAACTAGAGGATAGGCGATAAAGATGCAAGTTAACAATTTTAACTAAAAGGGAAGTGACTACAACCTTTGTAGATCCGGTTCTCTACCTCCATAGCTCCGCGTTGACGTCCCTCCGCTGCGATCATCGGATCCCGGACTTTAGCGTCGGCTTCATCGGAGAAATGGGCGGACTAGGTCGTCGACTTCGATGCCGAAGATGATCTACGTCGAGGCAACTCAAGATCAAGCTCCAACTTCACCAAGTCATGAAACTTGTGAAGAAAACACCCTATACTACATGGCAAGTGGTAGAGGATGAAGAAATAGAAAGTGGGTTCACTTTAGAATTGGATTTCTCACTCTTTTTCATCACTTGACATTTTTGTAGAAAGCTTTTCTTTCTTCATCTTGAAGAAGAAGAAGAAGAAGAACGAAAAAGAATAAATAAATTAAAACAAAATCAAGTGATGGTTATCATTTTGTAACCATGGGTGAGTGTAGAGAATAAACTAGGGTTAAGTTGAATGGTTAGGTTAAACGAAAGAAACAAAATGGTTACTTCTTCAAAGCTTCATGAAGCTTCAACAAAAGACAAAGCAAGCCACCATTTCATTTTCCTTTGCCAAAATGAATAAAGAGAATAAATAAATAAGTAAATCAAAACCCTAACCATTAACATAACCATGGTTTAATCATACACACCCAAGTTTGCATGTATCATCAAACATGATACAAACTAGTGCACAAAACTATATCATATATACAATGTGCACATCAAGTGAGAAAATCCATCTTAAGTGAACAAATACTAGTTAATGTAAAGTAATATATCAAATATATAATTAGACATTAAATCATTAAATCAACACTTGATTCAACGATCCGTTCATATCGCATATAACCGACTAATATCCGATGTATCGACTTATCGAATCAATCCTCGATTCGATAACTAGGTTATATCGCATACAACCAATCGATACATTCATCGCGAGAATAGAATACGGTATCACATACACGCATTATTCTCGATCCCGCACATATCTCATATGCGCTCCTATTTCGTTTCGCTTGAGCCAGGAAACCTCTGTGTAGGACTCTAAAGACTCGTCAATACGCCGGCAGCAGGTGATAATCATATCAAACACCCAGAAGCCGCAAGCGGTCTGCTAAACGTAACGGCCACCCGGGTATTGAGCGATCAGAAGATCGACGAGCAAGCCCGCTCACACTCCTTTGAATCCAACCAGTAACACTTACCGTACAGTCCGGTCTGTCCGTCTGATATGTCGCATATCTCGCCTAGGGGTGGTAAACATCAGACCCCAGTAGCTCGATAAGTCACCAAACTACTGATAACACTTACCAGTAAATCATTGCAACCCTGGCCAGGGATTTCCAGTTATGGCCAGTCGAGCATAGCACAACATCAACCCCCAATACCGGGAGAGACGAATCCCCTCCTATCGCTCATTGCCTCCATGTGAATCGGGACTGTACCCAAAAACCACCTGTTTGCACGACTCAGTAGAGCCGTGGTAGGGGGAAAATCAAAGCACAGTGGGAGACACACAAGACTCTATGACGATCTCGGGTCAACAGACTAAGTTGTACCAGTGTCACCAAAGAACTGCCATCTGACGTGAGGTATAATACCATCTGGGAGTTCTCGGCGAGTCCGTTCAGTGTACCCAGTCATTACTGAGCACCCGCATACCATCTCTGATGTCAAACACTAATGGATATGGGATCATCCATCGCCCATCACATGGGTCGAGAAGATATATGCTAGTCTACACTGGAATATCGATGCCCCGTCTCGATATTCCCACGACTAGGAACATTGAAGGATGTACTCATGGACTACTTAGGCCCCACTAGTATGATCTGCATCATAGTCCTGGAAGTCGAGTACACATCCTAAGGGCTTTATCAACATGTAACAGAGAGACAGAAAGTATACTGTTAAGATAAAGAGCAACCAGATAGCATACTATCATGTCGAGCAAGAAAGTCCTACCTATATATGTCCCAGCATCCACTACAATATACATCCAATGTACAGTAATGGCCTCTAGGGAATACATATAACTAACACTCTCCCACTTGCACTAGGGCCATCTGTAGCAGTGGTTGCAGTATCTCATACTCAACCATCCCATATGAGTCTCTCTCTGGGAAAAAGCCTTTGTGAGTGGATCCGCTGTGTTTTCCTCTGAGTCTACTCTCCTAACCTCGATCACCCTGGAGATCAACTATCTCCTTGATCAGGTGATGCTGCCTCAGAATATGTCTGGTTCACTGATGGGACCAGGATTCCTGGGCCAAAGCCACACTTCCATTGTCACACAATGGTAGGAACCTAGTTCATCTCATGAACTAATATACACCCAAAATTCCTCTTTGGTAGTATCTTTAATAGCGATGTTACCAGCCTTTATCGTCTAGTCTGCCACGGTATATAGCTTGGAACTTTTCCAACATACCGTCCCTCCACTGAGGGTAAAGACAATACCTGCGACTGACATTCAGTCGTCCTTATCACCCTGGAACCTTTCCAGTGATTCTCCCCAGGATCGATTGATACTATCTTACTACAGCTAGTGTGAATCTTAACATCCATTTAGATCTATCTCATAGACTCAAATCCCAGGATTTAGGAGGTATCAACTTTATCCTATATGGAGAATCCATGTGATAAGAGGAGATTGACCGTGCGTAGCATAGGAAACTCTTTTCTTATCAAGAGTATGTTGTCCACGTACAATACGAGGATCACCACCTTACTCTCTACTATCTTTTTGTATATACAAGGTCCATCTACCATTTTAATGAAGTCAAACTCTTTGACTACCACATCAAAACAGATATTCCAACTCCGCGATGCCTGCTTTATTTTGTAAAGCAACTTGCACATGTTTCCGCTGCTCCCACTGTTTACGAAGCCCTCTGGCTGTGTACTTATAGACGTTCTCTTCTAAATCAGTATTTAGAAAAGTAGTATGGCACCCAACCGCCAGATATCGTAGTCATGGTGTGTAGCAATGGCAAGTAGGATCTGTATGGACTTAAGCATTGTCCCTGGAAAAGGTTTCATCATTATCCACGCTTGGTCGATGATGAAAACCTTTAACAAGTCTAGCTTTGAAAGTCTCAACTTTTCCATCTACACCAAGTAATCTTCTCAAGATATACTTGCTCCTGATGGGGATTTAACCCTTCAGATATAGCACCCAAAGTCCATACTTTGTTGGTGTACATGGATTCCATCTCAGATCGCTAAGCATCCAGCCATTCTTACAGAGTCCCTACTCTCGATGGCCTGCTCGAAACTAGTTGGATCATCATCTCATGATGCAATCCTCGCTCCTACTATCATCGAGAAACCGAAGTATCTCTCAGACAGGTGAGGAACCCTACCAGATCGGCGAGAGGCTGAGGTTCGTCGGGGACTATTGAATCCTCGGGTTCTGTCAAATCAGCTGCAGTTTTGTATGGTTGGAACCTTTCCAGTTCTACAGAACTGACCTTGCCTCGATCTTGTCCGGATTTTGCTTTTGACATAGGCCGGACAATCCCAATTCTTAACTTACTTAAGAGATAGGCTCTTCCCATAACATATCTTATATGGAGTGGTAGGCACTGATTTGATTCGAACCTAATTCAATAGGTATGCATCTTCTCAAGTGCACAACCCCAAAAGGAAATAGGTAACTCAGTAATACTCATCATAGAGCACACCATATCATATAGGGTGCTATTGCTCCGCCCCGATACACCGTTGTGCTGTGGTGTATTCAGAGGAGTAACACCGAGAGAGAATCTCATTCTGCTTTAGAATAGTCCAAGAATTCCATGCACAAGTATTCTCCTCCCTGATCTCATCAAAGGACATAATACTTATACCCGGTTTTTGGTTCTCTACTTCTAACTTATATTCTGTGAAAATCTCAAAAGCTTCGGACTTATGTTTCAACAGGAACATGTGACTGAATCTTGAGAGATCATCAGAGAATGTAATGAAGTACAAAGAACCGGTCTTGGCATATGTAGACAGGGGACCTTACATATATCATCATGTATCAGCCCCAAGAGTTTACTAACTCTTTCTCTGTTTCCACTAAACAGAGCTAGGGTCATCTAATCTTTATGACATGACTGGCAAGTTCCACAAGATGTAAATTCAAACTGATTTAAATACGCATCTAAATGTAACTTCAGCCAGTCGGGTCGTATTGATATGACCTAGTCTACAATGCCTCAAGAAGGATTCGTTCATTTCTGAACTCTTCCTCTTGTGTGTATTCTGTATACTAGGAACTGTAGTTTGATTTAGAACGTCAATGCTTTTAGATAACGTGCCTGAACCGATCAACTTTTGATATAGGAAATGTTCAAAACATTATCCAACAATACAAAATTATATCCTTTTTTTAGTAATAAAGAGACAGATATGATTTTGTATATCAGGTTCGGTATCTAATAACATTCGTTCAGAATCAATATACTGGTAATACAAGGTGACAGTGACCAACAGACTTGGCTACAACACTTGCCCCGTTTTCTGTCTCATGAAACTTATCACCCGTACTCAGTTCTCAACCTTTCTGCAGCCCTATGTAACGGATTACATTTGCGGGATCCTGATCCGGTATCTAATACCTAGGACGTAGAGGACACTGAGAAACAGTTCTTTATAATGAACACACCCGAAGGAGATGCATCATATGCACTTTCTTCGTTTGGGCGGCATAGGAATTCTGATATTCCCCTATTTCCTGCTCGGTCTTATAACAATTATAAGTTGGAGCGGGACCAACGTTCCCCAGCTCAGTATAACAAGCGGGTTCGGTCAATACATCCATATTATTATCTTGATTAAGGCGTGATATGGTCGCTACCTGGAGAGAGAGAAAAGAAAACACTCTGCGTGCGCTCTTGCAAGATTAGATTGGTTATATATTTTATCTAATCAGGATGGCTCCCACTGTTTTTATCAAATCTTCCTTCAAACCTTAAAAGGAAAGACTAGCTGGGATTAATTACACTCTACAAGTTTGCCAATCTTTCAGCCAGGCCAGTGTCGGTACTTTGAGGGAGGTTCCCCGTGCTTTCGCACGGACCTAATTAGAATAAACCTCGTTTTCTCAAAGGCGTAACCCCGTTGACACCTTTCTAGACACCTACTTGATCGGCTAATTGTAAAGTGCAAAACTCTCCCAGGAGTAACAATTACTCGCAGTGGGTATCGGGATCCAACTATCATATAGAAGGTATGCAATCTCATTGCAAATTTCAACACTTGAAACTCCCGATAAAGGTTTTTACCCCTAGTACTTATGACCTTAACTATGGTCAACAAATCATAAGTACTAGTCAAGTTCTACCCGTCATTTCGTGATTAATTAGACCCACCCACATGACCCTTAACTAAGATCAACAAAGTCACGCAACTGTCCTAACTAATCGCATCATATGCGGTGTAGGAAGACATCACTTAGCTACCGTACACTGTGCCTTGACTATGGTCAACAAACACAGCACGAATACTAAGTACTCTACTTCCTAAAATGACGGAGGGTTGCGAATGGTTTTTATGAAAACCTTTAACGCTTTGAACTTGATCTCGTTGCGGAATCAAATGGTTTTTAAATGGAGTGTTTTTGAGGCTTTTCTAGTTTTGCTAAAAGGGTCACTCTCGGTGAAGGGATCGTCGGCCCTTTCCTCGTCGAATGAGGTGCGGGATATATCGTATATATCACTGTGCAAAGCAGAAACTATAGAAGCAATAAAAAGACAAACCGAGTGTGTAGCATCTGCCAGTTATTGCTAAAGGAGCCACTCCCGGTGAAGGGATCTCGGTCCTTTCCTCATCGAATAAGGTGCAGGATGTTCTACGAGGAACACCGCGATGCAAAGCAAGAACTGTAGCTACCTGTTTTATTTTGAAATTCGATTCCACAACATCTTTTAGGTTTATTTTCTTTCATTAATCTCATTAATGAATATCCCATCATTTAAGTCCACCTAAACATCATAGATAAATATAACGTACGCTTATGTCATCCGCATTCGCCTCGATGTCCCGTCTGCACCGTTAGGTTAGGTAACTAACGGGGTAGGGCTAGCGTGGGTGTAAAACATAAGCAACGTCTATATAATATATCATATATACTATATACTATATCTATCTGAACAAATCACATGATCACATCACAGATAACGCAGCAGAAAATATCATATGAAATATTGGATATACTAGGACGTTCGTGTTTTTAATACGAGCCAGTATAAAACACGGATTCCACGGTCATGATGAATAGCCAATCCCACACCCCTAAACCCCTACGAGAGCGGCAAGTAACCCTACCAATTCTAGGGTTAGGTGACCCGGACTCGACTCCTCGAGATGGTCTCCTACTGGACCCTATAACCCGGTTACTTATGCTCCCCTCCTTGGGTCTATTCTAATGCGGAAAAGTAAATAATATACAACTAGTGACATCTTCCGCAACCTGGAAGTGCCCCAATAAAAGAATATTACATACAAGTTTTTACATGAATGAAAATGAAAAACACTCATCTCACATAAAAAATACCCGGCTATTCAAACACGACAATCCAATATAACATATCCAGCAACACATAACATCACATGTCATCAACGTAAGTAAACATGCGTATCCTAATTGTCGTTGACATATAGCAACGAAACCGGCGATATCACATATTACACTTACGGTCACAGAAAAAAAAGTGTAAAACTACAACAGCTGGAATCCGCAAACTCTTTAGACATCTCATGCCTAACCAAATGAATTCCTTAGACATCGCATGCCTAATAATTATAAACCCCGCATTTTAGTCTCAATATCGAAAACACTTTTCAATATCAAGTCGGGCAATTCAACAGGATTCCTGACATTCTGATCGAATGCTCGTCGCAAACTTTAGTAGGCGGCCGCACCCCCGACGCCGTCGACGAAGTGCACCAAGGCGGAACACCGCTGCTGCGAGCACCAGAACAGATGCTTTCGGCGACAGGGTTCTCCTACAGTCACTCGGTCGGGGCTATGGGGTGAGGCTGTCTATTAAGTTTACCCGGCGAGTATCCGCGTACGCTACGTGATTGCGACGGACTTTTGATCACATCAAAATTCCGTGGCAACCGATCAAGTGAGACTAAACTGCTATGTTTATAACATTCATTCAGTTATCTCATAACTACTTGTGGATTCCAAATATTGTATCACATTCCGGATAAATAGAAAATGTTAAACTTTCCGATCGAACAATCGAACACCCAAGTTTTCCCGAAACAGCTCAACACATGAAATAAGTTTAAAAACATTCACTTCGTGCCTCAGTACCAACGGTCCAGCAGTAGAAGGGTCAAGCCAACGCCTCACATGTGGCACGCCGTACTGCCCCAAACCCTAAGGTTCAAAGGGCAATTCAAGACGGTCACATAATCGAGTTAAGGTTTGTTGTCTTCTAGAGGGACCATCACGTTACTTGCACTACTTAGAACGTCATTAAACTACGGAAAAATCCAACAATTGGAAATTTCCCGGCAGGGGAAAAATTGGGTATTTATATCCAGTCGAACTTTTTAACATATTCTAAATTATCCGGAAAAACATATAGACAAAGTTTGATAATCCGATCGAATCTACGAACTCCCAATACAACCAAGAAAACTCAACTCTTGAGTAAACATTAAAAATTCCCAGAAAACTCAGCAATGAAAGAAAGAAGTTATTGTAAAAAAAGTAATGCAAAAGGGGACCATACGGCCGCGGAACCGCCGCACAAGCCCTGCTCGTGCCGCGGTTCCACGGCGCTTTAGTCGATTCAGGGGATCGTTTTGCACAGTATTTCTTAGAAAACCTTTCTTATTTTTCTGCATATTTTTAATTCACAAAAATCCAAAAATCCAGAAAATGTCCAGAGAGTGGTTTGAGATTAGGGTTTCGGGTTCGATCGGGTTTCTAACATCGTCTACGCATCGCCTAAGGCTCTAGCTGGGTTTTGATACCACTGTAGGGTTCCTAGGCACACCCATAAGGTTCTACAAGTGATCAAACATGGCCAATACAAAAATTTTCTATGTGCCAAGTGACCCTAAGCAAGATCGTAACTAGAGGATAGGCGATAAAGATGCAAGTTAACAATTTTAACTAAAAGGGAAGTGACTACAACCTTTGTAGATCCGGTTCTCCACCTCTATAGCTCCGCGTTGACGTCCCTCCGCTGCGATCATCGGATCCCGGACTCCAGCGTCGGCTTCATCGGAGAAATGGGCGGGCTAGATCGTCGACTTCGATGCCGAAGATGATCTACGTCGAGGCAGATCAAGATCAAGCTCCAACTTCACCAAGTCATGAAACTTGTGAAGAAAACACCCTATACTACATGGCAAGTGGTAGAGGATGAAGAAATAGGAAGTGGGTTCACTTTAGAATTGGATTTCTCACTCTTTTTCATCACTTGCCATTTTTGTAGAAAGCTTTTCTTTCTTCATCTTGAAGAAGAAGAAGAAGAAGAATGAAAAAGAATAAATAAATTAAAACAAAATCAAGTGATGGTTATCATTTTGTAACCATGGGTGAGTGTAGAGAATAAACTAGGGTTAAGTTGAATGGTTAGGTTAAATGAAAGAAACAAAATGGTTACTTCTTCAAAGCTTCATGAAGCTTCAACAAAAGACAAAGCAAGCCACCATTTCATTTTCCTTTGCCAAAAAGAATAAAGAGAATAAATAAATAAGTAAATCAAAACCCTAACCATTAACATAACCATGGTTTAATCATACACACCCAAGTTTGCATGTATCATCAAACATGATACAAACTAGTGCACAAAACTATATCATATATACAATGTGCAAATCAAGTGAGAAAATCCATCTTAAGTGAAAAAATACTAGTTAATGTAAAGTAATATATCGAATATATAATTATACATTAAATCATTAAATCAACACTTGATTTAACGATCCGGTCATATTGCATATAACCGACTAATATCCGATGTATCGACTTATCGAATCAATCCTCGATTAGATAACTAGGTTATATCGCATACAACCAATCGATACATTCATCGCGAGAATAGAATACGGTATCACATACACGCATTATTCTTGGTCCCGCACATATCTCATATGCGCTCCTATTTCGTTTCGCTTGAGCCAGGAAACGTCTGTGTAGGACTCTAAAGACTCGTCAATACGCCGGCAGCAAGTGATGATCATATCAAACACCCACAAGCCGCAAGCGGACTGCTAAACGTAACGGCCACCCGGGTATTGAGCGATCAGAAGATCGAAAAGCAAGCCCGCTCACACTCCTGTGAATCCAACCAGTAACACTTACCGTACAGTCCGGTCTGTTCGTCTGATATGTCGCATATCTCGCCTAGGGGTGGTAAACATCAGACCCCAGTAGCTCGATAAGTCATGCCGATGTAAGGTTCATAACAAGCACCAAACTACTGATAACACTTACCAGTAAATCAGTGCAACCCTGGCCAGGGATTCCAAGTTATGGCCAGTCGAGCATAGCGCAACATCAACCCCCAATACCGGGAGAGACGAATCCCCTCCTATCGCTCATTGCCTCCATGTGAATCGGGACTGTACCCAAAAACCACATGTTTGCACGACTCAGTAGAGCCGTGGTAGGGTGGAAATCAAAGCACCGTGGGAGACAACAAGACTCTATGACGATCTCGGGTCAACAGACTGAGTTGTACCAGTGTCACCAGAGAACTGCCATCTGACGTGAGGTATAATACCATCTGGGAGTTCTCGGGGAGTCCGTTCAGTGTACCCAGTCATCACTGTGTTGGAGATAGTGCCCTCAGAGTCAATTATTAGGTCACAGGTACGTGATTGTAATGATTGAGGGAGGACCTATCCCGGTAGGACAGTCTTACTCGAGATGATAGTATGCTATCTGGTTTACCTTTATCATCGTGTACTGTTTTAGGTGACCTGACACGTCGCTATTACACGTTGATAGAGCCCCTAGGATTCTTGCTTGACCACCAGCAGTATGAGGGCGATCATATAAGTGGGAGCTGGCGGTCTATAAGCTTATCCTTAAAAGGTCCCTAGTCATGGGAGTTTCGAGACTGGGCATCGATACTCCATTAGTAGACTAGTGTATACAGTCGAGACCCCGACGAGGGGCGGTGGCCGGTCTCACAAGCCACTGGTGTCAGTTGGATCACCTAAGATGTATACAGGTGCTCGTTGGGTTATGAGTACACCGGACAGGACTCGCCGGGAACATGCTAGTTGGTCATATACCAGACGTCAGATGGCAGTTCCCTGGTGACATGTGTGCAGGTTAGTTCATCGACCTGGGGATCGTCATTTGTCTCGTGTGAGTTCCCACTGTACTTTGATTACTACCCTACCACGGCTCAAAGGAGTCGTGCAAACAGGTTTTAGTTGGGTACAGTCCCGAGCCACATGGAGGCAGTGAGCGTATCTTCAGGGGTTCGTCTCTCCCGGTATTGGGGGTGAGGTCGTGCTGTGTCTAGGAGAGCCATTACACAAAGTCCTTGGCCAAGGCAAGGAGATTTACTGGTAGGTATTCCAGTAGTATCTCAGGGTGTTCTGGGCTACACTCCGACACGACTTGTACCGCTTTTGGGGGTCTGACTTTTACCAACCCCCTAGGCCCGCCATGCGATACTCATAGACGAACGGACCGGACTGCACGGATATTGTCACTGACAGGCTCAGTAGGGTGTCAGGATGAGTTCGCTCATCGACGTCCCTTTTGGTCAATAGCTGGTGGCCCGTCACGTATTGGCTTATACCTCTGACGTGCTAGTGGTTAAATCCACAGCCATAGTATTGACGAGTCTTTAGAGTCCACCACACTTACAGTTACTCAAGTTTCGGGCGAAACGCTGTAGAGGCCGTATGGAGATATGGCAAGGTCGGATCAGATACGTGCGGTATTGCACGGATCAGGATCGGACGGTTTGTACTAGTGGCCGTATGGTTATATGGCAGGGTTCGATCAGATACGTGCGGTATTGCACGGATCAGGATCGAACGGATTTTACTAGCCGGCTTTGGTTTAAGCCGGATCCTAGTATAGTACAGTGTAGATTTTGTCTCATTGCATTTGTATCCGGACGGAATACAAATGCGGGTGTGTATGCACAGTGTGGGGTTTTTCCTGTAATTTATTACGGGACCAGTTTTCTGGAGTTGCCAGTTTGCTTTCCGTTCCGGCCGGTTTTTTCTTTGTTCTTTCCCGGCCGGACTTTTCTGATGGAGGGACTAATTTGCAATTGTGCAAATTGGTATTTGTGGAGGACTTATTTGCATAAGGGTTGACATGATAAGCATCTTTGCTTTTCATGATTTGATGAGATTAGAAAGGATTTGAGGTTGATAAGAAAGATTGTTATGATGATGTTTAGGATATAGTCACCTTTCTACTTTTCCTACACTCACCTTCCTTCTATGGTTATGCTTCATATTCATTCCTCCACCTTATTCTTATGACTTGATGAAAAATGGTAGAAAGAAAGAGAGTAGAAAGAAAGAGAGAAGAAGAAAAGAGAAGAAAATGAGAGCTTCATTTTTGAGAGAGTAGCATTCTTGATCTCATTTTTGATGCTAGAAAAATGCAAGCACCATTTTTCTTACCTTGTTTCCTCCATCATCCACAAATGGCAACCAACCCCAAAGTGAGACATACACTCTACACTATCTTCCTACAGCATATCTTGAGCATGTCGAGTTGCCGGCTTCATGCGCGAGTTGCCTCGGTATTGAGGTGGGAGCCCGTAAAAGTACCCGGCTTCGTGGTGCCCTTTCCGACGAGGAGGAGATGGACGGAGATCCCGCGAGGAGATCGGAGTGGAGATGAAGACCGGAGGACTTGGATCGTCGGTATATCTCTAACCCATCCTCTTTGTAGCTTAGACTTGTTAATGGTTAACGATCCGGGGTTTAGTGCGCGGTGGTGCAGTTTTGCCAAGTCCGCAAAAATTTTAGTTTACCACCGTTTCCGCGTTTGGCCGTCGGATTGACGGCCGGGGCGCCGCCGTGCACTTACAGTGGTATCAGAGACTCGCCATTAACTTAGTCTAACTTTGTGTAATGTGTTTGCATTTCCGATCGATCAAAAAGTTCCAAAACTGCATTTAAGTTCGCATCAGTTTCTGTTGAAAATTTTTGGTCTCGAAAAATTTTTCAGGTTATAAAATATTGATGTACTGGAAAATATAAGAGTTCTGTAAAAATTTGACGAAGTAACTCCACAGTTGGAGCGCGGAACCGCCGCGAAAACCCCCTTTGTGCGGCCCTTCCGCCGCGCACTATTCACATCACTTCACCATTTTTTTACAGAGGCCTTCTGGGCTTAAAATATGGGCTTTGGAATATTAAAGTTGGGCCAATTGTTTCTGTGAGTGCTACAGTTTTCTTTGGGGCCCACTTGTTAATTGTTTGATCAATCGGAAATTTTTTAAACACATTTTTCACAGTATTTACATTATATCTGCGACCGTGAATGTCACTCGATCGGTAAATCCGGTCTAACTGCTATAGCCCGGTTAGACGGATTTGCGAACGTGACTTTCACGTTGATGTTCTATGTATTTGCTGTGATGTTGCGGATCGGTCGTGGGGGATAGCCTGGATGCAATGCTAGTACAGTTTTGTTGTATTATGTACATTTGATATTGCGGGGCGAGCGTCCGACATGTGGACTGCCGTCACTGCCCGTTTGTATTATTCTTTTGGGGCACGACCTGGTTGCGGTCGATGTACCCGTTGTATGTATATTTTACTTTCTGTACTAGGATTGCCCCGCGGAGGGGTGCACGGATAGCCGGGTTCTGGAGGGCAACAAGCCCGCATCTCATGGCATTGAGACGGAGGGGGCTTCACTCTAGGATTGGCGGGCTATTCGCCGCACTCGTAGGGGGTACAGGTTGACCCAGGAGGGGTGCCCAAGTTACCGGATTCCGTGAAGTGCTGGGTGGTCCATTCACGGCGCTGAAGGGGGCTGCCTCGCTTCAGGTTTTGGCGGGTGACTTGCCGCGCCCGTAGGGGTCTAGGTTTTCATTGCACAGGCTATCCACACGACCAGGGGAACGTCGGGTTTCAGCGGCTCTGTGAAACCCGGGGATCCCAGATATCTGTTTCTGTGATGCTGTTCATTCTCTGTGATGTTGCATTTCTTTCACGCCTTGAGCGAAATATAATATATTGGTATATATATTAGTAGATGTTGTATATGTTTTGCATCCGCGCTAGTCCAGTCCCCGCTCTGTCGTTAGTAAGCTAACCTAACGGGTAATGACGGGACCCAGTGGCGAATGCGGATGGCATATACGTACATCAATATATTTTCGTTCTTTGTGGTGTGATCAATTGATGGGACTGCATTGATTCGGATCAATGCAAAGTTAAAAACAAACCTAATCTGATGTTGTTGGAACACTTTTCAAAAAGCTGTTATTGCAAGGACGTTCACTTTTGTTTTGCATCGCGGTATTCATTTGGAATATCCTGCTCCTCAGTCGACGAGGCAAGGGCCGAGATCCCTTCACCGGGAGTGACCCCTTGGACAAAAAGTTTGCGTCAGGGCATTAACTTCACTATAGCCGATTACTTTTGCTTTGCACCGTGGTATTCATTTGGAATATCCTGCACCCCATTCTACGGGGAAAGAGCCGAGATCCCTTCACCGGGAGTGACCTCTTTAGCGGAAGTTGTCGTCACTATATTTTCAAAAAGCTATCCGTTCCTTCGACGATATCAAGTTCTTTACGTTAAAGGTTTTCGCCAGAAACCATTCGTAGCCCTCCGTCATTTCAGTTAAATATTCGGTAGTATTCAAGCTATGTATTTTGACCTCACGCCAAGGCATAGTGTTTGGTAGCTGCCGGGTATTTATCTGTTGCATAGATAGATGCGTTGGTTTGGGACAGTCGTACTACTATTTTGGCCTACGTCAAGGGTATGTACGGGTGGATTCAAATTAACCTGGATAATGACGGGTAGAACTTGACATGCGACTTATGATATTTTGACCTCACGCCAAGGTCATAAGAGCATGGGGCAGAAATCACATCGGGAGTTTCAAAAGTACTGAAACTTGCCAGATATGCGCATACCTTCTGGAGTGTGATACCGTGAGCGGATTCCGTCACGTTATCATGCGGTGATAGTTGGATCCCGATTCCCACTGATGAGTTAATATACTCCTCGGGTGACCCCGACTAATTCTTCTTTCAGGTTTGGAGGAGAATTTGAGGTACAGTGGGAGGATTCCAGATTAGATAAATTGGTAACCATTCTGATCTAGGTTAGAGTGCACGCTGAGTGTTTCTTTTCTCTCTCTCTCTGGCAGCGACCATTGACCCGACCCTAAGACTTTGACTCAGTGACCAATTTGACCGAACCTTCTTAAACACAAGCTTTTGGATTGTCAGAGTTGCAGACCTCATTGCCACTCATACTTTTACCCTTTTCTCCAGGACACCCCGTATTACTACGAACGTCCACTTCCATTGGACAAAACCATCGTATGGTTAGATACGAACTCGAAAGAATTTATTCGAGGATGGTTTCCGGTTCTGGAGAAAACGGATAGGATTATTCAGTTGTCTTTTCCTTTTACCCTCTCTCAGGTTGCGAGTACTCCTTGGTTTAGGGGTAGTACACCTATTACGCAAATTGGATGGTCTTCTTTCAAACCTTAGGCTGGTGCCGACCGGTAGGGAATGAAGAAAACCAATTAGCATAACGATGGTGTGCAGAAGGTATTAAGTTCAGACAAAACAAGGGATCAGTAAGAGGGCAAAGTAAATTGCAACAGATATTCACGACCAAAACAAATATTTCGTTACCACTCCCACATCACCTTTGTATTTCTCCAGGACACTCCGTATCACTACGAAGATCCACAGTTTATTTGGATACTCCATCGTATGGTTATATACGAACTCGAATGGAACTTGTTCCAGTTCGGGGATGGATTCTAGTTCAGGAGAAATAAGAATAAGGTTTATTCGGTTGTCTTTTATCTTCACCCTCTCTCATTGCGAGTGTTCCTAGGATTGGGACATTACACCCATTATGCTTATTGGATAGTCTTCTTCCAAACCATAGGCTGGTGCCGAACGGTAGGGAATGAAGAAAACCATTTGGCCTAAAGGGGTGTACAGAAGGTAAAGACTAAAGACATATGAAGGGATTTGGAGAGGTGGCAAAGAATTATACGGTTACAATCGTGAATCTGGAAGAGGCATTACTAGGAATACCAGGATACCCCATCGAAACATTTCAATGTTTCAGTTTCACTGTGTACTGTTAATGGAAAACTGATTTCCCGATTAGACACTTACTCCAGGGTATGTATTTACCAGGTATAATTCTCACATCTGTATAGTTTTACAGATGATGAGTGGGAGTAAGTTAGTGGGAATTGGGTGATCATCCTTATTATATCGGGATTCGTTGTAATCGGTGATATTTGAGGAGATCGCCTGGGTTGTTTGCCGGTCGGCAAATATTTGGTTTTGAATATCCGCTGTTGTGCACCAATTTCAAATTGATATATCTGTACGTCTATTTTCATAGAGTGAGATATACCTTTTGATATTATGTCGATGACATTTACCTATATCAGTGGATGGTTAGGTAAGGAGCATTAAACAGCGGTGTAATTCTTCTTAACCATAAGTACAGTTTTCAATCTACGACACACAGTGAATGAGTTGTTAGACTCAGCGGACTTATACAGAGTATTGTATATTGTCCAGTGTCCATTAGGACAGAGAGCTTGGTCCTCGTACTATATTCTGTTTACTTTTAACTTCTCTAGCCCTTAGACATGTGTTTCGTGGAAACACAGGGTCTAAGTTTTGAGGAGTTATAGGTATTTGAATAGAGTAGAGAACCAGGTATAGCAAGTATCGGGATTCTTCAAAGTGATCGAAGATGTAGATACTTGTGTATGGTATTCAGTTGATAGTAATAATTAAGAGAAATCGCTTCTCTTTCAGGTTACTCATAATTGGAAGCATTCCTAAGTTGAGTAACGCTGATCGGCCTCTTTCCATTTAGTTGACATGCGCTGGGGACAGCTGCATGATTTGAATCTGGTTCAATTAAATCAGTGCCTCTGTTTCTATATTGGATATAGAACAGTTCATATCTTAACGATGTTAAGGTACGGGGAGTTGTCCGGTTTATGATTAAAACCAGACACTGGATAACTCAAGGCACGTTTCTGTAATGGCTGTTTGTGGGTTGACCCAGGCTATGACGCGGGTTGACTTTCTACCATCTGGATGAACAATAGCGATATTGTTCTAGACTCGCCACAGTTTTAATAAAAATGGATTTTTTCAGAAAACAGTAGTGGGAGTATGGTAGAACTGGAAGTGATTCCAGAACCACAAACGATTACTGAAGATTTGATGAGGAACCTAAAGATTCAATCTGGATTGACATTCCATTGGCCACTCCGCAGATAAAGTGGGTAACTTCAGGCACCCGAGAGGTACTCAGGTAGCCTCAAGGACGGTGACAGGGAAGTTCTTGTTTACCCACAATTACCATTGCTGTTGTTCCAGGCTGCGAGACCCGGCGGGAGGATGAGTATAGCGTCGTTCTAAACTAGTTTTAGAAGTGCACGTCTATATGACTCTGCCAGAGGGTTGTCGTAGTCAGTGGGAGCAGCGGAAGCATTGGTGGACAGGTAGCTTATGTCTATTTATAGACTAGAGCAGATGTAGTGGAGAAAGATCATCTATTTCTGACGTGACAGTCATGGGTTTGACTTCATCAGAATAGGGGATGGATCTGTTGAGAAGGTAGTAGGGTGTGATATCCTGGTATTTGGATGACATACACAGAATAGGAAAAGAAACTTCTATACTACAATCGGTCATACTTTGGTCGTCACACAGTGGTTTCTCCACATGGGACTTGGATTTTACATCAGACATACTGGTTACTAGATCTATGGTTTTAGATCTAGATTTGGGTGGTTTCCCAATCAGGGTACTTGACAGCATTCTAAGAGTATTTGGGATGGACGACTCCTGGCATGGTAGTGTACCTGCAGGTAATGGAGTCACCCTCTCCAAAGGTGTCTTACAGACTAAAGGGGAGAGGGACGTGCATGATTGGCAGATCACTTGCTCAGGCAATTGAGTCAATCATGAGATGTCAAGTACCACACCAGATGTTGTTCTTGCACTAGATGCAATAAGTTGACATTAATCCAATCCTGGAGAAACAGTCGGAAGCAGTTTTAGAACATAAGTGGATGTTCTAGGGATATGATAACGACAGCCTCATTCAGGAGACAGTTATCATTCCAGGCTTCCAAGGTGACATGGACGACAAGGAGGTTGTCAGAGTTATAGTTTTCCTTCTGATGAGGGGCAGTATTTTGGACAGGTGGTCCAAGGCGATACTGAGGGTGGCATGGCGCAGGATACTGATTAAGTTCAGTTGACGATACAGTCTAAGAAGTTTGGATTTGGAGTTCATTTATGAGCTATGTCCCATCAGACATCCAGACACATTCTAAGACAGGTATTGCTCATTTCGGGAGATGGGTTTCTCCGCGAACATGAGATATAGAGAGACATGGAAAGAAACAACAAAGCGGATCCACTCACTGAGGCTATTCCTCGAACGCAATAGTTTCGCAAACGAGCTTTGTGAGACTGACTAGTAGAGGAGTTGGGTGTTCGGTATCACACGGGCTGTGAGTATGCGACATCGCAATAATTAGCCTTGAGTGCAAGTGGGAGATTGTTGGAGATAGTGCCCTCAGAGTCAATTATTAGGTCACAGGTACGTGATTGTAATGATTGAGGGAGGACCTATCCCGGTAGGACAGTCTTACTCGAGATGATAGTATGCTATCTGGTTTACCTTTATCATCGTGTACTGTTTTAGGTGACCTGACACGTCGCTATTACACGTTGATAGAGCCCCTAGGATTCTTGCTTGACCACCAGCAGTATGAGGGCGATCATATAAGTGGGAGCTGGCGGTCTATAAGCTTATCCTTAAAAGGTCCCTAGTCGTGGGAGTTTCGAGACTGGGCATCGATACTCCATTAGTAGACTAGTGTATACAGTCGAGACCCCGACGAGGGGCGGTGGCCGGTCTCACAAGCCACTGGTGTCAGTTGGATCACCTAAGATGTATACAGGTGCTCGTTGGGTTATGAGTACACCGGACAGGACTCGCCGGGAACATGCTAGTTGGTCATATACCAGACGTCAGATGGCAGTTCCCTGGTGACATGTGTGCAGGTTAGTTCATCGACCTGGGGATCGTCATTTGTCTCGTGTGAGTTCCCACTGTACTTTGATTACTACCCTACCACGGCTCAAAGGAGTCGTGCAAACAGGTTTTAGTTGGGTACAGTCCCGAGCCACATGGAGGCAGTGAGCGTATCTTCAGGGGTTCGTCTCTCCCGGTATTGGGGGTGAGGTCGTGCTGTGTCTAGGAGAGCCATTACACAAAGTCCTTGGCCAAGGCAAGGAGATTTACTGGTAGGTATTCCAGTAGTATCTCAGGGTGTTCTGGGCTACACTCCGACACGACTTGTACCGCTTTTGGGGGTCTGACTTTTACCAACCCCCTAGGCCCGCCATGCGATACTCATAGACGAACGGACCGGACTGCACGGATATTGTCACTGACAGGCTCAGTAGGGTGTCAGGATGAGTTCGCTCATCGACGTCCCTTTTGGTCAATAGCTGGTGGCCCGTCACGTATTGGCTTATACCTCTGACGTGCTAGTGGTTAAATCCACAGCCATAGTATTGACGAGTCTTTAGAGTCCACCACACTTACAGTTACTCAAGTTTCGGGCGAAACGCTGTAGAGGCCGTATGGAGATATGGCAAGGTCGGATCAGATACGTGCGGTATTGCACGGATCAGGATCGGACGGTTTGTACTAGTGGCCGTATGGTTATATGGCAGGGTTCGATCAGATACGTGCGGTATTGCACGGATCAGGATCGAACGGATTTTACTAGCCGGCTTTGGTTTAAGCCGGATCCTAGTATAGTACAGTGTAGATTTTGTCTCATTGCATTTGTATCCGGACGGAATACAAATGCGGGTGTGTATGCATAGTGTGGGGTTTTTCCTGTAATTTATTACGGGACCAGTTTTCTGGAGTTGCCAGTTTGCTTTCCGTTCCGGCCGGTTTTTTCTTTGTTCTTTCCCGGCCGGACTTTTCTGATGGAGGGACTAATTTGCAATTGTGCAAATTGGTATTTGTGGAGGACTTATTTGCATAAGGGTTGACATGATAAGCATCTTTGCTTTTCATGATTTGATGAGATTAGAAAGGATTTGAGGTTGATAAGAAAGATTGTTATGATGTTTAGGATATAGTCACCTTTCTACTTTTCCTACACTCACCTTCCTTCTATGGTTATGCTTCATATTCATTCCTCCACCTTATTCTTATGACTTGATGAAAAATGGTAGAAAGAAAGAGAGTAGAAAGAAAGAGAGAAGAAGAAAAGAGAAGAAAATGAGAGCTTCATTTTTGAGAGAGTAGCATTCTTGATCTCATTTTTGATGCTAGAAAAATGCAAGCACCATTTTTCTTACCTTGTTTCCTCCATCATCCACAAATGGCAACCAACCCCAAAGTGAGACATACACTCTACACTATCTTCCTACAGCATATCTTGAGCATGTCGAGTTGCCGGCTTCATGCGCGAGTTGCCTCGGTATTGAGGTGGGAGCCCGTAAAAGTACCCGGCTTCGTGGTGCCCTTTCCGACGAGGAGGAGATGGACGGAGATCCCGCGAGGAGATCGGAGTGGAGATGAAGACCGGAGGACTTGGATCGTCGGTATATCTCTAACCCATCCTCTTTGTAGCTTAGACTTGTTAATGGTTAACGATCCGGGGTTTAGTGCGCGGTGGTGCAGTTTTGCCAAGTCCGCAAAAATTTTAGTTTACCACCGTTTCCGCGTTTGGCCGTCGGATTGACGGCCGGGGCGCCGCCGTGCACTTACACACTGAGCACCCGCATACCATCTCTGATTTCAAACATTAATGGATATGGGATCATTCATCGCCCATCAAATGGGTCGAGAAGATATACGCTAGTCTACACTGGAATATCGATGCCCCGTCTCGATATTCCCACGACTAGGAACATTGAAGGATGTACTCATGGACTACCCAGGCCCCACTAGTATGATCTGCATCATAGTCCTGGAAGTCGAGTACACATCCTAAGGGCTTTATCAACATGTAACAGAGAGACAGAAAGTATACATGTTAAGATAAAGAGCAAGCAGATAGCATACTATCATGTCGAGCAAGAAAGTCCTACCTATATAAGTCCCAGCATCCACTACAATATACATCCAATGTATACTAATGGCCTCTAGGGCATACATATAACTAACATCAACAAACCATAAATCGCAAGTCAAGTTCAACCCGTACATTTCCCGATTGAATTAAACCCACCCGTACGACCCTTGACTGAATCAACAAGGCCGTGTGAATACCCTAATCCAATCACATCTCATGTTTTAGCAGATAAACACTACTTAGCTACCGTACACTACGCCTTGACTAAGTCAACAAACATAGCACGAATACTAAATAATATCTATCTGAAATGACGGAGGGCTATGCAGGTTTTTCAGAAAACCATGAGCGTAATGAACTTGATATCGTCGTAGAATCATGTGAAATTTTGAAATGGAGTGTTTTTTTGGCTTTCATTAGTTTTGCTAAAGAGGTCACTCCCGGTGAAGGGATCTCGGCTCTTTCCTCATCGAATAAGGTGCAGGACATATCATATATATCACTGTACAAAGCAAAACTCTAAAAGCAATCAAAAGACAAACCGAGTTTTATAGCATCTGCCAGTTTCGCTAAAGAGGTCACTCCCGGTGAAGGGATCTCGGCTCTTTCCTCGTCGAATAAGGTGCAGGGTATATCATATATACCTCTATGCAAAGCAAAACTGTAGCTACCCTTTTTATAAAGTTTTGATTCTACAACATCTTTTAGGTTTCTTTTCTTTTTATTAATCTCATTAATAAAATCCGATCAGCTTATGCTTCCTAAGCATCACAGAAGAAACGAAAGAAGTAATATTTATATATCAGCATATATATATAAATAGTATAAGCAATCGTCTCAGGCAGTAATATGATCTCATCACAGAACATTGCAGCAGAAGAACATATATGAAATATTGGATATACTAGGATGTCCGTATTTTCAATACGAGCCGGTATAAAACACGGATTCCACGGTCACGATGAATAGCCAAACCCACATCCCAAGACCCCTACGAGAGCGGCAAGTAACTCTTCCAATTCTAGGGTTAGGAGACCCGGTCTCGACTCCTCAAGATGGCCTCCCACTGGACCCTAGAACCCGGTTACTTGTGCTCCCCTCCTTGGGTCTACCTAATGCGGAAAAGTAAATAATATACAATGGTGACATCAACCTCATCCCGGAAGTGCCCCAATAAAAGAATATTACATACAATTGAATTTTACATGAATGAAAATAAAAAACCTCATCTCACATAAAACCCCCGGCTATTCAGAACACGACGATCCAATATAACATATCACAGCAACACATAATATCACATATCATCAACGTAAGTAAGTATGCATACACCGATCGTCGTTGTCGTATAGCAACGAAAACTGGCAATACAACTACATACTACACTTACGGTCACAGAAAAGAAATTGTAAAACTACAATATTTGGAATCCACAATCACTTTAGACATCGTAAATCCGAAATATCACATACTTCGCATTTTATGCCTAACTCATGAATTCCACATATTGTATCACATTCCAGATAAATAGACAGTAATAAACTTTTTGAGCGAATAATCAAATACCCAAGATTTCCTAAATAGCTCAACACTTGAGCGGAGTTCAAAAGTTCCAGAATACGTCACAGTAGCAACGGTCCAGCCGTAGAAGGGTCAAGTCAATGCCTCATATGTGGCACGCCGTACTGCCCCAAACCCGAAGGTTCAAAAGGCAGTTCAAGACGGTCACATAATCCAGTTAAGGTTTGTTGTCTTCTATAGGGTCTATCGCGTCACAAGCACATTTTTCCGAAAAATTTAAACCCGAGAAAAATTCAACACTTGAATGTTTTTCGTGCCGGGAAAAATTGAGTTAATGATATCCGTTCGAACATTTTAACAGTTTCTAAATATCCGGAAATAATAACGAATTTAAATATTCCGATCGAATCTACGATTACAAAATAAACCCCAGAATGTTCAACACTTGAGTCAATTTAAAAATACCCATAAATTATAAACAACAGAATTAGAAATTGCTGTGCAAACAGAGAGCATAAATACTACAGTACGGCCGCGGATCCATGGCTCAAGCAAGGATTGGCCGCGGTTCCGCGGTGGTCCGTACACATTAGACTGTCGTTTTGCACCATAATTCTTATAATTTCCTGCTGCTATTTTTAGGTATTTTTAATTCAGAAAAATCACAGTTTTTGAAAAATATCCAGAGAGGGGTTTTATTTTGTCGGTTCGGTTTCGATCGGCGTTTTAACTTCGTAAACACGTCGCCTAATGCTCTAGCTAGGCTCTGATACCACTGTAGGGTTCCTAGGCACTCATGCGAGGGTTCATAAGGCATCAAACATGCCCGAATAAAATTTTAGACGTGCCGAACAACCCAAAGCCGGGATTTTTGCCAGATTATTAGGTTTTAACACGCAAGTAAATATCTTTACTACTAAGTGTGAGGGATTACAACCTTTGTAGTCCGCTCCTTCGCTTCACAAGCTCCGAGTAGAAGTCCCTTCACCGGGATCCACGATCTCCCGGACTCAAGAGAGGCTCCACGACTTGAACGATCCATGATAGCTTGTCGTATTCCTTTTCTCCGATGATCTACGTCGAAATTGCAATAGCTCAAGCTCTCTCACTCTAATGAGGTGAACACCCTAATCTAATGGGCTAGATTAGATGAGGATGATGGAGTAGTATTTATGCTTTCTTTTTATATCATTTTCTCACAAGAAATCATCACAAAAGAAATCACAAGTGAGCTCTCTCAAAAACTCAAGAGAGAAGAAGATGAAGAATAATAAGATAATTCCTTTTGTGATGAATAGTAGATAAGAATATATGATTGATATGGAACCATGGTCAAGGATGATAGGCTTAACCTTTGTAGAGAATAAACTAGAGCTAGGGTTTGGTTAGGTTAAGGATAAGTATCAACCATAATATCTTAACCAAGACAAAAGGAAATCCTTCTAGAATAATCAAGAAGGAGCTAACCCTAATCAAACCCTAATCTCTTTTTATCATCCCTAAACATGTTTCATAATAATTCATATCATGTCACAATAATATATATCACATATATATTATATATTTGCAACAAAAGAAAATAATACATTTAACATATATCGCATATATATCAATGTATTAATCCTGTGAGAAAATGAAATAATAAAGCGACCCAATATTAGATAATGTAATACAATATATCATATATATCATTATACATTAAATCATCGAATCAACACTTGATCCGACGATCCGGCTATATCGAATATAACCAACTAATATATCATGTACCGATTCATCGAATCAACACTTGATCCGATGTCCCGGTTCATTTCTAAATATCGCGAGAATATAATACGGTATCTCATATCGCATTATCCTCGGTCCTGCACATATCACATATGTGCCTCAACTCCGTTTTGCCTGAGCCAAGAAACCTCTGTGTAGGACTCTAAAGAATCGTCAATACGCCAGTAGCAGGTGATGATCATATCAAACACCCACAAGCTGCAAGCGGTCAGCTAAACGTAACAGCTACCCAGGTATTGAGCGATCAGAAGATCAACAAGCTAGCCTGTCCGTTCTCCTGTGAATCCAATCAGAAACACTCCCGTATAGTCCGGTCTGTTCGTCTGATATGTCGCATATCAAGTCTAGGGGTTGTATACGTCAGACCCCAGTAACCAATAAGTCGTGTCGATGTGAGGCTCATAACAGGTCGAGAAACTACTGGTAACACTTACCAGTATATCTCTATATCAGCCCTGGCCAGGGACTTCCAGTTATAGCCAATCGAACACAGCACAACATCAACTCCCTATACCGGGAGAGACGAATCCCCTCCTATCGCTCATTGCCTCCATGTGATTCGGGACTGTACCCAAAAGCCACCGTTTTGCATGCCCTCTTGGACATGGTAAGGTGGAAATCAAAGCACAGTGGGAATCACACAAGACTCTATGACGATCTCGGGTCTACAGACTACCCTGTACCAGTGTTACCGGAGAACTGCCATCTGACGTGTGGTATATCACCATCTGGGAGTTCTCGGCGAGTCCGTACAGTGTACCCAGTCTCCACTGAGAACCCGTACACCATCTCTGATGTCAAACACCGATGGATATGGGATCATCCATCGCCCATCACATGGGTCAAGATGCGTATACGCTAGTCTACTCTGGTGTATCGATGCCCTGTCTCGATATACCCTCGACTAGGAACAGTTATAGGATGTACTCATCGACTACTGTGGCCCCTCTAGTATAATCTCATCATAATCCCAGTAGTCGAGTACAGAACCTAAGGGCTTTATCAACATGTGAGAGAAAGACAGTAAACCAATACAAGTCAACATGTTAAGATAAAGTGAAACCAAATAGCATACTATCATGACGAGCAAGAAAGTCCTCTCTGTATATATCCAAGCATCCATCATAATATACTTCATATGTACAACAATGGCCTCTAGGACATATACATAACTAACATGTGACACCCATGCAAGAGCTTCCATAAGTGTCCCATACCACTTATAGTTATACTTACACGCGTCACACAGACGTCGACAATGCAATAGAATAATAGGGTTCACTGATTGTGTACAAGTACGTGTCACTTTCACTTATCCATTTATGCACGAACACTAAGTACTTGCCACAATCACCACTAATACCTAACACTGGGTAATGCACATGATCACTAGGCTACCAATGCAATAACATATACATATGATATGATAAGAAAACAGTAAGGCAGGATTAAGATATCATATGTCGGTATCCTACCACTTGCATAATTTATTATAAATAATATATGCCAAAATTTAGCGAAGCAATGAGCAGGGGATAAGTAGTATATTTGATTATCTACACAGAAAATTTGGTTTCATGTCAATCGGGTTTCAGGATCACTAGATATGGACATTTCATTTTAAGCGTTCACTGCTGGAAATCCGGTTTCAGAGTCGGAAGTACGTTTCGTAACGCATTTTAATCCCAGTTGGGACCAGAATTTAGCGACACTATAGTTGAATGAAATCTAGGGTTTTCAATAAGGTTTTCAACGCAACAGGCGGATTCTCAATCGCATCTGTACGTCAGGATTTATACACTGTTCAATACTAGTATGTCAATTCTGATTCTGTTGGGACTGTTATACGTCCCGATCTTTTAAATTACAGATTAAATAGCAAACGACGATGAAACAGAATGAAACCACCTGTGTTATCTAGCTAAAAGTTTCACCTTTAATAAAATGCATAGTTCCGCAATATACGAGTTCAGTAAACAAGGTGGTACACATTACGGGACAGCACACAGTAACCAGAGTCGCTGTGGACTGCAGTCCAGATCCGCACTCCGATTCAATTATCGTCACAATTTCAGTATAGAAACCATTAGAAACTTGCATAAGGTTATATTTCGTCGAGTCGGCTTCGATTTAAGACCTTGAACGCATCATTTCAGTATGAACACAATTTATGGTGATTTTAACGGTTTTCAGATACGGGAAAGTTCCAGTTTTACAGGTATATTTGGGGGTAATCGTTTTAGTCATTAACAGTCGTATTTTCCAGTGAAGTTTGTACACAGTATTCATCACTACATGGGCCAGCATAGACAATCAAATTCCGTCAAATTAGATGAATAATTTTATTGGGATCATGCATCGAACATGTATAGCACATAATCTATTGGAAATTGTAAACTTGTAATCTATACGATTTATGTTTGTAACGCGAATAGATTAGCATGTAGCAAGTAAAAATACTTGCCTGGAAACATTTTAGGCGATGTACGACAGCGGCAACGTCACGAATGCGCGACGAATGGCGCGACTAGGGTTCACGGTCTCGGCTCGAGCTTGGCTCTTGGACTCGATGTCTCGGTGGGTGCGACGGACACTGTGGCTCCGGCAGGGAGGAGAGGCACTGAGAGGGAGAGAGAGAGAGAGAGAGATTTAGAGAGACAGGGAATTAGAGAGAGATAGAGTGAGATAGAGAGAGATTCACAGAGAGAGGGAGTGAGAAAGAGAGAGACAGAGAGATTGAGAGAGAGGGAAACGGAGAGAGGGAAACAGAGAGAGAGAGAGAGTAACAGAGAAGGGGGGAAACAGAGAGCGAGAAGTGCAGAGAGAGAGGGAAGCAGAGAGAGAGAGAGAGAAGTGCAGAGAGAGAGAGAGAATAACAGAGAGAGAGAGAGGGAAACAGAGAGAGAGAAGTGTAGAGAGAGAGGGAAACAGAGAGAAAGACAGGGAGAGAGAGAGAATTAGAGAGAAACAGAGAGACGTAGGGAGGGAGAGATAAGGTGATGAGGGAGGAGGTCGGGTGAGGGAGCTGAAGTGGGGTAGAAGGTGAGGAAGTGCTCGGTCGATGGAGGCTGTTGGCGATGTGGAGGAGGTCGTGTTGGTGCTCAGGCGGTGTCCAGCGGCGAGGGGATGCCGGCGTTGATAGATGCAGTGGGTTGGGTGTGCAGGGGGTGCTCGGCAGGGGTACTTGGTTGATGGAGTGGAGTGGTGAGGGTTTCTGTTGGTGGAGGAGGAGTGAGCGAGGGGGTGTACGAGGTGGTGGGGTCGTCGGCGGCGACGTCGTCGTCGGTGTTGATACGGAGGCAGTGGATTTCGTGGTGGGTTGATAGAGAGGAGGAGGTTTGAGAGAGTGAGGAATAAGGGGAGACGAGAGGAGAATGTTGAGGGGATCGCGAGGGTGTGCGCGTCATAGGGGTAACAGCGCACGAGCGCGGGCGTGGGCGTGGGGTAAGGCGAAGAAAGTGGATCAGGGGAGAAAGAGCCGTTGGGGAAGAAGAGGGGAGAAGGCGGGTCGGGTTGTGAAGGAGCGGGCGCGGGTTTAAGGAGGCTGGGCCGGGATAGGGGAGTGTGGGACTGGGCCAGGCCGAAGAAATGTTTAGGCTGAGGAAATAAAATGGGGAATTTTGGAATGGGCTGGGGGTTATTTAAGGGGAAATGGGCTGGGGAATAAAAGATAAAATGTGAGAGAAGAGGGGAATGGGCTGGGGAGGAATTTTAGGGTTAATTGGGAAGGGAAAAAAAAGATGGGCCCGGAAAATAGAGGTTTATATAAATGGAAAAAGAGATGGGGAAATTGGGATTAGGGTTTGTGACAAAGGAGACGGAAAAATAAAATGGATTGGGAGTTTAAAATATATAAATTAGTTTATAGATATAAATAAATAAATTTGTAATTAATTTTTTTTTTTATAAAAAAATTCAAATATTGGTGTATAAAAGAACTGGGTATTACAAAAGACTTGATCATCTTCTTCATCTTCTTTTGATGAAAAGCTTTCTAGATTTTTCATGTGTGATGAAAATGAGTGAGAAATTGAAAATAAATGAGAGCTAAATTCCTACTTCATCATTCTCATCTATTCTAGCCACTTAGATTAGGGTGTTTGCTTTGCTAATACTTGATTAGCAAAGCAAGAGCTTGGGTTTGACTTTCTTCAAGGTAGATCATCTTTGTTATTGATGATCGGAAGCAAGATTGCATCTTTCTTTTCATGGAGCCTATCTAGAGTCCGGGTACTCGATGATCGCAGCGAAGGGACCTCAACACGGAGCTTTAGAAGTGAAGGAACGGACTACAAAGGTTGTAATCCCTACTTCTTAGATGTAAAGTTGTTTACATGCCTTGTTTCTCCTAATCTCTAATCTAAGATCTTTGTTAGGGTTGTTCGGCACATGAAAAATTTGATTTTGGCATGGTTGATGGCTTGTAGAACCTTTTGACAATGCCTAGTAACCCTACAGCAAATGGATCTTCAGAAAGAAGATTGATATAGATGGACAGGTTGAAACCTATAAGGCTAGACTTGTTGCAAAAGGATTTCATCAAAGACCTGGTTTGGACTATGATGGAAACCTTTTCTCCAGTGGCTATGCTCAAATCCATTTGGATCCTTCTTTCCATTTTTGCCTTCCACGCTTATGAGATTTGGCAGATGGACGTAAAGACAGCTTTTCTAAATTGACATTTGAAAGTGTGCGTCTATATGGACCAGCCAAAAGGTTTCATTAAGAGTGGGAGCAGTGGGAAAGTGTGCAAGTTACTTAAGTCCATTTATGGATTAAAGCAGGCATCGTGGAGTTGGAACATCTGTTTTGATGAGACGGTCAAAGAATTTGGCTTTATCAAAAATCCAGATGAGCCGTGCATTTATATTAAGATTGTAGCAAGAACTGTAGTATTCCTCGTCTTGTACGTGGATGACATTTTCTTGATAGGAAATGATATTTCTATACTACAATCTGTTAAAGGATTCTTGTCACAAACGTTCTCCATGAAAGACCTGGGTGATACCTCTTACATTCTAGGGATCCAGATCTATCATGATAGATCTAAGGGGATGTTGGGACTTTCACAGTCCAGGTATATCGACACAATACTGAAAAGATTCAATATGGAAGATTCTAAGCGCGGTAATTTACCGGCTTGTCACGGAATCACCCACTCCAAAGAGATGTCTCCCAAGACTGATTTGGAAAGGGATCGCATGTCTATTATACCCTACGCTTCTGCGGTAGACTTTATAATGTATGCGATGTTGTATACAAGACCAGATGTTGCTTACGCACTGAGCGTGATAAGCAGATATCAGTCGAAACCTAGGGAGAAGCACTGGATATAAGTAAAGAACATTCTCAAGCACCTGAGAAGGACTAAGGAAATATTCTTGGTGTACGGCGGAAAAGACCTCCAGATCGAGGCTTTTGCTGACTCCAGCTTCCAGAGTGACAAGGATGACTCCAAGTCCATGTCGGGTTATGTCTTTACCTTCAATGGAGGGGCGGTATGTTGGAATAGTTCCAAGCAAGACTCCATTGTTGACTTGACAATTGAAGCGGAGTATATCGCAGCTTCTGATGCCGCAAAAGAAGCAGTTTGGATGAGGAAGTTCTTAACAAAACTTCTGGTGGTTCCGTCCATTGTTGATCCAATACCTCTGTATTGTGACAACAACGGGGCTATAGCTTTAGCAAAGGAACCCAAGTCCCATCAGAAGTCCAGACACATCTTGAGGCGGTATCACCTGATCAGGGAGATCGTGGATCACCGGGAGATCGAGGTGCAGAGAGTTGCTACAGAAGACAACACTGCAGATCCATTCACAAAGGCCATCTCTCAGACACAGTTCGAGAGGCTATTCGAGATGATAGGTCTGCGATATGCTTACACATGGTCTTAGTGCAAGTGGGAGATTGTTAGTGTAATATGCCCTAGAGGCCATTATTGTATAGTACTAGTTTGTATATTACATTTTGGAAGCTTGGGATATAGACACGGATTTATAACAGTCTTGCTCAATATGGTAGTATGCTACTTGGTTTGTATCTATCTAAATATGTGTATATGTTTCTTTTGACATATCGCTAATACATATTGATAGAGCCTTAAGATCTTTGCTTGACTACCAGCGCTGTGATGGCAGTCACACTAGTGGAGGCTGGGTAGTCTATAAGCACATCCTTATACTGGTCCCTAGTCGTAGGATTATCGAGATAGGGCATCAATACTCAAGAGTAGACTAGTGTATACGCTTCTCATCCCAGCAGGGGAGATAGTCTATCCCACAGCCATCAGTACGTCGTACTGGAGATAGTATGTAGGTGCTCATTAGATTATGAGTTACACTGGACAGACTCGTGGGGTACTGCTGGTTGGTACTATACCTATCGTCAGATAGCAGTTCCCAGGTGATATGAGTACAGCTTAGTCCGTTGACTTGACACTGCTACTTCACCTCAAGTGTGTTCCCACTGTTCATAGATTGCTACCCTACCACGGCTCTATTGAGTAGTGCAAACAGGTAGTAGTTGGGTGCAGTCCCGAAGCACTTGGAGGCAGTGGCGGTTAGATAGGATTCGTCTCTCCCGGTATTGGGGGTTGATGTCGCGCTGTGTTCGGAAAGCCATTACACAAAGTCCCTGGCCAGGGCAAGCGAGATTTACTGGTAGGTACTCCAGTAGTTTCTCAGGGTGTTTTGCGTTGTACTCCGACATGACTTATTGCACTATTAAGGGTCTGACGTTTACCGCCCCTTAGGTCCGATATGCGATACTCTTAGACGAACAGACCGGACTGTACGGAGATTGCCACAGACAGGCTCAGTAGCAGTTTGGATGAGTTTGCTTGTCGGCCTTCTTATCGACAGATACTTGGATAGCCGTTACGTGCAGCTAGTACCGCTGACGTGCTTGTGGTTAAACCCACAGCTGGCGTACTGTCGATTATTTAGAGTCCCATACAGAGGGTTTTCCTGCTTCGGGCGAAACGATGTAGAGGTCGTATGGTTTTACGACAAGGTTCGTTCACATACGTGTACTTATGCGCGTGTGATGTTCGAGCGGACAATACTAGTGGACTTTGGTTTAAGACGGATCCTATTATTTGATTGTTGGATTGGTTTCGTCTCATTGTATTCGTGTTTCTCGGAACACGGATGCGGGTATGTATATACGGATGAAAGGGGTATAAAAGGAGACACTTCATTAGGGTTTTGAGCATTGACTTGATTAAAACAATTATGAGGTGGAGAAAAGTATTTGTTATTTTTTCAAATTATAATTGTGGCATGGCTACTTTTTATTAACCACTTGACTTGGTTTGACCACTTGACTTGGGTTGACCACTTGACTTGGTTTGACTATTTGACTTTAGATATTTTTGTGAGATATTTTGTGTCACTAGATATTTTGGATGAGATATTTTTCATGTCATGCTTGCGGTCATGTCAAGTTATCCATCTCATTTTCAATTATCATTATCAAAAATAATTTCTCTTTCCTCAAGTTCACTCTCTCCTTCTTCCTCTCAAAACCCCAGTGTCTCATGTGTTGAGAATCAAGGGTTAGTGAGACTTAGCTACCCAAAATCACACTCTACTCATTCTAGGCTACTTAGTTTAACACACCAAGTGACCTAGTTGCCTCAAATTGGAGGTTAAGCTCAAGGTTGGAACTCTCGGGTGGATCTTCTTCGACTTCGAGAAGCCGACGAGGAGGTGCTATCCATTTCCACTCCAAGGAGCTCGCAAGGTGAAGGAAGACAGCGAGAAGACAAGAAAGACACGATACTACGAGGTATAATATTCATCCGAGTAGTTAAACCTCATATAGTTTGCTAGCTAGGGTTTTATGTTCGATCCTTGCTCAAAGTCGGTGTTGCGAAGCCCGTAAAAATCATTTTTTGCTAATTCCGCCTCCCCGCAAACACATGGGGTGCGCAACATCGACTAAAAGGATCAAAATTTAGGAAGGAGGTGCTGCCCAATTTTCAAATGACGAAATTGTTTTCAACTTGCAAGGTTCCCTAGGCGGCCGCTGGATTTCGGGAGGCATCGACCATGCCATTTTAAAAAAATTTGGCGCGCTAAACAAAAATAACGCTAGAATCTAAACTAGAGAATTAGATGAACAAGCATGTAAATATCTTTACATCTAAGTAAACGAGGAATACAACCTTTGTAGACCGGTCCTTCACTTCAATAGCTCCGTGTAGTAGTCCCTTCGCACCAAGTAGTAATCTCCCGGACTCTAGTGAGGCTCCACAAGGTGAAATGAACAAGCTTGCTTGAATTCTTCGAGGCCGAAGATGATCTACGTCGAGGAGACACTAACTCAAGCTACCTCTTCACTAAGTGATGAACTTGGTGACGAAACAACCCAATCCAAATAGCTAGTAGAGAAGAGATTGATGAAGTAGGAATTTTGCTCACTTTAGAAATTATTTTCTCTCAATTTTTCTTCATCTCTCATAAACCTAGAGAGCTTTGCTCTTGATGAAGAAGAAGATAATGAGAGAAGAGAATGAAACTCATGCGGTGAGAATTGCAACCATGGGTGAGTTTTTGTCATACACTAACTCATGTAGAGAATAAACCATGGCTAAACAATAATGGTTTGATTAATAAATATCTTCAAGTAAAACAAAAAGAGTGGACTTGGTCAATTGTTCCACACGCTTCTACAAGCTTCAACCATGTGATAATTTCCAACTAATTTGATTTACTTTAAATAAATAAAATCCATCATTATTATAAGCATGGTGTGAGTCTCATACACCCATGTTGCATGTGGTATCAAGCATGACACAAAATAACGTACATTAATATATATCATATATATACTGAATGTACACAAGTGAGAAAAAGAAAGTTTAAGTGAGCTAATATTAGTTAATGTAAATTAATATATCAAATATATAATTATACATTAAATTATTAAATCAACACTTGATTTAATAATCCGGCTATATCACATACAACTGACTAATATCAAGGCTCGTATTGAAAACACGGACGTCCTAGTATATCCAATATTTCATATGTTTCTTCTGCTGCGATATCTGTGATGTGATCATGTGATGTTCTGTGATAGATACTGTATATAGTATATATGATGTATTATATAGACGTTACTTATGTTTTACACCCGCGCTAGCCCTGCCCCGCTTTGCCGTTAGTTACCTAACCTAACGGTGCACGAGGGGACATCGAGGCGAATGCGGATGGCATAAGTGTACGTCGTATTTATCTGTGATGTTTAGGTACTTAAATGATGGGACTTCATTAATGTGATTAATGAAATAAAAGAAACCTAAGATGTTGTAGAATCGAATTTCAAAATAAAACAGGTAGCTACAGTTCTTGCTTTGCATAGCGGTATATGTGATATATCCTGCACCTTATTCGATGAGGAAAGGACCGAGATCCCTTCACCGGGAGTGACTCCTTTAGCAATAAGTGGCAGATGCTACACACTCGGTTTGTCTTTTGATTGCTTTTAAGAGTTTTTTCTTTGCACAGTGATATATGTGATATATCCCGCACCTCATTCGACGAGGAAAGGACCGACGATCCCTTCACCGGGAGTGACTCCTTTAGCAAAACTAGAAAAGCTTCAAAAACACTCCATTTTAAAATCATTTGATTCTACAACGATATCAAGTTCATTACGCAATAGGTTTTCAGAAAAACCTGTCGTAGCCCTCCGTCATTTCAGATAAGTAGTAGTTAGTATTCGTGCTGCGTTTGTTGGCCTTTGTCAAGGCGCAGTGTGCGGTAGCTAACTGGTGCTTATCTGCTTATGCATATGATGCAGATTGGATTAGGGTAGTCGTGCGACCTTGTTGGCCTTTGTCAAGGGCCGTGCGGGTGGGTTTATTTCGATCAAGAAATGACGGGTTGAACTTGACTAGCATCCTATGGTTTGTTGGCCTTTGTCAAGGTCATAGGAGGTTAGGGGAAAAATATTATCGGGAATTTCAAGTGTTGAAATTTGCAATGAGATTGCATACCATCTATGAGATAGTTGGATCCCGATACCCGCTGCGAGTAAGAGTTACTCCTGGGAGAGTTTTATACATTACAATTAGCCGATCAAGTAGGTGTCTAGAAAGGTGTTAACGAGGTTACGCCTCTGGGAAAACGAGGTTTACTGTAATTAGGTTCGTGCGAAAGCACGGGGGACCTCCCTCAAAGTACCGACACTGGCCTGGCTGAAAGATTGGCGAACTTGTAGTGTGTAATTAATCCCGGCTAGTCTTTCCTTTTTGGGTTTGAAGGAAGATTTGATAAAAAGCAGTGGGAGCCATCCTGATTAGATAATATAATAACCAATCTATTCTTGTAAGAGCGCACGCTGAGTGTTTTCTTCTCTCTCTTTCCAGGTAGCGACCATATCACGCCTTAATCAAGATAATAATACGGAATATTGACCGAACCCGCTTATTATACTGAGCTGGGGAACGTTGGTCCCGCTCCAACTTATAATTGTTATAAGACAGAGCAGGAAATTGGGGATTACCAGAATTCCCGTGCCGCCCAAACGAAAAGAGTGCATGCTGATGCATCATCTTCGGGTTTGTTCATTATACAGAACTGTTTCTCAGTATCCTTTACGTCCTGGGTATATGATACCGGATCAGGATCCCAGATATGTAATCTGTTACATAGGGCTACAGATAGGTAGAGAACTGAGAACGGGTGATAAGTTTCATGAGGCAGAAAACGGGGCAAGAGTTGCAGCCAAGTTTGTTGGTCACTGTCACCCTGTATTACAATACATTGATTCTGAACGAGTGTTATTAGATACCGAACCTGATATACAAAATCAAATATGTCTCTTTATTAGTAAAGAAACGATATAATTTTGTATGTCGGATAATGTTTTGAACATTTCCTATATCAAAAGTTGATCGGTTCAGGCACGTTATCTAAAAGCATTAATGTTCTAAATCAAACTACAGTTCTTAGTATACGGAACACACACAAGAAGAAGAGTTCAGAAATGAACGAATCCTTCTTGAGGCATTATAGACTAGGTCATATCAATGCGACCCGACTAGCTGAAGTTACATGTAGATGCATATTTAAATCAGTTTAAATCTACATCTTGTGAAACTTGCCAGTCATGTCACAAAGATATAATGACACCAGCTCTGTTTATTGGAAACAGAGAAAGAGTTAGTGAACTCTTGGGATGATACATGTTGATGAATGTAGGTCCCCTGTCTATACATGCCAAGACCGGTTCTTTGTACTTCATTACATTCTCTAATGATCTCTCAAGATTCAGACATATGTTCCTGTTGAAACACAAGTCCGAACCTTTTGAGATATTCACAGAATATAAGTTAGAAGTAGAGAACCAATATGGGTATAAGTATTATGTCCTTTGATGTGATCAAGGAGGAGAATACTTGTGCACGGAATTCCTGGACTATTCTAAAGGAGAATGAGATTCTCTCTCAGCATTACTCCTCCGTATACACCATAGCACGATGGTATATCGGGATGGAGCAATCACACCCTATATGATATGGTGTGCTCTATGATGAGTACTACTGAGTTTCCTATTTTCCTTTTGGGAGTTATGCACTTGAGAAGATGCATACCTATTGAATTCGGTTCGAATCAAATCAATGCCTACCACTTCATATGTGATATGGAAAGGGAAGAGCCCATATCTTAAGTTAGTTAAGATTTGGGGTTGTCCGGCCTATGTCTAAAAGCAAAATCCGGACAAACTCGAGGCAAGGTCTGATATGTACAACTGGAAAGGTTCCAGCTATACAAATTACAGCAGATGACTTGGTAGAACCAAAAGATTCAATAGTAACCAACGAACCTCAGCCTCTCCGCCGATCTAGTAGGGTTCCTCACCCACCTGAGAGATACTTCGGTTTCTCTATGACAGTGGGAGCGAGGATTGCATCATGAGATGATGACCCAACTAGCTTTGAGCTGGCCATCGAGAGTAAGACTCTATAAGAATGGCTGGATGTTTAGCGATCTGAGATGGAATCCATGTACACCAACAAAGTATGGACTTTGGTTGCATATCTGAAGGGTTAAATCCCCATCAGGAGCAAGTATATCTTGAGAAGATTACTTGGTGTAGATGGAAAAGTTGAGACTTTCAAAGCTAGACCAGTTAAAGCTTTTCGTCATCGACCAGGCGTGGATTATGATGAAACCTTTTCAAGTGACTATGCTTAAGTCCATCCAGATCCTACTTGCCACGGCTACATACCATGACTACGATATCTGGTGGTTGGGTGTCATGACAGCTTTTCTAAATGATGTTTTAGAAGAGGGGGTCTATAAGTACACAGCCAGAGAGCCTCGTAGACAGTGGGAGCAGCGGAAACGTGTGCAAGATGTTTTATGTGATGAAGCAGGCATCGCGGAGTTGGAACATCTGTTTTGATGAATTAGTCAAAGAGTTTGACATCATCAAAATGGTAGATGAACCTTGTATATACAAAAAGGTAGTAGGGAGGATGGTGATGATCCTCGTAGAGTACGTGGATAACATACTCTTGATAGGAAAAGAGTTTCCTATGCTACGCTCGGTCAATCTCCGCTTATCACAATGATTCTCCATATAGGATCAAAATGATACCTCCTAAATCCTGGGTTTTTGGATCTATGAGATAGATCTAAATGGATGTTAGGATTCTCACTAGTTGTAGTGAGAAGGTATCAACCGATCCTGGGGAGAATCACTGGAAGGGTTCCAGGGTGATAAAGACGACTGAATGTCAGTCGCAGGCATTGTCTTTACCCTCAGTAAAGGGACGGTATATTGGAAGAGTTCCAAGCCAGATACCGTGGCATACTAGACGATAAAGGCTTGATACATCGCTATTTAAGATGCTACCAAAGAGGCTGTTTGGGTATATATTGGTTCATGAGATGAACTATGTTCCTTCCATTGTGTGACAATGGAATTGTGGCTTATGCCAAGGAATGCTGGTCCCATCAGTGATCCAGACATATTCTAAGGCAGTATCACCTGATCATGGAGATGGTTGATCTCCAGGGTGATCGAGGTTTGGAGAGTAGACTCAGAGGACAAACACAGCGGATCCACTCACGAAAGGCCTTTTCCCAGAGAGAGACTTTTATGGGATGGTTGAGTATGAGATACTGCAACCACTGCTACAGATGGCCCTAGTGCAAGTGGGAGATTGTTAGTTATATGTATGCCCTAGAGGCCATTACTGTACATAGGATGTATATTGTAGTGGATGCTGGGACATATATAGGGAGGACTTTCTTGCTCGACATGATAGTATGCTATCTGGTTGCTCTTTACCTTAACGTGTATACTGATTGTCTCTCTGTTACATGTTGGTAAAGCCCTTAGGATGTGTGCTTGACTACCTGGACTATGATGCGGATCATACTAGTGGGGACATGGTAGTCCATAAGTACATCCTTCAAAGTCCCTAGTCGTGGGTGTATCGAGACGGGGCATCGATATACCAGAGTAGACTAGCGTGTACCTTCTCGACCCATACAGATGGGCGATGGATGATCCCATATCCATTGGTGTTTAACATCGGAGATGATATACGGGTGCTCAGTAGAGACTGGGTACACTGGACGGACTCGCCGAGAACTCCCAGATGGTATTATACCTCACGTCAGATGGCAGTTCTCTGGTGACACTGGTACAGAGTAGTCTGTTGACCCGAGATCGTCATAGAGTCTTTGTGGTTCCCACTGTGCTTTGATTTCCATCTTACCACGTCCAAGAGGGCGTGCAAAACGGTGGTTTTTGGGTACAGTCCCGAGTCACATGGAGGCAATGAGCGATAGGAGGGGATTCGTCTCTCCCGGTATAGGGAGTTGATGTTGCGCTGTGTTCGATTGGCTATAACAGGAAATCCCTGGCCAGGGTTGCTGAGATTTACTGGTAAGTGTTACCTATAGTTTCTCGAATTGTTATAGACCTCATATCAACACGACTTATCGAGCTATTGGGGTCTGACGTTTACCACCCCTAGGCAAGATATGCGACATATCAGACGATCAGACCGGACTGTACGGTAGTGTTACTGGTTGGATTCACTGGAGTGTGAGCGGGCTTGCTCGTCGATCTTCAGATCGCTCAATACCCGGGTGGCCGTTACGTTTAGAA
This sequence comes from Agapanthus africanus, assembly GCA_030015575.1. Taxonomy (NCBI): domain Eukaryota; kingdom Viridiplantae; phylum Streptophyta; class Magnoliopsida; order Asparagales; family Amaryllidaceae; genus Agapanthus; species Agapanthus africanus. The sequence goes on along the minus strand of JASDDO010000019.1, from coordinate 649,994,984 downwards.
GACCGCTTGCGGCTTGTGGATGTTTGATATGATCATCACCTGCTGCCGGCGTATTGACGAGTCTTTAGAAACCTACACAGAGGTTTCCTGGCTCAAGCGAAACGAAATAGGAGCGCATATGAGATATGTGCGGGACCGAGAATAATGCGTGTATGTGATACCGTATTCTATTCTCGCGATGAATGTATCGAATGGTTGTATGCGATATAACCTAGTTATCGAATCAAGTATTGATTCGATAAGCCGATACATTGGATACTAGTCGGTTATATGCGATATGACCGGATCGTTAAATCAAGTGTTGATTTAATGATTTAATGCATAATTATATATTTGATATATTACTTTGCGTTAACTAGTATTGGTTCACTTTAAATGGATTTTCTCACTCGGATTGTACACATTGTATATGTGATATACTTTTGTGCACTTGATTGTATCATGTTTGATGATACATGTTATGCTAGGGTTTTTGTGTAAAGATCAAACCATGGTTACATGATTATGGTTAGGGTTTTGTTTTATTCACTTATTTATTTATCCATTTCATTTTGGAAAATAAATGGAAAAGAGAAAAGAATGGTGGCTTCATTTGTTGTTTAGTTGAAGCTTCATGAAGCTTTGACTTTGTCCACCATTCTTATCTCATCCTTAACCCTAACCATTCCTTTAAACCTCGGTTAATTCTCTACACATAACCATAGTTAGAATTATGGTAAGAATGGTTTTTTCTATTCTTTTTAATTAACTTATCAATACATAATTCTTCTTCTTCTTCCTTTCTTCACTTGAAGAAAGCAAGCTCCATCAATGGTGATTGATGGAAATGAGTGAGAAATCCAATTCTAAAGTCTACCCACTTCCTATTTCTTCATCCTCTACCTCTTGCCAAGTAGTAGAGTGTGTTTCCTTCACAAGTTTTCATGGCTTGGTGAAGGTGGAGCTTGATCTAGCGATGCTTCGACGTAGATCATCTTCGGCATGGACAACGACGACCTAGCTCACCTATTCTCCGATGAAGCCGACGCTAGAGCCCGGGATTTGATTTGGACAGCGAGGAGACTTCATTGCGGAGCTATGGAGGTGGAGCACCGGATCTACAAAGGTTGTATTTCCGTATTCTCTTAGTTAAGTGTTAACTAGTTTGTTTTTCGCCTAGAAATCTAGCCAACGATCCGTATTAGGGTTTCTCGGCACCCAGATGTTTTGAAATTGGCATGGTTGATGCCTTGTGAGACCTCAAGAGAGTGCCTAGGAACCCTACAGATAGATCCAAACGGATATTGGGATTGTCCCAATCCAGGTACATTGACACCATACTAAAGAGGTTTAGTATGGAAGAATCCAAGCGTGGGAACTTACCCACGATCTCTGGAGTCACTCTCTCTAAAGAGATGTCTCCCAAGACTGATTTGGAAAGAGCTCGCATGCAAGGGATACCCAATGCTTCGGCTGTAGGCTCTATCATGTACGCGATGCTGTGTACCAGACCCGATGTAGCATATTCACTAAGTGTAGTGAGTAGGTATCAAGCTGATCCTGAAGAGAGTCGCTGGACAGCTGTGAAGAGCATTCTCAAGTACTTACGAAGGACTAAAGAGATGCTCTTGGTGTATGGTAAGGGAGAACTCCAAGTGGAGTCGTTTACCGATTCGAGCTTCCAGAGTGATAAGGACGACTCTAAGTCGCAGTCGGGATTTGTCTTTACCCTTTACGGAGGGGTGGTTAGCTGGAAAAGTTCCAAGCAGGAAACCGTGGCAGACTCGACAATGGAGGCTGAATACATCGCTGCCAACGATGCTACCAAAAAGGCTGTCTGGATCAAGAAGTTCATTACTGAACTTGGAGTGGTTCCATCCATTGAGCATCCAATACCTTTGTATTGCGATAACAATGGAGCGGTGGCTTTGGCCAAGGAACCCAGGTCCCATCAGCGATCCAGGCACATTCTGAGGCGGTATCACCTGATCCGGGAGATAGTTGATCGCCGGGAGATCGAGGTTAGGAGGGTTGACACGAAGAATAACACAGCGGATCCACTCACGAAGGCCATTCCCCAGATACAGTTTGAGAGACTCTTCGAGATGCTCGGTATGCGATACTACAGCAGCTGGCCCTAGTGCAAGTGGGAGATTGTTAGTTGTATGTATGCCATAGAGGCCAGTATTGTACAGATGATGTATGTTATTGGATGCTTGGACATATATAGAGATGACTTTCTTGCTCGATATGATAGTATGCTATCTGGTTGCTCTTTATCTTAACATGTATACTTGTCTCTTTATACTGTCTTAGAGTTACATGTTGGTAAAGCCCTTAGGATGTGTACTTGACTACCTGGACTATGATGCAGATCATACTAGTGGGGACATGGTAGTCCATAAATACATCCTTCAAGGTCCCTAGTCGTAGGTGTATCGAGACGGGGCATCGATATACCAGTGTAGACTAGCGTATACGCTTCTCGACCCATGAGATGGGCGATGGATGATCCCATATCCATTGGTGTTTGACATCAGAGATGGTATACGGGTGCTCAGTGGAGACTGGGTACACTGGACGGACTCGCCGAGAACTCCCAGATGGTATTATACCTCACGTCAGATGGTAGTTCTTAGGTGACACTTGTGCAGGTTAGTCTGTAGACCCGAGATCGTCATAGAGACTTGTGTGATTCCCACTATGCTTTGATTTCCACCTTACCACGTCCATGAGGGCGTGCAAAACGGTGGTTTTTGGGTACAGTCCCGAGTCACATGGAGGCAATGAGCGATAGGAGGGGTTTCGTCTCTTCCGGTATTGGGGGTTGATGTTGCGCTGTGCTCGATTGGCCGTAACAGGGAAGTCCCTGGCCAGGGCTGATTCATAGATTTACTGGTAAGAGTTACCAGTAGTTTCCCGATCCGTTATGAGCCTCACATCGGCACGACTTATCGGTTATTGGGGTCTGACGTTTACCACCCCTAGACTTGATATGCGACATATCAGACGAGGAGACCGGACTGTACGGGAAGTGTTGCCGGTTGGCTCGACGGGAGTTATAGCAGGTTCTCTTGTTCTCTTCTGATCGCTCAATACCCGGGTGGCCGTTACGTTTAGCTGACCGCTTGCGGCTTGGGGGTGCTTGATATGATCATCACCCACTACCGGCGTATTGACGAGTCTTAGAGTCCCACAATGGAGTTACCTAGTCCAGGCGAAACGTTGTGGTGCGCGTATGCGATATGCACATAGACTCGATTAAAATGCGCGTATAGGATACTGTATATTGATCGGGCGGCTTGCTTTTGGTTAGGGTCGTATGTGATATGGCCGGATTGATAAATCAAGTGTTGATTTATCATTTAACCATTAGCTTTTCACTAGAAATCCTATCTTGTTTCTTTTGGATGTATGCATGCATGTATGCATTCATTCTTGTTTATGCACATTTGGATGTGCATGCACACATGCATACATACATCATTCTATCATGGTTGCTTATACAATGAGAATGGTGGCAATATAAGAATCACACCATGGTTTTTATATGGATTATTATTGCTTTTGAATTAAAACAAAAAGGAAAAGAAAAAGGGTTAAATCATAGAATGTTTCTATACTCTTCTTTACCTTACCATGCTTACCTACCTTTTAACCCTTGGTTTATTTTCCTTTTGTGTTTTTAACTCAAATACAATAATATCTTTATAATTAACCATGCTTTGAAATGAGAGATGGAAAATATATATACTTATATTTTTCATTTTTCTTATGAGAGTTTTTCTTCTCTTCTTCTCAAAAAGCCATCATCTTCATCAACCTTGATCTCTTGCTCACTAAACTTTTCAAGTGAGCAATATACTCATCAAGTTAGGATTTTGAAGTGAGAAAGATAACCACAACACCATTCTACACAAGTCTAGCCCACTTGTTTGGAGTGTTAGCTTCATTTCATTCTCTTGATCGGGTGAAGTTGCAAGCTTGGACAAAGCGGACTCCGGGTGGATCATCGGTGACCTAGAGGAGTTCAAGCGGAGCTTTTTCAAACCCCAAGTAGCTGAGGAGTCTAGCGTAGGGAGCTACAAAGGTTGTACCCTCTAAACCCTAGCTTTTCTTTCATATGATGATATGCAAGTTTTTGAAACCCTAATTTTCTAGGAACGATCCGATGTTTGTTAACTTAGCACCCTAAAGACTCCACCTTTGGTACATGTGATGCTTCCAAACCCTTCATGAGGTGCTAGGCTAACCCTTCAATAAGCATATCCTGAAATGTCCCCAGTCGTAGGTATATCGAGATAGGGCATCGATATACCAGAGTAGACTAGCGTATATGATACTAGACCCATATGATGGGCGATGGATGTTCCCATATTCATCGATGTTTGACATCGAGATCGTATACGGGTGCTCAGTGGTGACACACTGGACGGACTCGCCGAGAACTCCTATATGGAATTATATCTATCGTCGGATAGCAGTTCTCAGGTGACACTGGTGCAGGTTAGTCTGTAGACCTGAGATCGTCATAGAGTCTTGTGTGTTCTCCCACTGTACTTTGATTACCACCCTACCACGGCTCTACTGAGTCGTGCAAACAGGTGGCCGTTGGGTACAGTCCCGAGACACACAAAGGCGATGAGCGATAGGAGGGGTTTCGTCTCTCCCGGTATTTGGAGTTGATGTTGTGCTGTGCTCGACTGGCTATATCAGTAAGTCCCTGGCCAAGGCTGTTGGGATTTGCCGATAAGTGTTATCAGTAGTTTCTCGATCTGTTATAGACCATTCATCGGCACGACTTATTGAGTTATTAGGGTCGACGTTACCATCCCTAGACTTGATATGCAGCATATCTGACGAAGAGACCGGACTGTACGGTAGTGTTGCCGATTGGCTCGACAGGAGTTGTAGCAGGTTCGCTTGTTTTCTTCTGATCGCTCAATACCCGGGTGGCCGTTACGTTTAGCTGACCGCTTATGGCTTGTAGGTATTTGATATGATCATTACCTACTGCCGGCGTATTGACGAGTCTTAGAGTCCCACAATGAAGTTTCCAGGCTCAGGCGAAAAGATGTGGTGTGCATATGAGATATGCGCGGGGACCCGATTAAATACGGATATGTTATACCATATATTAATCGGGCATTTTCTATTGGTCGGGTCGTAGGTGATATGACCGGTTTGCAAAATCAAGTGTTGATTTAACAAATGACTTTTAGATTAATTCTTTAATCAAACTCTTTTCTATGCATACATGTATGCACATGATGATGTGCATGGATACATACATGCATACATAGTATCATGGTTGTTGATACAAGTTTGGTGGCAATGCAAGACTTACATTGTAGAATTATCTATTTATTTTTCATTTTGTAAAAAGGAAAGGATAATTCACAAGAGGTTAATGTTTATCATCTTTGACCATGCTTCAATCACTTATTAACCTTGAGTTAATTATCCTTTTGCCTTTTAACTCATTTTGGAAAACATCTAGATAATTCTAAGCATGGTTGAAGTGAGAAGGAATTTAAATATATATTATTCTTTCTCATTTCAATAATTCACTCTTATCTCTTTTCTTTGTGTGAGAAAAAAGCTTAGCCATCATCTTCTTCTTCCTCTCTTGATAATTTCCTTTAAGTGAGGTTGATAAAAGAAAGAGTTTTGATTATAGAAAAACAACCACTTCATCATACTACACACATCCAGCCGGTTTGTGTAAGGTGTTTGCTCTACTCCATTGATACATCGAGTAAAGCAAGGAGCTTTGGGCAAAGGAGCTTCGGGTGGATCGTCGTGGACATTAGAAGACCTCAAGCGAACCTTTTTCCAACCCTCAAGTGGCCAAGGAGTCTAGCGTAGGGAGCTACAAAGGTTGTACTCTCAAAACCCTAGCCTTTGTTACTTGTGATGTTGTTCTAGTTAAGAAACCCTAATTTTCTAGTGAAGATTCTTTGTATGTTCACTTAGCACTTTAAAAATTTAATTTTGTGACATGTGATGCTTCCAAACCCTTCATGAGATGCTAGGTAAACCTAACATTGGTATCAGAGCCGACCTAGAGCTTTAGACGACACTTTAACGAAGTTAAAACTCCGATCGAACCAAAATACGGATTTTTTGAACCCTCTCTGGACTTTTTGAAACTGTGTAATTTTCAGAATTAAAAATACGTAAAAAATTCAGCAGGGAAGTTTAAGAAACACTGTAAAAAACGAAGCACTAATTCGAACATTGCGCCGCGGAACCGCGGCCAGAGCTTGCTTGGGCCGCGGTTTCGCGGCCGTACAGGAGAGTTGTGGCATCATTTTTATACAGTAATCTTCCTACCTGCTTGTATATATTTTTGGGTATTTTTAATCTGATTCAAGTGTTGAATGTTCTGGGGATGGTTTTGGATTCGGTGATTCGATCGGAATTTTAATCTCGTACTTTTTTCGGATAATTTAGAAAGTATTAAAAAGTTCGAACGGATATCATTAACTCACTTTTTCCCGGCACGAAAAATTTTCAAGTGTTGAATATTTTCTCGAGTTTAAATCTTACGGAAATGCATGCAAGTTTTGTGGTGGACCCTCTAGAAGACAACAAACCTTAACTCGATTATGTGACCATCTTGAACTGCCTTTTGAACACTTTAACAAACATTTTCTCGAGTTTAAATCTTTTGGAAATGCGTGCAAGTTTTGTGGTGGACCCTCTAGAAGACAACAAACCTTAACTCGATTATGTGACCGTCTTGAACTGCCTTTTGAACCTTAGGGTTTGAGGCAGTACAGCATGCCACATGTGAGGCATTGGCTTGACCCTTCTATGGCTGGACCGCTACTACTGTGACACATTCCGGGTTTTTTGAACTCCGCTCAAGTGTTGAGCTTTAGGAAATTTTGGGTATTTGATTATTCGATCGAAATGTTTAATACTGTCTATTTATCTGGAATGTGATACAATATGTGGAATTCATATAGTTAGGCATGAAATGCGAAGTATGTGATATTTTGGATTTACGATGTCTAAAGAGAATGTGGATTCCAAATATTGTAGTTTTAAATTTTCTTTTCTGTGACCGTAAGTGTAGTATGTCTCTTATCGCCGGTTTCGTTGCTATACATCAACGACAATCGGGGTACGCATACTTACTTACGTTGATGATATATGATATTATGTGTTACTGAGATATGATGTGCAGGATTGTCGCGATAGAATAGCCGGGGGTTTTATGTGAGATGAGAGTATTATTTTTCATTCATGTAAAATTCAAATGTAATGTAATATTCTTTTATTTGGGGCACTTCCGGGTTGAGGTTGATGTCACCAGTGCTGTATATTATTTACTTTTCCGCATTAGGATAGACCCAAGGAGGGGAGCACAAGTGACCGGGTTCTGGGGTTTAGTGGGAGGCCATCTCGAGGAGTCGAGACCGGGTCTCCTAAACTCCAGGATTGGTAGGGTCGCTTGCCGCTCTCATAGGGGTTTAGGGGTGTGGGCTTGGCTATTCATCACGACTGTGGAATCCGAATTTTCTATTGTTGGCTAAATACTAAATACGGACGTCCTAGTATATCCCACATTATATATATGTTTCTGCTGCCTGTGTTATGTGATATTTGAGACGAATGATATATTGTATATGAGATATATAGTAGACGCTGCTTATGTTTTACACCCGCGCTAGACCCGTCCCGGTATGCCGTTAGTTAAGTAACCTAACGGTGCATAACGGAACATTGCGGCGAATGCGGATGGCATAAGCATACGTTGTATTTTTTGTTTCTTTTCTGTGATTGGCTTAAGGACTTAAATGATGGGACTACATTAATATGATTAATGTAAAGAAAATAAACCTAAAAATTTATTGTAGAATCGGATTTGAAAACCACCCGGCTCTTTATGAAAAAGCTATATTTCAAAACTGCGGAGCACAAGCCACTCCTTTTGAAAAACCATTTGATTCTACGACGATATCTAGTTCAAAGAGTTAAAGATTTTCTTAAAAAATCATCTGCAACCCTCCGCCATTTTAGGAAGTAGAGTACTTATTATGTAAGTCGATGTACAACACCCCACGACTTGCGGGGAGGCGGAATAATGAAAAACGATCTTGTTTAAAGTGTAAACATCGACTAACCGAGAATCTTTGCATAAACAATAACTAACAACAAACATAGGAGTTTACAACTACTATGAAAAGTGATTATACCTAAAGATCCGAGTCCTTCGTCTTGTCGTTCTCCACGTCCTCTCCGGCCTTCTCTAAGTAGTACAAGATCCACCCGAGAGCTTTACTACAAGCTTCACCTCAAACTAGAGGTAACTAGGTTTCTTAAACCGCTAATCTAAGCAACCTAGGTGATATAGAGATTGGTTAAGGATTAAGTAGTCTAATCTAATCCTTGTACTCAACACATGAGAGGGGAGGATTAGGGTTTGAAGAGGGAGAGCTTGAGGAGAGAGAAGGTGAGCAAGAGAATGGAATGAGATAATGAGCTCTCATAATATATATGAAGCATAAAGAATAACAAGATAAATTAAGTAAATGATTTAACAACCATGCTCCATAAATATCTAATGGGTGATTCATCTTCATGAGTCGTTAAGCATTTATGATGCATTAATGACATGGATGAATCACTCAAATGAGTCACTAATCCCATTTAATGCATATGCCACCTTGACCCCCAAGTCACCATCTTCTAAAAGCTTCTCGCACAATTACGAGAACGCCCGTCCGATCCGTGAAAACACGGAAAAACTTTAGACTGTATAAATCCAATAACCAGATACTAGAAACTGGCTTAAACCAAAGCCGACTAGTAAAAACTGTCCGGATGTCGTACGTGCGTAAACACACGTATGCGTCCGAACCCTTATCGTAAAACCATACGATCTCTATATCTTTTCTCCTGAAGTAGGAAAACTCTCTGTGTGGGACTCTAGAGACTCGACTACTACGCTGGCAGTGGGTTTAACTACAGACCGCAAGCGGCACTAGCTATACGTAACGGTCCCCAGGTAGATGTCGATAAGAAGGCCGATGAGGAAAACCCATCCGAACTCCTACTGAGTCTGATATGACAATCTCCGTATAGTCCGGTCTGTTCATCTAAGACTATCGCATATCGGGCCTAGGGGGCGGCAAGCGTCAGTCCCCTAATAGCGGTATAAGTCATGTCGGAGTGAAGCCTATTACACCCTGAGAAACTACTGGAACCTACCAGCAAATCTCGCTTGCCTTGGCCAGGGACTTTGCGTAATGGCTCTCTGACACAGCGCGATATCAACCCCCAATACCGGGAGAGACGAATCCTGTCTAACCGCTACTGCCTCCAAGTGCTTGAGACTGCACCCAACTGCTACGTGTTTGCACGACTCCTTTGAGCCGTGGAAGGGTAGCAATCTAAGAACAGTGGGACACACTCGAGGCAAAGTAGCAGTGTCAAGTCTGCGGACTATGCTGTACTCATGTCACCTGGGAACTGTTCACTGACGACTGGTATAAAACCAACCAACAGTTCCCTGTGAGTCCTATCCGGTGTGTAAGTCCATGTCACGCACCCCACTAACTTGCGGGGAGGCGGAATATATGAAAAACGATTATCAAAGCTTTGTAACACGGACTTGAGCGCATGAATCGTTATTTAAACCATTGCTAACAAAAAGCTAGAGGTTTAACTACTCGGATACGAAGTTATACGTCACGTTACTTGTCCTTCGGGTCTTCATCGCGGTCCTCCACTCCTCGTAGGCTCCTTGGAACATCGGCACCTCAACGGCCTCCTCGAAACAAAGACGATCCACCCGAAAGCTCCTATGCCAAGCTTAATCTCAAACTTGAGATAACTAGGTTGCTTAAAGTGCTAATCTAAGCTACCTAGGGGATATAGAGTGAGGTTATGGATGTATTAGTCTAGCTAACTGTTGATCTCAACACATGAGAGATTAGGGTTATGGTTTGAAGAGAGAGTGAGCTTGAGGAGAGAGAAGGTGAGAATGATAATGAAAAGAATAATGAACTCATATGAATATATCAACCATAACAATTAATCAAATAAATAATATAAATGATTTATCATCATGGTTAAATTCATTCATCTAGTGTGATTCATCATATGACTCATTAACTCATTAATGAATCATTTAATACGAAGCATGAATCACACAAATGAGTCATTAAGCAATTAATGCTCATGCCACCTTAACCCCTTAGTCACCACTCTTCTAAAACCTTCCCAACAAATTACGAGAACGCCCCTCCAATCCGTGAAAAGACGGAAAAACTTTAGACTGTATAAATCCAGTAACCCGATACTAGAATCTGGCTTAAACCAAAGCCGACTAGTAAAAACTGTCCGAAAAGTCGTACGTGCGTAAACACACGTACGCATCCAAACCCTTGTCGTAAAACCATACGACCTCTATATCGTTTCGCCTGGAGCAGGGAAACTCTCTGTGTGGGACTCTAAAGACTCGACACTACGCTGGCAGTGGGTTTAACCACAGACCGCAAGCGGCACTAGCTGTACGTAACGGTCCCCAGGTAGATGTCGATAAGAAGGCCGATGAGGGAAACCATCCGAACCCCTACTGAGCCTGATGTGATTATCTCCGTACAGTCGGGTCTGTTCGTCTAAGACTATCGCATATCAAGCCTAGTGGGCGGCAAGCGTCAGTCCCCTAATAGCTGTATAAGTCGTGTCGGAGCGAAGCCCATTACACCTTGAGAAGCTACTGGAACCTACCTGTATATCTCGCTTGCCCTGGCCAGGGACTTTGCGTAATGGCTCTCTGACACAGCGTGATATCAACTCCCTATACCGGGAGAGACGAATCCTATCTAACCGCTACTGCCTCCAAGTGCTCGGGACTGTACCCAACTGCTACCTGTTTGCACAACTCCTTTGAGCCGTGGTAGGGTAGCAATCTAAGAACAGTGGGACACACTCGAGGAGAAGTAGCAGTGTCAAGTCTGTGGACTATGCTGTACTCATGTCACCTGGGAACAGTTAACTGACGATGGGTATAATACCAACCAATCAGTTCCCCGGCGAGTCTTGTCCGGTGTACCCGTAACCTAACGAGCACCTGTATACTATCTCTAATACGATGTACTGTTGGCTGTGGGACAGACCATCTCCCGAATGAGAAGCGTACACACTAGTCTACTCCGGAGTATCGATGCCCTATCTCGATAATCCTACGACCAGGGACCTGTATAGGATGTTGCTTACAGACTACCCAGCCCCTACTAGTGTGACTGCCATCACAACGTTGGTAATCAAGCAAAGATCCTATGGGCTCTACTAATATGTATAAGTGATACGTTACAAGAAACATATGCACATATTAAAGTAGACTCAAACCAAGTAGCATAGTACTATTTCTAGCAAGACTGTTATATATACAACTGTGAATATCCCAAGCTTCCATTAAGTAATATACAACCTAGTATGATACAATAATGGCCCCTAGGGCATATACACTAACAATCTCCCACTTGCACTAGGGCCATGAGCTGGCATATCGTAGACCTATCATCTCGAATAGCCTCTCGAACTGTGTCTGAGGAAGGGCCTTTGTGAATGGATCATCAATGTTATTCTCTGTCTCTACTCTCTTCACCTCGATCTCCCGGCGATCTACGATCTTCCTGATCAGGTGATACCGTCTTAAGATGTGTCTGGACTTCTGATGGGACCTGGGTTCCTTCGCTAAAACTATAGCGCCGTTGTTGTCACAATACAGAGGTATTGGACCAACACTGGTAGGAACCACCTGAAGTTCTGTGAGGAACTTCTTCATCCAGACTGCTTCTTTTGCGGCATCGCAAGCAGCTATGTACTCTACTTCCATCGTTGAGTCAGCAACGGTCTCCTGTTTGGAACTCTTCCAACAGACCGCCCCTCCATTGAGGGTAAAGACATAACCCGACATGGATTTGGAGTCATCTTTGTCACTCTGGAAGTCGGAGTCGGCAAAGGCCTCTAACTGGAGGTCTTTTCCGCCATACATCAAGAACATCTCCTTAGTCCTCCTTAGGTACTTGAGAATGTTCTTTACTGCTATCCAGTGCTTCTCCCCTGGGTTTGCTTGATACCGGCTTACTACGCTCAATGCGTATGCTACATCTGCTCTGGTACATAACATCGGATACATTATAGAGCCTACCGCAGAAGCGTAGGGTATAATTGACATGCGATCCCTTTCCAAATCAGTCTTGGGAGACATCTTTTTGGAGAGGGTGATTCTGTGACAAGCTGGTAGATTACCGCACTTAGAATCATCCATACTAAATCTCTTCACTATGGTGTCTATGTACGTGGACTGTGAAAGTCCCAACATCCTTTTTGATCTATCACGATAGATCCGGATTCCCAGAATGTAGGTGGCATCACCCAGGTCTTTCATGGAGAATTTATGTGACAAGAACCTTTTGACTGACTGTAACATAGGAATATCATTTCCTATTAGGAGAATGTCATCCACGTACAAGACGAGGAATACTATAGTTCTCCCTACAATCTTACTGTATATGCATGGTTCATCTGGATTTTTGATAAAGTCAAATTCTTTGACAGCATCATCAAAACAGATGTTCCAACTCCGTGATGCCTGCTTTAGTCCATAAATGGACTTAAGCAGCTTGCATACTTTACCGCTGCTCCCACTCTGAATGAATCCCTCTGGCTGATCCATATAGACGCTCTCTTCCAAATTGCCATTTAGAAAGGCCGTCTTTACATCCATCTGCAAGATTTCATAATCGTGGAAGGCAGCAATAGCAAGAAGGACCCGAATGGATTTAAGCATAGCTACTGGAGAAAAGGTTTCGTCATAGTCCAAACCAGGTCTTTGACGGAAACCCTTTGCAACCAGTCTAGCTTTGTATGTTTCAACCTGTCTATCTACACCAATCTTCTTTTTGAAGATCCATTTGCATCCTACGGGTTTTACCCCATCTGGAGCAACGTCCAAAGTCCATACTTTGTTAGTGTACATGAACTCCATTTCGGTCCGCATTGCATCCAGCCATTTTACCGAGTCACCGCTCTGAATGGCTTGCTGGAAGCTAGTAGGCTCATCATAGTCAATAGTGCAATCCTCTCTATCCCCGTCTATGAGAAAACCGTAGTATCTCTCCGGCGGATGAGATTGCCTACTACTCCTACGGAGTGGCGTCGGGATATCCGGTTCTTCTGAAACCTCTGGTTCTACCAAGCTTTCAGTAATAGCTTGTGGTTCTGGAATTTCTTCCAGTTCTATTGCGCTCCCACTTATCTGATTTTCTAAAAACTCAGTTTCCAAGAAGCGAGCATTATGAGAAACAAAAATCTTTTGTTCCTCTACGTAATAAAAATAATATCCTTTGGAGTTCTTTGGATATCCTACAAACTTACACTGTACTGATCGTGCCTCTAGCTTGTCCGCATGCTACTTCTTTACAAAAGCTGGACATCCCCATATCTTAATATGTTTAAGATAGGGTTTCTTTCCACACCACATCTGATATGGTGAAGTAGGCACAGTCTTAGTTGGAACTCGGTTTAAAAGGTATGCAGCCGATTCTAGTGCATATCCCCAGAATGATCGTGGTAACTCAGCTTTACTTATCATGGAACGAACCATATCCAATAGGGTTCGATTCCTTCTTTCCGATACACCATTGTGTTGTGGTGTGTATGGAGGAGTAAGCTAAGAGAGAATTCCATTCTCTTTTAAGTAACCCAGGAACTCGGCACTTAAGTATTCACCACCTCGATCCGATCTCAGTGTTTTTATACTCTTGCCTGTTTGTTTTTCCACTTCATTCTTGTATTCTTGGAATTTCTCAAAGGCCTCGGATTTATGCTTCATCAAGAAGATATATCCATACCTAGAGAAATCATCCGTAAAAGTAATGAAGTAGGAATAACCACCTCGCGCGTGTGTAGACATTAGACCGCACACGTCACTGTGTACGAGTCCCAAGAGCTCGCTTGCTCTTACTCCGTGTCCAGTAAACGGAGTCTTTGTCATCTTTCCCATGAGACAAGATTCACAAGTAGCATAAGATTGATATTCGAACGAATTCAAATATCCTTCTCTATGTAACTTAGTTAATCGTGTTTCATTGATGTGACCTAGTCTACAATGCCATAAGAAAGCCTGATTCATGTCTGGAGACTTTCTTTAAAGTGCATTCTGGACATTGAAAACCTGAGCTTGATTTAATACGTATATACCGTTATTTAATGTACCTGACCTAATCAGAACTTGATTTAGGTGGATGTGGACCACATCACTTATAAAAGTAAAATCATATCCTTCTTTAGAAAGTAAGGATACAGATATGATATTACATGTTATACCTGGTACATAAAAACAGTTACGCAGAATCAATATCTCCCCAGTTGTCAGTCTAAGATGATATTCCCCTACGGATTCAGCGTTCATGCTCATTCCGTTAGCAACTGTGAGGGTCATATCACCTATCCCGATAACCCTACGATTTCTCAGAGCCTGTAATGAATTACAGATGTGAGTTCCTGATCCGGTATCCAATACCCAGGAAGTAGGGTTAACTAACATACAGTTCTCTATAACAAATACACTTGAGGCTGAAGCCACAACATGCTTCATATCCTGGCTACTGGCTTTAAAAGCCCTGCAATCATTCTACCAATGTTCATTCCTGTAACAATAGGAACGTCCCTCTTTTACTATATCCAGTCCCGAAACTTTTGCCGTTCTCTTTCCTTCTGCTTCCCCGGTTTCCTTCAGGGTAGGAGGCAGAGATTGTAGATTTAAGTCAGTATCTGACTCGTTTCCCAACGCGGTCTCCAGGTCCTGGAGCTCATCAATACAGCTAGTCATTATAAGAACGTTGTCCCCTACAGATGACCCGTCAGCCAACCTCGCTTGAATTAATTCGTTCGAGGTCTCATATCTTGCGATATGAGATTGCTCTCCATACAAATCTTTGTTATGGAGAAAGATGGAAACTAAGTCCATCTTCTCGTGCTGCTTCTGGTATACACCATCAACTGAAGCTAACACGAGGCACTTAGCTTTCGCTTTATCTTTTTCCCTTGTCTGACGGATATCCATATCCGCGACAGTGGAAACTGGACCTGGGACGGCGGGATCTTAAGTAGTAATAGGGTGTTCCAGCTTGTCATAGGCAATGGACATCTGGACAGACTTTTGCCACTCATATAAGTAAGATTCAGTCAAATTATTATCTAGATGTAACCTATGTGTGGTCACAAGGTCGCTGCAATTTTTAAGAGAGAGAAGAAAATACTATTAGCATGATGCTCTTGCAAATTTAGAGTGGTTTAATTTATCTAAACAGGATGGCTCCCACTGTTTCTCGAATCCCTCCTCAAACCATAAAAGAAGAATTAGCCAGAACAATTCTCACCGTACAATTCTTGCTTAACCGTTCAGCCAGGTCAGTGTCGATACTTCGAGGGAGGTTTTCTAACGCTTTCGCGAAGTTCCTTAATTAAATAACCTTTTTTCTCTGGGGGCGTAACCCCGCTGACACCTTTCTAGGCACCTACTTGGTTTATAGCATTGATCGTTAAGTGACGAATCTCCTGATAAGTAGCTTGTACTCACAGTAGGATCGGGATCCAAAATATCATCGTATGATAACGTTGATGGTATCCTACCAACATTCATCAAACTCCAAAATGGTATGCTCTCTCTGCAAATTTCAGTTTCTTTAGAAATTCCCGATATGGATTTTTGCCCCATGCTCTTATGACCTTGACTTTGGCCAAACAAATCATAAGTCACATGTCAAGTTCTACCAGTCATTGTCCAGGTTAATTTGAACTCACCCGTACATACCCTTGACTTTGGCCAAACAAGGTAGTACGACTGTCCCAAACCAACGCATCTATCTATGCTACATATGAATATCCAATAGCTACCAAACACTGTGCCTTGACTTTGGCCAAACAAACACAGCTTGAATACTATTGGATACCCAAATGAAATGACGGAGGGATACGAATGGTTTTGGCAAAACCGTGAACGTAGTGAACTTGATATAATCGAAGGAACCTGATACTTTTTAAAAGGAGTGGTTAAAGCTCCGCAATTAAAAAATTCCGCTCTTTTAAAATAACCGAGTGGTTTCTTTAAATTTATTCCAACGATTAAACTTTGGTTTAGTTTCTTTGCATTATTATAATGCGTCCCATCATTTATCCTATCATTACAGAAAACAACGAAAATACCACGTCCTCTTATGCCATCCGCATTGGCCACGGGGTCCCGTCATCACCTGTTAGGTTACTTAACTAACGACAGAGCAGGGGCTGGGCTAGCGCGGGTGTAAAACATAAGTGACGTCTAATAGCTATCATATATAGATATTGTACATTCATCAGACGCAATAATTAGCATTCCAGATCACAGATGAACTTTATTGGATTTATTAGCAATCCGCATTTGCTTTGAGCCTACAATAAAAGACGGATTACACAGTTGTGATGAATAGCTATTACCCCACCCTAGACCCCTACGGGTACGGCAAACTACCCGTCAAGTACCCGAAGTGAAGCGGTCTCTCTCGACAACGTGAGTAGGCCACTAAACACTTCGACGTACCCGGTAGTTTGTGTACCCCGCCTTGGGTCTATCCTAGGAGCAAAAAAAAAACAGTAAAAAGAAATAATACAACGGTGGCTACAACCGCAACCTGGATGTGCCCCGCAAAAGAATATTACATCATATTACATTTACATCGAATGAATGAATATTAAACCCATCTCAAACCCCGGCTAATCATCACAACAGTCCAACACAGTTCATATACACAAACAGTAAATATTTCAGAAATGTGCAACCCCCTGCCAACCGACATACTAGCAGTTAGGGGAGGTTTACGAACACATTAAACATTACAGATAAAGACCCAGTTAGCAAATATCTTAGAACATCGATCGAATACCATATTCCGTGTCTACCCCAAAAGAAAACCAGCACTGAAGTAACCTGGGAAGAAACAGTATATACAGGAAGACAAAACACCACACAAAATGAATAACAGTGAAAATACGAGTCAAAACCGAGTTGACTCGGCGGCGGATCCGCGGCGCAAAGCACTGTTCTGCCGCGGATCCGCGGCGGTCTTGTCGTTTTGTGCACTCGTATTTTCCCAGAATTCATCAAATTCCCTGCTGTGATTTTTAAGACATATCAAATAATTTTTCAGACAGGTTTAAATTTAATAGCAACTAGGAATTTTCAGGGTTTTGTTTTCGTTTTTTCCGTCGATCGAACTTCTAATTAGTTACTAACAAGCTAGTAATGGTTTAGTTGGCTTTGATACCACTGTAAGTCCATGTCACGCACCCCACTAACTTGCGGGGAGGCGGAATATATGAAAAACGATTATCAAAGCTTCGTAACACAGACTTGAGCGCATGAATCGTTATCTAAACCATTGCTAACAAAAAGCTAGAGGTTTAACTACTCGGATACGAAGTTATACCTCACGTTACTTGTCCTTCGGGTCTTCATCGCGGTCCTCCACTCCTCATAGGCTCCTTGGAACATCGGCACCTCAACACGGCCTCCTCGAAACAAAGACGATCCACCCAAAAGCTCCTACGCCATGCTTAATCTCAAACTTGAGATAACTAGGTTGCTTAAAGTGCTAATCTAAGCTAACCAGGGGATATAGAGTGAGGTTATGGATGTATTAGTCTAGCTAACCCTTGATCTCAACACATGAGAGGTTAGGGTTAGGGTTTGAAGAGAGTGTGAACTTGAGGAGAGAGAAGGTGAGAATGATAATGAAAAGAATAATGAACTCATATGAATATATCAACCATAACAATTAATCAAATAAATAATATAAATGATTTATCATCATGGTTAGATTCATTCATCTAGTGTGATTCATCATATGACTCATTAACTCATTAATGAATCATTTAATACAAAGCATGAATCATACAAATGAGTCATTAAGCAATTAATGCTCATGACACCTTAACCCCTTAGTCACCACTCTTCTAGAACCTTCCCGACAAATTACGAGAACGCTCCTCCAATCCGTGAAAAGACGGAAAAACTTTAGACTGTATAAATCCAGTAACCCGATACTAGAATCTGGCTTAAACCAAAGCCGACTAGAAAAAACTGTCCGAAAAGTCGTACGTGCGTAAACACACGTACGCATCCGAACCCTTGTCGTAAAACCATACGACCTCTATATCGTTTTGCCTGGAGCAGGGAAACTCTCTGTGTGGGACTCTAAAGACTCGACACTACGTTGACAGTGGGTTTAACCACAGACCGCAAGCGGCACTAGCTGTACATAACGGTCCCCAGGTAGATGTCGATAAGAAGGCCGATGAGGAAAACCATCCGAACCCCTACTGAGCCTGATGTGACAATCTCCGTACAGTCCGGTCTGTTCGTCTAAGACTATCCATATCAAGCCTAGGGGGCGGCAAGCGTCAGTCCCCTAATAGCTGTATAAATCGTGTCGGAGCGAAGCCCATTACACCCTGAGAAGCTACTGGAACCTACCAGTATATCTCGCTTGCCCTGGCCAGGGACTTTGCGTAATGGCTCTCTGACACAGCGCGATATCAACTCCCTATACCGGGAGAGACGAATCCTATCTAACCGCTACTGCCTCCAAGTGCTCGGGACTGCACCCAACTGCTACCTGTTTGCACGACTCCTTTGAGCCGTGGTAGGGTAGCAATCTAAGAACAGTGGGACACACTCAAGGCGAAGTAGCAGTGTCAAGTCTGTGGACTATGTTGTACTCATGTCACCTGGGAACTGTTAACTGACGATGGGTATAATACCAACCAATCAGTTCCCCGGCGAGTCCTGTCCAGTGTACCCGTAACCTAACGAGCACCTGTATACTATCTCTAGTACGACGTTCTGATGGCTGTGGGACAGACCATCTCCTCAACTGGGATGAGAAGCGTACACACTTAGTCTACTCCGGAATATCGATGCCCTATCTCGATAATCCAACGACCAGGGACCTGTATAGGATGTTGCTTACAGACTACCCAGCCCCCACTAGTATGACTGCCATCACAACGCTGGTAATCAAGCAAAGATCCTATGGGCTCTACTAATATGTATAAGTGATACGTTATAAGAAACATATGCACATATTAAAGTAGACTCAAACCAACTAGCATACTACTATTTCTAGCAAGACTGTTATATATACAACTGTGAATATCCCAAGCTTCCATTAAGTAATATACAACCTAGTATGATACAATAATGGCCCCTAGGGTATATACACTAACACGGTGTACTCGTAACCTAACGAGCACCTGCATACTATCTCCAGTAGGACGTACTTACGGCTGTGGGACAGACCATCTCCCCAACTGGGATGAGAAGCGTACACACTAGTCTACTCCGGAGTATCGATACCCTGTCTTGATAATCCTACGACTAGGGACCTGAATAAGGATGTGCTTGTAGCCCAGCCCCCACTAGTGTGACTGCCATCACAACGCTGGTAGTCAAGCAAGATCCTAAAAGCTCTATCAATACGTATACTCACATATTAAGATAGAAAAACCAAGTAGCATACTACCATGTTTAGCAAGACTGTTATATACATGTGAATATCCCAAGCTTCCATTAAGTACTATACAAACTAGTATGATACAATAATGGCCCCTAGGGCATATACACTAACAATCTCCCACTTGCACTAAGGCCATGTACTGGCATATTGAAGACCGATGATCTCGAGTAGCCTCTGGAACTAAATCTGAGGTAGGGCCTTTGTGAATGGATCGGCAATGTTCTCTTCAGTAGCAACTCTCCGAACCTCGATCTCCCGATGATCAATGATCTCCCTGATCAGGTGATACCACCTTAAGATGTGTCTGGACTTCTGATGGGACCTTGGTTCCTTCGCTAAACCTATAGCTCCGTTGTTGTCGCAATACAGAGGTATTGGATCAACAATGGTAGGAACCACCTGAAGTTCTGTTAGGAACTTCTTCATCCAGACTGCTTCTTTTGTGGCATCGCAAGCAGCTATATATTCCGCTTCCTTCGTCGAGTCAGCAACGGTGTCCTTCTTGGAGCTCTTCCAGCACACCGCCCCTCCATTAAGGGTAAAGACATAACCCGACATGGACTTGGAATCGTCCTTATCACTCTGGAAGCCGGAATCAGCATAGGCCTCCAACCTGAGGTCTTTTCCGCCGTAAACCAAGAACATCTCCTTAGTCCTCCTCAGGTACTTGAGAATGTTCTTTACTGCTATCCAGTGCTTCTCCCCTGGGTCTGACTAATACCGGCTTACCACGCTTAGTGCGTAAGCTACATCTGGTCCGGTGCACAACATCGCATATATTATAGAGCCTACCGCAGAAGCGTAGGGTATAATAGACATGCGTTCCCTTTCCAAATCAGCCTTGGGAGACATCTCTTTGGATAGGGTGATTACGTGACAAGCCGGTAGATTACCGCGCTTAGAATCTTCCATACTGAATCTTTTCAGTACAGTGTCGATATACCTGGACTGTGAAAGTCCCAACATCCTCTTGGATCTATCACGATAGATCTGGATCCCCAGAATGTAAGAGGCATCGCCCAGGTCTTTCATGGAGAACCTGTGTGACAAGAATCCTTTGACAGATTGTAGCATAGGAATGTCATTTTCTATCAATAGAATATCATCCACTGTAGCGCCTTGAAAAGTCGTTTGGGTGTTTTCCCGAAAATCGGTGAAAATTTGGTATTTTTCCGTAAATCGTCTTTTTTGTTATTTTGCAGTTTAGCACTAATTATACCTAATTTGGATAGGTAATTGCTTATTTTTAGTAGCAAATTAGTTACTTATGAAATTCTGGTCGTTTAAAAATTTTCCCTAATTTTTCAATTTTTAATATTATTTTAAGCCGGTAAGAAAATACATTAAATTAGCGATAAATACAAATTTAAATGGGCTAAATTTAAGATTTAAAATCATGTTAATTAAAATCTAGTTGTAACATAAATTTTTAGTAATTTATTTTATGTTTTAACTAATTTTTATTATGGTAAACGAAATTTATTGAATTTAAGCTTAAACTTGCAATTTTGGACTTGTAGGGGGTCTTTTTGCAAAAAATTTTTTGTGCACTCTCACACACACATCCTCACATCTCCTTGGCTGTCCCAAACTGCAGAAAATTCCCCCTCTCTCTTTTGTTTTAAAACTCTTTTGTTAGGAATGAATTGAGTTGATGTGTAAGTTTTAAAATATAGTATTTTGGAGGTATGGTGTATTTGACTTTGGGGGGGTTTGACTTGGTGACCATTTCCCACACCCCACACCATTCCCCTCCTCCCTCCTCTGGCCGAAACCAGCAGCTCCCCCCCCCCTTCATTTTTCCCCTCTCTTTTGTTCACAAATTCATCTCAAAATTCAACAAAAATCAACAAATCCTTCACTATTTCAACACAAAACCTTAATCCATCTCTTCTCACACCCACTTTAGTTTAAATCTTGGAGAAAGGAGGCATTTTTAGAGGCAAATGATCATGCTAGATCCATAGATCTTGAGGTATAATTTCCACCATATTAATTTCTTTTGGTTAAATTCTTTTAGTTAAATGGTTTTAGTGTTAAAAGCTTAGCAAAATCCTAATCTAGTTTTTCAAGTTTATGGTTAGAGTTTAACTAGGGTTTTAGAAACCCTTATTTAGTTAATTAAATCTATTTTGATATCTAGTTGTTTGCTAATCTAAGTTAATGAGGTTACTTTATTTGTGTGGGCTTCAAATTAGTGTTAATTTGGTATTGTCATGTTTAGTTTCGGATTGAAATTGCTAATTATGAAAATCAAGAAAGGTTTTGTTTATGGAAATTAGGTTTTTAAGCATTGCTAGTGGTTTAAAATTAATGTAGTGGCTATCTAGTGGGTTAGTTGGAGGTTTGTGTTGGATTGTGAGCACTTTATCGCATAACGGCGATGTTGCGTCGTTTTTTTAGAATGTTTGTGCTTACTAGTTTTGTGATAAAAGTATGTGATAAATTATTTTTTTTTTGATGTCTTGATGACATTTTTAGCGTATCCTATGAATTTTAGGATGTGTGAGTGCGAATGTTTGTGTGTTCGGGTTTTAGTTTTTCCGGGCGACCAAATCGACGTTTTAGTTAATTTTGCGATTTTCGCGTGTGTTCCACGCACCTTGTGCACGTTGTACCTAGCTTGTGAACGTTAGTATCTTCGTTTGGGTTTTGCGTCGTTCTTGATATGTAACCTTATGTTTGGTATTGATGTAAATTCCAGGTTCGGTCGCGGAGACGTCAGACGCGGCACGAAAGGGGAAAGCGGTGGTTGGACGTGACTAGCTAGGGATTCCGGTGAGTAGATGTAACATCTATGGGGGACTATCGTTGGATGGCGCAAGTCGCCCGATAGTTTTAGTAGCTTAAAAGATTCTTCGTAATATTAGTAATTAGGGGTGTAATACTTATATGATTATTTGCTACATTCATGCCTTATATTGACATACATATATGAACCCATTCTATAGGACACCTGCACCATTGCCAGGGTTTTTATATGCAGCACGAGCACTATTCATGCTTACACACACACCCTGGTAATTGCCATGCCACCACACTAGATAACCTTTAAATTGAAACCTTTTACTATAATTGATACTTAAACTCGCGCTATTGCTCTAATTCCTTAAAATGAAATCGTAGGATTGCTATTCATGTGCATGTACTTCATCATATTATTTGTTCATGCCTAATCTATTAATCACACATCGCAACTTGATTATTGATACCATATGCATTCATTATCATTGACATATGCACTTATGAGGATTTCTTGAGATTTTATGATATTTCTGGATTTCGGGGGAAAGCCGCAAAATTTCTAAACTTATTATATTTTTAAAATATGTAAATTGCGGTTTTCTAGTGATGTAAGTTTTGTCCACCATGAGTTTGCTGTGGTTTTCGAGATCCGTGTCGAGGAGTGGAGGAACCGTCACGGGTACATGGTGGCCCGGTAAGGTACCCGGGGCAAGAGGAATGTGTTGTTGACGTTGAGCCTGGCAGGGGACGGATTACCTACCGGTGACTGTTTGGGACGGCGGATATCCAGAGGATACCGACCGTGGCCGCGAGATGATGAGATATTGATATTGAGATGGGTCAGCCGGATGGCTGAGGCCAGAGATACTATGATATGGATATATGAGATTTGTGATAGTTTTGAGGTGTCGTTGCTGGACACAGGTTCTTGTTGATTCTATTGGTATTGTGCTGGTATTTCAAAAGAGATTCCTAAAGGAAAAACATGATTCTTATACTTACACATTCAGATCATGAGTTGATTCGCATTGCATTCCTACCTGCTAGTATATTCATATTGCATATATACCTGCTATTATGTCCTGCCTTACCTGTATTTTAGATGCCAGGATGCTTGTGTGCATGCATTCGATAGCCTGTGTAGATGTTATTTATTACTCATGAGTTGGCAACTCACCCCCATTGTGCCACAGCCTTTTTCAGGTCCGCTCCGTCAGTATAGTAGCGGCGGGCGCACTTGCTTCTTTTGCCTCTTTTTCCTGGACTCGAGGCTTTGCTCTTAGGTGGGTTATATTATTATTTTTACACCACCTTGTATATTCTTTGTATCTAGTGTACTCCATCTACTGTATCTACCAGTATTGTTGTATATTGACCTAGAGATTTGTGAACTTTTTATGCTGTATTTTGGGGTCGAGCTCACTTGAGTCGACATGCTGTTTTTCTCATGCTTCTTTATGATTATCTTGCATGTTGTTGTTTTATATTGCGTGGGATTTGTGACCGCCTTGTGGCGAAGAGCTAGCTCCCGCTTGGGGATGCCTTATTTGTTGGATTTATATATATTCTTGTTGTACCCATTTTGGGGGCCAGTATTTACAAAGGAGACTCTGCCGAAATTTTCGGAAAAATTGATATTGTTTTTAAAAAGGGTTGATATGACTTATTTGATAAACTCGCTTTCAATTGATTGGTTTTTCCTTCACTCTTTTGCTTATTTGGTTTTGGTTTTCGGGGCTTTGGCTTACTTATTTTACGGACGTCTTGAGACGTTTCGTAAATTTAAGTGCCAGTCACGTTCCGTACCCTGCGGGTCGTGACATCCACGTACAAGACGAGGAATACGACAGTTCTGGCTACAACTTTACTATATATGCACGGTTCATCTGGATTTTTGATAAAGTCATATTCTTTGACTGTTTCATCAAAACAGATGTTCCAACTCCGCGATGCCTGCTTTAGTCCATAAATGGACTTAAGCAGCTTGCATACTTCCCCGCTGCTCCCACTCTGATTGAAACCCTCTAGCTGATCCATATAGACGCACTCTTCTAAATTTCCATTCAGAAAAGCTGTCTTTACGTCCATCTGCCAGATTTCATAATCATGGAAGGCGGCAATAGCAAGAAGGACCCGAATGGATTTGAGCATAGCCACTGGAGAAAAAGTTTCGTCATAGTCCAAACCAGGTCTTTGACGAAAACCCTTTGCAACAAGTCTAGCCTTATAAGTTTCCACTTGTCCATCTACACCAATCTTTTTCTTGAAGATCCATTTGCATCTTATGGGTTTTACCCCATCTGGAGCAAAGTCCAAAGTCCATACTTTGTTGGTGTACATGGACTCCATTTCGGTCCGCATTGCATCTAGCCATCGTACCGATTCGCCCCTCTGGATGGCCTGCTTGAAGCCAGTAGGTTCATCATCATCTATGATGCAATCCTCTCTATCCCCATCTATAAGAAAGCCGTAGTATCTCTCAGGCGGATTAGACGGCCTACTACTTCTGCGGAGGGGTGCGGGAATGTCCTGTTCTTCTTGAACTACTTGTTCTACCAAACTTTCAGTATTAGTTTGTGGTTCTGGAATTTCTTCCAGTTCTATTTTGCTCCCATTTATTTCCTTTTCTAAAAACTGATATTCTAGAAAATGGGCATTATGAGAAACAAACACCTTTTGTTCCTCTGCGTAATAGAATAGATACCCCTTGGAGTTCTTTGGATATCCCACAAACTTACACTTTACTAATCGTGCCTCGAGCTTGTCCACATGCTGCTTTTTAACAAAAGCTGGACATCCCCATATTTTCAGATACTGAAGATAGGGTTTCTTCCCACTCCACATCTGATATGGAGTGGTAGGCACAGTCTTGGTAGGTACCATGTTCAAAAGATAAGCCGTTGATTCTAGCGCATAACCCCAAAAAGATCGCGGTAACTCAGCATTACTCATCATGGAACGTACCATATCTAATAAGGTTCGATTCCGTCTCTCCGATACACCGTTATGTTGTGGAGTGTATGGAGGAGTAAGCTGAGAGAGAATTCCTTTCTCTTTTAGGTAACCTAGGAACTCGGCACTCAAGTATTCACCACCTCGATCGGATCTTAGTGTCTTGATACTTTTGCCGGTTTGGTTTTCTACTTCATTCTTATACTCTTGGAATTTCTCAAAAGCCTCGGATTTATGTTTCATCAGATAAATGAATCCGTACCTTGAGTAATCATCCGTGAAAGTAATGAAATAGGAAAAACCACCTCTTGCATGTGTAGACATTGGACCACATACATCGCTGTGTATGAGTCCTAAGAGCTCGCTCGCTCTTACTCCATGTCCACTAAATGGAGTCTTTGTCATCTTTCCTTTGAGACAAGATTGACAAGTGTCATAAGTTTGATATTCGAACGAGTCCAAATATCCTTCTGTATGCAACTTAGTCAACCTTCTCTCATTGATGTGACCCAGTCTACAATGCCATAAGAAAGCTTTATTTAAATCTGGAGACTTTCTTTTTAGTGTCTTCTGGACATTGAAAATTTGGAGTTGGTTTAACACATATATACCGTTATCCAGTGTACCGGACCCAATCAAACCATGATTAAGGTGGATGTTAACAACACCACTTCCAAACGTGAAATCCTAACCTTTATTTGATAACAAGGAAACAGATATGATATTACACGTTAAGCTGGGTACACAAAAACAGTTATGTAAAACCAAAATGTGTCCACTCGTCAATCCCAGGTGATAATCCCCTACGGACACAGCTCCCACGCTAGCTCCGTTAGCAACCATCAGGGTCATATCACCTTCCTTCAGCACTCTACGGTTTCTCAGTGCCTGCAATGAATTGCAAATATGAGATCCTGATCCGGTATCTAATACCCAGGAAGTAGAGTTGATTGACAGACAATTCTCAATTACAAACACACCTGAAGTCGAAGCCACGGCTTGCTTCGGTTCCTGGTTCTTGGCGCTCCATGCCTTGCAATCCTTTTTCCAGTGCCCTTTCCTGTGACAATGGAAGCATTCATCCTGGGCCACTGCCGGTACCGTAAACTTTTTCTTTCCCTTCCCTGCCACCTTACTAACACCTCCTCTAGGTCTGTTGGGGGCCTTATTCTTCCTTCCTTTGGTTTTAGCCTTGGACCCGGAAGAAGAAGTACCACGAACAAACATAGCGGGTGTTTACCTTGCCTTCTGCAAGGTGCCCTCTGCACTCCTCAACATGTTAAGGAGTTCTGAAAGTTCAACTTCTTTTCTTTGAATGTTGAAGTTCAGAATAAACTGGGCGTAGGTAGGAGGGAGGGACTGGAGAATAAGGTCTGTATAGAGCTCATAATCCAAAGTCGTCCCAAGGTCTACGAGCTCTTCTATATAGCCGATCATCTTTAGGACATGTTCTCCTACCGATGACCCAACAGCCAACCTCGCTTGAAACAGCTTCTTTGAGGTCTCGTATCTTGCTATACGAGATTGCTCCCCATACAGATCTTTTGTATGGAGAAATATGGAGTAAAGATCCATATCCTCGTGCCTCCTCTGATGTTCATTGTTCATCGAGGCAAGCACGATACACTTGGCTTTCGCGCAATCTAAATCCCAGGTTTTGCGGATTTCCTTATCCGCATTACTGGATCTGGGACTTCAGGTGCCGTAGGGGTGAGGACGTATCCCAATTTGTCATAGGTCAAAGCCATTTTGACATTCCGCAGCCAATCTTTATAGTTTGGCCCTGTCAGTATATTTTTCTCTAAAAGTAACTTAAGGCCAGTCATTTCCAGGATCACTGCAATTAGGAGAGAGAGAAGAAAACTCTTTAGCATGATGCTCTTGCAAGTTTAGAATGGTTTTTAATTTATCTAAACTGGATGGCTCCCACTGTTTTTCGAATCCTTCCTCAAACCATAAAAGAAGAATTAGCCAGGACTATTCTCACTGTACAATACTTGCTTAACCGTTTAGCCAGGCTGGTGTCGGTACTTCGAAGGAGGTTTTCCAACGCTTTCGCGAAGTTCCTTAATTAAATAACATTTTTTCTCTGGGGGCGTAACCCCGCCGACACCTTTCTTGACACCTACTTGGTATATAGCATTGATCGTTAAGTGACGAATATCCTGATGAGTAGCATATACTCACAGTAGGATCGGGATCCAAATATCATTGTATGATAATGTTGAAGGAATCCTACCAACATTCATCAAACTCCAAATTGTATGCAACTCTTTGCAAATTTCAGTTTCTTTAGAAATTCCCGATATATATTTTTGCCCCATGCTCTTATGACCTTGGCGTTGGTCAAAATATCATAAGTCACATGTCAAGTTCTACCCATCATTATCTTGTTAATTTGAACCCATCCGTACATATCCTTGACGTTGGCCAAAATGATAATACGACTGTCCCAAACCAACTCATCTATCTATGCAACAAATGAATACCCAGCAGCTACCAAACACTATGCCTTGGCGTTGGTCAAAATACATAGCTTGAATACTACTGAATACCCAAATGAAATGACGAAGGGCTACGAATGGTTTTGGCGAAACCGTGAACGTAGTGAACTTGATATGACCGAAGGAACCTGATAGCTTTTTTTTAGAAGGAGTGGTTAAAGCTCCGCAATTAAAAAATATCATCTGTTTAAAATAACCGAGTGGTTTCTTTTAAATTGTTCCAACGATTCATCTTTTGGTTTATTTTCTTTGCATTATAAATAATGCGTCCCATCATTAACTTATCATTGCAGAAAACAACGAAAATACAACGTCCTCTTATGCCATCCGCATTCGCCACGGGGTCCCGTCATCACCCGTTAGGTTACTTAACTAACGGCAGAGCGGGGGCTGGGCTAGCGCGGGTGTAAAACATAAGTGACGTCTTAATAGCTATCATATATAGATATTGTACATTCGTCATACGCAATAATAGGCATTCCAGATCTCATATGAACTTTATTGGATTTGCAAGCAATCCGTGTTTGTTTAGAGCCTGCAAAAAAAGACGGATTACACAGTTGTGATGAATAGTCATTACCCCACCCTAGACCCCTACGGGTACGGCAAACTATCCGTCAAATACCCGAAGTGAAGCGGTCTCCCTCAACAAAGTGAGTAGGCCACTAAACACTTCAAAGTACCCGGTAGTTTGTGCACCCCACCTTGGGTCTATCCTAGGAGCAAAAACAGTAAAATGAAATAATACAACGGTGGCAACAACCGCAACCTGGATGCGTCCCGCAAAATAATATTGCAACATATTACAGTTACAACGAATGAATTAAAATAATAACCCATCACAAAACCCGGCTAATCATCACAACAGTTCAATACAGTTCACATCCACAAAAAGTAAAAACCATTACAGAAATGTGCAACCCCCTGCCAACCGACATACTAGCAGTTAGGGGAGGTTTACAAACACATTATACAATCACAGATATAATCAAATTAGCAAACATCGCAAAATTTCGATCGAGCAAAACACTTTAGATTCTACTGCAAAACTTCTCTATGCACCTGAGATCTTAGCAGAAAATAAAATATCCAGAAATATCACTGTTAACACAAAGGACTCACTGGAAAAATTTGGGCCGACTCGGCCCTAACTCGGCCGCGGATCCGCGGCGGATCGCATGGATCCACCGCAGTTCCGCGGTGAGTTAGCCGAGTTGGGGGTCCAAATTTCTTCAGTAGCCCTATAATTTCATGCTTGTTATTCTGCAGGTCCCTGAAAAAATTTTAGGGCCTGTTTTAAATTCGACAGAAACTGTGTTAATGCGACGATGTTTCCGGTTCTTTTTGCGTTCGAAATTCTTACGACTTTGCTAATGAGTTAATTATTGTTTAGCGAGTCTCTGATACCACTGTAAGTCGATGTACAACACCCCACGACTTGCGGGGAGGCGGAATAATGAAAAACGATCTTGTTTAAAGTGTAAACATCGACTAACCGAGAATCTTTGCATAAACAATAACTAACACCAAACATAGGAGTTTACAACTACTATGAAAAGTGATTATACCTAAAGATCCGAGTCCTTCGTCTTGTCGTTCTCCACGTCCTCTCCAGCCTTCTCTAAGTAGTACAAGATCCACCCGAGAGCTTTACTACAAGCTTCACCTCAAACTAGAGGTAACTCGGTTTCTTAAACCGCTAATCTAAGCAACCTAGGTGATATAGAGATTGGTTAAGGATTAAGTAGTCTAATCTAATCCTTGCACTCAACACATGAGAGGGGAGGATTAGGGTTTGAATAGGGAGAGCTTGAGGAGAGAGAAGGTGAGCAAGAGAATGGAATGAGATAATGAGCTCTCATAATATATATGAAGCATAAAGAATAACAAGATAAATCAAGTAAATGATTTAACAACCATGCTCCATAAATATCTAATGGGTGATTCATCTCCATGAGTCATTAAGCATTTATGATGCATTAATGACATGGATGAATCACTTAAATGAGTCACTAATCCCATTTAATGCATATGCCACCTTAACCCCAAGTCACCATCTTCTAGAAACTTCTCGCACAATTACGAGAATGCCCCTCCGATCCGTGAAAACACGGAAAAACTTTAGACTGTATAAATCCAATAACCGGATACTAGAAACTAGCTTAAACCAAAGCCGACTAGTAAAAACTGTCCGGATGTCGTACGTGCGTAAACACACGTATGCGTCCGAACCCTTGTCGTAAAACCATACGACCTCTATATCTTTTCGCCTGGAGTAGGGAAACTCTCTGTGTGGGACTCTAGAGACTCGACTACTACGCTGGCAGTGCGTTTAACCACAGACCGCAAGCGGCACTAGCTGTACGTAACGGTCCCCAGGTAGATGTCGATAAGAAGGCCGATGAGGAAAACCCATCCGAACTCCTACTGAGTCTGATGTAACAATCTCCGTACAGTCCGGTCTGTTCTTCTAAGACTGTCGCATATCAGGCCTAGGGGCGGCAAGAATCAGTCCCCTAATAGCGGTATAAGTCGTGTCGGAGTGAAGCCCATTACACCCTGAGAAACTACTGGAACCTACCAGCAAATCTCGCTTGCCCTGGCCAGGGACTCTGCGTAATGGCTCTCTGACACAGCGCGATATCAACCCCCAATACCGGGAGAGACGAATCCTGTCTAACCGATACTGCCTCCAAGTGCTCGGGACTGCACCCAACTGCTACCTGTTTGCACGACTCCTTTGAGCCGTGGTAGGGTAGCAATCTAAGAACAGTGAGACACACTCGAGGCGAAGTAGCAGTGTCAAGTCTGCGGACTATGCTGTACTCATGTCACCTGGGAACTGTTCACTGACGACTGGTATAAAACCAACCAACAGTTCCCTGTGAGTCCTGTCCGGTGGACCCGTAACCTAACGAGCACCTGCATACTATCTCCAGTACGACGTACTGACGGCTGTAGGACAGACCATCTCCCCAACTGGGATGAGAAGCGTACACACTAGTCTACTCCGGAGTATCGATGCCCTGTCTCGATAATCCTACGACTAGGGACCTGAATAAGGATGTGCTTGTAGACTACCCAGCCCCTACTAGTGTGACTGCCATCACAACGCTGGTAGTCAAGCAAGATCCTAAGAGCTCTATCAATACGTATACTCACATATTAAGATAGAAAAACCAAGTAGCATATTACCATGTTTAGCAAGACTGTTATATACATGTGAATATCCCAAGCTTCCATTAAGTAATATACAAACTAGTATGATACAATAATGGCCCCTAGGGCATATACACTAACATAGTATTCGTGCTACGTTTGTTGACTTTAGTTAAGGCGTAGTGTACGGTAGCTAAGTGATGTCTTCCTACACTGCATATGATGCAGATTAATTAGGACATTCATGCGACTTTGTTGACCATAGTTAAGGGTCATATGGGTTGGTCTAATTAATCAAGAAATGATGGAAAGAACTTGACTGGTGCTTATGATTTGATGACCATAGTTAAGGTCATAGGTACCAGGGTTAAAAACCGCATCGGGAATTTCAAGTGTTGAGATTTGCAATGAGATTGCATACCTTCCATATGATGGTTGGATCCCGATCCCACTGTGGGCAATAGTTGCTTCCAGGAGAGTTTTGCAGTTTACAATTAGCTAACTCATTAGGTGTCTAGAAAGGTGTTAACGGGGCTACGCCTCTGGGAAAACGAGGTTTACTTTAATTAGCTCCGTGTGAATGCGCGGGGAACCTCCCTCAAGTATCGATACTGGCCTGGCTGAACGGTTAGCAAAGTTGTAGACTGTAATTAATCCTGGCTAGTTTTCTTTTTAAGGTTTGAAAGAAAAACTTGATTAAAGCAGTGGGTGACATCGATTAGACAAGATAATAACCGATCTGATCTTTGCAAGAGCTTTCGCTGAGTGTATTCTTTTCTCTCTCTTAATGGCAGATACAAATGACTGGACTCAAGCTTCTACTAGATAAAAACAAACTGAATGGGACCAATTATAAAGACTGGCTGAGGAATCTGAAAATAGCCTTGACTTATGATAAAGTATCATATGTCCTCACGGCTTCAGCCCCGCCCACCCCAGGTCCAAAATCCTTAGTTGCGGATATTGAAGTCCGCAAGACATGGGACGCTGACTGTGCCACGGCCAAATGCCTCGTGCTTGCATCGATGGACAATACACATCAAAAGAAGCACGAGAATATGGACATTCAAACCATATTTCTCCATACAAAGGAGTTGTATGGAGAGCAATCTCGCGTATTACGATACGAAGCATCAAAGAAATTGTTTCAGATGCGAATGGCCCTGGCACACTGGTAGGAGACCATGTTCTGAAGATGATAGCTCTTATAGAAAAGCTTGAGGACCTTGGATGGACGATGGACAATGAACAATATACGGATATTATTCTGCAGTCCCTCCCCTCCACCTTTGCTCAGTTCATAGTTAACTTCAACATGCACAACATGGAGAGGGAACTACCTGAACTCCTTAATATGTTAAGGAGTGCAGAGAGCACACTGAAATCAGTGAAAACTCCCGTTATGACTGTTGGACAATCTTCCTCTTCTCGCCCAAAGGCTAAGGCCAAGGGAAAGAAAAAGAAGAAGCCCACCAATCCTAAGGGTGGAGTTAAAAAAGTCAAGGGGAAGGAAAAGTCCAAAGCTGGAGAATCGGGGAAAGGGGAATGTTTTCATTTCCACAAAACAGGACATTGGAAGCGCAACTGTACGGAATACTTGAATCTCAAGAAGAAGCATAGGGATGCTTCCGCTTCAGGTGTGTTTGTGACAGAAAACTGTTTTTCAATAAACTCTGCTTCCTGGGTATTAGATACCGGTTCAGGTTCTCACATTTGCAATTCTATGCAGGGGCTGAGAAATAGCAAAGTTTTGAAGACAGGTGATCATACTCTCCGCGTGGAAAATGGTTCCAATGTACATACAGTCGCAGTGGGAGAGTATCACTTGGGTTGCCATCTGGGTGTATATTGGTTTTGAACCCATGTTATTTTGTACCAAGTATGCTATGTAATATAATATCTGTTTCTTTGTTAGACAATGAAGGATATAACTTTATATTGCAGAACAATGTTATGAACATTCACCTGAATCAAATGTTGGTTGGGTATGGTACACTTAATAATGGGATATACGTCCTAAATCAACACACGGTTTTCAGCATACAACACACTAATAAAAGAAAACTTTCAGAAATAAATGAAGCTTTTCTTTGGCACTGTAGACTTGGTCATATTAACGAAACAAGACTGAACAAGTTACACAAAGATGGATATTTAAACCCTTTTGAATATAAATCTTATATGACTTGCCATTCTTGTATCAAGGGTAAAATGACCAAAACTCCATTTACCGGACATGGAGAAAGAGCTGCAGAGCTCTTAGGCCTCATACATAGTGATGTATGTGGGCCAATGTCTACACAGGCTAGAGGCCGTTTTTCTTACTTCATTACTTTCACTGACGATTTCTCAAGATTCGGTCATGTATTTTTATTAAAGCACAAATCCGAAGCTTTCGAGAAATTCACTGAATATAAACAAGAAGTAGAAAAACAAACCGGCTTGAGTATCAAGATGCTTCGATCAGATCGAGGTGGGGAGTACCTCAGTACAGAATTTGCAAACTTCCTAAAAGAGAATAGGATTCTCTCTCAGCTCACTCCTCCTTACACACCACAGCACAACGGTGTGTCTGAACGACAGAATAAGACCCTATTAAATATGGTCCGATCCATGATGAGTGATGCTGAGTTACCTGTCTCATTTTAGGGGCATGCATTGGAGACTGCAGCGTTTCTTTTGAACAGGGTTCCAACCAAAACCGTGTCTACCACGCCATATGAGATATGGCATGGGAAGAGACCATCTCTTAAGAGAATTAAGATTTGGGGTTGCCCGGCCTATGTTAAAAAGAAAAATCCGGACAAACACGAGACACGATCAGTCATGTGTAACTTTGTGGGATATCCAAGGAACTCTTATGGATATCTATTCTACCACAAGGAGGAACAAAAGGTGTTTGTTTCTCAGCATGCCACATTCTTGGAAAAAGAGTTTTTCACAGATAAAGATGATGGCAATGTGGTAGATCTAGAAGAGGTTCTAGAGACACAAACTACAAATGACGACTTGGTTGAACCGGCTGTTGCAATAGAAACTGAGGAACCTCGGCCAATCCGTAGGTCTGGTAGGACTTCTCGCCAACCGGAGAGGTACTACGGTTTCCTCATTGATGGTGACAGAGAAGACTGCATCATGGAGGATGATGACCCTACCAGTTTTCAACAAGCTATCACGAGTGGTGACTCTGTGAAGTGGTTGGATGCCATGAGATCCGAAATGGTGTCTATGTACACCAACAAAGTATGGACTTTGGACGTTGTACCCCCTGGGCTAAAACCTGTGGGGTGCAAATGGATCTTTAAAAGGAAGATTGGTGTAGATGGGCAGATAGAGACCTACAAGGCAAGACTTGTGGCGAAGGGTTTTCGTCAAAGACTAGGTTTGGACTATGATGAGACGTTTTCGCCCGTAGCCATGCTTAAATCCATTCGGATCCTACTTGCTATTGCTGCTCACTATGACTATGAAATCTGGCAGATGGACGTTAAAACGACATTTCTAAATGGGGATTTAGAAGAATGCGTTTATATGGATCAGCCGGAGGGCTTCATTGACAGTGGGAGCAGCGGGAAAGCATGTAGATTGCTTAAATCCATATATGGGTTAAAGCAGGCATCACGGAGTTGGAACATCTGTTTCGATGATGTTATCAAAGAGTTTGATTTCATCAAAAATCCAGATGAACCTTGTGTTTATAACAAGGCTGTGGGGAGAGCTGTCACATTCCTCGTATTGTACGTGGATGACATTCTTCTGATAGGAAATGATATTCCTATGCTACAGTCAGTCAAATCTTTCTTATCACTAAGGTTCTCCATGAAGGACCTGGGTGATGCCACATACATCCTGGGCATAAGGATCTATAGGGATATATCCAAGAGGTTATTGGAATTGTCCCAAACCAGGTACATCAACACCATCCTAAAAAGGTTTAGTATGGAAGACTCCAAGCGGGGTTCCTTACCCGCTTGCCATGGGATCACTCTCTCCAAGGATTCTTGCCCAAAGACTGATGAAGAGAGAGCTCGCATGAGCATTATACCCTATGCTTCGGAAGTAGGATCTATAATGTATGCGATGTTATGTACACGCCCAGATGTAGCTTATGCACTTAGTGTAGTAAGCAGGTATCAATCCAACCCAGGGGAGAATCACTGGATAGCTGTGAAGAACATTCTTAAGTACTTGCGAAGGACTAAAGAATTGTTCTTGGTGTATGGTAATGTAGATCTCCAAATGGAGGCCTTTACCGATTCGAGATTCCAGAGCGATAAGGACGACAGCAAATCTATCTCAGGGTTTGTATTTACCCTCAATAGAGGGGCGGTAAGTTGGAAGAGTTCCAAACAGGATACCGTTGCAGACTCTACGATGGAGGCTGAGTACATTGCTGCAAATGATGCCGCCAAGGAAGCCGTCTGGATGAGAAAGTTCGTCTCGGAGCTAGGAGTAGTTCCAACCATTATTGATCCAATACCGTTGTATTGTGATAATAATGGGGCTATGGCGTTAGCCAAGGAGCCCAGGTCCCATCAACGATCCAGACACATCCTGAGGCGTTTTCATTTGATCCGGGAGATTGTTGATCGCCGCGAGATCGAGATTAAGAGAGTATACACAAAGAATAACGCCGCGGATCCACTCACCAAGGCCCTCCCTCAGCCGCAGCATGAGCAACTTTTTGAGATGTTGGGTATGAGATACACCAATAACTGGCCTTAGTGCAAGTGGGAGATTGTTGGATATATGTATGCCCTAGAGGCCATTATATGATAGTGGATGTATTTATACATATATATATATATATATATATATATATATATATATATATTCAGTGTACATTCTTGCTCGACATGATAGTATGCTATCTGGTTCTTCTTTATCTGACATGTTGATTTGATCATGCTTTTATTCATTCATACATGTTGATAAAGCCCTGAGGATATTGACTTGACTACTGTGATTATGATGTAGATCATACTAGAGGGACATCTGTAGTTTATAAGCATATCCTGAAATGTCCCTAGTCCTAGGTATATCGAGATAGGGCATCGATATACCAGAGTAGACTAGTGTAAGTCCACGTTGCGACCCCCGGTTCTTACGGGGAGGCGGAAACGGTATAACAATCAAATTTTTGGCGCATGGGGCAACATGGACTAAACAAGGTCGGGATCGTGTCTAAACTAAACTAGCAAACATGCAAAGGAGAGTTAACTACTCGGCAAAGTGGTTATACCTAACTTGAACTCCTTCTTCTTGAAACCTAGTAGAGGTTGATGGTTCTTTCCTCGTAGCCTTCTTCCGTCAAAGATGGATCCACCTGAGGGTTCAACCTTCGGGCTCTTTCTCGAACTTTGAGAGAACTAGAATCTTCGGCTTGCTAAACCTTTGATCCTAGAGTGAGTAGAGAGTGTCTAAGGGGTGTTTTCTTTTCAAGGAGAGGGATTCTCAACACATGAGAAGGATTCTCCTTGAGCTTGAGGAAGAGGAAGATGAAGTGAGGAGAGATAATGAATATGATAGAATGAGCTCTTTTTCTTCTTGCAACCATAACAAAAGAAAAAGAATTATCTAATTAATAATAATAATTCAAATGAAATAGTTGATGGTTGTATTTGGAATGACCATTATCATCACTTCATTAAATGAATGTAAGCTAGAATCAAGGAGTATCCTTGCAAAGCAATGATGATGGTCAAACATTCAACCATGGTCAACAAGTCAACCATGGTCAACAAGTCAACAAAATCAACCATGACACAATTTCATTTAATTACTATTATTAATTGATATTTCATAAATCCATTAGGGTTTGGAAAAAGACGACTGTCAACTGTGCATACGCACCCGTTCCGAAACCCTAATGAAAAACCTCTTCCTCTGCCTCAAACAACTGTGCATACACACCTGCATTCTCGTTCCGAGGAACAAGAATACTGAGAGATAAAAGCAACCCCAAAACATATACCAGTATCTGACTCAAACCAGAGCCAGCCAGTACTATCCGTCCGGACTCCAAACGTGCACAAGTGCGCGGATGAGAACGAACCCTGTCGCAAAACCATGCGACCTCTACCCTGTTTTGCCCAGAGGCGAATACCCTCTGTGTGGGACTCTAAAGACTCGACACTATGCTGGCAGTGGGTTTAACCACAGACCGCAAGCGGCACTAGCTGTGCGTAACGGTCCCCAGGTAGATGCCGATAAGAAGACTGACGAGGTAAAACCCATCTGAACTCCTACTGAGTCTGAATGTGACAGTCTCCGTACAGTCCGGTCTGTTCGTCTGATACATCGCATGGCGGGCCTAGGGGGCGGTAAACGTCAGTCCCCTAATAGCGGTACAAGTCATGTCGGAGTGAAGCCCAAAACACCTTGAGATAACACTGGAAGCCTACCAGTATATCTCACTTGCCCTGGCCAGGGACTACTCGTGTAATGGCTCTCCTAGACACAGCGCGATGTCAACTCCCAATAACGGGAGAGACGAATCCTGTCTAACCGCCACTGCCTCCAAGTGCTTCGGGACTGCACCCAACCACTACCTGTTTGCACGACTCCTTTGAGCCGTGGTAGGGTAGTGATCAAAGTGCAGTGGGAACACACTCGAGGCGAAGTGCCAGTGTCAAGTCAGCGGACTAAGCTTTACTCATGTCACTTGGGAACTGATAACTGACGATTGGTATAATACCAACCTGTCAGTTCCCGACGAGTCCTGTCCAGTGTACTCGTAACCCAACGAGCACCCGTATACTATCTCTAGTACGACGTACTGATGGCTGTGGGACAGACTATCTCCCACACTGGGATGAGAAGCGCATACGCTAGTCTACTCCGGAGTATCGATGCCCTGTCTCGATAGTCCTACGACTAGGGACCTGTATAAGGATGTGCTTATAGATTACCCAGCCCCCACTAGTGTGACTGTCATCACAACGCTGGTAATCAAGCAAAGATCCTAAGGGCTCCACTAATGCGTATATGTGATATACTAAAATAAACACATGTACACATTGAAGTAGAAACAAACCAAGTAGCATACTACTATGTTGAGCAAGATTGTTTATACAAGGTGAATATCCCAAGCTTCCATTAAGTAATATACAAACTAGTATGATACAGTAATGGCCTCTAGGGCATATACACTAACAACTAGCGTATATGATACTAGACCCATATGATGGGCGATGGATGTTCCCACATTCATCGATGTTTGACATCGAGATCGTATACGGGTGCTCAGTGGTGACTGGGTACATTGGACGGACTCGCCGAGAACTCCTATATGGCATTATATCTTTCGTCGGATAGCAGTTCTCAGGTGACACTGTTAGTGTATATGCCCTAGAGGCCATTACTGTATCATACTAGTTTGTATATTACTTGATGGAAGCTTGGGATATTCACAGTTGTATATACAATCTTGCTCGAAATGGTAGTATGCTACTTGGTTTGTCTCTGCTTTAATATGTGCATGTGTTTCTTTTAGCATATCGCTGATATACATATTAGTAGAGCCCTTAGGATCTTTGCTTGATTACCAGCGTTGTGATGGTGCTCACACTTGTGGGAGCTGGGTGATCTATAAGCATATCCTTATACAGGTCCCTAGTCGTTGGACTATCGAGACAGGGCATCGATACTCCGTAGTAGACTAGCGTATGCGCTTCTCATCCCAACATGGGAGACGGTCTGTCCCACAGCCGTCGGTACGTCGTACTTGAGATAGTATGCTGGTGCTCGTTAGGTTACGAGTACACTGGACAGGACTCGTCGGGAACTGTTGGTTGGTATTATACCTATCGTCAGTTATCAGTTCCCAGGTGACATAAGTACAGCTTAGTCCGCTGACTTGACACTGTCACTTCGCCTCGAGTGTGTTCCCACTGCACTTTGATTGCTACCCTACCACCGCTCAAAGGAGTC
Source organism: Agapanthus africanus (assembly GCA_030015575.1). NCBI lineage: Eukaryota > Viridiplantae > Streptophyta > Magnoliopsida > Asparagales > Amaryllidaceae > Agapanthus > Agapanthus africanus. The sequence goes on along the minus strand of JASDDO010000019.1, from coordinate 649,956,133 downwards.
GTGCAAACAGGTAGTTTTTGGGTGCAGTCCCGAAGCACTTGGAGGCAGTGACGGTTAGACAAGATTCGTCTCTCCCGGTATTGGGGGTTGACATTGCGCTGTGTCCTGGAGAGCCATTACATGAGTAGTCCCTGGCCAGGGCAAGCGAGATATACTGGTAGGTTTCCAGTGTTATCTCAGGGTGTTCTGGGCTACACTCCGACACGACATGTACCGCTATTAGGGGACTGACGTTCACCGCCCCCTAGGCCCGCCATGCGATGTATCAGACGAATAGACCGGACTGTACGGAGACTGTCACATACAGGCTCAGTAGGAGTTCAGATGGGGTTCACCTCGTCAGTCTTCTTATCGACATCTACCTGGCGACCGTTACGTACAGCTAGTGCCGCTTGCGGTCTGTGGTTAAACCCACTGCCAGCGTAGTGTCGAGTCTTTAGAGTCCCATACAGAGAGCTATTCGCCTTTAGGCAAAATAAGTAGAGGTCGCATACTTTTGCGACAGGGTTCGTTCACATCCGTGCACTTGTACACGTTTGCTGTCCGGACAGCTTATATAGCGGGCTTTGGTTTAAGCCGGATCCTAGTATATGATTTGGGATTGGTTTTATCTCTTTGTATTCGTGTTCCTCGGATCACGAATACAGGTGCGTATGCACAGTTGCTTGAGACAGAGGGAGAGGACTTTGATTAGGGTTAATGACTATTGTCATTTTATTAACCCTAATGCTTATGTGTGTATTATTGTTAATTGATATTAGTTTAAATAATTGTGCATGGTTATGGTTGTTGACCATTTGACCTCCTTGACTTGTTGACCTAGGTTGACACTTTGACCATCATCATTTCATTTGGAAGATGCTCTTTGATCCTTGCAAATTGCATTAAAAATGAAATGATAATGGTCATGTCTTGATTAACCATGACAATTATCTAGCTAATTATCTAATTACAATAATTCACACATATATGAGAGAATGCTTCATATTTTCTCTCATTCTATTATTTCACTTTCTCTCTCTTGTTCTTCCTCTCCCTCAAGCTCTCCCCTCTCATGTGTTGAGAAACACTTGAGCTTGAGAAAAACCCTTTCTTGATAATCTCTACTCTCATCTAGGGTTCAAGGATTAGCACTTCTTGCACCCTAGTTACTTCTAGCTTGGAGTTGAAGCCAAAGGTCGAGGCTTTCGGGTGGATCTTTCTTCGACGTGAGAAGACGACTAAGGTGACCTCCTTCCACCACTCCAAGGAGCAAGGAGAGGACATAAAACCCAAGGTATAACCTTTCTAGCACTTAGCTAGTTTCTAGTTAGCTTTAGCTTGTTTTTGTTTAGCAAAGATCCTTCTTTGTCTAGTCCATGTTGCCTAGGTTGATAAAAATTTGATTTTTATTCTGTTTTCCGCCTCCCCACAAGTACCGGGGTGGGCAACGTGGACTTACAGTGGTATCAGAGACTAACTAAATATAAACTAGCTAGGTAGTAGAGGTATCAAAGTTCGAATCGGAAAAATCGAAAAACCGAGTTTTCAAAACCCTAAGTTTCTGTTATTTTTTTTCTGTTCAAAACAAAATAAATTATACTCCAAAAATCATCTCAGGGTTTTGTGAAGAAAGCCACCAAAAACGATCCAGCAATTCGACCAAAGAGCCGCGGTTCCACGGCAATAGCAAGCTATTGCCGCGCAACCGCGGCCGTCTTGGCTCTTCACTGGGTCGAGTTTGGTGCAGTGTATTTCTGGTTTGGTTTTAGGATTTTTAAGATGGTTTATCTGTGCCCAGGTTTTCCAGATTAGAAATTTGTTTTTGGGGTCCTATAAATCCGTATTTTTTCCGAACTTCAATACACTTTGACTAAAAGGTTATATCTGTGATGTTTATATGTATTGAACATCGGCTAATCGCTATATGTCGATTAGTCGGGGTTATACATATCTGTGATCTGTGTTTGATGATGGTATGTGTATATGAATGTGTTGGATTATCGCGGGTGAATAGCCGGGGTGGATGTGAGATGAGTGTTTCTTTTTCTTTCATTCATTGTAATATGTAAATTGATGTAATATTATTTGTATGGCCGCACAACCGGGTCGGGGTTGTGGCCGTCATTGTATAATTCTTTTTACTGTTTTTGCTCCTAGGATAGACCCAAGGAGGGGGTGCACAAACTACCGGGTATCTCGAAGTGCCGAGTGGCCTACTCACGGTGGTGAGGGAGGTTGCTTCGCTTCGGGTACTTGGCGGGTAGTTTGCCGCACCCGTAGGGGTCTTGGGTGGGGTATTGGCTATTCACCGCGACCGTGTAATCCGCTTTTCGTTGCAGGCTCGAACGGATTGCGGATTCCTAGTATATCCAATGTATTCATCTGTGATCTGTGATGTCTATCATTGCTATATATTTATATATGATAACTATTTAGGCGTTGCTTATGTTTTACAGCCGCGCTAGCCCAGCCCCCGCTCTGTCGTTAGTTAAGTAACCTAACGGGCGATGACGGGGCCCCGTGGCGAATGCGAATGGCATAAGCGTACGTCATATTTTGGTTGTTTTCTGCAATGGTAGGATTTAATGATGGGACGCATTAAAAGAACTAATGAAAGAAAATAAACCAAGTAAAAGTCGATTGGAACACTTTGAAAACCACTCGGTTCTTTTCAAAACTAAACTTTTAAACGCGGAGCTTGAACCACTCCTTTTAAAAGCTATCTCGTTCCATGGATTATATCAAGTTCACTACGTTCACGGTTTCGCCAAAACCATTCGTAGCCCTCCGTCATTCCACATGAATGGTCAAAAAGTATTCAAGCTATGTATTTTGGCCAAAGTCAAGGCATAGTGATTGGTAGCTATTGGGTATTCATGTGCAGCATAGATAGATGCGTTGGTTTGGGACAGTCATGCTGCCATTTTGCCTAAAGTCAAGGGTAGGTACGGGTGGGTCTAAATTAACCAGGAGAATGACGGGTAGAACTTGACATGTGACTTATGATATTTTGGCCAAAGTCAAGGTCATAAGAGCATGGGGCAAAAATCCACATCGGGAGTTTCATAAGTACTGAAACTTGCTAGCGCTGCATACCATTTGGAGTGTGATAATTATGGTAGGATTCCTTCGGTTTTATCACGCGATAATATTTGGATCCCGATCCTACTGTGAGTATATGCTACTCCTCGGGAAAACTCCCACTTAACGATCAATGCTATAAACTTAGTAGGTGTCTAGAAAGGTGTTAGCGGGGCTACGCCCACAGGGAAAAGAGGTTACTTAATTAAGGAACTTCGCGAAAGCGTTGGAAAACCTCCCTCGAAGTACCGACACTGGCCTGGATGAACGGTTAAGAAAGTATTGTACGGTGAGATTGATCCTGACTAATCCTTTCTTTACGGTTTGAGAAGGGATTCGAGAGACAGTGGGAGCCATCCTGTTTAGACAAACTAAAAACCACTCTAAACTTGCAAGAGCATGATGCTAAAGTGTTTCTTTTCTCTCTCCTAATTGCAGCGACCATTCAACATGACCGGACTTAAGTTATTACTAGATAAAAACATATTCACAGGGCCAAACTACAAAGATTGGCTCAGGAATGTCAAGATGGCAATCACTTACGACAAGTTGGGGTATGTCCTTACCACCAAAGCTCCCCCTGTCCCAGGTCCCAAAACCAGTGTCGCGGATAGGGAAATCCGTAAGACATGGGAAATAGATTGCGCGAAGGCCAAATGCCTCGTACTTGCCTCGATGGACAACGAACATCAGAGGAGGCACGAGAATATGGACCTAGAGTCCATATTTCTTTATACAAAAGAACTGTATGGAGAGCAGTCTCGTATCGCAAGATACGAAGTGTCGAAGAAGTTGTTTTCGGCAAGGTTGGCCGTCGGATCATCGGTAGCGGAACACGTGCTTAAGATGATTGGCTACATAGAGGAGCTCGCGGACCTTGGGACCACGTTGGAGAATGAACTCTATACTGATTTGATTCTCCAGTCCCCTTCCTTCCACTTACGCCCAGTTTATTCTTAACTTCAACATGCAAGGAAAGGAGGTTGAACTTTCCGAACTTCTGAACATGTTGAGGAGTGCTGAGGGCACCCTACAGAAGGGTATGGAGACATCCACTTTGTTTGTAGGAGGATCTTCCTCTTCTAGGTCCAGGGCGAAAGCCAAGGGCAAGAAGAAGAAAGCCCCCGCCAAACCAAGAGGCGGTGTCAGTAAAGTGGATACGAAGGGAAAAGGAAAAGTAACAAAGGTAGCGGGAAAGCTGGTGGGGAAGGAAGAATGCTTCTATTGTCACAAAAGTGGTCACTGGAAACAGGATTGCAAGGCTTGGAAGGCCAGAACACAGGATTTGAAGCGAGTTGCAGCTTCAGCTTCAGGTGTGTATGTTATTGAAAACTGTCTATCAATAAACTCTACATCCTGGGTATTGGATACCGGGTCAGGATCTCATATCTGTAATTCTTTGCAGGCGTTGAGAAAGCGTAGAGTTTTGAAGGCAGGTGACATGACCCTCAGAGTTGCAAACGGTGCTAGCATGGATGCTGAGGCCGTGGGGGACTATCACCTGGGATTGTCGGATGGACACCTTTTGGTTTTGCGTAGTTGTTATTATGTACCAAATGCAACCTGTAATATCATTTCTGTATCTTTATTATCTAAAGAAGGTTATGAATTTGCATTTGTAAGTAATGTAGTGAACATTCACCTTAATCAAGTTTTGATTGGGTCAGGTACATTGAACAACGGTATATACGTATTAAACCAACCACGGATTTTCAATGTCCAGAATACACACAAAAGAAAGTCTCCAGATATCAATAAAACTTTCTTATGGCATTGTAGACTGGGTCACATCAATGAGAGAAGGTTGACTAAGTTACATGCAGAAGGATATTTGGATCCGTTCGAATATCAATCGTATGCAACTTGTCAATCCTGTCTCAAAGGAAAGATGACAAAGACTCCGTTTACTGGACACGGAGTAAGAGCGAGCGAGCTCTTGGGACTTGTACACAGCGACGTGTGCGGTCCAATGTCTACACATGCGCGAAGCGGTTATTCTTACTTCATTACTTTTACGGATGACTTTTCAAGGTACGGTTATGTCTTCTTAATGAAACATAAATCCGAGGCTTTTGAAAAATTCCAGGAATATAAGAATGAAGTAGAAAAACAAACAGGCAAAAGTATCAAGGCACTGAGATCTGATCGAGGTGGTGAATACTTGAGTGCCGAGTTCCTGGGTTACTTAAAAGAGAATGGAATTCTCTCTCAGCTTACTCCTCCATACACTCCGCAACATAACGGTGTATCGGAGAGACGGAACCGAACCCTATTGGATATGGTACGGTCCATGATGAGTAACGCTGAGTTGCCGCGATCGTTCTGGGGATATGCGCTAGAATCAGCTGCATACCTTTTGAACCGAGTTCCAACTAAGACTGTGCCTACTACACCATATCAGATGTGGTGTGGGAAGAGACCCTATCTTAATCACATTAAGACATGGGGATGTCCATCTTTTGTAAAAAAGCAGCATGCGGACAAGCTCGAGGCACGCTTAGTACAGTGCAAGTTTGTGGGATATCCAAAGAACTCCAAGGGATATTTCTTCTATTGCGAAGAGGAACAAAAGGTGTTTGTTTCTCGCCATGCCCACTTTCTAGAACATCAGTTCATAGAAAAAGAATTAAGTGGGAGCACAATAGAACTGGAAGAAATTCCAGAACCACGAGCTATTACTGAAAGCTTAGTAGAACCAGAGGGTTCGAAAGATCAGGACATTCCCACGCCACTCCGCAGGAGTAGTAGGCAGTCTCATCCGCCCGAGAGATACTACGGTTTTCTCATTGACGAGGATAGAGAGGATTGCATCATAGATTGTGATGAGCCTACTAGCTTCCAGCAAGCCATTCAGAGCGTCGACTCAGTAAAATGGCTGGATGCAATGCGGACCGAAATGGAGTCCATGTACACCAACAAAGTATGGACGTTGGACATTGCTCCAGATGGGGTAAAACCCGTAGGATGCAAGTGGATCTTCAAAAGGAAGATTGGTGTAGATGGACAGGTTGAGACCTATAATACTAGACTGGTAGCAAAGGGTTTTCGTCAGCGACCTAATTTGGACTATGACGAAACCTTTTCTCCAGTAGCTATGCTGAAATCCATTCGGATCCTTCTTGCCATTGCTGCCTTCCACGATTATGAGATTTGGCAGATGGACGTAAAGACAGCTTTTCTAAATGGACATTTAGAGGAGTGTGTCTATATGGAACAGCCAGAGGGTTTCATTCAGAGTGGGAGCAGCGGAAAGGTGTGCAAGTTGCTTAAGTCCATTTATGGACTAAAGCAGGCATCGCGGAGTTGGAACATCTGTTTTGATGAGACGGTCAAGGAATTTGGCTTTATCAAAAATCCAAATGAACCATGCATCTATTCTAGATTTGTAGCGAGAACTGTAGTATTCCTCGTTTTATACGTGGATGACATTCTCTTAATAGGAAATGACATTCCTATGCTACAATCTGTCAAGGGGTTCTTGTCACACAGGTTCTCCATGAAAGACCTGGGTGATGCCTCATACATTCTAGGTATCCGGATCTACCGTGACAGATCCAAGAGGATATTAGGACTTTCACAGTCCAGGTACATCGACACCATACTGAAGAGATTCAGTATGGAAGATTCCAAGCGCGGTAATCTACCGGCTTGTCACGGGATCACCCTCTCCAAAGAGATGTCTCCCAAGACTGATTTGGAGAGGGATCGCATGTCTATCATACCCTACGCTTCTGCGGTAGGCTCTATAATGTATGCGATGTTGTGTACCAGACCGGATGTGGCTTATGCACTGAGTGTGGTAAGCAGGTATCAGTCAAACCCTGGGGAGAAACATTGGATAGCAGTAAAGAACATTCTCAAGTACCTGAGAAGGACTAAGGAGATGTTCTTGGTGTATGGCGGAAAAGACCTCCAGATTGAGGCCTTTGCTGACTCCAGCTTCCAGAGTGACAAGGATGATTCCAAGTCCATGTCGGGTTTTGTCTTTACCCTCAATGGAGGGGCGGTGTGTTGGAAGAGCTCCAAACAGGAAACCGTTGCTGACTCGACTATGGAAGCGGAATACATCGCTGCATCTGATGCCGCAAAAGAAGCTGTCTAGATGAGGAAGTTCTTGAGAGAACTTCAGGTGGTTCTGTCCATTGTTGACCCAATACCTCTGTATTGCGACAACAACGGGGCTATAGCTTTAGCGAAGGAACCCAGGTCCCATCAGAAATCCAGACACATCTTGAGGCAGTATCACCTGATCAGGGAGATCGTGGATTGCCAGGAGATCGAGGTTCGGAGGGTTGTTTCAGAAGATAACACAGTAGATCCATTCACCAAGGCCTTGCCCCAGACTCAGTTCGAGCGGCTGATCGAGATGATAGGTCTTCGATACGCCAGTACATGGCCTTAGTGCAAGTGGGAGATTGTTAGTGTATATGCCCTAGAGGCCATTACTGTATCATAATAGTTTGTATATTACTTGATGGAAGCTTGGGATATTCACAGTTGTATATACAATCTTGCTCGAAATGGTAGTATGCTACTTGGTTTGTCTCTGCTTTAATATGTGCATGTGTTTCTTTTAGCATATCGCTGATATACATATTAGTAGAGCCCTTAGGATCTTTGCTTGATTACCAGCGTTGTGATGGCGCTCACACTCGTGGGAGCTGGGTGATCCATAAGCACATCCTTATACAGGTCCCTAGTCGTTGGACTATCGAGACAGGGTATCGATACTCCGGAGTAGACTAGCGTATGCGCTTCTCATCCCAGCGTGGGAGACGGTCTGTCCCACAGCCGTCAGTACGTCGTACTTGAGATAGTATGCGGGTGCTCGTTAGGTTACGAGTACACTGGACAGGACTCATCGGGAACTGTTGGTTGGTATTATACCTATCGTCAGTTATCAGTTCCCAGGTGACATGAGTACAGCTTAGTCCGCTGACTTGACACTGTCACTTCGCCTCGAGTGTGTTCCCACTGCACTTTGATTGCTACCCTACCACGGCTCAAAGGAGTCGTGCAAACAGGTAGTTTTTGGGTGCAGTCCCGAAGCACTTGGAGGCAGTGACGGTTAGACAGGATTCGTCTCTCCCGGTATTGGGGGTTGACATCGCGCTGTGTCCAGGAGAGCCATTACACGAGTAGTCCCTGGCCAGGGCAAGCGAGATATACTGGTAAGTTTCCAGTGTTATCTCAGGGTGTTCTGGGCTACACTCCGACACGACTTGTACCGCTATTAGGGGACTGACTTTCACCGCCCCCTAGGCCCGCCATGCGATGTATCAGACGAACAGACCGGACTGTACGGAGACTGTCACATACAGGCTCAGTAGGAGTTCAGATGGGGTTCACCTCGTCGGTCTTCTTATCGACATCTACCTGGGGACCATTACGTACAGCTAGTGCCGCTTGCGGTCTGTGGTTAAACCCACTGCCAGCGTAGTGTCGAGTCTTTAGAGTCCCATACAGAGAGCTATTCGCCTTTAGGCAAAATGAGTAGAGGTCGCATAGTTTTGCGACAGGGTTCGTTCACATCCGTGCACTTGTGCACGTTTGCTGTCCGGACAGCTTATACTAGCTGGCTTTGGTTTAAGCCGGATCCTAGTATATGATTTGGGATTGGTTTTATCTCTTTGTATTCGTGTTCCTCGGATCACAAATACGGGTGCGTATGCACAGTTGCTTGAGACAGAGGGAGAGGACTTTGATTAGGGTTAATGACTATTGTCATTTTATTAACCCTAATGCTTATGTGTGTATTATTGTTAATTGATATTAGTTTAAATAATTGTGCATGGTTATGGTTGTTGACCATTTGACCTCCTTGACTTGTTGACCTAGGTTGACACTTTGACCATCATCATTTCATTTGGAAGAAGCTCTTTGATCCTTGCAAATTGCATTAAAAATGAAATGATAATGGTCATGTCTTGATTAACCATGAAAATTATTTAGCTAATTATCTAATTACAATAATTCATACATATACGAGAGAATGCTTCATATTTTCTCTCATTCTATTATTTCACTTTCTCTCTCTTGTTCTTCCTCTCCCTCAAGCTCTCCCCTCTCATGTGTTGAGAAACACTTGAGCTTGAGAAAAACCCTTTCTTAATAATCTCTACTCTCATCTAGGGTTCAAGGATTAGCATTTCTTGCACCCTAGTTACTTCTAGCTTGGAATTGAAGCCAAAGGTCGAGGCTTTCGGGTGGATCTTTCTTCGACGTGAGAAGACGACTAAGGTGACCTCCTTCCACCACTCCAAGGAGCAAGGAGAGAAGGACATAAAGCCCAAGGTATAACCTTTCTAGCACTTAGCTAGTTTCTAGTTAGCTTTAGCTTGTTTTTGTTTAGCAAAGATCCTTCTTTGTCTAGTCCATGTTGCCTAAGTTGATAAAAAAATTGATTTTTATTCCGTTTTCCGCCTCCCAGCAAGTACCGGGGTGGGCAACGTGGACTTACAGACACCGGTGCAGGTTAGTCTGTAGACCCGAGATCGTCATAGAGTCTTGTGTGTTCTCCCACTGTACTTTGATTACCACCCTACCACGGCTCTACTGAGTCGTGCAAACAGGTGGCCGTTGGGTACTGTCCCGAGACACACGAAGGAGATGAGCGATAGGAGGGGTTTCGTCTCTCCCGGTATTGGGAGTTGATGTTGTGCTGTGCTCGACTGGCTATATCAGTAAGTCCCTGGCCTGGGCTGTTGGGATTTGCTGATAAGTGTTATCAGTAGTTTCTCGATCTGTTATAGACCATTCATCGGCACGACTTATTGAGTTATTGGGGTCGACGTTACCATCCCTAAACTCGATATGCAGCATATCTGACGAAGAGACCGGACTGTACGGTAGTGTTGCTGATTGGCTCGACGGGAGTTGTAGCAGGTTCGCTTGTTTTCTTCTGATCGCTCAATACCCGGGTGGCCGTTACGTTTAGCTGACCGCTTGCAGCTTGTAGGTATTTGATATGATCATTACCTACTGCCGGCGTATTGACGAGTCTTAGAGTCCTACAATGAAGTTTCCTGGCTCAGGCAAAAAGATGTGGTGTGCATATGAGATATGCGCGGGGACCCGATTAAATACGGATATGTGATACCGTATATTAATCGGGCGTTTTCTATTGCTCGGGTCGTATGTGATATGACCGGTTTGCAAAATCAAGTGTTGATTTAACAAATGACTTTTAGATTAATTCTTTAATCAAACTATTTTCTATGTATACATGTATGCACATGATGATGTGCATGGATACATACATGCATACATAGTATTATGGTTGTTGATACAAGTTTGGTGGCAATGCAAGACTTATATTGTAGAATTATCTATTTGTTTTTCATTTTGTAAAAAGGAAAGGATAATTCACAAGAGGTTAATGTTTATCATCTTTGACCATGCTTCAACCACTTATTAACCTTGAGTTAATTATCCTTTTGCCTTTTAACTCATTTTGGAAAACATCTAGATAATTCTAACCATGGTTGAAGTGAGAAGGAATTTAAATATATATTATTCTTTCTCATTTCAATAATTCACTCTTATCTCTTTTCTTTGTGTGAGAAAAAAGCTTAGCCATCATCGTCTTCTTCCTCTCTTGATAATTTCCTTTAAGTGAGGTTGATAAAAGAAAGAGTTTTGATTATAGAAAAACAACCACATCATCATACTACACACATCTAGCCGGTTTGTGTAGGGTGTTTGCTTTACTCCATTGATACATCGAGTAAAGCAAGGAGCTTTGGGCAAAGGAGCTTCGGGTGGATCGTCGTGGACATTAGAAGACCTCAAGCGAACCTTTTTCCAACCCTCAAGTAGCCAAGGAGTCTAGCGTAGGGAGCTACAAAGGTTGTACTCTCAAAATCCTAGCCTTTGTTACTTGTGATGTTGTTCTAGTTAAGAAACCCTAATTTTCTAGTGATGATTCTTTGTATGTTCACTTAGCACCTTAAAAATTTAATTTTGTGACATGTGATGCTTCCAAACCCTTCATAAGATGCTAGGTAAACCTAACAGTAACACTCCCGTACAGTCCGGTCTCATCGTCTGATATGTCGCATATTTCTCCTAGGGGTGGTAAACGTCAAACCCCAGTAGCTCGATAAGTCGTGTCGATATGAGGTCTATAACAGTTCGAGAAACTACTGATAACATTTACCGGTAAATCTCAGCAACCCTGGCCAGGGATTTCCAGGTATAGCCAATCGAACACAGCACAACATCAACTCCCTATACCGGGAGAGACGAATCCCCTCCTATCGCTCATTGCCTCCATGTGATTCGGGACTGTACCCAAAATGTTAGTTATATGTATGCCCTAGAGGCCATTACTGTACATAGGATGTATATTGTAGTGGATGCTGGGACATATATAGGGAGGACTTTCTTGCTCGACATGATAGTATGCTATCTGGTTGATCTTTACCTTAACGTGTATACTGATTGTCTCTCTGATACATGTTGGTAAAGCCCTTAGGATGTGTACTTGACTACCTGGACTATGATGCGGATCATACTAGTGGGGACATGGTAGTCCATAAGTACATCCTTCAAAGTCCCTAGTCGTGGGTGTATCGAGACGGGGCATCGATATACCAGAGTAGACTAGCGTATACCTTCTCGACCCATACAGATGGGCGATGGATGATCCCATATCCATTGGTGTTTGAAATCAGAGATGATATACGGGTGCTCAGTGGAGACTGGGTACACTGGACGGACTCGCCGAGAACTCCCAGATGGTATTATACCTCACGTCAGATGGCAGTTCTCTGGTGACACTGGTACAGGTTAGTCTGTAGACCCGAGATCGTCATAGAGTCTTGTGTGGCTCCCACTGTGCTTTGATTTCCACCTTACCACGTCCAAGAGGGCGTGCAAAATGGTGGTTTTTAGGTACAGTCCCGAGTCACATGGAGGCAATGAGCGATAGGAGGGGATTCGTCTCTCCCGGTATAGGGGGTTGATGTTGCGCTGTGTTCGATTGGCTATAACCGGAAATCCCTGGCCAGGGTTGCTGAGATTTACCGGTAAGTGTTACCAGTAGTTTCTCAAATTGTTATAGACCTCATATCAACACGATTTATCGAGCTATTGGGGTCTGACGTTTACCACCCCTAGGCGAGATATGCGACATATCAGACGATCAGACCGGACTGTACGGTAGTGTTACTGGTTGGATTCACTGGAGTGTGAGCGGGCTTGCTCGTCGATCTTCAGATCGCTCAATACCCGGGTGGCCGTTACGTTTAGCAGACCGCTTGCGGCTTGCGGGTGTTTGATATGATCATCACCTGCTGCCGGCGTATTGACGAGTCTTTAGAGTCCTACACAGAGGTTTCCTGGCTCAAGCGAAACGAAATAGGAGCGCATATAAGATATGTGCGGGAACGAGAATAATGCGTGTATGTGATACCGTATTTCATTCTCGCGTTGAATGTATCGATTGGTTGTATGCAATATAACCTAGTTATCGAATCAAGTATTGATTCGATAAGCCGATACATTGTATACTAGTCGGTTGTGTGCGACATGACCGGATCATTGAATCAAGTGTTGATTTAATGATTTAATGCATAATTATATATTTGATATATTACTTTGCACTAACTAGTATTGGTTCACTTTAAACGGATTTTCTCACTTGGTTTGTGCGCATTGCATATGCGATATGATTTTGCGCACTTGCTTGTATCATGTTTGATGATACATGCCTTTTGGTTAAGTGTAAAGAATTAAACCTTGGTTAATGAAATGGTTAGGGTTTACTTTTTCCTTATTCATTTTATTCATTTATTTATTCTTTTGGAAAAAGAAAAGTAAATGAGAAAATGGTGGCTTGTTTTGTTTTGTTCATGAAGCTTCATGAAGACTTTGACCAAGTGACCATTTTGTCTCATGCTTAACCCTAACCATTCCATTCAACCATGATTAAATCTCTACACATTACCATGGTTACATTATGATAAGTATTATTATTATTTCCTTTTTGAAAAGAACATAATATATCATTCATCTTCTTCTTCTTCATCTTCTTCACTTGAAGAAGCTTACTTCATCAATAGTGATTGATGAAAACAAGTGAGAAATCCAATTCTAAAGTCTACCCACTTCCTATTTCTTCATCCTCTACCTCTTGCCAAGTAGTAGAGTGTGTTTCCTTCACAAGTTTTTAAAGCTTGATGAAGGTGGAGCTTGATCTAGCGATGCCTCGACGTAGATCATCTTCGGCACGTTGTCGACGACCTAGCCCGGTCTTTTCTCCGATGAAACCACCGTGAGAGTCATGGTTCGATTTGGACAGCGGAGAGGACTTCATTGCGGAGCCGTGGAGGTGGAGCACCGGATCTACAAAGGTTGTATTTCTGTATTCTTATAGTTAAGTGTTAACTAGTTTACTTTTCGCCTAGATTTCTAGCCAACGATCCGTAGTCGGGTTTCTCGACACCTAGATTTTTTGAAATTGGCATGGTTGATGCCTTGTGAGACCTCTTGGGAGTGCCTAGGAACCCTACAGAGGTATCAGAGCCTAGCTAGAGCCTTAGGCGAAGTCTAGACGGAATTTGAAACCCGATCGAACCGAAAACCCAACCCGGAAAATGCTCTCTGTACTTTTTCTAAAAACGTGGATTTTTCCAAATTAAAAATTGCTAAAAAATTCAGCAGGAAGATCTAAGAGTTATGGTGAAACACGACATTCTAATTCATCTATACCGCCACGGTTCCGCGGCATGAGCATGACTCATGCGGCGGTTCCGCGGCCGTACGGGCCTGTCTCACTGTTATATTTTCACAGTAACTCCTCTTTTCTGATGCTGGATTTTATGGGAATTTTTTAAATTTTTTTTTCAACAGTTGAATTTTCTAAGGGTTGTTTTGGGGATTCGGTGTTTCGGTCGGAGTATCAGATTTCGTCTATGTGGCTTTCCGGATAATTTTTGAATATGTTAAAAAGTTCGACCGGATATAAATACCCAATTTTTCCCCTGTCGGGAAATTTCCAAGTGTTGGATTTTTCTGTTGTTTAACGACGTTCTAAGTAGTGCAAGTAACGCGATGGTCCCTCTAGAAGACAACAAACCTTAACTCGATTATGTGACCGTCTTGAACTGCCCTTTGAACCTTCGGGTTTGGGGCAGTACGGCGTGCCACATGTGAGGCGTTGGCTTGACCCTTCTACGGCTGGACCGTTGGTACTGAGGCACGAACTGAATGTTGTTAGACTTATTTCATGTGTTGATCTGTATTGGGAAAACTTGGGTGTTCGATTGTTCGATCGGAAAGTTTAACATTTTCTATTTATCTGGAATGGGATACAATAATTGGAATTCACAACAAGTTATGAGATAACTGAATGAATGTTATAAATCTAGCAATTTAGTCTCACTTGATCGGTTGCTACGGAATTTTGATGCGATCAAAAGTCCGTCGCAATCACGTAGCGTACGCGGATATTCGCCGGTAAACTTAATAGACAGCCTCACTCCATAGCCCCGACCAAGTGACTGTAGGAGAACCCCGTCGCCGAAAGCATCCGTCCGGGTGCTCGCGGTAGCGGTGTTCCGCCTTGGTGCACTTCGTCGACGGTATCGGGGGTGCAGCCGTCTACTGAAGTTTGCGACGAGCATTCGATCAGGATGTCGGGAATCCTGTTGAATTGCCCGACTTTATATTGAAAAGTGTTTTTGATTTTGAGACTAAAATGCGGAGTTTATAATTGTTAGGCATGCGATGTCTAAGGAATTCATTTGGTCAGGCATGCGATGTCTGAGGATGTTGCGGATTCCAACTGTTGTAGTTTTACGCTTTCTTTTCTGTGACCGTAAGTGTAATATGTGATATCGCCGGTTTCGTTGCTATATGTCAACGACAATTGGGATGCGCATATTTACTTACGTTGATGACATGTGATGTTATGTGTTGCTGGATATGTTATATTGGATCATCGTGTTTGAATAGCCGGGGGTTTTTATGTGAGATGAGTGTTTTTCATTTTCATTCATGTAAAAACTTGTATGTAATATTCTTTTATTGGGGCACTTCCAGGTTGCGGAAGATGTCACCTTTTGTATATTATTTACTTTTCTGCACTAGGATAGACCCAAGGAGGGGAGCACAAGTAACCGGGTTCTGGAGTCCAGTGGGAGACCAACTCGAGGAGTCGAGTCCGGGTCTCCTAACTCTAGAATTGGTAGGGTTTCTTGCCGCTCTCGTAGGGGTCTAGGGGTGTGGGATTGGCTATTCATCACGACCGTGGAATCCGTGTTTTATACTGGCTCGTATTGAAAACACGGACGTCCTAGTATATCCAATGTTTCATATGTTTCTTCTGCTGCGATATCTGTGATGTGATCATGTGATGTTCTATGATAGATACAGTATATAGTATATATGATATATTATATAGGCGTTACTTATGTTTTACACCCGCGCTAGCCCTGCCCCGTTCTGCCGTTAGTTACCTAACCTAACGGTGCACGAGGGGACATCGAGGCGAATGCGGATGGCATAAGTGTACGTCGTATTTATCTGTGATGTTTAGGTACTTAAATGATGGGACTTCATTAATGTGATTAATGAAAATAAAAGAAACCTAAGATGTTGTAGAATCGAATTTCAAAATAAAACAGGTAGCTACAGTTCTTGCTTTGCACAGCGGTATATATGATATATCCTGCACCTTATTCGATGAGGAAAGGACCGAGATCCCTTCACCGGGAGTGACTCCTTTAGCAATAACTGGCAGATGCTACACACTCGGTTTGTCTTTTGATTGCTTTTAAGAGTTTTTGCTTTGCACAGTGATATATATGATATATCCCGCACCTCATTCGACGAGGAAAGGACCGACAATCCCTTCACCGGGAGTGACTCCTTTAGCAAAACTGGAAAGGCCTCAAAAGCACTCCATTTTAAAATCATTTGATTCTACAACGATATCAAGTTCATTACGCAATAGGTTTTCAGAAAAACCTGTCGTAGCCCTCCGTCATTTCAGATAAGTACTAGTTAGTATTCGTGCTACGTTTGTTGACTATGTTAAGGCGTAGTGTGCGGTAGCTAATTAGTGCTTATCTGCATAAGCATATGATGTGATTGGATTAGGGTAGTCGTGCGACTTTGTTGACTATGTTAAGGGTCGTGCGGGTGGGTTTAATTCAATCGGGAAATGACGGGTTGAACTTGACTAGCACTTATGATTTGTTGACTATGTTAAGGTCATATAGCTGCTAGGGGCAAAATATTATCGGGAATTTCAAGTGTTGAAATTTGCAATGAGATTGCATACCTTCTATGAGATAGTTGGATCCCGATACCCGCTGCGAGTAAGAGTTACTCCTGGGAGAGTTTTACACATTACAATTAGCCGATCAAGTAGGTGTCTAGAAAGGTGTTAACGAGGTTACGCCTCTGGGAAAACGAGGTTTACATTAATTAGGTTCGTGCGAAAGCACGGGGGACCTCCCTCAAAGTACCGACACTGGCCTGGCTGAAAGATTGGCGAACTTGTAGCGTGTAATTAATCCCGGCTGGTCTTTCCTTTTAGGGTTTGAAGGAAGATTTGATAAAAAGCAGTGGGAGCCATCCTGATTAGATAAAATAATATCCAATGTGATCTTGCAAGTGCGCACGCTGAGTGTTTTCTTCTCTCTCTCTCCAGGTAGCGACCATATCACGCCTTAATCAAGATAATAATACGGATAATTGACCGAACCCGCTTGTTATACTGAGCTGGGGAACGTTGGTCCCGCTCCAACTTATAATTATTATAAGACAGAGCAGGAAATTGGGGATTACCAGAATTCCCGTGCCGCCCAAACGAAGAGAGTGCATGCTGATGCAACATCTTCGGGTGTGTTCATTACAGAGAATTGTTTCTCAGTATTCTTTACGTCCTGGGTATGTGATACCAGATCAGGATCCCAGGTTTGTAATCTGTTACATAGGGCTACAGACAGGTAGAGAACTGAGAACGGGTGATAAGTTTCATGAGGCAGAAAACGGGGCAAGTGTTGCAGCCAAGTCTGTTGGTCACTGTCACCCTGTATTACCAATACATTGATTCTGAACGAATGTTATTAGATACCGAACCTGATATGCAAAATCATATCTGTCTCTTTATTAGTAAAGAAATGATAAAATTTTGTATTGTTGGATAATGTTTTGAACATTTCCTATATCAAAAGTTGATCGGTTCAGGCACGTTATCTAAAAGCATTAATGTTCTAAATCAAACTACAGTTCTTTAGTATACTGAACACACACAAGAGGAAGAGTTCAGAAATGAACGATTCCTTCTTGAGGTATTGTAGACTAGGTCAGATCAATGTGACCCGACTAGCTAGAGTTACATAAAGATGCATATTTAAATTAGTTTGAATTTACATCTTGTGAAACTCGCCAGTCATGTCACAAAGATAAAATGATCATAGCTCCGTTTATTGGAAACAGAGAAAGAGTTAGTGAACTCTTGGGATGATACATGTTGATGTATGTAGGTCCCCTGTCTACATATGCCAGGATTGGTTCTTTGTACTTCGTTACATTCTCTGATGATCTTTCGAGATTCAGACCTATGTTCCTGTTGAAACACAAGTCCGAACATTTTGAGATATTCACAGAATATAAGTTAGAAGTAGAGAACCAAAATACGAGTATAAGTATTATGTCCTTTGATGAGATCAAGGAGGAGAATACTTGAGCACGGAATTCCTGGACCATTCTAAAGGAGAATGAGATTCTCTCTCAGCATTACTCCTCCGTATACACCATAGCACGATGGTATATCGGGGCGGAGCAATCTCACCCTATTTGATAAGGTGTGCTCTATGATGAGTACTACTGAGTTACCTATTTCCTTTTTGGGAGTTATGCACTTGAGAAGATGCATACCTATTGAATTAGGTTCGAATCAAATCAATGCCTACCACTTCATATGTGATATGGAAAGGGAAGAGCCCGTATCTTAAGTTGGTTAAGATTTGGGGTTGTCCGGGCTATGTCTAAAAGCATAAACCGAACAAGTTCGAGGCAAGGTCTGTTATGTAGAACTGGAAAGGTTCCAGCTATACAAACTACAGTAGATGATTTGGTACAACCAAAGGATTCAATAGTTACCAACGAACCTCAGCCTCTCCGCCGATCTAGTAGGGTTCCTCACCCACCTGAGAGCTACTTCGGTTTCTCTATGACAGTGGGAGCGAGGATTGCATCATGAGATGATGACCCAACTAGTTTCGAGCTGGCCATCAGGAGTAGGACTCTGTAAGAATGGCTGGATGCTTAGCGATCTGATATGGAATCCATGTACACCAACAAAGTATGGACTTTGGTTGCTATATCTGAAGGGTTAAATCCCCATGAGGAGCAAGTATATCTTGAGAAGATTACTTGGTGTACATGGAAAAGTTGAGACTTTCAAAGCTAGACTTGTTAAAGGTTTTCGTCATCGACCAGGCGTGGATAATGATGAAACCTTTTCCAGTGGCTATGCTTAAGTCCATCCAGATCCCACTTGCCACGGCTACATACCATGACTACGATATCTGGCGGTTGGGTGCCATGACTGCTTTTCTCAATGATGTTTTAGAAGAGTACGTCTATAAGTACACAGCCAGAGGGCTTCGTAGACAGTGGGAGCAGCGGAAACGTGTGCAAGATGCTTTATAAGATAAAGCAGACATCGCGGAGTTAGAACATCTGTTTTGATGTGTTAGTCAAACAGTTTGACATCATCAAAATGGTAGATGAACCTTGTATATACAAAAAGGTAGTAGGGAGTATGGTGATGATCCTCGTAGAGTTCGTGGATGACATACTCTTGATAGGGAAGGAGTTTCCTATGCTACGCTCGATCAATCTCCGCTTATCACACTGATTCTCCACATAAGATCAAAGTGATACCTACTAAATCCTGGAATTTGGATCTATGAGATAGATCTAAATGGATGTTAGAATACTCACTAGCTGTAGTGAGATGGTATCAATTGATCCTGGGAAGAATCACTGGAAGGGTTCCAGGGTGATAAAGACGACTGAATGTCAGTCACAGGCATTGTCTTTACCCTCAGTAAAGGGACGGTATGTTGGAAGAGTTCCAAGCTAGATACCGTGGCAAACTAGACGATAAAGGCTGGATACATCACTACTTAAGATGCTACCAAAGAGGCTGTCTGGGTGTATATTAGTTCATGAGATGAACTTAGTTCCTCCCATTGTGTGATAATGGAGTTGTGGCTTATGCCAAGGAACGCCCGTCCCATCAGTGATCCAGACATATTCTAAGGCGGTATTACCTGATCATGGAGATGCTTGATCTCCAAGGGATAGAGGTTAGGAGAGTAGACTCAGAGGACAACACAGCGGATCCACTCACAAAGGCCTGTTCCCAGAGAGAGATTTTTAGGGGATGGTTGAGTATGAGATACTACAACAACTGCTATCAGATGGCCCTAGTGCAAGTGGGAGATTGTTAGTTATATGTATGCCCTAGAGGCCATTACTATACATAGGATGTATATTGTAGTGGATGCTGGGACATATATAGGGAGGACTTTCTTGCTCGATATGATAGTATGATATCTGGTTGATCTTTACCTTAACGTGTATACTGATTGTCTCTCTGATACATGTTGGTAAAGCCCTTAGGATGTGTACTTGACTACCTGGACTATGATGCGGATCATACTAGTGGGGACATGGTAGTCCATAAGTACATCCTTCAAAGTCCCTAGTCGTGGGTGTATCGAGACGGGGCATCGATATACCAGAGTAGACTAGCGTATACCTTCTCGACCCATACAGATGGGCGATGGATGATCCCATATCCATTGGTGTTTGACATCAGAGATGATATACGGGTGCTCAGTGGAGACTGGGTACACTGGACGGACTCGCCGAGAACTCCCAGATGGTATTATACCTCACGTCAGATGGCAGTTCTCTGGTGACACTGGTACAGGTTAGTCTGTAGACCCGAGATCGTCATAGAGTCTTGTGTGGCTCCCACTGTGCTTTGATTTCCACCTTACCACGTCCAAGAGGGCTTGAAAAACGGTGGTTTTTGGGTACAGTCCCGAGTCACATAGAGGCAATGAGCGATAGGAGGGGATTCGTCTCTCCCGGTATAGGGGGTTGATGTTGCGCTGTGTTCGATTGGCTATAACCGGAAACCCTGGCCAGGGTTGCTGAGATTTACTGGTAAGTGTTACCAGTAGTTTCTCAAATTGTTATAGACCTCATATCAACACGATTTATCGAGCTATTGGGGTCTGACGTTTACCACCCCTAGGCGAGATATGCGACATATCAGACGATCAGACCGGACTGTACGGTAGTGTTACTGGTTGGATTCACTGGAGTGTGAGCGGGCTTGCTCGTCGATCTTCAGATCGCTCAATACTCGGGTGGCCGTTACGTTTAGCAGAACGCTTGCGGCTTGCGGGTGTTTGATATGATCATCACCTGCTGCCGGCGTATTGACGAGTCTTTAGAGTCCTACACAGAGGTTTCCTGGCTCAAGCGAAACGAAATAGGAGCGCATATGAGATATGTGCGGGAACGAGAATAATGCGTGTATGTGATACCGTATTTCATTCTCGCGATGAATGTATCAATTGGTTGTATGCGATATAACCTAGTTATCGAATCAAGTATTGATTCGATAAGCCGATACATTGTATACTAGTCGGTTGTGTGCGACATGACCGGATCATTGAATCAAGTGTTGATTTAATGATTTAATGCATAATTATATATTTGATATATTACTTTGCACTAACTAGTATTGGTTCACTTTAAACGGATTTTCTCACTTGGTTTGTGCGCATTGCATATGCGATATGATTTTGCGCACTTGCTTGTATCATGTTTGATGATACATGCCTTTTGGTTAAGTGTAAAGAATTAAACCTTGGTTAATGAAATGGTTAGGGTTTACTTTTTCCTTATTCATTTTATTCATTTATTTATTCTTTTGGAAAAAGAAAAGCAAATGAGAAAATGGTGGCTTGTTTTGTTTTGTTCATGAAGCTTCATGAAAACTTTGACCAAGTGACCATTTTGTCTCATGCTTAACCTTAACCATTCCATTCAACCATGATTAACTCTCTACACATTACCATGGTTACATTATGATAAGTATTATTATTATTTCCTTTTTGAAAAGAACATAATATATCATTCATCTTCTTCTTCTTCATCTTCTTCACTTGAAGAAGCTTACTTCATCAATGGTGATTGATGAAAACAAGTGAGAAATCCAATTCTAAAGTCTACCCACTTCCTATTTCTTCATCCTCTACCTCTTGCCAAGTAGTAGAGTGTGTTTCCTTCACAAGTTTTTAAAGCTTGATGAAGGTGGAGCTTGATCTAGCGATGCCTCGACGTAGATCATCTTCGGCACGTTGTCGACGACCTAGCCCGGTCTTTTCTCCGATGAAACCACCGTGAGAGTCATGGTTCGATTTGGACAGCGGAGAGGACTTCATTGCGGAGCCGTGGAGGTGGAGCACCGGATCTACAAAGGTTGTATTTCCGTATTCTTATAGTTAAGTGTTAACTAGTTTACTTTTCGCCTAGATTTCTAGCCAACGATCCGTAGTCGGGTTTCTCGGCACCTAGATTTTTTGAAATTGGCATGGTTGATGCCTTGTGAGATCTCTTGGGAGTGCCTAGGAACCCTACACAAAAGCCACCTTTTTGCACGCCCTCTTGGACGTGGTATGATGGAAATCAAAGCACGGTGGGAATCACACAAGATTCTATGACGATCTCGGGTCAACAGACTACTCTGTACCAGTGTCACCGGAGAATTGCCATCTGACGTGAGTTATAATACCATCTGGGAGTTCTCGGCGAGTCCGTCCAGTGTACCCAGTCTCTACTGAGCACCCGTACACCATCCTTGATGTCAAACACCGATGGATATGGGATCATCCATCGCCCATCATATGGGTCAAGATGCGTATACGCTAGTCTACTCTGGTGTATCGATGCCCTGTCTCGATACACCCTCGACTAGGAACAGTTATAGGATGTACTCGTCGACTACGGTGGCCCCACTAGTATGATCTCATCATAGTCCTAGTAGTCGAGTACATATCCTAAGGGCTTTATCAACATGTTACATAGAGACAATCAGAGTACATGTTATGATAAAGTACAACCAGATAGCATACTATCATATCGAGCAAGAAAGTCCTCCCTATATATGTCCAAGCATCCATTACAATATACATTGTATGTACAGTAATGGCCTCTAGGGCATACATATAACTAACAATCTCCCACTTGCACTAGGGCCATCTGTTGTGGTATCACATACCCAAAAATTAGCTGTGGTTGAAGTATCTCATACCCAACCATCCCATAAAAGTCTCTACTGGGAAAAAGGCCTTTGTGAGTGGATCCGCGTTGTTGTCCTATGTGTCTACTCTCCTAACCTCGATTTCCCTGGAGATCAACCATCTCCATGATCAGGTGATATTGCCTAAGAATTATATCTGGATTTCAGATGGGACGGGGGGTTCCTTGGCAAAAGCCATAACTCCATTGTCACACAATGGTAGGAACGAAGTTCATCTGATGAACTTATACGTATCCAGACTGCCTCTTTGGTAGCATCTTTGGTAACGATATATCTTGCCTTTAATCGTCTAGTATGTCACGATATCTAACTTGGAACTCTTCCAACATACTGTCCCTCCACTGAGGGTAAAGACAATGCCTGCGACTGACATTCAGTCGTCCTTATCACCTTGGAACCTTTCTAGTGATTCTCCTCAGGATCGATTGAAACCATCTCACTACAACTAGTGAGTATCCTAACATCCAATTAGATCTATCTCATAGATCCAAAACCCAGGATATAGGAGGTATCACTTTGATCCTATATGGAGAATCCTTGTGATAAGCGGAGATTGACCGATCGTAGCATAGGAAACTCCTTCCCTATCAAGAGTATGTCATTCACATACTCTACGAGGATTACCACCATACTCCCAACTACCTTTTTGTATATACAAGGTTCATCTACCATTTTGATGAAGTCAAACTCTTTGACTACCACATCAAAACAGATGTTCCAACTCCACGATGCCTGTTTTATCGCATAAAATATCTTGCACACGTTTCCGCTGCTCCCACTATCTACGAAGCCCTCTGGCTGTGTACTTATAGATGTTCTCTTCTAAAACATCATTTAGAAAAGCAGTCATGACACCCAACCACCAGAACATTCTCCTAATAGGAAATGATATTCCTATGTTACAGTCAGTCAAAAGATTCTTGTCACATAAATTCTCCATGAAAGACCTGGGTGATGCCACCTACATTCTGGGGATCCGGATCTATCGTGATAGATCAAAAAGGATGTTGGGACTTTCGCAGTCCAGGTACATAGACACCATAGTGAAGAGATTCAGTATGGATGATTCTAAGCGCGGTAATCTACCGGCTTGTCACGGAATCACCCTCTTCAAAGAGATGTCTCCCAAGACTGATTTGGAAGAGGATCGCATGTCGATTATACCCTACGCTTCTGCTGTAGGCTCTATAATGTATGCGATGTTATGTACCAGACCAGATGTAGCATACGCATTGAGCGTTGTAAGCCGGTATCAGGCAAACCCAGGGGAGAATCACTGGATAGCAGTAAAGAACATTCTCAAGTACCTAAGTAGGACTAAGGAGATGTTCTTGGTGTATGGCGGAAAAGTCCTCCAGATGGAGGCCTTTGCCGACTCAGGCTTCCAGAGTGACAAAGATGACTCCAAATCCATGTCGGGTTATGTCTTTACCCTCAATGGAGGGGCGGTCTGTTGGAAGAGTTCCAAGCAGGAGACCGTTGCTGACTCAACAATGGAAGCGGAGCACATAGCTGCTTGCGATGCCGCAAAAGAAGCAGTCTGGATGAAGAAGTTCCTCACAGAACTTTAGGTGGTTCCTACCAGTATTGATCCAATACCTCTGTATTGTGACAACAACGGCGATATAGCTTTAGCGAAGGAACCTAGGTCCCATCAGAAGTCCAGACACATCTTAAGGCCGTGTCACCTGATCAGGGAGATCGTAGATCGCCGGGAGATCGAGGTAAAGAGAGTAAAGACGGAGAATAACATTGCTGATCCATTCACAAAGGCCCTTCCTAAGACACAGTTCGATAGGCTATTATTAGTGCAAGTGGGAGATTGTTAGTGTATATGCCCTAGGGGCCATTATTGTATCATACTTGTATGTATATTACTTAATGGAAGCTTGGGATATTCACAGTTGTATATACAGTCTTGCTAAAAATGGTAGTATGCTACTTGGTTTGTGTCTACTTTAATATGTGCATATGTTTCTTGTAAACGTATCACTTATACATATTAGTAGAGCCCATAGGATCTTTAATTGATTACCAGCGTTGTGATGGCAGTCACACTTGTGGGGGCTGGGTAGTCTATAAGCAACATCCTATACATGTCCCTAGTCGTAGGATTATCGAGACAGGGCATCGATACTCCAGCGTAGACTAGTGTGTACGCTTCTCATCTCAGTTAGGGAGATAGTCTGTCCCGCAGCCATCAGTACGTCGTACTGGAGATAGTATACAGGTGCTCGTTAGGTTACGGGTACACCGGACAGGACTCGCAGAGGAACTGATTGGTTGGTATTATACCCATCATCAGTTAACAGTTCCCAGGTGACATGAGTACAGCATAGTCCGCAGACTTGACACTGCTACTTCGCCTCGAGTGTGTCCCACTGTTCTTAGATTGCTACCCTACCACGGCTCACAGGAGTCATGCAAACAGGTAGCAGTTGGGTGCAGTCCCGAGCACTTGGAGGCAGTAGCGGTTAGACAGGATTCGTCTCTCCAGGTATTGGGAGTTGATATCGCGCTGTGTCAGAGAGACATTACGCAAAGTCCCTGGCCAGGGCAAGCGAGATTTACTGGTAGGTTCCAGTAGTTTCTCAGGGTGTAATGGGCTACGCTCCGACACGACTTACACAGCTATTAGGGGACAGACTCTTGCCGCACCCTAGGCTCGATATGCGATAGTCTTAGACGAACAGACCGGACTGTATGAAGATTGTCACATCAGGCTCAGTAGGAGTTCGGATGGTTTTCCTCATCGGCCTTCTTATCGACATCTACCTGGGGAGCGTTACGTACAGCTAGTGTCGCTTGCGGTCTGTGGTTAAACCCACCGCCGGCGTAGTGTCGAGTCTTTAGAGTCCCACACAGAGAGTTTCCCTGCTTCAGGCGAAACGATATAGAGGTCGTATGGTTTTACGACAAGGGTTCGGACGCATACATGTGTTTACGCACGTACGGCGTTCGGATAGTTTTTACTAGCCGGCTTTGGTTTAAGCCAGATTCTAGTATCAGGTTATTGGATTTATACAGTCTAAAGTTTTTCCGTGTTTTCACGGATTGGAGGGGCGTTCTCGTAATTTTCCAGGAAGCTTCTAGAAGCATGGTGACTTGGGCGCTATGGTGGCATTTGCATTAATTGGATTAGTGAGTCATGTAGTGATTCATGCAATGAGTTAATGATTCATTTAATTATTTATACGACTCATATGATGAATCACATAGGGTATTAATGAAACATGATGATAATGATTTATTTATTATTTACTTAATAATATCATATGTTTCATATATACTCAAATGATTTCATTCATCCAAAGTAATTCACTTTCTCACCTTCTCTCTCCTCAAGCTTTCATTCTTGAAACACTAACCCTAACCTCTCATGTGTTGAGATCAAGGGTTCGCTAGATTAATACATCCATAACCTCACTCTATATCCCCTAGGTAGCTTAGATTATCACTTTGAGCAACCTAGTTATCTCAAGTTTGAGATCAAGCTTGACGTAGGAGCTCTCGGGTGGATCGTCTTTGACTCGAGGAGGCCGTTGAGGTGCCGATGTTCCAAGGAGCCTACGAGGAGTGGAGGACCGCGATGAAGACCCGAAGGACAAGTAACGTGAGGTATAATTTCGAATCCGAGTTGTTAAACCTTTCGTAGTTTGCTAGTAATGGTTTAGAAACGATTCATGCGCTCAAGTCCGTGTTACGAAGCTTTGATAATCGTTTTTCATATATTCCGCCTCCCCGCAAGTTCGTGGGGTGTGTGACATGGACTTATAATTAGATACCGGGTCAGGATACCATATATGTAATCGGTTACATGGGCTTAGGAAAGGTAGAGAACTTGGAGAAGGTGATAAAGACATAAGGGTTGGAAATGGTGCAATTTTTGCAGCTAGAACCGTCGGGGAATATCACCTTGTATTGCCAACTGGTAATACATTGATTCTGAACGAATGCTATTACATGCCGAACCTGATTTGCAACATTATATCGGTTTCTTTGTTGAGTAAAGAGAGATATAATTTTGCATTACAGGATAATGTTATGAACATTTTCCTTAACCAAAAGTTGGTTGGATCAGGCACGTAGTGCAATGGCATTTATGTTCTAAATCAGTCAACAGTTCTGAGCATAACAAACACACACAAGAGGAAGAGTTCATAACTGAATGAATCCTTCTTTTGGTATTGTAGACTGGGTCACATCAATGCGACACGACTAGCTAAGTTGCATAAGTATGGATATTTGAATCCGTTTGAATTTTCATCTTATGACACTTGCCAGTCATGTCTCAAAGGCAAGATGACCAAAACTCCGTTTACGGGACACGGAGAAAGAGTTACGGAACTCTTGGGACTGGTACATAGTGATGTATGCGGTCCCATATCTACACATGCCAGGAATGGTTCTGTGTACATCATTACATTCACTGACGATCTCTCTAGATTCGGATATGTATTCCTGATGAAACACAAATCAGAAGCTTTTGAGAAATTTAGAGAATATAAACAAGAAGTCGAGAACCAAACTGGGAAAAATATTAAAATCCTTCGATCGGATCGAGGAGGAGAATACTTGAGCAATGAATTCCTAGACTTCCTAAAAGAGAATGGGATTCTCTCTCAGCTGACTCCTCCATATACACCACAGCACAACGGTGTATCAGAACGGGGGAACCGCACCCTATTAGATATGGTGCGCTCTATGATGAGTACAGCTGAGTTACCTATTTCCTTCTGGGGGTATGCGCTGGAGACAGCAGCATACCTTTTGAATCAAGTTCCATCTAAATCTGTACCTACCACACCATATGAGATATGGAGTGGGAAGAGGCCATATCTTAAACGTGTTAAGATATGGGGTTGTCCGGCATATGTCAAAAGACAAAATCCGGACAAACTCGAGACACGGTCAGTTCTTTGCAAGTTTGTGGGATATCCAAAGAACTCATATGGGTATTTTTTCTACCACAGTGAGGAACAAAATGTGTTTTTTTCTCAACATGCCACCTTTTTAGAAAAGGAATTTCTTGTAAAAGAAATTAGTGGCAAAGTGGTAGAGCTGGAAGAGGTTCCAGATACACAAACTGCAACTGAAGATTTAGTGGAACCAGAGGATTCAGTAATTCCCAGCGAACCTCAGCCTCTCCGCCGATCTAGTAGGGTTCCTCACCTACCTGAGAGATACTACGGTTTTCTCATGGATGGCGGGAGCGAGGATTGCATCATGGTTGATGATGACCCAACTAGCTTCGAGCGGGCCATCACGAGTGGGGACTCAGTGAAATGGCTGGATGCAATGAGGTCCGAGATGGAATCCATGTACACCAACAAAGTATGGACTTTGGAAGTTGCTCCTGAAGGGGTAAAACCAATTGGGAGAAAGTGGATCTTCAAGAAAAAAACTTGGTGTAGATGGGAAAGTGGAGACTTTCAAAGCTAGACTTGTTGGAAAGGGTTTTCGTCAAAGACCAGGTGTGGAATATGACGAAACCTTTTCTCCAGTGGCTATGCTTAAATCCATCCGGATCATACTTGCCATCGCTGCATATCATGACTACGAAATCTGGCAAATGGATGCTAAGACCGTCTTTCTAAACGGTGATTTAGAAGAGTGCGTGTACATGACTCAGCCAGAGGGCTTCGTAGATAGTGGGAGCAGCGGCAAGGTGTGCAAGCTGCTTAAATCTATTTATGGATTAAAGCAAGCATCACGGAGTTGCAACATCTGCTTTGACGTCGTTATTAAAGAGTTTGATTTCGTCAAAAACGTAGATGAACCTTGTATCTACAAGAAAGTGGCAGAGAGTAAGGTTGTCTTCCTCGTATTGTACATAGACGACATACTCTTGATAGGAAATGACATTCCTATGCTGCAATCAGTCAAGCTCTTCTTATTACAAAGATTCTCAATGAAAGATCTAGGTGATGCCTCCTGCATACTAGGAATTATGATCTATAGAGATAGATCTAAAAGGATATTGGGATTGTCCCAATCCAGGTATATTGACACCATACTAAAGAGGTTTAGTATGGAAGATTCCAAACGTGGGTTTTTACCCACGATCTCAGGACTCACTCTCTCCAAAGAGATGTCTCCCAAGATTGATTTGTAGAGAGCTCGCATGCAAGGGATACCCTATGCTTCGGCTGTAGGCTCTATCATGTACACGATGCTATGTACCAGACCCGATGTAGCATACTCACTATGTGTAGTGAGTATGTATCAAGCTGATCCTGGAGAGAGTCACTGGACAGCTGTGAAGAGCATTCTCAAGTACTTGCGAAGGACTAAAGAGATGCTCTTGGTGTATGGTAACGGAGAACTCCAAGTGGAGTCCTTTACCGATTCGAGCTTCCAGAGTGATAAGGATGACTCTAAGTCGCACTCGGGATTTGTCTTTACCTTTTACGGAGGGGAAGTTAGCTGGAAGAGTTCCAAGCAGGAAACCGTGGCAGACTCGACGATGGAGGTTGACTACATCGCTGCCAACGATGCTTCCAAAGAGGCTGTCTGGATCAAGAAGTTCATTACTGAACTTGGAGTTTCATCCATTGAGCATCCAATACCTTTGTATTGTTATAACAATGGAGCGGTGGCTTTGGCCAAGGAACCCAGGTCCCATCAGCGATCCAGGCATATTCTGAGGCGGTATCACCTGATCCGGGAGATAGTTGATCGCCGGGAGATCGAGGTCAGGAGGGTTGACATGAAGAACAACACAGCGGATCCACTCACGAAGGCCATTCCCTAGATACAGTTTGAGAGACTCTTCGGGATGCTTGGTATGGGATACTACAACAGCTAGCCCTAGTGCAAGTGGGAGATTGTTAGTTGTATGTATGCCCTAGAGGCCAGTATTGTACAGATGATGTATATTATATTGGATGCTAGGACATATATAGAATGGACTTTTTTGCTCGATATGATAGTATGCTATCTGGTTTCTCTTTATCTTAACATGTATACTTGTCTCTTGATACTGTCTTATAGTTACTTGTTGGTAAAGCCCTTAGGATGTGTACTTGACTACCTGGACTATAATGCGGATCATACTAGTAGGGCCATGGTAGTCCATAAGTACATCCTTTAATGTTCCTAGTCGTAGGTGTATCGAGACAGGGCATCGATATACCAGAGTAGACTAGCGTATACGCTTCTCGATCCATGAGATGGGCGATGGATGATCCCATATCCATTGGTGTTTGACATCAGAGATGGTATACGGGTGCTCAGTGGAGACTGGGTACACTGGACGGACTCGCCGAGAACTCCCAGATTGTATTATACCTCACGTCAGATGGCAGTTCTCTGGTGACACTTGTGCAGGTTAGTCTGTAGACCCGAGATCGTCATAGAGTCTTGTGTGATTCCCACTGTGCTTTGATTTCCACCTTACCACGTCCATGAGGGCGTGCAAAACGGTGGTTTTTGGGTACAGTCCCGAGTCACATGGAGGCAATGAGCGATAGGAGGGGTTTTATCTCTCCCGGTATTGGGGGTTGATGTTGCGCTGTGCTCGATTGGCCATAACAGGGAAGTCCCTGGCCAGGGCTGATTTAGAGATTTACTGGTAAGTGTTACCAGTAGTTTCTCGACCCGTTATGAGCCTCACATCAGCACGACTTATCGGTTATTGGGGTCTGACGATTACCACCCCTAGACTTGATATGCGACATATCAGACGAGGAGACCGGACTGTACGGGAAGTATTACCGACAGGCTTTTACAGGAGTTGGAGCGGGCTTGCTTGCTGATCTTCTGATCGCTCAATACCCGGGTAGCCGTTACGTCCAGCTAGTACCGCTGACGGCTTGTGGGTGCTTGCTGTGATCATCACCTACTGCCGGCGTATTGACGAGTCTTTAGAGTCCTACATAGAGGTTTTACTGGCTGAGGCAAAACGAAATAGGAGCACGTATGTGATATGTGCGGGACCGAGAATAATGCGTGTATGTGATACCGTATTCTATTCTCGCGACTTTTTGTATTGGTCAGTTATATATGATATAGCCGTGTTATCGAATCAAGTGTTGATTCGATAAGTCGATACAATGGATGTTAGTCGGTTATATGAGATATGACCAGATTATTAAGTCAAGTGTTGATTTAATAATTTAGTGTATAATTGTATATTAGATATACTAGTTTAGATTAACTAACACTTGTTCACTTAAGGATTTTTCTCACATGTGCACAACTTAAATATATATGTGATATATATTAAAAATGTGTTTTCTTTTTGTATCAAGGTTGATGATACACATGACTTGGGTGTATGAGACTTACACCATACTATTTATTATGTTGGGTTTTAATATTTAAAGTAATTACAAAATTAGTGGAGGATTAGCAAAATGCATGAAGCTTGTGGATGCATTGACTAAGTCCACTAAGTTTGTTTTTACTATGGATATTTGTTAACCCAACCATAAGGATTAGCCATGGTTATGTCTCTATATGAGTTAGTATCTGATACTCACTCACCACGGTTAGCTCTCTCACTTGATCATTATCTCTTCTCATTTTATTTTCTTCATCTTCTTCCTTGAGCTAAAAAGCTCTTTAAGGTTTGATCCAAAGTGAGAAAGATTGTGAGAAACTAAATTCTAAAGTGAACCCACTTCCTATTTCTCCATCCTCTACTAGACTAGCACTTTAGTTTAGGGTGTTTGCTTCACTAATTCTCTAGTTAGTGAAGTAGAAGCTTGAGTTGGCATCCCCTCGACGTAGATCATCTTCGGCCTCGAAGACTTCAAGCAAGGACGTTCCTTTGCCTCGCGAAGCCATGCAAGAGTCCGGGAGAACCAGGATCGCAGCGAAGGGACTTCAACAAGGAGCTAATGAAGTGAAGGACCGATCTACAAAGGTTGTATTTCGTATTCACTTAGTCATAGATGCTATTTACTTGCATGTGAAACCCTAATTTTCTAGCAAAGATCTTGTTTATGGTTGTTAGGCACGGCTAAAATTTTAATCGGGCATGGTTGATGCTTTCTTAACCCTTGTTAGAGTTCCTAGTAACCCTACATGTTTAGCACACCTCTTGCGGCTTATGGGTGTTTGATATGATCATCACCCACTGCCGGCATATTGGCGAGTCTTTAGAGTCCTACAGAGAGGTTTCCTGGCTCAAGCGAAATGGAGTAGGAGCACATATGAGATATGTGTGGGACCAAGAATAATACGAGTATGTGATACCATATTCTATTCTCGCGATTTGTATCATCGGTCGGTTATATGCGATATAGCCGGGTTATCGAATCATGTGTTGATTCGATAAATTGATGCACATGATATTAGTCGGTTATATGTGATATGACCGGATCATTAAATCAAGTGTTGATTTAATGATTTAATGTATAATTATATATTTGATATATTACTTTACATTAACTAGTATTGTCTCACTTAAGATTGTTTTTCTCACTTGATGTGCACATAGTGTATATGTGATATATGTTTGTGTACATGTTTGTATCATGCTTGATGATACATGCAAACATGGGTGTGTGTATGAGTTACACCATACTTAAGATAATGGTTAGGGTTTTTATTTATTTATTAATTCAAAATTAGTGGCATTTTGTCATGGCATGAAGCTTCATCAAGCTTAGTGATAACCATTGACCAAGTCCACTTGTTTTGTTTTACTAAAGATATTTATTAACCAAACTATTAGCTTAAACCATGGTTATGTCTCTACAATTATGATACTAACTCACCCATGGTTGCATAACTCATTCTCATTATTCACCTTAGTTTATTTTTCTTGAGTTCTTTTTTTTCTTCTTCATCTAAACCCAAAAGATTTCTAGGTTTTTGGTAAATGGTGAAAATACAGTGAGAAAATGAAATCTAAAGTGTGGCCACTTTCTACTTCATCATCCTATACACTTGCTTGGGTATTATAGGGTGTTCTCTTCACAAAGTTCATGAACTAGTGAAGGGTTAGCTTGAGTTTGAGTCTCCTCGACGTAGGTCATCTTCGGCCTCGAAGACTACGAGTAAGCTTGTTCATTTCTCCGAGGGAACCCATACTAGAGTTCGGGAGATCCATGATCGCGGCGAAGGGACGTCAACACAGAGCTTTAGAAGTGAAGGACATGTCTACAAAGGTTGTATTCCTTGTTCACTTCTCTTTGTAATGGTTGATTACTAGCTATGTTACCCATGTTTTCTTGTTCGATTCCTAGCTTGATTGCTTAGCACCCCCTAAATTTTTGTTGTGGTATATGTGATGCTTGCAAACCCTAGGCTAGGTGCTGAGGAATCCCTACACAAGCGATATCAATAAGGTAATATTCTCTAAAGTGTACGTGACATGGCAATTACCGATGATGATGTGTGTGAGCCGGCAAGCAAGTGTTCGTAGACATACGCATCATCGGTAATAGTGCTGGTGTCCTAACAGTGTAGGCTCATAATAACAATAAAACACATTTAAGCATGTGATGCGATGCGAATAGAAAGAATACACGGAAAATGAATAGTAAACGTTACAATAAAGAATTTACATTATATATACGAGTCATACAGTTTTGGCATTTGAAATAGCGCGAATCGTGGTGTTTAGAAAATAGGGGCTACGATGTTTTCAAGAATAGGTACGTCCTTTGAAATATCCATAGTATCCCTTGGCCTGTCTGTAAAATAATCACGATTCGTTAGTTTTGGAAATAAGTACGACTCGAGCCCAGTCTAACATCTACCAAATAAACTATAGGACAAAACTAAAAGACAAATCGAAAGGGTAAGAAAATCCACCTAAGTCTGAATCGATATATCTAGTAGTCGGTGATCCCTCCTCAATAGCGTCACATATGATAAAATATATAATATGACATCCTCGAGTCGAGAGTGCAGATCAATCATCATCATTATACATCGTACAGTAAAAATCCATCGTACGTCATCCCAAATCGGGGTACGGGTCAAATATCACATATAACTCACTATTTATCTGGTATCATCATCATAATATCATGAGCTAGGGTACTGATCTAAGTCTAGTACATACCGACACCATCCAACATATAACCGCGTGTGAATAAAATCACATCGCCCAACGACCCACCATAATACCATGTTGTATCTCATAATACGACCCAAGTCACATCACCGATCTCACGGCATCATGCCCAATCATATCGACTCTCCTCCAAGTATCATACAATATCCTCATCATACGTGTGTGTGTGTGTGTAGTACACATTCACACACACACACACACACACACACACACACATATACATATATCATATACCCCAAAACATATCATGTGTGTGCATGTGTGTGTGTAACAACTATACTCTAGCGTTTCGCGAATAAAAACTAAACTAAGGCATTAACTTCCAAATACGCTAATGTTGGGGTAAAAATTTACACCCCCGTTGACCGAGTCAAAGTCAAGGTCAACCCCAAGCCAGGTGGGCCCATGCCCAAGTCGAGCCCGCGGCCAGCCTCCTCCATGCCAACAACAAAAATCATGTAACAAATAATTTTTATGTAATTTTTGTGCATGAATGTATGCAAAATGGGCATAAAGCCAAATTTTTGTAAGCTCATGGCTTATGTGCAAAAACAAATGACACATAAGCAATGGGATAGGCAAAAAGCCATTTTGAAAAGCCCAAGGGGCTATATGTAAATGTGTAAGCCTATAAAAGGCAACATGATTTTGAATAATATGGAGAACCTTTTCCATCCCCTCAAAAAAACCTAGGGTTCTTTGTGCCTCCTGCTTCTTCTCCAAGGTTCTAAACCTTCTCATTTCTTTTGAATTAAATCAGGAGTTTTACTCTTTCTTTTCCAAAACTAAGTGGTTTTCCACCACAAAACCCACAAAGGGGAACTCAGATCTCCCATCAGATCTAAAAAAGGAGTGATTTTTAAAATCTCCTACTTCTTGATCTTCAAGATCCGGCCAAACAACAGGAGGAAGAAGAAGAACCCCCTTTATCAGCTTCAAAACATCATAGGAGTTTAACTCCATACATATATACATAATAAATATTTCATTTCTGAAGCACAGCTTCTGTTTCTTAGGCTAAAAGCCTCTTGTCCTCTCCAGCGCGCAGCGCAAGTGCGCAAAGCGCCCGCATGCCGACACGTGGCGCGCGCGCTTGCGCAAGTGCGCAAAGCGCCCGCGTGCCGACACGTGGCGCGCGCGCGCTTGCGCTCCAACGCGCATTGCGCAAAGCGCCCGCGTGCCGACACGTGGCGCGCGCGCGTTTGCGCACCTGCGCGCAGCGCTCTTGCGCAAAGCGCCCACGTGCCGACACGTGGCGCGCGCGCGCGGTTGCGCACCTGCGCGCAGCGCTCTTGCGCAAAGCGCCCACGTGCCGACACGTGGCGCGCGCGCAGCGCTTGCACACCTGCGCGCAGCGCTCATTGCGCAAAGCGCCCACGTGCCGACACGTGGCGCGCTTGCGCCTGAGCGCACAGCACCTACGCGCACAGCGCCCAAGGTGCTGCCCCACGCATCCTTTGGATGCCTTTTCCCCTTTATTTATATATATGTATATATATACATTTGTATACAAATATACACATACACATACTCCGCGACACTTTCCCCCTCACCCCGGGGCGCTGCCCCGCACCCCGCAAGGGGGCTGCTAGCCCCCTTGACCCCCAGCCCGCTATCCGGGTAGCGGGACCCCCGTAAAAACTCTGCGTGGCTCCCGATATATCCAAAACCCCCCTTTCGAAACACAACACACGTACACCGCACATTTAGTTCGCATGACCAGTTTAACCCGTCAATCGGAGGTTCCCTCGCCCCAAAGGCGAGGGGTAATTAACGGCAGCTTAGTCCGCGGCTGCCGGAGATTCGGATCCCCACAATCATTAAACCCCGGCCTACCCCAGGCAGGGGGAATCTGTAGTACGCCTGACAAGCGCGCGCGTATTCCCATCTCAATGGGGTGACGAAAAACACCCTACAGATTCTGGCACGCTCGGTGGGACCAATCTCTCCTCCCATATTTCGGGTTAAACGTTCATGCGAACTCAATCAATTTACATGTCTATATTTATACTAAAATAATACTTTTTCATGCAGATTTTCAAGCAATCACCTTCCGACGATGTCTTCGATGATTGATTGTAAAGATTTCGGATTGTGTAGTATAGAATTGTAAAGAAATCACAACCAAAAATATTTGACCGCAATCAACTACGGTGTCGGATTGTAGTTAGTATGTGAGTGCGGATCGTCCTCAGGGAAAGTGTAATCGTTCGTCTTTTGAATTAGATGAATTGAAACTTTAATGAAAAGAAAACAAACAATTCATGATTTGTATTTGAAGTTCAAGAATTAGAAAAATCTAGATCTAAGAAAGCATTTAAAAGATAGAATCAAGAATTGATCGTTTGATGATTTTTCCAAACCAAATCTCAAGAATCGAAATGAGGCTCGTAGGAATCGATCGGATCTATAGATGTGATGTAATCTTACAATTACGTATTCTTATCCTTCGATGAATTGATACTAGATCGATGATGATCGACGAGAATTATGGATTTCTTGTGAAACTAGGGGTTTCATCTTATCCCTTGTTCATTCATCGATATCATTCATATGCTAGCCTCTAGTAAATTCAAGAAACGATCGTAGATCCCTAATTTCGAGCGATCACAATCAAGAAAGCATCGCTACGAAACTAGGTCATCGATTCTTGAACTTGCTAGGGTTTACAAAACTCGTAGGACTTAAAAATCGTATTTAGATTTGTTACATCATCATTCTACAATCGTCTCGACTCCTTTACGAGCGGAGTTTTACTCACACATCACAACAAGAACAACAATTACAAATTGAGATCTAATCATGATGCAAGAATTAAAAGAAAGCAAGATAAAAGAATTTCACCTTTTATTTATATCGACAATTTTATTACATCGCTCAAGAACTACAAGAGGAGGAACTTGATCGTCGACTTGGCTTCGCTCGTCTCCGTGGAACGCGGATCGGCTTGGATCACTTGTCCGATTGAAGATCGGCTCGGCTCCTAAAAGGTTGAAGGCTTCTCACTTGATTTGGTACTCAAGATCTTGGATTTGGAGTGGAATTAGGGTTAGGGTTTCGCACAAGCCTTGTCACGAGACTTGTGGAAGAAGATGATGTAGAATTATTCACTAAAGAGTGATTGATTAAAGAACCAAAAAACAACCTCAACCCTTAGATTTAGGATCTATTTATAGATAACTAACCCTAGATCTAGGATTTCAAATTCTAAGTTTCCCTCCAAAAGTTTGTTGAGAGAATTCAAATTTCCCTCCAAAAGTTAGTTAGAGGAGAAGGTTCTAGATGTGATTAGTTAGGAGGAGCTTCTAGAAGAGGATTAATTTAGGAGCTTAATTAGGATTAGCCTTCTTAATCTTCATTTCTGATCTGTAGTAGCTTCGAGAGAATTCTTGACTTTGAAGTGTCAGAAAGCAATGTGGGACCAGAGCTGAGGATTTTGCCCAAAACATTTCCTGCTGACGTGGCATAACCGCGGCGCTTCCGCCGCAGATAAGGGGTTTGGGCCGCGGAAGGGCGGCTGCTTTGGGGCTTCAGAGCTTGTTCTTTCTGTGGTAGTCTTGGGCTATGTTGTGGACCTTTATTTTCTATACAGAATTGTCTAATTCCTTCTTCACTGTTACCAGATCTGAAATGATTGAATTGGCTTAATGTTGATCAGCTCTTTGGTTTTCTTCCGTATTTTCCTGCACAGACTCAAGACAAGTGTTGCGCAAATACAGAAAAGATGCGATGCCATGAAATGCGGTTAATTTCCTTTAAAGTGTCGGTTAAAAAGTCTAACACATGCAATCTCATATTTTGTGACGGATTTGCTAATATGTAGAATATGGATGCCGATCACTTCTAAATGTATGCAAATGTTAAGGAAATTGCCGGCTAAAATATACAATATTTTCGACTGATCAAATACCCCCAAACTTAATTTCGATCGTCTCGAGCGAATGTTTTATTAAAAAGAGAAGGAGAAAATAAAGAAAGAGAAAAAATTAACTAGCACACTTTCGTAGGCAACACGATTGCACTGAGCACGTGCAACAAGCCTTTAAACCTCTAGGTGTCCCTAGTAGGAGGAGTGTTGTCTCCTGAGGGTTTTCAGCGGATTGCACCCACAAAATCCAATAATAAAAGGAAGATCATGAATATTACATTTAAAGAAAAGAATTGTAAAAGAAAAACTTTGAAAATTAGGGTTTCCAACTAAGCTAGTTTTTCGGTTGTCATGAGCCCTATCTTAATGGTCATGAAAAGATGTTAGAAATCACGTCCTCCCTCAATAAAACATCGTCTTATTCTTCATTCCTATCTTTCTTCCAAACATCGATCATATCACCCTGCGTGTGTGTAAAGGACATCCCTACATCCGGAGAATTCAATTCAAGCTATCATACTCTTGCCCATCAGCCTCAGTATATATATATATATATATATATATTTTTCGATGAGCTCACACACTTTCATGCGACCGTTAATACTTCTTGAGGTACTAACCGACCGATTACTCATGTGATTGCTTATTTGGTGTATTTTCCTAGTCTTGCACCACCTCAGGCATAGCAGTGACTCCCAGACCAGTTGACCTTGGGGCACTAGGTGAAGAAGCACCCTTTTGCTATATATTTTTTTATTCCCTTGGTGATAACAAAACCAGTGTCCATTTTTTTTCACCATATTTTTTTTTCCATACTTTTGGCTTTAAGACAAGAGCATTTCAAGGTATCCTCTACTATCCCAGGCTTTAAGATGTGTGTAAGTGCGAATAGCAGGGTAGCCACGTTCAAAATGTTTGGCTTCCAGAATAGAAACTATTTTTCAGACTTATTTTTATCCTCAGATTAGTGACGTCCTTCATCTTACTAACCCTTGGGACAACGGCTCATAACTACTTATTACTAGTTCGTATAAGAAAACTTCTAATTTTCTTAGTTTTCTAAAATTTTTCTAATCTCATGGATGCAATTTTTCACTATCTAAACTTTCATTATCTTATTTATATACAAAAATATATTTTTATAGTTTTGAAATTTTTTAAATTTTTATAGGTTTTTAAAGAAATGTTTTGTGCTTATGCAATGTATGATGCAAATGATGCGTAAATAAGCACAAACCTCCCCCAAACTTGTTTTCAACAGTGTCCTCACTGTTGCCATCTGCTAAATCTTGAAAATCCTGTAAGCTTGGGAGGAATTTATTAGTGGGGGCAAAATATTTAAGTGAAGAACCTCCCCCAAACTTATTTTTGGCTCAAAATTTTGTAAAAATTTTATTTTCAAGAGCCCGATTAAATGTCCCCCCCAAACTTGAGTTATGCAATGTTAAGCTTTGAAAATCATATGAGGGGGTCAAAAATCATTGGTCGATGCCAAGCTTTGCAAAGACCGAATGTTAACACCAACCATTCAAAAAATTTATCAATGTAGTGCTCGGGTTGGTGGAAGAAGAAGTGGGGAAAAGGTAAGTGGTGGAAGAGAGTGTGTGTGCGTCTCATTTTGGAGAGACGATGCAGTGATTGTGATGGATTACTCGCATTCTTTTTACAGTTCAGAAGAAGGGGTGGAGGTTCAATTTCATTGATTGGGAGATGATTCATCTCAACACCCGTGTCATTCAAAAATGCAAGTTCATCAGCGAAGATTTCCTCGAAAGTTCCATCTATACCCCGGTGAATAATGTCATCACAAAGTGCGGGGTGATCTACAGACTCTAAAAGCAGTTCATAATCAGTGTTATTTGTTGACCCGGACATCTCGGTGGAAGAGTCCGTATGTGTATGATACATAGTTGGGTCAAACAACAACGTATGAAAAGAGTCAAGATCAGTATAAAGAGGATCATCAAATTCGCTGCTGTCGACATCCATTAAGTCGACAGAACAGACCTGAGCAGTAGGTTCGGAGGGTACACTTCCCAACTTGTAAATGTTCAGCTCTATTGACCTATTCCCGAAAGATAGGGTCATAGAACCATTACGACAGTTGATAATAGCATTGGAAGTGGCCAAAAAGGGGCGACCTAAAATCACCGGAATTTGATTCCGTGGGTTCGCTACAGGTTGTGTATCAATTACAATAAAATCTACCGGGAATATAAATTCTCCGATTTTTATTAACACATCCTCCAGTTCACCCCTAGGTTTGGTGATTGATCGGTCAGCCATCTGGAGAGTACAATTGGTTGGCTTCAACTCTCCGATCCCTAATTGCTCATAGACTGAGTATGGAAGCAAGTTAACACTAGCGCCAAGATCTAGTAGAGCACGGTTGATGTGTTTTTCCCCAATAGAAACGGAAATAGTAGGATATCCAGGATCCTTGCGTTTCCTCGGTAATTGTTGGGGGAAAGCCGTGTCTATTGTTTTTTCCATGAATATCTTCTTGGGCACATGAGTCTTCCTCTTCCTCGTGCACAAGTTCTTAAGAGTTTTCGCATAGGACGGAACTTGTTGGATAGCATCTAGGAGAGGGATGTTGGTGTTTACTTGCTTAAAAATGTTCATAATCTTCTCCATATGTGGACTCGGAGTGTTAGCCCTTAACCGATTAGGATAAGGTGCTTTAGCAATAAGCACTGGGTCCATCACAGGAGAAGGAAGTGGGTGTGGAAATGATCCCGGTATAGAAGTGGGAATCGTCCGTGGAGGGGTAAAAGAGGTGGGCTGTAGTGGCGAGCCTTTTGGGAAATGGAGAATAGGCTCGGAAGAAGATGGTAGGGTAGAAGAAGTATGGTTAGAAGTGTGTATGTGTGGAAAGATCTCAGCCGGGGTTCTATTGATAGATTTATCAGTATCATCAAACTCTTCCCCAACATGATTGTCAAGCACTCTTCCAGATCTCAACGTGATTGCATCCACATCATGTGAATAGCCAGGATTAGGTAAAGGTTGAGCTGGAAGTTTCCCTTTCTCTCGTGCACTCATTTCGGCTTTTAGTTGTGCAATTTGTTCTTCCATCGATTTAATACTCTCGCTTTGGGACGCAGAGTTTTTCTTTATATAATCGACAGAAGACTTCATTTCAGCCGAAACTTGCATGAGATTTGTTAAGACCAAATTCATGCATTGTGCAAATGAATCAGTCCCGGTCAACTGCAAAGGACTAGATGGTGCAAAAGTGTTGACCGGATTTTGAAAATTTTGTGCTTGAAAGGGGTGCTGACTCAATTGAAGTGGTGGGTGCTGTTGTGGTGGAGGGGCCCCTTGGAAATTGTTTTGGTTTGGAACCGTGTTTTGAAATTGTGATTGGTTCCAAGCAAAGTTAGGGTTATTCCTCCAACCCTGATCATATGTGGAGGAAGATGGATCGTTTCTAGGTCTTTGAAATGATGCATTGGTATACTCAGGACCTTGAAACAGACATTCCTCCGTCAAGTGAGACGGATCAGAACAGCATCCACATACAGTTTTGGAGAGTGATATTTGATTTAGGGCGGCAGCTAAAAATTTGTTTTCCATAGCATCAAATTTCTTGTGTAAAGCTGAAATTTCAGCTCTAATTTCTATGGAAATATCATTGCCATCCCTAGATGATTGACTCACACCCTCCCACTGTAAAGATTTTTCAGCGAAATCTTCTAGAAAGTTCCAGGCTTCCCTATCATCTTTAGTCATGAAGTTGCCTTGACACATGGATTCAAGGGACTGTCTTGTGTAAGGAGTAATGCCCTCATAAATGATTCGGCACAATTCCCATCTCGGGATGCCGTGATGTGGACATTGGAGTAACAGATCCTTGAAACGTTCAAGACATTTTGAAAATGTTTCATTTGGAAGCTGGGTGAATTGATAGATTTCGCTACGGACTCGAGCTGTTTTGTGATGTGGGTAGAATTTCTTAAGGAATGCTTTGACGAATTCGTCCCAATTTGAAATGGAATGTGCGGTAGTGTTATATAGCCACTTCTCGGCTAAATCGCACAAGGTGAATGGGAGAAGACGAAGACGTAAAGCATCCACAGAAAGCTGTGAAGTACCCATCATTGCGCATACATTTTCAAATTTCGTGATAAACACGTATGCGTCATCAGACTCGAGACCGTGAAATTTTGGTAGAAGGTTGATGTATTGGGGTTTTATTTGAAAATTTTCCCCGTTGGCTGGTGGTGTGGAAAGA
Source organism: Agapanthus africanus (assembly GCA_030015575.1). Lineage (NCBI taxonomy): Eukaryota > Viridiplantae > Streptophyta > Magnoliopsida > Asparagales > Amaryllidaceae > Agapanthus > Agapanthus africanus. The sequence continues at coordinate 649,914,567 of JASDDO010000019.1, read as the reverse complement.
CATGTGGAAAGTGGGCCTCGTGTAGGATAGCATCTCTCTTGGAGAGAAATGCGAGGTGGATTCTGCGCACCAACGGACGGCGGTAGAGTAGTGGAAAAGAAGTTCGATGGAGGTGGATCCATCGATGTGGGTGTGGTGGTGGGTAAAAGAAAGGTAAATGTAGAAATACCGACTTTGGGTCGATGAGGAAAACGCGGACTAACGGGCACTAGAAACCTGTTGTCCAGCCTATCTTGCACTAAAAAGGGTTAGTACAAGTGGCAGCGTGAATTTATAATTAGGGGAAATGATGAATGCGGTGTTTGTTTTGAAAATTGATACGGATTTTTGAAAATATGATGCAACACAACAAATGCAACACACAAAAACCCTAAAATCTAGTGGTCACCTAGGTCAAACTCTAGACCGCTCCTAACTGCCAAAAGACAAGTCGCAGGATCAATCCTCCACTGCCTCTTTGTCCCCCTGTGGCCGGATAAGTGCCAGGTAAGTGGGAAGGAACCACCACTACAGTGGGCCTAATTAATAACCACTAGCCTTAGACACACTCGCCTTAGGCACCACAAGAAAACTCGGATAAGCAATGAATTACCCACGGCCTTCTCTTGTCCTAATTGAGCGCGACGGTCCTTAGAGTCATCTCTAGATTTCTTTTAATTAATGAGGGTAAATGAGAATGCAAGTTTGTGATTTTCGGGGCCTAGGAAGGGTAATGAAATCCCCACCTAATTTGAATTTGGTCGTGCCCCTTAAATTTCCGTATTAATATGCAACAACCACAAGAATCAAAACACGCACAAATTTTATTTTGCTTTGCGGCGCTGCGATTTATTTGCAAAGAAAACCTGCACAAAATATTAGTTGGAGCAGAGAAAGGAGAAGATAAGAAAGTTAAGGACTTACAGAGAAAGATTTATGCAGTGAGGAGATAAACCAGCGGCGGATCCGCCGCGGATGATGGGCTTTAGCCGCGGAAGGGCGGCCGTATTTCCTGATCACTGCACAAAACTTTCTGTCACTGTTCCACTTGAACTTCTTTGCTCTCTGGAATTTTTAGAAAAAATTTTCTCCAGCTCCAATGATTCCAGATTTTCTCGCAACAAATCACAACACACGTATTAATGTTTGTACGAATTTAGATCTAAAAATTATGATGAAATAAATTGTTCAACTCAAATTTCAAAATACAAACTATTAGCACACGATCCCCGGCAACGGCGCCATTTGGTTGTAAAGATTTCGGATTGTGTAGTATAGAATTGTAAAGAAATCACAACCAAAAATATTTGACCGCAATCAACTACGGTGTCGGATTGTAGTTAGTATGTGAGTGCGGATCGTCCTCAGGGAAAGTGTAATCGTTCGTCTTTTGAATTAGATGAATTGAAACTTTAATGAAAAGAAAACAAACAATTCATGATTTGTATTTGAAGTTCAAGAATTAGAAAAATCTAGATCTAAGAAACCATTTAAAAGATAGAATCAAGAATTGATCGTTTGATGATTTTTCCAAACCAAATCTCAAGAATCGAAATGAGGCTCGTAGGAATCGATCGGATCTATAGATGTGATGTAATCTTACAATTACGTATTCTTATCCTTCGATGAATTGATACTAGATCGATGATGATCGACGAGAATTATGGATTTCTTGTGAAACTAGGGGTTTCATCTTATCCCTTGTTCATTCATCGATATCATTCATATGCTAGACTCTAGTAAATTCAAGAAACGATCGTAGATCCCTAATTTCGAGCGATCACAATCAAGAAAGCATCGCTACGAAACTAGGTCATCGATTCTTGAACTTGCTAGGGTTTACAAAACTCGTAGGACTTAAAAATCGTATTTAGATTTGTTACATCATCATTCTACAATCGTCTCGACTCCTTTACGAGCGGAGTTTTACTCACACATCACAACAAGAACAACAATTACAAATTGAGATCTAATCATGATGCAAGAATTAAAAGAAAGCAAGATAAAAGAATTTCACCTTTTATTTATATCGACAATTTTATTACATCGCTCAAGAACTACAAGAGGAGGAACTTGATCGTCGACTTGGCTTCGCTCGTCTCCGTGGAACGCGGATCGGCTTGGATCACTTGTCCGATTGAAGATCGGCTCGGCTCCTAAAAGGTTGAAGGCTTCTCACTTGATTTGGTACTCAAGATCTTGGATTTGGAGTGGAATTAGGGTTAGGGTTTCGCACAAGCCTTGTCACGAGACTTGTGGAAGAAGATGATGTAGAATTATTCACTAAAGAGTGATTGATTAAAGAACCAAAAAACAACCTCAACCCTTAGATTTAGGATCTATTTATAGATAACTAACCCTAGATCTAGGATTTCAAATTCTAAGTTTCCCTCCAAAAGTTTGTTGAGAGAATTCAAATTTCCCTCCAAAAGTTAGTTAGAGGAGAAGGTTCTAGATGTGATTAGTTAGGAGGAGCTTCTAGAAGAGGATTAATTTAGGAGCTTAATTAGGATTAGCCTTCTTAATCTTCATTTCTGATCTGTAGTAGCTTCGAGAGAATTCTTGACTTTGAAGTGTCAGAAAGCAATGTGGGACCAGAGCTGAGGATTTTGCCCAAAACATTTCCTGCTGACGTGGCATAACCGCGGCGCTTCCGCCGCAGATAAGGGGTTTGGGCCGCGGAAGGGCGGCTGCTTTGGGGCTTCAGAGCTTGTTCTTTCTGTGGTAGTCTTGGGCTATGTTGTGGACCTTTATTTTCTATACAGAATTGTCTAATTCCTTCTTCACTGTTACCAGATCTGAAATGATTGAATTGGCTTAATGTTGATCAGCTCTTTGGTTTTCTTCCGTATTTTCCTGCACAGACTCAAGACAAGTGTTGCGCAAATACAGAAAAGATGCGATGCCATGAAATGCGGTTAATTTCCTTTAAAGTGTCGGTTAAAAAGTCTAACACATGCAATCTCATATTTTGTGACGGATTTGCTAATATGTAGAATATGGATGCCGATCACTTCTAAATGTATGCAAATGTTAAGGAAATTGCCGGCTAAAATATACAATATTTTCGACTGATCAATGATGAACTCAGCTCCTGTCTCCTACACGATGAAGATAGACTCCAGGACGGTCCTTCCGGCCAGTCTCGGGCGGCAATGGGAGGAGCCGCTGCTACCATTCGGCTCTATTATATTCATGCCTGTTGGCACAATCCCGGCTCCTCAAGCCCCGGTGGCAGACAAACCGGTCTCAAAAGGCAGGAGACCAAATGTGGTGGTCGCGAGGGCACCTCAGCCCAAGCGCAAGTCCGTTTCCGAACGACTCTCCATGGCCCCAGCTGGGGGCAAGGCCACCAACACCAACAAAGCTACAACGCGTCCCGAGCAAGCTCCAGCGGCGCCCCTGACAAATGCTCGATCGGGTGTCTTCTCTAAGCTCCCCGCTGATCAACTCACAATGGCTTCCCGGATAGCGGATGCCCGCCAAGCCTTCAAAATCGAGAAGCTGAGGAAGAAGCGGCTCAGATATAGAGCCAACAAAAGGGCTAGGGCTCTGGCCATGTTAAAATTTATGAATTTCCAAAGCCCGGACCGCTTCGCGAAACCAGCTGCCAGTGATGAAAGAATGGCTGAATGTGTTATCCACACTGTCTACATGACCGGACATGAAGAAACGAACCCTCTTCTTCTTCACAGCCATGGTGATGATACGGTTGACGCTACCCAGCATCGGCTCGATCTAAATGATGAAGAGCCCGCTCAGGCCGATAAGCCAGAGGATCCCGTGGTTCCTATGGAATGGAGCTCAGTCAATAAAGATTACCCGGTTGTCATAGCCGGAACTACAGAACAAGCATTATTCCAATGGCTTCAAAGGCAATTTCAGGACAGGGTTGAGAAGATGGCCGAGGTCTATTCCAAAGTCGACGAGCTGGCAAACGTCGTGGCAGATCTCGCGACCCAAGTCGCCCGATTGCAATCACAGCAGAATCAAATTTTGGCTTATGAGCCAGGGATTGGTACCCGGGAGCAGCCAACTGATATCCCTTTAAATCTAAAAGCGGAGCGCTTTCGCGAAAAACGGCCGCAATCAGCCTCCAGTCCCTCAGATACATACGCCGGGGGGGAATGGCCTCTGAAAGAGAAGCTGGAAAAGGTCTATTCCTTCAAGAGGGAAAAGGTCCACAAGATATTCAGGGATGCCGTAAGAAACGGTCTACAACTGCCAGAATCAAAGAGACCGCAAGAAGAGAATATGACCGACGACCCAAAATATTGCCCCTATCACAGGGTGATAGGTCATTCTATTGAGGACTGCTTCGTCTTCAAAGATTGGGTCGAAAGGCAATACATGACGGGAGAGATAGAACTGTCTAAAGGCGTGTTAGCAAACAGTCAAGCTACGACCGCCGATTTCATGCAAATGGAGACCGAAACCTTTCGGGAACCTAACCCTCCCAGACATGTGCAGGGCAAACCAAAGATTGATCGGCCTCAGGGACCGGCGTCAGTGAGGGCACCTACTCTAATGGAGAGAAGGAAGAAGGTGTACTCCTTTAGGAGGGATGAGGTCCGCGATATATTCGAGGAAGCCCTGAACAATGGCCTGCAACTGCCTATTCCGAAGAGGCCACATGAAATGAATATGATTGGCAATCCCATATACTGCCCATACCATAGAGTGCTGAGTCATACCATTGAAGACTGCTGTGTTTTCAAAGATTGGGCAGAGGACCAATATAAGCTTGGAAAAACCTCTCAATCCTCGGATGTATCGGCAAGCCACAGAGCTAGGTCATCAACACAGTTCCGCCAAGATCAATGTTCAAGGAGCTGGGATAAGCAAAGAGGACCACCACGTCGTTAAACTGGGAAACAGTCGACCTCTAAGTCGTTAAACTGGAACTGGGAAACAGTCGACCTCTAAGTCGTTAAACTGGGAATGTAAAAAAAAATGTAAATAAAAAAAAATGTGTAAATAAAAAAAAATGTGTAAATAAAAGAAAAATAAAGAAAAGCCGAAATGATGGGGCAACTCGCAATAAAAATCAGCGAGTAAAAATAAAGTTGAAAATAAAGCCGAAATGATGGGGCAACCGCGAATAAAAGCCGAAATGGTAGGGCAATCGCGACCTTCGCGATAAAAAAAAAAGCTGAAATGATAGAGCAATCGCGGTAAAACAAAATAAAAAAAAAACAAAAAAAAAAAAACAAAAAAAAAACAAGGGCGGATGATGAGTTGCTCCTGCCATTATTCCAGTGCAGCAATGCCGACGCCAAACCAAATCCAATTTCCCAATATTCTTTCAGCCCTACGGCCAGTCCCCAAATTGACTACCGTATACAATCCACGGGCTCAAATAATCCTCGGCATACCCATGCCCCACCGCAACCACCAGTTATGCGGCTGATCTCCACCTGTGGAATTATGCTCCATTGGAAAGACCCACTCATGTGTCCTGGCGCCTCTGCTTCAGTGTTAGCAACGCTGATGCCGGCCCCTACCCTAAAATTCCAAGCTAGCCATCAAAAGACCTCTAAGTCTTTAAACTGGAAACAGATGACCTCCACGTCGTTAAACTGGAAACATATGACCTCCAAGTCGTTAAACTGGGAACAGATGACCTCTACGTCGTTAAACTGGAAACAGATGACCTCTACGTCTTTAAACTGGAAACAGATGACCTCTAAGTCGTTAAACTGGAAACAGACGACCTCTAAGTCGTTAAACTGGGAACGAGAGAAATCCACTCATGTGTCCTCACGATACATGAGGAGAACAAACCTTTGTGGGATCCTTACGACTCACAAAGGAAAAGCACACTTAGGAGTCCCCACGACTCCTAAGGAGAACATACACCTGCGGGATCCTTACGACTCGCAGGGAGAAAATACCTTTATGGGACCCTCACGGCCCATAAAATTGAAAAGTCTTAGGCGATAGGGATCTAAACCTGTCTCCTAAGCCATCTCTCCCCAACCCCCAAGTGGCGAATGATGAGTTGCTCCTGGTACCATATTCCAGTGCAGCGATGCAGACGCCAACCAAATCGCAAATCCAAATTCCCAAGTGGCGAATGATGAGTCGCTCCTGGTACCATATTCCAGTGCAGCGATGCAGACGCCAACCAAATTCCAACTCCCATACCCCAACGGCGAATGATGAGTCGCTCCTGGTACCATATTCCAGTGCAGCGATGCAGACGCCAACAAAGTCCCGAAATGTTTTTGGCCCTACGGTCTGGATCATACATCCTGCAAAACCGTATACAATCCACGGGCGTAAAACGATACCAATCTCTCCCAAGTCCTACCGGTGAGACCATATTCAAAGTCCCACCGGCAGGGAAGATTCCAAAAAAAATGAAAAAAAAAATGAAAAAAAAAAGAAACAAAGAAAAGAGAAAAAAAAGGAAAACAAAAAAGGAAGAACGGTATGTCCACAAGCAAAATGGGCACGGATGAAAACCCGAAAGGGCTCCGTTAGTAAAAACAGCAGGACTGCCGGCGAGTTTGTGAAAACCCGAAAGGGAGCAAACCCGTAAAAAAAAAAAAAGAAAAAAAGAAAAAAGAAATGAAATGCACTCGCAAAGTCCTCTCGACTTTGTGAGGAGAAAATTCCCGCGTGAGATCTTTACGACTTACAAAGGAGCAATACACTTAGGAGTCCCCACGACTCCTAAGGAGAAAATACACCTATGAGATCCTTTCGACTCGTAGGGAGAAAATGCTTTTATGGGACCCTCACGGTCCATAAAATTGAAAGGCCTTAGGTGACAGGGATCTAAACCTGTCTCGTAAGCCACCAATTCCCAAATCCTCTCGGGGCACATGATGAGTTGCTCCTGGCATTATTCCAGTGCAGCAATGCAGATGCCAAATAAACAAAAACCAATTCCTAAATCTTCTCGGGGCACATGATGAGTTGCTCCTGGTATTATTCCAGTGCAGCAATGCAGATGCCAAATAAACAAAAACCAATTCCTAAATCTTCTCGGGGCAAATGATGAGTTGCTCCTGGCATTATTCCAGTGCAGCAATGCAGATGCCAAATAAACAAAAACCAATTCCTAAATCTTCTCGGGGCAAATGATGAGTTGCTCCTGGCATTATTCCAGTGCAGCAATGCAGATGCCAAAACAAAACCAATTCCCAAATCCTCTCAAGACAGATGATGATTCGCTCCTGGTACCATATTCCAGTGTAGCGATGCTGATGTCAACACCAAATCAAATCAAACCAACAACCTCTGCGGCGGAATCACGCTTCGTCCCAGAATTTACCCCGTGACGAAATCATGCTTTGCCTCGGGATAACGACCTCCTCGTCGGAATTATGCTCCGCCTCGAAATCAAAATCAACAAGTCAACTTCCACTCTGACACCGCAGAAAGCGGAGCAAGTCAGAATCCAATCTCGACACCGCAAGAAGCGGAGAAAGTCAAGTCTACCCCTGACACTGCAAGAAGCAGAGCAAGTCAAATCGAGCGTCGACCGTCTATGTCGCAAAAAGGGCAGTGCAGGCTCCCGCAAACTGGGAACCCAAATCGCTCCGGATCAGAGCGTCGACCGTCTATGTCGCAAAAAGGGCAGTGCAGGCTCCCGCAAACTGGGAACCCAAATCGCTTCGTAACAGAGCGTCGACCGTCTATGTCGCAAAAAGGGCAGTGCAGGCTCCCGCAAACTGGGAACCCAAATCGCTTCGGATCAGAGCGTCGACCGTCTATGTCGCAAAAAAGGCAGTGCAGGCTCCCGCAAACTGGGAACCCAAATCGCTTCGGATCAGAGCGTCGACCGTCTATGTCGCAAAAAAGGCAGTACAGGCTCCCGCAAACTGGGAACCCAAATCGCTTCGTAACAGAGCGTCGACCGTCTATGTCGCAAAAAGGGCAGTGCAGGCTCCCGCAAACTGGGAACCCAAATCGCTCCGGATCAGCGCGTCGACCGTCTATGTCGCAAAAAGGGCAGTGCAGGCTCCCGCAAACTGGGAACCCAAATCGCTTCGTAACAGAGCGTCGACCGTCTATGTCGCAAAAAGGGCAGTGCAGGCTCCCGCAAACTGGGAACCCAAATCGCTTCGGATCAGAGCGTCGACCGTCTATGTCGCAAAAAGGGCAGTGCAGGCTCCCCACAAATTGGGAACCCAAATCGCTCCGGATCAGAGCGTCGACCGTCTATGTCGCAAAAAGGGCAGTGCAGGCTCCCGCAAGCTGGGAACCCAAATCGCTCCGGATCAGAGCGTCGACCGTCTATGTCGCAAAAAGGGCAGTGCAGGCTCCCCACAAATTGGGAACCCAAATCGCTCCGGATCAGAGCGTCGACCGTCTATGTCGCAAAAAGGGCAGTGCAGGCTCCCGCAAACTGGGAACCCAAATCGCTCCGGATCAGAGCGTCGACCGTCTATGTCGCAAAAAGGGCAGTGCAAGCTCCCGCAAACTGGGAACTCAAATCGCTCCGGATCAGAGCGTCGACCGTCTATGTCGCAAAAAGGGCAGTGCAGGCTCCCGCAAACTGGGAACCCAAATCGCTCCGGATCAGAGCGTCGACCGTCTATGTCGCAAAAAGGGCAATGCAGGCTCCCGCAAACTGGGAACCCAAATCGCTTCGTAACAGAGCGTCGACCGTCTATGTCGCAAAAAGGGCAGTGCAGGCTCCCGCAAACTGGGAACCCAAATCGCTCCGGATCAGAGCGTCGACTGTTTATGTCGCAAAAAGGGCAGTGCAGGCTCCCGCAAATTGGGAACCCAAATCGCTTCGTAACAGAGCGTCGACCGTCTATGTCGCAAAAAGGGCAGTGCAGGATCCCGCAAACTGGGAACCCAAATCGCTCCGGATCAGAGCGTCGACCGTCTATGTCGCAAAAAGGGCAGTGCAGGCTCCCCACAAATTGGGAACCCAAATCGCTCCGGATCAGAGCGTCGACCGTCCATGTCGCAAAAAGGGCAGTGCAAGCTTCCTACAAAGCAGGAACCGGATCTCTCCGGGCCAGGGAAACGTCTACCACGGACACTCCGTCTCGGAGACGCGTTAAGCGTCGACCGTCCACGTCGTAAAAAGGGCAGTGCATCCCAAAAAGTGGGAACCAAAGCAAGTCGCCTCCACGTGAAAGAAGATCCATCAATTTCATGCACACGATCCATATATGCTGTGTGCATTTATTGATGGGGGCACTTTTTTGGGGTAAAAATTTACACCCCCGTTGACCGAGTCAAAGTCAAGGTCAACCCCAAGCCAGGTGGGCCCATGCCCAAGTCGAGCCCGCGGCCAGCCTCCTCCATGCCAACAACAAAAATCATGTAACAAATAATTTTTATGTAATTTTTGTGCATGAATGTATGCAAAATGGGCATAAAGCCAAATTTTTGTAAGCTCATGGCTTATGTGCAAAAACAAATGACACATAAGCCATGGGATAGGCAAAAAGCCATTTTGAAAAGCCCAAGGGGTTATATGTAAATGTGTAAGCCTATAAAAGGCAACATGATGATGAATAATATGGAGAACCTTTTCCATCCCCTCAAAAAAACCTAGGGTTCTTTGTGCCTTCTGCTTCTTCTCCAAGGTTCTAAACCTTCTCATTTCTTTTGAATTAAATCAAGAGTTTTACTCTTTCTTTTCCAAAACTAAGTGGTTTTCCACCACAAAACCCACAAAGGGGAACTCAGATCTCCCATCAGATCTCAAAAAGGAGTGATTTTTAAAATCTCCTACTTCTTGATCTTCAAGATCCGGCCAAACAACAGGAGGAAGAAGAAGAACCCCCTTTATCAGCTTCAAAACATCATAGGAGTTTAACTCCATACATATATACATAATAAATATTTCATTTCTGAAGCACAGCTTCTGTTTCTTAGGCTAAAAGCCTCTTGTCCTCTCCAGCGCGCAGCGCAAGTGCGCAAAGCGCCCGCATGCCGACACGTGGCGCACCTGCGCGCTTGCGCACGTGCGCAAAGCGCCCGCGTGCCGACACATGGGGCACGCGCGCTTGCGCTCCAACGCGCATTGCGCAAAGCGCCCGCGTGCCGATACGTGGCGCGCGCGCGCTTGCGCACCTGCGCGCAGCGCTCTTGCGCAAAGCGCCCACGTGCCGACACGTGGCGCGCGCGCGCGCTTGCACACCTGCGCGCAGCGCTCATTGCGCAAAGCGCCCACGTGCCGACACGTGGCGCGCTTGCGCCTGAGCGCACAGCACCTACGCGCACAGCGCCCAAGGTGCTGCCCCACGCATCCTTTGGATGCCTTTTCCCCTTTATTTATATATATGTATATATATACATTTGTATACAAATATACACATACACATACTCCGCGACACTTTCCCCCTCACCCCGGGGCGCTGCCCCGCACCCCGCAAGGGGGCTGCTAGCCCCCTTGACCCCCAGCCCGCTATCCGGGTAGCGGGACCCCCGTAAAAACTCTGCGTGGCTCCCGATATATCCAAAACCCCCCTTTCGAAACACAACACACGTACACCGCACATTTAGTTCGCATGACCAGTTTAACCCGTCAATCGGAGGTTCCCTCGCCCAAAAGGCGAGGGGTAATTAACGGCAGCTTAGTCCGCGGCTGCCGGAGATTCGGATCCCCACAATCATTAAACCCCGTCCTACCCCAGGCAGGGGGAATCTGTAGTACGCCTGACAAGCGCGCGCGTATTCCCATCTCAATGGGGTGACGGAAAACACCCTACAGCTAACACTAACCCAAAGTCACCTAAAGCATAACTTGATAATCATTTAATCTCACAATACGCATATTTATGTATATATATAACGTATTCGTATACTATACTAAGAAACTGCGGGGGTGCTATACGCCATCCACCCGACTTCCCCCGTAGATATATATCTACTCACATTGATCCTTGCTTGCCGAAGTCGATATCGCCTTTCTCTTCCTCGTCGTCCGAAGTCCACGTGATGGTACCTACATAAATAAACACATAACTTTGTAAACGGAAATCGCCCACGAAAACCAAGACGGCACACAAATCACCCATAGGTTAAAACCTATGTTCTACGCATGCAAGAAGAGCCAATAACCCTCGACATCAACGTACAAATGCCAATCGATCGAGACAACACATAAATACCCAAGTTTAAGTTACAGAATTCGCAAAACCGAAATCAGAAACGATGTAAAACACTTCCAGATTTTACCCTAGGTGAAATTAGCCAATTTTGCATATGTGGAGGGTCTAATTTAAAGATAAAGGGACCAAAGACCAAGCACTAGGCCTAGGGGTCAAGTCCTGGACGCAATTTGCGGCCAGAAAGGTATTTTTGGTGGCTAGGTGAAGGGGGTTGGGTCTCGGGTCTTCAGGGTAGCTTCTAAGTCACCTGCACACATCTCTGTGATCGCTAAATATTTTTTAGGTCCCCCGGATCATAGCAGATCTCAATACATCACCAAAATTTCCAGAAAATCCAATATCGGTAGATTTCAAAGTTCGCATTTGGGGTATCTGGTCTCAGTTTGATCCAATATTCTAGCACTATGCGGGTTTGTAGTCACTACTAATCCTTAATTGCACCTTCCCATATCATAGAAACTTCTAACCCTCATCTAGGAATTTTCCATCATCACAAAATCTCAATTTATCAACTCTAAACTACTATGGGAGTTTAAGGAATTCAAATACTAAACTAATGGTGAAAGAATTACCTCATTTGACAACTCATGAAAATTCTTGAGTTGCTCCAAGTGCTCAAAATCCAAACTTTCTTGGTTCCCCATGCTTGTAGTGAGCTTGTGCATGCTTTTAATCAAGGGAAATAGGTGTTTTGAGGTGTTTTTGTGTATGACATGAGGTGGTGTAGGAGGTGGAGGGAGGAGGGCAGCCATGGTGTGTAGACGGAGGAGAAAATGATGAAGAATGAAGGAAGAAACAAACGGGAGCCTTGGCCAAATGACCCTCCACCTCTCTCTCTCTTCTCTCTCATACCCATACTTTATTCTTTATTCCCTTCTCTTTTCTTTCTCCTTTTTCTTTTCTTCTCTTTACTTTTATCCTTCTCTTCTCATTTAAAAAAAAACAAAGCCTTGCTAGAATAAAAGAGAAAGTCATGGTAGAATAAATATAACAAATGGTACCAAATATGATATGGTGCATGTCATATGCACAAAACACAATCAATGCATGATTAGATATTAATCGTGTTTAGTAATACTAACTTATATACAAATTATTGTATACTAAATTGTAAAATTCCCAATTTTCATAATTTCTTTTTAAAACAATCAATAATTGATATAAATTTCCAAATATTTCCCAATTTATCGGTATATAATTATACCATATCATTAAAACTAATCTCCACACTTTAAAATATTCGTAATATTTATTATTCAATTTTATAAATTCCTAAAAATAATATTTTATTTTTCTGAAATGTTACAAAAGGTGTCAATGGAGTTAGACCTCTGGGAAAACGAGGTTTATTTTAATTAGGTCCGTGCGAAAGTACGGGGAACCTCCCTCAAAGTACCGACACTGGCTCGGCTGACCGGTTAACGAAACTGTAGAATGTAATTAATCCTGACTAGTTTTCTTTTTGAGGTTTTGAAAGAAAATTTGATTAAAGCAGTGGGAGATATCGATTAGATAAGATAATAACCAATCTAAATCTTTCCAGGAGCATTTCGTTGAGTGTATTCTTTTCTCTCTCCTAATGGCAGATACCAGATGACGGGACTTAAGCTTCTTTTATAGAAAAACAAACTGACATGACCGAATTATAAAGAATGGCTGAGGAACTTGAATATTGCACTCACATATGATAAAGTATCATATGTCCTCACTGCCAAAGCCCCACCCGTCCCAGGTCCTGAATCATCTGTTTCGGATAAGGAGATCCAAAAACATGGGATATTGATTATGACATGGCCAAGTGGCTTGCGCTTGCTTCTATGGACAGTATACATCAGAAGCAGCACGAGAAGATGGATGTTCAATCCATATTTCTTTATACAAAGGAGTTGTAAGCAGAGCAATCTCGAACTTTGCGATACAAGGCATCTTGAAAGTTGTTTCAAATGCGGATGGCTCCTGGCACATCAGTAGGTGAACTTGCCTTGAAGATGATTGGTCTTATAGAAGAACTTGAGGACCTTGGATGGACCATGGATAATGAGCAATATACTGATATTGTTCTACAGCCTCTCCCCCCCCGGCCTTTGCTTCGTTCATTGTGAATTTCAATATGAACGATTTAGAGAAATTACTGCCTGAACTTCTCAATATGTTGAGAAGTACAGAGAGCACGCTTAAGACAGCGAAAACTCTCGCTCTGCTTGCTGGGCCATCTTCCTCTTCCATCCCAAAAGCCAAGGGAAAGAAGAAGAACAAACCCACCAAACCGAGAGGTGGAGTTGTAAAGGCGAATGGGAAAGACAAATCCGGGGCCTCAGGAAGTGGAAAAGGAGAATGATTTTTCTGCCACTAGACGGGACATTGGAAACGCAATTGTGCTTTGTATCTTAATGATCTCAAGAAGAAGAAGCATACTGATGCTTCCGCTTCAGGTGTGTTTGTAACTGAAAACTGCTTTTCTATAAACTCTGCATATTGGGTATTAGATACCGGTTCTGGTTCTCACATCTGCAATTGTTTGCAGGAATTGAGAAACGGTAGAGTTTTGAAGACAGGTGACCATACTCTTCGGGTTGGAAATGGTTCCAATGTACATGTTGTATCTGTAGGAGAGTATCATCTGGGCTTACCTTCAGGATGTAATTTGGTTTTGAACCCTTGTAATTATTGTAATATTTCAGAAAAATAAAATATTATTTTGGGAATTTAAATAATTAAATAATAAATATTATGAATATATTAATATGCGGTATAATTAAATACCGATAAAGTGGAAAATATTTGGAAAATTATAGGAATTACTGAAAAGAGCGTGTTTTATAAGATTTGAGCATTTATAGATTGTTATATAACTAATTATATTTCTTTTTAATGCTAATCGCGATTAAATATCGCTAATCATACATTAAGCTAGTTTTGTGCATGTGACATGCACCAAGTCTTTTTTTAGCACTTGTTACATTTTATCATGGCTTTCTCTTCATTTTCTTGCATGGTTGTTGTATTAAATGAGAAGAGTAAATAGAAAAGAAAAGAAAAAGAAATGATAAAATAAACGGTATGGGCAAGAGAGAAAGAGGGTGAGGGGTCAAACCTTGGTCTTGGTCTCATTTCCTCTCTCATTTTCCCTTCATCGTTCTCTCTCCCTCTCAACCACATGGCAGCCCCCTCTCCTCCACCCCTTCACCACCTCAAAACATCATAAAAAACAACTCAAAACTCCATCTCCATTTCATTAAAGGCATGGACAAGCCCACTACAAACACCTTGGACCAAGAAAAATAGGATTTTGAAGACTTGGGGCAACTCAAGAATTTTCTTGAGTTGCCAAATAAGGTAATTTCATCACCATTAGTATTGTATTTTATTCACTTTAGCTTTCATGCAAGTTTAGAAGTGATATTGTGATGTTTAGTGAGGTTAGAAAATTCCAAGTTAGGGTTTGGAGGAATTCTTGATTTGAGATAGGGTAATTGTGTTATTAGTGACCTTAAAACCTCTGTAGTGATGATATAATAGGCTAAACCAGAGATTAGAACCCCTATTCCCATACTTAGAAACCCCGATATCGTATTTTGTTTACTGTTGTGATGGTATATTGATATCTGCTATAACCCCGGTGACCTGAAAATTATTTAGCAAACACAGTGATACATGCAGACATCCTAGAAGCTACCACTGAAACCCAGGACCCAACTCATTCACCATGGATGCAATTTTAGTCATTATGGCCATAAATTGCGGCCAGGGTGGGGTGGATTTGATTCATGCTTGGTCCATGGCTTTATCTTGAGTAAAATAGACCCTCCATGTGTACAAAATTGGCTAATTTCACCTAGGGTAAAATCCGGGACCATTTTCTTGAGTTGCTGCATTGTTTTACGACTTCGTTTTAATTTGGTATCTGGTATTTGGTATTGCGTTCCATCGTCTAATGTTCTTACGTCAGCGACGGGGGTTGTTTGGTTGTGTTTTGCATGCAAGGCTATAGGTTTTAACCTATGAGCGAAGCGTGTGCCATTTTATTTTTCCGCTTGATTTTAATACGCAACTGCGATTGTGTATTGGTTGTAGGTACCCCACGTGGAATTCGAGACACCAAAGAGAGCGTGGCATCATCGACACCAGCAAGCGACACTCAAGGTGAGTAGATCTATATCTATGGGGGAAGTCGGGTGGATGGCGTATAGCACCCCCGAACAACTTGATGGAAACCGAATTATATATAGGATATGGGTAAGGAAACCTAGATTAGGAAACTAGAGTTATGGTTAAAAGATAGTTAGAGATGAATGATGGAATATATGTATTGAGATATAACATGAAAGCTTTTAAAATATGAAAAGTGAATGTGAATCACGACTTGTAGATATATAGTTACATTAGAATAAGTATGAATTTTAGAGTAACATGACATTTGATGTATATGGTAGTATATGCATAATGACTTGATGTGAGATATAAATGCTATGAAAAGAATATAAGATTTGATATGATGACCTAATGATATGTTGGTATACGGATGCGAGTCGTTTTAGATGATTGATACCTTTGTCGGTCCCCTGATATGAGTTTGTTATGGATGTGACCTGGGACATAAGTATATAGATATTTATAGAATGTCTTGAATCGTGAGTGATGTGCCGTACGAAATGTTAGGTCCGTACCCCTCATTGTCACATAGGATGATAGGATCCCCGATGGATTAATGTTGCCGTACGATGATTTTTCGTACGTGATGAGTTTGACTTGATGTTTGATCCATACCCTTGACTTGAGGATGCCGTACGATGGATTATACCGTACGTGTTGTTGTGAGGCTAGATGCCGTTTGATTGATTCACCAACTCGGCCATGTTAGATACACATACCTTATAGCTGTTAGCTGATGATTTACCTTATGCTGCATTCTTGCCATTCTCATCGCATTGCTTATACCTGTGCTAGTACACCTGCACCATTATCGATGATGCGTATGTTACACTTACACAGATTTGCCGGCTCACACACATCATCATCGATAATTTCCATGTCACTACACAATAGAATTGCTGCATCATGATATGACTCCTTACATAATTTACTTACTATAGTTGCATATGCCCCTTTATACGATGTTGCATTGGACTTTAGAGAATTTGGGAACCGCGGGGAATATTTTTAAACTGGATTCATTCAAAAGAGCGGTTTCTTTCGATACGTGTATATTACTATTCCATGTTGCATGACATACGGATATGCTTACATTTCTGATATATGTCGCATACAATTCTGATATATGTCGCATACATCAGGCTTTAAGGTTATACGCATTGAGATATGTTGTTTTCATGATATTTCTAGATTTGAGAACAGTGGTTATTTCAAAAGAAAGTGTGTACTGTTTTAAAAACCCGGTTTCTCTTGATATGATATTTCAGTGCGTCCACCATGCGTTTTCTCGGTTCTGAGACGTGTGACAGTGATACCCGATTCGAGGAGCTGGATAAGGCCGATTGCGGGTACATGGTGGACCCGGTATGGTACACCGGGGCAAGAAAGGGATGCTTTGTAGTAGACGGTGAGCCTGGCAGAGGGACTACTACCTACCGGTGATAGTATTTGGGCTCGGCGGATATTCGGAGGATACCAACCGGAGTCGAGCGATGATACGGGCCGATCCGGACTGACGGAGCCCGTGGTCCGATTCGGACTGACGGAGCCCGAGAGATATTAAGATTTACGTGCCGTTGCTGGGCACGGGTTTCATGATGTTTCGAGTGTCGATGCTGGACATTCAGGTTCCATGATTTGTTGTGTCGCGATGGCACATGTTGATTTATATCCTCGTATTTTCATGCATATGCTTTTATGATATTTGCGTGCATGATGTTGTTGTGTCATTGGTTGACACGTGGACGGGATCCACTTGCATACATACATTGATCATATAGTTGGATGGGATCCACATGCATACATACATTGATCATATGGTTGGACGAGATCCACATGCATACATACATTGATTATATTGTTGGATGATATGCACATGCTGATAGGCATTTATTTATAGTGATGGCACATATACAGACCCGGTCACCCTAGATATCATAGTATTACCTTTATGATATAGTTTACCTAGGAGTCGTTGTTTATTCCATTTCAAGTTGTAGATGGTTTTCTACTCATGAGATGGCAACTCACCCCCGTTGTGCCACAGTTCTTGCAGGTTGACCGCTTGGATCAGTAGTAGCATCGTTGGCATGCAGTTGCTTTCGGGTGATTGCTTTGGTAGGTGGCACATATTAGATTGTACCCTCTTGTATTTACTTTTCATAATGTATCTAGTCAACTCCCTCAATCAAACTAGTATTTGTATAAGTAATGAGACTCAGTGAGACTTGTGGTTGCGAGACTTAGAGCGAGGTGTATTCCGCTACTTGTGGTGTTGATGTCTTGCTTACTTCTTTATCTTTTGTGGTGAACTTCGCCGTTGGGCGTCGTATACTTATATTTATGCTTTGCGTGGTTGTGGATTCTCCGTTTGGCGAAGTGCTAGCTCCCGCTTGGGGATGCCTTTTATTATTATCATCATGTTTTATGGTTTTGGATCAAAAAATACAAGGGAGGTGCTGCCCAAATTTTCAAAAGACGAAACATGTTTTTCAACTACTAAACCCACTTGCATTTTCATGTCCTACTATTTATGCCTTTAAGAAAATGATTCGTTTTCATCATACCTTTATTTCAAAATTTCACCTCTTATATTTTCTTAAAAAGGTTTAGATTGCTGGGTTTTTGGTTTACTTGAGTTACGTTACGCCTTTAGACGTCGCGTGATTTAAGTGCCGATCGCGAGCTAATATTTCGGGTCGTGACAAAGTTGGTATCAAAGCCAGGTTTATTGAGTAGGTTGAGTAGGTAGCTTGGGTAGAGTGACGTACCGTACGTATGTTCCGCGGCATATTTACGATACGATACTCCATTTAAGAAACCTTAGGATGTACATATTCTGAGATCTGTGATTCTCTTTGTACCCATGATTATAAATCCATTTCGGATCCATGGTTCTGTTCGTCTCCATGATCATACTTTCATTGATGCTATTCCTTCTTATGATCATGTATCCATTCTGGATCTGTCGTTTCCTTCCATGCCCTTGATATGTTTTCGTCGACACACGATTGAGGTTCCTGTCACCATGGTTTGAGAGATGGTTGAGCTGCTGCTAGTGTTGCTGTCAGGGCGAGCTTGTTTTGTACGAGGGCTGACTATTGTGTTTTCTGGTGATATAGGAATGTCTCGATGTAGTGTTTGTGTTGTGACCTCTTGTTGAGGCGAGTGTTTGGTTTTACACCGGATGATCGGGCCATTGTTAGAGCTGTCAGTTGCGAGAGGACTGTTGATGTACATCCTACCTCAGAGATTTTGATGTCGTCTACCGTGCAGTCAGATGACCCAGCTGTTACTGAGATTGATAGGATGTCGCCTCCAAACTTTACGAGCTGAGATCGCTGGAGCTCTCAGGCAGAGATATGATAGATGATAGCTAGTCTACCTTTAGTTGAGAGACGAAGGATATTCACATGTCGGCTAGGCGATGATTAAAAGTTCGAACGAGTGTCAGAAACCCATATTTTCCAAGTTTAAAGTGTTCGGAGAAACATGCAAGTAATTCTGTAAACCCTCTAGAAGAATGAAACCCAAACTTGACATGATGACCATGGAACCGCTTCTGAACCTTAAGGTTTGTTGCAGTTTAGCGGTGCCATCAGTGAGGCTTGGGTTTGCCCTTCTACGGCTGGTCCAGAGGTACTGTAGTATGTACCAGATATTTTTAGACTGTGCTCAGGTGTTGAGCTTTCGGGAAATTTTGGGACCTCGATGACTCGATCGAAAAGTTTGACTTCGTCTGGATATTGTAACATTTTAAAATAATAAAATATTATTTTTGGGAATTTTTATAATTTAATATTATTTTATTGAATATTTTAATAATTCGGTATAATTAAATACAAATAAATGGGGGGGGGGGGAAATTTTGGAAAATTCTAAAATAGGGTAAATTAGAGAATTATGCCATTTCTATGTTTTTATGTTTAGTTATATGATAATTTAGTGCTAATCGCGATTAAAAACCGCTAATCGGCTTTTAAGCAATTTTGTGCAAAACATGCACATATCTTTTTTTCTACACTTGTGCATTTTCACCATGTTTTGTTTTAGGGTTACTATTTATGTGAGAAGGATTTTGAATGAGAAAAAGAAAAGAGAAGAAATGGGAAAGGATTATAATATTGGGTATGGGCATGTGAGAGAATGAGAGGGTGAGATGTGTTGACCAAGACTTAGCCATTTCCTCTTCAACCTTCACTCATTTCTCTCCCTCTCCCTCTTGTTGCTGCTGCTGCTCCTGTAAGTCCATGTTGCCTACCCCGGTGCTTATGAGGAGGCGGAAAACGGAATAAAAATCGGATTTTTATCGAACTAGGCAACATGTACTAACTAAAGGAGGATCTTTGCTAAACAAAAACTAACTACAAGCTAACTAGATTTAGCTACATGGAAGAAAGGTTATACCTTGGGCTTTATGTCCTTCTCTCCTTGCTCCTTGGAGTGGAAGAAAGAGATCACCTTATCCCTTCTCTAGTCGAAGAAGGATCCACCCGAGAGCCTCAACCTTTGGCTTCAACTTCAAGCTAGAAGTAACTAAGGTGCTAGAAGTGCTAATCCTAGAACCTTAGATGAGAGTAGAGATTAATTTGGTGAGGTTTATCTCAAGCTCAAGTGTTTCTCAACACATGAGAGGGGAGAGCTTGAGAGAGAGGAAGAGGAAGAGAGAGAATCTATATGATAGAATGAGAGAATAAAGAACCATTCTCACATATATGTGTGAATTATGTAAATAGATAATTAGCAAGATAATTTTCATGGTTTAATCAAGACTTGACCATTATCATTTCATATTTAATGCAAATTGCAAGGATCAAAGAGCATCTTTTATATGGAATGATGATGGTCAAAGTGTCAACCTAGGTCAACAAGTCAAGATAGTCAAATGGTAAACAACCCTAACCATGCACAATTATATTTAACTAATATCAATTAATCATAATACAAACATAAGAATTAGGGTTAAGAAAATGACAATGGTCATTAACCCTAATCAAAGTCCTCTACCTCTGTCTCAGTCAACTGTGCATACGCACCCGTATTCGTGATCCGAGGAATACGAATACTATGAGATAAAACCAATCTCAAATCATATACTAGGATCTGGCTTATACCAAAGCCCGCTAGTATAAGCTGTCCGGACAGCAAACGTGCACAAGTGCGCGGATGTGAACGAACCCTGTCGCAAAACCATGCGACCTCCACTCATTTTGCCTAAAGGCGAATAACTCTCTGTGTGGGACTCTAAAGACTCGACACTATGCTGGCAGTGGGTTTAACCACAGACCGCAAGCGGCACTAGCTGTACGTAACGGTCCCCAGGTAGATGCCGATAAGAAGACTGACGAAGTGACCCCATCTGAACTCCTACTGAGCCTGAATGTGACAGTCTCCGTAGAGTCCGGTCTGTTCATCTGATACATCGCATGGCGGGCCTAGGGGGGCGGTGAACGTCAGTCCCTTAATAGCGGTACAAGTCGTGTCGGAGTGTAGCCCAAAACACCCTAAGATAACACTGGAAACCTACCAGTATATCTCACTTGCCCTGACCAGGGACTACTTATGTAATGGCTCTCCTGGACACAGCGCGATGTCAACCCCCAATACCGGGAGAGACGAATCCTGTCTAACCGTCACTGCCTCCAAGTGCTTCGGGACTGCACCCAAGTACTACCTGTTTGCACGTCTCCTTTGAGCCGTGGTAGGGTAGTAATCAAAGTACAGTAGGAACACACTCGAGGCGAAGTGACAGTGTCAAGTCAGCGGACTAAGCTGTACTCATGTCACCTGGGAACTGATAACTGACGATAGGTATAATACCAACCAACAGTTCCCGACGAGTCTTGTCCAGTGTACGCGTAACCTAACGAGCACCCGCATACTATCTCAAGTACGACGTACTGACGGCTGTGGGACAGACCGTCTCCAATGCTGGGATGAGAAGCGCATACGCTAGTCTACTCCGGAGTATCGATGCCCTGTCTCAATAGTCCAACGACTAGGGACCTGTATAAGGATGTGCTTATGGATTACCCAGCCCCCACGAGTGTAAGCGCCATCACAACGCTGGTAATCAAGCAAAGATCCTAAGGGCTCTACTAATATGTTATATAAGCGATATGCTAAAAGAAACACATGCACATATTGAAGTAGAGACAAACCAAGTAGCATACTACCATTTCGAGCAAAATTGTATATACAACTGTGAATATCCCAAGCTTCCATCAAGTAATATACATACTAGTATGATACAGTAATGGCCTCTAGGGCATATACACTAACAATCTCCCTCTTGCACTAAGGCCATGTACTGGCGTATCGAAAACCTATCATCTCGATCAGCCGCTCGAACTGAGTCTGGGGTAAGGCCTTTGTGAATGGATCTACGGTGTTATCTTCTGAAGCAACCCTCCGAACCTCGATCTCCTGGCGATCCACGATCTCCCTGATCAGGTGATACCGCCTCAAGATGTGTCTGGATTTCTGATGGGACCTGGGTTCCTTCGCTAAAGCTATAGCCCCGTTGTTGTCGCAATACAGAGGTATTGGATCAACAATGGACGGAACCACCTGAAGTTCTTTCAAGAACTTCCTCATCCAGACAGCTTCTTTTGCGGCATCAGATGCAGCGATGTATTCCGCTTCCATGGTCGAGTCAGCAACGGTTTCCTGTTTGGAGCTCTTCCAACACACCGCCCCTCCATTGAGGGTAAAGACAAAACCCGACATGGACTAGGAATCATCCTTGTCACTCTGGAAGCTGGAGTCAGCAAAGGCCTCAATCTGGAGGTCTTTTCCGCCATACACCAAGAACATCTCCTTAGTCCTTCTCAGGTACTTGAGAATGTTCTTTACCGCTATCCAATGTTTCTTCCCAGGGTTTGACTGATACCTTCTTACCACACTCAGTGCATAAGCCACATCTGGTCTGGTACACAACATCGCATACATTATAGAGCCTACCGCAGAAGCGTAGGGTATAATAGACATGCGATCCCTCTCCAAATCAGTCTTGGGAGACATCTCTTTGGAGAGGGTGATCCCGTAACAAGCCGGTAGATTACCGCGCTTGGAATCTTCCATACTGAATCTTTTCAGTATGGTGTCGATGTACCTAGACTGTGAGAGTCCTAAAATCCTTTTGGATCTGTCACGGTAGATCCGGATCCCCAGAATGTATGAGGCATCACCCAGGTCTTTCATGGAGAACCTGTGTGATAAGAACCCCTTGACAGATTGTAGCATAGGAATGTCATTTTCTATTAAGAGAATGCCATCCACGTATAAAACGAGGAATACTACAGTTCTCGCTACAAATCTACAATAGATGCATGGTTCATCAGGATTTTTGATAAAGCCAAATTCCTTGACCGTCTCATCAAAACAGATGTTCCAACTCCGCGATGCCTGCTTTAGTCCATAAATGGACTTAAGCAACTTGCACACCTTTCCGCTGCTCCCACTTTGAATGAAACCCTCTGGCTGGTCCATATAGACACACTCCTCTAAATGTCCATTTAGAAAAGCGGTCTTTATGTCCATCTGCCAAATCTCATAATCGTGGATGGCAGCAATGGCAAGAAGGATCCGAATGGATTTCAGCATAGCTACTGGAGAAAAGGTTTCGTCATAGTCCAATCCAGGTCTCTGACGAAAACCCTTTGCAACCAGTCTAGCTTTATAGGTCTCAACCTGTCCATCTACACCAATCTTCGTTTTGAAGATCCACTTGCATCCTACGGGTTTTACCCCATCTGGAGCAATGTCCAACGTCCATACTTTGTTGGTGTACATGGACTCCATTTTGGTCCGCATTGCATCCAGCCATTTTACCGAGTCAACGCTCTGAATGGCTTGCTGGAAGCTAGTAGGCTCATCACAATCTATGATGCAATCCTCTCTATCCCCGTCTATGAGGAAACCGTAGTATCTCTCGGGCGAATGAGACTGCCTACTACTCCTGCGGAGTGGCGTGGGAATGTCCTGATCTTTCGAACCCTCTGGTTCTACTAAGCTTTCAGTAATAGCTCGTGGTTCTGGAATTTCTTCCAGTTCTATTGCGCTCCCACTTATTTCTTTTTCTATGAACTGGTGTTCTAGAAAGTGGGCATGGCGAGAAACAACGACCTTTAGTTCCTCTTCGCAATAGAAGAAATATCCCTTGGAGTTCTTTGATATCCCACAAACTTGCACTGTACTGAGCGTGCCTCGAGCTTGTCCGCATGCTGCTTTTTGACAAATGCTGGACATCCCCATGTCTTAATGTGATTAAGATAGGGTCTCTTCCCACACCACATCTGATATGGTGTTGTAGGCACAGTCTTAGTTGGAACTCGGTTCAAAAGGTATGCAGCTGATTCTAGCGCATATCCCCAGAATGATCGCGGCAACTCAGCATTACTCATCATGGACCGTACCATATCCAATAGGGTTCGGTTCCGTCTCTCCGATAAACCGTTATGTTGCGGAGTGTATGGAGGAGTAAGCTGAGAGAGAATTCCATTCTCTTTTAAGTAACCCAGGAACTCGGCACTTAAGTATTCGCCACCTCGATCAGATCTCAGTGCCTTGATACTTTTGCCTGTTTGTTTTTCTACTTCATTCTTATATTCCTGGAATTTTTCAAAAGCCTCGGATTTATGTTTCATTAAGAAGACATATCCGTACCTTGAAAAGTCATCCGTAAAAGTAATGAAGTAAGAATAACCGCTTCGTGCATGCGTAGACAATGGACCGCACACGTTGCTGTGTACGAGTCCCAAGAGCTCGCTCGCTTTTACTCCGTGTCCAGTGAACGGAGTCTTTGTCATCTTTCCTTTGAGACAGGATTGACAAGTTGTATATGACTGATATTCGAACGGATCCAAATATCCTTCTGTATGTAACTTAGTCAACCTTCTCTCATTGATGTGACCTAGTCTACAATGACATAAGAAAGTTTTATTGATTTATGGAGACTTTCTTTTGTGTGTATTCTGGACATTGAAAATCTGTGGTTGGTTTAATACGTATATACCGTTGTTTAATGTACCTGACCCAATCAAAACTTGATTAAGGTGAATGTTCACTACATTACTTACAAATGCAAATTCATAACCTTCTTTAGATAATAAAGATACAGAAATGATATTACAGGTTGCATTTGGTACAAAATAACAACTACACAAAACGAAAAAGTGTCCATCTGACAATCCTAGGTGATAGTCCCCCACGGCCTCAGCATCCATGCTAGCTCCGTTTGCAACTCTGAGGGTCATTTCACCTGCCTTCAAAACTCTACGCTTTCTCAACGCCGGCAAAGAATTATAGATATGAGATCCTGATCCGGTATCCAATACCCAGGAAGTAGAGTTTATTGATAGACAGTTTTCAATAACATACACACCTGAAGCTGAAGCCGCAACTCACTTCAGATCCTGAGTTCTGGCCTTTCAAGCCTTGCAATCCTGTTTCCAGTGTCCACTTTTGTGACAGTAGAAGCATTCTTCCTTCCCCACCAGCTTTCCCGCTACCTTTGTTGCCTTTCCTTTTCCCTTCGTATCCACTTTACTGACACCGCCACTTGGTTTGGCGGGGGCTTTCCTCTTCTTTACCTTGGCTTTCGCCCTGGACCTAGAAGAGGAAGATCCTCCTACAAACAAAGTGGATGTCTCTCTACCCTTCTGTAGGGTGCCCTCAACACTCCTCAACATGTTCAGAAGTTCGGAAAGTTCAACCTCCTTTCCTTGCATGTTGAAGTTTAGGACAAACTGGGCGTAAGTGGAAGGAAGGGACTGGAGAATCAAATCAGTGTAGAGTTCATTCTCCAACGTGGTCCCAAGGTCCACGAGCTCCTCTATGTAGCCAATCATCTTAAGCACGTGTTCCGCTACCGATGATCCGATGGCCAATCTTGCCGAAAATAGCTTCTTCGACACTTCGTATCTTGCGATATGAGACTGCTCTCCATACAGTTCTTTTGTATGGAGAAATATAGACTCTAGGTCCATATTCTCATGCCTCCTCTGATGTTCGTTGTCCATCGAGGCAAGCACCAGGCATTTGGCCTTCGCGCAATCGATCTCCCATGTCTTACGGATTTCTTTATCCGCGACGCTGGAGGTGGGACCTGGGACAGGGGGAGCTTTGGTGGTAAGGACATACCCCAACTTATCGTAAGTGATTGCCATCTTGACATTCCTGAGCCAATCTTTGTAGTTTGGCCCTGTCAGTATGTTTTTATCTAGTAATAACTTAAGTCCGGTCATGTTGAATGGTCGCTGTAATTAGGAGACAAAATAAACACTTTAGCATGATGCTCTTGCAAGTTTAGAGTGGTTTTTAGTTTGTCTAAACAGGATGGCTCCCACTGTCTCTCGAATCCCTTCTCAAACCATAATGAAAGAATTAGTCGGGATCAATCTCACCGTACAATACTTGCTTAACCGTTCAGCCAGGCCAGTGTCAGTACTTTGAGGGAGGTTTTCCAATGCTTTCGCGATGTTCCTTAATTAAGTAACCTCTTTTCCCTGTGGGCGTAGCCCCGCTAACACCTTTCTAGACACCTACTAGGTTTATAGCATTGATCGTTAAGCGAGAACTTTCCCGAGGAGTAGCATATACTCACAGTAGGATCGGGATCCAAATATCATCGCGTGATAAAACCGAAGGAATCCTACCAGAATCATCACACTCCAAATGGTATGCAGCGCTAGCAAGTTTCAGTACTTATGAAACTCCCGATATGGATTTTTTCCCCATGCTCTTATGACCTTGACTTTGGCCAAAATATCATAAGTCACATGTCAAGTTCTACCCGTCATTCTCCTGGTTAATTTGGACCCACCCATACCTACCCTTGACTTTGGCCAAAATGGCAGCACGACTGTCCCAAACCAACGCATCTACCTATGCTGCACATGAATACCCAATAGCTACCAATCACTATGCCTTGACTTTGGCCAAAATACATAGCTTGAATACTTTTTGACCATTCATGTGGAATGACGGAGGGCTACGAATGGTTTTGGCGAAACCGTGAACGTAGTAAACTTGATATAATCGATGGAACGAGATAGGTTTTAAGAAGGAGTGGTTCAAGCTCCGCGTTTAAAAGTTTTAGTTTTGAAAAGAACCGAGTGGTTTTCAAAGTGTTCCAATCGACTTTTACTTGGTTTATTTTCTTCCATTAGTTCTTTTAATGTGTCCCATCATTTAATCCTACCATTGCAGAAAACAACCAAAATATGGTGTACGCTTATGCCATCCGCATTCGCCACGAGGCCCCGTCATCACCCGTTAGGTTACTTAACTAACGACAGAGCGGGGGCTGGACTAGCGCGGATGCAAAACATAAGCAACACCTAAATAGTTATCATATATGAATATATAGCAATGGTAGCTATTACAGATCACAGATGAACACTTTGGACATACTAGGAATCCGCGATTCGTTCGAGCCTGCAACGAAAAGCGGATTACACGGTCGCGATGAATAGCCAATACCCCACCCAAGACCCCTACGGGTGCGGCAAACTACCCGCCAAGTACCCGAAGCGAAGCAACCTCCCTCAACGACGTGAGTAGGCCACTCGGCACTTCGAGATACCCGGTAGTTTGTGCACCCTGTTAGTTATATGTATACCCTAGAGGCCATTACTATACATAGGATGTATATTGTAGTGGATGCTTGGACATATATAGGGAGGACTTTCTTGCTCGACATGATAGTATTCTATCTGGTTGATCTTTACCTTAACGTGTACACTGATTTTCCCTCTGTTACATGTTGGTAAAGCCCTTAGGATGTGTACTTGACTACCTGGACTATGATGCAGATCATACTAGTGGGGACATGGTAGTCCATAAGTACATCCTTCAAAGTCCCTAGTCGCGAGTGTATCGAGACGGGGCATCGATATACCAGAGTAGACTAGCGTATACCTTCTCGACCCATACAGATGGGCGATGGATGATCCTATATCCATTGGTGTTTGACATCAGAGATGATATACGGGTGCTCAGTGGAGACTGGGTACACTGGACGGATTCGCCGAGAACTCCCAGAAGGTATTATACCTCACGTCAGATGGCAGTTCTCTGGTGACACTGGTACAACTTAGTCTGTTGACCCGAGATCGTCATAGAGTCTTGTGTGTCTCCCACTGTGCTTTGATTTCCACCCTACCACGGCTCTACTGAGTCGTGCAAACAGGTGGTTTTTGGGTACAGTCCCGATTCACATGGAGGCAATGAGCGATAGGAGGAGATTCGTCTCTCCCGGTATTGGGGGTTGATATTGCGCTATGCTCGACTGGCCATAACAGGAAATCCTTGGCCAGGGTTGCAGTGATATACTGGTAAGAGTTATCAGTAGTTTCACGAATGTTATGGACCTCAAGTCGGCATGACTTATCGAGCTACTGGGGTCTGACGTTTACCACCCCTAGGCGAGATATGCGACATATCAGATGAACAGACCGGACTGTACGGTAAGTGTTACTGGTTGGATTCACAGGAGTGTGAGCGGTCTTGCTCGTCGATCTTCTGATCGCTCAATACCCAGGTGGCCGTTACGTTTAGCAGACCGCTTGCGGTTTGTGGGTGTTTGATATGATCATCACCTGCTGCCGGCGTATTGACGAGTCTTTAGAGTCCTACACAGTGGTTTCCTGGCTCAAGCGAAACGAAATAGGAGCGCATATGAGATATGTGCAGGACCGAGAATAATGCGTGTATGTGATAGCGTATTTCATTCTCACGATGAATGTATCGATTGGTTATATGCGATATAACCTAGTTATCGAATCGAAGATTGATTCGATAAGCCGATACATAGGATACTAGTCGGTTATACGCGATATGACCGGATCGTTAAATCAAGTATTGATTCAATGATTTAATGCATAATTATATATTTGATATATTACTTTGCATTGACTAGTATTGGTTCACTTTAAATGGATTTTCTCACTTGAATTTCACAAGTTGTATATGTGATATACTTTTGTGCACTTGATTGTATCATGTTTGATGATACATGTTTACTTGGTTAAGTGTAAAGAATTAAACCGTGGTTAAGTTAATGATTAGGGTTTTGTTTTATTTGATTTACTTATTTGTTAATTTCTTTTCTTTTAAGCAAAGAGAAATGGTGGTTTTCTTTTGATATTATGCTAGAAAGTTCATGAAACTTTTATAGCATCTTTGAAAAGTCCACCATTTTTGTTTTGCTCTTAACCCTAACCATTCAACAAAACCTTAGTTAGTTCTCTACACTAAACCATAGTTAAAGATATGATAAGTATTATTTTATTTGATAATTTAAAGATACTTATCATATTATCATATTCATCTTCTTCTTCTTCTTCAAGAATAAAACTATGCCACCATCAATGGCAACTTGAGAATAAGAGTGAGAAATCCAATTCTAAAGTGAACCCACTTCCTATTTCTTCATCCTCTACCTCTTGCCAAGTAGTATAGGGTGTTTTCTTCACAAGTTTCATGACGTGGTGAAGTGGGAGTTCGATCTTGTGATGCCTCGACGTAGATCATCTTCGGCATCGAAGCCGACGACCAAGCCCGCCCATTTCTCCGATGAAGACGATGCTAGAGTTCGGGATCCAATTTGGACAGCGGAGGGACATCATCACGGAGCTTAGGAAGTGGTGGATAGGATCTGCAAAGGTTGTAGCCCCTTTCCTTTTAAGTTAAAGTCGTTAACTTGCATCGCATAGCCTATAAATCTAGTTAACGATCCGTATTAGGGTTTGTAGGCATATGTAAAATTTGAGTTAGCCATGTTTGATGCCTTGTGAGACTTCATTAGTGTGCCTAGAAACCCTACAGTGGTATCAGAGCCTAGCTAGAGCCTTAGGCGATGCGTAGAAGGAATTAGAAGTCCGATCGAACCAAAACCCAAACCCAAAAATGCTCTCTGTACATTTTTGTAATTCGTGGTTTTTTGAGAATTAAAAATATGCAGAAAATTCAGCAGGGGATTCTAAGAATTACTGTACAAAACGGGACCCATGATTCGATCGTTGCGCGGCGGAACCGCGGCATTAGCATGGCTAATGCGGCGGTTCCACGGCCATTTAATCTCTTCATTCAAAACATTTTGCACAGTAACTTCTTTCATGCATTGCTGAGTTTCCTGGGAATTTTTAAATCTCACTTTGGAGTTGAGTTTTCTGGGTTGTATTAGGGGTTCGGAGATTCGATCGGAATGTCTAATTTTGTCAGTGTGTTTTTCCGGATAATTTCAGAATATGTTAAAAAGTTCGACCGGATATAAATACCCACTTTTTCCCCTGCCGGAAAATTTCCAATTGTTGGATTTTTCCGTAGTTTAATGACGTTCTAAGTAGTGCAAGTAACACGATGGTCCCTCTAGAAGACAACAAACCTTAACTCGATTATGTGACCGTCTTGAACTGCCCTTTGAACCTTAGGGTTTGGGGCAGTACGGCGTGCCACATGTGAGGCGTTGGCTTGACCCTTCTACGGCTGGACCGTTGGTACTGAGGCACGAAGTGAATGTCTTTGAACTTATTTCATGAGTTGAGCTGTTTCGGGAAAACTTGGGTGCTCGACTGTTCGATCGGAAAGTTTAACATTTTCTGTTTATCTGGAATGTGATACAATAATTGGAATTCACAAGTAGTTATGAGATAACTGAATGAATGTTATAAATCTAGCGGTTTAGTCTCACTTGATCGGTTGCCACGGAATTTTGATGTGATCAAAAGTCCATCGCAATCACGTAGCGTACGTGGATACTCCCCGGATAAACTTATTAGACAGCTACATCCCTTAACCCCGACCAAGTGACTGTAGGAGAACCCCGTCGCCGAAAGCATCCGTTCGGGTGCTTGCGGTAGAGGTGTTACGCCTTGGTGCACTTCGTCGACGGTATCGGGGGTGCGGCCGTCTACTGAAGTTTACGACGAGCATTCGATCAGGATGTCGGGAATCTTGTTGAATTGCCCGACTTTATATTGAAAAGTGTTTTCGATTTTGAGACTAAAATGCGGGGTTTATAATTGTTAGGCATGCGTTGTCTAAGGAATTCATTTGTTTAGGCATGCGATGTCTATGTAGGTTGCGGATTCCAACTGTTGTAGTTTTACACTTTTTTTTCTGTGACCGTAAGTGTAATATGTTATATTGCCGGTTTCGTTGCTATATGTCAACGACAATTGGGATGCGCATATTTTCTTACGTTGATGACTTGTGATGTTATGTGTTGCTGGATATGTTATATTGGATCGTCGTGTTTGAATAGCCGGGGGGTTTTTATGTGAGATGAGTGTTTTTCATTTTCATTCATGTAAAAACTTGTATGTAATATTCTTTTATTGGGGCACTTCCAGGTTGCGGAAGATGTCACCATTTGTATATTATTTACTTTTCCGTATTAGGATAGACCCAAGAAGGGGAGCACAAGTAACCGGGTTCTAGGGTCCAGTAGGAGACCATCTCGAGGAGTCGAGTCCGGGTCTCCTAACCCTAGAATTGGTAGGGTTGCTTGCCGCTCTCGTAGGGGTCTAAAGGTGTGGGATTGGCTATTCATCACGACCGTGGAATCCATGTTTTATACTGGCTCGTATTGAAAACACGGACGTCCTAGTATATCCAATATTTCATATGATATTTTTCTGCTGCGTTATCTGTGATGTGATCATGTGATGTGTTCGGATAGATATTATTTATAGTATATATGATATATTATATAGGCGTTACTTATGTTTTACACCCGTGCTAGCCCTGCCCCGCTCTGCCGTTAGTTACCTAACCTAACGGTGCACGAGGGGACATCGAGGCGAATGCGGATGGCATAAGTGTACGTCGTATTTATCTGTGATGTTTAGGTGATTTAAATGATAGGACTTCATTAATATGATTAATGAAAGAAAAAGAAACCTAAAGATGTTGTAGAATCGAATTTCAAAATAAAACAGGTAGTTACAGTTCTTGCTTTGCATCGCGGTGTTCCTTGTAGAACATCCTGCACCTTATTCGATGAGGAAAGGACCGAGATCCCTTCACCGGGAGTGACTCCTTCAGCAATAACTGGCATATGCTACACACTCGGTTTGTCTTTTGATTGCTTCTCTAGTTTCTGCTTTGCACAGTGATATATATGATATATCCCGCACCTCATTCGACGAGGAAAGGGCCGACGATCACCGGGAGTGACCTCTTTACCAAAACTAGAAAAGCCTCAAAAACATTCCATTTAAAAATCATTTGATTCCGCAACGAGATCAAGTTCAAAGCGTTAAAGGTTTTCATAAAAACCATTCGCAGCCCTCCGTCATTTTAGGAAGTAGAATATTTAGTATTCGTGCTGTGTTTGTTGACCATAGTCAAGGCACAGTGTACGGTAGCTAAGTGATGTCTTCCTACACCGCATATGATGCGATTAGTTAGGACAGTCGCGTGACTTTGTTGACCTTAGTTAAGGGTCATGTGGGTGGGTCTAATTAATCACGAAATGACGGGTAGAACTTGACTAGTGCTTATGATTTGTTGACCATAGTTAAGGTCATAAGTGCTAGGGGTAAAAATCATTATCGGGAGTTTCAAGTGTTGAAATTTGCAATAAGATTGCATACCTTCTATGTGATAGTTGGATCCCGATACCCACTGCGAGTAATTGTTACTCCTGGGAGAGTTTTGCACTTTACAATTAGCCGATCAAGTAGGTGTCTAGAAAGGTGTCAACGGGGTTACGCCTCTGGGAAAACGAGGTTTACTGTAATTAGGTCCGTGCGAAAGCACGGGGAACCTCCCTCAAAGTACCGACACTGGCCTGGCAGAAAGATTGGCGAACTTGTAGAGTGTAATTAATCCCGGCTAGTCTTTCCTTTTAAGGTTTGAAGGAAGATTTGATAAAAACAGTGGGAGCCATCCTGATTAGATAAAATATATAACCAATCTAATCTTGGAAGAGCGCACGCAGAGTGTTTTTCTTCTCTCTCTCTCCAGGTAGCGACCATATCACGCCTTAATCAAGATAATAATACGGGTATTGACCGAACCCACTTGTTATACTGTGCTGGGGGACGTTGGTCCCGCTCCAACTTATAATTGTTATAAGACAGAGCAGGAAATTGGGGATTACCAGAATTCCCGTGCCGCCCAAACGAAGAGAGTGCATGCTGATGCATCATCTTCGGGTGTGTTCATTACAAAGAACTCTTTCTCAGTATCCTCCGCATCCTGGGTATATGATACCGGATCTGGATCCCAGATATGTAATCTGTTACATAGGGTAGAAAAACTGAGAACGGGTGATAAGTTTCATGAGACAGAAAACGGGGCAAGTGTTGCAGCCAAGTCTGTTGGTCACTGTCACCCTGTATTACCAATACATTGATTCTGAAAGAATGTTATTAGATACCGAACCTGATATACAAAATCATATCTATCTCTTTATTAGTAAAGAAATGATAAAATTTTGTATAGTTGGATAATGTTTTGAACATTTCCTATATCAAAAGTTGATCGGTTCAGGCACGTTATCTAAAAGCATTGATGTTCTAAATCAAACTACAGTTCTTTAGTATACGGAACACACACAAGAGGAAGAGTTCAGAAATGAACGAATCCTTTTTGAGGCATTGTAGACTAGGTCATATCAATACGACCCGACTAGCTGAAGTTACTTGTAGATGCATATTTAAATCAGTTTGAATTTACATCTTGTGAAACTTGCCAGTCATGTCACAAAGATATAATGACACCATCTCTGTTTATTTGAAGCAGAGAAAGAGTTAGTGAACTCTTGGGATGATACATGTTGATGTATATAGGTCCCCTGTCTACACATGCCAAGACCGGTTCTTTGTACTTCATTAAATTCTCTGATAATCTCTCAAGATTCAGACATATGTTCCTGTTGAAACACAAGTCCGAACCTTTTGAGATATTCACAGAATATGATTTAGAAGTAGAAAACCAAAACACGGGTATAAGTATTATGTCCTTTGATGAGATCGAGGAGGAGAATACTTGAGCACGGAATTCCTGGACCATTCTAAAGGAGAATGAGATTCTCTCTCTGCATTACTCCTCCGTATACACCATAGCATGATGGTATATCGGGGCGGAGCAATCGCACCCTATTCGATATGGTGCGCTCTATGATGAGTACTACTGAATTACCTATTTCTTTTTGGGAGTTATGCGCTTGAGAAGCTGCATACCTATTGAATAGGGTTCAAATCAAATCAGTTGCCTACCGCTTCATATGTGATATGGAAAGGGAAGAGCCCATATCTTAAGTTGGTTAAGATTTGGGGTTGTCCGGGCTATGTCTAAAAGCATAATCCGGACAAGCTCGAGGCAAGGTCTATTATGTACAACTGGAAAGTTCCAGCTATACAAACAACAGCAGATGATTTGGTAGAACCAAAGGATTCAGTAGATTCCAACGAACCTCAGCCTCTCCGCCGATCTAGTAGGGTTCCTCACCCACCTGAGAGATATTTCGGTTTCTCTATGACAGTGGGAGCGAGGATTGCATCATGAGATGATGAGCCAACTAGTTTCGAGCTGGCCATCAGGAGTGGGACTCTGTTAGAATGGCTGGATGCTTAGTGATCTGAGATGGAATCCTTATACACCAACAAAGTATGGACTTTAGTTGCTTTATCTGAAGGGTTAAATCCCCATCAGGAGCAAGTATATCTTGAGAAGATTACTTGGTGTACATGGAAAAGTTGAGACTTTCAAAGCTAGACTTGTTAAAGGTTTGCATCATTGACCAGGTATGGATTTTGTTGAAAGCTTTTCTAAGTAGCTATGCTTAAGTCCATTCAGATCCTACTTGCCACGGCTACATATTATGACTACGATATCTGGCGGTTGGGTGCCATGACTGCTTTTCTAAATGATGTTTTAGAAGAGGACGTCTATAAGTACACAGCCAGAGGGCTTCATAGACAGTGGGAGCAACGGAAACGTGTACAAGATGCTTTATAGGATAAGGCAGGTATCGCGGAGTTTGAACATCTCTTTTGATGTATTAGTCAAAGAGTTTGACATCATCAAAATGGTAGATGAACCTTGTATATACAAAAAGGTAGTAGGGAGTATAGTGACGATCCTCATAGAGTACGTGGATGACATGCTCTTGAATGGGAAGGAGTTTCCTATGCTACGCTCGGTCAATCTCCGCTTATCACAATGATTCTCTATATAGGATCAAAGTGATACCTCCTAAATCCTGGGTTTTGGATCTATGAGATAGATCTAATTGGATGTTTGGATTCTCACTAGTTGTAGTGAGATGGTATCAATCGATCCTGGGGAGAATCACTGGAAGGGTTCCAGAGTGATAAGGACGACTGAATGTCAGTCACAAGCATTGTCTTTACCCTCAGTAAAGGGACGGTATGTTGGAAGAGTTCCAAGCTAGATACCATGGCATACTAGACGATAAAGGCTCGATACATCGCTACTTAAGATGCTACCAAAGAGGGAGTCTGGATGTATATTTGTTCATGAGATGAACTTAGTTCCTCCCATTGTATGACAATGGAGTTGTGGCTTATGCCAAGGAACGTCCGTCCCATCAGTGATCCAGACATATTCTAAGGCAGTATTACCTGATCATGGAGATGGTTGATCTCCAAGGGATCGAGGTTAGGAGAGTAAACTCAGAGAACAACACGGCGGATCCACTCACGAAGGCCTATTCCCAGAGAGAGACTTTTATGGGATGGTTGAGTATGAGATACTTCAACCACTGCTATTAGATGACCCTAGTGCAAGTGGGAGATTGTTAGTTATATGTATGCCCTAGAGGCCATTACTATACATAGGATGTATATTGTAGTGGATGCTTGGACATATATAAGGAGGACTTTCTTGCTCGACATGATAGTATGCTATATGGTTGATCTTTACCTTAACGTGTACACTGATTGTCCCTCTGTTACATGTTAATAAAGCCCTTAGGATGTGTACTTGACTACCTGGACTATGATGCGGATCATACTAGTGGGGACATGGTAGTCCATAAGTACATCCTTCAAAGTCCCTAGTCGCGAGTGTATCAAGACGGGGCATCGATATACCAGAGTAGACTAGCGTATACCTTCTCGACCCATACAGATGGGCGATGGATGATCCCATATCCATTAGTGTTTGACATCAGAGATGATATACGGGTGCTCAGTGGAGACTGGGTACACTGGACGGACTCGCCGAGAACTCCCAGATGGTATTATACCTCACGTCAGATGGCAGTTCTCTGGTGACACTGGTACAGCTTAGTCTGTTGACCCGAGATCGTCATAGAGTCTTGTGTGTCTCCCACTGTGCTTTGATTTCCACCCTACCACGGCTCTACTGAGTCGTGCAAACAGGTGGTTTTTGGGTACAGTCCCGATTCACATGGAGGCAATGAGCGATAGGAGGGGATTCGTCTCTCCCGGTATTGGGGGTTGAAGTTGCGCTATGCTCGACTGGCCATAACAGGAAATCCCTGGCCAGGGTTGCAGTGATATACTGGTAAGAGTTATCAGTAGTTTCATGAATGTTATGGACCTCAAGTCGGCATGACTTATCGAGCTACTGGGGTCTGACGTTTACCACCCCTAGACGAGATATGCGACATATCAGACGAACAGACCGGACTGTATGGTAAGTGTTACTGGTTGGATTCACAGGAGTGTGAGCGGGCTTGCTCGTCGATCTTCTGATCGCTCAATACCCGGGTGGCCATTACGTTTAGCAGACCTCTTGCGGCTTGTGGGTGTTTGATATGATCATCACCTGCTGCCGGCGTATTGACGAGTCTTTAGAGTCCTACACAGTGGTTTCCTGGCTCAAGCGAAACGAAATAGGAGCGCTTATGAGATATGTGCAGGACAGAGAATAATGCGTGTATGTGATACCGTATTTCATTCTCGCGATGAATGTATCGATTGGTTATATGCGATATAACCTAGTTATCGAATCGAAGATTGATTCGATAAGCCGATACATAGGATACTAGCCGGTTATACGCGATATGACCGGATCGTTAAATCAAGTATTGATTCAATGATTTAATGCATAATTATATATTTGATATATTACTTTGCATTGACTAGTATTGGTTCACTTTAAATGGATTTTCTCACTTGAATTTCACAAGTTGTATATGTGATATACTTTTGTGCACTTGATTGTATCATGTTTGATGATACATGTTTACTTGGTTAAGTGTAAAGAATTAAACCATGGTTAAGTTAATGATTGGGGTTTTGTTTTATTTGATTTACTTATTTGTTAATTTCCTTTCTTTTAAGCAAAGAGAAATGGTGGTTTTCTTTTGATATTATGCTAGAAAGTTCATGAAACTTTTATAGCATCTTTGAAAAGTCCACCATTTTTGTTTTGCTCTTAACCCTAACCATTCAACAAAACCTTAGTTAGTTCTCTACACTAAACCATAGTTAAAGATATGATAAGTATCATTTTATTTGATAATTTAAAGATACTTATCATATTATCATCTTCATCTTCTTCTTCTTTTTCAAGAATAAAACTATGCCACCATCATTGGCAACTTGAGAATAAGAGTGAGAAATCCAATTCTAAAGTGAACCCACTTCTTATTTCTTCATCCTCTACCTCTTGCCAAGTAGTATAGGGTGTTTTCTTCACAAGTTTCTTGACTTGGTGAAGTGGGAGTTTGATCTTGTGATGCCTCGACGTAGATCATCTTCGGCATCGAAGCCGACGACCAAGCCCGCCCATTTCTCCGATGAAGACGATGCTAGAGTCCGGGATCCAATTTGGACAGCGGAGGGACATCATCGCGGAGCTTAGGAAGTGGTGGATCGGATCTACAAAGGTTGTAGCCCCTTTCCTTTTAAGTTAAAGTCGTTAACTTGCATCGCATAGCCTATAAATCTAGTTAACGATCCGTATTAGGGTTTGTAGGCACATGTAAAATTTGAATTAGCCATGTTTGATGCCTTGTGAGACTTCATTAGTGTGCCTAGGAACCCTACACACCCCACCATGGGTCTATCCTAGGAGCAAAAATAGTAAAAAGAAATTATACAATGACGGCTACAACCCCGACCCGGTTGTGCTGCCAAATAAATAATATTACATCAATTTACATATTACATGAATGAAAGAAAAAGAAACACTCATCTCACATCCACCCCGGCTATTCATCCGCTACAATCCACCAGTTCATATACACAAACCAATAAGCATTACAGATCACAGATATGTATAACCCCCACTAATCGACATATAGCGATTAGCAGACGTTAAATACATATAAACATCACAGATATAACCTAATAGTCAAAGTATATTGAAGTTCGATCAAAAATACGGATTTATACCCACCCCAAATGCAAATTTCTATTCTGGAAAATCTGGGCAGAAATAAAATATCTTAAAAATCCCAAAACCATATCAGAAGAACAGCGCACCAAACTCGGTCCAGAACCGAGTCAACTCGGCCGCGGTTCAGCGGCAATAGCATGCTATTGCCGCGGAACCGCGGCGCTTTGAACGGTTCACTGGATCGTTTTTGGTGTGCTTCTTAACAAAACCCTGAGCTGATTTTTGAACTATGATTTATTATTTTTAGAGCAAAAAAAAATCAACAGAAACTTAGGGTTTTGAAATTTTAGTTTTGCGATTTTTCCAATCGAACTTCCATACACTTTACTAACTAGCAAGTTTATGTTTAGTTAGTCTCTGATACCACTGTAAGTCCACGTTGCCCACCCCGGTGCTTGCGAGGAGGCGGAAAACGGAATAAAAATCGGATTTTTATCGAACTAGGCAACATGGACTAACTAAAGGAGGATCTTTGCTAAACAAAAACTAACTACAAGCTAACTAGATTTAGCTACATGGAAGAAAGGTTATACCTTGGGCTTTATGTCCTTCTCTCCTTGCTCCTTGGAGTGGAAGAAAGAGATCTCCTTATCGCCTTCTCTAGTCGAAGAAGGATCCACCCGAGAGCCTCAACCTTTGGCTTCAACTTCAAGCTAGAAGTAACTAAGGTGCTAGAAGTGCTAATCCTAGAACCTTAGATGAGAGTAGAGATTACTTTGGAGAGGTTTATCTCAAGCTCAAGTGTTTCTCAACACATGAGAGGGGAGAGCTTGAGAGAGAGGAAGAGAAGAAGAGAGAATCTATATGATAGAATGAGAGAATAAAGAACCATTCTCACATATATGTGTGAATTATGTAAATAGATAATTAGAAAGATAATTGTCATGGTTTAATCAAGACTTGACCATTATCATTTCATATTTAATGCAAATTGCAAGGATCAAAGTGCATCTTTTATATTGAATGATGATGGTCAAAGTGTCAACCTAGGTCAACAAGTCAAGATAGTCAAATGGTCAACAACCCTAACCATGCACAATTATATTTAACTAATATCAATTAATCATAATACACACATAAGCATTAGGGTTAAGAAAATGATAATGGTCATTAACCCTAATCAAAGTCCTCTGCCTCTGTCTCAGTCAACTGTGCATACGCACCCGTATTCGTGATCCGAGTAATACGAATACTATGAGATAAAACCAATCCCAAATCATATACTAGGATCTGGCTTAAACCAAAGCCCGCTAGTATAAGCTGTCCGGACAGCAAACGTGCACAAGTGCACGGATGTGAACGAACCCTGTCGCAAAACCATGCGACCTCCACTCATTTTGCCTAAAGGCGAATAACTCTCTGTGTGGGACTCTAAGAACACAACACTACACTGGCAGTGGGTTTAACCACAGACCGCAAGCGGCACTAGTTGTACGTAAGGTCCCCAGGTAGATGCCGATAAGAAGACTTATGAGGTGAACCCATCTGAACTCCTACTGAGCCTAAATGTGACAGTCTCCGTATAGTCCGGTCTGTTCGTCTGATACATCGCATGGCGGGCCTAGGGGGCGGTGAACGTCATTGCCCTAATAGCGGTACAAGTCGTGTCGGAGTGTAGCCCAGAACACCTTGAGATAACACTGGAAACCTACCAGTATATCTCGTTTGCCCTGGCCAGGGACAACTTGTGTAATGGCTCTCCTGGACACAGCGCGATGTCAACCCCCAATACCGGGAGAGACGAATCCTGTCTAACCGTCACTGCCTCCAAGTGCATCAGTACTGCACCCAACTACTACCTGTTTACACGACTCCTTTGAGCCGTGGTAGGGTAGTAATCAAAGTACAGTGGGAACACACTCGAGGCGAAGTGACAGTGTCAAGTCAGCGGACTAAGCTGTACTCATGTCACCTGGGAACTGATAACTGACGATAGGTATAATACCAACCAACAGTTCCCGACGAGTCCTGTCCAGTGTACTCGTAACCTAATGAGCACCCACATACTATGTCAAGTACGACGTACTGACGGCTGTGGGACAGACCATCTCCCACGCTGGGATGAGAAGCGCATACGCTAGTCTACTCCGGAGTATCGATGCCCTGTCTCGATAGTCCAATGACTAGGGACCTGTATAAGGATATGCTTATGGATTACCCAACCCCCACGAGTGTGAGCGCTATCACAACGCTGGTAATCAAGCAAAGATCCTAAGGGCTCTACTAATATTTTATATAAGCGATATGCTAAAAGAAACACATGCACATATTGAAGTAGAGACAAACCAAGTAGCATACTACCATTTCGAGCAAGATTGTATATACAACTGTGAATATCCCAAGCTTCCATCAAGTAATATACATACTAGTATGATACAGTAATGGCCTCTAGGGCATATACACTAACAGCTCCTGCTCCTCACCTCACCTCCCCTCTTCAAGCCCCAAATCACCTCTAAAACTACACCAAAACCCCACTCTCATTTCACAAAAAGTGTGCATAAGCTCAAGATCTACACATTGGACCAAGGAAGCAAGGATTTTGGCCACTAAGGGCAACTCAAGAAAATTCTTAAGTTTCCAAATAAGGTATTTTCTGGACCTTAATATTAGTTTATGCATTACCTTTGCCCCCATGTTGTGATAGGACCGATATTGTTTGCTTTGTGGACTTAAGGAAAACCTAGTTAGGGTTTGAGGGAAATTTGAGTTATAATGTGAAATTGAGCTCAGCAGAGGTTAGATAAACACCTTAGTGCATGAATTGAGACCCAAACCTGAGACTTAAGGCCCGGAATACGGATTTAGAAACCGATATCGGAAAGTTTGTGGAATCTGTGAAGGTTATTTGAGATCTGCTATCAACCCGAGACTCTGAATTTTTTTTTGAATGGACAGTGACATGTGCAGGCACCCAGGAAGCTAACCCCAAGACCCTAGCCCCTAACTCTATGACCCGACCGCAGATTTAATCCCATTGGCCGGAATTTGCGGCCTGACCTGCCCCATTTTGTGTCGTTTTGGTTCTGTAGCCTCTACATGTATAGATTAGACCCCTGGTATATGTAGATTTGTCTAGTTTGACCTAGGGTGAAATCTGGAGCCTATTTCCTTAGTTGCTGTTTTGGATTCGTGTTTCCATATTACGTATTTTTTTTAATTCTGCAATTGTGTATTGTGTTTTACCTCGACCATTTGGCGTTTATACGACGATATCGAGGATTTGTTAATGGTTTTGAAGGCGTGCCCATAGGTTCTAATCTATAGGCCTCTTATCGTATCATTTTGGGTTTCGTGTACCGTTTTAGCTTTGATTTGGTTTTAATACGCATTTATGATACTTTGAAGTATGGGTACCCCATGAAGACTTCGGGATGACAAGCAAGCGCGTGGCGACGTCGACAAATGAAGACGCAAGGTGAGTAGATTATATCTATAGGGGGATGTCGGGTGGATGGCGTATAGCACCCCCGCAGTCCGTAATTGCTATACTATATATTACCTATGATAGTTGTAGTGTGTCATGGATATTGCGTTAGGTGTATTATGGATAGCTTAGGGTTAGAAGTAAACTACTATAGTTCATAGTCGCGAACCCTAGAATAGGTTTACACCCATACGCGCAACCTTGCATATTCACTATACTTACACTGTGTTGATGATGATATTGGATGACATTGGAGATGAGTCGATGATTTTGGGCATGGTGCCGTGAGATCGGTGATGTGATGTGACTCGTACTTGCGATACGACATGTGATCTTAGCGGGCCGTTGGGCATGTGTTTTACCCCCGCTTTCATACTTATATAGATGGTATTGATTTGTACTAGACTTAGATCTGTACCCCAGTTTATGTGATATGATGATAATGATACCTGATATTTGATGAGAGGAATATGATACTGACCCATACCCAGCTAATGAGATGCCGTACGACGATTTACCGTACGAGCTTTATACTGATGATAGATCCGCACTCATGACTTGAGGATGTCATATGATATACTGTATCGTACGCGATACTATTGAGGCGGGATCACCGAC
Source organism: Agapanthus africanus (assembly GCA_030015575.1). Lineage (NCBI taxonomy): Eukaryota > Viridiplantae > Streptophyta > Magnoliopsida > Asparagales > Amaryllidaceae > Agapanthus > Agapanthus africanus. Next base: position 649,872,954 of record JASDDO010000019.1, on the reverse strand, counting down.
TATTATATCTATATATCGACTCAAATTTAGGTGGTTTCCATAACCCTCCCGATTGACCTGATACTTAGATCTGTATTTTGCATAATAGATGTTAGACTAGACCCGAGTCATACCTATTTCAAAACTACGAATCGGGAATATCGTAAAAACACTATAGCCCTTATTTTTAGTAAAAATCCCGATTCGTCTTATTTCAAATGGCATAACTACAAGACATATACATATTGGTGTAGATTCTTTGCTGTTGTATTGATTATTCGATTTCCGCATATTCATACTATTCACGTTGCTTTGCATATGTTTATTGTTATATTACTATCATGTTGCTAGGGCACCAGCACCATTATCGATGATGCGTATGTTCCACATACCCATGCTTGTCGGCTCACACACTTCATCATCGATAATTGCCATGTCACTACACAGTTGCATTATTGCATCAGGATATGACCTTGTATGTGCATACTATTATTTCCATGTTGCGTGATATACTGTTATACTTGCATTTCATTTATATGTCACATACCCATACTTGTACACATACATTATATATTTATACCTGCGCACATGCACACTGTATATTCATACCAGTGCACACATATATTGATATTTTCATACCCGTGCACATGCACACTGTATATTCATACCAGTGCACACATATATTGATATCTTCATACCTGCACACATGCACACTGTATACTCATACCAGTGCACACATATATTGATATCTTCATACCTGCGCACATGCACACTGTATATTCATACCAGTGCACACATACATTGATATCTTCATACTTGCTTAGATTACACATTGAGATATGTTGTTTCCATGTTAATTCTGGATTTGGGGAACCGTGGATATTTCAAAAGAGAATAGTTAATTATTTAAAAACCCGGTTTCCATTGATATGATATTTCGGTGCGTCCACCATGTGTTTTCTCGGTGCTAGAGTGATATTTGTGAACCCGAATCGAGGAGTTGGATGTGGCCGATTACGGGTACATGGTAGACCCGGTATGGTACCCCACGGGGAGAACGGTTTCGCTGTGTAGTAGACGGTGAGCCTGGCAGAGGGACTACTACCTACCAGTGATTGGTTGGGCCTGGCTGTTATCCGGAGGATACTGACCAGAGTCAATAGATGGATATGGGCGTACTGCCGGGGCCGAGCGCCGATTCCGTAGACATAGCCCGTGGGCTGATCCGGACCGACGGAGCCCGATAGATGAGGATTTACGTGTCGATGCTAGGCACATGTTTCATGATGATCTCCATGATTTTGATTATATCCTCATATTGGCATGTATGATGCTTATTTACATTGGGTGACAGGTGGACGGGATCCACGTATATATATATATATATAGACATTGATTACATACAGACTTTGACAACATTGATCGTACTTCATTTGTATATATAACAGGGTACGAGGGCGGTGTTATATATACCCTTACACCAATATTAGTGGAATGGGACGCTAATATATGTGTATTGATATCCATTTGATACTTCATCATGTTTACTTCATGCAGACATACCTTACATTTATGACATGTTATTATCTGAGGCACTGGCACGAGTACTTGGCACTACCTACATGATTAGATGTTACATTGCCACATTTTCATGCTTCAGACTTACTCTTGATGGTTATATTATATACTGATCGTATTGACCTAGGATCATGTCTTGTATTCGATTTCTGCTTGTAGATATTTTCTATTCACGAGTTGGCAACTCACCCCCGTTGTGCCACAGTTCTTGCAGGGTTTTGCCGTACAGGTTCCTTAGCGGCATTTCTGGCACACTGCTTCCATATGGGGGACTTGCTTGGGTAGGTGAGTTCTTTTGTATCAGGACCACCCTTGTTGATGTATTATTCTTTTGTATCTGGAAATTCCATCAACCAAAACTTGTATATATTGTTTCAGACTCAGACACTAGTGGTGTATTATTTCGACCTTAGAGTCGCGCTTAGTAGTGTTACGGTTTTCATGCTTATCTGGGTTTCTTTTGAATTTTGATCCTCGCCATTCGGCGTTGTATAGTATATTGCTTGTATGTTTATTTATCCTTAAAATGGTTTTAGATTTCTGGGCTTTTGGCTTACTTGGATCAGATGGAGTCCTATAGACTTCATATGGTTCAAGGGCTAGTCACGTGCTCTTTCGAGTCGTGACATAGTTGGTATAAGAGCGTTAGGTTAACCTTGGTTCGAGTCTAAGGTTGACTATGTGGAGCCTAGGGTGTCTATATATATATGGAACTTAGGCTTGACCTTACGTAACTTAGACTTAGTCGAGGGGGTATTAGACCCGAACTTTTGTCGCGTAGGATAAACCTTGGTTGATGGAATAGGTGACTAAAGTAGAGTGACGTACCGTGGGTATGTTCCGCGGCATACTTACGACATGCAACTCCGCTTAAGGAACCTTAGGATGTATATATTTTCGAGATCAGTGATTCTCTTCATATCCATGATTATACATCCATTTGAGATCCTCGATTCTACTAGTTTCATGATCATACCTTCATTAATGTTGTTCCTTCTTATGATCATGTATCCACTCTGGATCTGTTGTTTTCTTTCTTTCCATTGATCTGCTCTCTTCGATACTCGATTGAGGTTCCTATCACCATGTTTGAGCGAAGTTTGGGCTGCTGCTAGGGTTACGGTAAGTGCGAGCTCGTCTGGTATGAGGGCCGGCCATTGTGTTTTCTGGTGACATGGGAACGTCTCGAGTTAGTATTGGTGATTGTGACCTCTAGTGGAGGCGAGTGCTTGGTTTTTCACTGGATGATCGGGCCATTGTTAGAGCTGCCAGTTGAGAGAGGACTGTTGATGTACAACATACCTCAGAGATTATGATGTCGCCTACCGTGCAGACAGATGGACCAGCTGTTGCTGAGATTCATAGGATGTCGCTTCCGGAGCTTACGAGCTGAGATCGCCGGAGCTTCCAGGCGGATATGAGACAGATGATAACTAGTCTACCCGATTTGAGAGACGAAGATGATTCGTTCGATTTATGCGCCAGAGCAGGCCCAGTTGAGTTGAATATTTCCAGTGCGGAGAGTCTTACTCAAATCTAGAGCAGACCGATTTAGAGATGACCGCTAATGTATCGCCTTTCCTGGAGGATTGAGGCGCTGGTCGGCGTACGGACGAATGAGCCAGTTGTTGCTGCAAATGATGAGATATCGCCCAGATGATTGGAGCTCCTGCAGCATGAGTATATACTTGGAGATATGATGGACGGTCTCTAGTCACCGAGGGTGGATGACTAGTGCATGTGGTTCGTTCGCTTACCGATGCGAGTTCATCAGATAGGTTGCTTCCAGCTAGAGACGACTTCACGCGGAGACGTTGAGAGTCGACAGAGACG